>OY754334.1:100104975-101460533 GCA_963573305.1 Pyrrhosoma nymphula | reverse complement strand
GTCAGTTTTTAAAGTATTTCAGCAGTTAAACTACAAACCTGTGGGAGGAAGGTGTTGTTTAATCCACTTAATAATTTCCACAGTTTTATTTTATTAAACTTAGTAAGAGAATGTGCTCGTTATAAAAAAACAGGAAGAAGGAAAAAGTAAAATTCTTTCAGGTATTTTAAAGAAACTGTAGGAGAAAGATGATTTGACGTTTAAAATGCATATACAAATTAGAATCAATGGAACACGTGAGGATGAATTTGAAAATACGCCTGCTAAAATCTCGAGGTTATAGTCATATTTTTCACCTAATCTAAGTCATGGAGGCTTCAGGCAAAAGATTCCCTTTAAAACTTAGGCTGCGGTTGCCATATAAAATATTATGATGTAAATATCAGGATTTTAGTTCAAATATAAAATATAACTTCCGCCAACGTTTCGGATATATTAACTATCCATTTTCAGAGCTATAATGAAATGTAACATAAATAAATGTTTTTGCTACAATCCTTTCCGAAAACAGTAGGGTTTAAAATATAACTAACAGTCATCAAAAAGAAAAATATATAATCATCTTCAAGATTACATTACCTATTAGGTTTGTTGATATTTTATTTACATTTGTAATTTCGTCGCTTGGTTTATTTCTTTGTGGAACATTTATGTTTCATTCATTATTTTTAGTAAATTTTACTTAGATTGGAGATGTCTGTCCTATATTACAACTTTGTTTGTTTTTTTAAATATGAAACATTCCTTTGAATAATCTTTTTCATAAATTTTGTTCTGAATCTATAATTTTACCTTCTTCGGAATTAAATGTATGACAATTGTAATTGTTACATTATAAAAATAAAAGAGGTTGAGAAAAAGCATCTATGAACTAGAATATATTAAAATTTATATTGTTGAGATGCTGAAAAATGGACTATTTTGGAGCCAGAAAACAATTTTCAGACAAAAGCGCAGAGGGAAGTTCAATGCAAAAATTACAAACTAAATTTTTAGGCCATACGACATTGATAGTTTAAACCTTTTATCTTGAGTGCAAGTAATTTTACAAATAAAAAAACATGTACCGAAGTCAATGCTTTTCTTATGGCACTAAAAGCTTACAAAAATACTGTGTAAATATAACTTTGAAATTGTGGTTTGCCGTTATTACTATATTGTTGACCCGTTCTGCATTCATTCGGCCATCAAATAATGTACATTTCATTCCTAGAGCTTGAGTGCAGGTAATACCATTTTTATTATTATCAAAGTAAGTTTTGTTGAAAGTCAAAAAAATCCTCCAGATTTTTACATGTGCAGGACCCTACGTACCACAAGTATTTCTATCTTCATTACCGCGTACGTCCTACCCTTCTTCATTCCGTCTATAAAACCTATTCTCTTTCTTCCCCTTCCCCGCTTTAAAAAAGCTAAACCTTTGCCCGAGTTCAACGCTTTTCTCATGTTGTTAAAAGCTAACAAATCAGGATTAAATAAGACTCCATTGAACTGTTGTTCGGGGTTTATTAATACTTGAGCAGTTAGTGTTAGGTACATCAGCAGTATTCTTGCCAAATTTCGACTTCCTACTTCAACTGGAAGTTCTTCAAACAGGCGAGACTGATAGAGGCTTTAGTGATTTAGAATATACTTTGAGAGAGTGCCCTTTGAAATTCAGCGGGAATTGGAAATTTTTAAAACTTCATCATAAGATTAAAGCACTTCCCATGATGTGACTTACAAAATGCATCCACTGTTTTGAATTCCATACCATTCAGTATTCATCCATGAATAGGATGAGGTAAAAAAATACCTCTACTAAAACCTCACTGCAATTCTCTTACTGATCACATGACCCAAGTCACAAAGACCTCAGGCAAAAGTTCCCATTTAAAGTACTTGTTGCGGTTGCCTAGGAAATCGTTTAATTTGTATTGTTCAATTAGTGAAGAAATGGACTATTTTGAAGACAAAAAAAATGTTTTCAGAAAAAAGGGAAGTTTGTAGGAAAAGCGAATGCAATAATTACAAAATACATTTTTTAAGCTGGCTTCACACGACTGCATTTTCATTAATCAATGTTTTGTAAACTTGCTCTTAAACACTATTGGCAATTGCACTCTCGATAAGCAGACAAGGGGTATAAACTCTTAAAATACTGCTACATTCAACCCAGTCCATTCGGAAGGATGGAAGCTATCTTTTGGGAGTGGGGGAAGAGGAGTCGCTTCCCATTTATAGTATGTGTTCTGAGAGGATTGCTTCGAAACAAGTTATCCCGTTGCTCCATCATTTTTATTTTTTCCCCCTTCACCCGAAATCCTACTCTCTTTATGCCGGTCGCACGACCCAACGGAATGGAGGAAGAATTTGTCGGTGAAAGTTATGTGCTCTTCGCCGTCACGATATAGCTACGCGGCCTCCCTTTTTGCCGTAGTGTCTCGAATGGCTGTTGCCGAAAGGGATGAAGATGAACATCTCGAAAAACGATCACCTCTTCCTATCTCGTTCTCTGTCTACCTAACCCTATCGGCACTCTTTACGCGGTCTTCGAGTTTCCTTCCTTGTTTTCTTTCTTCTTCATTTTTTCATGTTCTATGTCCTTATTTTTATCTCTATTTTTTTCCTTTATTTATTTATTTTCGTCTCTCTCAATTTTTTGCTCTTTATATTCATTTATACTTCATTTTAGGGGTAGAAACCTTCCGGTGGCTAGTTGAACAAGCAAATAGCCATTTGACATTACATTACATTAAAAATAATTAGCGGTTAAAGGTCGGTTCTATTGAGAATCAGAGAAAATCCTCCAGATTATTACACGTGCGGGACCCTATATACCTCTTGTATTTCTTTTTTCATCTCCGCGAGCGTCCTATCCTTCTTGATCCTGTCATTAAAACCTATTCTCTTTCTTCCCCTTCCGCGCTTTCCCAACATCCTTCCCTCTAACACAGCTTAGAGCAAACCATCGCCCCTCATCACCGCTTCGAGCCACCTACCCTGCTTCCCCCTTATCTTATCTAGAAGTTTGCTCTCCTCGTGAACCACACCAAGCATTTCCTCATTTGTCTCCCATTCTCAATCCTCCTCCACACACACTTCTCGAGTGCCTGCAGTGCGGTGTGGTAATTTCCCTGGTAACTAACCGCATCGTCAGTGAACAATATAATTTTACTTTCCCGTTCATATATTTCACAGTTGAATGAGTATATGGTATTATATAAAACAGTGATGAGCATGGATAACAATGGGTCGTCTCAAACAATGCAAGAGGACAGGCATGTGGAGGAATTCTGGAAAGAAGAAGGAGGAAGGGGAAACGTTCCCATTTCTTATCCTTTCTCTTTTTCTCATATCCCCCTTGGGGATCAGTGAAGGCAATAACGATTCGAGGAGAAGATATGTCGTTAAGGTGTCTCCAAGGAATGGGTAAGAAAGTAGTCCCTCTGTATGACACAAACGGAAACGACAGTGTGGTCGGATGCGAGCGTTGGAGATGGCTAGGGTGGGGATAAACGCATTCTCCTTCCTCTTGTTGGAAGGAATGAACCCCGAGACAAACACGTCCGAGTAGTACATAACTCGCGGAACGCGGGGTCCCACTCTCTCACAGGCAAGGGGATCATAAATCAAGGATGGAGTTTGTATTCACCCTCATGCATGCCCCTTCCGGGGCTTCCGGGGCGCGAGGCTAATCTTTTTTTCCCGCGCTCTCGCGAGGAAATTGGCGCCATTTTTATCCAGAACCCCCCCCCCCCCCACACACAAACCCCATTCAAAGAAGGCTATGTCTGCCCCATTTGACTTCTCCGACAATGTCTCTGCCATCTTACAACAATGCCTTCAATAAGCTTATTTTCAGTCACGTCTTTGTAACTATCGTGGGTTTGCATAGCAAAGTTGTCAATCTTTCACGAAGTAAGAGGTCTTTTCCAACGTAAATTAAAGATTAACCCAATTAGTCAATGATAAAGCCTAGGAAATAATACTCTTGTGCGTGCATTTTGGTCATCCAGGTGACTACCAACTCCGATTCGGACATCCAGATGACTGAAATGCATGCATAGGAGTCTAATTTCCTCCACCTTTTATTGGCAATTTGGACTAATATGTAATTTAAATTTTCTTATCAATTTCTCTCTTCTTTAAGTAGATCTTTGGCTTTCCCATCTCTAAAATCCGGGTTTGAGTCTCGGCAATGACGGAGGTGGTGCTCAAGCAGAAATCCCAAATTACTTTGGGGCTACGTACAGAGATCCTCAAGTGCAGTACTCTGTATTTCGGATGCTACATAAAACAGTGATCCTGTTGGTGTTTTTTGTCTTAGAGTATATAGTTCAACAGAGGTGGCGTGACGAATTTCAGGTGAAGCCACGGTGAAAGTTGTCCGCCATATTGAGTGACCGTAAGAACACTGATTTCCGTAAGAGATCGTGAGACGGGAAGACTATTCTGAAGACGAGTTCTCTACTCTTAGGGGTTCCATTGTCCTTTCCTTCTATTGTTTTATATTTAGCAATAAAATTATCCCTCCCTCAAATACTGGCAGGTATAATTATTAACTCAAATGACAGTTGTGAATGATGCCAGCAGCAGGCCTACAAGAACTACGGTTATTGATTGGGGAATAAACTCGATACTAATTATTTGTTTTTCATCAGCATTGTCAATGAAACATTAGGGTCTAATGTTTTCACAAATTAGCTACTCCTATAAATCACCGAGAACTCAGAAATGAGACACATTCGAGGCTATTCAAGCCACCAACAATTTTGCTCTTAATTGTGAGGTCTTAAAGGGGTATAGTCTTTAATGGTGAATAATTTTGAATTTCAGTATTAGTTCAGTTTCAATTTGAGTAATCCACAGAGTTCCACGATCCATTTACATTCAGGTTCTCTCATTAAGAAGCCAATAAAATAATTAATTGCCTTAGCTAATGTTAATATAGATGAGGCTATTAAATGAAATATCTACATAGATTTGAAATATAAATTTGACCTGCTTTGTAACAGGTATTCGAAGTGGATTTCAATCTCATATGTAAATCAATGTAGAACAGTTAATATTAAATCAATTATAGATGCATTTTATGGTGGGAAATATCGCAAAATTAAATTTCAATATAGATTACCATGATATTAATGATTCATCAAGTCATTGCAACTCATGCTTCCCATTTCCATTTTACTGAATAAATACCACAAAGATAAGTTACTATACCTACTTAAGAATGTGTGTGGCCATTAACAAAGTTCTGGTTGCTTTAAAAATAATACTATAAATAAATAATACCCTTATAAAGTAGTTAAGGTAGCGGAGCAAATCGGACATTGCACAACAATCTTTCATCAAGGCCGTTTTACACGATGAAAGATTTTGCACAAACGTATGTACGTGAGATTGTACGTTTAAGTCTCAACGAAATTAGAATAGGTTCTATTTCCCGTGCAGGCAGTGAGAAATTCACACAAGCGTTCATGCAATTTGCCGCTTTACACGATACATTTTGCCTAATACAAGAGTTCACGGAAGAGTTTGTACAAACAAATGTACCGTGTAAAACGGCCTTCAGACTTTGAAAGCAAACTTTTAGCATACTTCCATGCACTCTGGGAGCTGATTGATAATAAAGGGATAATTTGTGACTTCCAAAATATTATAAAGGCACGACAAGTTTCGAATATACAGCCATTTTCAATGTCCTTTTACCAAGCTAAAAGTCCATTGTATACTGAACCTTTGATTTCAAATACAGAGCTCTTCAACGACAAACGGAATAGCCATTCGAATGAGAATTTATGCGTATAACGAGGCGTCAGTGACCCTATTATGATTTATAAAACATCACTCATTATCGTTTATTGCTTTTGTTTACTTTTTAGCTTTCCAAAACGACGAAAGTCTTATGTAAGTCTGCCTCTTTTGCCAATTAATAGCTAACTAATAAGCCGTTCTTTACGCATTTTTCCCTAACGGCCAGTAAATTTTATATTCAAAACCATTTGCATCAATTATTATTTTATATATATTTCCTTAACTCTTCAGGTGTCTCATTATTTTTTATTTGGGAGACACTAAACACATACCATCAAGAGCAGACGACATGCTTTTTATTGCTCCTACCTGCCGGTTTCTTCATAAGATCCACTGGAGGAGTTGACAATATATACTGTATTATCTGCCTAACCGATACTATCCCTAGTTCTCATAATTCAACATTTTATAAACAAAAAAGGTGTAAATACCTAAGTTTACGCCTATTCCGCTAATAGTATATCACGGTCACTCAATATGGCGGACGGTTACGCCCACCCGGCTTCACCTTCGCTTACGGCCGAGTATAGGCAGCGCCACCTCTGGTACCTTAATAACTCTATGTTTTTTGTTAAGAGTAGGCTAATTCTGACGCCGGGTATCCGTCCACAGTTCCTCCACTTTTCTAACTAACCTTCCTTTTCCAACCTGCTCAACTATCCGTAACGACGGAAGTGGCCACAGTTTTAGGTCGACTCAACCTTGAATTCGCCGTGAATTTCCAACCAAAAATGGACAGTTTATATCGGCAGTTCATTGTTCCCCCATCTAAATCATCTACTGCGTGCGGTACAAGTAAAAAAACTGTAGACTTTGATTAGAATTTGCCATTTGGCCCAAAAATATATTGGATGATTGTATTAGAAATTGCCTGGAAATGAAGCTTGGTGTGCAGGACTCGGTAAAATTCGACACTCAGCCAAACTGCGGTGATATTGGAAAGAATTGCATAAATAGCCAAAACTTTGTATGCAGGCAGATAGATAAAAGGTATGGATAGTGATGGTGAATTCGGTCACATTCGAGTTTAGGTTCAAAGATTAGCACTATTTTCAGTAAACGGAAACTATGAGGCCAAACAATGGCCTCGTTGTTTCCTTGGAAAAAATAGTCACTTCGCTAATAGCCAGCCAAATATGAAAAGGGAAATACAATAAGTATTAAAAGTTTGCTTGGCCGATTAGGAGGGAAAAACACTAATGAGTCACTTTCTTCATGTTAGGCTATCATAAAGTGTCTCTCTATGAATTGAACACAATTTTAGTACACTGTTCTGTATTTCTGGAGATAAATAATAACCAAGTAGCTTCAAACTACGGACACACATTCATGAGTATCAGTGTACAGTGAGATTATTATAAGTAATTGGTATTGCCACTTCTATGCACGTCACCCAGTGCAAAATTTTCATTTATTCACGTTATTGTTTGATAGAAACCCTTTTACCACTAAACTCACATTACGCGATTTTTTTATTACTATCCCAGAGATTATAATGAAAAAGTAGTCTTGTTTCCAGATTCTAAATACAGAGAAATTTGAGAAAGATTATTCCTACATCATGTGAAATTTATTATATATTTTTGTGATTTTATTAATTCTAGTTGCATTGAACCCCTAAGTGGAAATGGCAACATTCTTTCACAGCTGTTAGAAGGGGTTTTTTGTTGTTATTTCAGGAAAAGCTTGTTTTAGCACATCTCCATGTCACGTAATATCTGTCTTCAGATTATTTCTTTCTCAAACTACGATTTTGTTTTCTTCATTATATTCATTTTGCATCGTTGTGGCACATGTCCGTAATGTTCAAGAGTGCTTGCAGAACTTTTTTCTGTTCAACGGCTGCGATTTTATACGGAACGAAGTAACTCTATTTCTTCTCAATGCATCATAACCCCTCTAGGTATGTTTTGAACAGTGCTGGTCGAAGGTTGCATCATTTTCTGGCTTCCTTGCTCATTTTAGCTTTCATTTTCCTCCCACCAGTAATATTCTATGAGGGAACTTGTTAGTGATAGATTATTCTGTTAGTATAAAATTGAATGCACGATTTCAATTCATCGGTAAACTCAATCGATCTTCACTTCAACATTCAATGAACGCTTATTCTCACAGCCCATGATGTCACCTGAGCAGTGATGCTGTCGCTTTACCCTTCCCTTTTTTTACAATTACAATAAGTTATGCTATTATTAACTGCCAGAATGCCTCATGCCTCATGAGTGGCACTTTTGGTGAAACGTAAGGAAACACGACTGGCAAATCATATTAATCCTTCAAGGATCGCCATTGGAAGTGGAATTCATAGCATAGGCGTGTCATCTGTGAATGGAATATTTTTCGAACAATGCAAAGGAAAAAGTGGAATTCAGTATTTTTTTAGTCTCTCCAAGACGCGAGTTAGAACTTCCTTCATCTAAATCTGCGGCATGCCGTCAAGTTACCACCATGTGTGGAGCACGGGGTGATTCCACAACAGGTATGTAACACTTAACCCGGCATAAATTTTAACTCAACTCGTTCCCCTGGCCACAAGGCGAAAACTAAGAAGCAGTCAGGAGAACGATGCACAGCCATACTAAAAACCAGGAGAGTGCCACGTCAGCAAACAATCCCAGGGATGAGATACTGCTTTCATAACCAATACTAATATATTCATCATATTGCGAGATAATAATTCGTTCAGGAAACAAAATAATGCGAGGCATACCATGCGGCGTTAGGTGTTTGTGATACTGATAAGCAAATAAACACAAGTGTAAAGACCAGTCTACCTATCCTAGCTTCCTGGTGCCATGTTCCACTCTGCTTGACCGTCATTATCAACGAGATTGTCCGAGTCAGAGTTTGAATCCACGAGGAATTTGAGAGAGTGAGAGAGAAGGAAAGAAAACCAGTGCGAGCGGAAAGCCATTTCTATTCCCGACACTTTTCTCCCATTTATTCTCCCTCTTCCCGAGATCCCCTTACCCTCACGGCATGCCACACCCCCATCTCATCCTATGGAGGGCGCACAAGATACGAAATCAACCCGAACGGGAAAGCAAACTCGTCGTCTCCGAAGGAAAGAACCGGGGTTGGCGAGAGGGGGGAAGAGGGGAGGGAGAGGTCGGAGGCGGTGAGGCAGGGGATGGAAGAAGAAGAGATGAGGTCGCTCCGGAGAGAGAGTCGTCCTTTGCATACCAATCGGTGCTGGGACCTCATTAGCGCCCTCCATCGGCAAAGGGGGAGGATTCACAAGTGACACCATTCAGCCCGATGGATGAGGAGCCGCTATGCGAAGGACAAATCACACGAGTAACGAAATCGAATTTTTTTGCTTGGGGATTAAAGGTGGTGGTATACTGACATTAATGTCATAAAATTACCATTCTAGGGACTTCTAGAAAAACTTGTTCTCTCTCTGATATTAACAGCAAAATGATACCTTTCAACGCTATTTTTCTCACAAATCGCACTTGAAATAACATGGTTTCAATGTGAGGATGGGAAAAACACGGGGGAAAATAATATATTTTTCTGTCTAACAATAATGCAATTTTTGCGAAAAACAGTTTATTAGGTGCGAAAACCCCCGGGAAGTTGAATAAAAATTATATTAACGCACCTTTCCACATTATTTTTTTTAGCTCATAACTGCGATTATTGAAGTCAAAACTTGTTTATTCTATAGAAATGACACTGTAGTCGGCTCCTATGGCTATAAAAAAGCATTTCAAGAAATATCTTTGTGGAATAATATGCTTATTTTGTACTTTAATTTTATTTTCAATAGCTAACGTCTTTCACACGCAAAAGCAGGGTTTTAAAAACCATTTAAACATAAAGTTGGAATTTAGTATTTGTTTTGACTTACAAATTCGTGGTGGAATCTCCTTAAAATTCATTTTGTGGTGGCCGGATGATAAAGACGACTGGGCCAAAACCAATTCAAAATAAAAATTAAGCCGTTTAACTTATTTCGTGCAAAGGGATCCTTTCACAATTTTATTTGAGCCATAGATCTAGGTAATGGGAGTTTTTGGGATAATGGCAATCGCCACGGTTTTTCCTTTACGGAGTCGCATAAAATTGCAAAACTTGAATTAAGATATATAGTGGCTATTCGTTGCGCACTAGGTAGATACGAGTTTTCCCCGAGATATAGTGATATTTTTTCTTTTCGAAATCAATGCATTGAGTGAATCCTTAAAAGTTCGGGATACTGTGGTTGTTTGTGTGTAGGCCAACCATACCCAGATCTCGGGTATGGTACCAGTTTTGAAAATAATGCAATGGAATATCATTTCAATTCAAATTACCATACGAGAGAGGTATGTGCCGTTATTGAGATTTTTTCCACAAAAATTACAATACGTTTTCCATGGGACATGGTATGGCTAAACGCTTCAGAGAGAATTATTTAAAAATTGATGACTTTCTGGCACTTAGGTAACGACAAAAATATAACGGCGAGTAGCCTGCATGCTCTCTCAACTATTTTGAAAAATAAATTCAATACTCAAGGTAATATTTCTTACAAATTGCAAAAAAAAATACAGTTTTGAAGTCGTATTCTGCGTTAGGTGTGAAAACAATGAGTCAAGTCAAAGACTCTTACGGGTGTATTTATTAATTATTGAGAATATTAGTCATATAAAACAAAACTGTTGCGTCATTAACATTATTGAATTTACTTCATTGCTGCTTACAACTGATAAAATTTAAAAATAAAAATGGCCTATAATATGACAAGAGAAAACTCTTACTCAACTACCTCAAGGCGGCCGAAGTGGAAATCGTGGGTCATTGAGTGAACATTTTAATAATTTCATAATTAAGTTTTAAAATAATACTTGGATCGTATATTTGATTTAAACGCGTCCGTTAACGTGCAAATTTCAATAATTTCGTGATTAAGTCGTAAAATAATCATTTGATCATAATTAATGCTATAGTATCTACTTACGTGATAGCACTCAACATACAGGCTGTAACGAAAACGATACGAGAATAATTTTTTTCCTTAGTTAAAGCATTTTTGACTAGATTTTTCGGTGTGTTACTCAAAATTTAGAGGAAATTACATGCAAATATGTTTCATTTTTTTCGAATATTGGACTCCGCGAGACACCTAGAAATTTACTAGCGGCAATTATAATAATAAGCAATGAATTATTTCGCGTTTAGAAGAAAATCTGCACATGTATAATCGAACAGTTACGAAATGTATGCCATGTGCACTAAGGCTACATGTTAAAATATCATTGAGTTGCTCAAAAACCAAATATGTATTGTGCCATTTTCAACTTGTATCCATATATAAGAACCTCTTCTCTTTAATCGACCACAAAATTATAGCAGACTATCATTTTTTAGTATTGGTCTACTTTTAATAATTCACAACTCACTTTAATACCACCGACGCGACGTTTCTTCATTTTTAGTAACACCTTCAGGGCTAAAATGTTACAAAATATATAAGAAATTAACAAAACCAGGATAATGCTTACATGTAAACATGATAATGCACGAACAAATTTAAATAATAATTTAGAATTGAATTGTCCTAATAAGGGTGAGAAATTCACAGAATGAAGTAGATAGTAAGTAGTTGTTTATTTCTCTCTAGTTCATTTTGTTAATTACTCACGCTTATTTGGACAAAGGTGTTCAAAATTATTATTTAAATTGTTTGTGAATTATCATGTGTATATTTATTATCCTGGTTTTGTTTATTTGTTATATATTTTGTAACATTTTAGCCCTGAATATGTCAGTAAAAAATTATCAAACGTCGGTGATGTTAATGTGAGTTGTGATTTATTTAAAGTAGATAGATACCCAAAAAATTATATTTTGCTACACCCATGCATATCACTAAAGAGAACATGTATGCAGAGTTCCACGCAAATCAGTACATTAACAAAATCGCTCAAGCCACCTTCAGAGGATGATGGTCTTGGTTGACGGAGGACGCGAGGTAGGAGCGGCAAGGAGAACACCCGCACAGCTCGGCGAAGAAAAGGAACGAGTTAGCCGGGAGGGATGGAAGACAATGGAGCAAACTTGAGGCGAGATGAGTACGGCGGGGTTTTTCTCGTTGTGACGGTTTGGGGATTCGGGGATGGAGGAAGGGGAGACATAGCTCGGGGGTCTGGAGGAAGAAGAGGGGAGTTGAAGTGGTGGGGGTTTGGAAAACGGTGGGAGGGCTGAGGAGGAGGGATGATAGGGAGGTGGTTTTCGAACGAAACGGCCCTCTAGGGAGCCATGAGGCTCATTCTCATCTCAGACCTAAACCACCTTCCTTTTTCTCCCCTCTCGCACCCCCCTCCATACGCCCTCTGGCTGTCTCCCTTCGCCACCCCCCCCCAATCCCCCAACTCCACTCCTTGGTCGCCCACCCCCGCATCTGTCTCCGGGCCTCCCAATCACGTCCGTGCTTTAAGAACCACCTCCATCCCATTCTCCTACGTTCCCGACCTCTCCGGCATAACCCATTCCGACGTCCAAGATGCCGAAACTCCCAGCTTGAACTGATAATTGGAATAATATTATGCTGGGTGCCCCAAATGGAAGGCCCTAGGTTCGTTTTGTTCTCAGGAGAAAAGTACTATGGCCAGTTTTTTGGCGTACATGAGTAGTGACACGACGCTTCAAATGCTTACAAAAATCACTAGACTTCTAAGTGAGACCCTTATGTAACACGCATTTTGTCTAGCACGTACTATATTTACATCCAGATGTGTTCCAATATGTCCATAGTAACGTTTCATGTTGTTTTTATAATTTTGACTCGCACTTTCATGACGCAATCTGTGTCCTTAATGTATCATCAAAAAAAGGAATCCTACGAAGTGATTCCATCACATCGAAGATATCTCCATCATATCTAGGTCCCTGTTCCAATCCACATCAAGGCGTACTAGCCGAACTAAATTTCCCTCAGTTTGTGGAAGTGACGTCACGTTTTAAGCCTTTGGACTAACACCACGACCGAAAGAGCTATAGTATGGCTAGTAGGAGGGAAGGCTTACAAAGAATAATTACTATTTCAAGAAGCCGTAATAAATAATAATGGCTTCGAGGCGTGCAATGAATAATTATTCTTCCAGTATTGTTAGTAAATCTCATGCATTTATTAGTTACTAATATCGCATTGAAAACTTATTTGTGAGTCGCGTGTTAACGGGTTAAGGAGAAAACTGTACCAAATGTTTAATTAGTTGTGTGAATTTCTTTATTGTCCTTGCTTTATACTATCATTTTAATGGGGATTGAGCCCTACATACATTTGTTTGATAGACTTTTTTATAGATAACTGAAAGGCCAGTAAAATGTTTACGTTGTGAACGTTATCCAATGAAAAATCGCTGTCACGCCCCACGCTGATCTTCACCGCTATACAGCGCTTGCCAATACGTTTTTGTTATAAATTCGTCGGTGGCCGCATCGCCGCACGAACGCTAGCTGTCCATTTCTATTGGCTAGTACACCCAGGCGTATACAATCCCATAGTACATTATATATACTAAAGGATATACTTGGATTGGAACACGGCTTAGGTATATGGTAGTTTTCTACTGAAAGAAAAGCGATACGACAATCATGCCGCGCATAAGGCCGCACCAAACGTTAACATTCGGGATGTCTGGTACGTGTTTCAATACGAGAGGAGGTCCATTAATCCTCCTAATCCGTAAATTATGCTTACTGGCTGCACCATAAACATGAAAAAGATGGCTTCGTCGAAAAACCGCCCCGGCCAGGTAGTCATTGCCTCTGTAGGTTAGCTCCAGCACCTCACAGGCAAACTTATATAGCCGTGGAGTGTCCTCAGGTTTCAGTTCCTGCAAAATCTGCAACTTTTAGCCATAGAGCCGCGACCACTTTCGAAGCACATTATAAACAACCGATCGTGGTATCTGAAGGTCTCGGGAAGCCCGGCGAATTGACCTCCCCGGGCTGCGGACGAATGATAGCCTGATGTTCTCAACTTGTTCGTCGGAGACGCTTTTCTGGCCACCGCCTACACCTTTCAAAACACCACCCGTAGGCATAAATTTTCGGTTCCATTATTTAATTCCCTTTGAATCAGTTGCTGCGGTTATAAAAACATGTTGAAACCCCTTTGCACCCTCTGGGCAGGCTTAAACTCTGAGAAGCCATTAACAACTTTTTTAGCTGAATCAACGCCATATTTGCGTAAACAAACTGCAGAACTTCAGGCGGTGGCCGAGAGAAGTGGGAAAGATCTGGCGGAAACTTGAACGACTACATAAGCATGACACAGGAAAACTAATACAACTGAGAAAAATCCATTAACTGACTTTTAACGCCCCAACGAAATTAGGGCGTTCCAATTGGGGCACCCTTTATATCTTGAGGCTAATGTATGCTCGGATTGTAATTTTTCTTTAGGCAAATTGCTGAATAATTCACACAAGCTGAGCAAATTAATTTTTGGAATGCCTTTGAAAACCCGTCGCGAGTCAACCAGCCGCTCACTTTTACGGTTACGGCATGTGTCATCCTTTCCCATAAATTAACAAACAACAACGATTGTAACCATGGAACTAATCTTCAAAAGGGTGACAAAAAAAAACTAATGTGCTTGATATTAAATATTTAAAGTTACAAACCACGAAGGCTCAAATTGAACATAAGAAAAATAAACTTTCAACTTCCTTGCGCCATTAAGTCCTATTTTCACACTCTCAACTGTATTGTATTATATTTAAAAGTAGTAAAATTAAATATTCTACCTTAATATCATGACCAAATCAGGAAGTAAAAAAAAAAGTTAAAACTTATGATAAAATTGTTGCTTATTTCAAATCCAATAGATTGATTGTCCATTCATCCCAGGACATGTATGTATGTTACCGTTCGATCAGGGCCCAGCCTTCATCGCCCCCCGCTGCTCCCTTGTTTTTTCCGCCCCCCCCCCCCCCAAGGGAAGGTAGCGCCCACTTTGGGAACCACTGTTCCATCCAAATCCATTTCTCGTGCCTAAAACCCTCAATATATGGTGTCTCATCTAAATAGTTTCTAGTAGAGCCATTTTCGCGATAAGTTTTACATGCATACAATTATTTCTCGCTTAAAAGTATGATATACTATGTTATATTATAAGGTACCTTTTGAAATTCATCCGGAAGAAGAAAGGATTAAAACTGTTGCATATAATTTTTCAAATTTCTTTCAATACTATGTGCAGTACGCATTTTCCAAATCATCTGTCAGTCATCATTCATGGAGAGGATGAAGTGAAAAAGTCCACATAATACTAAAAGCTTAATTCCAACTAATTTTTGGACCATTTTAACCCATTCGGTATCGCTTAGTATTGACGTTCGGGTAATAGATCGCCTCAAATGAGATGTAGTAGAATTATTTTGAGAGAAAAAATTTATGTGATTAGTGCGTGTTCAAAATATTTTATAATTTTGACAAAAATCCGTACATTTAATTGTGTTTTCCTTTAATTATCTGATCCTAATTGTCGTAAGGCAATGACGTGTTGCTCATAGCGAAGCTGAGTCTTTCATGCAGGCAAACATGGTAGAAAACATTTTTTTCAATTTGCTGTTTTCTGCTTAATTTTAAAAATTGTCAAATAAAGTTTCTCAAATGCTCCATCTCAGAATCTGCCCAAGCCTTTTTCATAATCCTCATGTATATATCACGCTATTCTGTTAAAAAAAAATCCATGGAAATTCAAAAATACGTTAAGAAAAAATATTTAACCATCCCGTCTGGCCCTGGAGAATGCGTGCTGCTGACGATTGAGTATGGACCTAGATATGTGCTGATTGCTCATGCCTAGTTTATTAAATTTATTTTACTTAGTATTGTTAGTTACTCTTTTCTGTTTCTCTCGAAAGAATTAAATTCCCACAGTCTCATTCATACGTTTTTTCCCTATATTCTCACATGCACCTAATGACGCAATGCCAGGTTGCATTACATAAAACCGTACGGTAAAAAATATACACACATTTTTTTTTCTTGAAGCTATGCACCACCTATGCCTTAAGCTGTTGTCATATCGCCAAGCTCGTGTTATTAGATGTTCATAGTCTTCCTTTGACCTCCTTCCCCAATGACCTCTGCTCATCTGATTGGGGTAGGAGGTCAAAAGATTTCGGATCTGATTGAGCATTGCCTGTGATTCGCCTGACAAGAACGGAGGTGATCCGAGATCCTGTGTCCGTTTGAAACAAACACATATTACTACTTGGCTGCAACATGACGAGCCTAATAGTTGATGATTTAAAGTAAGCATATCTGTAGTAAGCATATAGATGCCATGAGATCACTTGATATGAGTCCATTCGAAAAGCCTTCTTCTCTTGATTAAAATGACGTGTCACCCATCGGGCACCAACCCGAGTCATATCCTGATGACCATGAAGGATTGTGTCTGCACTGCCTTTTGAAATGCTCTGTGCTTCGCTGTGTACCCGTACTGTCATCTCTCTGAACTCTCGCACCAGCTGCGTAGATATTGACTTCTGTTACTACAGTTGATGAAGCCATGGTTAACTGTCGAAAATCTGTCTTATTTGAACGCTTTAAATCATATGAAGGCAGTAAAACGGGGCAGCGTGTGTTCACCATTGGCTTGTGATTGCTTGCATCAGTTTCTGCGGCTGTAACCTCCAAACGGAAACGAAAAATTGATTTCTGCGTAGGTACTGCTCGTCTCGTGTCACCTCCATTCCATTCAGGTGAAACACAAACAGCACTGAAACAATTGAACAGCACTGCTAAATGAATTAACCGGTGCTGCCGCCTAACCGGAGTACGTGAGGGTGATCACTCTTTTCAAATAAAAGAATTGCAGCGGTATGGCGTATAAGAAAACTTGGGTGAAAAAATCAGTCTCAGTCACTCCTGACCAATTCTCGAATAATGAATTACAAGAGGTGTTTGTAACAAGCGAGTAGATGGCAGTTTAAAAAAAGTCTAGTGACAGGAAATCGGGGGAGTGGGAGAAAAAGGATTGGCATGTTATATGAATTGAAGGGAGGTTGGGAGATTATGAATTTTAATGGTCAAAAAGGTGAGAGACAAATGTCCTACGATGGAAAAAAGATAAGAGACCCCGTCAATTTAAAGCATATCCTGGCCGGAAAAAAGGTAGGAGGAGGATGAAAACATAATAATTAACACTCATTGTCAGTCATTAGAAATTCCAGGTGGCTGTGTGCAACCTGATGGTATTTTCGTAATTTATGTTATGTTATATTATATTATTACACCGTATTGCACCATTCTCATTAGTTGTGTTAGTATGGTATTTTTCTTTGCTTTATGAGATGTGAGAGGAAAGAGACCTTTTAACATAGAAATCCATAGTATGAACAGTCTATCGAAAATCTATCCTTCTGTTTTAATGATATATACCTTCGGGACATTCCCAAGGCCCATTTTTTCATCGGAAGATTGACGATTAGGCCATTCTAAATTTTTCATCCTTCCCAACCCCAAGGGCCGCAGTATGTCACGTCTTTCCCCCCAAGGCTCTTTGGCAACACATCACGCACCAGACCCCTTACCTCAATCAGTCAATGCTCCCCTCCCCCCTCACTTATATCACCCCAGGACCACTCCCCTTTCCCACGATCGGCGCTTTGAAATCGCTGACCGGCGCCACAGAAAAAGGGCGATTCATTGCGCTCCTGAGACGAGGAAAGTAACGCCTCCAACGAGGATATACTTTATGTATATCGCAAACTCTAAGGCGAAAAGCGATCTTTCGAAGCATTGCAGGCGTTGGTAGGTGCATTGGAAGATTTGTGAGAAATGTGAAATGAAGATTAGTAATAAGTAAACGTAGGTAATTAGATTTTCGAATACAAATAGAATAACATTGGTCATAATAGCAGAAGAATACGAGTAATGAAAACAAGTTTCTTATTCATATTATTTTATTAATTCAGTAATTTACCAGTACAATAAATACACTATAATGACATTAATACAATTAATGGAAATAGTAAATTATATGAATTTAGTATACCTCATGAACAATAGATAGTACAAAAGAAATCAGTACTTTACAATTTTTCTAAAAAAATAAAAGAAAGTTAAATGAAACGAATACCTCTTGTATTCATCATTACATCATTTAAGTTTACTATTTGAAAAAATAATCTGTTGAATATTGCTGCAGTAGCCATTTCTTTAATTTGTTTAGGAATATGTGTTTGTTTGAAACAGAAGATATTCTTGTTGGTACCAAATTAAACTTATACTATAATTAGTATCTTCCACACTTTTTTTATTAAAACAAACGACCGCGGTTTCAACGTCTAATCGTCATTCTCAAGGTTTACAAAATATGGACGAATGGAATATAGGTCTATATTTCGTGAACCTTGATAATGACGCTTAGACGTTTAAACTGTGGTCGGTTTTTTTAATAAAAAAAGTGTGGAAGATACTAGGTATAGTTATTTTCACTATGGAAACCTTCCTCAAAGTGACGCCTGAAGTAATGTCTTCGAAGAATATAAGAGCGTTAGCTGGAGCAGATGGAACAATTGAATTACAGGAGTAGCTCGCTGGAGTAAAATGGGCTCAGTAGTACGGACGGTAGAAGAAGAATTGCGTTAGTGAAGGAGGCATTCACCATAAGGAGAGAACTAATGACGGGATCTTGGGTAATAATGGAAATGCGTATAGGCCTAGCGATGATTGGAGATGAGATGTAGTGTAGCATTATGGCGCAGAAACGTGGACTCAGGGAAAAGAGGATGTGAATAGGCTGCAGACGATTAAGAGGTGGATGTGGAGGAGAACGGAGAAGATGCGATGGCTCAAGCGTAAGACGAACGAGGAAGTCCTTGTCTTGGTGGATGAGGAGAATAAACTTCTGCGGAAATTAGGAGGAGACAGAGTAGGTGATTGAAACAGAAAATGAGGGGCGTTGGGATGCTGAAGAACGCAATGGAGGGGAGGACGTTGGGTAAGCGTGGAAGGGGAAGAAAGAATATAAACTTAATGGATTGGATGATGAGAAGTAGGATGCACGCTTATGTGTAGAATGAAATTATGTTATGATTTCGGGACATAAGTATGGCGGATTTGTACACTCTTCCATTTTTACTTATCTTTAGCAGTAGAACACGTCCAATGAATAATATTAAGGTGAAAAGAATAATGAAAGTACCTCGGTTTTTCAGGGCAGCGCAGTCCATTCCCGTGGGTCCGATTCGCTAACTCCACGTCTTTGTCACCGTGGAATCGGAGACGGAACTACCGATACCCTGACCACGGCACGGAGCCTCCCGTAAACGATTCTGAGTTGTCACCGTGGTCTTCCCTCGGTATTGGAGGTTGACGCGAAGACACCCGAAGCTTCACTGAAGTAGGTACGTCACGGATATCAAAAGCAACACCTCCAAGCCGATGACAGAATATCATCAATCAATTGTTTTTCGGAATGCCAAAATGGAACGGGAAAGAGGTGAGTACCTGTGTTATCGTTATTTTTAATGGCGTTATGTAACACTCTTAATTGAAATGATATAATTAAGTATTATAATAACAACTTTTAGTGTTGTACAGTCTTTATTGTGCCTCAATTGAACTTTTGAACGATAGCAAACATCGCTTTGATATAATTAAGCGTCAAAAATTTGTGTGGCATGACTCCATCGCTAAAGTGCAGCAGAAGCGATTAATATACTAACGTGTTTCATTAAGTTCCAAGACTATGTGCAGTGACACTGCTAAGCGTAGAATACTGTTTCAGCAATCATTACTATACCTCATTCAATTGAACTTTTGCTTCGCATGTTTTTTCGTAAACGTTTTTACACCAGACATAACGGAATAAATGGAGATGGTAGTAATGATTTATCACAATCAATATCAATCGGTTGCAGAATATTTTAAATGGAAGGGCTTAATTTGAATGTGAAATTTTTTAATTACAAATGAACTTTCGTTGATTAAGTCTTGTTAAAATCTGTTAATTAAAGTAACATAGACTTAATTACCACGCTGACGAAAGTAGAAGTAATATTGACGTGTATAGTATGAATTAATTAAAATGGTTGTAATTGAAATTTGACGTATGACTACCCTGTAGGGCACCTTTTTAAGTTTGAAATGCTAGAGATAAAAGAAAAGCAATACAAATTAAAGTAGCACATTAACCTGAAATTTCAATACCCCCAAAAATAAATCAAATATATTTCTGATACCAATTGATACAAAATATTATCATGCCATATTAAAATATGGTCGCATGTTAGCAGTATTCTATATTAAATTCCACATGATATTTTAGTCAGTAACATGCCTCCACGTTAGTAAATAAGTAGTACATAGTCTGCAGAATTAGGCAATAACCAGTGAGTGTACATCATACTCCAGCAAGTATGTAATTCAGTAGCCTTAATAATTGTTTAGGTACATAAGGGATAGAACATTTTTGTGCCCGCATGTAGTTCAGCTGTACACATTACAAAATTATTTGATTGCATGTACATGCACAGATAACAGCTATCTTGCAACAGCTAGGCAGTAGGTTAAAATCACACTGCCCTGCGTATTTGGCAATGGCAAAGAGTCTGCAGACTTTGTACGAACACTGTTTTAGTGTAGACTATAGTATCATCTACGTACTACTAAAATACAAACCATCGTACGACATACCATGTCATAATAACATGACACAGGTACTCTTTCAACGAAATTATACCTACAGCTACTTTAAACATATGTAGTCAAGCTTCATAGCAGAACCCTCGTAAAGACTACAAGTACCTTATTAAAGCATTGCCTAAGCGAAAAGTATATGCATATATTAAACAGACTTATTGTTTATACTTATAGAGACCTAATTTGCTTGCAATCGGAATTATTTCATTCCTTTAAAGAGGACATTTAATACTATATAACAAATCTAATTCCACGACAATAAACGACTCGTAATAAGATTATAATTATAAACAATTGCAATTATTATTACTATTAGCAGTAACTATTAGCTCAAAAAGGATTCCTAGCCAATATCATACAATGAAATGTAAAGTGGGTTCATTAATGTTCGAAGGGATTCAATTCACAAAAAAGTGGCAAATAAAAGAAGCGTGACGAAAAATAATATCTTACGTACCTGTAACGCATAAAAATACTACCAAATTCAGATCAAACCATTTGACCGATTTTAATAAGTTATTTTTTTATTATTATCGTGAGGTGGAATCAGCTACAGTTTCCGTCAAAAGTACAAGTCTCCGAGATCATACATCTCCTTGGTCACCAACCCTCGAAGCGCCGAGATGGAGGTTTCGTGAAAGTCTTAGCGGATCGAAACTTATCCATTCCTCCGTGGTTGTGACGTGTTACCGTGAATCCACCACGGAGCCTCCGTGGCCGATGCCTAAGCGAATCGGGATCGGAATGGTACTTTACTGCCAGCGTTATTTTTTAAATTGTTTGTTATTATGAAAAGTTTGCATTGAATACTTAATCATGCACTAAATTTTCCTTGGTGGATATATTTATTTTCTCTCTAGCTCGGAAATCCAACTTCAGGAAAAAAATACTTTTATCCCTCCTTCTACGCATATTTCATCACATCCTGGCTCAAACATATCCAGGACATTTAGACATCAACGTGATTACAACTTGTAATCCTGCTGAGCTCTGTTTTTTAGGCTGTCAGTCTACTGCCGCAGGAAATACCTACTAATATGCATCTGAATTATAGCCAATGATGTTACTATACAGAAACAAACGCTAACCAGTACTAAGAACATCTGAATATTTCATATATTTAAGCATGTCTTTAGATAGATTATACTCGCTCGCTTAGCCATATTTTAAACTCGAGATTTCAACGATGTGTAAGGCATGACTTTCTGTTCGCAATAATCCTACGCAAAACGTTTTATGCAAGTCAAAAAGGATATAACATCTCACATTTGCGTCCGCCTCTCAAACAATCTCGCTGCTTCCTTGGCATCATTACCTGTTGTTGGTCAAGAAGGAAAAAAATAGCCGCGAGATTTTCCATGTTTATGAAATATATTCCCCCGAGCGAAAGTCTGTGGATGGATCTATTTTTAAATTTTCAAAACAAACTACTTTGTTTCCCCGCGATAATGCCTGTTAAAGGCATCTACAACTTGCTGCCCAGATCTGGCCCGCTTGATATCTTGACATTATCATATATCGTCGTTACCTTATCAGCACTTCTGACCAAAAAAAGGTTGTCCAATACGGCCGGGTAACCAAAGAAGGTTGCCCATGTCTTGTCTGTTGTGTTACTTCAATTACTTTTTCTCCTCTTCCCATATGTCATTGGCGTCGGGGCTATTATGAACTCCTTCTACCGATTCCGCTCATTCGTCATTATCTTTTTATTTCTACCCTCTCATATCATACTTTTCAATTGTTTCCACCCATATCCCTCTTGGCCGATCTCTGCTTATTCTCCCATCTGGATTGGCTTCCAGTACTTTCCAGCGGTTTCTATTTAGACCCCTTCTATTTTGATTTCCATAATACCTTAATTTGTTCCACTCTAGTTTCCATAACGGGCTCCAGCTGGAGTTTTTCTCACATTATTATTATTTTTAAAGTATATTTCAGATCTCTGATGGTTTTATTTCCCACTATTCTCAAGAGCTACTTTCCTGCTGCTTCTTTCTTTCTGTTCTGGTTTTAATTGGCCAGATTTCAGAATCATGCGACAGAATATTAATATAAATCGTTCATTAATTTGTGTTTTTATCATTTATAATTACTAGCCTATTTATCCATCAGGTATACCTGATGACGCCATATTTTACGAGCTCTCTAACCGACAGGTTGCGCACAGATATGCCTTATTTTTCGGATGCCATTTGGCTGCAGGATTCCGACCTGAAACAACTAATGATAGTGAGACTTGAAGACGACCATCTCAAGGTAATTAATTTTATATCATTCGTAAATAGGAGACAAGCAACGAGTATTCTCAACGTAAAAAAACACCGTATATTTACATCTGTGTGGCCATCGTATTGAACGTAGAAGAACACATTCAGGAAAAATTATTATATTTCCATTGTTATCCATTTTTACTCTCTTTATGAAACAAGGAACTAAAGAGAAACATTATTCACGCAAATCTCATATACTTAAAGTTAAAACGAATAAATGAAAAATGAAATGAAATTCTCTTCCAAAATATTGCAAATAAATGAAGTTGAAATTATAAAAAAAGTCATCGACTTTACCCTCATAAAAGATCTTTTACGGCACTCAGCAGATTCCCCTAGGTATATTTCTTAACAATATTTTATTTCGTTTTCAATTATTGACATTTTAACCTTCATATTTTTTTTGTTTTAATTTAAATAATCAACGCATTGGCAAGGAACATATTTTTTTCATCCAGGCAAATGTCTCAAAAAGAAACGTCGCGATAATAGGTCGTTAATTTGGTATCATTACTACGATGAGATCGTTTTCTTTAAACGGAGACGATAGTCGTTACATTCCTGTAAATAGTGATACCTCGCTCAAAATACCGTAAGCATGCTGGAACGGTAATCGTGAGTCATTGCGTGAACTTTAATAATTTTTATAAGGAAGTTGAAAAATAATTATTGGGCAACATTTCATTGAAGTGCATCTGTGTATGCGGTGGAGCTCACCATAACCGCAGTAAATTAAATGATACAAGAACTGTACATTATGTTTTTTTCTTAATTGAAGCATTCTTTGATTACAATTATCGGCGCGGTACTTGAAATGTATATATTTTTTCAAATATTGGACTCGGCGTGACACTTTGATATTTGTTAGCAGCAGTTATAATTATCATAAATGTGCAACTTCGCGTTTTTAAGAAAATATGTAACAATGCAATGGAATTATTACAATAAACATGA
The DNA here is from genome assembly GCA_963573305.1 of Pyrrhosoma nymphula. NCBI lineage: Eukaryota > Metazoa > Arthropoda > Insecta > Odonata > Coenagrionidae > Pyrrhosoma > Pyrrhosoma nymphula. The sequence continues at coordinate 101,436,852 of OY754334.1, read as the reverse complement.
GTTTCCATAAGGTAAAATTTTAAAATAGCATTTCATTGACAAAAAGACAAATCGGCATGATGCAATATTTTCACATTTATATGTACATACCACTAATGAGAACACGTATGCAAAGTTTCACGCAAATCTGAAAATAAACAAAAATCGCTCCAAACACCATAAAAAAAACAAAGTGTTCCGAAGTCGTGAGACATTAAATTTTCCGCGAAACCTCGGGCCTCCTCCAAACTTCCCTCTCCTCCCTCATCCCCTGTCCCACATTCCCTCTGCCTCCTTCCTGCTCCTCCCTCCTGTTCCTTCCCCCCTTTTCACCGATCTTTCACCCCCACCCACCCTCCTCTCCCCTCCTTCCCCACCCCACCCCCCACTCCGCCAACCCACGAAAAGGTTTCGGGAACACCTCCCCCCCCCCCAGTTCAACGGGAGGGAATAAGATTCCAAGTGGACCGACATTAGGTCTCTATGTCTTTCCCCTCCAATCCGTTCCGCCTTCTTAACGCGTGGTAGTTCATGAATTTAACATGAATGACAATTGGGTTGGTTAAAGAGGGGGAATCCTCAGGGTGGGACCTGATGAGGGATAACCCAGGGTCGCTCCGTAATAGTTAGAGGGGTTTACAAGCCTATCCGGGATGGCATTTAAAAGGGACTTTCCTCTCTGTATGAACCCTTTTTTGTCCAACTCATAAAAAAACCCTCACGCGACTCCCGAAACCCTCTTGTACCCTGACAAAATCCTATTCTTACTCTCTCTGCCTTCAACCCTCTTATCCCTGAAAAGGCTTCCTGCAAAGTGGAGAAAATTGTTCTCCTCGTACGTGTTCATTTGTAAACTTTCCTCACCTTTCACGGAATCGTCAGTGGATTCCAATGAACTACTTCGAATATATATATATTAAGAACGCATGCATAAAAGTAGTAAAAATAACGATGAAATTGTGTAATAAATTCCTTGAGTTCAACTCACCTGTGAAAATTCACGTATTTTCTTGCTGTCATTTGTACCTACTAACAAATTATCACCTCATCTTCTGCAATCCATGAGTATTATTGATCTAACTTCCATAACCTCATCTTCAGTATTATAAAGAGGATCCGTAAAACATTTTACAAGATGTAACCACTACGCTTATAATAGTGGGCATCTTATGTTGGAGCCATTGCAAAAGGAAGACAGTGGAAAAGGTTTCGTTCAATTAGAGAAAAAATTGGGACATCAAGATTCATTCGATACTATATAAAATTTTAATTAATGAAGCAATCCTTTCTGCACTACATCTGATATTTAACTTTTTCCTCGGGTCAAAATCGATCCATAATATTGAGGACTTCTAAAAGTATCTTAACATAAATCAATAAAATATTTTTTGAAAATTTTGTAGACAAACATCCCATTTGCCCAATCCGAGCAACATTTTTTTTTAACTTGCCTTTTTAAAATGATTTTAATTATATGACACTGTGACGAACCACTTTTTTTATGTTAGAGAAGCATTTTAAAAACGTTCATTTACCATAAATTTTTCTTTTATGCAGTAGCTGAATCCCAAACTCTAACACTACCACTACTGAGAAACTTACCTATTAACGACATGATAGATCTGTGAGTTGGTTTCTGGAATACTGACTCTGCTGGTTCTGGGTTCAAAGCCGGGAGAGGCCTGTTAAAGAACCTCTGGCTGAGCGCATTCTGCTTGCTTTCTAAGAGCAGGTACCAGATCTTGCCGTGAAGCCGCAAGAAGGGCAGTAGAAATAGCTTATCCCCCTGTATCCTGATGACTGCCCTTCACCCTCCGTTGGGATCAATACTGAGCCCTGAGCTCGTCGATCAAATAGAAATTTATTCTGAAGACTGTGGTTTAAGAGTAACGCCCACTTCTGTCGGGAGGAATCGAGTTGAGGAGGTCGTCATCACCAACTAGGTTGAGCAGAGTGCATTGTGCTCTATCGCACTCGTACCTATTTACAGAGGATAATATTCAACCCAGCTGTGATAAATGAGGATCCATCCTCAGCGTGAAACATCTCCTGAAGAGTTTCATAAATACCGGGTGATATGATATGGCAATATGAAGGCTATTTCAGCTGCTATATAGAGAATCCTGAGTTCAACCCCGATTGATGCCCCTGTCGATTCCATTACCATAATGTGTTTCCATTCCTGTACTTTGAAGACTGAGAAGAATTCAAAAGACAACAAATAAATGTTTAACTCTGTATTTAGGTAAGCAATAAAAATCAATGCATCCCTATTTTACCCATGTCTTCTCTATTGATGGTTCTCTGAGTACAAAATAAAAAAATAATTAATAAAACTTCAAATTGATATAAATATATTTTATTAAATACTATTGGAGTCCAATATATTACTATGTTTATAGGCAGAAGAAGAAGGGGAAGAGCAGATAATCGGTTCTTTTGCACAGTTGCGAATTCAAGTTGATGTTGGAATGGCAAATTAAAATCTTTAGTAGAAAATTTTCAGTGAAGTCTGGCAACATTTAACACTATGCTTTCCTTCCATACCCCAACTTAAACACACAATTTCGCGATTACATAAACCCGATCCGACACTCCACTCACAGTTGACACATCTCACTTCGATTCTGAAGGCACAATACCATTACTCAGTGCTCCTGAAAGTATTCCAAAACACTTCATTTGGGCAAAGAATTTTAGAATTATAAAAAAATGGGATATTGCACCATTCTATGATATGGGATGCAAATTGCGAATTTAACTTAAATTAAATTAACATTCCTGAAAATTCCCCATGACGCCTGGCAACATTTAACACTATGTTCTCTTTCTAAACCCCAACTTAAACACAAAATTTTGCACTTACATAAGCCCGATCACACACTTCACTCACAGTAGATACATCTCACTTCGTTTGAAGGCACAATACTTTTACCCAGAACTATCGAAGGTAGCCCCAAAATACTTCATTAGGGCAGCAGGTTAAAAAAAAATATTGGGATATTGCGCCATTATGAGATAGCAAGGAAGCCGTGAACAAGTGAACCGAAGCCACGTTTCGTGTAATACAATATTCCGTTTAGTTTAAAGACAAAGTACTAAATTAAACCAGTTGTTTTTACTGAGAGAGCTATGAGTACTGTTATTCACATAGCAAAACAGTCACTCAATTCAATTCTAAGTCAGTTCCAAAAGACAGTCGGAGAAACAATGTAAAGTGTCAAAATTGCAAGAATAAATGCATCTAATATTTCCAGGGGCTATTTTCCGGGTATTCAAACGCGCAGTCGTTCAGTCATTTCTCCCATTACGTGACGCAAATAGTGAAAGAGTCAAATTTTGAAAAAATTATTATAAAAGAAAACTATCTACTGAGGTTGCGGAAGCATTGCTAGTGGCTTTGACTCATGCGATCTCACAAGGCTATCAGGGATCACTCATTCGTTCCTCGGCCGGCATCTTCGCCCATTGTCCTCACAGGGACCTCCAGGGGAAGATGTCGTCTCCCTATCGATGACCACTGGGGAAACACACGTCTCATGCTCAAAGTGGAACCTGACCACGCCGGAACCGTTGGCCCGTCCGCCGCTGGAACGTGCAGTTGCGCCGGCGTACAGGAACTTGAAAGTGCACGAGTGGTAGTATTCGATCCGCCTCCGGGTCGTAATGCGCATCTTAGTGACGGAGGACATCCGCATGCTGGGTAGTTTGGTCTCCGTCCCGCTGCCACCCTTACAGTTAAAGCTGAGGAACGGCAGCCGAAGTATTGAGCCTACCGTTCCATTCGTCCTCTCAAAGTTGGCGGTGCAGACAACGCCCTTCCTCGCAGGGTCAGGATAGTCAAAGTTGAATTCGTAAATGTCCGCAGCGTACCTATCCGTCCACGATTTGCTGGCGTATAAACGTCTCAAGTCACAGTAGAAGTCATCCGGAGTCCGACCGTCCGTGCAGTATACGTCTGGTTTCTGTTCCGGGGGAATAGCCGGAGGAGGCGCCCGGATCGGGTACTTCTTAGTCGTCGGCGGCACCGGACCCCTGACCGGACTCATGTCCAACCGGATGAAGTCCGTGTTGGCTTGAGAAATGACCCAACAGGAGGTCAATACCATAGCTAAGAAGCACCATGCTGGAGCTGGCATCTTGAACTGGACTGCCCGACAATAAATACCGTAGAAATTGGTATAGGAAATCTCGGACAAGTGGATTCTTCCGTCAATTCGCGGATTGAATGTTGTTTTGGTGAAACTTTGACGTGCACTAAGAGGGATACGAGGATCTGCGCTCTAATATAAGCCAGGTGAGAAAATAAAATAAAAATGGGGGTTTCTTTCCGCCACGAACCGGAACGCGTTCTTTCCATTGGGAAAGAGGGGCGAGCGTGTGAGAAGTTGAGGAGCCGGCCAGCATCCGCCCTTGAGGCAAATCCCTTCCCATCACGACCTGAATTCAAGTCCATCTCGCGTAACTGCCGGCCGAGGCGAGGAGGAAGAACGAGGTAGATGTCAGCGATGCGGAAAGTTTTGACGACGGCGATGCCTATGCCAGGCAATCATCAAATTCCTGCGATTTTCAAACGGATGGAGATTATTACTACTTAAGTAATCCACCGGTTAATTTACGTTAAATTGGAATTATGCTGCAATCATCCAGATTTTTACATGTGCAGGGCCCTATCCACCAATAGTATATCTATTGATAAATGCATTAAGAAACGATTGAAATAAAATAGGTACTATATCAAAAGAGCACTGGTCTATTTTTCAGTGAAATTTCTTCGAGAAAAAAAATATCTCGCTATTAAATTTTTGCCTCTAAGGAGCATGACATTGTCATTGAAGGACATAAGAGTTGCATCTACTCCTCGAAGAAGTATTGTTGGTGACAAAATGTGGTAGTGAGGCGTAAATACTAAATAACAGGTAGGGTAAATAAAATGCGAAGGAAGAAAAAGGTAGGAAAATATTGCAAAAAGGCCTGTTCTCTCACCCATTATCCTCAGTGTTCACATCGAAAATATAATACATGAAAATGAGAATAACATTAAAAAACTAGGATAATCATGCTTGATGGGAAGGGCTCCGCACTACTGCTTTTACCTTCTCCTCCGCAACTCCCGATTCTAATCCGCTAGGTGGAATAGACAGTGCTAACGGACGTATTTTAAGACAAGGATAATAATGGAGGAAAAATAATTGGAAAGAAAATTTTATAAAGACAGTAAATATGGATCTTGTCGAGGAAATCATCTGGGGTTCTTAAATGGAGACTGATAAAGTAATTCGCAGGTCAGCTGAAAAGGGAACGGAGTAAAGAGGGAAGAAATCAAAATTTCCGATTGATAACTGCTTATAATGATCATAATTAAATGAATTCTTGAAGTATAATCAAGCTCGCAGTCTTTCTTATGATGGGGTTACAACATTACAAATGTATTTGCTAGCTATTTCTGGGCGAAAGTAAACTAATCGCCGACTAGGTTCGAACAGGAATTAGAAAGCGTAAATTTTGTCCCGATCCAGTAATGTGATCGCAATTCTATTTGTTTTTTAGGTTCCTGGATTCAACTCCAATTGATGGCTTTCGTGATAATTTCTCTTTACATTCCTATTCATATACGATTCGTATGTAAGTGAAACTTAAACAAAAGCGAAAAAAATGTATCTAACTTATGGATACTAAACGTAGAAATGAAACCCTCCCTTTTACCATATGTAGTAGATTATTGGTTCCAAAAGTAAGAAAAATAATATGGGTAAATCAGCTTATTATCAATAAAATTCAAAGTAAATTAATCTTATTTTATTAAATACTATTCGAACCCATTATTTTATATAAATTACGGACAGATGGATGGAGCAAATATAAAACCGGGCGTCTAGAGTAGCCGCAAATTGGATTTTATTACATGTGACGACATTTCAATAGTATGAATTTGAAATTTTCCCGTTAGTGGCATCTCAGAACATTTACGAGAAAGGAGAGAGTCCCCCTCCGAACATAATCACACTGTTTTACTTTAAACAAATTCAAATGTCACACTTTACCCACAACCGAAAATTCATGACTCGCTCGAAATCACATCACTTATACTCGGGGTTTATTAAACCGTTTGCAAAACGCTCCACTTGGACCACAGGTTTAAAGAAGTCAGCAAAGTTATATTTCACCATTTTAAGACGATACGGAAGACGCGAGGAAGGGAAACGTTCCTTTAAGCCACGATTCAGTTTACATATGGGGTATATTTTAGATGCAAAGCAAGAAAGCAATGCAGTTGTTTTTACGAAGTGAGCCACTTATGCACAACGTTGTTTACGCTGTAAAACAGATGGTTCTGTTACAACGAAGAGATGGGTACAGATGATGTGTAAAGGCTGTGAATGGGGGATTAACATTATTTGAAGTGCATATAGGCACTGCCCACAATATAATAGAGAGAATTGAGCGGAATATTTAAACGTGGATTAAAAATTGCAACAACGAATTGCAGTAGGGGAAGTTTTCTAAGGATTAAGTCATGAAATCGCGCAGTAAGTCTACCATGTCTCTCCTTTAAACTTTATATTGATTACGCATGTGTACATGCATGAGATAGTGTAAGGATATGGCTCGCATAAAACTGCTTTCATAGGACGAGATAAAAAATTACAAGACTTATGGCTTTGAGTAACGCGCTTTCACAAGGAAATCAGGGGTCACTTATTCACTTCTCGGTCGGCACCGTCGCCCATTTTCCTCGCAGGGAGCTCCTCCAGGGGACGCCGTTGTCTGCCTCTCGATGACCACTGGAGAAATGCACGTCTGCTGGTCGTAGTGGAACCTGACCACGCCGGAACCATTGGCCCGACCGCCGCCAGAACGTGCAATTGTGCCGGCGTTCTGGAACTTGAATATGCACCTGTAGTAGTACTCGTTCGGCCTCCGAGTTGTGATGCGCATCTCAGAGACAGAGGACATCCGCATGGTTGGCAATCCCGTCTCTGGCCCACTGCCTCCCTTGCAGTTGAAGCTGACGAACGGCAGCCGGAATATTGAACCGACCGTCGCGTTGGTCTTCTCGAAGTTGGTGGAGCAGACAACTCCCTTCCTTCTAGGGTCAGGATAGTCTAAGTCAAAGTTGTAGAGGTCTGGAGCTAATCTCTCCTTCCACGTATTGCTGCCGTAGAAGCGTCTCAAGTCACAGTAGAAGTCGTCCGGAGTCTGGCCGTCCGTGCAGTACACGTCTGGTTTCTGTTCCGGGGGTATCCCTGGAGGAGGCACCCGAATCGGGTACCTCTTAGTCGTCGGCGGCCCTGGACCCCTGATCGGACTCAGGTCCAGCCGGATAAAGTCCGTATTGCCGTGAGAAATGGCCCAACAGGAGGCCAACGCCGTGGCTAGGAAGCTCCAAGCTGTGGCCAACATCTCGAAAAGGACTGACCCTGTCTAGTAGGAACAACTGTGGAAATTGTAATAAAACTCTCGAACAATTTGGTTATTCCGCCAACTCCCAGTTCGAATGTTTTTTGATGAAACCTTGACGTAAAATAGAAGGATGCGATGATCCACGTTCTAATATAACTTCGGCGAGAAAATATAAAAAAATCTTTTTCTTTTCGCCAGCAACCGGAACAAGCCCTGTCAGTCTGGAGGGGGGCGTGAGTGAGTGAGAGAGAGAGTCGAAGTGGTAACCTTGGGAGCATAGCCAACCAGCATCCGCCCCTAAGGCAAATCCATGCCCACCGCGACCTGAATTTGAGCTCATCTCCCATAATTACCGGCCGAGGGAACGAGGAAAAACACGCGAGGAGTCGGTGATGCGAGTATTTTTACGACGCAGGCATCATCAAACGTCAGAGGTTTCCGAACGGATGATGAGGCGCTGGAATAAAAGCAAATGGATGAATGGAAAGAATATTTGTTTTTTATGCAGGCTACAGTAGAGATAGGTAGTGTAAATTTGCAAATGCACATGTGTTTTTATTTCTTCCCCAGTGCACTATCCTTGCATGCAAAGTTTACTCTATTATCTCTCATACGTTGATTCATTCATGCACTCCCTCCTATTACTAAGACACCTGATGTTCATTCTCTTGAGAGAACTTCCATCACATTCATCCAAGATTTTCCCAGTCTGCCCCTCCCTCTCAAGTCCTTCACATTTCTATGACATCTCTGCTTTTTTTACACTATCATCCATTATTTTGACGTGGCCAAACCAGCGAAGCGCATTACTTTCTAATTTGTCCATTACAAAAGCATCCAATTCGCATTATTTCCTGACCCACTCATTCCCAACCCTATTCCTTCATTCTGTCACCGCAAACTCCTATCAATTACCAAGTTCTAAAATTAATTGAGCCCAATAAAAAATTAATGAAGCAATGAAGTGGTTAACTAAAAGGCAAACGGTATTAAATCAAGGTAGATGAGATCTACGGCCTCTATAGATTAAACAGATAAAATATTTCTCCAATGGCCGTAAAATATATGCACCACTCGTCAAAAAATTAAATACTTACTGTGTTGGTTTGCGGGAATGAGGTTCCACAACAGGGACCAACCACAGCCTCTCCACCAGAATACCCTCCTGTGGTAGTTTACGGGAAAATAATTTCCTCGCCAGGGACTACCACAGACACACACACACAACCCAATTGGAATCCTTTGTAGGCTAATGAGACCTAGCTAAGGATTCCTGGGTTATAACCTGGGATCCTTCGGAGAGCTGTAGTGACTCTACTAAGGCTGCCAAGTTATTAGCACAACCACACACGCAATCACACAAAACACTCACTCACACACACAGCAGGGCCCCAGATTTCTGGGAGAACAGCTCAAAAAGAGCGTTGTCAAATAGAAAACAACAAACAGGGAACGAGGGTGAAATTCGTATACGCGTATTTCCCGCAAACCAACACAGTAAGTATTTAATTTTTTTTACGAGTGGTGCATATATTTTACGGCCATTGGAGAAATATTTTATCTGTTTAAGCAAACGGTGTTGTGAGGGTCATAAAGTCAATTTACGGATTGATATATACTGATGGTGACCACAATTACGACTTTTGACGTTCCAAAAATTCCAACTCGTTAGAAAAGCAGTTAACTGAAAGCACGATCCTTATCTCGCCGCATAGGTTATAGGGTAGAGTAGATGGAGTCTTGGCACAGGAAATTGAAGCCTCTTTTTGTGCGAAACATTATCCACCAAACACGGCTACCGTGCACAGTTTGTTCGTAAATTCAATGAATAATGCCATTTTTTAGGAAATTAGTTCCATCAGATTTTAAAGTATCAGGCGAAAGTTTGTGGAAAATTGTCACAGATTGCATTGTAACAGAAAACACTTTGTAAATATTTCCACACCAATTTTTATTCTACCGACCTAGGTTTCGGCAAACATTGCCATTATCAAGGTCATAGCCACTCCTTGATAATGGCTATGTTTGCCGAAATCTAGGTCGGTTGAATAAATATTGGTGTGGAAATATTTACAAAGTGTTTTCTGTTACAATGCAATTAGTCCCATTTTGCATTTTCTAGAAAAATCACTATGGTACCCCAACAATTCCGCTGCTAATATTTACGTTTTCGGCGTATCAACTGCACCACTGATATATTAAAATTGACGTTTTGCAGATTTGAATGGCTTCATAATTCCCCTGAGACATCGTATTGCATGTATTCATCATTTTAATTCTTTATTCTATGCTTCGCAGCAACGTGATGATCACTTTAAGTGCTTATTCGGATATGATGTAAAGACTTTTAAAACCCTCGGCACACTTCGTTAAGAGTACGCTAATGCTTACGCCAGGTTTCTCTCCACCTCCTTCCATTCTCAGTTAATCCTTCCCGTTACAAACCTATCCATAACTTCAGAAATAAACTTTTTGGTCTCTTCCCAAATTAACTAACCAACCAACTGTTGCGTGAAGCTAAATCACCCCATGAAAACAATCCCGTTTAATAGAAGGCGTTAGCCTTTATTGATACGCAAGAATTCCGTTTCAAAAAAGGTTCTATTCGGCTGCATTTTTCACTAACTCTAATGATAGTTGAGTGCATGAGCGTCAAGTTTTAAATGTAATTGGAAGACTAAGAAGTAGGGAGTAAGGACGGGATGCAGGAAGTAAACTTGTTTGAAAAGCAGAAGTCGCTGGACACGCAGACATGGACGAGAGGAAATTTCAAACGAGAACATCTAAAGAGTGCCCTATCACGGGGGAATAAGATGAAACATTAACTATACGTCCGTGAACGTAACCGATTAGGCAAAATTCATCTTAGATATGCAGTGTCATTGGGAAACCTCAGTTCTTAATATAAATGTTAGTATCATTTCGGTGGCCAAAGGAAACACTGACATTATCACCTATAATATGATAAGTAATAGCACTAAATAATTTTAATAGACTGTCATCCTTCTCTTTACCAGCTAATTTCTTTCTGGCTGTGTATAGTAAATAATTCTTAGGTCATAATTACCTATTTTTATAGTGAAAATGATGAAGCACTGCGTGATTTTATAATCTTTGAGTTTCGGTTGATTGCACGTGCTTGCTATTAAGGCCGTTTTACACGGTACATTTTTTTGTACAATCTATCGTGCGAATTCATGTATCAGGAAATTGTACTGTGTAAAGCGGCAAATTGTGCGAACGATTGTGCGAATGTATGAATGATTGAACGAAAAATAGAGCCTGTTTTAATTCCATTTACACAATCATACAATTTAGATCCGCTTTTGTTCAACAGATGGCGCAGATATGGCGAAAACTGTGGTGCCTGTGTTACGATTGAAAATAAAGTTGTTTATAAAAATGATTAAAACTTTCCCGTCGAATAATATGAGTAACTATTAACCTGTGTATATAATCTTTAATGAATGAACTCTTCTCGGGCTCTCCACCGGTTTCAACTATTCATAATTATCGACGTTTCGAGAGACGACTCGTCATCTTCTCAAGGTAAGAATTAATTACGTGGGCAATTATGAATAGTTGAGAACACGAGAGAGTTAACTCAAAGTTACTCAAATGTTTACATCGCCATTTCGTCGCGTTATTTGGTTTTCTGGTTTTTCAGTGTAATCGCGATCTTTGGATTAAAAATTATTTTATTTCCCCAAATTTATGACTGGTCGCGTCCTCCAGTAGAGTTCTTGATATCCCGCGTGATATAATAATTATTATTTTATTTCTTCTGGTAAGCAAGTAACGAAATCTTAAAAAAAAACATTAAAAAATTGGTACAAATACAAGGGAGGGAAATTTGGAGGGACTAAAAAAAAGGGTCACATGTTCCACTATACCTCTTGATAATAACACTTTGTCACACACACATAATAAACCCACGAAATTTGTTTAACAAGAGTGGAGATCCGGCGAGAAACTTCAATGACTTGTCGCACTTAAATCCAGAAGAGAAAAAACGTAACGGTGCAATGGTCGAATATAAAGCCAGAGAGAAGAGTCCACGAGAGCTTTGTCTAAACCGAGAGAATTATCAGTAGACAGATGATCGAGTCGAGGTTCCGAATTTCAGGTGATCAGCTTTTCAAGGTGTCAAATACGTGAGTGAAACATATGTTCTCGAGTGAAACTTAAACATGATAAACAAAACACTCGCGAATTCCGATCAATTTCTACCGCTATATCGTACGGAAAATTGTGCGTTTGCACTCATCGTGTAAAGCGAAATTCAATCTGATTCAGTCGTTCGTACAATATTTTCTTGCACACTTGACTGTGCATGCGTTCGCACGATAGATAGTATAAATAAATGTACTGTGTAAAACGGCCTTCAGACAAAATACTTCAAATAAACTTCAGTTAAAGACTAAGAACACATCTCAAAAATGCCTTTCAGGATTATCACGCATAGGAAAATGTGTTCTCAGTGTAATATAAATAAAAAAGATATTAGGTGACAAATATTTATATACTATTTCAGAGTGCTATGTATAAAGGCTTTACAGACAAAAAATAAGGATCCTAGTGAAGCGAAAAGGTAAATAATGGGAGTGGTTTAATCGCTAGTAAAAAAAATTGTTCAAGGTTAAATTAATTGAAAGTTAAAGAAAATTATTATTATAGTTATTTATTTTCATTGGAATGACAATTTTTGGCTCTACTCAACTAATTAACAAGGAAATTGTGAATACCAGCAAATAGCGTCTTCATTCGTATGCGATATATTAAGAAACCGAGCGCCGCGTCAGCATGCTAACATATATTCCGTGACACACTTTATCGACCTAGTAGAACTTGTTTTTCGAGACTTCGGCCCAGAAGTATCATCACCAACAGGCTTGATATTGGAATTCAAATGAACTGGTAAGCAGACTAAGCTCCTTTTTTGCGTAAAGGAGTACACGTGCCCACTGGCCTTTCGAAAATTCATTCCGGAATAGTGATGACCCGATACTTGCTTTGAGATGAAAAGCATAATAAAATTTTACGTTTGAAAAGATTTAAGTATTAATAGTTCCGACGTTCAACGCTGTTAAAATTTTAAAATGCTATTCTGATTTCACTTGCGTTGAACTACCACATTTCTATATATTACTGGAATTTACCTCTAATTGGCTCGCACAATAATTTTTTTATGATTGCGATGAGTTAATTTCGTTGAATCAGATTTCTAATTTGATAAAAAAATTACAATTTTCTGCCTCCTTTTTTGCCGAATAAACGGAACATTTTATTTCATTACCCATCTCGTTCTATGTGTTAAGCGTGGAACAATGGATTTATATAATGCGTTCAGTAATTCCAGCATTTTTTTAGGGTGATTCATAAGGCACTTTTCAAAGCACAGCTGAGCGATTCATTAAATTTGATTCTCGATTAGCAAACAAATGCACAGCAGCGCGTGCACTTTCGCCTTTTCCACATTAATGTATTTTTGCTATTTTCATCGCTATTCGAAAATTTACCTACTTTATGAGAATTATAACTTTTCTTATCGTGATATCTTAATATGATGTGGTACGAAATCATGCGCATGGGTGCAAAATTATACACCAAAGACGGTGAAATTCGCCATGAAAAAATCACTTGACTTGACCAGGATTCGAACCCGGATCTCCAAATTGCCGGTCAGGTGTGTTAGGCAGTTTCTGAGAACAACTGACAATTAACACAGGTGTGTAATCATTTGTGCAGCCGCAATGACTGGAAATAAGAAATGTATTTTTTCGCGTTAAGGTGAAAATCTGTACATACGTAATTAAATCATTACGAAATATAAGACTTGTACCATAAGACAAGTGTTGAAAGAGCATTGTATTGCCAAAGAACCAAATCGGTTAAATGCAGTTTTTCACTTTCATTTAGAAATGTCGCAAACGAAAAGACATATGGAAACTTTCACGCAAATCTGTACATTAACCAACCACCTTAAAATCTGTTACTGACTTTGAAGATACGAAATTCCCGAGATTCGACCAGTGGAAACGAGAAAATGAAATTAATTCGCATTTTGCGTTGCCACTGTACTCAATGGACGAGTCGAGAATGGGCGGATCTTCGGCAGTTGCAGTTTTTACCACTAGGGTACTCCCTCCGGTTGTGGGATAAACCCGGCTACCGTCCCATGTTAATGTTGGGCAAAATCTGTCTACCCTGTGGTATTTGTTTGTTACTTAATGATACTCGTTCCTTGTTTCATGAAAATTATTTTATATTAATTGGAATGGAAGAAGGAAAAATGATTGGAGTCTCTTGGACGAAGTCACTGGAAAGCTTTGAAGCATTTTGACGTATGTTGCGGCTTCAAGTTTATGGGAAGTTGCGGTAGGGCGAGGCTTTTCAAGGAAGGATATAATCTTTTCATATCGTCCTACTGGTCCTACTACAAGGAGGTATTAACAGGAATAACGGAAGATGGTTTTTGTGAAGGCGTATTGCTTTCCAAAGCAAAGAAAGAATGAGCCCGCTCGATTACTTTATTATGAGGACCCAATAAAGATGAAAGCTTTGAGATTAGATCCTCGAAATGTGCATGTAAAGCAGGGTAAGTAATACACAAATAATAATACAGGAATTAGTCATGCACTATTTTAAATGACGATGTATATATATGACGACATCATTTTCTGGTACATTAATGTTGTACATTGTCGCAGCGAAAATGATAGTTGCACCTACGAATTAACAAGTAATTAAATGACATAGTATACATATGATGTAGTTATTAGTTAGGTAGTTGATTTGTTTTCACTGCGACGATGTATTTACATTTATGAACTTGATGCAATCACCATACACCACATAGTGATATACACCTCTACTTTAATTGATGACGCTGCTCTAAAATAAAAGTCTATAAATGACACGATAACCGTTTTTCTCGCTGACAAGTGGTACCCGAGAACACGGTCGCAAAGTTCGTGGAAGATCTAGGTAATTGAGACGTGAGTCGAAACTTGAACCGAAACTGACGAATATAGAAAATGAAATACCCTCGACTCGATGAAAATATTTTACGATTACCGTGCTTGCATTTTGTTCTCGTGAACACAACGTCCTTATTTATAACTTATACACTGTTGTGGCTGTTATCCTTTGAGCTCACAGAGCACAATGTGTTGTTTGATATCTTTATAATATGATGTATAAGCTCTGCTAATTTGTTCTATCCCATTTTAGACTCGGTAAATGCGTGCACACTTTTGGGCTCTTTTACCTCCTCCAACATTTCATTTCGACGGCGCAGAAGGAGATACCGGTAGACGTGTCTTGTACATCCGTGGAACAGAAATGGCATAAATCCCGAGGAAATAAAATTGAACCTGATTCAGTGATGACTGCTGTATTTGCCAAGCCAAGCCTGAAAATAAAAAGGGAGCTTCGAACATTCTAGTATTGCGTTGATCCTAGTGAGATTCCTTCACCAACACAGGTGCAAACATTGCAAATTAAACTTAAAAATCTCTTAAAATTCCAAAAATTTCTTCCAGACAAGACTTCTTTGTAATCCCCGTGTAAATAATGTCGGGAGCAGACACGCATAGAAGACGATATTTTTTTGTTTTCTTTCATCCCACCGTATTTTGACTGCCCATATTTAAAATATATCTTCGGAAATTTGTGGAATAATACCCCTGGTGTTTTACACTAACTTTTGCAATAAGGAACATCACAGTATTGCACTATTTCTCGCAATAAATGTAAAATTGCTGCGGATCACAACGCACGGGAACGAGGAACTCGGCCTATGTATCCCACAACACGGCTCGCCTGTTGTGGTCACGTGACCGTGTGACGTATTCGCTCGACTCGTCCATTCCATTTGAGACATGATATGAACCACAGAGGTCATGTTAGGGTCAGAGAATCCGTCTGCTGCTGCTAGCATTCGAGTGCATTGAACAATGTTTTGCCAACGGTCATCTTTGGACTTGGTCCTGAGGCGATCCGCGACTCAGATTTGACCTGAGCGCTCTTTCTTATCGTACCCAAATCGTCTTCAAGAACCAATAAGGCCTTGAATATGTACTGTCGATGATAACTGGCAAGGCTAAACCAACAACCGAAGCGACACAAAAAAGCTACTTACCCGTTTCAAAATTGTGTCTGGCAAGTTATAGGGCAAATATTTGATAAACGCTGAATCAATTGTAAAGAGGCGCTTCTAAAATATAAGAATTCTGTATGCTGCGTTTTTTGGTAACGGCATAAAATCTTTTAATTGACTACTTGTTGCATTTTTTCTACTGCGAACGCGAAAATGGTCTGCTTTTTAAAATCTCCGGAATGAAGAACAGCTTGGATCTTGATTTAAGAAAAATTAATGAAATGTTTTCTGATTCCATTAAGAAAAAGATAATTTACGTATGCTCATGTATTATGTATTACATATGAACATTTAATACACTTTTAAACCGCTATTTATAGCATGATATCCTCGCTATCTCTACAAGTGATCGTCGGAAAAACAATTATGTAAAAGGCAGAAATTGCTTTTTCTGTTTTCGATAAATTGTGGTACAAACTCCGGTGCCACAGTTTTGCAAAGACACCGTTTGCTGTATATGGCTGACGAAAAACGGCGAAAGGATTCGGTAAGAAACAGAAAAGAGAAACGCGTATACACACAAGGACCATAAAAAATCCAGTCTATATTAATTATAAATCGGCATTAATGGGGCGATATTGAGACTATCAAGTCCATGAAAATTAAAAATAAATAGATACATTTTAGACGAGACCATTACACGTAAGAGAGTTCTTTTTCACAATAGAACACCAAACTTTATATATGACACAAAATCACCAAAAAATATAAAAACGTTTGCCCATGTGTGTAAAGCACTTATGGATTACCAGGTTTAGCCTTGTCAAAAAAAACTTGCTGCAGGAAAACTACCACACATGTGGTAGTTTTAGTAGAGGGGGGGGTGAAGAACCTGCAAAATGCTACTGATGGTTTAGCCACTGTTTTGCTCCAACAAGAACAAACTAGTGAAAATAGAAAAAATGAGTAAATATGATAAGAAAAGTTATAATTCTCATAAAATAGGAAAAGTTTCGAATAGCAGAATCCAACGCAATGGGTTTGAATCCAGGTCAAGTAAAATTATTTTTTCATGGCAAACTTCCACGTCTTTGGTGTACAATTCTTATTACTACAATTGCTGCTAACGTGCCACGCCGATTCCAAAATTTGAAAGAAAAAAAAGCTTTTCAATGTAATTTGCTATACATTTCAAATTCCTCGCCGAAAAATCTAGTCATAAAATGCTTTAATTGAAGAAATTAAAATAATTCTTGTATTATTTCCATTACTTCCTGTACGTTGAGTTCCAACGCATTTATGCGCAGCATTTACGTTTCATTTAAGTGCATCTGTTTATAAACTGATGTAAATGAAATGAAAAACAATTTGATAAAATGAGGTTCAAGAATTTTTTTCAGCGCACTTAGCAAATTTTTAAAATGAGCATAGAATGATTTTTTTTCAGATTTTTTTAAGGTATGACATTCGTTCAACAATGCCAAAACTGGTGTCTTGGTCTTTTTCAGCCCCATTTTAAGCTCAAATTTCTGTTACTGATTATGGTCTAAAATATATAAGCGGAAAAAAAACATTTTTTTATGTATACAGTCCTAACGGATCACCATGGCAATCAAATATTTGGGGAACATAGTATTTTTTTATACGGAACGTAGTAACAAATTCCACGGCTCTAATGCGCTGGGGCCATTTTTGACCACCTTATTCGGTATTTCGGCAACAGCCTTTGTTTAAATGTGTACATAAATGTTAGAATACTGCATTTTTATTTTTTTTCCAAACTGTCTGACACTAAGAATGGATTGAATTCCCATAAGTTAAGTTGGCTGAAGCGGTAGTCGTGGGTCATTGAGTGAATATTTTAATTAATTTTTTATGCAAGCTGAAAAAAAATTCTTGGACCACATTTCATTTAAATGCATCCGTTTATTCGTTGGAACTCACTATATAGACAGTAATAGAAATGATAAAAGAATTTTATAAACTTTATTCTTCGGTAAAAGTATGCTATGACTAGAGTTCTCGGCGCTGTTTCCGAAATTTAAGCAAAACTATATTGAAATAGGTTTGTTTTTTTATATCGGACTTGGTGCGCCACCTTGATATTATTTCGAAGCAGTTATAATATAAAATGCATTAGAAATCATCATAGAGGAATTCAAGTTCAAACGCTCTCTTTAATAGGGAATTATAGCAAATAATATTAATATGAAATGCATCTTACGCGTTTAGAATTCAATCTGCACATAGGTTATCAATTTTTTACGAAAAATATGTCAATTACAACAACTCTCCTTGTTAAAATATCATTCAACAGCCAAAAAAAACAAATCGGTGTGATGAAATTAGTCCACTTTTATCTATATGTACCTATCACTAATATGAACACGCATGGAAATTTTCAATCTGTAAATAAACAAAAATCACGCGAGCAACCTCATTAGACTGAGATAGGATGCTTTATAAAACATCGTAGTTCGTATCTAGAGGCTAAAAGGAAATATGATGAAAATTCGTACCTAGAAAACTTCGTAAGTAGATTGGTTTGTAAGTCGAAGTACCAATCTATGGCCTGGAGAAAACGAACCTATTTTCACATACGAGAAAAAGAATCACTATAATGCTATTAGCACTCTCATAAAATGGATTAGTCAAAGCATATGTGATGTGGGGAAACGGTTGATGTGGAGGCCAAAGTACTGGCTTAGCATTACGACGTCCATGGTTCAAATCCCGGCAGTGATGGATGTCCAATAGAAGTCCGATTTAAAAATTGGTGCTACACAGATTGAATTAGTCTATCACTGGCCAACCAACCTATCTGACCCTCAATGACGAACATGACCTTTGTCGTCAGTTACCTACCCAACTAGATTACCTATCAAAAAGACTCCAGATAATAAATAACCATTTTATGGTAATGCTCCCATTCCGAAACGTGAAATCAAAACGAACCACTTCCTAGTTCCAAAATCGTCATACAAATGGGACGTTTAGTTCAAAGGTCAAATATAAACTTTGAAGGCCACATATGAACTTTAGTCACGACTGTACATGGTACGCCACTCACCGAAGCATTTTGACCTTGGCGCGCCGTTTTGATGCTAAAATTTGAGGTTTGGTGAAAACATTTGAAATATGGGAAAAAACTTGCCTTAGATTTGACTGGATATTTTATCATGCTCGCAACTTCGATCGTCGCGAAAGCTGAGGATGTTATACGAGTGGACATTTCTCCGCAGAGCCGAGCTCAACGTTAATTAAAAGCTGTGATCGTTAATGGCTCGGTATATCCAACGTGACAGGCTGTCACCCTTCTCATCCATGCATTATGAAAATTCTACGTGTTGTCAAGTCCTTATTGCTTACGATTTTTAACTAATATAATCTTTGAATGTTTATTTAGGGAGTTTTCCAATCTTTAAAAGCGACCTAACCTTACAATTAATGTCAATCGAAGCATTAATAGCGGCCACGCGACCGGAATAACCAAGAGGTCATCAGTCGCTGATAAACCATGACCTAAAACCAAGTGGGACGATTTCTGCGCACGTGGAAGTGATTTCATGGAGAAGCACATGTGAAGGGATCGTGCTTTTTATGTTAAATCTTTAACTACCAGTATTTAAACACTGCTTCTTGCCAAGTTACTTCTGTTCTCGGAGACTCTTTGACCACAAATCTGGAAACAACGCTTTTGAATTCTCCGTTTCATTTGATCACATAATTCTTTAAAAATCGATCAGACGGGCATAAATAAATGCCTGTGAGACTCAATTGAAGGAAACTTGAAAACAAAATGATTCATGTATCACCCAGTTATTTTTCATGGTTCTGAAACATTTAGTTGAATTCAATATCTGAATTCTTGAGCAAATATCTCGTTCATTATGATAGTTAAACTCGAATACCTGATATCCCCACGCCTCACCTTTCTTGATCAGGAATTATTTTGTTTCACACCTTTTCTATTATTAAATTGCCTAGTAATGTGTACAAAAAGAATCTATCTGGTTTGACAAGTGGGTACAAAATGAAACAATACTTACAGATCATTATCATAGGTATTCCACCAACTGATTTAAAGTTTTTCAGACGTTACCTAACTTAAATTCATTCCTTCTCTTCCTTGCAAGTGTTTAGCGTGCAAAATAGTAAAAATAACTGCTATAATAAATTTAGTTGGCTGATTATTGGTAGGGTATTAGTGTAGGTGAGAGGCGGCTAAGATCATTTTCTATAATATGGATAGGTGGTTAGGATATGATTATAGGAGTGTATAAGGTAGGCTAGGGTAGGATTTTAGGGGGATATGAGGAAGAGTGGAGAGAAACCTGAAGTCAGCATTAGCCTGCTCTTAACGAAAGGCACCAAGGGGTAATAGTTTAAATTCCCATAAGACATATGTATTCAACGGTTTAGTCAAAAGAATGCTTTAATTATGGTGAAAATTTGAAATATAACTCTATCATCAAATGCTTTACTGCATGTATGGTGATTTCCAACGTATAAACAGGTGTAATTGAGTGAAATTAGATCCAAGAATATTTTTTTCGACTTGAAAGGTTATTAGAATGTACCTTTAACGACTCACAATTACCGTTCCAGCCACCTTGATAGGCGATTAAAGTATTTCATTAAACTTTAACTTTAGAACTTTTATTCGAGATATTTTATACTTCTTATAACTGAGTAAATTCCTCTATTGTAACAAGGAAAAAATTTCCCTTCCCCTTGGGGTCCTCCCAGCTGACTGGTCCCGGATGTGTAAATAACACCGCTCCCTTGTCTTGAAAAAAGTCTTGAGAAAGTTGCATCACTCACACCGTCAAATAAAATTTGTCGAAGGTAAATCCGATCAGCCAATCGAATTTATTTTAAGAATTAAGCTCGCAGTTCATAAGCATCACGGCCCTCCAGTTAACAAATTGAAGACTCTCAGAATAAGAACACAAACTTTTGTCACTGATAAGCACTTTTTAAATTGTTATTGTCAATTCAAATTATACCTTAAATTAATTGACCGCCAAAGTACCGAAAGCACCGATAAGTGACCAAATCACCACAGAGGTTAAAAAAATCTAGGCAACGTATAGAAATGAAACAAAAGTACCATTTATTTGCATACACACACAAACACACACTGAATACATTCTATTGGCTATTCGGATTCACCTACCGTAAAAATCCTCTAGCTACTTAAGCAGCCTATTGATGTACGCCAAATTACAGTTCATCTTCATAAATCACTTTGATGCCATAAAAAGCAGCTGATTTTTCTCTGTCTGTGGATGAGTGGCAGTATCATACATTCGCCGGTTTGCTAGACGATGCCTACTAATCAAAATTATAGTTGTATTGTAGATTACTTGAGGATTATGTATTTTCCTGGAGAATATTCAAGCAGATTTGTTTTAAAATCACCCCTCACAATTGCATCTTCATCCATAGAAATGAAAGAAAGAGAAGAAAGATTTCAAAGTCTTTTAGTTGATGAGACTTTGGAGGTTTATATTCAATTAAAAGTAACATTTTCATCGATGATCGACGTATAGATATTCAAGCATAGATATTCCGTCTGGTTGTAATACCAATTAGGGGGCGATCCAATAAGGAATTTTTTTATATAAATGCCAACCCCTCCTCCTATCTCTCCATCCCGGTCATTTCTTCCCCTCTCTTTCCTTCCCGGACAATTATCGTTTGCTATATGTATTAATTACCTCTACCAGTATTTCACACCACCAAGCGCCTATCTCATCACCCGATTTTATATTTAATCAATACATATGACTCACTCCCCTCCTTTCTTTTCCCCGATTACCCAACATCCCCCCCCTCCATCACAACTTTCAGCATCTTCTCAACCGACATTGCCTAATTCAACCGCCTATTCAACTCCATGAATTTCACCCGAAGTTTCCTTTCCTCGCCCACCATGGCAAGTACTTCCTCGTCAGCCATTCTTTCCATCCACAGCACCTTCTTCATTCCCATACACATTCCCTACTTATTCCTTATCTCAAAAACACCTGCAACTTATTATCGTAATTCTTTACGGTCTACAGGAAGGCCTTTACACCATACAGTGCAACAATCCAAATTAGACTTGTCAGTAGTCTTTTCCTAACAGTATAGTAATGTGTCAATGCCATATTTCCTCTGACTCGGTCATAGTAGGTAACGGAAAAGATGGAGGCTTTCTCTTCGTCTCGTGGTGGCTACCTGTCCGCTGGTCAGGGGCGCAACAACCTCGCGAATCGTGAGGGGGCAAACTCCTTGAAAAATCTGTATAAGCTAGCTAAGCGGAGGGGGGGAGGGGGGAGAGAGTCTGTAAATAAATATTCGTACGTTTCGAAGCGGGCGTGTTTGTTGGGCGTAGAGGCGATTTTCTTTTAATTATTTCTCGAAAAATAAGGAAATTATTTCCTTACACGGACACAGTTTCCTTATATGTACAGGTACTGCTGCTGCGCCCATCCGTGCCGATTCATAAGACGCATTTCTGCTAGTTTTTATACATAAGAAGAAGATTTCAAGCTTCCTCTTTCGATGCATGGAACATTGCCTGTCTGATTATGTCTCATATCCTCCGATTTAAGGAGAAATATACGGTGTACACAACTTTGTTGTATCGCTACCAGCCACAGGCTGCGCCCATCCGTGCCGATTCATAAGACGTATCGCACGTCATAAAGAAAGAGGTGAACAGCTTTTCGCACAACCATGCCACCACCTTCCGCATGCATCAGTGAAACCGGAAAGAATGAGTTCCAAGTTCAAGGACTCTCACTTTTCAAGGTGAGAGAAACTAAAAAAAATAAGTTGATAACCAGGAGAAAAATATGAGACTGAGTTGTAGAAGAGTCATGTGATCTGAATCAAATCAACATCCACATAGAGTGAATTGAGGAATGGTAACCGGATATTACTTTTTAACTCCAAGCACAGTACTTAGAACATTCCATTGGGTTTTAGGTCACCGTTTTCAGAGGCTGATGACTTCTTGGTACAGTCCTCCGAGAGATGGCTATCTATGCCCTTTTCAACAACATTCGAGCTCTTTGGCCTATTCCAAATATTACAAAAAAATACATTGAAAAAACCTTACGATAAAGAACATATAATTAATTTCCAGCTCTATCGGCTGACAACAAAAAATAATTTTTCATAAGGCATAAATATGGAATTAGAATGCAAAATAAGGCTGTAGATCCAATAAATGGAAAACTCAATTGGAAATAGAAAAAAACGCTTGTATCAAGATCAATTCTCCATCTTACGAACCGCCTTTGGACCGCATGGTAGGGAACTTTTATCAATTTCATTGCACTCAAGTGGGTGTTTAACAATGGCTTTGATATGATCATGATTCGTTTGAAGGACAAATAAACATCAAATATATCGTTCCTTTTTCATTCATTTAATAATATAATTGAGTGTTAGTATAAAACTATTCAGAGATATAGATCTAATATTCTAGTAATCACCAGTTTGTTCGCCTACTTTCATTCTTTCTGGTAGTCTTCATATCAGTCTTCTTGGTTGATAGAGACTATCATCTATAGTTACCCATAACTATATAGCCTGAGAAATTAATGAAGATGCATGGAAGTGAATTGCACATTAGGCTCATGGTTCATGTCCGAACAAAATACATCTAGGTAAAAGGAGATATACTCTTCTCATCAGAATCCGGTGGGAAAATATTCTCCCACAGTAAATTAGTTCTAATTTTTTTTAACTACATCTACTTTTTACACAGTGAGTCACCATAGTAGCATGTGGTAGGGGGAATTCGTAAACCATTTATGAATAAGGGAGGGAATTGGAAAATGAATTGGAAGAGCGTAAGGACGAGTGTAGATTCTATGTTCACACATGGTCTCGCTCTGTGTTTTAAATGGTGCGTGGAAAGAATGAATCTGTTTGCACATCAGATCGGCAGCATTTCTCTTTAGTATCGGCAATTATGGAAAAATAAAAAGTGCTGCATTGGAAGGGATATAAAAAATTTATTTCAAGGCGTCAGTATTTATGTAACACATTTTATATTTTTCATTTCATCCTCACAACATCGTCTATCTATCTCGAAATAAAAGTAACGGGAAATATTTGTGCCACCATCCTGTTTTATCTCTCAATAACTTAAATCAAGATTCTTTAATGTCTATTTTCGTCATATTTTCGTACAATACCTACTCACGAGATGTAAAAAATCCAACAATTGCCTACTTATTCAAGACAACTTTGCATTATGCACTTAAAGTTAATTCAAATGTATTTTTACTCTAATTGCAAACACTTTTGTGCATGATAATAAACTTTTTTTGAGAAACCCAGGTCGTATACCATGAAGATAGTTGAAATATAAGATGAAAATAATTATTATTTTTTGCATGCACGGATTATAAATAATTAGTGCACCTTACTAATATATCAACATCACCGATGTAAGTATAACAAAATTGTGTTTTCGCCAGGGAGAAAATGAATAATTTAATTTTATATAAAGTGGTTTCGGGCAGTTCCTCCATTTGTAAATGTACAAGAATAAATCATTAATGCGATTGGTAACATGTTCCATTCAATCTTATCATTGAATATCTGACAACCGTAAACCGGATAATGGATATCCATTTTTAATAAAAAAACTTGGTACTTTTCCACACTTTATTTCAAGTGTGGAAAAGTACAAAGTTTTTTATTAAAAATGGATATCTATCACTTCCACGAAGTCAAGCCTGAAACAGTTCAATTTATACGGATAATGGACGTTGCGAAAATGTCATCGCAGTTGTTATTTAACCAAAACATTTTTTTCAAGTACAAGCGTCCAAATGTTGGTGATGGTTCTAAATTCAAAACGGTTTTAAAAATATGGCAGCGAAATTAAATTAAAATGACTGGTGTAGGGAGGTTTAAGAAAATATTAAACCTCCATAAAAATGAATTTATTGTAAAAATGCAGGGCACAGTTTATAAAGGGATCAAAAGTAACATTTTTAAAAAACTTATATGTTATTCCTGAGGTGTCGGGAATTGTACACACAAAAAACGCGTGTTCTTTCTAACATGGTGGTCCATTTATTCCCGTAAACAACCATGATTGTCAAGAGGGTTCTTCTTAATTATTTCCCTCTTTTCGCCCATATACATTTTTAATACACTGCAAAGAAAGTCAATTAAAAAAACAATGAATATGAAAAATATAAAAGATAATTTAAACAAAATATAAACAAACAAATCGTCAAATTACAAAAAGTTGTGTCGCCACAGCACTCTGTCTCACCACCACCACTCAACTTGAGAGGGTGGGAATGTAACAGGGGGTGTTTCACCACTACTACCCAAAAGAAAGGTGGATTTAAAGACGCTGATATTGTTTACAACACACCGGAGAAACCCATCTAAAAAATTGGAAGAAGCGCTCTAAGTGATCTACAAAGTTGATGTGAATAACAGACTGAGTATTTTGAAGTTTGAAGTTAATGGTAGTCAAATACTAAGACTACCTTATTCTGGTTCCAGTCCGGTGGAAGCAGTTTGCAGGTAATGGACTCTCCCACTTAAACGGCCTTCTGCCCAGCTGCCACCATGTTTTGCTGCTACTATTTCGAGTAATATTTCATTCAGGAATGGGTGGTGCCGAAGATATGCACGACATTTGGTCCATTCGGAAGGCCACGGACGAGGTGGGGCTGGATGCAGCGGGGCCCTCCACCTTCTTGAACCTCCTCCTGCACTTGAACGAAAGATTCTCGGTGCTCCTGTCGTATAACTCCAAACCAACCGCGTCTCTGACATTTAAATTCTTGGGAAGCGCACTACTGCGGGACTCCGTCACCTCCAACTCCCTCAAACGTAGCTCCACCGTGTGAACCCAGTCATCACTGGAAATACCGGGCAGAACGTAGCCGGAGAAGTACTTGAAGACCAATCTGGACGGCGAGCTGTCATCAGGGTTCTCGAACAGGGCGAAGGAAATGCCGTGGGATATGTTGTGGTGGTCGAATAACAGGTACACTTTGGTGGTGACGGGTTGGAGCTTGAAGAACGCCGTCCTGTTCAGGGGGCCAAAGTCGCAGTACACGTCTTCGTAGAATGTGCAATATATCCAGGAGTCATTCCTCGTAGAAATCTCTGGAAGCTCGTGGCTATTATTTTCGGAATCACTTCCTCTCAGCATTGAAAGGTCCAGGTGTACCACGTCCTCTACTTCAGCGGCGATGGATGTAGCGAGCCCTAGCGTAATCGCACACATGGCGAAAAGAAAATTTCCGCCCATTTTGTAGCCGTTTTCCTCTAACCGCTCCCTGAATTTCATAAGAATCAATATGACTTGCTGCGAACTAACTGCTTCGGCGAATCTTCCGAATGCTGTATATATGTACTGATACAGCCTTGACGGAAGTTTATCGCTGGTCACCCAAGCGCTGAGATGACCTCAATCGTCAAGATCACAGCTATGTTTATGGGAATACAAAACTGCCGAAAGAGGCGCTTTTAATTCGCGTCTTGAAATGGGGAAATACTTGCAATATAATAATTGTTTGGTTTGCTATTTAAAGAGGAAACCAACAACATTTAGGATATATCACTGACATTAAAGTAACCTAAGGGTTAAAGGTAGGTTTTATTGAAAGTTAAGTTTACACGTACATGGCCCGATCTACCTCTATTATTTCTTTTTCGTCTCTCCTTTCTACCCTTCTTCATCCCGTCCATAAAACTTATTATTTTTCTTCCCCTTTCTACCTTGGGGAACATCCATCTATCTATCAGGGTGCCGGCCGGCCTCGGTGGCAAGACGGTAACGTCCTCGCCTGCTAACCCGAAGATGGGTTTTTCATAACTCTGGATATGGGAGTTAATGTGGAAGTAATTGTAAGAGAAGACTATGTAGACCTAATTTTGCTCGAAAATAAAGAGGACATTAAAATCACGCCCTCAAGCTATCCCATCTCCCGTCATTGCCTCTTTCAGCGGCCTACCCTGCCACCCCCTGGTCTCATCCAGAAGCTTCCTTTTCCTCACCAACCATAAGAAGCACTTAGATGGGTAAATTGGTGATGTAAAGATTGTTTCATAGGATGTAGAAAGCGTCGAGATAAAACCAGCGTCTATACAAGCCTACTCAAAAAGAAAAGCGCCAAATAGTACCCGTTCGGATATACGTCCCGTCCGACAATTTGGTCGGGTTGGTGTGGTCGCTAGAGTTATTTTTTTTCCGCGGGACCACACTACATGGTAGGAAAACATACCTTTGATGCCGACTTCCATAGAAAACACGCTGCAATAAGTTTTCAATATTTTACAAATGTACTAGTTTTTTCAACTCTTATTACTATTAAATTGATATTTTTTAACCATGAAGTTTTATAGGCTTTTAGTGCACCGTTATACTTCAGTAGTCCAGTACATATGTCTAAAAGAAAGTCTAAAAATCGAGGGGATTCTTAGCAGTGATTTTATTGCGTAAATTTGTTGGGGGTAATGATATAAAATGGCACTCATCTCGAGATTCAAAAAATATTTCTCACGTCTTTAATTTATTTAAACAATAAAATCGAATAAATTATTTTTCCAAAGTATAGAAATAACTATTGGTCGTGGAGAAAGATGGAGTGCATGAGATTTGTGAGTATTTAACATACGTACAGTTTAAGACTTGTTAAATTAAAATCGGTCATCAAATAATAATGTTTTTGCAAGACAGCAGTAAGTAGCCAAAATTATGATACGATCTTGTAATGGGGCCTCAAGTAAATCTTGCAAATAGCATTTATATAAAATTATAAATAGCAAATATAAACACTTAGTGGTTTATTTTATAGTTTATTACACTTGCAATTAGTACAATCATTTGGAGCTATCCATTTATGCTTATACCCGAATTACCTGTCAGGTTCATGCAAGCTCCAGGGCGGAGCCCGCGGAGCCGGCCGTAAGAAGAATGCATATGTTTAAATATTTTTTATAAACGCTTAAATGAATTTCTATGTGATAAATTTTCGGTAAAGTTTGATGAAGACGTAAAACTGATGAAGAACAAGTTTCGACCCATTATGAGGTGGATTATT
Source organism: Pyrrhosoma nymphula (assembly GCA_963573305.1). Lineage (NCBI taxonomy): Eukaryota > Metazoa > Arthropoda > Insecta > Odonata > Coenagrionidae > Pyrrhosoma > Pyrrhosoma nymphula. Next base: position 101,409,285 of record OY754334.1, on the reverse strand, counting down.
TGAGACACGTTATTCAACTATGTTAAAAGCTTTAAAATTGAACAAATAGTAGGAAATTAAATTAAATTTTACAACAATTTTAAATATTATTATTATCGTATATTACAGGAAAACTAAACTTAAAAATTATGTATATATCGTTGCTGGACGATAATAAGAACCAAGTATATCAGTAAAATCACGATTCAAGTTAAGCATTTTTGACTAAAATATGAAAAAATTGAAAAGCACATAAATCAGACAAAACGGTTTTTTCGCAAAACGATTTTCGAGTATTTTGTTTGGGGTCACATGCTACCCATACACCACTTTTGAGCAAAATCGGAGACTCTGATTGGCAATTTTTTGTTGAATTAAGGTGGAATGGCCCACGAAGCTTTATTATTTTAGGGAAATCTTTCATTTTTTCAGTTTGACACCCGGTTTCTCTCCACCTTTCCGTCATTTTCCGAATGATTCTCCCCGTAGCAATCCCTCCACCTTTCCTTAAGGCGCTTACTACTTCAGCCGTTAATCACATAGCAAACAGACTTACCCTTCTAACACATTCCGCAATACATTTGAATTGCTATATAGGCTGAATCCTCATAGCTATTGGCCACCTTCGGGATGCGAACCCGGATTCTCGGTGTGGCCAGCCACTACTCAAGCCGCTACGCCAACCCTATTTAGATTTCTCATTCGTTTACACCAATTAATTCGACAGAATTACTCAAATAAAATAAATTCGACAGTGTCGGGCGATATCTGGTGGAACAGCATTTTAAATAAAAACTACAGTAATTGTACTGTCCACTTGAATTTATTGTGAAATACACAACACGTGTTTCAACGCTCCTTAGGGCGTCATTATCAGGTCTGCAAATGACAGAATTACTCATTGAAAATAAATCTTACGGATGTGAAATTCTAAGTGTGATCAAAATTATTTTTTCCAGCAGTAACATTTTTTTGGTAATGACATTTATGTAGGGTTATCATGTGAAAAAATGTAGTAACTATAGTTTTCAATGCTTTTTACAGAGAATAACTCTCTCAGACAAAAAATAACATTCCCTTTTATCCATTCCCTTTTATCCTTTCCCTTTTATCCTTTCCTTTTATCCTTTAAATATAGGGGAGCACCCCATTGGCGTTCACTCCTAAATTTAAAAGGGCATTTTTTTTGCATGTAACGATAAATAAATTAAAGCCATTGCCGTATGCAAAACAGCACTTAATAATTATCAATATTTTTGTAGTTAGAGAACGTCGAAGTTCGCGAAAATTTCAAATGTCTTTCGCGCCTAATAAACGCCTTTTGTTTAGTGTGACGTCAGAATGCGAGTAAGCGGGTTTTCCCCCCGCACATTGGCAATAAATCTATCCCGTGTTTCGTAGGGATGGGCAGTTATGGGAAAAAATCGGTGTTAGGTTACCCGGTTATTTTCAGGGTGTAGAGTATCCGAATATTAAAACCTGAAGGAAAAAACTTTTTTTCAGGGTTTATAACCTGAAGGAATAATAGGTTTTTATAAGGTGTTGTTACGGATGTGTTATATTAATATTCTCTCGTGAGTGCATCGGTGATGACTTTCTCAATATAATGTGATTGTTATTGCAGCTACACGGAAGTTACTACTGGTTTTGGTCAAAACATTCGCCATTTTAAAAAAAAGCCGTTTTTTCTCATTTTGGACGACTAATGCTAAAATAAATGTATATCAGTGGGTTTTTTTTAAGTAAAGAAACTAAAATACGACAAGTTTGTGGTAATACTTCCGTGAAGTATTTTATTTAAGTTATAATCTTTTCGGTATCACATCAATGCAAGTATTCAAATATTTATTTGCATCTCGAATGAGAAGAAATAACTGGAATGTGTTCCACTACATAAGCTAGCGCTATAGTGTAATTAATATTTATTACAATTATTTTATTTTTGAGCAATCAATATTTTCTGGAGGTACACTTCACTGTAAGGATGATGACTCACTAGTAATAAAGTCACTGTTTTTAATATTTATTTGTAATTTCATTCCTGTTGAAAACTAGATGCTTGACTGAGTTGTTACATTTGTAGATTATTGAGGGATATTTTTTAGCGAATTACTTTCCCTTACTCATTGTTTTTTATTCATTCTCGAGATACCATTTTCAGTGCAACAAGACCGAGCACTCCAAGTGTGAACGAAATGAAGTTAGATGAGGTAATACAATTCATATGGTTACAGTTTCTCCATTTTTAATCACAGTTATAATAAAAAACGTTTTATCCCTCTCCTTCCGCATTTATTGCTAAAATTGCTAAAATAATATTGTAAGTTCCCCAAGTTAACTTCTTCGCCGAGTAATTAAGTTTACCAGTATTTATATGAAGACAAAAACTTCCGATCACCCTCGTGAGTTGGCTATTAGTCAGTAAAACTCTTTCACCGAGAATGATTACTTTGGCGCACAATATGATGGCTTATCGCATAGCCATGACGTATCTCATGCCTTCCCTTGATTTTTTAAATTAAAAATTGAGCATTGATTATGTACAAATAACTTATGCTTCATTTCTCCAAATCCTCCCTCTCTCTCTGTTATGTACTAGTTATTATTGTTGGAACTTGCATTCCCTTATATCCGGCCAGCTTTTCTGTTAGCAGGAGCAGAGGACAGAGGACAGCCTTCCCCGACAAATTCCCCGACAGAGGACAGCCTTCCGGTTATTTCGCTCTGGTTATTTTTCGGTTAAACCAAAAAATAACCTAGTACTCGGTCGACTCAGGTTAACCTGCGCAGAAAAACCTGAGTAGCTGCCTGCAGCTAGGCCAATGATATAACGTATAGATCCTTGGCCTTGGCCTGCTGTTGCTAGCAGCAGCACTGGCGGCCAGGGAACGTGCGAGGTCCTGATTTGTACTGTGACGAGTGCTGCATTCCCTGACAATTTGTTTCACATTATGCAACTTTGGAAGTTGAAGCGCAGAATTTATATTTACTGCTTGTAGATTTGTCCCATTAAATTACCTTGTTTTCTAATACCTCATTTTAGTTATTTAACACCCTGAGTGACTATTACCAAAGGCAATGTGGTATCTATGGAAATATACCTTAAGAAGCAATTGTGTGAAAATAATTCTCCTGCTTGATAAGCAGTGAGTGCCAACATATGTTTTGGCCAAAATATATCTCTTTATCGGCTCACTAATAATCCTAAAGTTCTGGAGAGACTACCATGTAAAAAAGGGTGGTAGCGGTGGTAGTTATGGTGGATCGACATTATTAAATACTATCAGCAGACCTTGAATGACGTTGATAAAAACCAGTTTCATTAATAATCGTAACCCAACTTGGAATTTAACTTTATTCTTCATTATACGTCTTTTTTGTTTTAATAGTTCTTTTTTTTTATTTTGGAAGGTTTAAATGGTTACATTTTCGGTCCTACATACTTTTTGGATTGCTATTATGAAAACTTTTGTCAGTTCTACAGGACCAAAATATAGTTTCTTTTACATTCTTGGTATTTTATTAGGTCACGGGTACGCGCCATGTATCTCAAACATGAGGGAATAAATGGGTCTATAATAAAGTAATATAATAATCGCCGGCCTCGGTGGCGGCGGGGTAAAGTCCTCGCCTGCCAAGCCGAAGGTCGCGGGTTCGAATCCCGTCTGGGTATGTTTTTCCCATCCAGGGCATGGGTTGTTATGATTTTCCGTTACGAATTGTTAATACACCTGATGTAAAGGCCCAATGAAGGGCTGTTTTCGGGGGTTTTGTCAAATTTAAAAAAAAATAAAGATAAGGAAATTGATCCTCGAAACCTCGTATTTACGATTTTGTTTCTCATATTTCGCTAAGGATCGACAAATTTGTTGAGATTTCAAAAATGCGCAAAGACACGAATTCTTCAATTTTTGAGATAAAATTAGAATATTATCAAAATACAGGACACGGAATTATATGTTATGCGTGGAAACAAAAGAAGACGAGTTCCCCAATACGTTCCATATAGTGAGCATATGTCTTGATTATCGGGACAAAAGAACTTATTCCAAAAATGTCCCCTTCTCGACTGCATGAGGCGAGAATTTTTTCAGGCACCGTGCTACGCGAGCGCCGCGTTGCGGGAGACGAAAGAAACCGGTTGTTTATTGTAATTACTCGACGTGTGTTTACATACCGGCATTTCGGAGTTTTCAAATTTAACTAGTAAAAGTGAAGCACTGGTGAAGATATTTCCCCTTTTGGAGATTGAGAATATGCATCATCAAAGTAAGTACATGTTATTTGAACCTGTACAATGAACGTGAGCCATGATCGTATTGCCCTACAAATGAAGAAGTACGGATTATTCAGCACATCATTGTGTGCCTCATGCTTAACAAATTCATCCACCAATTTCAATAAAGAAATAGCCAGTGAGAGCGATGAGTCCGATGATGAAACCGATGCTCCAGTAACCCAAAAGAAAATTGAGGAAGAAGTTGAATGTTTGTAGTATTGGAAGAGTTTTAAATATGTTTTATAATCAAACTTTTATTTATTCTCTAAAATGCTAACCCCTTCCATAGAAAGGGTTAGAAAATCCTCCGCAAGGTGTTGACAGAATTTCTCAGAACATAACCAGAGTTACCTACATACTGCTATCACATACAATTGGTACTTGTCATCGGCAGACCGGTTGGTTACGTGCTCCAATCTGAGTGCAAGGAGCATAGATTTTAGCCAAGGATCGGTCATTAATTTTTAACCCGCAATATTTAACGAAAACATTTAATTAAGTCACAATATCAGCGACATATTTTAAAAGTAGTGAATAACCTTAGGAACATAATTTTTCCACCTCAATTTTTGAACTAAATCCTAGATAATCTCGATTTGGTTAGTGAAGTAGTTATCATAGAAATGAGAGGCATTAGTGACAGGAGAGAGAACCAATGCGTCATGAATCATTTGCTTCATCGCGTCCTCATAATGAAAGAAAGACGTGTCTAGTCGCTCTCGTACGCTCCCGGCGCGTCTACATAAAGTATCAATGTAAGATATGCGCACACAAAGGCTAAACGTTTTTTACTACATAATTCAACCTCCATTAGGTGCCACAATGTGCAGTTGACAGGCAAGACGACGTCTTCTACGCTTGAATGCATTTCGCACGTAAACTGTGCGCACGCCGCGTGTTAAACGCCTGAATGTGAACCCACCTTTAAGACCGTCGCAGCGTAAGAAGGCAAACGTCTGCTCCTTCGATAGCTCAGGCTTATTCTTTTTCCTCCCAAGAGAAGCTCTTTTGAGAGCGAGCCAATTTTTTCGGCAGGAGTGTAGACCTCGCAATTGACCACCATGATGTATCCGTCAGCTGTATCACGTTCCTATTCATAGGAACGTGATATTGAAATATATATTTTATAGTAAGTATATACTACGCTAAATATAGCAGAAGGAATTCTATTAAACAAATTTTCATTGCCTCAGACCTTCTCACTCAAAATGAGATGTGTAATAAAATTTACTTTATTTATAATAATATTATCATTAGGAGGACTACCCCCATTTCTAGGATTTTTATCCAAAATGAATTATTATTCAAAGTGCGCTATGAATTGAAAATAAATTAGTTATTATAATTATAATCATGACAACAATATATACTCTTTATTTTTACTTACGAATAATATAAGGACCCTGTACGTTAAACAATCAAGTATCTTATTGGTATAATTAAAATAAAAATAAATCATTAATTTATATATCAGTAGCTATTTTATTAGCAAGTATTCCATTAATTACATTTATTAATATATATTCTAAGATCTTATGTTATGAAAACAAATAACCTTAAAAATTATAGTAAAAAATAATAATGTTTTAGGTCATAGATTTTATAAACAACTTCAAAATTGCAGTCTAATATCATCAATGATATGCATTGATAACTGAACAAGAGATACATTCCACATAACTTGCGGTCGGTGGATAGTTTCCTTTTTTCACAAGTGGGGTAGGCATAATCATGTAGATTGAACTGCAAAATGTGGTAAAATGCTGGATACATATAAAATAAATAATGATTGCTTCCTTTCCAAATACCCCCTGCGATCGGGCACGCTAGCATCATAGCATGCGGTGTTCCCGCCAGTTAAGATTCAGATTGTACTTTTTATTAATATTATTGTCCTTTGCCTTTTGTTTACTATGCGGATATAACATTTCTGCGTTTGATCCTGAAGACTTGTTGCGAACAAGAGATACGGACTAACGAGCGTGCGATGGCTTATCTTTTCTCATGTTTCATCCGAAGAATTTTTATTTCAGTTCTTTGTCTTCTTTTTTTGTGACGGATCGCATGTCACATTATCAAAATTATGCCATTAACGGGACAAAGGCTTTTATAATTCAAGGCTTACGTTTGTTTCTGCTTTGTTTATTAAACTTTTGTAGGTATATGAACGCAGAATCCGTATGAGGGTCGGGTCCTGATCGGCGTTGGGGCCCATAGTTAGTTTTCATTTAATCATATTTTTTGCCATGTATTCCTATTTACACTGGTTCTTCTGGATTGATGAGCCAACATTTCCGTTTCTACATAATTCAGAAGTGTGAGATGTCAATGTGCCAGATGCGCTGAGGACCCCAAACAAAGTCTCTGATGGTTGTTTTATTCGGTATCTGATGCTCACTAATTCCATAAGGAATAAAGTTTTATGCTTCAGTGCAAGTATTAAAAAACTAACTGCGATAATGCTTAACTAAAATTAAATATTCATAATTTTGTTGGTAAAAATGTTGTTATAGGCTTAGAGTTCAATATTTTCCTCAAAATTCCAATTTTCCAAGGCTGAGAATAAAACGAAAAAAAAAAAACGTTTTTTTTAAATATCCAGTTTCTTTAGAAGCCTCATATCCCTACTCGTACATCGCCAGTTACCACAGCTTGAAGTAAAAATTAAGGCTACTTTCAAACTAACGTTTTATCTTGAGAATTATAAACTGCTAATTTGCTATATGACTTGTATTGCGGTTTATATAATTGATAAATCAAGCATACGATCTTGGAGCTAAATTTACCTGGCACCATTAAAACACATTTTTTGCGTTTTTGGGATAATACTAATACAAAAAAATATACATATCATTTAGCAACCCCTAATGAAGTGAATTAGTGATGTTTATGTTTTGCTGGAAAACTCAGTGTGCGATTTTTACTATGCTATAATTACGGTCCCGTATTGTACGCGACTTGGCTACTTACTACTACCTACTACTACAACTAAAGTAAAGAAATAGTTAGACAGGTGATGGAAAATGTACCTGTCTCTTTACTTTCACCAATGTCTCGCAGTATGAAGGATCTTTAAGTCTGTTCCGGCTTCACTTTACCATCTCATCCTTGGTCTTCCGACGCTTCTTTTACCTATTGGCTTATAATCCAAAGCTTGGTTAGGATATCTTTTTTTAGGCATTCGTAACACATGCTATTTCCACCTATTTTTGTATTCTATTAATTTTTCCGATATCGGGTAGACACATAGTTCCTCTCTTATAGCTCTGTTCCTTACTTTATCTGTACTTGTACACCCTTTAACTGCTCGAAGAAATCTCATTTCGAATGATTGTATTTGTTTTAGTTCACTTTTTTTTGCCGAACATTCTGACCCATACAACACAGTTGGAACAGCCATCACTTTGTAAAATTTTATTTAGGTGTCTTTTCTTGATTTACCTTTTTAAATTCTTCTAATTGACCCATATATCCTCTGGAATACATTAATTTTATTTCTTACATCCTTGTCCACGTCGTAATTTATATCACATCCAGAATGTGGAAAATTGGATACCTGTTCCATTACCTGGTTTTTTATGACAATTTTTGTTCTTATCGGGTTGCTCCCTAAAAATGCCATTGTTTTAGTTTTAGCTTTTGAGATTTTAAAGATATACATGTTACTCAGCTGTTGTAATTTGTGAACCGCCATTTGCACTTCATCTTCCTGTCTTGTATGATATATTGGACATCGGATAAAAACATCGTATTTAAGTTCTCAGACGATACTGTGAAATTAAGCTTTTATATATGGGTAGACATGAATTTTAATCGGAATATAGCGCTAACAATTGCTAAAAAATATTAGCATTCAATGTGTTTCTTCGTCAACGAGATTAGAAGGTATTTTATAAGGAGTTGTATAAAACGTCTTTCAATGTTATTCGAACCCAGATGATGGCGCCATGAGACGAGTTGAAAGGTCAAACAATCTTCCAAATTGACGACCACAGGAGGTCGGAGAAAAAAGAAAATAAGTTTATTTTTTATGCGAAAGCGACTGTGGGGTATTGTGGATGGGCTTGAAGGAGTGGTGGGAAGTTGCATGACAGGTATTTCTCTAAGCGGATAAGCAAACGGGGCGGCGTACATCTCATGAAGGAAGCTATGCTGCACATTCCTCGCGAGACCGCAGAAGGGAGAACCCGACGACGAAGGAGAACTTCTCCGTTGCCATGTCTACTCTCCTGTTCATCTTGTGTGGGGTTGGAGTCGCATTTGCTACTCCCCTATTGTTTCGCATCTTCATCTCAGACGGGCACGGCCTGGATACTATCCATCTGAAGTTCTTCATGGAGAACACCAAGGCGGTGAACGGAAATCCTGCGTCAGTGCTGGACTCATCGTTACCCAAGGTGCAAGTGGATGGCAACAATGACTGCGCCGGCTGCCCACCTAAGCCGGTGCTTCTGGGTCCGCCAGCCGATTCCAATAGAAATAGGAGAGATAACTCTGGTCTTCCTCCAGTCGTTACGCCACACCTCCCCACTCCCCCATCTCCTATGCCCACATCTCCTAAACCCACATCTCCTGAACCTACGACCGGACCTCCAGGATATCCAGATTTAGGTTTTATAGCTAGAGGGAAGTATGGTAGATAGGCGATAAATCTCCACTCAATTTTTGATAAACTAAGAATGTTGATCTTCACTGAACTCTCGAAGTGTAAGTGCCCATCATCTACAATCTGTTCATAACTGTGTGCATCGGAGCCCTGTGGTGTTGGAAAATAGTCAAGTGCGCCAAGTGTCGTTCTCTATTGCAGCTTAAGTCTCATCAAATTTATTTTTCTTTTTATGCTACCTCTTCTCATTTGATAAATATTTCTGAAGGATATAAAGTTATTCCTCTGCGGTGCATATATTCCACTGACGTGTACCGACATGTTTTTTTACTCATTATTAACATATTTGTAATAATTGTAAAGGTGGAATTGAAATTCTATTAATACTTAGTGCAACGAATTGGTGAGCTTGTAAGGGATTGTGCATACTCCCCTACCGAAGTAAAAATATCATCTTGTAAGCTCCTCTGCGCCGCTGACCAGCGTAATTTTAAAATTAATTACTCATTGAAAATAAATCTTCCGCCTGTGTAATTAAAATTGTGTACAAAATCATTTTTTTACTAACACCAACATTTTTTTGGCCATTATTTTTATGTAGGATTATTATGTGAAGTAATGTTGTAATTATAGTTATCAATGCTTTTTGCGGAGAAAAATTCTATCAAACCAAAAATGACAAACCCTTTTATCTAAGTGCTTCTGATCAGGATTAGTCTTTCAAAGGATGAGCCCATACTTCCAAGATCTAATTTTTTTTTTATTTTTGCCCCTCAATTTAATACCTACTACGGCTAAACTCAGAAGATATATGATTCCTTTTATAACCAAATCATAACATGGGAAAAATCTCCAATCGGCTTAATCTCTTAACTATAACGTACTCAGAGACTTCTGAAGTTTGATAGACTATTTGATATAATATTCTAAACGAATACGATTTTTTTATTTTCAATAATGTTGCAATCCAGTTTATCACTTTTCATAGTAATTCGAAAGCATGTGTGCCAAAAATATAAATCTTAGGTCCCTTCGATTGGAAGGGTCGTTAATTGTTTTTCGGTAATACTGCTGTTTTTTATTTCCTCCGTTAATGTTTTATAGGAGACTCATTATGTGTGTGCAATCATTTTCCTCAATTCTATATAGAAAAAATATGATAGGACGATAACTGATGTACACTCATATGCAATAGTAGCTGAACATGTTTTTCTCAACGACATTTCCTTATTTCCCTGGCAATATGTTTCACATTGTACAAATTTGGAAGTTGATGCTCCGAATTTATATTTTCTGCTGGTAGATTTGTCTCATTAAATTACCTTGTTCTGGTTTCTCCATGTTTTTCGGGCAAAGCTGCGTCGGTGTATCTTTACGATGGGACGGAAGGCCCCCTAGCTAACGGAAGGCCCCCTTTAGGACGGTATATTTACAGGCCAACTTTCACCGTTTGGCATTCGGACTTGATCTGAAGATGTGGCCTGCATTGGCTACGAAACGTCATCGTAAAGATACACCGACGCAGCTTTGCCCGAAAAACATGGAGAAACCAGCACAACAGCGCTGCGAAAGCCTCAAACAGAAAATTACCTTGTTTTCTAATACCTTATTTTATTTTTTTAACTCACTGAGTGACTATTGCCAAAGGCAATATGGTGGCTATGGAAATATACTTTAAGAAGCAATTGTGTGAAAATATTTCTCCTGCTTGACAAACAGTGAGTGCCAACATATTTTTTCGGTCCAAATATATCTCTCTATCGGCTCACTAATATTCCTAATGTTCTGGAGAGACTACCATGTAAAAAAGGGTGGTAGTTATGGTGGATCGACATTATTAAATACTATCAGGAGACCTTGAATAACGTTGATAAAAACCAGTTTCTTTAGTAATCGTAACCCAACTTGAAATTTGATTTTATTCTTCACTATACGTCTTTTTGATTTAATAGTTCATTTTTTATATTTTGAAAGGTTTAAATGGTTACATTTTTGGCCTACATTTCTAACATTTTGTATTCAAGGTTCTTAGAATGTTATTTTTTCGAATGTATACGCAATTGTTTTCATTACATAATTTATCTGACCGTTTTTCCGAACTATTTAGAATAATTGTTTTTTATTACTTTTTAAGCGTTAAGTACCTTATGATTTTCTCCTTTTAAATCCATCTCTAACTCCCAAATAAAAGAAAGGAGACAATTTCCGTTCCATCTGATGCTTCATTTGATATATAGATTGTGGTACTCCTGGAAACTTTTCCAATTTATAATTTTTAAATTTAGATAGTAATTAACCAAATATTTTCACAACTTACCACAAATATGTGTTCCAGTACCCAGAGAATTAGAGCAATTATGCATGAAATAATAAATAGGATAGACTAAAAAAGAAAAAGGAAGGTTGTTAAATGGTAGGCAACGAATGGATTCGAATTCAAAGAACTATAATTTTATAAAATAACGGGTCGGAAAAATATCAATTGCATAGACGTCGTTCATCTATTCCCATAATTATTCTGATGCCGACTATAGAGCAGATGGTGTTTGGTTTCAGTTTTTCGATTCCTGAAATGTTGTGAGAATTAAGCATGAAGAATGTGTAGACGTAAGATAGTAGACGTAAGCAAAAAAGACAAAGAAATCTTTAAATCTACACAAACACCTTAAACATTAGTTTCACGCAAATAAGGTCTATGAACTAATTGTTTACAGTTTTTTACTTGAATTATTTATAGTAGGGTAAAAATAAAAAACCCTGGCTATAACAAGTATGCCCTGGAATGGCTGTTGTAGCGTTTGAACAGTACCTCGGTATTATTTTAATTTGTTTTTAATTTGTTTGATTTGGTATAGCTTTTGTTTGAATGTTTTCATTTAATTTTGTGTTGATTGTTAAAATGTTATGGTTACGGGTTTTTTGGTTTTTGGAGAGGAGAGGGGTTGTTAAGGGAGAGGGAGACAGCAGGACTGGAAGCTGCTCTGATGAATTTAAGAATAAAGAAAGCAGAAGTGTGTTGAATAGGTGTTAATCATTTATGAACATCGTCTGACGCTACACTGTAGACCATTAATTAATCAGGGATTTTTCCATACTGCCCTTCCAAAATAGGTGTTTAATTCCCACAAGTTTGAAACCACTTTCACTCGTATCTTACACTGTGAAACAAGATTTCCACTTAAGTGCATATCAAAATGCTGAATATGCTAAAATTTTCAAACATTTATTTTTTCGCAATCTATTGCATAGTCATTAAATATTATTTGCAAGGCTTGTCCGAAGTTTTAAATAAAGGAAGTTATTTTGTCTATTAATAGACAAAAACCCTTAGAAAGCTTACGGCGTACGTCTCATGGTAATATTAATATTCATGACTGCGTATAACAGACATTTTAGTCGCTACATTTGATACATACATTCATTCAGGAATGTAAACAAACTAAAGAGAGAGGTAGTATTAAAACACCAAGACAAATGATGGAAAATTTTAAGTGCAGAAAATATTTATTCAATATAAATGCTTCCAAATTACATAATGTATACGACCTATTGGTCACGGAGTTCAATATAACACTTGGCATACTCTTTCGGAGTCAATGAAGGTTTCATCTATTCTTTGTCACATCGTTTTCGCCTTTCTCAAATTATTTCGTGAATTCCATAGGCTTCAGGGAATAATGAATAATAGTCACTCGCGTGATAGTTTTTCAGAAATATAAATTTGTTTATAGAAGAAAGTAGAATTAGAAGAAAATAATTCGATGATGCTTTCAATTGCACTAACATAAGATATTTATGCTGACACAAATGCTTACAATTTACAATGCACATTGATTCATGATCACACTACAAGATACAAGAAATCAAGTCGAATACGTTAATCACATACAGTCTAACAGCACGGAGAGTACGAGAACATTCTTGGCAAGCTTATCAGAAGATATTATATGACAGGTAATGCCAATTTTGGTCCATTCGTAGTTTTTTACAAAGTCAAAAGCATTAATAGTGTTAATGCTGCATTATTTCACGATAAATCTTTCAAAAATAATGTTAAACTACTGGGTAAACTTAGTTTTAGAACAAAACTCAACCAGGCTTTCACGGGCACACTCACTTCATTAGTCCAGCGTAGATCAACAATCACAGATTATCGATACTGGAAATCGATACTGGATATCGATAGAGTCGAACCTGGAGATTGAGTATTATTCAATCTAACCCAAATTTCTGTCTTTCACGCTCATTTACGCTTCACCATCTTCTGTGCTCATTGGGTGATCATAGTAATCCTCGTCATCATCGTCAGCATCATCGTCGTCATCTTCGTCGTCATCATCACTTTTTTCATCTTCATCTATCCCCAGCGACGGCGTAGCCTTTTCAGCCTTCATCTCCGCTTCGCCACCTTTGTCTCTTCCCGTTATAGGCGAATGATTTCCAGTCATCTCCGTAGTGTATTCCGGCGAGAACTTGAGCTGGATGCTCTCCAGGCCATGCCCATCCGAGATGGAGATGTTGAAATCAAGCGGGATAGCAAAAGCTACTCCAGCCGCACACGGGACGAACAGGAGAGGACCCATGACGAAAATGAAAGGCTCCTTCGACGGGTTGTCGCGCCAGCTGCCTTTCTGTAAATGAGCACTCTTACTCCCTCTAAAGATAAACACTGCATCATCCACCAATACGTGAATAAAAATTTCCCCTCACCATGTGAGAACAACTCCCCCTAGCGCTTCACTTTCAAATATACCCAGCCGCTATTTTTTATTCGCTGACCTTCCCTCTTGACCTTTGAGTCTCGCATGCCTTGGGGTTGGGTTCTTATAATCATTCCTGGGGTTTCCGCTTCATCGTGGTTATATCTTTTACCTGAGGAACGTGTTCACATCTGAATAGCACCCTCCGAGCAAATACAAGGATGTGTGGTATGTTGTAGGATGACAGCCACGAAGTAGGGAGGGAATAGAGGAAAGGCGTCAAATATAATTCATAGACAGAGAAAATTAAGAAACTATCTGTTAATCATAAGCTCCATGGTGACAAATTTGTGATCAAGGATTGAAATATGTTTCATTACGAAGTGAATGAAGAAATAAATAATAATAATAGTAAATACAGCTCTAGGTACAATACCCCTAAGAGCACGAATATTACAATTACAATTGTGGTGATCTTAAACAACAAACATAGTATCAAACATATACAATTAGTACAAACATATTTAAAAACATATCACTACAAAGATAATACAAAAATTATTATGCATATTCATACCACAACATAACGGCAAAATAAACTAACATAAAAGACATTTTAATGAAGGTTGCACAAGAACAAAGTAGGAAGCGGTTGGTGATATAGATATAACAATGCGAATTCAAGATTTATGTTTATATGTGACAGGTAAGAATAAAGTTTCGTTTTGAATGACTCTCTGATGTTTTTACTGCTCTTTAGGTCTATGGGGAGAAAATTCCATAGTTTTGTGGATTTGACTAGGAAATAGTTGTGGTATTTGGTGGTTCTATGGGCAGGGCAATATAAATCAGATGCTTCACTACTTGTGTTCATATTACGGGACTGAGGTTGGTGTATAAACAAATCCATCAAATATTTAGGTTCAGTAACGGAAAATAAGGTGAACAGGAAGACGCTTAGCAAGTTATCCAAGATAGTTTTTCCCTATACGAAGAAACATGTTCATTATATCGAAGGTTAAAAATGAATCTGATGCATGAATTCTGAATCCTCTGTAGCTTGTCATTAAGTTCTTCTGAGAGGTCACCAAAAACAAGAGAACAGTAATCTAAATGGAATTTGGAATGATATAATACCAAAGAAAAATTATGAGAAAAATGTATTGTCCTCTGTACGATGAAAATGGACTGTGGAGGATTCAAACAAATGAGAAATTAATCTAATTCAAGAAGAAAAAAACGCTCAACTAACTAAGGCTCATACGGCTGTATTTATAGATTTCTGCTAAAACGCGCTAGAAAGGCGATTAATTTAGTCGGCTACTAAGAGTACTCAGTCGAATAATAAAAAAATTTATTCATGGATCCTTTTGAGTAACCCACTAAGAGCTACTAACTTAGAATGATACTATCGCCACTATTGTAGCGGAGTATATAATTTTATGTAGCAGCTGTCCTTTAAAGAAAGAAGCAACACTTGGCAGCACTGTTACTGATTTCCTGGTACGTTGAATTCATACGCAATAATTACGCTCAATATAAGTAATTAAATAGTTGCCAAATAAAATTATAAATGACATTACATCGTAATTACACTACATTATGATTAAATATTATAACATGTTCCAGTATTCCATAGCCTAATATAATCTTCGCAGCTACTTCCCTAATAGAACTTTTTTAAATCATATTTTGATGTATAAACCCATAAATTAACATACCAAATTAGGAATAATAATATAATCTACATCTTAGAGGAATGTATCTGCATTAATTCGGCTGGGTTTTGCACGCCTTGCATTTTTGGCCCTCCCCCTCAGCCTTGAATATAAAATGACGATACACGAGTACGTTCAATACACTATCCTAGCACGCGAGGAAAAAACCCTCGGTCTCGGACTTAAGGTGGGTTCACATTCAGGCGTTTCACGCGGACGAAGCGAAGCGTTTCGCGCTCAGCCAATCAGGTGCTTCGCCTCGTACGCCTATTTTCGCGTCCCCGAAGTTGAGTTTTGCTCAACGTTCTACGCGCGCGACGCGCCTGACGCGTGTAACAAATGTTGGACACGTGCAGTCATTTCGTATTTACTTTATAAGATTCACTGGGGTATATTAGCATGCATACATGAATTTTCCATTTCTATTAATGGTCCAGTCAATGGAGATTTTAACCCGGACAAAATACATATCTTACAGGAAATTGGCATGTATGTAGGTTCGGGCGTATGCAATTTAGAAAAACATTGTTTCGCGGAATTCGGTTATCAGAACAAAAAAATTTTTTTTGAATTTATGAAAAAATTGTAGTTTTCCTCTATATTCTCGAAGACTGAAAAATTTTCGAAATTGGATTTGACATGGGGAAATAGCGTATAGTTCTGGACAAAAAAGGTAGTGATGTATTTTCACCAAAGAACGTTATTTCGTCAGGAAATGGCATTGAGTATATTCATGACGCTCCTAGGTTACGCATCATTGAAAAATACACGAATTCCCATCGAGCCGGCCCACAGAATCCGTCATAACTCGGCAAAAAATAATTGAATTTATAAAAACAAAAGTGCGTGATGTTCATGAAGCCCTAGGCTTTCATATTCCTGAAAAAGTTCCTAATTTGGTTTCATTGAGCATATGTTTTGATTGTTTTCAGGATATTTTTACTAAAGATTTTAGTTTATTTACTAAAATACAGTATATTTTCAAAATCCTCGGATGATATCATAAATCATTGTGCATATTGCTTCCAGGTACCATACTTTTTGGATTGCGATTATTACACATTTTGTCAGTTCTACTGGGCAAAAATGGAGTTTCTTTTACATTCTTGGTATTTTATTAGGTCACGGGTACGCGCAATGTATCTCAAACATGAGGGAATAAATGGGTCTATAATAAAGTAATTAAAAAGAAAAGATAAGGAAACTGATCCTGGAGGCCTCATGTTTCTCATATTTCGCTAAGGATCGACAAATTTGTTGAGATTCCAAAAATGCGCAAACACAGGAATTCTTCAATTTTTTAGATTAAATTAGAATATTATCAAAATACAGGACTCGGGATTATTTGTTATGCGTATATATGCCATATAATGAGCATATGTCTTGATTATCTGGACAAAAGAACTTATTCCAACAAACGTCCCCTTCATGATTGCATGATGCGAGAATTTCTTCAGGCACCGTGCTGCGCGAGCGCCGCGTTGCGGGAGACCACAGAAACCGGTTGTTTATTGTAATTACTCGACGTGTGTTTACATACCGGCATTCCGGAGTTTTCAAATTTAACTAGTAAAAGTGAAGCACTGGTGAAGATATTTCCCCTTTTGGAGATTGAGAATATGCATCATCAAAGTAAGTACATGTTATTTGAACCTGTACAATGAACGTGAGCCATGATTGTGCTGCCCTACAAATGAAGAAGTATGGATTATTCAGCATTTCATTGTTTGCCTCATGCTTAACAAATTCATGCACCAATTTCAATAAAGAAATAGCCAGTGAGAGCGATGAGTCCGATGATGAAACCGATGCTCCAGTAACCTAAAAGAAAATTGAGGAAGAAGATGAATTTTTGTAGTATTGGAAGAGTTTTAAATATGTTTTATAATCAAACTTTTATTTATTCTCTAAAATGCTAACCCCTTCCATAGAAAGGGTTAGAAAAACTCCTCAAGGTGGTGACGGAATTTCTCAGAACATAACCCGAGTAACCTAAATACTGCTATCACTTACGATTAGTACTTGTCATCGGCAGACCGGTTGGTTACGTGCTCCACTCTTGAGTGCAAGGAGCATAGATTTTAGCCCAGGATCGGTCATTAATTTTTAACCTCCAATGTTTCACCAAAACATTAATTAAGTCACAACATCAGCGACATATTTTAAAATTAGTGAATAATCTTAGGAAAAAAAATTTATCTACCTCAATTTACGAACCAAATCCTAGATAATCTCGATATTGGCTAGCGAAGTAGTTATCATAGAAATGAGAGGTAAATACCAATGCGTCGTGAATCTTTTGCTTCAGCGTGGGCTCATAATGAATAAAGACGTGTCCAGTAGCTCTCGTACGCTCCCGGTGCGTCTACGATAAAGTATCAATGTAAGCTATGCGCACACAAAGCCTAAACTTTTTTTACTAATTAATTCAACCTCCAATAGGTGTCACAATGTGCAGTTGACAGGCAAGATGACGTCGCCTGCGCTTGAATGCGTTTCGCACGTAAACCGTTCGCACGTCACGTGTTAAACGCCTGAATGTGAACCCACCTTTTAGACCGTCGGAGCGTAAGAAGGCAAACGTCTGCTCCTTCGATAGCTCATGCTTATTATTTGTCCTCCCAAGAGAAGCTCTTTTGAGAGCGAGCCAATTTTTTCGGCAGGAGCGTAGACCTCGCAATTGACCATCATGACGTATCCGTCAGCTATATCACGTTCCTATTCATAGGAACGTGATATTGAAATATATATTTTATAGTAAGTATATACTACGCTAAATATAGCAGAAGGAATTCTATTAAACAAATTTTCATTGCCTCAGACCTTCTCACTCAAAATGAGATGTGTAATAAAATTTACTTTATTTATAATAATATTATCATTAGGAGGACTACCCCCATTTCTAGGATTTTTATGCAAAATGAATTATTATTCAAAGTGCGCTAAGAATTGTAAATAAATTAGTTATTATAATTGTAATCATGACAGCAATATATACACTTTATTTTTACTTACGAATAATATAAGAACCCTGTACGTTAAACAATCAAGTATCTTATTGGGATAGTGAAAATAAAAATAAATCATTAATTTATATATCAGCAGCTTATTCATTAGCAAGTATTCAATTAATTACATTTTTTTAATATCAATTAAGATCTTATGTTATGAAAAGAAATAATCTTCAAAATTATAATTAAAAATAATACTCTATTATGTTATGGCTTTTTTTCAACAACTGCAGAATTGCAGTCTAATATCAATGATATTCATTGATAACTGAACAAGAGATACAATCCTCGTAACTTGCGGTCATAATAAAATAAATATAGATTGCTTCCTTTCCAAATACCCCCCTGCGATCGGGCTCGCTAGCAACATAGCATGCGGTGTTGTTGCCAGTTAAGGTTTCCGTCCAGTGCATAAGTTCTCCATTTTCAGATTGCACTTCATTATTAGTATTATTGTCCTTTGTATTTCGTTTACTATGTGAATTTAACATTTCGGCGCAGGATCATGAAGACTTGCTGCGGACATGAGATACGGACTAACGAGCGTACGATGGCATATCTTTTTTCTTGGTTCATCCGCAGAATTTTCTATTTCAGTTCTTTGTCCTCTTTTTTGGTGACGGATTGCATGTCACAGCATCAAAATTATGCCATTAACGGGACGTGTTTGTCTCTGGGATGTCTCGCAGTTTGAAGGGTTTGACGCCTGAAAAGTAGGTAGTGCAGAGGAAGAGATTAACGAGACTTTTACTGCTAGTTCTTTACGGATTGTTTTGGGTAAAGAATCTTTGTAAGAGCAGGCAGCAATGCTTCTCAAAAAACGTACCATATGCGTCGCGATGAAGGATATTATAGCGTGCGGAGCGCCGCGCGTTGCAAATATAATAGGTTCGTCCGCATCACGTTTCCAGACCAGGTAAAACTACTCCGATACAGATTTAGATAGTGTTACGTGGTGATCTCATATTCGTAACTAAAATAACACAAAAATATCAATACTTGATGAAATCACTGAAACAAAAGTTGTGACCGACAGATAATGAGTCAAAATATCGCTGCAGATTCATAACCATAAGAAACAGCAGTCGATTGTAATAAACACAGCTTCAGAATATCACCAACTTAATGAAGATAACTTAAAGAACGCGTTTACAAAGGTGAAAAATCTCTGAAAATAATATTAAGGAATAAAACAGCTAAATACTAGCTTTTTCATTGCAGAGTCTCATAGAAAAAGTAAATCTTGCCGTCAAATAAAAGTTTGCACCTGTGAAAGACTAGAAAATGTTCACTCTCTTCCATTAATTTAACCTAATGTCACCCTTCTATAAATAATGAAAAAACATATAAAATTTAAGAGATTGAAAACTATTCATTAATAAGAGAAAAATATCATTTGAGTGAGTTCTTATATTGTGAAATCTCCTTCTCTTCTTCCTTCCAGGTTTAGGCTTTAAGTCTGTTCCGGCTTCACTTTACCATCTCCTCCTTGGTCTTCCAACGCTTCTTTTACCTATTGGCCTATATTCCAAAGCTTGCTTAGGATATCTTTTTTTAGGCATTCGTAACACATGCTATTTCCACCTATTTTTGTATTCTACTAATTTTTCCGATATCGGGTAGACACCTAGTTCCTCTCTTATAGCTCTGTTCCTTACTTTATCTGTCCTTGTACACCCTTTAACTGCTCGATGAAATCTCATTTCTGACGATTGTATTTGTTTTAGTTCGCTTTGTTTTATTGACGAACATTCTGACCCATACAATACAGTAGAAACAGCCATCACTTTGTAAAATTTTATTTTGGTGTCTTTTCTTGTTTTACCTTTTTAAATTCTTCTTACTGTCTTACATATCCTCTGGAATACATTAATTTTATTTGTTATATCCTTGTCCACGTCGTACGTTATATCACATCCCAAATGTTGAAAATGGGATACCTGTTCAACTACCTGGTTTTCTATGACAATTTTTGTTTTTATCGGGTTGCTCTTTAAAAAGCCATTGTTTTAGATCAAGCTTTAGAGATTTTAAGGTTAGACTTGTTACTCAGTTGTTGTAATTTGTGAACCGATTTGTTCAATTTATCTTTCTGTCTTGTATGATATTTTGGTCATCGGCAATTAACATCGTATTTAAGTTCTCAGAAGATACTGTGAAATTAAGCTTTTAAATATGGGTAGACATAATTTTTAATCGCAATATAGCGCTAACAATTGTTAAACATTATTAGCATTCCATGCGTTTGTTCGTCTACGAGATTAGAAGGTGTTTAATAAGGAGTTGTATAAAACTCCTTTCAAGATTATTCAAACGTAGATGATGGCGCCATGAGACGAGACGAAAGGTCAAACAATCTTCCAAATTGACGACCACAGGAGGTCGGAGAAAAAAGAAAATAAGTGTATTTTTTATGCGAAAGCGAATTTTGGGTACTATAAATGGGCATGAAGAAGAGGTGGGAACTTGCATGACAGGTATTTCTCTAAGCGGATAAGCAGACGGGGCGGCGTACATCTCATGAAGGAAGCGATGCTGCTCACTCCTCGCGAGACCGCAGAGGGGACAGCCCGACGACGAAGGAGAACTTCTCCGTTGCCATGTCTACTCTCCTGCTCTTCTTGTGTGCGGTTGGAGTCGCATCTGTTACTCCCCTGGTGTTTCGCATCTTCATCTCAGACGGACACGGCCTGGATACCATCCAGCTGAAGTTCTTCATGGAGAACATCATGGCGGTGAACGGAAATACTGCGTCAGTGCTGGACTCATCATTACCTAAGGTGCAAGTGGATGGCAACAATGACTGCGCCGGCTGCCCACCTAAGCCGGTGCTTCTGGGTCCGCCTGCCGATTCCGATGGAAATAGGAGAGATAACCCTGGTCTTCCTCCAGTCGTTACGCCACACTTCCCCACTACCGAATCTCCTAGGCCCATATCTCTTAAACCCCGACCACGACCAGGGTCTCCTGGGTCAGGTTCTGGAGTTACAGGTTTTATAGCTAGAGGGAAGTATACTGGATAGGCGATAAACCTCCACTCAAGTTTTTATAAACTGAGAATGTTGATCTTCACTGAACTCTCGAAGTGTATGTGCCCATCATCTGCAATCTGTTCATAACTGTGTGCATCGGTGCCCTGTGGAGTCTCATCAAATTTATTTTTCTTCTCATGCTACCTCTTCTCATTTGATAAATATTTCTGAAGGATATAAAGTTATTCCTCTGCAGTGCCTATGTTACACTGACGTGTACCCACATGTATTTTACTCATTATTAACATTTTTGTAAAAATTGTAAAGGTGGAATCGAAATTCTATTAATACTTAGTTCAACGCATTGGTGAGCTTGTAAGGGATTGTGTATACCCCCCTACCATAGTAAAAATATCATCTTGTAAGCTCCTCTGCGCCGCTGACCAGCGTAATTTTAAAAGAAATTACTCATTGAAAATAAATCTTCCGCCTGTGAAATTGAAAGTGTGATAAAAATCATTTTTTTCTAAAACCAAAATTTTTTTGGTCATAATTTTTTAGGGTTATTATGTGAAATAATGTGGTAATTACAGTTATGAACCTCTAATCAGGATTATTCTTTCAAAGGATTAGCCCATATTTCCAAGATCTAAAATGTTTTATGTTTGCCCCTCACTTTAATACCTACTAGTGCTAAACTCAGGAGATATTTCCTTTTATAACCAAATCATAAAATGGGAAAAACCTCCAATTGGCTTTATCTCTTTACTATAAAGTACTCAGAGACTTCTGATGTTTGATAGACTATAGGTTGTAATATTCTAAACGAATGCGACTTTTTTATTTTATATCTTGTAAATATAATGTGTCAGTGTGCATTGTAATTCGAAAGCATTTGTGCCAAAAAACATAAGTCATACATCTGTCCGATTGGAAGGGTCGTCGATTTTTTTTTTCGGTAATACTGCCGCTTTTTTCCCTCCGTTGATGTTCCTAGGAGAATTATTCGTGTGCAATCATTTCCCTCAATGCTATATAGAAAAAATATGATAGGACGATAACTGATGTACACTGATATACAATGGTAACTGAACATGTGCTTCTCAACGACATTTTCTTATGTTCCTGGCAGTATGTTTCATATTACGCAACTTTGGAAGTTGGTGCGCCGAATTTATATTTTCTGCTTGTAAATTTGTCTCATTAAATTACTTTGTTTTCTAATACTACAGTTTAGTTTTTTAACACCCTGAGTGACTATTACCAAAGGCAATGTGGTGTCTATAGAAATATAATTTAAGAAGCAATTGTGTGAAAATATTTCTCCTGCTAGATGAAGAGTGAGTGCCAACATATTTTTTAAGTCCAAATATCTCTTTATTGGCTCACTAATATTCCTGAGCGACTACCTTCTAAAAAAGGCTGGTAATTATGGATGATCGAAATTGTACTACCAGCATACCTTAAATAACGTTGATGAAAACCAGTTTCTTTCAAAAACCTATCCCAACTTGGAGGTTTTTTTTATTTTTCATTATTGTGATTTTTTGTTTTAATAGTTCATTTTTTATTTTGGAATGTGTAAATGGTTACATTTTCGGGCCTACATTTCTAATATTTTGTATTCAAGGTTCTTAGAATATTATTTATACGCATTTTTTTCATTGTATAATTTATCTGATCGTTTTCCGATCTATTTATAATAATGGTTTTTGATGACTTTTAAAGGGTTAAGTACCTTTTTTTTCCTAAAAAATCCATCTCTAACACCCAAATAAATTAAAAGAGATAATTTCCGTTACATCTGATGTTTCATTCGATGTATAGATTGTGGTACTCCTGGAAATTTTTCCAATGTATTATTTTTATGTTTAGATTGTAATTAATCAATAATTTTCATAACTTACCACAAAAAATGTGTTCCAGTACCCAGAGATTTTGGACAACTATGCATATACAATTTTTTGTCCATACAGTCGTTACTGATCACAATGGCAATAAAATATTTGGGATACATATTATTTTGATACCGAACATAGTGACAAATCCCAGCGCTTGAGGCATTTTTACAACTTTATTCGGCTACAGTCTTTGTTAGAATGCATAAAAAGGTTTTAGTATTCCGTTTAGTATACGGGAAATATGCCGTCGGGAAGAGGAAAACTCGAAGAGAGTGGAAGGGATTAGCAGAGGAGAAGAAGGGGAAAGGGGGGAGAGAGCGCAGGCGTTAGACAATGCTGCCAACGTAATCTAAGAGGAATCTGAAGAGTTAGCAGCGCTGTAAGTTACATTTTCATCACATTATGACTTTTCCTGTCAATGCTTAAAATCGCCACTTTTCGGACGAGAGAAAACATGATCAATTTTTTAATTTCTCTAATTAGGTCATAGATAAGCATGAAATATTGTGAAATTAGAGTTTCATTTCATTTCTCATTAATTATTCAGCATACCATAATATACGCCTCTTGTGAAATATTTAAGCCAACTTAAGTTTTTCAATTGTTTGAAAATTTTAAACTTTTTTTTAACACAAAAATAATTTTTGTGAACATGATACTCAGGTTTTATGTGTGAAATGTCCACCAAGTTTTGGCTATTCATGAAAATGTTCAAAATGGTCAATTTTCGGATGAATTTAATTTTGTCATATACATATTAACTTCAATTATGGATTTATTGTTTAATGGTGACTTTTATGTAGTTTTTCTATTTTCCATAATGCATGTCACTTTTCGAATATGGATGACAGCATATATTTCTTAATTGCTTTACATTTTTTTTAATACTTTCAAATTCAGCAATTACTTTTGTGGACATGATATTTAAGAGAATTTTAATACGAATTTTTAAAAAAATTTATAACATCATAGTGAAGAAAAATTTAAGTTACCTCCAGAAACGCATCAGTTTACAGATATCTTCCGTCAAGTTAAAAATAAATGGGCAAAATTCTCAAAACAAAGGAGGCCATGTCTCAAAAAACCGCATTTTTAAATATTAAAATTAGAAAGATACACTCACATTCAATTTTATATATGAATAAATTAAATTAATCCGAAAATCTCACTTTAGGGAAAATATGCTCGAAGTTTATAGCAATCTTCCCCCACGCCCATCTCGCGAAACCATAATACGTTTTTAGTCTAACTGTTTAAAAAATAAACAATATCAGTTAAATAGTTTAATACTATGCATCATTTAGCGACATAACGGGCAATTTCCACTCAGTAAAATACCTAAGATGACTAATGACAACATCAGATTCACTTCTGTATGAATAAAACTACTATACTGTTTATTTCTTTTAGCCATCCCGTTGAGAATCAATGGGGAATTTCTGTTAGTTTTTATATGTAAGAAGAAGATTTCAAGCTTCCTCTTTCGATGCATGGAACATTGCCTGTCTGATTATGTCTCACATCCTCCAATTTAAGGAGAAATATTCGGTGTACACAACTTTGTTGTATCGCTGCCAGCCACAGGCTGCGCCCATCCGTGCCGATTCATAAGACGCATCGCACGTCAAAAAGGAAGAGGGGAACAGCTTTTCGCACGACCACGCCACCACCTTCCGCATGCATCAGTGAAACCGGAAAGAATGAGTTCAAAGTTCAAGGACTCTCACTTTTCAAGGTGAGAGAAACTAAAAAAAAATAAGTTGATAACCAGGAGAAAAATATGAAAGACTGAGTTGTAGAAGAGTCATGTGATCTGAATCAAATCAACATCCACATAGAGTGAATGGAGGAATGGTAACCGGATATTACTTTTTAACTCCAAGAACAGTACTGAGATCATTCCATTGGGTTTTAGGTCACCGTTTTCAGAGGCTGATGACTTCTTGGTACAGTCCTCCGAGAGATGGCTATATGTGCCCTTTTCAACAACATTCGAACTCTTTGGCCTATTCCAAATATTCCAAAAAATAAATTGAAAAAACCTTACGAAAAGAACACATAATTAATTTCCAGCTCTGTTGCCTGACAAAAAATTAATTTTTCATGAGGCATAAATATGAAATTAGAATGCAACATAAGGATGTAGATACAATAAATGGGAAACTCAATTGGAAATAGAAAAACGCTTCTATTAGCCTTCAAGATCAATGCTCCATCTTACGAACCGCCTTTGGACCGCATGGTAAGGAATTTTTATGAATTTCATTGCACTTTATTTCAATATGGGTGTTTAACAATGGCTTCGATATGACCATGGTTCGTTTGAAGGACAAATAAACATTAAATGTATCATTCCTTTTTCATTCATTTAATTATGTAAATGAGTGGAAGTTTAAAACTATGAAGAGATATTAGATCTAATAATGTTATAACCACCAGTTTGCTCGCGTACCTTCATTCTTTCTGGTTTTCATATCAGTCTTCGTGTTTGATAAAGACTATCATCTGAATTAATACCATAAATATATAGCCTGAGAAATTAATGAAGATGCATGGAAGTTAATTGCACATTAGGCTCAAGGTTCATGTCCTAGCTAAAAGGAGATATTCACTTCTCATCAGAATCCGGTGGGAAACTTTTCTCCCACAGTAAATTAGTTTCGACTTTTTTTTAACTGCATCTACTTTTTACACAGTGAGCCACCATAGGAGCGTGTGGTCGGGGGTATTAGTAAACCATTTATGAATGAGGGAGGGAATTGGAAAGTGAATTGGAAGAGCGTAATGCCTGTTGCTCACGGTAAAATTTTCCATAAAACAGTTTTATAAAAATTTTTATTGAAAGTTTTATGAATCGTACGTAAAACGTACTAGCTTGCTCACGGTAAAACTCAAGAACCTTATAAGAGGAAAATCGAAGCAGTACTAATATGAACCGCTATGCCGTACATAGCGCTAGCATCGGGTATACCTTAAGGTTAAACCTTTCTCCATTCTCTAACACTCGTTGCGGGGCGAGTTTCAGTGGAAGGAGGGAAGAAACTGTGTAGGAGAGGTGTGTATATGCTAGAGAAGCAACTGCTCGATCGCTGCGCCACGTACAGTGGATAAGAGGAAACGGCATTATTTCACAAGATGGCGGAGAGGAAAAATCGCACTTCTCAGGTTTGAAAGTTTCCCGTTTCTAAAGTAGTTGATGCATTGTTGTGTTGAAAGTGTTAAACAAATTTGCAAAGTTTGCATAATAAGTGAGGTGAATTTGGTTTCGATATCTCTGTTTAAAGTGGGTGAAAATCGCGAAAAAATGTGCGAGACGAAAGCTCACCTTCGCAATGAGCGGAACATCTCATTGGTTGTTGCATAAAACGGTTTTATGGAAATAGAACCTGTCCTAATCCGTAAAACGTTTTATAAAACTCGGTTTTATAAAACGGTTTTATCGTTAGCAAGCTCATTTTTATAAAATTAGTCGGTTTTATAAAACGCTTTACCGAAAATTTTACCGTGAGCAACAGGCATAAGGACGAGTGTGGATTCTATGTTCACAGAGGGTCTCGCTCTGTGTTATAAATGGTACGTGGAAAGAATGAATCTGTTTGCACATCAGTTCTGCAGTCTTTCTCTTTATTATCGGCAATTATGGGAAAATAAAAAGTGCCGCATCGGAAGGGATATGCAAAATTTATTTCAAGCCGTCATTTTTTATGTAACTCTTAAATTTACTTACTCTTTACTTAAAACACTTAAATGTCCGACTTAAATTTTCAAAATCATATCATTTCAATTAAAAATAAAGCGATGAGGCGTTTGGGTTGTATTACTTGATTTTTAAAAGATTTTTCTAATGCTTCCACTTTTCCTCTCCTTTTCTGTTCCCTAATATGACCTCTTTTAGAATATAACCTTCCCGTAAGGAATCCTAATCAATTTACTCATATAGATAGTTTAGAATCAGTCCAAACAAAATTCTTCAAAATAATAGGCTCTAAGATTGGTAATCCTAGAGATGAAATAGACTGTCAACACCTTCGAATAAATCAAAAATTAAATAAATTTGAAGATAGGCGATTTAATTCTGATGTAATCTTTCTCTACAAATTAAATAATTCATTCATTGGCAGTTCGAACCTTTTCGCACAAATACATTTTCATATTCCCCCGAAAAGTACAAGGCAACAATTGATGTTTGCAACTAACCGGCATCGCACTAACTATTCCTTTTTTCTACCATAGATAGAAATAGAATGATGCGATCAGCTAACAGAATAGATTTAGACTTTTTTTAATTCCTCCCTATATAAATTATTAAATGTTTAGAGAAATACCATAATAAAAAGATGTTGGATTGACATCAACCATTCACTGTTTACTGTATTATTGTGTTATTGATCATATTTTTCTCTAACTTGTATTTTTGTTGTGACCTTTTTGTGGTATATACTTTATTTTTGTAATTTTTATATCATGGTGTTTACCGTAAAATAAATTTCTTGATTCTTGATCAAATCAATGGTTCGCGAGTTCACTTCGTGAAATGAAGGCATGATAGTTACAAAAATAAACTTTGTTATATTTCAGACCGTTTTATTAAAACTCAACCGGTTTCAACCATTTCAGGTCATTCTCAAGAGTTAACAATTGATTGACCTGTCTGTCAATTGATTTGTTAACTCTTGAGAATGACCTGAAATGGTTGAAACCGGTTGAGTTTTAATAAAACGGTCTGAAATATAACAAAGTTTATTTTGGTAACTATCTTGATTCTTGAACACATTTTATATTTTTCATTTGATCCTCACGACATCGCCCATCTATCTCGAAATAAATGTAAATGGAAATAATTGTGCCACCACCCTGTTTTATCTCTCAATAACTTCAATTATGGTTCTTGTATGTTTATTTTCCTTATACCTTCGTACAGTACCTACTCATGAGATATAAAAAATCCAGTAATTACTTATTCCAGATAACTTTACATTATGCACTTGCGTTATGCATTATTAGTTAATTTCAAATGTATTTTTAGTCCAACTGCATTCACATTTGTGTATTAAAGTAATTGAAATGTTTGCTTAGTAACCCAGGTCGTATGCCATGAAGATAGTTGGAATATACCTACGATGAACGTATATCGCATATTTTTCATGCGCGGAATTGTAAATAATCAGTGCAACATACTAATATTTAATCATTACCGATGTAAGTATAACAAAATAGTGTTTTCTCCAGGGAGAAAATGAATAGATTTCATTTGTTTTTATTATTTCAGATAGATAGGTATATTCTCCATTTTATAGCAAAGTAAATGTACAAAAATAAATCATTTATTCGTTTGGTGACATGTCCCTTTCAAACTTGTCATTGAATACCTAAAAACCGTAAACCGGAGAACGGACGATACGGAAATTTTATCGCAGTTTAACCAAAGTATTTTATGTAAATGCAAGTGTCCAAAAGTTTATGATAATTCTAGACACTAAATGCTTTGAAAAAGATGGCAGGGAAATATCATTTAAATGTCAGTACTGTTGTAGGGAATTTTTAGGAAAATATTACACTTCCATGAGAAAGAGTTTATTCTTGAAAATGCAGTGCACAGTTCATAGGGAGAAAAAAGAAACATTTTGAAAAAATTATTATGTTAGTCCCGATATACGATTCAGCTGGTGCAGAATTCATTTAGATCACAATACGGCATCATCCGATGATTTTAAAATGATTCTGTAAGTAGTAATGGAAGCTTCCGTTAATATGAATGGTATTTCATTTATATTACAACATGATATCATCCAGAAATTTATTTCCCAAGATAGAGGAAAGCTTTTGATTTGAACGTCCATTGTGGAGTCCATAACGAAGAGTCTTAAGAAGCATGGTGATGTATGCGTTGACAAGTCTCTTATTAGGTTTAGTTAAGCGGCCCATTTAAACATTTTCCATTGGCAATCGAAATTGCAGGAATTCATGCACCGAAGTAGGGAATATTTTGTGAGAAGGGACGAACGGGACTTCGAGGATTAGATGAGGTTCTCTACACCTGAAGAAACTGTGTTTGTCCATTTGGTTAGAATAGTGGGCGTACTACACGGTAGGTGGTGAAAATATAGCAAAGGCACAAAACTACAATCTATTGACTGGCAGTGACTAATTTATTTAGGAGATAGAACCTTTCAATCTCAAAATTTTCCACTGTAAATCAGCCACAACCTTGAGCGACGGCTGTACACAAGCATGCACACATCTGATATCGTAATGAAATGCATCGAGTGGATCGCCCTTTAAACCATAGTATATATATCGAGTAGTATTTGACTCATTTTTGCCACTTTTCGCACCTCAATGGCCTCAGCACATGTAGCTGAACATCGACTACTTATGTGACAACATTAGACGCCTTATCACCCAATACCCATCCATTGCCATATTCTATGATTGATAGCGATGACTAATATCTGGAAGGGTCAGACTGGATCCTAGAGACCAGAATGGGCGGTGCCGAAGATATGCATAACATTTTGTCCATTCGGAAGGCCACGGACGAGGTGGGGCTGGATGCAGCGGGGCCCTCGACCTTCTTGAACCTCCTCCTGCACTTGAACGAAAGATTCTCGGTGCTCCTGTCGTATAACTCCAAAGCCACCGCGTCCCCGATATTCAGATTCTTGGGAAGCGCGCTAAGGCGGGACTCCGGCACCTCCAACTCTCTCAAAAGTCGCTCCACCATGTGAACCCAGTCATCATTGGAAATACCGGGCAGAACGTAGCCAGATAAGTACCTGAAGACCAACCTGGACGGCGAGCTGTCGTCAGGATTCTCGAACGCTGCGAAGTAGATGGCTTGGGATATGTTGGGGTGGGTGAATATCAGGTACACTTTGGTAGTGACGGGTTGGAGCTTGAAGAACGCCGTCCTGTTCAGGGGGCCGAAGTCGCAGTACACGTCACCGTAGAATGTGCAGTATATCCAAGAGTCGTTCCTCGTAGAAATGTCTGGAGGCTCATGGCTATTATTCTCGAGGTCACTTCCTCTAAGTGTTGAAAGGTCCAGGTATACTACGTCCTCAACTTCAGCGGTGATGGATGTAGCGAGCCCTAGCGTAATCACACACATGCCGAAAAGAGCATTTCTTCCCATTTTGCAATCGTTTTCCTCTAACCGCTCCCTGAATTTCAGTAGAATCAAAATGACTTGCCGCGAACCAACTGCTTCGGCGAATCTTCCGAACGCTGTTTATATGTACTGATACAGCCTTGACGGAAGTTTATCACTGCCCACCCAAGCGCTGAGATGACCTCAATCGCCAAGATCACAGCCTTTTTTAGAAGAATACGAAACCGCCAAAAGAGGCGCTTTTATTTCGCATCTTGAAATGGGAACATATCTGCAATACAATAATTGCTTGGTTGATCATTTGAAGAGGCAACCGAAAACATTTAGGACTTAACACTACCCGCTCGGCTATACGTCCCGTTCGACAATATGGTCGGGTTGGTGTGGTGGCTACAGTACTGGCTACCCATACTTCGAATCCCGGAGGAAGTGGGGATTTATTTTTGCAGTAAACCTCTGTCCCCTCTCGGTTTCCTTGTGAAAGGCACTTCAAGTTCGGAACTCCGTCAGTCAGATTTGACGTTTGAAGGAAAGGCGCTGAAAGGTGATATGATCCGATTGGCGCATTTTCCTTAAGAATAGGTTGCTGACAGTTGGTTATTGGCCACTTAAGTATACTAGGATGTTTTTTTGGAGATTTGGAGACCACTTAAAGATAGGGTAGTTTACAATATTATTTTTTCCGCGCACGATTAGGGACCATAATAGCTGATCGAAACCTTCAATAATGTCAGCGGTTAAAGGTTTTCCGCGGGACCACACCCTACATGGTAGGAAACTATGTTTGAAGCCGAATTTCATAGAAAACACGCTACAATCAGTTGCCAACATTTAAAAAATGTTCTAGTTTTGTCAACTCTTATTGCTATAAATTTTATATTTTTAAACCTTTAATAAGGGCCGGTTTATTAATGTCTGATTAACGCTAACCAGAATATGATACACCCTTTAACTTTACCTCAGGATGGTTAAATGTACTCGTTACCTATCAGTCTTGTCATAAGACAAGATGTGTACATCTTGTCTTATGACAAGACACTTATGTACAGTAGCTAACCAGAACTTTCAGCCACCTCTAGGTAAAGTTAAAGGCTGTATCATCTTCTGGTTAGCGTTAACAAGACATTTTAAAATCGGCCCTAACAATAAGTGTTATAAGCCTTTAGTGAACCGTTTACTTCAGCAATTAGTTGCCAAAATTATTATAATATCTTGTGATGTGGCCTCGAGTAAATCTTGCAAATAGCATTTATTTAAAATTATAAATAGCATGTATAAACAATTAGCGGTTTATAATATAGTTTATTACACTTAATACAATGATCTGTAAGCTATCCGTTTATGCCTAGATGCCCGAGTTTCTTGTCTGGTACATGCATACTCCAGGGTGGATTCCGTGGAGCCGGCCGTGAGAAAAACGCATATGTTTAAATATTTTTTATAAACGCGTTATTGAATTCCCATGTGATATTTTTTCAGTATAGTTACATAAATACGTGCATATTATGAAAAACAAGTTTCCACCGATTCTGAAGTGGGTTATTTGAGACACGTTATTTTACGTAACTTACGATTTCTGTGCCAGTGTCCTCCCAAATTATGAAGCCTGACTTGATATATATAAGCAATGATAGTTTTCGCGTATAAATATGACCCACGGGAACATAATAGAGAACCAAATGCGCCAAAAATAACTCAAATTGGAGGCAAGAATGTAATGCCATGTCGTGGCCATGCCAGATTTAGGTAATATAATGCCATGTTTCCCGTCTATAAGCTGAAGTGTCCGTAGAGTGGTTGGTAGCGTTCTCGACCATCATTGATAGGTGTGCCAGTTCGAGCCTATATCGGGCGGTAATCTTTTTTCAAGTCACAACGTTCTTTTTACGCACGGGATTTTAAATATTTTCAAAAACACTGTCTGGGGGGCTGCACAAAACTTTATTTATATCATTAGTGTCCATCAGTTTTCAAGGTGAAACTTGTCTCGGTGATTTTAGGCAAATGAAACGGTATCCCTCGTCTTCAGTTTGAGAAATAACTGAAATGTAAATGCCTGATGCACGGCTCTGTCATTGCCATACCCGTTTCACATTCTGCTAAGATTTCTTTTGGAGCCTCTGAATGCAATGCCAGCGCTTCAAGTGCAATGCAAATATAGCAATATACTCTTTATCAGTCGTTCTAGAAATCCACCCTTCACCTTCAGTAATATTTACATATGCAATTTACTTTCAGGTAACTATTGTTGAGTTTTACTTATTCAAGTAAGTTTTAAGTCAGACAACTTACAATTAAACTCGGTGAAAAGACATTGGTGGTAACCGAGCATTTCAAACTAACCGCGGATTGCAGCGTTGCTAAATCCTCTGCCAGCTGCAGCGTCATTTAAATTCACTAACGTTTTTCGTCTGCAATAACTGCAAAATAACGCTCATATCTTAAAAACTAAGACGAATCAGTGCCTTCGTAAGGTTACCATTTTATTTCTAGGAAAAATATCCACCTGATATCAGTTTTTTGAAAAAAGGACATATGTTTGCGATATGAAAACAGAGGTTTTTCCTAGGTGACTGCCATTCTATCCATTAAGCGTATGTAATTTCAACTGCAAGTTACGGAAAAAAAGTGTAGCATGAGGGGTATCTCTTGACTGATAAATAGGGAGGACATTTTTTTCTATTTGTACCCCAAGTATGAAAAAATGACATATCTTTCATTTCTCGATCCTACCTCCTTAACACCATGGGCGTATTTACAGGGTGGGGTGGGACGAACGGGACCGGACACCCCCCAGGCTCAACTTTGTAAAGGGTACTAGCATTATAAATTTTAAAAAAAATAACAAACTAAATATCTTTGAATACTCAAAAATGGCTAGAAATGCAGTTTTGTTGTTATGATTTACAAAATATTTCAAGGGTAAGATTCCCGATCAGGCCTAGACCTCCCGGTGCTTCACCTACCAAAAATATTCTGAACCCCCCCAAAGCCAAATTCTAGATAATAAGCCACTGCTTAACACACTTCTACACATTAGTTTTACCAATACTTTATTTCATGGATAATACAAGGTATTGATTCGTGCAGAAAATAAAATGTTGCGAGACATTCCAAAAGAGATGAGGCGGTGGTAATAGTGGTAATTAATTAAGCAAAAGAACAAAATCTAGTCTACCACGCAACATTAAGTCTCGTCCTTATAACTTGAAATTCATGCTGACATGAAAATATGATTACAAAATTACAGACATGTTAAATTAATTAGAATTCCATTCAAACATTAAAAACTGAATTGTAAACGCAGTTACAATGCGCCTGTTTACGTTTCTTACTCGTTAACATTGCGTCGACAATACTACAGTTTAGTGCATTTACACATTCGCGCTCGTGATTCGCCTCGTCACTCGCCGATATTCGCGAGTGGCATTCGTGCGTTCATCCCCACAACGCGAATGACCGTTTACACACTCGCCGAGTGTTCAGTTCACTAAGTCGAGGCGAATGGACGAGGCGAAAGTTGTGAGTAGGTATCCGCCCTGTACTTGCTAAGTGTTGACAACTTTCTTAAAATTATTCGTGAAACATTTGAAAAAAGACGTCGCCGACGATGGTGG
This sequence comes from Pyrrhosoma nymphula, assembly GCA_963573305.1. Lineage (NCBI taxonomy): Eukaryota > Metazoa > Arthropoda > Insecta > Odonata > Coenagrionidae > Pyrrhosoma > Pyrrhosoma nymphula. Next base: position 101,375,391 of record OY754334.1, on the reverse strand, counting down.
ATAATAGCATTTCATCGCAACAAAACCATATAAGTAGAAACTATTATGTAAAACTATTCAACTACTAAATTTCTTTATTTAAATAAATAATTTGTGCAATTTTTATTTATTAAACAATGAATTAAACTTTTGCGAAAAATTAAGTTTTAGTTTTTTTCAGACAAAGTATGGAAGAATGGAAAACATATTTCCAGAAATGCTCTGTGAAGACTATAAAGAATTGTCAAACTTTTGTAGAATGTCACCAATTGATTTCAATTACATATTGAGTAAAATAAAACCAATGATAGAAAAAAGAGAGACTAAATGAAGAATACCGTAACCAGCCAAAGTCCGCCTAGCTGTAGCTTTGATATTTTTAGCAGCTGGCGATAGCTACAGAAGTCTTCATTTTTTTTCCAGTATCAAGTTCTATAGTATCTAAAATTGTTCCAGAGGTGTGTGAAGCAATTGATATCGTTTTTAAGGAAGACATTAAGGTACACAAGCAGTTACTTATAAACTGAGAACTTTATTCAAGGTGTTTTTCATATTATTCGGTACAGAGTAAATATAAAATATTCAATATTTTGTTCACAGTATTTTAATTTTTTTAATTTAAATTTTTTGTACAAAAATGTGTTATTACCCATCGTATTCTTTATCACGTTCAGTACTTCTCCTCGCTGCCTTCAGAATTGTTTGCTGAAAATTTGTTGTTGTATTTGTGGGAATGACATGATAACGTATCCTGTGGCTTCATGCGATGAGATGTCAGTGAGCAATGGGGACTGTTTTGATTGTAGCTGTAATTCTGTTGGGGAAGATGGTCGATTAGAGATATTAACTTGGAGTGAAGATTGTGATGACAAGGTATATGAAGCGGTAGAAGATGGTTCATTCAGGGTATTAATGGAAACTGGAGCAAATTGGTTGATAGGAGAGGGTGTAGGAGAAGAAGAATAGGAGCTGAAAGGAGAAATCATGGCACTGCTAGGTGTGTTTTCCAAAAGAAACCCATAAATATTGTGCATTATTAGATGTCTTTTGCGGGTTGGATAGTTTCTCAGTTTATTTGTCAGTAGCTGTCCATACAGGTCGAAATCGTCTGCTTCTTTTTTTCATCTTTTTTGCTGAGCACATTGGTGAGTGTGGCAAATGTTTGTTTTAATTGGTTCCTTGCGTCATAAATTTCAGACGCTATCCTGCGTCGCTCTTCTCCCCGAGTAGCAGGCACAACAAATTCTCCTGATCTCGCACTTACATCATCAGCGTCCAAGGTACTTGTGGTTACTCCGTAGTCATACACAGGCGCCATGAACTCCTCCATTTTTTGTAGGTATATAATAGGTAGGTATATAACCATATACGTTGGTAGGATATCCTTTTACCCAGCACCCGATTTAATAGAGGCTTCTTTCCTCCGGCGGTGGGTACGAAATGTAGCCATCAATGTTTTTATTGTCTTAAACTCAATAATAGATGTATTTTAACTGGACGATATTCGAGTCCATGAATGGTGGGCTTATTTTGTTTTTATGCAGTGAATGCTTCGGGTTCCAAATAAGAAGTTCACCATGGTAGAGTTCCAAAAACTCAAACACTTGAGTGTTACTCCACTCCATTATTCAATTTAAAATGAAAAAGAAACACGTGTTGATAAACGCGCTCGTTGCAAACTGAACAGCGACAGTGTGAACATAGAGTTCGCCTCGACCCTACTTTGACCTTTGACTCGTCCCCAAAGACCGCTTCCAGCGCGAGCGCAACGAGCGGCGAGGCGAGCGACGTGACGAGGCGAGTGACGAGTGAACACACATTTGCCTCACCACTCGCCTCACGATTCGCATCGCCATTCGTGTGAATGTAAATACTGCATTTACACATGTTCAAAAAATTTAAATTTAAAAAATTAAAATTCTGTGCGCATTATATTGTACATTTTATATTTACATTGTACCTAATATTGTGAAAAATGCCTTGAATAAAGTTATCAGTTTATAAATAACTGCTTACGTACTTTAATGTCTTCCTTCAAAACGATATTAATTGCTTGAAAGACCCCTGTGACGAGCTTAGATATTATCGAACTTGATACTGGAACAAAAAATGAAGACTTCTGTAGCTATCGCCAGCTGCTAAAAATCTCAAAGCTACAGCCAGGGCGGACTTTGGCTGGTATCGGTACTCTCCATTTAGCTTCTCATTTATCTATCATTGGTTTTATTTTGCTCAGTATGTAATTGAAATCAGTTGGTGACATTTTACAAAAGTTTGAGAATTTTCCTGAGTATTCACTGAGCATTTCTAGAAGCATGTTTTCCATACTTTGTCTGAAAAAACTAAAGCTTAATTTTTCGCAATAGTTGAATTAATTTTTTAATCAATACAAGTTGCACAAATTATTTATTTAAATAATCAAATTTAGTAGTTGAATAGTTTTACGAAATAGTTTCTGCTAATATGTTTCTGTTGCGATGACATGCTATTATCCACCATCGTCTACGGCGACGTCTTTTTTCAAATGTTTCACGAATAATTTCAAGAAAGTTGTCAACACTTAGCAAGTACAGGGCGGATGCCGCCTCACAACTTTCGCCTCGTCCATTCGCCTCGACTTAGTGAACTGAACACTCGGCGAGTGTGTAAACGTCGGTCATTCGCGTTGTGGGGACGAACGTACGAATGCCACTCGCGAGTATCGGCGAGTGACGAGGCGAATCACGAGCGCGAATGTGTAAATGCGCTATAAATGCGGTAGAATTGAGGAAGGGTGCGCGGGGTGTTTCTTACACCCCAAACTTCTACTTCAACTCAATTTAACTGAACCATTGCCTCTACAATGTTGCATGTCTTCATACCATCGAATTGCTTACATTTTACCTTCTCGGGGGTTAAATAGTTACCTCGTGACAACACTTTTCAAGGCAGCAGTCAGAAATGAGGGGAGGGGAGAGAACAAAGTAGATAAGAACAGCCCTGCGCCGTGATTTATGGCTGAATTTTTTAATTTGAAAACTATTATTACTTGTTCCAATTGAGACTAGATAGTTCTATTATATCTAGTTTGGCTACTTTTTCTTATTTCAACCAATCCCTAAAAATAAATTCACTCAATAATTGAGAAAATATTTTAGAATTGAAAGTTTCATTTGTAGAGACAACGTTTCATGTCGGGGGGTGTTGGGAAAAATACTACGGTTGTCAACGAAGGGGAGGGAAGGGGTAAAAAAATCACCGAAAATGGTAATGTAGTTTATGCACGACCCCTTACAACTTCAGTCGTTAATCACGTAGCAAATAGACCTACCCTTCTTACACATTTCGCAGTACATTCACATCACAATTAAATCAACAGGGAGCCAAGTCTGAGGTGAACAAGTGTAACCTTATTTTCCTCACATGTTAAAAGATACTTGTTTTCCTGGAGTGATAGACCGTTGCATTCCACTCCGTTCAAAATATGATCAAAGTTCAGTGAGGAACCCCACGTGTCAGCAAAGGGCGATAATCCGTCTTTTTCTCTCTACACTTATACACCGTTTCTCTGCCGGTCATCTTGGGATGAGGTCATGGGACGATCTAAAGATACAGATAGGGCCTAAGCACTACCCTTTAATCGTAACGATTTCAACTCTTAGGATCTAAAGGGATTTCTACGGTGATGGCGAGAATCAATACAAATCCTATTAAAAAAGCTTATGTTCATCAGCTACATAGGAATCATGTCCGAAGTAACCATTCACGCCGTGTAAACGCAAAAAAACGCCCGACTACCATGTTAAGGAATAAAATGACTGCGCTCACTTTAACTCTGGGTACGCCTTCAATTAAATACACTCTCACTTAAAATTTCTTGGCATATTCAACATTTGCACCTATACTGGGAGAATCAATCAACGCTCTATTTAAGTGGCTGATGCTGACAAGGCAGCCGGGATGGCGAAATACCCAGCCCTGAGTTAACCCAAATTGCCTCACCCGGGAAAAAATATGGTCCACAGAGATTCCGCTAAAGTCAGGCTTCACTTCATTTTAACGAAATCCCTCAAATATGTAATTGGGGTAAAATATGACATGAATCACATTGGACGGTCATTTATATCACTTTCGTACGTCTCTCCATCGTTCATATCATTTCCGTGTACCAAGACACAGTGGGTGATGCGGCGATGGAGATAATTTTGGATTCAAAAATACAAAACCACGAGGCAAGGGGATGGTGGTCCACTGGGTGGTCAAGGTATGAAAAATAAGAAAAGGGACAACTTTCCGCACGAGCACACCTTTTCCAGCATGCATCATTGAGACCCCTAGGGCACATTGTAATGGGTAAAATGCCAAGGACTCTCAATTTTTAAGAGAAGAGAAACTTGAAAAAGAACTTGCTAAAAAGGAGTTTGAAGGAGGAAAGACAGTGATATAAGAGTCATGCAAGGTCCATCTCATCAACGTCCGCATTGTTTGAAAGATGAAGTGGATGTTTGTTCTACCGAGTACGGTCAGCTGAAAAGAAACTCACTTATCTCGAGGATAAAAAAATGCTTGATAATTTTCCACACTTCTTTTATTTTCCTGAAAAGAACGGCTGGTTCTCGATGAGTTCACGTCGTCATCTAAGGAGGGGCGTGATGATAGGTTAAGAAAATTAAGGCTCATGGGCACCCATACACGGGGGCCGAAGGGGACGCGCACCTAGCCTCCCGGGAAAAATAAAAAAGGGAAGGTGAAATTTTAGTTATTTATTTCTTTTGCAAGATTAAATTAATATTTTAGTAACAAATTTAGAAAATTGTCATTCATCTAAGATGTTCCAAAAATATACTCCAGAGACCTCAAATTTACTAAACTTTTTGGGAGCGGGATCCTCGGACCCCCCCATCTTAAAACTGTTTTAGCCCCCCCCTGGAAAATACTGAATGGGCGCCCATGTGTAGGCTAATGATGTGAAACCATCGAAACTGATGTGGCCAGAAAAAATAAAAAGAGGGGAAAATTACCAAATATGTTCATCCTTGTGATGATTGATGAGCGCATTTCACAAAGTTACGTCACCAGTTATTGCTTCTGAAAAGAGATTGGTCAGAATATAGCGTAACACTTTTTGAATACATTTTTCATGTCCGCTTTTGCAACAAGCGTAGAAAATTTAGAGACAAATTATCTTCGAAACTAATTTTGTCCCGTTAAAATCCAGTGCCTATTTGAATAGCTGATTATCCTTGTATGGGAACAAGACAAACTGTATTGTCCATGGCATACTAATCTGTAAATCTGAAACTAAAGTAAATTTCTTGTGCCAGTATAATCCGAGATGTTAGAAATAATTTCTGGGGTAAAAATTTAATGTTTTCAAGCTATTTGTAATTAAAATAACACTATTTCAGTTGAACGTAGCGAAGAAGGAGATAACTTTGGTTGAACAGTTGAAATCCGCGAGGCAGATAATAATGGAGCTCGTGGGGTCACTAAGGTATAAATATAAGAAGAAGGCGGATTTCGATAACGAGCACACACATTTCCCAGCGAATTTAGTCGAGCTCCCTTAGCCCAAAGGAATTGAATGAAGGTCAAGGGCCTCTCTCACTTTTCAAGAGGAAGCTTTCCAAAGAGCTAAGTAAACATTGAGGGACAATCCACCAGCTACATTTGAATCCATATGGTCTGGACGATGCAATGACAGAAAAAGGCAAAACAGACGTGGTTTTTAACACATTTGCTCGTTAACTCGGTCGGTTTTACATCCGAACGGATAAAATAAGGACGAATTTTTTTTCTGTTACCGGGGGCCATACACACTGATAGCAAATATTATTTTTTAATTTCGTTCTTTTAAACGGTAGCTGAAGGCCTAAGTTTGGCATCCAGCAACCGCAACCACAAATGCGTTTAACGCAAAACTTTGCTGACAAACGATTAGCCATTCTGAACATAATCATGAAATCTGTGTCCACTTACTCCTTGCAAAATTGACAAAATTCTAACTTATTAAAACATGCAATTCTTGTTTCATCCGGTATAATTTTGCCTTATGCTGTATTGAAAACTTTGTCGTTGATAACTCATAATTAAATAAATCATATACTTCCCGGACATTTACTTTTGAAAATAACTGCATTAGAAAGAAGGTACTTTCTGATATTATTCTTTACGGTACTTTGCATTACTTCTCCTCAAAATGCTGGCAACATACTTACTTAAAATTTTAAATTTTCTGATCATTTTCTGTACTGATAAGTACATATTTACGCCAACAAAAAGTTGACACAATAAAACAATCTTCATGTATTCCAAATAATACTCATTTTTTCCCTTTTTCTCTTCTTTAACCTCGAAATCGTGGTGCGCTCAAGTGCATAAATTTGCGTCTTGCCTTTCTGTCATCGTGGTCTTTAGTTCACTTTACGGCAGATCGATTGCGCTGTTGTCAGGATGACAGCATATCTCTAGATTGGGAAAGTACGGAGCAGTCAAAACAGACCTATCCAGTATATGGGGAAGATTGTGAGTAAACATGCTCCTAGTGGAAAAAATTAATTGCCAAGTATTTAAGCGAGTTTGAGCCACGTGATGACGTCAATTGTCATGTTTCATACAATACTAGGTACTATGTATTTCTCTCTACTTTCAGGAGATATAGGCCTATTAATTTGAAAAATTTGTATACATGTTTCTTCAGGGCTACAATGAAAATTATTGGGCGTATTGTACAACAATGGAAGATGGTTTACAACTTTTGTGTATAGTTATGTTCAAAAGTTTATATAAATATGATTTTTTAAGTTACCTCATAGTGAGATCCATCTGAATCAATTGTTTAATGATACGTTCTTTGCTATTTATTGTTTGTTTGTCAATTGTTGTGCAATGTATATGCTTTCAAAAATCAAAATATAATTAAGTGTTGTTATAATATATCAAACTATAATAAATTTTACTTAATTTGGCGATGTTCTGCATGAAGCGGAATCATCTAAATACTATTATGTTTTAATGACACATATCTTCCCCAATTGCCTCGGTTGTTGACATCGGTCGAAGACAAACGTTGTCTATACTTCTCTAATCTTGAGCTTTAGAGGATAGGCCCTCTATATTTACTACTAGACGTATTACCCGGCTTCGCACGGGTTCATTTGACACGTTTCAGGTGAAGGCGATGCTCTCTTCCCTCCAACATTTCCCTCACTCTTAACGTGTAAGCTCTGATGCACTCTTGCTTTAAACGAAGCTTCCGTTGTTCAGGTGATTTCGACGCGCAGACGATTTTTTTACTTTTCTGCAGAAGTTATCCGACCAAAACTCCTGCAGAGGTTTTCTTTTCATCGGTGGCATTTCGATAGGTTTCAAGAAGTACCTATGTGTTCATTGACAGTAAAGAGCACACAATGAAGTATGCTTATCGACTTTGAGAGTCAAGTTGCATGCTTTTTTTTGGTTACTATGGCCAACCTCGGGAACGGATGAAAGAATCCACGCATGCGCAAAAGGGGTCGAAAATCGGAATGTGTCGGAAAGAATTTTAATATTAAGTTACTAGGAGCCTAATTGTAATATTGGAACGGGTTGAAATGCATTTTATTGGATATTTAATGGGCTTTTAGATTATAACCTTCTACTTTGGTCGATCTCCTTGCCGTTTTCGAGACATTTGTTAAAACCTGAAAATCTGCAAGTTAAAATATTATTTTTAAATAAAAAAAATAAAATGGGATTTTCTCAAAAAGATATGTAAATAACAATTTTTCTTTAGTCTTGAACTGTTAGTGAGCAAAATTTCATCACGATCGGCATAAAACTGTACATTTTTATAAAAGGCAAAGAAGAACACAAGCATTCGTCTTTATATGAATATTGATAACTCGTTGAGGTTAACTAAAAATTATCAGTTGGTAAACCAGAGAAGAAAAGAAAAAGTTTGTTTGATTGAAACGTCATCCAAGGTACATGATTACATCAATATCCGCATTTGCTATCAGATGGAGTACAATCCGTTATTACCTTACTCCCACCGAGTACATTTGGTTTAAATGTAATGGATATAATTTTGGCGTTCCAATTTTTAAGTATACTTATTCAGATTGCTTGTGCGATAATTCATCGAGGCTCATTCCATATACGATCTTCTGGATTACCAAAACGTTTTTGCTTCTTCATTTTTGATATTTTTCAAAAAAATATCATAGTGATTGCTACTTACATGTTGACGGGCAAGGGCCCAGCCAAATTGACACTCCAGTTCTCGTAAGTTCACCAATGTTAAGCAATGTTGGGCCCAGACGGTGGTTGGATGGGTGTTAAGGATGAATCAAGTTAAACTTTGCTACACATAAAATGACAATAGTCAATCAAGGTCAAATTTCAGCTAAGTTATCGATTTTTTCTTCGAGTTTAGCGTCAATTTATTGCCAAGAAGGAATTTATACAACTCAACGAAATGTTGTGTGTGCATACTGTGACCCCTAATACTTAGATTTCAAACCATAACCATTATATTTTAAGCCCCTTAACTAAATAAATCGTGAATTCGTGTTAAAACCAAAATTAATCATTTTGTAGGCCCTTTTCCTAAATTGGGGGTAGAGTAAAAATTTTTTGGTTAAACCATATGAAGCTTCAATAGGTGAGGTTCAATTCCGGAAAACTTTCGAAAGATAACAGTTCAAAAATCACTTAATAATGAATTTTTAGTGCAAATTTGATGAATGTTTACCTTGTAACTGTCGTAAAATAACTTGAACCTGGTGGTTGAAGTAATATTGGTAATATTATGAACTGGAATTCCCAGGTATAATGGAGTGCACTTTTTTTTCCCGCGACAATAGTACTACTTATGCTTCAAAACCATCTGTGAGTTAAGTGAAAGTTTCTCGGGTTTCACACCGGGTAAGATTATTTAAATGTATCAACGTTTCGATGGTTGACTCAGCCATCGTTATCAGGATAATGAGTCGAGCGAGGATGCTGGCGGTTATATAAAGCCACAGATGCTCCATTGTTGTGGGAGCCGTTACGCGTTCTTTGAATTTCGTCAATTACTGGGCGCCAAGTCCTACTTAAGTTGAAGCCGTTGTCTCTATTAATGTTATTTTGCTCCATCCGTATCAATATCGCTTCCTTCGTTATTCTTTCCCAATATTTGGACGCCCGGGAAAGTAGTGTGGAATCTGTAAGTTAATTATCATAAAATATGCGCTTAGCACCTACTATTTTCAATAAAAAATAGGTAACTAAATAAATGTCATATTTATTAATTACGCGTATTTAGGACTTGATGTGCCTTTCTTAAAGTGAACTCGTGAATAACCATTTACAAACATCCATGTCCTTACTGGAGAAAATCAACTAGGGCGGAACTCAAACCCGCAACCTCAGGGTTAGCAGGCAGGCAATGACTTGACCATGCCCGCACTGAGGTAGGTAGTTCTAAACTGAAACGTTATGTAACCACATTTTTTTTTATTTAAGCAATACCAAAGCAATTAAACATTTCTCGTTCACTCAGAAATTACTACCATGTATGACGTTCTAGTAGGTACTGTAACAGCATTTTTTATTAAAAAAAATTAAAACGGGTTCATGCAACAAAAGTGTAAGCCTATTCAGCCGGCAAACTAGGTGTATTGGGCTACGATAATTATTAAATTTATCTCATATATCCCACTTGAATTAATTGTAAAATATTTAGCTAAAATTACTTAAGTACTGTTCATGGCTATTATTATATAACTACTAGCAGAAATGCCAGGCCAAACGGTAGAGATAAACGTAAGAAATACTATAGTAATCCTATTCAAACAGAAGGGTAACTCACTTCTTATTTATCATCTTAGTTTCATTTAATAAGTGCAAATTGACCGTTTCATCGCTTTGTAATGCATAGTATTAAGGTTTTTTACTGAAAAAAATTAGTGAAAAAAATGTTTGCAATTTCAGAAAAACAGTTTATACCATGTATCATTAAGCGTCAAAACGGACAGTTTCCACTTATTAAAAAACTAATATGAGAAAAGGTAAATCTGATTCTCTTCTGTAAGAATAGAACTACTATATTATTTCTTACTTTTATCCCACCCGATGAGAATCAACTGGCATTTCTGCTAGTTCATCATAAAATGCTGCGTAACCAATCAGCGTTCCAAAGTGAACATTCTAACACACGTAGCGAACAGTCTTCTGGGAACCACGATTCGTGTAAAAAGAAATTACGAAGGAACGTTATTGAGGAAATGGATGGAGGCAAAAGTAATGCCGCGGGGAAGTTGGTGTCTAAGGGTGTAAGGGAACTTGCTCTGCCTCTAGGTCGCTAGGTAGGACGCTAGGCTAGCTACAAGTAGTTTGGTGAAAAAGACACCGGAGGTAACTTTTTCGCTTGCCGGAATCATATGGCTTGCGCTCCCTCCGCGACTTTTTAACTGGCGTAAAGGCTGGGACACAATCAACGTTAACGTGTGACGCGAGCCGTTGACGGGCATACGTGTAGAGATGGCTAACGGGAAAGTACCGGGGACGGACACAGCCAACGTGTCCCGGGAGTACGTGTACGTGAGAGATGGGCAACTTTCATCTCTCCACGTTTCCCGTACACGGAGAACCAATCAGGACCACAGAAGTCAGAAGACACAAATTGAGAAAATGGCGGACGTCCAGTCCATATTCAGCTTTTATTTGAAGCTTTCAAAAGATTTCGCGAGTTTCTCCAACCATCTTCTTAACCAAGAGTCAGTTCCACGCTGCTTAGTGTCTATAAATGCGTGAATACAAGATAAACGGTATTTTTGGCTCACAGTTTACCTTAAAATATCCCGAATTCGCCGTTGCGCTTACGACAGTCTATTTTCACGGGAGGTGCACCGTGACGTCGATTGTGTCCGGTGGTTGAAATTTCCCGTCCCACGTAATACGGTTCACGGTTCCCGTCACACGCTAACGTTGATTGTGTCCCAGCCTTAATCCGCCAAACGGGTTCAGCCAATCGTGGTTAGAAATCTTGCCACGGTTGGCGCTAACTGGTGATTTTATCACAAAAAATAACCAGGGTCAGTTCCAACCGGCTCGCCGCGGCTTATTACCGCGTCGAGCGGCTGCCCTGCCTACTTATACCATCGCTAGTGGGGGGGGGCAAGTTGGGGAAAGATTTTTCTTTTTTTGCAAATAGTAGAGACTTAACGCTTTTTTATGGTATAATTTTTTTAATCGAGTCTTGTCGCTAACATAAAATATATTTCCACTCTATGAAAATAATAGGTAAAAATAGAGCTTTTTAAATGTTAAATAGGTACTTGTAAAAATAATAAAAATAAATATAATTTTCAGTAGAAGTCAAGCAACAGTCAAGTTTTCTTTAACTTTCATGTATAATTTCCGAAAATATGTTTGAATGTAAGAAAAGAAACATCTGAACGCTTCACGAGTGAAAGAAAAAACTCGATCTTTGCGGAAAATGCCGAGTTGAAGTTTTTGACAATTTTTGTTCAACTTCGATGGCTTTTGCTAGTTCAACGGATGATCCAAAAACTTAAATAGCTATAGTTTCATGCAATGTCGATATTTTTCAATCAGAGTGTACCATTTTTACATTCCAAAAAAAGTCCACATTTTGTATTTTGGCCATTTTTTCGATTTCCGCCCACTGGCGTAGGATGAGAGAGTGGAAACGAGGCATTAGTTGGCATATTGAGAGCAACTGCGACGATAGATTATTATAGAAGAGAGCAGATGGCGTCTTGACGCACAGGAGTAAAGCCCGAGTTATTTTGTGGAAAATGACCCCACTAACATGGCTCTCGCGCGTAATTTGTCCATTAATATCATGAATAATACTTTGTTTTTTATTTTTTTCCATATTTGCATTTTCTTAAATAAGCCATTACATAACCGTGACAATCCTGCTACTATCAAACATGCTTTCGGGGTGTTAACTGCACAAATGATCCATTCAAGATGGCCGATTGCGCATCTCAATGGCTTAAATATTCCCCTGTGCTATCGGACCATATGTCTATCTATTCTCTACTTTAATCTATGATCGATACTAACGCTGCAATATTTTTTTAAATTTAGAGAAGAAACATTACACCATTATACAAATATCCATGAGGAGAGGTGAAAACATTTCGAAAAGTTTGCAAAATAAAATGTTGACAGATCATATTAAATTTTCATTAGGTATATTCTATTCAAAAGCATATGGGTATGTGTGAAAAAATATGGCAAAAATACATTGTATGCATAGATAGTAAATTGTTAGAGGACATGATTTAAGAGAATGAAATCACTCAGAGTTCACTGTATTTTCTTCCACGTTCACAAATAAAAAAAATACTACACACAGCAACAATTCCTTCAAAGCACACTGCCACGAAGCACACAAGAGTTGACACAATCAAAGATGAACATGTTGTTCAATTTCCAATCACAAGTGTCTTAAAAATACCGCTGAACTTGAACAAATGGAGGAATATCCGCCGTAAATGATTTTCACGTGATTTTTTTCAGTATTCCGGTCAAATATGGAAAAGCTATCCTCTATTTGTTAACGAATTTAAAATTCTACCTTTCCACGTTCACATATTCACCACTTAAACTTGATATTTAATGGGCTATACATGTATGAGGACGAATCAGAAGCATGGACCATTGGAAAAACTGACCAGAAAAGAATAGAAGCCTTCGAGACATGGTGCTGGAGGAGGATGCTAAAGATTAAATGGACGGATAGGGTGAGAAACGAGGAGGTATACAGAAGAATTGGAGAAGAAAGGGCACTGTGGAGCAGCATACGCCAAATAAGAGCACGATGGGTTGGCCATGTTATGAGACACAACGATTACATAAGTAGCATAATGGAGGGAAAAATTGTAGGGTAAGTCCCCAGAGGAAGACCAAGAGACAAGTACTTGGGGCAAGTCAAGAGGGATACAGGGAAGAAGAACCATAGGGGAGTGAAGGAACTGGCATGGGATAGGGCGAAATGGAGGGCTGCAATATACCAATCCTAGGATTGTAATACTATGATGACATGCATGCATGGGTAAATCCGTGGGGAAATTTATATGTTTGTACTACATTCAAATGAAGTTGTTGCACATTTAATATATTTTCACACAATTGGAAAATATTTTGTTAACTTTTATGGCAATAAACGAATGGGCCATCACAACTTAGTTTTTGAGTTAATGGAAAAAATACACAAATTGATGTAAAAATTTGTGTTGGTTAAATACAATTGGCGCTTGCAATCAATAGAATAAATGTAACAATTTTACTTGGATAGTAGGCTAGAGGGCGAAACAGCAAAGGCATTAAAAGTTTAATTGCACTATCAAAGGAGGCGTTCAAAAATAGGAGGGAGCTACTCACGGGGGCCTTGTTTAACAGCCAAAAGAAAAAGTTGTCGAAAAGTCTAATATGGGGTGAAGCATTGTACGGTGCAGAAAATTGAACTCAAAAGAAAAAATATGGGAATAAGCTTCAGGGTTTTGAGATGTAGATGTTAAGGAGATTGAAGGAAGTGCGATAGGCGGTAAAAAAATACGAGTGGGCTCGGCATGGTGGGTAAGGAGAGGAAACTGCTGGAGAAGATTAGGAGGAGTCAGAGTAAGTGGTTGGAATAGGTAATAAGGAAAGTGGTGATACTGAAGGCCATGGTAGAGGGGATAAGCGGGTAAGGGGAAGAAAGGGATAAGGTTTTATAGATGGGATAATTAGAGGTAGGATGTATGCCAAGCTGAAGAAGGAAATTATATGAGGAGAAGAGAAGATGGGTAGGGCGTATACTGATATGAAAAAAATATTACAGGTAGATAGGTCTCAGTAAATATAAATAGAATAAACCTCTTGGATGGGTTGAAGAGAGATAGGACGTAAGCTGAGCTTAAGAATGTAATCGTGTTTTTAGATATGGGCCTAATTCTATCTAAAAGAGTAGGGAATGTAGACTTTTTCAACTAAACCTACCTTAACCGGTTCGCCCACCTATGAAGAAGCTACTGTCACCAAAATTTCCGCCATGTGCACCGCTACTTCCTGCGCTAAACCCACCGCCAAATCCTCCTCCTCTGATCGGTGGTCCTCTATCCACAGACGGCAATGGATGTGAAATACCCACATTGGAGTGCTCTAATCCACAGGCACTGTTTTGTTGCTCAATCTGTGGTCGAAAACCCCCATCGCTGCTCCAGGGATTGTACTGCAACCAACCCGCCGTCGGAACGAAGTAGACTCCCGGTCCCAAGAACGGCAAGCCACCAGACACTGGATAAGGATTAATTTTCTGCTGTTGCTGGGGAATAAAGGACACTGGATAAGGGTTTTTCCACACCTGTTGCTGGGGAATATGAGATACTGGATAAAGATTAATTTGCGGCTGATGTTGAGGAATGTGAGACACTTGGTAAGGATTTATCTGTTCCTGTTTTTGGGGAATGGCTACATTTGGGTAAGGGTTTATTTGCTGCTGTTGCTGGGGAATGTGAGATACTGGATAAGGATTAATCTGCAGGTGATGTTGAGGAATGTCAGACACTGGGTAAGGATTTACCGGTCTTTGTTGCTGGGGAATTTGTGACCCTGGATAAGGCTTAATCTGCAGCTGATGCTGAGTAATGTGAGGCACTGGATAAGGATTTACCTGTCCTTCTTTCAGGGGAATGTTAGGATTTTGGTAGGCATTAGTTTTCTGCGGTTGCAAGGTAGTAATAAGATTTGAGTAGTTATTAATTTGTCCTTGTTGCTGAGGAGTAGACGTTCCAGCAGTTAAATTCACGTTGAAATCCGTTCGATCCACCGGATCTGTTGTGGCATTTTCAGTCCTCCCAGGAGCGCTTATCTTCGAGAAATTCAGAACGACGCTAGTCAGTCCGCGCCCATCCGAGATGAACAGGTGAAAATGCAGGGGAATGGCAGAAGCAACTGCAGCCGAGCACAGGACGAGAAGGAGGGTGGCCATGGTGAAGAGCAAGTGCACCTTCGTCATGTTGTTCCTCCAGCTGCCTCACGAAGAGTGAGTAGTATTCCTCCCTCGTGAGGTCCATCCCGCCTCTTCGGGAAGGACAAATACTCGTCTCACGCAAGCACCACTCCTTCGAATATATTTATTATTCTCTTTTCTGCTTACACATGAAATCTTCACCAGTTTATTATTTTTGTCTGAGTATTTTTGTCTGCCTGCCCACGGTCATGGTTCAAGAAGATCGTTTGGCCTTGTGGGTCCTTTTTCGTCGCATCATATTCGCACTTGGTTTCGGATGACCTTAAGAGGCGATTCTTTTACCATCCGCATGAAAAGCCTCTTTCCTGAGCGGTAATTCGCATGATGTCCGTTGTGTTTCTATGATTTATTTAATTGTAAAAGAATTATTTATGCGGAAGTACATTAACTTGTTGGCGTCCTTTTCCCGAACAAGAATATTCTTCTACTTTTAAGCATCTTTTAGCCCCCTATTTCCTCCCTCGTATTCCGTTTTCTTAGAGAGCTTGGAATGTATTTAACTCTTGCTCAAAATGGTTTTAGCTATTTTTGTTCGCATAAAGATTTGCGTTAAACTTTGTATACGTGTACACATTAGTGATATATATATAGAGAATAGTGAAAAACATTTTATCATTCCGATTTGGTATTTTGGCAATTCAACCCTGTTTTAACACGTATCCTTTAAGGAAATGATATAAATATCGTAATTACTCGATTTCATATGTACATATTTTCTTCTAAACGAGAAATAATACCTTTCTTGTAATTTTAACTGCTGCTAACAAATATCACGGAGTCACGCCGAGTCCAATAATTAAAAAAAAACATATTTAGATATAATTCCGTCTTAATTTCGACTAACCGTCTAACCGACTTTATCAGCTGGCCTCCTACTTTGCTTGCCACATATGGCTCTTCCCATGTCTCTCTTACCATTTCATTGGCATGAATGGAATCATGGAATGAGATATCTTACGTGACGGATCGAATCTAACGCTATTTTCTTTCCACGGAATACTATACTTAGCGCGCTGTGACCAATCGATCATCTAAGGGATTGCATGGATTTGTAGACGCATTATAAAATCAATGCGTCTAATGCGGGATGAAGATAAATCGTATTAAACTAAAAATAATGAGATTCTTCGTGAACAAAAAAGCAAGGCGAGCTATAAAAGTAGAAGGGCTTGAATTGGAGTTAGAAAAATATAAATATTTAGTAGTATTTTAGAATATAATGGGCATGGTAGAAAAGACATTAGAAGGAGAATAACGTTAGCCAAAGTAGCGTTCAGTAATAAGAAGGAGCTGATGAAGGAAACTTTGAGTAAAAATGTCGAAGAAGAAAAAGGTTATTGAAGAATTTAATATGGAGTAAGGCGTAAGTTTCATATGTAAGTGTAGAGGAAATCAGAGATAGTGCGGTGGAAGGAGAGGAATACAATTAAGGAAGAGGTTTTCATATGGTTAATCAGGAGATAGAAATTTAATATGGTTAATCAGGAGAAGAAACTTCTCAAGGAGATTAGGAGGAGGCAGAGTAAGTGTTTAAAACAGGTGATTTAGGGCGAAGGAATGCTGAAGACCGTGATAGTGGGGACGATGTTGGGCAGGAGGTGAAGTGAAAAAAAAAGATAAAAGCTTTTATGGACCGGGTGAAAAGAGGTAGGACGTATTCTGAAATGAAAAAAGAAACTCTGTAGGCAGATAGGGTGCTGCATCTGTAAAATTCTAGAAGAAGTCTAAAAGGAGTTTTTCTCTATTTCATTTAAAACTACCCAACACGTTCACTGCGGAATGACGTGATATCACGTCATGGTGTACTATACGCTGAGGCTGATGACATGGTAACACGTCAACAGTACCCTGAGTGTTCAAGCATTCAACAGGGACCCAGTATAGCCTTCTAGCGACCTAGAATACCCCTACAGTACAGAGAAGAGTTCTAGCAGCCCAGAAGTGAAGACAGTTCTTAGCTGCTTGCTCTGGTTCAATGAGTGGAAAATTCTTTCTTTGACCCTGAGGTAAGTCAGTTTACATTCAACTTCCTAGCTTTCTAATGCAGCAGTTTATTTTGATGACATTTCAGCCCCAAAATATACTATTTTTCGGCTATTCGTACGGCCAATTTTATCATTTTTACATACACGAATTATTCAACGGAGAAGACGGTGGTTGGATTTCGCTAGACGGTTGGATTTCGTCAGATAGATGAACGGTTGGAAGTTCACATTGGGAAAAATAATGTGATTGTTAACTTCAATGGTTTCATTGCTCAGTTACATGGCCAAATATTGCAATATGGCACTTATATCGGGGTGACTAATGTGGTGCAACTAATAAGGAGCGGTGGTCAATATTTTGAACATACAATCAGTGATTTAGGTCGGGAATCAGAATCCTCTGTTGAAAGGAAAGCCGTGGCGATTTCACAGTAGAGTGAAATTCGGAACCGAGCAATTAATCAAGGTCACTCTCGGGCGCTGTATGACATTCAGAATCGTTAAAAGGTCCGCGCTATTGCTAGACATAAAATAGCGAATTGCGGATGCCATTTAAGCATTCAGAATAACGAATAGCGACTTAGACACGATTTTTTTACTGTGCCTAAGTCACATCGTGTTACATATCTGCTCTGGTTGTTTTGCTCCTTGGGAAGGTACCCACAAATGAGGTATTATGCTCTATTGAGGACTGGTGATTAGTTGGGTAGACGTAGGGTTACTTGTGGAATGGGAGAGGGGAGAGAAATCTGGCATCGGCATCAGCCCGTAATGAAAGGTGGCTAGAGGACTGTGTAGTCTTACATTCCATCTGCTGGATGGAGTACTATACCTTGAAGTGCTCTCTACATAGCACCGAAATAGAGACTGTAATTCCTATGAAAATCTATGCCGCTGCATGGATTAAAACTCAGGCCCTTGTGATGGAAAGCCAATATTCTAGCCACGTCTAGCCAGCCCCCTTTGTACTGGGGATCTATGCTTATCAACTCCCCACTCTTCCTGAAGGCTTATCTAGCAATTTAAAAAAATAAATAGGACGTTATTTCATGCGGAATAGCAGCCTTAGTTTGGGAAATTAAGCTTTCAAATATGGGTAGGCATAAGTTTTCTCCGGGATAAAGCGCTAACAATGGTTAAACATTATTCACATTTCATGCAATTCTTCGTTTACGGGATGACATGATGTTTTATAAGGGGTGGTATTAAATTCCTTCGAAGGATATTCGAACCCAGACGATAGTGTCATGAGACGAAGAGCCGAAAGGTGAAGCAATCTTCCAAATTGACGACCACAGGAGGTCAGAGAAAAAAGAAAATAAGTGTATTTTTTATGCGAAAGCGAATGCTGGGTATTATGGATGGGCTTGAAGGAGTGGTGGGAACTTGTATGACAGGTATTTCTTTAAGCGGATAAGCAGACGGAGTGGCGTAGATCTCACGAAGGAAACGATGCTGCTCACTCCTCGCGAGACCGCAGAGGGGACAGCCCGACGACGAAGGAGAACTTCTCCGTTGCCATGTCTACTCTCCTGCTCTTCTTGTGTGCGGTTGGAGTTGCATCTGTTACTCCCCTGGTGTTTCGCATCTTCATCTCAGACGAACACGGCCTGGATACTATCCAGCTGAAGTTCTTCATGTAGAACGCCACAATGGTGACTGGAACTCATACGTCGGTGCTGGAGCCATCGTTACCCAAGGTGCAAGGGGATGACAGCGTTGACTGCGCCGGTTGCCCACCTCAGCCAGTTCCTCCGGGTCCACCAGCCGATTCCGATGAAAACAGGAGAGGTCACCCTGGTCTTCTTCTAGTGGTCACGCCACCCTTTTCCCCCCCTCTTAGGCTCCCCCCTCCTAGGCCCATATATCCATATCCTACCACCGAAGGCGGCGTAGATGCTGGTTTTGGTTAAATAGCTAGAGGGAAGTATGGTAGATAGGCGATAAACCTCGATCCTTGACTCAACGTTAGGTAAACTAAGAATGTTGATCTTCACTGCACTATCGAATTGTATGTGCCCATTATCTGCAATCTGTTCATAACTGTGTGCATCGGTGCCGTATGGAGTTGGAAAATAGTTGTGCGCAAAGATTGCCGTTCTCTATTGCAGCTTAAGTTTCATCATTTTTTTTCCCCATGTGATGCTTTCTCACTTTCCTCATTTGTCAAATATTTCTAAAGAATATACATTAATTCCTCTGCGGTACCTATATTCCAAGGACGTGCATCCACAGGTTTTTTATTTTATTTTTCATTATTAATGTATTTGCAAAAATTGTAAAGGTGGAATCAAAATTATATTTTACTTAGTACAAAGAATTGGTGAGCTTGTAAGCGATTTTCGTATACTCCCCTACCGAAGTAAAAACATCTTTCTATAACCTCCTCTGCGCTGCTGACCAGCGCAACTTTAAAAGTACAAACTCATTGAAAATAAATCTTCCGCCATTGAAATTGGAAGTATGATCAAAATTATTTTTTCTAATACTAACATTTTTTTGTTAATTGATATTTTTATAGGATTATTATGTGAAAAAGTCCTGTATCTATAGAAATCAATGATTTTTACTGAGAAAATATACGATCAGACCAAAAATGACCATCCATTTTATCTAATAGCTTCTGATCATTGTCTTTCCAAGGATGAGCCCATACTTCCCTGCGCTAAAATGTTTTATGTTTGTCCTTCGCTTAAATACTACCGCTAAACTCAGGATATATACTATTACCTTTATAACACAATGTTGATGTGGGAAAAATCTCCAATCAGCTTAATCTCTAAACTATAATACACTCCGAGACTGATGATATTTGATAGATTATTGGATAGAATGTTCTAAATGAATGCGATATATGTACGCTGTATCTTGTTACAGTTGTATGTACCAGTGTTTATTGTAATTAGAAAGCATTTGTGCCAAAAAAAATCTTTTTTGTGTGCATTTGGTCGTCAATATTTTTGCTGCAATACTGCTGTTTTTGTTCCCTCCGTTGACGTTCCTAGGAGACTTATTATGTTTGTGTTATAATTTATTTCAAAATAGGGGAAAATATGATAGGATGATAACTGATGCATACTGATATGCAATAGTAACCGAACATGAGCTTCTCAATGACCTTTCCCTATTTTCCTGGCAATATGTTTCTCGTTATGCAACTTTGGAAGGTGATACGCCGAGTTTATATTTTCTACTTGTACATTTGTCCCATTAAATTAACTGGTTTTATAATACCACACTGTAGTTTTTTAACACCCTGAGTGACTATTGTCTAAAGCAAAGTGGTGTATATGGAAATGTGTTCACCTCCGACGAATTGAGCTAAAATTGATACACGCGGCAATACGATATTGTACGATTTAATTCTTCCATACTTCCAGGCATAAAAGTTACTTATAATATAGCTAAAGAAGTAGTTGTGTGAACATATTTCTCCTGCTTGATAAACAGTGAATCCCAGCATATTTTTTCCTGTTAAAATATATCTCTTTATCGGCTCACTAATATTCCTGAGAGACTACCTTGTAAAGAATCGTAGGTGTTATGGAGGATCGACTTTGGTAAATACTACCTGCGAGCCTGAAAAGACGTTGATAAATAAAAATGTTTCTTTCAATATCCTAACCCAACTTGGAATTAATTTTTATTGTTCATTATTGTGCTGTTTTGTTTAAATGGTTCATTTATTTATTTTTAATGGTTTAAATGGTTATATTTTTGGCCTACATTTATAATATTTAGAATTCGCGGTTCTTAGGATATTATTTTTACACTTCTATACGCATTTTTCCCCATTGCATAATTTACCTGATCGTTTTTCCGAACTATTTAGAATAATTGTATTTGATAACTTTTTAAGCGTTAAGTACCTTGAGTTTTTTGTCCTTAAAAATCCATGTCTAAAGCACAAATGAAAGGAAGGAGCCAATTTCCGTTCCATGTGATGCGTCATTAAATATAAAGATTTTGGTACTCCTGGAGACTTTTCCAATGTATTATGTTTTGTTTACATAGTAATAAATCAATAACTTTCGCAACTTAACACAAAGAAGAGTTCCAGTACTCAGAGGCTTAGAGCAATTATGCAAGTAATAATAAATAGGATAGACAAACAAAGACAAAGTATGGTGTAAATGATAAGCAAAGAATGGGCTTAAATCCATAGAACTATAATCTTTTAAAATAGCTGGTCGGAAAAAATCAATTGCATAGACAAATTTCATCTATTCCCATAATTATTCCGATTGGGGACTAGAGCAGATGGAGTTTTGTTTGAGTTTTTCGTTTCTTGAAATTTGATGGGAACCAACCATGAAGAATGCCTGCCAAAAACATTTAGGTGTAAATAAATTAGATTAAAATGCTTTAAAGTTCACTATACAAACTCATAGGACACATTATAGGGCATCGTATCCTTCAAAGAAAAATTATGAGAAAATTAATTGGGAGAATAACTAGAATACCTGAGGAAGAGAAAGTTGGGAATATTTTAATCGAAAGAAGGGTGTTAATTCATTGAATTATGACTCCATAAAAAAAGGTGGACAGAGACCCGAGTGGAGAGATACACTAAATCAATCACCGAGTTGACGTTTATCGATGATGAGTACAACTGGCAGGGACATCAGTGAAATAAAGAGTGAGAATTTTAATCATTTACTCAAAAGGGTTCCCAGAACCAATTTATACTATCCGTTGCATCCCTTGTCCATATAATTGAAACATATTAAACCGTTAGCCACCATGGTGATCAAGCGCATTAAACCAATAGTGAGTGGGAAAAAATTTTAGACCTTGCTCCTTTTAATCGCATACAATAACTGTTTCATAAACAGCACATAAAAAGCTGTTGCCATCAGTACTCATAAATTAATCATATTTGGTGTGTACATAATATAAAATAAAATAATATGTGATACATAATAACTTATAAGATAATAATAAAATAATTTAATTTATAATATTAGATACATTATTAAAAATAAAAATAATGAAATATATGAGAAAAAGAAACAGCTATTATAGCGGGCCCGGAAGCAAGGAAACACTTTATTTAACATGCTCTCGAATGCCAGTGAAGCCTAGACAATAGCAGTTGCTGATCAAAAGAGATTGGAAGATGTGGTGTTGGCGGAAGATAATGGAGATAAAATGGACCGAAGGAATCCCCTGCGAAATCATTTAGGAGGAAGTCATTCAATTATTTTAGAGAAAAAGGAAGGACATTGAAAACTTTGAGGAGAAGAGACAAACGTTTTGGGCACGATTTGCCACACAATAGCTCATTAACAACAGCAATGGAAAGATAATAGAAAAGGAAGAATTACAAAGAAAGACCAAGAATTAAATGCATCACTCAAATTATGAAGGTCACCAAAGTGAAGAGTGAATAAGGTATAAAGCTGTTGGCGATAAGAAAAGCGGTGTGGAGATCTGCAGCAAACCAATCTCAGGAGAGAGAAATGTAGATGATGAAGACATTACTTCGTAATCTAATAATGATATCATCAATTGTTGTACAAAATATTTTAGTCCTTTTCAATTCAGTCAAGTGCCAATACCAGTGAACCAAAATATTGAGCAATCCATTAAGCTTAAGAAAACTCAAAATAATGCGAGTGTACTCATGAATATTTAAATAAAAATCTTAGAACTCGGATTCCAAAAGAATGTAAACGTAAGCAAAGAAGGCAAAAAAAAACATTAAAATCGACACTAACGACCAATAAAGTTATTAAAACGTAAACAAGGCTAATGAACGCATTTTGCAGGTCTTTTACTTGAATTAATTTTAGTCGGGTAAAAGGACAGCAACCCTGGCTATAACAGGCATTCCCTGGAATGGCTGTAGAACATTCATTTGACATGGATTTTCCCATACTGCCTTTCCAAAATAGGTGCATAATTTCCCCAAGTTTTTAAACCACTTTCACTCGCTGTATCCTAAAAATGAAACAAGATTTACACTATAGCATAACGAGCCTAGCCTGAATACGCGAGAATTTAAAAAAATATTTTGACGCAATCATTTGCACAGACAGAAGATTATTTTTTGCAAAACTGTTTTCGAATATAACAGCCAATTTAGTCACTACATTTCATGTATAACAGTCTAGGAATGTAAACAAACTGAAGAGGTTGGTAGTGTTAGAATAATAGACATTTTATGGATATAAATTCCAACAGTATAAAATATTTATTAAGGACAAATGCTTCCAAATTTACATCATTTATGCCACTTATTGGCCGCGGAGTTTAACATAGTTCCTGACATACCCTTTCCGAGCTGAATGAAAGTATCACCTATCCTTTTTTAAATCGTTCCTTACACGCTACTGGTCATAGTTATTTTGTGGATTCCATAGGATCCGTGGAATAAAGAATAAAAGTGTCATAATAAATGCCCTTTTTCACGTGATAGTCTTTCAGAAATGCAAATTTATTTATAATTTATAAAGTAGTATTAGAACAAACAACTTCGGGGATGCTTTTAATTGATGCTTTTAATTGATTCTTTTAATTGCACTGACAGAAGATATTGTTGATATGCTGGCACAAATGCTTACAAATTCCAATGCACAAAGTCAAGATCACACTACAAGATATAAGAAAACAAAACGAATACGTTGAGCACAAACCATTTAATAGTCTAGCGAGGACGAGCAGTATTTGAATGAATTAAGCCGGATGGAATATTTCGTATGTCCAGGTGAGGTAATAAATGGAATATTTCCTGAATTAAGCGGTGGAATTGAATCCAAGGGAACTTCACACAGCATTTCAGGTCGGAGAGTATGAGGACATCCATGGCCAGCAAATCAGAGGATATTTATATGACAGGGAATGTACACTTTGGTCCAGTCGTAGTTTTTCACTAATTCAAAAGCATTCATAGTCTCAATACTAAATAAGTTCACGTAAAAATCCTTCCGAAATAATGTTAAAACATGAGTAAACTTAGTTTTAGAACGAAACAAAACTCGACCAAGCTTTCATGGGTACACTCACTTCAGTAGTCCAGCGTAGATCAACAATCACAGATTATCGATAATGGAGTCGAAGCTGCAGATTGAGTTTTATTCAATCTAACCCGAATTTCTGTCTTTCACGCTCATTTCCGCTTCACCATCTTCTGTGTTCATCAGGTATTCATAGCACTCCTCGTCATCTTCGTCGTCATTATCACATTTTTCATCTTCATCTATCCTCAGCCACGGCGTAGCCATTTCAGCCTTCATCTCCGCTTCGCCACCTTTGTCTCTTCCCGTTATAGGCGAATGATTTCCAGTCATCTCCGTGGTGTTTCCCTGCGAGAACTTGAGCTGGATGCTCTCCAGGCCATGCCCATCCGAGATGGAGATGTTGAAATCTAGAGGGATAGCGAAAGCTACTCCAGCCGAACACAGGACGAACAGGAGAGGACTCATGACGACAGAGAAAGGCTCCTTCGGCGGGTTGTCGCGCCAGCTGCCTTTCTGTAAATGAGCACTCTTACTTCCTCACAAGATTAACACTGCATCACCCACCAATACGTGAATAAAAATTTCCCCTCCCCATGTGAGAACCACTCCCCCTAGCGTTTCACTTTCGAATATACCCAGCCGATATTTTTTCTTGCTGACCTTCCCTCTTGACCTTTGAGTCTCGCATGCCTTGGGGATGGGTTCGGATAATCATTCCTGGGGTCTCCGCTTCACTGTGGTTATAACTTCTACCTGAGCAACGTGTTCACATCTGAATAGCACCCTCTGAGCCAATACAAGGATGTGTGGCAGGTTTTAGGATGACAGCCACGAAGTAGGGAGGGAATAGAGGAAAGGCGTCAAATATATTCCATAGACAGAGCAAATTAAGAAATTATCTGTCAAAAATCTTTTTCCATAGTGACAAAGGTGTGAAATATGTTTCACACGGCCGTATTTATAGATTTCTGCTAAAACGCGCTAGAAAGGCAACTAACTTAGTCGGCCACTAAGAGCGCTTAGTCGAATATAAAAAAATCTGTTCGTGGATTTTTTTGAGTGAGAGATTTTTTTTTGAGAGTTGAGTTTTTTTTTGTTTGACTAGGAGCAACTAACTTAGAATAATACTGTCACCAGTATCGTAGCAGGGTATATAATTTGAAGTAGCGGCTTCCCTAAAAACAAAGAAGCAAATTCTTGCAGCAATGTTACTGACTTACGTGTACGCTGAATTCATGCACATTAATCACGCACAATTAAGGTAATAAAATAATTGCCAAATAAAACTATAAATGAAAGGCCATCGTAATTACATTAAATTATTTATAATTATATACTTATTCCAGTATTCCATAGCCTAAGATAATCTTCACAGCAAGTTTCCTTATAATGCGTTTTTAATCATACGAGGGTCATTTTTAAAGTAAGAACCGTTTGCGCACCCTACTCAGGCAGGTCAATGAACAGAGCCGTCTCAAGGTGGATAGCTTTCCCTAGGGTCCCGGCTAGTGAAGGGCAAATTCGGTCTTTTGAGAGATCTCGGTCTTGCCTATCACTCCCACTTGTGATTCAATCGTGAGTGTAAGGCCATGATTGATTGATGTTCCAGCTAGTGATCTGTTCAAGTTGCCTATGATCAATGATCTCTGAGGAAAGTCGTGATTGATACAAAATCGTAACGAACGCAGCTCTCTCTGGCCATTCGTGATTCCTAATACTATACAGCCGCATGTGTGACTCACTCACTCACATATACAAATTCCCGACCACTTCCAGACGAGCTAGGAGCCTGAAATTTTTCACGGACCTTCTTTGAAAGAATTCATCGGAGAAAAAAATCCCGAATTCATGGAATTTTTAACCGGAAGTGTATGTGTCTATCATCACGTGAGATCAAATTAATTTTTTTTTAAGCTCACAATTTTCAGTTTATTATCGTTTCTGATGAACTAAGTTTTCTCCTCTGGTGTTCGTGTATTCCACATTCATGTACCCATGTCTATTTTGTTGGTTTATATATTTTTTAATTGGAGAGGTGGAATGAAAATTACAATCATTTAGTGCAACCATGTGGTATTTACAGGCATTAAAACTTTTTCTATTGAGAAAAATTACGATCAGCCTGATACTGTTGCACACCAGAATGCAAAAACGAATTAAAGTGCCTAATAGCATAACGCGTAAGCTTGCCAATGGTTATTCCATACAGTTAAGTTCTTTCACATGTAAATCTGGAATCCATTCTGTAAAGAATTATTTTCTGCTTGTGCAAATAAAAACATTATCGAATTGAATGCTTCTAATACTTGTTTTTCTAAGTTCTTTGATACACCTGAAGGACTAATATGTAAAAAATGAGGAATTTAGAGTTATAAATGCGTTTTACTTTAAGAATATCTACGATCGGACTAAAACTGATATTCCCAGTTATCTAATAGCTTCCATCCTTAGAGTACAAAGGATGTCTCCATACCCCGACCCAAAAATTGTTTAATGCACCCCTGGGTTCTTCTCCAACTATTTAACTCAGGAGATACACTCTTTCATTTATTACCTCTAAATTGATTATGTGCGAAATATCTCCAACCAGCTTTAAATATAATACACTCAGAGACTGCTTATCCTAGCTAGACTATTGGATCATTTGTCCTCAACGAATTCAAGTTTTTGGCTTATACCTTATATTGTGATATTGTAACAGTTTTATTGGAATTTCAAAGCATTTGTGCCAGCATAACCATACCCAATCTGAATAAGAGAAAAATATTTTAATGGTTTAGCCTATAATGCACCAGGAGAAAACTGATCTATCTTGTACTAAAACTGAGTCTCCATATCATCAGTTTAGCGATTTATGCTAATGCATAATTGGTCGTAGTTACACTAACTTTAGGGTATAGTGTAATGTATGTTGGTGATTACTCTCCCCCTGCCACACACCCCTGAGGTGGCTTGCAGGGTATTTTGTAGATGTAGATGTAGATCAGTTCAGTAGTGTTCGAAAGTATTTGAGCCGAAATATATATTTTGTCTGTCCAGTTTAAAAGGTCCTCAATGCTTAATATTTTTAACTGGACGCCTTCACGTAAACTACCTTCAATACTCACTAGAACGCGCAAGCCCTTACACCACGTCAAGTTTGCAGTGAGAGGAAATGGGACAGGGGTGGATATTATTTCCAATAGAATACAATGATTAGGCCCTCGTTTTGAATAAAAATATCTGATCTTGCCCAAGGTGCCAACTTATCAGTCATCTATTGCACTAGGTGCTTTTCGAGGTACTTGCGAAAACATGTCATCTATTTTATATAGCAAATGGTACAGGTATGCACTCCAGAGAAACTTTATTTCAAATATGAGGAAATTCTAACACATTGATCTCGTCGGGAATTAAATAGTCTAGTTCCTATGTCTTCTCAACTATTTTTCAAAATAAATCAATTACTCACCGCAGTCATTTTCACAGAATTGCAAAAAAGAACCTTCTGATGTGAAGGCGTTTTCGGCGTACGGTGTGAAAAATCAGTCAACATAAAGGCTTATGCATGCATTTTTAGTTAATTATTGCTAATTTCAGTTAAAGAAAACAATATCTTTGTGCCATTTATATTACAATATTTACTTCATACTTCTTACAGCTGCTTAGACAAAAAATGAATTCGAACATGGTCTCTATTATGATTAGGGAAAAATCTTGCTCAAATTATCTGAACTGCAGTACTCCATACCACCCGGTCCCCTGCTAAATTTATACGTCATTTTTACTCTTCTGTTTCATATCGCATTTAAGCTGGCCCTTTTTTTGTCCCTCGACCTTCCTCGTGGAGCTTTCTCGTCTATTTTCCCTCCTTTTACGTTCCATACAAATTCGTTGCACATCAAATTTGCGGCCAATCCACGTGGACCTTCGATCACTCAAGGTCAAGCGGAAGGTAATGCGATTCGAAAAGAAAGAAGTAGAAAGGTCGTCGGATGAAACAGGAGAAAATGTATGCTATCTCCCACTCTCTAGGCCTTATCTCTTGCTTGCCGCATGCTTTCCAGACCCTGCCAAGAATGATTAAACCTGTGGAATGAACAAAATACGATGGAAAGTTGAACGATTCGTTAAAACTCCAGCTAGAAGCAAGCAAAGTGTGCAGCACAGGTGGTGAAAGGATTATATTGGGAGTTTCTAGATACCCAGATACATTAAGCTTTCAAGACAAAAATGTAGATTAATGAGTCTCTAGTGGACGCCGAGGATATTATTTTGACCTCACGCTGGGTATCTAGAACTAACAGAAGCGTCAAAATCCAAATGATAGGTACATGGACTCCTTCGTACCAGGCACCAGTAGTTACTATATTTAAACAAAGTGAGACACTTATCCATTAAATTGAGTTGGACATGCCTTACCATATGGTAACAGTTGTTAGCCACGCTCTAAAGAATTTTTCAGCCATGGTCGCGGATATTTTTCTCAAATCCTGACAAATATTATTTCAAATAAAGTTAAATAAATTCAGAGAATGAATGGAGTGGATAGTGCAAAGAGTATAATAAATAATCCAGGTGTAGTTCATGCGTCGCTAAAGTTTAGTTTTCTGGAACACAGTGTTATATTTTTTTTAAATCGAATATCACATAACTGCTGTTGTTATAAAAAGTGCATATTATGAAGTGACAGAAAACGCCACGGAAGAAAACAAAAAAAAATAATTTTGTCTTTTACAGCATAAAAAGACATTTACTTAATGAAAATTTAAACAAAATAAACTTATGTCATCCTAACGTATTACTTGTCGTCCGTGGACCTCAACGTCCTTATACCAATTGGTGACAAGTTACCATTATTCACCTTGATTTCACCATATTGGTTCCAGCTCGATTGCATGAAATTGTTTATAAAGGGAAATAATGGTGGTTCATTGGACCCATTTTCCCCGTAGGCCCGAGTGGGAAGTTCTGAGTCTGAGGTCAATTAACAATTTTCCTGGAGTGCAATGGGAGACTTCAGTCCAAAAGTCCAAACGTATTGCCAAACAACATTGCATTTTCTATTTACCCCGATTATTTCATTGCATAAACTAATTTATTAAGGGAAATATACGTGGTTCTTTGTGCCAATGTCACCCATTCATTTGTATGCAAACGTTGAATTCCCACTGCAAATAAATTCGATATGGCGGACCTAGGTAGACGTTTTTCACGATTCTTCCGCTGGGGCAGTAGCGAAGCTAAGAATCAAATTCCCAACCCTCCCGCTAAAAAGTAAAAAAATGGTATGATAAATGAATAGAACAGGTGTCAAAATGTGTCAAGAAGGGGGTGCAGACATTACCTTCATCCAATGCGAGACCCCAAGGAGACGTACGAGTGAATTCCTTCAGTGTGAGTGAAAGATGAAAACTGAATCAAAAAAACCTCAATTCTGGGTTTGAAAATAGTTAATTTTAGGATTTTATAAGGATTGATTTAAAGCTTGAAAATATTGTCTGAAAGGGGGAGGGGCGCCACCAAACGACCATGACAACAAAATCTTGAACCCTCCTCCCCTAACTCCGCAAACATTTTTCGCCTCTGCCCAGGGGTCTCTGTCCACAGCGAACAGTCCGAGGCCACCCTCCCAGTCTTCCTCCTGTGGGACTCCACTCATCAATTTTCTTAACAGATCTAGACTTCTATGCAGTGCAAATGTCCAAGACACCTGATCCTTTTAGCCTTAAAGGCTGGAACAATGTTCACTCCTTCAATTAGATTATTTCTTTATTCGTTCGAGTAATCGGCGATCCATTATCATATCATAAGCACACAGTATCATTACTTTTTTCTTGTCATATTTCTTCCAAATAAGTCAGGTATATCTTCACGCTTCTTTGTAATGGATCAGGCTTCACACCAGTAATTCCCATTGGGCATATTAATCGGTGGATATAAAATCTTAATTTTCGCTGCGCTTGCCATATTTTTTACGCCTCTCCTCAATTTACTCCCTACTTCACGCCTTGTGTCTAAACACTCCCTGCCACACGCCCTTGAGTCGGCTCTAAAGGTTCTATACAAATGCGGATGCGTCACTAACGAAAAGAAATATAACCACTGTAAATCTGACATTCCACGAATGAGTATCCGAACCCAAGGCAGGCGAGACTCAAAGGTCAGAGAAGAAAAAAATAACGAGTTTAAAAAGTAAAAAGTTTTCATGCCTAAACGAATTGGCCGCTTGAGGGAGTGGTACACACGTGGAGAGGTAGAATTTCATTCACGGTTAGGTGGATGATGTTTCGTTCCATCTTGTGAGAGAGGAATGATGCTCAATCGCAGTAAGGCAGGGGTGGGGACAACCCGTCGGAAGGCCATCGCCATGAGTCCCCTCCTGCTCGTCTTATTCGAGGCTGGAGTTGCTTTCGCTGTTCCCCTTGAGTTTCCCATCTTCATCTCGGACGGATATGCCTGGAGGGCGCTCCAGCTCAAGCTCTCCCCGGACAACACCACGAAGGTGACTGAAAATCATGAACCTGTACCGGGAAGAGTCGAACATGGTGAATCGGAAATGGGCGCCGGAGATTATGGAGATAGATAATACCACAAAGGCCAACCGTAAATAAGCGTAAATCAGCCTCTTGACCAAATTCTGGCGAAGGCCGAGGTTTTGGTCAAAAAATCCAAAACCTTGATGCAAGTTTGGGTTGGCAATGAATCTCCAACGTCGACTCATTTTTCTATGTACTGTGACTGTTGACATAACGCTGGATTATCGAATTGAACATGCCCATGAAATTATCATCAAAATGATTTTTGTTCCTCGACAAACTTTTCCCAGTAAATTATTATTCTCGAAGTATTATGATGTGAGGTAATGCAGAATTTACGGCTATCAATGCTTTTAACTTTAAAAAAATACGATTTCGCTGAAACTGATATTCCCTGTGACCGTTTTCCCATACTCCCCGACCTATAAAGTTGCGTGTATTCCCCTGGCTTTCATATCACTGCTAAACTCAGGAGATAAACTACTCCAATCGTCCATCCAAACCACCTGTCTTGTATATACGAATTATCAAAATCCGGCTTTAATTATAATACACACAGAGACTGCTAACATTCACTAGAAATCTGGATTTTTTTTTTATTCAACATATTCGTTTTGTTCACCTTATACCTTTTGGCGTGATCTTGTATCTGTGGTCATTGGAATTTGAAAGCATTTGTGCCAAAAATATATAAAATCCCTGAGCAATTGAAATGATTGTGTCCTTCAATCAGCTCAGAAAGAGTACCTAAGGTATTGGACTATGGACTATTGACTAAGGTATTGGACTATGGACTATGGTATGGTAAATGGACTATTATACTCCCAGGCTAGTAAGTTGCATAAGTTATGTAGTTTTGGAAGTAGTTGTCCTGAATAAATATTCTCTGCTGTTGCAATTTTTCCATCAAATGTCTTAGTGCTATAATGCAGTTGGTTAACATTCCTGAAGAACTATTATGTCTCAAATGAAACAATTGAAATGGCTTTTATTTGCTGTCATGCAATGATGTATAAATACCAAATAACATATGCTTTAAACCATGGGTTTCCTGCACTTTCGAAAAAATAAGTTTTTTAATGTGGAACTTTGAAAACAGGTTTTCAAAAAATATCTCGTTTTTGAAAATAAATACGTCTTCTAATTTTTTTGCGTTTTGATGGTGACCCTCATAAGTTAATTAACATTCCAGAAGTACCTACTATTATGAAACAGTTGTAACTGAAAATGATAACTATTGTATGTTGCTATTCAATAATATATGTACCAAGCAACATATTCCGTAAGCTTTCCAAGGGTTTTGCATACTTCCCGGCAATATAATTTCTTAAATGTATAGCTCCGTTTTTTGTTTTTTTAACAAAAATATCGTCTGCACATAAGTAGCATAGCATTAGCAACATAAAAACTTGGGAAAATTTTTCACCTATTCCCTGGTAGAAATATATCGGAAATGCCTGACAAGGTTTATGGTCCATAGCCATTATTACTCATGGCATATTGGTTATAGTCAGGGTTGTTTTAAATTTACTCGATCCAAAAAAACACTCGGCAAATAAAACATAAAATAACCAGAAAAACTGGGTTTTATTGCGTACTTTTATCCAGTTAATTTTAGGAAATTTGAATATATTTTTATGTTTTATATGTTTTATAGAATTTTGGTTGTTACTCTTATAATAGTTTGTAATTCCAATTCTAAGATTTTTATTTGTAGATTCATGAATACACACATTATTTTGGGTTTTCATATCCTTCATGGACTGCTATACATTTTGGTTCACTGCTAATGATATTGAACTGAAGTTTATAGGACTGAAAATTTTAGTATACGATCGCATTTTTTGTTTGGAAATGTATCTCACTGATTAATATACGTAAAATGTTTAATGTTTTGACTAGCAATATATCGTTTTTTTTATATTTAGTAGAGAATTCAAGGATTATTTTCCGCCTCGAACTAATTTGGAAGCGATTGCTAATTTGGCGACTAACAGTTGAGTAAGCATAAATCATATTGGGAATGTCGCCGATATAGTATTGGAGTTCTCGCAGCTCTTTAGACCAAATCATACAAACTCTCACGTTTATTTCCCAGATGTCCCTGCCATGGACACTTCCTACCTTGAAGTCATCATCGATAGTTATTATTTATTCGCAGTTTTACCCTTGCAGGTCAACACAATTCTTGTCAAATCCTCAGTCTTATTTGACCAAATCGCTTTGTCATCAACCAAGTGTAGTATGCTGGTTCTCAGCCATTCCATTGGTTCCGGGTGTAACTTATGAGCGTTTAATTTTAAATTTTCACATCAAATACTTCAACTTAAATATACTGGAGTGCATATTTAGTTAGCCGTAGAAGAAGCTACTTTACAACTTAAATTGCAATTTAAAAATTAACTAGCACCGTTGTAATTGGAAAAAAACTGTGGTCCCGGGTGTGACTCACACAAATGACACTCAATAACATAGACTTCTTTTACCTGTAAAGTCTATGAACACCATATTAATACATAATTAAATATTGATATTAATATCAGTAAGATAAGAGTAGTTTTATTTAGTTAAAACTAATGGAGAAGTATTCAAAACCATTATTTTTCTAGCTATGAATTTTTTAATAAGTTTTTTTAATAATTTTAATAGTTCAAAATCCATAAAAACACAGAGAAGCCTAAACAGTCTTCCAAATATGAATGAAAAGTTCTTTGAAAACATTAAAATTAAACCCTTTCCTCACTTTTGTTTCCTCTGCATCCATGGGCGCCCATACACGGTGACGGGGGGGGGGGCGCGGCCTCCCTCTAGCCTCTCGGGTAAAATAAAAAAGGGAACGGAAAATTTAATTAATTTATTGTTTTTGCAGGATTAAATTAATATTTTAGTAACAAATTTAGAAAATTTTCATACATCTAAGATGTTCAAAAAATGTACTCCTGAGACCTCAAATTTACTAAACTTTCCAGGAGAGGGTTTCTCAGACACCCCCTTCTTAATCCTACGTCTTGGAAAATATTGTATGGGTGCCCATATCTGCATCCCATCTGAATTAAATCATTGCCAAGTGCTCTTTATACGGTCTGCCCTTTGCCCATTATGACAGTCAGCATTATTTTCCAAGCTACATTATGAAAAACTTTCTCCCTCTATTTTTTCTGTAACCGAAGTAGTCTTCATCTTGGACATTTTCCATCTGTCATTCCAACCCTCCTGCATATACCTCTCGTCTTGTTTTTTGACACGTGCAGTGAGGGTGGTTGTTTTAAAATATTTTCATATCTAGGTTCTTTTCTTCCCTTTACGGAATGCGGTCATTATGCATTTTTA
Source organism: Pyrrhosoma nymphula (assembly GCA_963573305.1). Taxonomy (NCBI): domain Eukaryota; kingdom Metazoa; phylum Arthropoda; class Insecta; order Odonata; family Coenagrionidae; genus Pyrrhosoma; species Pyrrhosoma nymphula. Next base: position 101,341,625 of record OY754334.1, on the reverse strand, counting down.
TGTCCATTGATATTCCTATGGTTGCGTTTATGTCCCAGATTCATTATATTCATTTATTTCCCAGATACATTTGGCCCTCACAGCTACATGACTTCGTAGCTGTGAGGGATCTTCATCAATATATGAGGTATTTAAGTTGGAAATGAGGCAAATTTTCATTAAAACATGATATTCTGTAGATTTTGTAAAATCCTCAAATTTTATTGCGTTTTAACTGACTCCGTGGCGTTCAATAGAGTTTAATGAAAGCCTAAAGTTTATTGAAAGCCACAGGTTCAAATATATTCTTAACCATGCGCATTATTTTCATTTGCGGAATCGAATTATTATTTAATACTGCATATTGAGAAGAGGAAATGATACAAAATTGACATTTTCAGGCGAGATATAGTGTAAATTTATCATGTGATAATTTCAGTCGAATTATTCAATTCTAGAATTAATGAGTGCATGGCGGCGTAGGACCAGGAGGGCTAGAGACATGGGAAATAGGGACGGAAGAAAATGATCAATGAGTCTCGTTATCAGTCCCAATTTTCCACAAATTTGCCTTTACCTGAGGATGATATAAAAAATCGTCGAAACGCGTCGAAATTTCAAAATAACGAGCCTGGACTATAATTGCGAAGTGGAACGGACAACTAGCGCTTGTACGCACGTCAAGCAAATAAATGACGGCTGCCGTCTCTTAGGCATACCTATTTAAAACGCATACTCTTTTGATTTTACTTGTACATTAAAGTTAATCAGGTCACATAGTAGCATAATAAAAGCTATTTAATTTTATAATGGCAGATTAATTAACATATGCACCCAAATTAGCCCCCACGAAGTTCGCAACCCTAGCCATAGCGGACGCCATGATGAAATAGTACGACCGGTACGGCCGGCTAGTAAGCCTTTTCTCTTACTATATATACTTATACTTACTTACTTACTTATAGCCCGTACCAGCAAATTCGTGGTCGTAAAGTTGGTCCAAAAGTTGAAATTGTGACGTCACTTCCTGAATTTGGGGAAAATTAAGTGCGGCTAGTAACGTGCCTAAATTTGGGTTGGGAACACGGCCATGGTTTAAACATAGTGCTCGTACTTCCAGCGGGGGAGGAGGGTAACATACTGAATCGGCAGTGACGGCATCCATCCATAACCGCGAGAAAAAAGTGGCTTCTTCATCTTACTCCCCTTGAACCTTCCTCTACAACCCCTCTTCGCCAGTTACGCCCCCTAGACCCACCCCCGGACCTCCTCTCCCCCGCCACCCCCCCCATTCCCCCTTGGGGGTCGGGAAACAAATTCCGAGCCATCCACTCCCGGGACACGAACGAGAGAGGGGGATGAGGGAATGAAAGGAAGAAAAAAGGTTTAATGCGACGATATAAATTCGCAAAGACACCCGGGTGAAATGGAAGAAATGTCCCATGATTTTTTATTTCCCCACCCCTTCAACAACCTCCGCGCGCCCTCCACGTGCGAAGAAAATGGACGCCTTACGACGACTCCCGTTGCACTGGGAGAAGTCGTGGGCAAACATGGCCTTCTCAGACCATAACGTCTCCTTGTAGAGGTGTTCCCGTCAGCCTCCTACTCCTCCCAAACCTTTGGGTGGTTCCATTGTGTAAAATCCATTAAAGGTATTATAATTATACAGAGGATATTTATAGGGAAACGTGTGCTTTGTTTGTTATGAGTGACAAAATTATTCCTTTCCACGCTATTTCATTCTCTAATTGAATTTGAAATCACATTGTGATGCATGCAAGAATGGGTGAAACAATAAAAATAATTGTATTTTTCTATTTAATACAAATTTTAACATAATTTTCAAAAATTACATATTCTAATATAAATAATCTATTAAATTTTCGCAAAAAAGCAATGAAAAAATAAAATTCTCTCATGAAATTTCAAGGCAGGGACATTAAGGCACCAGCTTATCATGTTACTCAAGTAGTTAGCCAGGTACTGCAATAACTAAAGTCAAAATGCTTTTCTTAAATGGATATATCGCTCTCGTCGGCTCATTTGGCTGGAAAGGTGTTCATCAACAATATATTTGTCGACTAATCTGCACATTTTATGCCTGAATTTTGTTTTAAGCATTCTTAATTGAATGAAGTAGTTTTTAAGCAATTCATACCGAAAAGAGGAATTCAATATGTTGTTTCGACTTAGGCAGTCGAGGTCAAAGCATCTTAACACATGCTCCTACTTCACGCTAGTTACCTCAATAACTATCAGGACATTTGGCTCAAAAATGGAGAACTTTTGAGGGCATCTGACCCTGTAACATCATGATTCATCTTAAATTGCGATTTTTTATATTACTAACCTTAGGTGTCAGTTCATTACTTACATTATGATAACTACAGTCAAAGAAGCTTTAAAACATTGCTGAAAACCTCAAGCCGCTGAAATTAACAAGAAAACTTCCAGGGAGTATCGTTGACATGGTCATTCATTCGTGGTAAAGCTAAGGTGTTTCTTAGCTGGAATTGATTGAAACCATGGGAAATGAGTAGGTATTCCTGAACCAAACCTCAAATATACTTGCTACTATTTGATAGTGTAGCTGAAAATTCACTACGACACCAATTTGAAAAAAGTAAGCAATCAGCATGTAATTGTGGTTTGAGCGAGATAGTTCCCTAGTCATAATATAGACCATATTCGAATTTTATTTTTTAGTTACGGCACGGTATGAAGCATGACGTAAATATTGTCATAAAAGTTACGTAAAAATATTGTTTCATATGACTGAAATTCTCAGTAACATAATGAATATACCTATATAAGTCTCTTACTTGATTCATTTTTTGCACACCATGCGGTGAAAACACAACAACCGAGGTCTTTTGGCGATTCTGTAAAAATAACTACGGTGAGTTATTGATTTATTGTTTTTAAATAGTTGAGTAAACGTACAAACTACATTACATTAAAATTACGACAAGATTTATTTGTTTATAAATTCATCAATTTTTAAAGGAAGTCTCTATCGGGCGCATAGCCATACCATATCCCAGATAAAATGGTTCGTAATTATTGGAATTCGTATATCTGAAAGTATTGTGGCTGAGATCGTTTTATTGATATTGAGACTAAATTCGTCATGTTTTATGTGAATTGATATCTCGCTCAGACTACCTTAGGGAGGAAACGGTTGTAGGCTTAATCTTGTGGGAGTTATCCATTACGGAAGAAATAAAATAACATATTTAACTCCACTAATTATTTATTATCATGACCCGGGTTTCAAAACTTGTTGTCATCTTCAGGTGTCACCTAGGTGTCACCTTAGGAAGATTTCACGCGACTGCCTGAGTCAAAAAAAATACGTACCTACTTATTGAATTCTACCTTTTAGTTTTAATTGTGTAAAACATCACTGCTTTTACCGATGAAAAGCTTTAGCTATTAGATTAAATAATAAGATATACTTCAAGTTATTAGTCCAATATATTTTTCATGAGCACGTTTTCTAGCAAAAGTAGCCAACTGCGCCATTCACATTTTACTAACGCATTTTGGCTACATTTTCAGTAATTAGTCACAAATGGCTTAAAAACTAAGACGGATTGGTGCCTGAAGGAGGTTCGGTGGTTCCACCCAACCTAAGAAAATTCAATGAAACTTCCTGAAAGTATTAATAATATTGTTCTGAAGGTACCTGCAAATTTTCAGAATTATTTACCGCAGGTTTTTTAAGATATTGGATCGAGAATTTGGTATGAAATTACACGTTATTATGCCTTTTATTCTGCATCCTGCAAGTTATGCATCCACGTTCAAGTACATTACATATACGTGGTGCCAATTTCACACGATCTGCAACGCGCGCGAGGGATTTATTCAAGCGCTCGGAGTAAATATCTGTTACTTATACATTTTTCTATCGATAATATAAATGATTATACATTGAATAAGGAGAAAAGGTTCTTTCTGATGAATCAAGCCTTGCGTTCCCATAACAACCCGTGTATTTTCATTCCCAATTCTCGTTCAAATATCTTAAGAAATCTGCGACAAATAATTCTGAAAAAATCAGGTAGCTTTAAGACAACCAAATTAATGTTTCCAGCAAGTTTCATCGGATTCTGTTAAGTTGAGTTAAACCACCAAACCTCCTTAATATTGTTGGAAATTTTCCCTGTGAAAATTGGCCTGTATGCTTACGAATGAGGAAAACTGTTTTTCGTGAGCATGATATTTGAGTATATTGGACCAAAAATAGTATTGTCACCCATATTTTACCCACTTTGGCATATAACACCATGTTATCTCAAGTTGTTTCTTTACCAACAAGTTGCGACGCAAAGTAAAATTTTGTTTTTAAAAAATCTAGGAATTCTGAGTTTGCGGCTGCATTAAGTAAATTATGTTACACCGTTTATTCTAATCGTAGGTATTTCTTGAATATTATGCATACTTCTACTTCCTGCAGAAACACCAGAGTAATTTATTAAATTTCACTCTGTAATTTAACAAATTTGAGCGGTGATCATGACTGCTGGATTTTCTTTCTTTTATGACATTTTATTTTACTACCCTACACTATAATCCTTAGTATTCCTTATGCTTCAAGAATTATCGAGCTAAATTATTTTTTTTCCAGATGTATGCGTAGGAGGCAGTACGGATAAATCTCTTAGCTAAAGATGCTTACCACTAGATCAACTAGGCTGGACAGAGTGTCCCAGAATGGTTTTTAATATCTACTGGAATAATTCTGAAAGAATCAATTTGTTAAGCCAAACTAAGGTGTAAACAAATAAACCCCGGGCAGGGTTGACTCATACTAAACGTCCTAAGCCATAAAAGATATCTCTTATACCCGTAGGCAGGAGCGGCGTGGCCAGGGCGAGAAGGCGGGGATTCCAGCCCGGGCACGGGTTGTAGCTAAGGCTCCGGGCCCCGACTCCCGGGCCACGCACTAGATTTATATATTATTTGCAAATCTTTTGCCCTTAACGACTTGAAGTGCGTTTTTAACGCACAAATTTTTTCAGAAGGGGGGAGGGGGTCACAAAAACCGGGCCCTTCTGGAGGTGCAGCGGCCCGGGCCCCTGAGCATCCACGCCTCCCCTGCCCGTAGGCAGAGAAACTTAAGTTTTATCCCCTTAAACTACTTTAATATTCACGTGTATTGTTTCGTTGATAAGTAATAATAATGTAATTTGTAACGAAACCGTAGTCATGAACAATAAATACCTATAGTGGAAAATAATGGTGGAAATGGTAGTATTATACAATCTCTTTCATTCCTTTCTCCAATGGTCTGCAAAGACCTGAATGATCCCGGTGAAAACCCATTGCATGACCATCAGATTTCACACCACAGCGCTGAGTAATGATTTTTTCGCTCTGATAAAATGGCCAACTACGTCATGAGCTATAGCATCCAGCCGAAACACTCACTCGGTTGAATATCCCGAGATATAATGATTTGGATGATTCCGAATTTCAAAATACACAATTCAGGAAAAACGAAAACTAGCTAAATTCTTCCCGGACGCTTAATAATACGTCAAAAAATGAGAACATTTCCATGAATATGTCGATGGTTGGCAATCCTGCACAATCCACTCCCGCGTTCTAGGTCACAAGCGTATGAACGCGAATCACATGTGGACATTGCCCCCTTTTTTTACTCCCCCCCATTTGACCCCCCTCCCCATGTGAACAACTCCCTATTCCACATTCAACTCACTCCACCCCATTCGACCTTTACCTCCCAATTCAACACCCCCTCCCTCCATTCTACCCATCCCCCATCCCTGTCTCCATGTCCTTATCCCCTCCCCCTATATCTCCCCTTTTCTTCATTTCCCGGACTTGTGCCCTCCGATCCCACGGGAGCTCTTACTCAACCCCGGAAAAGTATTTTTTCGAGGTCGTCGCGGGGGTGAGGGGGAAACTGGGCTTGCGTGAGAGACATAGAATAAGAGAGGTAGTGATGAGAAGAAGGCGAGGTTGGGTTGTTGGGAAGGTTAAAGGGGAGGTTTATGTTGAACGGTTTAGTGGGAAACTTAAGGTGCCTGGTCGGGTAATCGTTAGTCATTGAGAAATATTAGTTACTTAAATTTTAATGCTCGTTTAAAATTTAAATAATGGGTCGCAGTTATACTATATTCAGTAGGAATGACTTATGTCTTAGGTACATTCTGAAATATTGTCCTTTAAATTTACACATTGCCATAAAAATTTGCTTAAATAGAGACTTGATTCATTTCTTAAGTCATTCTTGCGAAATTAATTTTCTGAAAACAGTTCACACCCGAGGCCATAGAATTCAAAATAAGTATTTTAATGAAGATGTATTGTCACTCGAATGCGAACTAGTATTAAAATATGTTTCTATAAATTATTTAATCTTTCGTTTTTAATACGGCAACAGCGTCCATTCTACAACACGCTGTAGGCAGTTCGATCTGTTCGTCATGTCTACGTGACCGTTAGCATGTCCCGTACTTTCGTGTGCCACGTTGCCAACTTTACACCACATAGCCGCGCGCGACATTTAAAATTCTCGCATACATATTTTTTAATCGTATTTTCGAAAACTTTCAGTCGATAATATTAAATGATTTTTTCAGAATAGATTTTAATTTATTAGAGCTAAATTATATCAGTTTTTGGTCAAAATCTGTTCAGTAGGAATGAAGAAAGTGCGTAATTTATCCTGCTGGAGTGGAGAGCGCCATAAGGCTCTATGTTAAAAGAATCTAAAATATCGCAAAAAGGATGTCGATGATCCCCCGTTTTTTCTTCAATATTCCATAGAATATCCAAAAAGGAACATATTTGGTAATTTTTAAGAAAATCTGTTTACTTTGGTTTTTTAAACCAGCCACCTTAAGCTCAAGGCTTAACCTCGGCCGAAAACCCCCTTTTTGTTCTGACTTCTGCCTCGGTGTTGGAGAGCTCTTCGCCTTTCGTCAGCCCCTCGGCCAGCCTATTCACCTTCCCGCCATTCCCCGCCCCCCTCCTAAAATCGCTGGGGGTAAAAAGTTGGGGAAGGAAAGGGAAGTGAGTAGGTGGGGGAGATAAGGCGTTGTCCTCCTTCCATTGATTCAGATGATGATCCGAAAAATGAGAAAGATCATGTTTTGACGACTGTATGAATGACCAATACGGAAAGCAAGAATTATGTTCGGTAATTCGAGTGAAAGACTTGGGTAGGAAAATAAACCATTACGGACAAAATAGGGAAATAGGTTTTTGACATTGTATAATGCAGAGCATAAACATTACTTTAGGAATATATTGCTCTTCTATAAATGCAACTCTTTCGTCGCCAGATGAATTTAATATACATACGTTCACAGAATGACCACTTTTTCGAAAACAAATGGTGTCAGCTGCGATATTCCTCTTGCAGTCTCAAAAATTTGAGCTACATGAGGAAACCATCGCGTAGTAAATATTGCGTCCGGATCTCATAATCTTTGAAAAAAATTAAAATTTATATAAACATGCATACGGAGAAAATTAGAGACGTAAAACTTCAGGAAATTACAGCGATGATATGATTCCTGGTATTATATATTATACATATACTAGCTAAATCCGGCCACGTTTATCTGTAGCTGTCTGATATGAAATGAATGGTAAAGTAAATAAAAGTATTCTAACGAACATAGATTCACCGAGAAAACACATCATTCAACTCAGTACACTGCCTTGCGTAGCTGTGGCTATGCTGTGGAATGAAAGAAAAGGAAGAAAAAATATGTTTTTGCAGAAAATAATTTTTTATTGTAAAGCTAGTTGATTTACTACATTTATTGTTTGTCCGTTTTCTGCATAAACATAAAGATCAGACGGTTCACCGGCTCTGGGGTATGCGACGTATAATTTCCCATGAGAGAAGCAATCGTTTTTTAAATTCAAACCGCACACTTGCAATTATTGCCCTTGCGCTCTATTGATAGCCATAGAGAACGCAAGGCGTGTTGGAAATTGAAGTCATTTGAACTCGAACGCCATGTTAGTCGGAATGAGTGGTATTCGTGGAAGTAGTACGTCTTCACCTTTATGAGGTCCAATCAGAATTATTCGTTCAATTAGATTGTTCATCAATTTTTTAAACTACTGATCGTGTGCCATTGCATAACTTTGGCTGATTGATGTTTCGTAGTAATATAATTGGCACTCTAATTTTCTAATTTAGAATGTGTGGCGGTAATCCGGGAACATCGTGAGAATTAAGAAATTCCGTTGGAAAATTCACTACTTCCCTTTGGTTAATCACGGAGTCAATGGATTTATATGTCTGACTGCACAGTGACGACATAGCACGCAGTATGCAATAATATGATTGTTCAACATGAAGAGGAAGGGTTTCCATTTAGAATAAGTGTAAGGATTTCTAAGAAATATACGTCGCACACGTCATGGCAATCACCATCAATCATGAAAACTTTCGACAATTTAACGTTTCTTCCGCGGTCCTAAATAATATGTAAAAAGTAACAAGCAAAAAGGTTAAACACTTATTCTAAATATTAATCCTTATTCTATAGGAATACTTAAACATATTTGCTTTCAGTATCAAAGGAGAGTCGTAACATAAAGGCGCGTAGACGTATGCGGAAGATTTTTCGGCCGTGGTAAACGGCCCCCTTAAGGGTTAGGAAAACCAACTGGAGAAATATAGTTTTTACCGCCTGGGATGGCTGGAGTTGTAATCGTGGGTCATTTAGTGCGCATTATAATAATTTTTGAAGTAAATTGAAAAAATTACAGGTCCACATTACATTTGAACACATTTGTTCATGCGGTGGAACTCACCATCCTCACTATTGAAAATTACACAAGAATCAAATTTTACACTTTTGGGCTTAACTAAAGCAAAGTTAAGCAAAGCATTGAGTTAATGCCGCTATAATCGAAATTTGGGAAAACCTTAATAGGTAGTACATTCCTAATGGCTTCCTATCCAAGGAGAGCGGAATATTCCGGCACAGTGGCGGAGATATTTCAGTGGAACTCAGACCCCCTACTAGAGTTATACCACTTACATATGTAGTACATTATTAAGTTCAGAATTCACTCCGTTAGATGGAAATAAAAACAATGCACCCCTCGGCTTCTTTTGTTCAGAGAGAGCTGACCCCATCCCCGGATAATTCTCTCTACTCTTTTCGATTCCCAAAATAATCTTAACTATACTATTTCCAACCTACCTTTCCTCAATAGTGCTCATTTATCAATTCTTAGGGACGAATTCTAAAACTTTCCTGCCACTATTATTATCTTCTTTTGTAATAGAAGTTGTTAAATCAAAGAATCAGCACTAATGATATTAATGTTCTCCTTGACGATAAAAAAGCAAACTCGTGTTGGCTGTAAAAAATATCCTAAAGAATCGCATGTTTCTTGTTATTGATTTATTAAATATAGCCAGGGATTGGGTTAGTGTGGTGGCTACAGTAGTGGCTTCCCCTCCCTAGGGCCCGGGTACAAAATACGGTGAAGGCCAAGAACCTTCAATGAAATCCCGATCCCTTCATGGGCGTCAGGTGGAAAGCACTTCAAGTGCAGTACTCCGTCAGTCGGATGGGACGTTAAACCGTGATCCCCTTGACGAATTTCGTTACGAGTAGGCTAACGACAAAGCCGGGTTTCTCTCCACCCATTCCTCATTCCTCCAATAACCCTGCCCTCAAAAACTCACCCACTTGTCCTTAATTGCGCAAATGACCTTAGTTGTCCGTCGCTTCCCCAAATAGCCAACCGATGAAATTGAATGTGACTGTGTTGCAGGAGCCTGTAATTGCTGTAAAGTTATCATACTGACAAATAAATTCCATCTGGCTCTGACTCTCATCCTCTCCGCCAGAGGCTACTCCGTTATCATAATTCCAGTTTTGTTGGCTGACTATACACCTCGAGCAATCCAATGGCGTCTAACGCTTCCTTAGGCGTTTATATGCCTTGGCGTTTGATATTTTAAATTTTTTCCTGCCTGAGCGTAGTCATAACATTTCATGAGCCAGTCCAACTTCTGTGGTCCTCCTCTGTGTCTGGATTTCCTTCTACATGTGTCTTTGTCACTGCTTGAGGGATGTATAATGGTATCGAAACATGGTGGCAGTTGCGGAGAAGGTCCTTTACTGTACAAGAGTCCGTCGCCAAGAAACCGGCTGCACACGGGGGAGTAAGGTAGTTTTTGTGTTTGACTACCAGGGTTCCCTAGGTCGCAAAACCTTCGTTGCCAGCTTCAAAATGCTCAATCGTTATTCACATCAACTTTCTATCACTCTATGCTAATTTATCCAACTGTTTTCTTGGGTTTCTCTGGTGAGTTGAGAACAATATCAGCGTACTTTGTTGTCGCTTCGTATTTGATCGTAAACATTGTCGCGAAACGTAACGCTGACACTTTCCCGCCCTCTCAAGCGAAATGCATTTGGAAGCGCTGCATACCACGTGATCTCCTCTCCCTTTCGCACTTTAGCTGAGCCCTTGAAGGGATATTTTGCGCGGGCGACTGACACCAAGTTTCACTACTACTATATCACTTGTGAAGGCTCTCTCTTGCATCGGAAAGAAAAAACTCTTATTGACGTAATTCACACCAGCGAATTACCGGCCTTGTTCTCCTTTAAGAACACACTGCGCACAAGTTCAAATGTTTTTCATTCCTTGTCGCCCTCCGCCGACATTTTTTAGATTTCTACTATCCTCCTCGTTTGACTTAAGATTCCTCGGAGGCAAGATGGAGGACCGCACAGGATTGCTTTTGGAGTTTCAAACTTTTTCTTAACCCTGAGTGGTTCCATAAATAATAACAAGAAGCGGATCCCCCTGTCAAAGAGAAAGGAACCGAAGGAACTTACTCTCTCATAGGAGAGCTGGCGAATAGCTGTGGATAGAAGAGATGATTCATATGTAATGACCTACACGAATCAAAATGTACTAAGTTTTCTTGCTCAAAGTGCGTACTCTGTCATAGATGCACAAACTCCTGCCCGCGGCCAACTCCAGAGAATCCTGTCGAACCCGCGATGCAATTGAAATACATTTTATTACTTTATGCCTTCCGATAATTTTTTAAAACATTTCCGTAAAGTTACCTTGAAGTATGAACAACTGAACTTATAAGCTATATCAATAAAAGGCAAATATTTACGAAGAATTAAAAACTCCCCACTATATACTCTCTTTCTTTACTGAATGAAAATCTACAGACTTCGTACTGAATAAATGCTGGATAGACAATAAAACCTGGAATGTTCAAATTAATTCCATCAATGCTAGTCATTCATATTTGGACTTTGAAGAAGTTATTAAGGCATTAAACGTCCCATAAATGTAATATTGAGTCAAATATAATCAGTTAGACAAATTAATTGTGCATCAATGCGCAATGTAATTGGCCAAAGCATCACATATGGGAATGAACTTTCAATTTTTTTGCATACACATCCATCACCCCGTTTCCGGAGTACCCCTTTTGTGTAGAGTCAAACGAGTTCAAACATCATATATCTCTTTCGTTTCTCGACTCTTATCCATCATTTTAATAATAGGGAACCAAAAAAGTCCGCTCCTTTCTAATATGTACATTATTGAAGGATACATTCCACAGTCAATCAATTTTTGGTGTAATTCTCTGTTTTAGTTTGGTTCAAACGGCCTAAGTTTAGTATTTCCTTCCATTACGCCCTCCCCTTGCAAATCTCCTTCGCTTCTAATACGCTCTTGACATTTCTTTACACACACTCCCCTGTCATTTAAACTTCCAATATTCCTCCAAATTACAGTCTCTTCCACCATATTCTACCATGTCTTTTTCGGTCAACATTTCCTATAAAAACAACATCATATATCTCTTTCGTTTATTGACTCTTATCCATAATTTTAACATAAAGGAATCAATGAAGCCCGCTCCTTTCTAATATGTATATTATCGAAGGATACATTCCACAGTCTTTCATAACCCACGCACTCCTGATCCTATTCCTCCTAATTTTACCGCAGGCCCTTCTCGGTTGTCCCACATTCACTACATTTAGCCTATCATTATGCTTATCCCAGTATACTCATATTCAACTACAATAAACATAGTTTTGTATGTTTTGTCCAAAACAAGTATAACCCTTTTCAAACGATGCTTTCTTTATTTGGGGCCAAAAAATTTTATAGCTTGCCACAGAGTATCCAAGTCATTTTTAACATCTAAACTTTCCTCAAGCAGGTGAAACTCTGGCTATTTATTAGTGGAAATATGATTAGGGATCTATTTTAGAGATTTTTTGCTGTCAATAACCTTTGTTTTGTACGTGTATTATATTTCTATTCCTTTGGTTTTTTAATTTATGTATATTATTTTTCTGTTACAAGAGTTCCTCTTTCCAACTGGAGACATTTTGTTTTAATAATAAAATTGTGCTAATATTACTATAATATTTTGAGGGTGACCCCACCAACAGGCAAATACCTTAGGGATCACCTAAAGCTTCCGTCTGTGATTATGATTATATATTATGTACAACTTGATGGATCAATAAATATATTATTATTATAAACTAAAAAATTTGGGGGGGAGTACATTTTTGTATCCGGTGATTTTTGCTTCCCTATTCATTCTGTTTTCAAAAATAAACTTTGTTATATTCCACACAGTTTTATTACAACTCGACCGGTTTCAATCTTTTCAGGTCATTCTCAAGAGTTAACTCTAACTTAACATTCTTAACTCTTGAGAGCGACCTGAAAAGGTTGAAACCGGTCGAGTTGTAATAAAAATATGTGGAATATATAAAAATGTTTTTTTTTTAAACATCATGTCTTCATTCCACGAAGTGAACTCGCGAACTATTGATTTGATAAGTATTCATTCCTTGATATGCTCCACAGCGCTTTCCTTCCAGCATCCTCACGCCTCTTAACAGCCTCATTCATCCCTCCTCCATTCGCAAACCTTCGGCCTAAAACACAAAGTCTTCTACGTTTTCATTTATTATTTCATCATTTACCCTCGTCATTCATTAATTTTCCCATTCGTCGCGTAAATACCACCGCTTTTGTCTTCCACGCATTTAACGTCAATTCTGCTCTCTTTACAGCTTTCCATTTCACTATATACATCTACATCTACGAAGTACCATGCAAGCCACCACTAGGGTGTGTGGCACGGGGTGATTACACACCAAGCATGCAGCACTTGTCCCAGTACAAATCGGGACCTCGCACGTTCCCCCGCTAGGCGCAGACCACAAAGCAGTCAGGAGAACAGTGCGCAGTCAAACTAGAAACTGAGAGAGTGCTACGTAAATGATATGGAAACATGCAGTACACTGATAAAGAGACATTTAGTGGTTAATAGTACTAATATTATTCATTTATTAATGCTACGAGATATTACTTCATGCAGAGAACAAAATAATGCCGGATATATCAAGCGGTGTGAAGTGTTATTAATGATGCTATGTTATTAAACACAAGAGGTTAGAAGATATAGAAGAGGTTAGTTCAAAATTAAATGCCTTAAATGGACCGTGGTGTTGCACGATTCAGAAGTTGCTTCTGAATGGGAATGGGCGCAGACTGAAGACTTGTGAGATGTGGGTGCTGTAGCAGGAGGGGGATTGTGAGCTGTATTCACCAGAAAACGAATAACAAAGCGCTACTTATTATAAAATAAAACAGAAACAACTTTGTCAGTTCCACACTGAATTTATACCCGACCATAGTTTCAGCGAGTTATTGCCATTTTCAAGGTAAAGAAAGCTGTAAGCTTATATACCATACGACAAGGAGATGGGGAGAGGGAAGGGGAATGTTTGGATTGGTGAGTATAAAGAGAGGGGGGAGGGGCTTAGGTTGACGTCAATCCCCTCCTTGCTGACAGCTGTTGGTAATGATACACGTCAGGGGGGAAGGCACATTGAACAAATGGTCATTAACCATCGTCCCATGAGACGAATTATCAATATCAAATATCTCGGGAAAATCACGCTATCGTCCCTTCCCATGTATGTGAAGGACTTCTGGGGCGAAGAGACTATGATGACTACATTCTAGTTAAAGTTTCGCAAAATTAGAGGACATATCATTTTTTCTGAAAAAACGCTACGCGCTACTTATTGTAAGAAAGGAAAAGGTTCCATCACGAGATATCCGAAGGAGGGAGCAAATGTGGATTATGGACGTACTGAGAGGTAACGAAATGCAATAGATGGTGAAGGAGAGGAGAAAGTTAGGTGATTTCGGAAGAAGGGAGAAAGGAATAGGAATTTTTAACGGTATTCTGGGATGCTAATTATAAGAAGCTGTTTAGAAACTGGCTTCACTTTCCCCACCTTTTCCATAGCTTAATCTGCGTTTTCATATGAACATTCCTAGTGATCCAAATACCACCACAACAGGGATAAGACATCCCTGTTGTGGTGGCATTTGGATCACTAGGAATGCTCATATGAAAACGCGTGATTACAGTTCATTGTAGTGTGCGCGCTCGCATTATAATTCACAGTTTTAATGAGTAATAAAAATTCGGTGAATGCTCTTCAAATTTCAAACTATACATCTACATCTACGAAATACCCTGCAAGCCACCTCTATACCTGTTACTTAAAACCACTGTTCTCTCATATATAGAGCGAGTTGCACAAACTGTGACTGCGAACAGTTCGCAACACTGGACGTTCGTGTTTTGGGTATCTATAATTACAACGCACAGGAAAAATCCATTATCACGTCTCTGATTGATAAACTGATGGAGGCGAGAAAGATACTCTAAGCCGAGTAGCCTGTACAAAGAAGGCATCCTATCAGAAGAAAAGACGAATAACTGCCAGCTGCGCAAGCTTGGAGATAAGAAAGCAATTCAGTAATGCACCTGTATTGCTTGCTTGTAACTCCACCGTATTTTTGGAGTAGCGGAGTAATGCGAACGAGAGAAAATGAACCGGAGTAACATGACGTTAACCGGGGCCTAACGGGAAAAGGAATGTTCACAATAGGACATTTGACCAAACCCTCACCCTTATCCTCGGCCGGAGGGGAAGAAGTACGAGAGGGGAGAAAAAAATCAGCTGACCACGGAGCAAGGCACTTACTCAAGGGATCTGGCCCGTTGACTTGCTCTGGAGAGCCCGCACAGTCAATAACTCGGTGGTGTATATGAACGTACAGCTCGCGAACGCTCTCTCTCGAAAAAACGCCCGTGGGAGACAGACGGAGACAGACTGGAGCGTCGGCGGAGAGGGTAAAGCAGTTAACCACGCGGGCCCCGATGGTCGACGTGATCAGCCAAAAGGAGGTCCCGGCTCCCAGGGAAGGTTTCATCTACCATCTTGCGGTTCGGCCAACACCTCCATTTCCGGGGGGCTGATTCCTGATCCCGCCAGCAGCCGCAGTTGCCGCTAAAAACACCGTAAGACTGAACATTTCCTTTTTTCGTCCTGTCCCTTGCCACTCTACCGTCTAATCTTAATCAAGTCATGGTGCTAAAAACTTCATATGGGTATATCTTTGATATATGCCTGGGGTGGGAGTAGTTGTTTCTAGAACATTCCTTTTCCATTTATAGGGCATTGGTGCTAGCCATTAGCTCATACATTTCTCAAGGTTCATTTTCGTTCGCTCGAGTTAATTATGATGTTTCCGAGCGTCTGGTTGATGATTCCAACACGTACAGGAATCCTTCGTCTGCAAATTTCAAGCCTGTGCCGTCCCTAGGGTAGTGCGACAGGTGCCGCTGAACTGGGCCCCCCGCCCGGGCTTGCCTCTTTCAGACGGCGCGGGGAAACCCGCCTATTCCCGAAATCACCTACTACTTAGTACACATGTAAATTTCTTGAAATCATTAGCCAGTTTGTTGGTTAACTTCCTTCTTTCCAATTTCAGTAAGGGAATGCAAAGTTAAGGGAGACCCGGACTTTCGTTGGCACAGTGCCCCTCAATCCCTGCGGCCCTGTTTCAAGCCTGTTGAAATTTGCTTTAGCAAATTTAATTTTATTAGTCCCTCGATTGATTCTTTAAGTTTCTTGCCCTCGCTTCTTTGTCCGTGTAATTCTTCAAAGGTTGAAAACCTATTTAACGGCCCGCTTACCTACGCCAGCTTGGCACGAAAAAGGAAAAGGAGGAGTGGCGCTTCTACGTTTACAATACCTATATAATACATTTATCGTTCTCTTATACACCAGTGAAGCTTGGGTAATAACAGCAACAGACTAAAGTAGTTAGGGAGCAATGGAAATATGTTATCAAGAAAAGTATGAAGATCAAGCGGACAGAAAAAATTAGGTACCAATGAAGTAGTTCTTCTAGGCATTGGGAAGAAATATGTTTTATCAAAGCTCTTTTTAAGGCCCTGCACATGTAAAAATCTGGAGGATTTTTTTAGACTTCCATCAAACCCTATCTTTAACCGGTAGATTACTTTTATGAAATATGGATGAATAAAAAGTGGAAGAGAGAGTAGAAGAAACAAACTTGGCGGGCCCTATCCGATGCATAAAAGTCAATCATAAAACATTGATGGAAGAAAAATTAATGTTAAGAATTACAGAGGAAGACCAAGGGGTTTTTTATGCATGAATAATGTTACGCTATGAAGTTAATATGGGTACACAAAAGAAGATGAGAGCAATTTGAAAGGAGGGGAAAGCTGCAGAAAACCAATCAAAGCATTGATGACTGCTGATGCTGAATGAATGTTTTTTTTTCTCTCGGACGACTGCGGTGGTCCGTATGCCCCTGCGATCCCGATAAGCCATTGGTCTGTCGTCAGGTTTTTCAGGGGCCGAACCACCATAACTTGACAGAAACACCCATGCCCTGGGCATGCGAAAAACCATCCCAGGCGGTACTCGAACCCACGACCCTGGGATTAGCAGGCGAGGACTTTAACCCACCGCCACCGGGGCCGGCAATGTTGTCACAGGACTGATGTGGTGGAACTAATACTCAACGAAATAAGAAAACTTAGCAATTTTCCACAGTTAATTATTTGATCCGACTGGTTTTCATATTTTACATCATTATCACCGCTGATATTTACATGCTAGTTGTTGAGGCAGCATGTAGATGGCATTGCTGAACGTGTTGACATGTCCGCCATCTCTGAATGAGAAGCGGAAACTAAAGGAAAAAATCAAACGATGAGCCTTGCACATGCGCCACCACAATCCATCCTCCTGTACATCCTCCTCCCCTTGTTCCACCTCATCCCCCCTCCAGCTTAAGAATGGGGTCTTTCTTATGCTCCACCTTAAGCCAATCCCAGATTCCCTTCATCTTCCCTCGCCACTCACTCCACACCGCCCCTAGTCTTCTATTCCTCTCCCGGAGAGTATAAAATGGAGGCGGCATGCATTTAAATTGATCCTTATGAACGCCACAAGGCTTTCCTAGCTCCGACCCCTCCCTCCCTTAAAGCAACCCCTAAACCATATCAAACCTTCCCCCCCCCATCTATCCCCATCCCTTAAGTCGCCGCGTAGCCATGGTGATGGGATTGGCCGGAGACTATCCCAGTAAGCCATACTCCCAAGTAAGAGCTTTAAGGCAGCATTACGCATTGAAGTTACTTCTGTACATGTAGCCTTGAAAGTAAATTTGCAAGAATTACTACGACGTGTGACCACGGCCTTCAATGACAGTAGGGAGCATTAGGGGATGCAATCGGTACACTACCAACCACATTTATCACTCCTAGGGAAAATAGACTAGTTTCCAATCAGCTGCAAGTAGCATTTTGACACTACGATAATATTGCATAGCATCCGGTGAAACCCTGATCATATAGCTTTGAGAGGACATTGAAAAATTAAACAACAAATGTATTTGCCGGAGGAGTACATATTGCTAACAATACAAATATTTACGTTCACCTGTGCCCTGTTCACTTTACTAGCTTTTCACCACGGCAGTCAGTTACAAGGGTAATAATTAGTATTGCAACCGTGCGGTTGGAACCAACCATGGTTACTTTTTCTACCTGGGTAAACTAACCGTAGTTGTCTATCCACCCTTAGCTGTTTTCTGCCATCCGAATGCACGAAAGTTGCAATGGTCAAGTTATCAATCGTCATCGTCTCCAAGAGGCGGGTAGGAGATGAGAAAGAAATACGGTGCACGATAAGTTGATAAATACCAGTGGTCCATGATGATTTAAGACAGGTGCGAATGCGGGTAGAAATTACCACCGTTTTGTACAATGATAAGAAGCTAGTCCGTTATTCGAACGGGGTGCTGATTGTTGTTGCTACTTTAAAGAAAGACTTGTGGCTCATTATAATAATGAGAAAAATGTTTCTAAAATTTAATTCATTTTATATTAATATTAAATTTAATTTATGCAATTCCCTTAAATTCCGCAAGTGCCTGAGTAACTTAAGTGATGTGATGTTCAAACGCATTGATTTTCGTAATTCGACATTTTCCCAAATTGCCATACTCATTGTTTCCTTCCATCATCCTTATTTTTGAAAAAATAGGAAAAATATGCAAGTAGAACGATGCCCTGCAAGCAGCGATACAAAAGGCGACATAGCTACAGTCACTGCATCCATTAAAATCAACTTCCAAGTGCGATAGCCGCCTTTATTGCTTTAGGCTGCTGAATAGCAAAGGACTGTGTGATAATACGATATAATGATTGAGCTGAGCGAAATTAATCCGATATTGCAAAATGATCCGGAGGAAACGGAAAAATATTGCATGTCGGGTAAATTAGATAATTCCAATTGTAACTACGTCACATGCAATGTCATGCGATTTAGCCAATTAACACGCAAATACTCCAATGATCGTTGTTCTGTCGCAAAATATTTTAGTTCATGATATAATACTCCCTGAAGCGCGTCTTAAAAATGATCCACATGGTGGAAAACTCGTGTAGAATATTAGATAAAATTAAACGAAAAAGCTGTAATCACAATCAAGGAGCCCAAATAATCTCCTAAGGAGAAGAAACCTCAGTAGCTTTGGAGCGATATCGAGAGATCCGGGTTTCAGTTCCGGCCAAGGTGAAGGATACTTCTTCTATAGAATGCTCGTACTTATGTGCACTTGCGGTTGGCACCATAAAATTAATACCGTAAATAGTTCACAGAATATATATTTCAAATCAGAAAAATTATTATTATTAGGTGATCTACCGGTTTAGGTAGGTGTAAATGGAAAATAGAAACATGGAGTATAATCGGGATGTTTTTGCTTGCTTTGTGGATTTCAAAAAAGAGTTACGGCATGACAGAGTAAACAGGGAGGAACTAATGCAGATATTAGGGAAAATAGGAATATATTGGCGTGATAGGAGACTCATCCGAAACTTATATACCTATAGCCAGAGGGGTCAGGTGAGGTTAGCTGATGGTGAATCAGAGTGGGCAGTTATAGGTCGCGGGGTGCGGCAAGGGTGCCCGTTATCGCCTTTGCCTTGTAACATATATGCGGAGGAAATGGTAAGAGAGGCATGGGAAGGGCTAGATGTGGGAATCAAAGTAGGAGGCAAGTTGATAAAGTCTGTTAGATTCGCGGACGACTAGACGTTGTTCAGTCGATCATCGAAGGGATTTCTGGGTTCGGTAGATCCATTAGAGAAGCAGAGCGTAAAATACGGAATGAAGATTAATCATAAGAAGACAAAAGTAATTAGATTCTTTAGGACAAAGAAAGCTAGGCTGGTCATAAAAGTAGGAGGACACAAACTGGACCAAGTAGAACAATTAAATTTCTTGGGTATTACGCTAGAAAAAAATGGGCACTGTAGCAAAAACATTAGCAGGAGGAGAAGCGTTCAATAATACTAGAAGGAAGCTGATGATGGGGATCTCCAGTAAGGATGTAAAAAAGAGGCTGGTGAAGAGCTTGATATGGAGTGTGGCGTTGTACGGGGTAGAAACGTGGTCTCTGACAAAGGAAGACAAAAATAGCCTACAAGCGTTCGAGATGTGGGTGTGGATGAGGATGGAGAAGGTGCGGTGGAAGGAAAGGAAGACGAATGAGGAAGTGATTGGTCTAGTTGGTGAGGAGAGGAAACTTCAGGATGAGATAAGGGGAAGGCAGGGTAGGTGGCTGGAAGCGGTAATGAGTGGTGATGGTTTGCTGAAGGCCGTGATAGAGGGAAGGATGTTGGGAAGGGTAAGAAAGAGAATGGACGGGAAGAAGAAAGGTAGGACTTACGCTGAGATGAAGAAAGAAATACTAGAGAAAGATAGAGCACGGGACGTGCAAGAGTCTGTTAAATTTTCTCTTTCATCATAACCTATCTTTAAACGAGTGGATTACTCATATGATGATGAAATGGAAGTCGGAGTAAATATCCTCTAGATTTTTTCTAGTACCGGGCTCTATCTCTA
Source organism: Pyrrhosoma nymphula (assembly GCA_963573305.1). Taxonomy (NCBI): domain Eukaryota; kingdom Metazoa; phylum Arthropoda; class Insecta; order Odonata; family Coenagrionidae; genus Pyrrhosoma; species Pyrrhosoma nymphula. The sequence goes on along the minus strand of OY754334.1, from coordinate 101,321,304 downwards.
TTTTTTATCTCATCATATGTCCTACTTCTCTTCATTTTGTCCATAAAACCTATTTTCTTTCTTCCTCTTCTTACATAACATCCCCCCATATTAAGCAACCTTTCACTCGCATTACCTCCTCCAACCACCTATCTTGCCTCCTAATTATCTCAGCCAGAAGTTTACATTACTCACCCACCACACAGAGCACTTATCCGTTTTTCTTCCTTTCCGTCCACCGCTCCTTTTTCATTCTCCTCCTCTCCCACATCTTGCGTGCTGCCTATTTTCGTCTTCCTTTAAAAAATTCCTCGTTTCTGCTCCATACAGCGCTACACTACATATCAAGCTCTTCACCAGCTTCTCCTTTATATCCATACCCAAGGTCCCCATCATCAATTCCCTTCGATTACTGAGCGCTTCTTTCCCTGCTACAATTCTCCTCCTTATGTCTTTGCTTCTATGCTGAAAAGATAACATTTCAAAAATTAGAAGTGCCTAGGGTCCACGGAAAGTTACTCTGCTCTTCCCCATTCACCTTCCCTCCAAAAATACCTTCAGCACTCCATCTTCTTTCATTAAGCCATTTCCTCTTATTTTGCCTCCTTTTAACTTCCTCAAGCAACTATTTCTCCATACCTGCGATGATAATAACTTTATCTTTCACCATATTTACCACTCAATATATTTTTCCCGATGTCGTCCATTTCCGTAGCATCCAAATAAGTTGTTAAAATTGTTTGTAAAAAAAACACTCTTTCATCGGAAATATTGAGTGATGGACTTAAATCAAGGCTACGAGTGCATGAAACTTAGTTTTTAATTTATGAGAATAGCTGACCCATTACTTACAAAACATTTGACGCTTTCAAAAATTTTGAACATTTGAATTAGTTAAGAAAACTGAATGCAGCATAGCAAATATATTAACGCGAGTTGCAAAGACATAGCTATCACTGTGAACATAGTCGCTGCTGAACCATGTCATAAATGTCACTAAGTAGCTGTAAACGTAAACCTCAAAAAATTTGTAATCTCTTGAATTCAAATATTTTTCATGGAACCATAGCAAAGAAATGGCAAAATTTCGGGATAAAATTTAGTATTATCTCATATTTATATTCTTTTAAATTAAACGCTATTTTCAGACCTTCCAATACCATCAGTGAATACACTGAGGATTACTCTATTATTGTCATAAAAATAAAGTTATGAAAAGATATTTACGGACAAATATAAGAAGCATGGTCATAAATTCACAAAATAACCGGAAACGTTTGTCAATAGACTTCGATGGAAAATTATAATATCCTGAAATGCATGCAACCCGTGATATGTCCCTGGAATATAGGCCGCTTAAGTGACACCATTTTTTTATCCTTGCTATGGGCTTCTTACAATCTACTCGCAAAGCCTATTAAGGCCGTTACACGCGACGCACTTTATTGCGCAGTCTGATGTATGTATAATTAGCATTGAAAATTGAGTCGTTTAAAGCGGTGAATTGCCAGAGCACATTGGAAAATCCAGAAACGAAAATACTCTAGTTCCGTGCCCGCGTTCACGCAATTTCCGTGCATAAAATTGCGCCATTAAATGCCTCGCGTAAAACATCCTTTAAAAATTTAGACTAGCCATAATTCACGAGTGAAAACGGTAAACAATTTCAGAGACTTTGAAGAAAATGCAATACATCTATCACGATTTCTTAAGATTGACTTCAGAATTACACTCGCTATGTAACAGAAGCTCTCAATTTCATTAAATGTAATAACTTTTAAGTAATCTGCCAATCTCCCTTACTGTACATCTTTATATAAAATTGAGTCACTGAAGTATAATGCTATCATGTATATGATTCGCCGTTAAATTGTTTTTGGAGGACAATATTTTGCCCCGTAGCTCAATTTTGAACAGTTGTGAAAACAAATCGTCACATGAAGTTATCAACACCCCAAAATGTAATGAATTCCGTGAATATTAAGTTGGCAGGTGTAATTGAAAGACTAATTGTAATATGTCATACTGTCATCATTGCATCAACAACGAAATACCCGTATTGTTTTTGTGAGCCACGAGATTTAACTTTGGCGCCGTAATGCGTTTAGTGAATACGGGCCAATATTTTACTCAACCTCCAAAACCATATAAAAACTGTTTAAAAATTCCAATTCTTATTAATTTAACGATAACCATCCCTGTAACTCCAAGTGTTCCTTAATCGGCACATGCCTCTTGAATCTCATTTGTCAATGTGCCGAATTCGGCTCTCGCAAAAAAATAACGAATGGAGTAAAAAAGAGACTAAAAAGTAGTTGTTGTAGCTTATGTAGCCTCCATTAGTCAATGTCAATGAGGATAAAATTTTTTTTGAACTGAAAACATGCCGGTCCAAACAAAGTTAACATATTACATTTACGTTGACATGCCATACGTGGGAATCCATAGAGCTATAGATTATATATTAGAGCTTAAACTTCGACTCAAAAGAGTTTTAAGAGCACAGTGGTTAGGGAGTGACCTCTTCAGAACATCAGTACCTCACAGTATGTCCTCCCTTCACTTTTGCTGCCTCACTCTAATTACTACCGTCCCCTTTATTTGCTGCCCACGAACAAAAATTAATTTTTTTTATAAGTGCTGTGTAAAAACTTGGTGCTGTCCACTGGTACTTTTTAATGGCACAATTCGTTTCAACTCCTCTGCGTCATAACCAGTCAAAATATCTGATCTAAGAATTCACCATATTTACATGTATAAATTAAGATGAGGAGTGGGATAAGAGGGGAGGCTCTATTAAAAAGCTGGTGAATTATAATTTGAGGGAAAGAAGGGAGGAGAGACTTTGAGGAAAGGTTTAATCTTGAGCCAGAAATGTATTTTATGAAAATAGCAACATTTTCGGTAAACTTTGCGCCTACATCTTCGGAATACCGTGCAAGCCACCTCCACGTTGTGTGGCACGGGGTGATTCCACACCAGGCACGCAACATTCATCCCAGTTCAATGACGAACTCAACACGCTTCCTCCGGCAGCTTGGAGCGATCCAAAATGCAGTCAGGGTCATTTCATGTCTAATGATGCAATAAAAAATTAATTGGCTGCATGACCATTTTCAAAATAAGTGTTATAATAAACTTTTTTTAAAGTTACATGGTTTTATTAATTATACAAACATTAGTGAAACAAAAATTTTGCTGCCATGGTCCATGCGGAGGCGAGGAACTTTTTACAACGGGGTGCGCCTGGTGCCCCGAGGGTGTATATGCTTTGTTCCATTTTTTCCATTCTTAAGTAAAAATTCGCCGAGCACACCTAAACATGAGTAAACTTTTCGATAGCCAACAATAAAGTAAACAACCAATATAGCAATCAATTTCATGAAGCGAACCCGGGCCTATGGGAGAGAAAGCCGTGATTGGCCGTGACACTTTTGTAATATTGTATTATTGTAAGCCGTGATTGGCCGTGACACTATTGTAATATTGTATTGTCATTGAAGTTATACCTGTGTGCAGAATTTGAAGGAAATCTGATGAGTGTAAGTGGGTGAAAAATCGTTTAACAGAGTATAACCAAACAGACAGAAACTCAAGTTAAATAAAGCCATATAATTAATTTTTTTTAATTAATATACCACGTTTTTAAAACGGACTAAAACGTATAAAATAATTTTCCCTGGGCCCTTCTTAATTTGTGAGGGTGAATTTTTAGTAGCTATGGAGATATTTGTAAGACATGAAGAGAAAAACGTGGGGCGCAGGCAACCCATGATAATTAAGGAGGAGTAAAGGGACCAGATGTCGTTGAGCAAACTCCCACAATTAATACCATTTGCAATGCACTGAAATTGGTTGTGAATTCATCCGGATTATCCACTTCCATTATCTACTGCCTGCGCCCCCACGTTTTCTCTTCAAGTCTTACAAATATCTCTATAGCCACTAAAACTTCACCCTCAAAAACTTAGAAGGGCCCAGGGAAAATTATTTTATACTTTTTAGTCCGTTTTAAAAACGTGGTATTATTTAAAAAAATGTATTTTATTAATTATTTTCTGCTTTTTTGTCTTATGCCGGGGTGAAAGTTTCCAATCGATTTTATACATCTTGATGAGACTCTGACAGGGACACAGGAAATTCCCGATGTATTTCAATTCTGTTCAGTTGACAGTGTGTGGAATTGAAATAATTAATTAATCGTTAATAAATTATTTAATTCATTGTTATAACATGTAGATAACAATGCATTGTCATCCACTTCTGAGCTATAGTTAAAATTACAAGCCTCTACTAGCACATCAGGAAATATGTTAATTAATTAATCAATTAATTGTTATAATATTTAGCTATTATTGCCTTGTCATACACTTCTGAGCTATGGTTAAAATTACAAGCCTCTACTAGCCCATCAGGAAATATGTTAATTAATTAATCAATTAATTGTTATAATATTTAGCTATTATTGCCTTGTCATACACTTCTGAGCTATGGTTAAAATTACAAGCCTCTACTAGCACATCAGGAAATATGTTAATTAATTAATCAATTAATTGTTATAATATTTAGCTATTATTGCCTTGTCATACACTTCTGAGCTATGGTTAAAATTACAAGCCTCTACTAGCCCATCAGGAAATATGTTAATTAATTAATCAATTAATTGTTATAATAGTTAACTAATATTGCATTGTCATCCACTTCTGAGCTATGGTTAAAATTTCAAGTCTCTAGCTGATCGGGAAGTTAGTTTCAACTCGGTTGCAATATTCCACTCGGACAGACAGACATGACGGAAACCGAACTAATAAAAACGTGGTAAATATACCTTGTTTTTTTATGCACGCACCTACATGGATTGGAAGTTGAATGCAATGGTTTTAAAAACTTTATCCCTACTCGTTTTCTCAAGGAGGCCATTTTTCCGAGATGATGCATGCGAATTTTGACGATTGCTCTATCCTTTATAACTCAAGAACTAGCTATGACAGAGGAGGGATGCCGAAACCATACTATTTACACATAATGGAAAACCTTTGGTTTAATTTTCCTTTTACAATTGTTTATTGTTGAAATCGAACTTGAATCCAACATTTTTTTCCTACAAAAACTTTTTGTTTCGAGTTTATTGTACTTAAAGCAATAAATTCGTGGCTGACCAGAGAATTTATTGTGATAGCGTTCCTTTTCGTTCACTTGGTTCTTTGCTACAAAAAATGTCCATTGTGAGTGAAAGGATATCATAATGTAGAAAATCAAATACATTCACTCTTTTCCACCATTGGTTTGAACTTAGTACGCGCTTCAGCTAGTTAAATCATCCTCGGATATCTGATAGGGATTTACTCCTATAGTATGAGTGAGTGATGAGCATTTCATTTAAGACTTCCTCAACTTCGTTACATTGTCATTTTTCGCGGCGCATGTCAACGGCTACCTACCGATAACGATGATTTCCTGATAACCATAAGCTGCCAGACTCGAGAAATAAGTCTGCTGAGATTATCTCTATCAACCTTCGTCCTGTTTGTCAAAAAAAATAATCATTGATAAGGCAGAAAACGCAGAGCAGTAGTCTTTGAAGACATTTCGTGCTTGTGTCTGAAAGCTTACGGTGTGTCGAACCAAAACACGACAGCACAATGTATTTATTTTTTATGCTAGCGATCATAACGATATTAATTTTGATATTTATTAATTTACCCACTCCTTTGCCAATATTTTCCGTCTACCGGCAGCCTGACAAGTGGTACTTAATCAAGACGACGATTTTCTACTTAGCTGTTAAACTCTGGGAGGTAAGCATTATACAAGACACTCAGTAGAATTAAGACTTCGGTTTTGTCACCTTTGGTTAAATGTCAAATTTTCTTGACAGAATCGGTCTTGCATGGAACCGTCAGCACAAACCATCTGAAACAAGTTCATTTATGGTATAAATTGTTTTTTAAGTTGTTAACCTGTACAATTTCATATTTCCTGAAGCATACCCTTGAGGTAGTTTGATGGAGAAATTTTTTCCTTGGTCGTAGTGGAGACCATAGTCGAATTTCATTTTTTTTCCGCGTCTATTAAAAGTATGAAGTAAATATTTTATTATTTATGGCGCAAAAATATATTTATAGATGTCAAAAATTCTCAGTAGTTAAATAAATTTTTCCACATAAAATATATATAAATATGTAAATGTCTCTAACATGACTCATTTTTTCACGCTGTACGGTTAAACGCCTTCGCAACAGATGTTTTTTTGTGATTCTTTAAAAATTATTGCGGTGAGTGATTGATTAATTTTTAAAAATAGTTTTTAAAAAACAGACAAACTACACACCGTAAGTTTTTTGAGGAAATTTAGGTGTTATAAATTCCTATTTTTTCAATATTCTCCCTCTGGAACACACAGCCGTAATCTATCCCATGCAAAACTGCTTATATTTTAAGGCTATATGATCGAAAAGTAGTTTGGCCAGGGGTTAATATTTTATTGTCATTAGGAGGATGAGAGTTTTTACTTTAAAATAAGGTCAAATTCATCGAATTATAAGTGAGGTGATATCTCGTTCAAACTACCATGATCCTTTTAGTGCGTCGACTCTGGAGTGAATGAGCCCGAAAGCTAAAAGCGTTTTTGTCTTGGAATATCATGCGCATTAATCAAAACTCGATAAATCGTAAATATTCCTCTTTATTATATAAGGAATAAAGGATGTATATTGTGTTTTCGTAGTAAGTATGGAATCAGAATTATTTCATATCAATGGCATTCAAAAAATTATTTCTACACCGTCACAAACAACGACATATATCGTTGTTGATTCTTTTCAAACGATGAACAAACAACGCCATATCTCCTAACGTGGCATTTCGCAAGGGCTGATCTACAGTAATGTATTTGACTCGTGGTCCAACTCGTGTGAATTTCCGTTGACAACTGGAAGAACGCTGAACTATTTGTAAATCCATATAGCACGACTGCTGTACATGTGCATGTAATGTACTGTAGTGTACCTACTGTGAGAGAAGAATAACTAACTCTGTATGTTCACCAGATTGTTTTTGTAGAATAAGCTGGGAAAAATGCAAGGAATGCATTGGTGTTCCTATCTTTAGAGTAATATTCCTACAACCCAATCGCTCCAGTTCCCTCACAAGAGATATCATGTCTTCTCCGTCGCGTTCCCATATGATTATGTAGCCAAGGAAGATACACTTGATGATGCAAGTGTCGACACAGTGGCGAGACATTATCTTGAAGATTACCCGACATATCTCATCATCTACTAAGCCGGTCACCACCTTGTATACCGAACGATCTCGTATCAGTCTGAACTCTCTCCGGTCTGAATTTTAAAACCGAGCTGACACGGCTGGTGGAATTCACCAACATGGATTTAACATACTTACCGATCTTCACCTATCGAAGGTGTTTTCGTCGCATTTTTGACGTCATCTGCGCTAAACCGATTGAAACACATCTTCACCGTATAGTCCATCTACGTTAGAATGTTCGCTAGCAGAAGAAACTTACGATGGCGGAGTGATAAGTAGGAGTAGAAGCAGGAATACCTCAAATTGTAAGATAATTATGATGATTACTTGAAAAAAATAAATATTAATTCAGAGTTTAATCTTTCTAGCTGTAAGTTTGATCACTTTGTGATAGCATTTTTAATATTTTCCCGCAATTTTCCGAGCACAAAACCGTAGATCGTTCCATTTGTCTACTTGAATTCGTGCTCGTGTATTCCCATCTGCTACGATGTGCGCTAATCTGCGCAAGTTGGTTGGAAACATTGTTATTAAGGTACTTCCCACACAGCACATTTCCGTTTTTGAACGTTTTTTTAAAATGGAAATGTGCTGTGTGGGTTGATTGGTAAGGTTATTGAACTCTATACTCTAAGGTTGGAAAGCACCTTTAATCACACTTGGGGTTGGTATCGAATATAAATGCGTGATCGTCCAATTCTTCCCAAAATCTGAAGTTTGTCTTTTCTTTTAAGTGGCAGTTAGTAAGTGCAAAAGGACCGTAAAGGCCGTTTTACATGAGACACTTCATTGAGAAGTTAGACGTCAAGGAATTGCGAGGACGGGGATAGGTAATAAGACGGGGATAGTTAATAAGAGCAGGGGTAATTTTCCCTTCCCTCATCCATGCATTTGCGCTGTCATTCTGCCAATACTCCACTTATACGACAGAATTTTCATTGCGCACCCCTCAAATGGTGAGCAGACCGTATAGTAAAGTGTCTCGTGTATAAGTAGAAGTGGAGGGGGTGAATGGAAAGGACAAAGGGGAAGAGACGGAGGGAAAAAGAGAGTGAGGCAGGGGAAACTAACCGATAAAAGGCACAATGCACGCACACGCAAGAGAAATTGAAAAGTGGTCCAAATAACCCATCGCTATGATTTTTACCAGGGATCTTATCTTGAGGTATCATTGTGAAACGAGTCGGAATGGGACGGAAGATGTTGGTGAGTCATCCCACTTCTTTATGCGCTTGTTCTTTCATCAATTATAAAGGTTTTCTGACTGGCCCTACACACTGTGCAGCCTTCCTTCCCCATTTCGCAGGTTTTTTTTTAAGTTTCCTAGCCCATGTCCCAAAATCATCCAAGAAGCAGCTCCAGGAACTTTTACGAGAGTTATACACCAAAAAAGTGGTTAAGAGGTTGAGCCTACACACTTTTTTAAATGTCTTTTGTCTTAACTTAGGTGATAATTTATTTTGGTCCATGTCATATGGCACTTGCGGAGGCAGCAGAGCAAGTTTGGGTTTGAGGCAATTAGTTATTGGGATCAATTTGCGCTATTAGCTCAAATCTGAATGGAATCTGACAGCACCTTAAGCTCTCCTGAAGTAGATTTGAAACATGTGACCTTTAAATTAACTTAAGAAGGCTTTACTTGACAAATCAGGAGTGACAGCTGTCTTTATCATGATCATGTGGTGCTGGTAGACTATCCCCAGCAATAAGAGATGTAGGTAGTTTCTAACCTTCTGCATTGCGATACGCTATGTATAGATCAGAATAAAATGTAATTTGAGACAAAAATTGGTAATTTTTTTATCCCTCTCTTTTTTGAAGTTTTAAAAAAGGCCAAGCAGTGAGCAATCGTCTGATGACGATTATGGCCAGAGAACTTAGTTTCAAGCAGTTCAAACATTTCAAAAGGTTTTTTTTTTCACAAGCCATTGTAAAGGGTGCTCTACACCATGTAGATTCTTTACTGCCCTCCATTTCATTAGTTTATTAACATTATGACTCATTCCTGCAATTATGTGTATTTTATTCTCATAGAATCATGCATACCAAAGAACATAAAAATGCATGAATCCTTGTAAGGTAATTTTTCCTAATACTCAATAAAATTGTTTCCAGCCTTTCCAAGTCAAGTACTAATGTCATCAAATTGCAATTACAGATTTATGAAAAAATCAGAGATGATGATAGTGAAGATGTACGTAGAGGAGGTAAAAAGCATCGCATTTTTATTGAGAAAATGGAATGTTCTCGGAAACTTATGTACAACCCTCAGGTAGGTAACAATTAAAAATGTTAAACTATTTCTTTTAAGTTATTGATTAATTTTATGCTTGGTATTTAGCTAGCATCTCAATCATTTCTATAATAACTGCAGTCATAAACTAAGATCCATCAGCTCAAAAACCCTACACACAGCAAGAAGAAAACTTAATAATCTTTCTCTTAATGCATACTACAATCCCCTGACCTCAGTTAAATATTTTCAAAACAATTTCTCAGAATCCTATAGAGAATGTTTATCTTTTTATGGAACTTCCAAGTTCTTGTATTGGTCCTATGAATGTATACCAAATTACTTAAAATTAAATGTACATACCTACAGATATTGGATAAAACAGAAATTAAATACAGGTTTATGTATGCTGTATTTCAATTTTTGAGCTAATTTTACTTATTCCTTAAACAATCATCCTAAGGTGAAAATCATTTTTAAGGCAAAGTATTCTTTTGAATTGACCAATATACTCATGGCTAAAGGTTTAACTCTTTTCCTAACCTTAAGTTTCTTGAAGTCTTGAATGCAGTGTATTGAAAATTGTTGTGGCTTAATGTAATCAACTGCTCTGTGTGTACTCCCTTCCCTTGTTTACCCATTTCATGCTTCTTGATATCGGTTAGCTTATCGATATAGGTTAACCTTTCCACCCTTGAGATGCAGAGGACTTCACTTTTCCATTCTTCAGTATATAATTCAGGGTGATGCAGCTCATAAGATACTACCTACTTCAATTACATATTCTCATATTGCAATTCTCAATAGCAGTGCATCACACAGAATTCACTTAATTTTTCTGAACAATCCCTACAGAATGAATAATCCCATCTATTTGCTTGGTTTATCTATGGTTGCATAGAATAATAGTGTATCTAATAGAGTCCTGTTTGAACATTTTTACATTTAAAAAAAAAATATTTCACTCTTGAGGTTATTTGATTTTTCTCTTTGGATTTTACCAACAGTACATCATAAAAAATCATTTACAGATGCATGAAATTGTATGTGTTCAATGATGTAAATTACCTTTCAGACTTTTTATGTTCAAAATACATAGGTACATATAATAAATACGTAATAACTATTCTAAACCCTCATAGTAAACAACCTGTTTCCTTGTATCTACCAATTATTTTCTTTTATTTACAAAAGTATACTATATTTGCTCAACCTCTCTCATACTCTTGACACATTCCTTTTATAGGCATAACTTTAATTATAGAAATAAATGCATATCATCAGCCGCAGTAATCAATCTGAAGTCTGAAGGTACAACACTCCATTCCCTTTTCAGCTAACTGGTTTATTCCTTTGTAACTCTTCATATTAACATCGCTAATTCTTTACCACATATATTGTTGCTCCATTGTTGGTTTTCCTTGGTAATGGTTCCCAGTCATTGTTCCATCTATTATACTTTTCAGGAGGCCTATGTCACAGAATGTATCCAATAAATTTGTCTCATCTATTTCGCAGTGTTTTCATCACTCATTTTTTTCTCCCGCAGTTAGTTGAACTTTTTCATCAGATATTCTCTCCCTGCTCATTTCATTTTTATTCTTCTTCAAAAACTCCACATTTTCATGTCTTTTATACAAATATAAAAGAGAGAATAAAATTAGGTACCTATGTATTCAGTAATGGCATAAAAAATTGAACGCTACAAAATAATTTACATGTTATTAAACTGTGGGCTGTTGAAATGGTCACAAGCATATGAAGCAAGCTGTGTTTTTAGTATGGATGTATTCAAATGAGTAACAAAGTAAACATTAAATTGGTAAATACATATTTCTATATTTTACGGTAATTTCTTGCTAAATATAGCTTAAGTGTATATATGTATTTATGTATGCCATTCTTATGAAAATGAAGATAAAATATTTTGTCAGGACCATGAAGGATACAATTCTTACCTTCTTATATTTCCATAGGCAATTGATGGTGTGCACTTCATGGCAGCTGACAAGAAGGGACATTTTTTAACCACAGCTGTAGGCAGAAGGTACAATGGAATTGTTGATGGTTTCATTTATCTCAATGTGAGTACCTACCTAATTATGATATTGATACCATATGTCACACGTGAGAGATGAACTTACATGAAAAATCATTTTTAATAGTCAGCCAATGCCTAGTAGAGATAGTTTCATTGGTATTGATGGATATTTACTGAAAGGAAGATCATAGTTTGATATCAGAAATTACAGAACTTAACACGTTCAACCCGACGGACGCGAATGCACGTCCGATGTGCGTTGCCAAGATACCGAAGGACGCGCATTCGCGTCTGTTACTTACTGACCAATTACTGATTACTGACCTTTACAACTTTGCCAAGAAAGCTAAGGACGCGAATTCACGTCTTTAATAAATAAGGGAGTTTTGTTATTAAAATTTTTTTTAAACTAATTTTAAATAATATATAAGTGACTGGCCAAATTAATATGGCAGAAGGCGCTTTCCGTTTTTCATGATTGCACACTAGAAATATTCCGGGTTGAATGTGTTAAGCTCTACAAATTGGCTGGGGGTTTATTCCTCAAGTGCCAAGATACTATAATCAACATGCTTACCCACCATTGCCTCATCTGTGGAGCAGACGTATTTAACATGCGATGCAGAGTTTGCTATCACAAGATAGATATTTCGGGTGCACCTTCTGTTCAGGTTGTGTTCATCTCTTGCCACAGCTATCAAGTGAAAATGCTTATCTGTATTTATTGAGACAATAAGGCTCTTCATGCTTTATATTTTCATCTTGTACACCATTACTATGACATTGATGTAATTCCTGCAATACCCAGGTGATATTATCTCCAATGGGGGGAGTGATTAGTGTAAAATTTGGAGGAATTATTTTTGTCCTACCACCAGGTAGTTGACAGTATCTAACTAAGCTTTTTATGAAATTTTCTTAGATCGTCCCTTTTATACCATGTTTGCTACCAAGTTTTCAGTTTAAGCTGAAACAAACATGGATGCTAGTGAGGCAGCAAAATGGACCAAATATCACCAGATCTGCCATGTTCAAATGTGGCAGGTGAAACATATAAAAGTTGGTAGTAGTTATCATTGTGGATATACTTGGTGACTTTAAAATTCTCCATGGTTGAACAAGTAAAAGAAATTCCACTGATTTTGAGGTAGATTTGTATCACCACAAAAGAATTTTTCAAGTGATCCATTTCACAGGAAAATGCCAATTTCCACACAAATTGTAGTACTCCAATTGAAATAACTTCTGCCTTTCTTCATCTTAACCATAAAAATTTCACATCCTGTATCCCTCTACGTCTACATACATGTATCCATGAAATCTGCCTGATGGATCTGATGAATCTGGGGGATGTGGTAGGGGGTGTTAGAAGACCAGCCATGTAAAGGGGATGGAATTGGTCAAAAGGAATTGGAAGAGGGAGAGTACGAAAGTTGATTGCATGTTAACACATTCAACATGTGTGTGATATGGAAAGAATTTCTTCCAAGCAGAACCAGTTTAATATTATCCATTTAAATAACCAGCTTCTTGAATGGGGGCTGTGTGGCTATAACCCCAACCACTGCCGTTCCAGAACAGCACCTGCGTTGAACGTGTTAATGGAGTGTTTTAGTCCCTCTCTCAGCTTTTCACTAATTGTGTGTGGGAAGAGGGATTTTTGTATATATCAGTTTGAGTCTGTATCCCTCTTGTTGTGTCACTTGTATCAGTTCTAGAGATGTAGAGCTGGGTTCAAATAATATCCTCCATGTCATCCTGACAATTTCCTGAGCTGAACTTTTCAATAAATTTAAGCTTAGTGAATAGCATTCAAGTCTCCATTCCTTTCACTCAACACTTTATAGCCTATGGGTTCAGCCTTGGGTTAGCCCAAGTATGAGAAAAACAAACCTTCAATCATGTAAAAGTTCAAATTTTAGAGCCTGAGCTGAGCTCAAGCTTGGGAATGGACTCTGGCATGAACTGCAAAGTACATAATTACATTCTTCCTTCTGGCCAGTGGCCGATTAAAGGAAGATTCAGGGTGGGTTGACTGCCACCCCTTAACTCCTGATACAATAGGAAAAATAGTGGTCATAAGGTATTCCATACCCCCCAGACACTGCTTAAAGTAGCAATCCGCCCCCCTCCAAACTACGACCTTAACCTACCACTGCTTCTGGCAAAGTATTAAACATCTTATTTCACCAAATGAGCTGGTCTATCTCATATACCTATGCATTCAAATGTCCTCTAGCAGCATCGATTCATCCCCTTTATATTGAGCTTCCAGACACCCTCAATCTCCTGGACAGGTATTCATTTGAAATGGATTGTCTGGAAGCAATTGATAAATGCAGAGTATTACGGATTTCAATATTCAAAGCTTCCATATCATAGATTAAATTGAAGAAATGTGATAAGGAGTTGGTCATGGTTCACAGACAGTGAAGTAAACTTGCTGCAAACTTCCTGGTCTCCACTGTGTGCACTTCCTGTAGGTTTCCTGCAAGGTTTCTGTGAAAGCAGGGTCTTACTTTTGTTTTGCATAGCAAACATTTAACTGCGACAAACTTGCTTCACTTTGCTATATGGGACAGTTTTGTACTCAAAACTCGACTTTCCTTGAAAAATTGCTGCAAACCTGCAAAACAAGGCAAGTGTAGCAAGTTAATATCAAATTAAGTGCATAATTGCAGTATACATGCATGCTATCTGAGTAGGTATAGTGATCATGATAGGAATGCACTGTTCTAGTAGGGGCAGATTAGACTCATTGTTTTGGGACTTGCTACATTCCATGGGGCCTCCCCCAGAAGCCAATTTGTTAAGGGTACCTACCAACATCAATATTAAAAAAATTAGCAAACTGAATTTCAAATTATGAGGATACCGGGACTAGCCATGGTATAACCTTATGCAGAGTCACCCACAAGTGCACTATAGTTCAATATTGCATGGAGCAAAAATTGAGGAATCCGGGTTCAAATCCCATCAAGGCGGAGGATTTTTCCTCTGTGGAATATCAAAGTAAATGTCATTAAATAGTTCAAAAAGGGATTGATAATGCAGTTTTATTGATATGTATAATTCCCAAAAATTTTCTGGGGGAAGACACCCCATAAGGCTGGGCCCAGATGGGCCTCCGGCACTTCAAAAATATTCTGGACCCCCCTAATTATCCTTATGATCCATATTATATGAAAATTTATACACATTTATCTATATGTATTTGGGACTAGAGAGTGGAAAAATTCACCAACTTAGGGGTGCTAGAATATGGGGGGGGGCATTCACCCCCCTGGCTACGCTACTGCCATAAATATCATTTTTTTTACAATAAACAACTATGGCAGTTAAAGCTATGATGGCTATATATTAAGTGTTTGATCTGAGTATGTCTGCTGATGCCTTCCAGAGCACCAACTAAGCAACTTGGCCACTTATTTGACTAAAAACTGCTTATCCAGATCAAATGCTTAGTTGTTGACATCACCAATGTAGTTTACCATCAATAAAGAAGATATTCATACATACCAGCAAAGATAAAAGCCCCAGGGGGAACAATGAATGTTTATTTATGGATAACAATGGTGAAAGACTTGCCTACCAGATGTAATATTTTCAGCCAGTCCCACAGTAGATAATTTGACTTTTTCTGCACATATTTTCTCAATGTAATTAAAATCATTTCTCTCGAGTTGGAAAATTCTTGATCAATCCAATTATAAATCAACAACTAACACATACACCCAAAAAGGATGGTAGATTCATTTCTACTGTGGAAGCCCCATGTAACGAGTAGGGCATATAATTAGAAGCTCGAAATAGCGAGGGATGGCCAAGGGATCATTTATTACCCTACGACTTGCATGTAAAATTAATCACAAATAATCAGGACGACAAATTGATTCCACAAGGGGTCTTCCATTCATTTCATTTTTTTCATTCAAGTATTCTAACAGCTGATTGATAGGTTCTTGGACAGTCCCCATTCTACATCCCAATCTCATAGACACTGTCTCACATTCCCTCGTAAGGATGGCCCGTTATTAGATCCCTCTTCAATTCTTCATATCTTCTACCTCCTCTTATTTCGTCCAGAATTCCTATCCTCTTCCTTCCTCTTCCATGCTTCCCCAGTGTTCTCCCCTCTATCACTCTTTTCAACATGCCCTCTCCTCTCAAAACCTCCTCCATCCATCTCTTCTGGCTTCTCCAAACCTCTGCTACAAGTTTCCTCTCCTCTCCGACCATATCTAATACCTCCTCGTTCATCTTTCTCGCCATCCAGCTAACCTTCTCCATTCTCCTCCGAACCCACATCTCAAATGCCTCAAGTATATGCACATCCTCCCTTTGCAATGACCAAGTTTCCAACCCATATAGCACCAAGCTCCATATTAAAGTTTTCACCAGCCTCTTCTTTAAGTCTCTTCTCAGACCCCCCCTCATCAATTCCATTCTCTTCGAAAATGCTACTTTAGCTAGTGCAATTCTCCATCTGATGTTCTTACCACTAAACCCATTCCCCTCCAAAATACTACCCAGATACGTGAACTGGTCGGCCTGCTCTATCTTTTTTCCTCCCACTCTTACAATCAACCCTGCCTTCTTACTTCTATAAAAAATCATTACTTTCGTTTTCTTGTGATTGATCCTCATCCCATACTTTTCACACTGCACCTCTAATGCATTCATCATTGACTGTTACCCATTGGCAGACTGACTAACCAATGCTTGATCATCTGCAAATCTCACTGATTTTATCAGCTTCCCTCCTACCTTTATTCCTACCTCCTCCTCCCCCCATGCGTCCCTTACCATTTCTTATGAATACACGTTAAAAAGCAACGGTGATAGTGGGCACCACTGCCACACTCCCCGTTCCTATCGTGGCCCATCCCGATTCTCCATTGGCTACCCTAACCTGTGCCATCTCGTTCATATACAATCAGATGCTTGTCCCTCCAATTGACCACTAATTTCTTCAACACTCCCATTAATTTCGTCCATTCCACCCGATCAAACGCCTTCTCAAAATCTATGAAGCATGAAAAAACATCCTGCCCTTTCTCTAGGTTTCTTTCTACTAGCATCCTCATCACCGCTATAGCGTCTTGCGTTCCCGTCCCTCTCCTAAACCCAAACTGGTCATCACCCAGGTATTCATTTGCCTTCTTCTCTAGCCTTCTGTTTAGAATCCTCAGAACTACTTTGGCCGCGTGGGACATTAAGCTTATTGTCCTATAGTCTTCACAGGCTTTTCCTTACTCTTCTTTGGTATAGGAATTAGTACAGTCTTCGCAAAGTCTTCCGGCCACCCTCCATCCTCATAAATCCTACGAATAAGCACAAAAAGTTTTCCTCTTCCGTTATTCCCCATGCTCTTTAAAAACTCTGTAGGTATGCCATCTATTCCCACCACCTTATTCCTTTTCATGTCTCGTAGAGCTCTTTCGATTTTTCTATCTAGGATACTTGGCCCGTTGCCATCTCTGTCGATATTGTCTTCTCTTTCTATATCTAACCTATTGGGCCTTATTTCTTTAACATACAGCTCTTCAACATACTCCTTCCACCTCTCCTGGATCTCTTTCAGTTCTACGATCACCTTTCCCGTCTTGTCTGTTATCGTTGTAATTCCCCTTCCCTTATTACAACCCGTCAGTTCCTTTACATTCCCATATAATGCATCTGCTCTTCCAACCTGTACACTTCGAAGCCTGTTATTTAATTCTCCTTAACCTACCGTTGCTTTTGTCACTTCTACAATTACATTTTTCAAACTTATCCATTCATCTTCTACTGATCTAACTCCATGTTCCTCACCCATTATCTCATCCACCTTCTCTCGATACTTCTTCTTCATTGTCCCAGTTAATGCTTCCGTATTCCACTTTCTTACCCTCCTTCCCATTCTTATCTTTTTCAGTTCTACCCGACATTTCATGACTAATAAATTGTGGTCTGTGTCTGCATCAGCTCCTGGATAAGTATGCGAGTTTTTAACACTATTCCTGTATCTGTGACGAACCATTATATAATCTATCTGGAACATATGTGTCTCCCGGCTTCTTCCAAGTGTACCTACGTCAAGGATGATGTCTGAACCATGTATTTGTAATTACTAGGTTATTTCTACGGCAAAACTCCACAGCTTTCTCGCCCCGGTCGTTTCTCCTTCCTAGCCCGTAATCGCCCACCTCCCGCCCATCTCTTCCTTCACCCACCACCACGTTCCAATCCCCCATTACTACCAGGTGCTTACTTCCTGGTATCCTTCCAATTATTTCCTCTAGCTGATCGTACACCCCATCTACTTCCTCCTCTTTATGATTATAGGTAGGCATATAAACCTGGATTATAACTAAATTCGTTGGTTCTGCTTTTAGTTCCACGACTATTATCCTATCACTCACCTGTTCTGCATACACTACTTTTCTACCTAGTTTCCTATTCATTACGAATGCAACCCCGCGCTGACTTTCATTCCCTCCACTATAAATTCTCCACTCTATAATCACCGCTCCAGTAATCCCCGTCATCCTTCCATCTTACTTCACCCAGACCCATGATGTCTTCACACACCCTCTCCATTTCTTGCTTTATATTCTCTAGCTTCCCCGCCCTCAGCATTGTCCTAACATTCCACGTGCCTATTCTGATTGTTTCGTTCCTCTTATTTGTCTTCTTTTCCTCTGCTGCTGTTACGTCTGAGCAAGGCTTTCGTGTGATGACGACCGCAGGGGCCTTGCTCCCACCGCTTCCGGGCACGACACCCGGCCCTCTGGGCCGAGTCCCGTAGTTGCCAGGATTTATTATCAATTGAGTACTGTCCATAATTTCAAGGTTTTTGTTTTAATTGAGATAGTATTCCGTGGCCTATCCCAATAGTGTTTTTTACGTGACACCATCACTTCAGAGGCCGCCCCACTGGGGTCAGATGCCTTTTGCAGACGCCTCACTGAGGTACAGATGCTGCGTGGACTACCATTCGTCTGTCTCCTAACCTTCAACCAATCTGGCATGGGTGACCCTACCAGGAGCATTGCTCCCACCAGTGCAGCTCTAGGGGTCATCGGAGAACGCAAGCCCTTCCACCACGACAAGGTTGTAATCCAAGAGAAGAGAGGGGTCTTCCATATTACCAGAAAAAAGAGAGCACATTGTTTGTTCAAAAGCTTATGCTCATGGCATCTATCGTTTGCATTAAAATGGAAAAAATAAATTTTTCCACAATTTTATGGTCAAGTTTACATTTCTAACATTCAATATAATGTATGAACGATTATGAATTTCTCGATAGCCCATGCTTTTCATTGATCTATTGTTATCCCCCCCCCCCTTCTGTTACTAGTTCAGTCCGACTGAGCCAACATCATGGCAGGAAAACATAAGTCCATGAGTTTAAAAACAAAACTAGGTATAATTAATGCAAGTGAAAGTGGTGGGTGTTCCAAAAGCAATATTGGGAGGCTCTTTGATATATCTTCCTTGGCCTTATTCACGATTCTAAAGAATAAGGAAAAAATTCACCCAGCAGTGCTTCAAGACGGACATCCAAGCAGCCAGAAACATTTGCAGCCTGGGGAATATCCAAGGTTAGAATCTCCCCTTTTGTCATGATTTTGCCAGCAGAGAGCAGCAGGAATTCCAATAAGTGGCTCCATGATCAAGACAAAAGCCGAGTATCTAGGTGAGAGGCTTGGTATTGACAATTATAATTGTTTCGATGGCTGTTTCACTCGGTTTAAGCACAGGAAGGGAATATATCTTTATAAATTATCTAGGGAATCTGCGAATGTCGATGTAAATGCTGTGGAGGTCTGGACTTCTATCCTAAAAAGTTATATGAAGAAAAACAGCCCATGTGATATTTACCGTGCAGATGGGACAGGCTTATTCTATAATCTCCTTTTGGACAGAACTCTTGCCACTCAAAGGGACCCTTGTAAAGGATGGAAAAAAGTAAAGAGCGGGTGACTGTTCTTTCGTGCATGAATATGGATGGCTCTGATAAGGTAATCAAATGACAAAATCAGTGCATCTCCAATAGTTTAAGGGGATAGAAACATTGCCATGGACATAAAAATGCAACAAAAACGAATAGTAAAGCTACAGGTAACTATTAAAGCTTCTTGAGAAAACATTATCCATGTTACATCAATATCACCACCGAAAAAAATGCAACACCACTATGATTTAAAACCAAAAATTGAATCTACATGTTCACTGTATTCACTGCAGGTAAATGTCACCAAGTCTCATTGGTTGCACGAATAACAGATTGAGCTCACAGATGGGTCGCGGAGAAATAAAGACAGTAGAACACATTTTTATACACAACGCACTCATAATTAGAACAGAGGTGAAAAGAACAGGCTACTGATGAACTCAGAGAAATTGATTCCCTCAGATTCAACACAACTTCACTGGAAATTTGTCATTTCTAACACTAATCACAGCACGACACTTACTACTCTCTATGATGGATCACATGTTTGGAAATGTTGGAAAATTTCAAATACCCTCCTTGGAGCCAGTGATTGGCTGACTGAATGACGCCATATTACTACAGCGACAATATGGTCCCAGCCCCACGGTTAGACTCTCGAGACAGTTACTGATCTCCCTAGGTTGACTCCTGATGATATTGATTAGATAAAAAAAATTTCCCTCTACTGGCGCTAGATGTCAGTATGGAAGGAGATATTACGTGTATATTGATGACGTTCAATTTAGAACTTATAACTGTTTGTGTCTGGCAGTAACTTGTAACAGTTATGTTTCACGAGTGTGTTCCATTCATGATAATTGCTGTCAATGACAATGGATTACTCTTATGCTTAAATGTACCTACTTGGAAATGCTGATGATATTGGGGTCTATGATTCTGACAACCAAATAAGCTGTTTTCTGAGACAAATTTTTAGCAATTGAAAGAGGCTAATTTTGAGGATACCGGGACTAGCCACGGTAGTAACCTTTATGGAGTCACCCGCAAGTACACATAAGTGCAATATTCCACAGAGGAAGAATCATTCGCCCGGTCAATGCGAATGGTTTTTCCTCTGTGGAATATCGCAATTGAAAGAGGCTTTCTCTTTTTTTCCACTGTTATCCTATAGAAGGTTACCTGCCCGGTGCTTGTGTGGAACTAAATCCCCCAAGGAAATATCTTGTGTATGCCCTTACCTAACGTTTTTGCACATTTAAATAAATAGAACTTTCTCCAAACCATCTATCACTTTTTTACACTTTTTAGAGAGGTAATGTAACAGATATGACAATTTTATTGTTTTGGAATTTTTGTCATTTACAGTCAGTCACATTGCCATTACTTGCAGCCACGAAATATTTGGAATTCCAAGAAAATATGGGACAGTAACCATATGGTAATGCGCAGTGTCTAAAGTCTCATTAGTCGACGTTTTACATTCCAATTACATGTAGCCTGAATTTTAATGTCATTGAAGGTAAATAAAACAATGGGTAAATGAAGTGTACAAAAATATATTAAATAGCTATCTTATCGGAATCATATGGCCATTCACCCAAAATATCCACAATATTGGCTGAACTAGTGTTCAAGTCGCAGGAATTGGCTCCTAAGTGATTATTTAATCATCTTCGGTAATAACAAGAGTTGGATATAGTGAGTAATTTTTCAACTCTTGAGAGCTCTCATTACATAGAGCTTCCACACTACTAATGATCTTATTACTGGTGACATTGCTTTATTCAGCAGGCATGAGCATATCGTTAATTTCCCCGGCATGCCAATTGGAACTTGCTCTCTGTGTTGGTAAGGGCATTATTTTTGCTTTCCTTGCCCTGGTCTTGAGAGAGTGTCTCAGAATGACATTGTAAAATATGGGAAATGTAGCCAATGGATGACTTAAATGCTATTTCATCACCACATTCATAGCACCTATATCCCTTAATTCCTAAAGAGCCACATAATGCTCAAGTCATACCTCCCAGAAAAGCTTAGGTAGGAGATGGTATGAGCTCATCTACCAGTGAAAAATGTAGTTATTACCGTTATTTACAGATGGAGATATTTCAAGTGATGTTCATTCAAAAGAAGTAGGTTTATGTTTCTCTTTTTGCAGTGAAAAATCTGAAGGACACCATTAGTACAATGGTGAAACTGTTTTTAGATGCAGCACCATATGTGGTAAAACCTGGGAATAAGGATGGAGGCAGACAAGGAGGAAAAAGGATGAATGAGCATTGGTGATGATAGAGCAAAGGCGAAAGGAGTTGGGAAAAACTAATAAAATAAGGAAACGTGGAAGAGGTTGGATGGGATGGATAATAGGAAAAAATGAGATGATTAGTCCTGAAAAGAGCTGGTAAATGATGTAGAGCAAACGCACTTCAAACACAACTCAGGGCAACAGCTTTCAACTATAAGATTCAATGAAGCATGTGAGCTAGGCTAGCCGTTGCTAACACCGTTCCAATGTTTCACACTTACCCCAGTAGTTGGCATCTTTCTATGCTGGAATGGCGAATAGTCTTCAGGAAACACAATGTGCGTACATATATTAAATGCAAAAACTTTTCACACAGTGATTTATTGGAAAAGTAATTCTCAGTAGGTACATATAACTTATTTTTAAGAATTTTTTTTATATTTTACCTACCACTAATTTTTAACTGCCCCTTAAAAACTTTAAAAAAAATTAGCTCTTACAAACTTCCCCATGCAAAATTTTGTTCTCAGATTCCTGAAATTGGTTTGCTAGAAAGTTTGAAGCTTCCAGACACCATATTATTTCAAGATGATGAAGAGAAGTCACTGAGGTTATTCAGTGCTGAGGGGCTAAGGTGCACACCTCTCCGTGCATTGAAAAAGTGGAAGATCTTCTATGATGGAAAAATGAGGTCAGTTTTGGCATCGATGGTGAACTTTATTTCTACATTAAGAGGAAATTTTGAAAGAATCAGGGATAGAAATTTCTAGGATATCCTAGTATACATTCTGAACTAACTCAGTCAAAGAATGACATTTTTATATTCTAAGATAAAACTTTGAACTATTCTTCATGAATTCACTATATGGTTATAACACAACCATTTATTCAACTAATCATCATCAAGATTACAACTGCTGGGAAAATTATTAGGAGGGAGAAAAGTTTAAAGAGTTTTTAAGGCACTTATTTAGGTTCTATTTTCTAATACTGTCCTTTATCTTGAATGAGCAATCCAAATATTTTGTGCAATGCAACATATGTACTCTTAGCCTGCTAGTCTGAATGAAACAGCATCCATACTATTTTTCTTGATAGCTTCTCAAGATGCTTTGTTCCCAAGAATCATGTCTCATAAATTGTGACAAAATAGAAATTAAATCCTGGCTACGTCACTGCCATGTTGCCACCGTATTGGATTTACCCCTTTCTCAAACAGATTCCTGCTGAGAGAGGAGAGGATTTTGTATGCACTTCTCAATTAATTTTGCATGAACTCCTCAACTTCATTATGTTCATTTTGCCATCCAAAAACTGATATATGTACCACAAATACATGCCTAAGAATTATTTCTCTTAAACCCTCTTCCACATATTGTGAATATAGTTAATGCTTTCTTGCAGAGTTGGAAATGATATCAAAAATATAGTTCATGTTCATCTTGATGCCATTTGGACATCCAACCTTCCTTTCTTTGATATTGACATGAATACCGATGCCATGCTATTAGCTAAAATATTTGCCAGGGAACCATGGAATGATGATTTTTTTGAAACTGTGAAAAAGTAAGTGCATAGTTTGTTTTTAGGTACATTTTTCACTTTTATATTTTATAAGCACTGCCACTAAAATACTGTACCACTAATAGCTTCCGTCTGACTCATTATGAGCAGCATGGCAGCATCCATGGATCAGCAGAAGTTAATGGAGAAATTTTCCCCCTAAAGATGAATTCCCTGAAGAGCCGCAACTATGGTAAGATATAATGCATGAAAGATCTGTCGTGTGAGAGAGTATTAATAAGCACCAAAGTACTTCCATCATAGAGAACTACAACGTGTATCCTTTATGGTGAAAGTATAATGTACAAAGTGTATCCTTTACAGTGAAAGTATAATGTACAAAGTGTATCCTTTACGTTGAAAGTATAACGTGGTTAAAGATATAATTGAGCATTCCACAGGGATCTACAAAACTTCATCCACAAGATCACATATGAACTTATAATTAATGAACAAATATAAAAACAAAAATATATTACTGTATTTCTTCCAATATTCCCCCCAATTTTTAAAGCTTCAGTTTTAGAAATAGTTTCAAATATCAAAGCAGGCCTTGTATATAATATTCTCAGGTTCACTACTTGTGCAGGTAAAGTAATAAAAATCTCCATTGTTTCAATTACCATTATGGAGGATCAAGTTAATGTATTGACCATAATACTCAATATTATTTCACCTTAAAAAGTCGACTAGTCATTGTAATTCTATACCTTACTATAAACTATAATTACTAAATTAGGTGGAATGGTGAAGCGAAGCTCTTCTCTTGGACTACAACCTTGTCGTGGTAAAAGGGCTTGCGTGCTCCGATGACCCCTAGAGCTGTACTGGCGGGAGCATTGTTCCTGGTAGGGTCACCCATGCCAGATTGGTCGAAAGATAGGAGACAGACGAATGGTAGTCCTTGCAGCATCTGTACCTCAGTGAGGCGGCTGCAAAAGGCATCTGACCCCAGTGGGGCGGCCTCTGAAGTGATGGTGTCACGTAAAAAACACTATTGGGATAGGCCACGGAATACTATCTCAATTAAAACAAAAACCTTGAAATTATGGACAGTACTCAATTGATAATAAATCCTGGCAACTACGGGACTCGGCCCAGAGGGCCGGGTGTCGTGCCCGGAAGCGGTGGGAGCAAGGCCCCTGCGGTCGTCATCACACGAAAGCCTTGCTCAGACGTAACAGCAGCAGAGGAAAAGAAGACAAATAAGAGGAACGAAACAATCAGAATAGGCACGTGGAATGTTAGGACAATGCTGAGGGCGGGGAAGCTAGAGAATATAAAGCAAGAAATGGAGAGGGTGTGTGAAGACATCATGGGTCTGGGTGAAGTAAGATGGAAGGATGACGGGGATTACTGGAGCGGTGATTATAGAGTGGAGAATTTATAGTGGAGGGAATGAAAGTCAGCGCGGGGTTGCATTCGTAATGAATAGGAAACTAGGTAGAAAAGTAGTGTATGCAGAACAGGTGAGTGATAGGATAATAGTCGTGGAACTAAAAGCAGAACCAACGAATTTAGTTATAATCCAGGTTTATATGCCTACCTATAATCATAAAGAGGAGGAAGTAGATGGGGTGTACGATCAGCTAGAGGAAATAATTGGAAGGATACCAGGAAGTAAGCACCTGGTAGTAATGGGGGATTGGAACGCGGTGGTGGGTGAAGGAAGAGATGGGCGGGAGGTGGGCGATTACGGGCTAGGAAGGAGAAACGACCGGGGCGAGAAAGCTGTGGAGTTTTGCCGCAGAAATAACCTAGTAATTACAAATACATGGTTCAGACATAATCCTCGACGTAGGTACACTTGGAAGAAGCCGGGAGACACAGATAGGTTCCAGATAGATTATATAATGGTACGTCACAGATACAGGAATAGTGTTAAAAACTCGCATGCTTATCCAGGAGCAGATGCAGACAGACCACAACTTAATAGTCATGAAATGTCGGGTAAAATTGAAAAAGATAAGAATGGGAAGGAGGGTACGAAAGTGGAATACGGAGGCATTAACTGGGGCAATGAAGAAGAAGTATCGAGAGAAGGTGGATGAGATAATGGGTGAGGATCATGGAGTTGATCAGTGGAAGATGAATGGGGAAGTTTGAAAAATGGAATTGTAGAAGCGGCGAAAGCAACGGTAGGTGTAGTGAGTGCAACTAAAATTAGAAAACCGTGGATCACGAAGGAGATGATCAGGGAGATGGAGGAGAGAAGGAAATGGAAGAGCGTAAACTCAGAACTAGGTAAGAGAAAATACCGAGAATTTAATGACAGGCTTAGAAGAGAAACAAAGAAAGCAAGAGATGTGTGGTGGAGGAAACAGATCGACGCGTTACAGAAATACCAAAAAGAGGGAAGAGCAGATGCATTATATAGGAAAGTAAAGGAACTGACGGGTTGTAATAAGGGAAGGGGAATTACAACGATAACAGACAAGACGGGAAAGGTGATCGTAGAACCGAGAGAGATCCAGGAGAGGTGGAAGGAGTATGTTGAAGAGCTGTATGTTAAAGAAATAAGGCCGAATAGGTTAGATATAGAAAGGGAAGACGATATCGACAGAGATGGCATCGGACCAAGTATCCTAGATAGCGAAATCGAAAGAGCTCTACGAGACATGAAAAGGAATAAGGCGGTGGGAATAGATGACATACCTGCAGAGTTTTTAAAGATCATGGGGAAGAACGGAAGAGGAAAACTTTTTGCGCTTATTCGTAGGATTTATGAGGATGGAGTGTGCCCGGAAGACTTCGCGAAGACTGTACTAATTCCTATACCAAAGAAGAGTAAGGAAAAGCCTGTGAAGACTATAGGACAATAAGCTTAATGTCCCACGCGGCCAAAGTAGTTCTGAGGATTCTAAACAGAAGGCTAGAGAAGAAGGCAAATGAATACCTGGGTGACGACCAGTTTGGGTTTAGGAGAGGGACGGGAACGCAAGACGCTATAGCGGTGATGAGGATGCTAGTAGAAAGAAACCTAGAGAAAGGGCAGGATGTTTTTTCATGCTTCATAGATTTTGAGAAGGCGTTTGATCGGGTGGAATGGACAAAATTAATGGGAGTGTTGAAGAAATTAGGGGTCGATTGGAGGGACAGGCGTCTTATTCGAAATTTGTATATGAATCAGACTGTGCAAGTTAGGGTAGCCAATGGAGAATCGGGATGGGCCACGATGGGACGGGGAGTGCGGCAAGGGTGCCCACTATCGCCGCTGCTTTTTAACGTGTATTCAGAAGAAATGGTAAAGGAGGCATGGGGGGAGGAGGAGGTAGGAATAAAGGTAGGAGGAGAGCTGATAAAATCTGTGAGATTTGCAGATGATCAGGCATTGGTTAGTCAGTCGGCCAAGGGGTTACAGTCAATGGTGAATGCATTAGAGGTGCAGTGCGAAAAGTATGGGATGAAGATCAATCACAAGAAAACGAAAGTTATGAAATTTTCTAGAAGTAAGAAGACGGGGCTGAATATAAGGGTGGGAGGGCAGAAGATAGAGCAGGTCGAGCAGTTTACGTATCTGGGTAGTATTTTGGAGGCGAATGGGTTTAGTGGTAAAGACATCAGATGCAGAATTGCGTTAGCTAAAGATGCATTTTCGAAGAGAAGGGAATTGATGAGGGGAGGTCTGAGAAGAGATGTAAAGAAGAGACTGGTGAAAACTTTAATATGGAGCGTGGCGCTATATGGGTCGGAAACTTGGTCATTGCAAAGGGAGGATGTGCGTAGACTTGAGGCTTTTGAGATGAGGGTCTGGAGAAGGATGGAGAAGGTTAGCTGGATGGCGAGAAAGACGAACGAGGAGGTATTGGATATGGTCGGAGAGGAGAGGAAGCTTGTGGCAGAGGTTCGGAGAAGGCAGAAGAGATGGATGGAGGAGGTTTTGAGAGGAGAGGGCATGTTGAAAAGAGTGATAGAGGGGAGAACACTGGGGAAGCGTGGAAGAGGAAGGAGGTGGATAGGAATTCTGGACGAAATAAGAGGAGGTAGAAGATATGAAGAATTGAAGAGGGATCTAATAACGGGCCATCCTTAGGAGGGAAAGCGAGACAATTTCTATGAGTTTGGGATACAGAATGGGGACTGTCCAAGAACCTTCCAATCAGCTGGTAGAATACTTGAATGAATGGTGAAGTGAAGAACTTCTAAAAATGAACAATATTAGTCACCGTCATTTTTTTAAACACCTCCACTAATCAATGCTACACTGATACTGCTCTCTATGGAAGTACATATATTAAATCAAAATTATATCATCTGTATGTTGTGACTTGGGGCTTTGCAATAAATAAATTATTTAATTAATTATCCTAAATATAATTTTTTTAAATAATAGGAAAACTTATCAACTGTTACACCCTTATTTATACCCTGGCAATGATGTTTAGGATCCCATAAGTGACTTCAGCTCGAATATAGTCCCCCAATTAATTTTCCCACAAAGTTTTTGGGCAAAAATTAAAGGTGGGGATTATATTCAGAGATACACAGTTAATCATATTACATGAACTTCATTGCAGTTAGCTAATAGAAAATGCATTTTCAAATGAATTCCCAAGTTACAGGAAGTAAGACTTTTTAGTTCATATTATTTTTTATCTATTGTTACAAAGCCATGATTTCTATAAAAATGGGTATTGGAGGAGAAAAAAATTCAAGAGTAGATATTACATCCATGTAAAATTTTTATTTTCCCTTTCAGGTCTCTAACCTCCAATGGCTGTTATGAATTGGATATTGGATGTCTAGATTTTAATTCAGAATCATAGTAAATTGAAACCAGTCAAGCAATCTAATGAATTTCAGATAAAGCTGTTTAGTTTTTTTCTACCATAGCACCAAAAACTATCATGAAGTAATGCTACATCTTGAATCATCTTCACTCAGCAAGAATCCCCTGAAATCCATTTTCTAATTCAAACTAATGCCAATATTTTGGTACTGCTGCATACATACACAAAACCATACTTTAGGCCCGTGATAAACATTTTGAGTTACCTTTTTTCTTTGATTTTTCATTCATTTCTATCATGGCAACTGTTTTCCTCATAATCAGTGTGACAGGGTGCAACTTTTCTGTGGTCATTATCATCATTAGTCATTCAATCTTAAAATTGGTAAACTCCAGCTCTCCACTCTGCACTATCCTTGCTGACTCCTTTAAGCTCTCGTAGATCTTCTGTTTCATATTCTGTTTTGTCTGGCCCTAGTATTTGTCCCTCAGAGTTCCTTATGGAACTTTCTTTTACTTGCATTATGTTCCTTACAAATATATAGTGTCTCAAGGTGTGGCCTATCCATCTTGATATTGAAGGATCTGGTGTTTTCCTGGAGAATGACAAATGTGAAGTGTTCTCACGATTCCCACCAGGTCAGGAGTTTGGCTGCTGCCGATGTTTCAATGGGTGACACTTACATCATCTTCAGAGTGTTGATGCCAAGGACTCTTCTGTCCTCACCTAAATACCCATTCTCACAGGTTAAGTCAGCTATGGTTGGCTGTTGTCATTCCCCCTTCTTCCAGGCATTATTTCTATGGAGCATGGGTTGAGACACAGAGTGCATCAAATACTTATGCACAGAAACTTATACCTGAATGGCCGAAGTCACTACCACCCATTCCAATATATAATGGTCCTTTCAACCCTTGTTCATCACGCAAAATCAGTCATGGACAAGGAAAGCTCCCCATGCAGTTTGAGGATCTACAGACAACTTTCCCCCAAAAAGGCTATTCAGAGAGAGAGAGATATTAACAGCCCTAAAGAGGACCTCAAAGGAATGTGACTAAATCCCACATGCACAGAGTTTCCTCGTTCCGGGAGCAACCCTCACGGAGAAAGAAAAACCCATTGCCAAGGCTTGCCTCCCCTACATTTCAACCATCACTGGGAAAATCTCCAGGATCTAGGCAAAATATAATATCCAAACAATTCACAAGCCACCAAGAAAGCTGCCAGGCCATCTAGTTTGAGTCAAGGATGAATTGGAACTCAAAACTCTGTGAGTTTACCAGATTCCATGCCAGTGTCGGAAAACGTAATTGGTGAGACACGATGGAGACTTGGCTAAAGGAACAAAGGAGGTGCATCAGGTTGGTCCACCTTGAAAAATCAGCCATGGTGGAGCAGAGCCTGACTAAAGACCATGTCATCTCCTTTTATGACACCCAACTCATCACTTAGGCCATTGGAGATTGGGACCATTTGACAATGGAAGCGATAGAAATCCTGCTAGAAAAGGACACCTTCAATTGTGACTCCAGGCATGTGCTAAGCTAAACATGGAAACCCATAATCCAAATAATAATGGCTGAAAGAAGGGGGAATGACAACAGCCAATCATAGCTGACTAAAGCCATGATAATGGGCATATAGCAGAAGACATGGGCATGACAATGGGCATATGGCCCTGGTATCAAAACTCTGAAGACGAAGGAAGTGTCATCCATCAAAATGTCGGCAGCTGCCAAACACCTGAACTGGTGGGAATCCCAAGAACACCTCACATTCATCTGGATCTTATCTTCCTGATAGATCTTCATATGGTTCTCCTCTTCTATTTTTCACCACAGTTCTTCTTTCCAGATCTTAACTATCGATTTGATCTCCAGTATCAGCCTCCAGCACCATGTTTTGAAAGCCTATATTCTCCTCTGCTCCAGATTTCTAATGGATCATGTCTCTGAGCACAACACTCCATACAAATTTTTCAGTTACTCCTTCCAAATTGTTAATCCTATTTTCTCTTAATATGATAGTTGTTTTTCATCGTGAATGCTTTCTTGGCTATAGCTAATTTTTTAAATGTCTATTGAACTTCTTCCATCCCACGTGATCCAGCTCCAAAGGTAGGTGATGGTTTCCACTGGCTTTAGTCCCCCTCCCTGTAGCATAATATTTCTTCAGCTTTTCTTTTCCACATATGAACTAGGATTTTTATATTATTAACATTAATCCCCATGTTGTAGCCTTATGGCATGTACCCAATCCATTTTGTTCAAGGATACTTGCAGGGCTTCAGGCCTCTCTGCCAAGTCATCAGCTAAATGGAGCATATGTTGATTTCTTCTCCATTCACCTTAATTCCTTTGATTTCCATTTTATAGGCTTCTTTGAATGCTTTTTCCAGGTATCAGATGAAATGTGCTGATGGAATGTTGCATATTGGTCTGACTACTCTGTTTATTTTAGCTTCAATTTTTCTTCTGTCCTTCATTCTCATTGTATTGACTTCATTCTTAAGTAGTTAATGGATAATTTTCCTGTCATTGCAAACAATTCCTATCATTTCAAGCAATTTGAGCATCTTATTCCAATCTGCATTATCAAAGTCCTTCTCCAAGTCAAGAAATTCCTCATGAAGTAGTACATATGTTTAAATGTATCACCTTTCCAGTGATAATTCAATGACAGTGTGTGGCCTCTCTGGTTCCTTTGTTCTTCCTGAGTCAAAAATGGGTTACCTTAGAATTTTTCTTTAATCTTTCCCTCTATCCTCCTACTGATTATTCTTGAGAGAGTTTTGGATGCATGAGACAGCAATCTCATATTTCTGTAATCCTCAGATCTCTTAAGTCTTTATTTACTTCGGCAATGAAATCATCACTCTTCACTCACTCCTCCTGAATATTCACATTACTGTAGCTGTCTTTGATTATCCCATGCATGATTTCTTTAGAAAATAGATTTATAGGCCAAGCACATTCGATTTCTAGAAAAAAGGTAAAAAGAACTCTTTGCCTAACCTTTAGGAACACTTTCTCTTTATCACTATGGCCCATGGTTCTTTCCTTTGAGGAGACTATAGCAAAAGGAACGTGATGCTCTCAAACTGCAAAATCACTAGGAAACTAGTAACCAACTAAACTATCTTTACTGAAGAACAACCAATAGAACAGTGAAGTAAAGGGTAAATTTTAACGATTTGTATTTTCTGGACCCAAAGTCAGGCTTAAGTCCATTGACAGAGAGCTTTAATAAGGATGGTTTTAATTTTTATACTTTTCATACATGTTTTTCACCTATATGTCTGTCGTGCAACCATAGATTAAAGAAGGGAATAAATGAAACCAAATGGTCTGATGGCACCGGGAAATACTGAAGCCTTAAAAGTGCAATCTGCCATAATGAATGGATCAGTTTTGCTGATAATAAGAGAAAACCATATGCAGTACGTAGTAATAAAATTATTTATCTGCACACTTGCAAAATATGAAAATAATTTTAACACATTCACTGCATTTTTCATAAATTTTATGGAAAAATTGCATGCAATTGACATGTTTGGTGGATAATTTTTCACAAAAGAACAGGCTTCACTTTCAAGCGTCCAGGCACGTCGTAGCCAGGGGGGTCTATGGGCTTCAGCCCCCCCGAAATTTTTTCCCTGTGCGGCGGCTGCCTATTGCCAAGGGGACTACTAGTCCCCCCCCCCCCCCCTTCCCCCGAAGAAAATTTTTGGTTTTTGCCTGCATGCATCAAAATGCCATCTTCTTTCTTCTTTAACACATTCAACGTGTATGTGATATGGAAAGAATTTCTTCCAAGCAGAACCAGTTAAATATTATCCATTTAAATAACCAGCCATTCAGGAACAGCGGCCGTGTGGCTATAACCCCCACCAACGCCGTTCCAGAATGGCACCCTCGTTGAACGTGTAAATCTATGCATACAACACCAATTTTATAGTGAGTGTATTTTTCCGGCCAGTTTGGACACTTCAATTTGATTATTATTAACCCAAGACTGAGCCCCCAACCTATTAGTACGTACCTCACTAAGCCCCTCAATTCTTTGAAAATATTCTAAATGTGGATTTTTTTACCAGAATTTCCCAAAATGTCAGATTAACCTAGGTCATGAATTAATGGCAGCTAGGATGATTGGCCTTCGCTGTTAAGTAGCAGCAGCCAGTAGTTATTTTTTTTAGATGTGTTAATCAATTGCAAATGGTTGATACATTGTTGAAATTGTTGTTGAAAAATTGTTGAAATCTACAATTCTAAATGTATATTTCAGGAATTATGCAGTGGAAACACTTTCATCGCTATGTTTCCCATTTTATGTATTTCCAAGATGGTACATGTATCACAGTGGGTACAATAAGTGTTCCAGTAACATTTTCAAGGTATCTACCCTTGCCATGAACTTGTATTATGTCTACACTAGGCATTCATCTTCCTAATTCAATCATTCTTTTGCATATTTTTTCAGCAAGGAGTATGGATATGTTACTAAATCAACTGGAGAAATAATACCAATCACATTCAGCAGTCTGAAATTACATGAGCATGGAGAAGGTGGAACTCCCCCAAAAGATTACAGCTTTTCAATCAAAGCAGGTTAGAAATTTTCTCGTAAAACTAACATTTATTTAACTTTTGTTCTTCAGGAATCATGTGACTGAAATTGATGAGGAACTTTCACCTGGATGCTTAGCAAAATGTACATAGTGAAGATGATGAAGCACGATGAAGTTTCATATTGTGTTTTATACCCAGATTCTTTCCAGGGATTTAGGAGAGGGCCCCCATAGGGAGCTCTCATGGTTAAGGATGAAGTTATGTCAGGGAAATGAGAAGGAAGTGAGTCAAATGTCAGGGATTTTGGTGTTTGAGGACCCCCGGCTGTAGAACTAAAAATGGCCCTACATAATTGATTTTGTAATTTTACCAATGTGATTTATAAGATTTATAACCAACCACATATGTACATTATTACTATGTTTAAATTTTTTAATTAAATTATCATCAGCATACATTAATCCAAATATTAGTTTGCCGCAGCTCTTTACTCCACTCTTCTATCAGCTAAAATATAACATTTAATTAAAAAACAATAGTAATAATGAAAATTGTTGAGGTTCTATAGGATCAGCGAATATAAGGTAGATATTAAAGGCACACATTTAATAAACTGTGAAACAGTCACATGTCACCGGACCACAAGAACTCCGGAAGTACAGGAAGCCAACCAAAAAAAAACCATGCAGCAGACACACCTGAGACAAAAAAATATACTGCAAATATAAACAATGAACAAATGCCATGCAGTTATCAGTTTACATAATGTTGTCAGATAGGCACCAACAAAAATAATACCTAGTTATTTTATATTTTGAATATTTACTTTTATGTGATCACACACAGAAATTTAGTAGTACATATCACAGAATAATTTATGTGTGCAGGGAATGCTGCTGTTCTGCATGCATAATATGTGCAGGAGACACAACCAAAATTATTGTTTGTTTAATTAAAACAATATTAAGACAAAATAAAATGGAGTAGTATTGGATGAGGACAAAGGAGGAGCATAAAAAGAAAAACATTTTAACCAAAATGGTTCATAGTTATCCAATTTGACATCAGAAGAAGAAAACATAATTATGCACGTGAAATATAGGGTAAATATTTTAATATCTTAGCCTGGGATTTTGTGGGCCCCTCCAGGTTCATGGGCCCCAGGTAGCTGCCCAGTCCAACCACCATAAAATCCACCACTGAGAAAACTACACACTCTATGACAAACATTTAAATTATGAGTGAGGATAGGGGATGAGTTTTTTTCCATTCAGAATATGGACATTAGGGAATAGAAGGTCTGGGATGGGAAGTGGGAAAATACAAAAAGTTTTAAAGGATTTAAGGTTTTCCCAGCAAATTATATACGTAAAGGTTTCTTGGCTTGACGCCGGGTAAGATTATTGAATTTCATCAACGTTTCAATGGTATACTCAGGCATCATCATCAGGATAATGAGTCGAGTGAGGATGCTGCCGGTTATATATAGCCACTGATTGCTATGGGGGCCGTTACAAATTCTTTGAATTTGGTCAATTACCGGTCTCCAAGTCTTACTTAAGTTGAAGCTGTTGTCTCTATTGATGTTGCATATTTTGTTCCACCCATATCAATATGGCTTCTTTTGTTATTCTTTCCCAATATTTGGATGCCTGGAAAAGTAGTGTGGAAATAGGGAAATCAACATGATGACCAAGGGCAAGGCTATCCTCTGCTAATGCAGACTTTTCCGGTAGGAAAAGCTTTATGCTCCTCTCATACTCTTTGATTCTTTTCTCGATGGTCCTTCCTGTCTCGCCAATATACAGCCTACCACACTCGCATGGTATGCGGTATACTTTGGTTGTTTTCAAGCCGAGGTTGTCCTTAGAGGTGACCAGGAAATTTTTTAGCTTAGCATGCGGTTTATGTATCGTTTCCACTCTGTGTTGTATTAATATCCTCAATATCTTGTTAGATATAGATGATATATAAGGAAGGCAAGCCTTAGCAATAGGTTTTTCTTTCTCTTCCAACATCTCCACTCCATTGGCAGTGAAAGTTTGTTTTAAGGCCAAATTTTTTTCTTGTAGGCTATAGCCATTCACATGAAAGGTGTCTTTAAGGTGCATTAATTCCATCTCAAGGCTGTTGGAGTCCACAATGGTTTTCACTCAATGGAAAAGGGTAGAGAGAACACTCATTTTCTGCCCTGGATGATGATGGCTCCTCCCATTGAAATATAGGTCACTGTGTGTTGGTTTTCGATACCAGTGGCAAATATAGGTTATAACTTTGGGGGGGGGCCAAGACCAGCTAGCTAGTGGCAACCAGCTGTAGTTTAGGTATCCACGCATGCGCCGTGCGCCTCTCGCTGCGAATAGCCTAATTTCAGGGAGAGCCCGGGCCCCCTCCATGTATTCACCACTGTTCGGTACACAGCATGACCCAACCTTCCATCTTCTTTTCTTTCAACCAGAATATCGAATAAAGGTAAACGTTTACTGGCCTCCAACTCCATAGTAAATTGAATACTGGGATGGGTGCTATTCATGTGACTGAGGAATCCATCAAAGCTGTCACGTCCATGTGGCCACACAATGAATGTGTCATCCACATATCTGAAGAAATGTTTTGGCTTCAATGGGGCCAATGTCAGGGCATGATCCTCAAAATCATCCGAGTAAATATAAACAATAGCTGGTGATAATAGAGAACCCATAGTGACTCCTTTCATCTGTTCGTAGAATTTCCTGCCGTTTAGGAAATAGGTCAACGTGAGAACGTGGTAACGGCAATAACGTAATGGCTCCCACAACAATGGGGCATCTGTGGCTATATTTAACTGGCAGTATCCTCGCTCGACTCATTATCCTGATGATGATGGCTGAGTCAACCATCGAAACGTAGATGAATTTCAATTATCTTACCCAGTGTAATACCCATGAAACCTTTACGTATACAAAAAGTTGCTGAACACTTCCTTATCAGGGGGGTTATTTTGTAATCTCACCTTTTTAATGACTCTTTGCAGGAAGGCGGGAGATCCATTTCGCTCTCTTAATGATCGGCTCACGATCGGCCAAGGTCAGATGGTGACTCCATTTCACATTCCTAACGATAGGTGAGATGGAACTAATGAAATGAGGAGCCAAATGAAATGGATCAAGAGTCGAAAGATACGGATCAAGAGTCAAAAGAGCAGATGAATCAAATAAATAGACCGGCAGTTCACCACTTGAGAGCCAAAGATGGTCACGCCGCCTGGGTGGCGGAGTTGAACTATGAAAAATTACGTAATTTTCCACATTTTATGACTTATTCTCACTTAAGTGAGATTACAAAATAACCCCCTCAGAGAGTACAGTTTGTAACATTTCTAACTTCTCTTACACGTCAAGTCTGTAGGCTTTACTTTTTCACATGTTAGATTTCATAGAAGAGATTCCCTTTTCCATCCCCTGGGGAAAAATTTTAGTTGAATCTAGTTGCCTCTAATCTTGGATTGCGTCTTAGTGGGATTTAGTAAATCGGAGTTTTTCCAATGACAGTGGGCAAAACAAATTCTAGGAACCTTAGATAGTTTAAACATTATTTTCAGGGTAGCCTCAACGGTGATAACTGAGAATGAAAAAGATACACATGTGTCAAAGTTTCACACCATTTGGAGTTTCTTTTTCATTACATAATGGTATATAACATTATGAATTATTTGAGGATTACAGGTTTACTGATTCACATGTGTGAGGATCTCTACAGGATATTGTAAGAAGGAAAAATATCAGATGGGAGACATCATATATAGTTATGATGTAGTTTTGCACTGAGTTATAATTTAAATGAGTAATTAAACTTACCATGCTCCATATACTGTCTGATAAGTCACTGGCATGCATAGATCCATGAATATGGTGGGATGCGACTGCTGTGAGGAGAGGTATCAAATCCAGCATAATAAACACTATGCTCAGGCACTTATCGTATAGTTAAGTGGAAGAGTTACTCTGGTAAACTCCAGTAAAACAAAAATTCACTTAGTAAACAAAACGAAAATGATTAATCTGTCTGCACAGTAAAATAAAAAGACACGTTGAAGTTGACGCCCAAGGCAAGGAGCCAAAGGAGACGTCAAGGGAAAGAAACAATTTCACACATTCAAAGAACACGATTGCATCTTCATGTGGCAAAGAGCAAATGAGGATACATTAGCATGCAAACACTCACAGCCAACAACTAACAAACTTAATAAATGCCATGTGTTATCCCGTGCCAACTACAAGGAAAATGAGGCCTTGCTTTTTAAGGGGTCAAGGGAGGCTATTTGGAACACAGTGACCCACACATGCCAGGGATTCCTCACTTTGTAGGGGATGTGGGAAGCAGCTTTGCAAGAGACGAGGGTAAGATAAAAGTGGGGTCTACGAAGCATCAACTATGACTCATCTCCTCTCTGCCGGATGCTGGCCTTCTGCTGCCCTTGAAATTCCCGAAACTACTAGTTACCAAACAGCACAGTTCATGCTCATTGTAGAGGCCCAAATGTTTTTTTTCTAGATTATCAATGCCATTAAGTTGTTGGCACAATGAAATTTAATATCAAATCCAATGCTTTTCCTTTTCCTCACCTGTCCTCTAGGGGAGAGAGATTTCCCCTTACCCCTGTGGATCTGCCCCTGGTCCACCGGCATGGTCAGTCTAAGGGACTAAATAATCTTTTCTCTTTCTTATTTCAGGGGGGAAAATTTACCATATCAAAGTCGAAGTCCTCAAATCCACTGAGTTTTATGCTGGTTGGCAGTGGGAAGCAAGATTTGTGGAATGTATGGCCAAATTCTCTTACAATGGTAACATAGGCTGGGGAGGAATAGAATGGCAGTACAGGCATCCAGGCAATAGGCCTCTGTCAATATCCAGCAAGGACCCAGAATGGACAAAGGAAAAGAATGAATCACGGATGTTTCCTCTTCATAAAGAAGTAAATTATGGGCCAGTTATTTTGCCGTTTCAAATAAATAAAATCTAAGATGAAAAAAAATTCCTGTTTTCATATCTCAACGGAGTTTATTGTTCCAGTGTATACTTCTTCATCTGATAATGTATTCTGCTAGTTGTGTTCTGGAAGAAATATTTCGAATGCCTGTTTTATCTCATTACGTGTTAAAATAATATCCCAGCCTCCACATGACATCCAATTCATGTCAATTTGAAACCTAGACACACAGCATACTTATAGGATAGGCGTGCACACAGTGGGTGCTATGGGTTCTGTGGCACCCCCAAAAAATTTGGAGGGGCACCAAAATTTGGATGTAACAGAAAATTCTGGGGAAAGTGAGTCCTGCTGAAAAGAACTGGAAAACCAATCAATCTAAAAATGTTTAAAGGTCTGATTTTATTTTTTTATCTATATTAAAACTATTCAAACTACCATTCCATGTGCTTCTTTGAAATAGGGTACGGAGTCCAATTGTGGGCACAAAAAAACTAGAAGTAGCAGTATTAGTATATTAAAAACATTATTCTCCCTACTAGCACAAAAAGGATGTTATCTGTATATTTTTAGGAAAGAAGAATACTTGATAATCTATTTATGTAAGTGCAGATTAAATGTGTATGAAATCTAGATTCAACGCCACACGAAAAATATTAAAGTTTGATACATTTGGAATAAAAGGATATGGCATAGACACACACTTATATACAGAATAAATCTGTATTTTATTTACATTACCAAAAAGTACATTAATTGTATACAGATATAGGATATAATCCTTGTTTGATCTTTGTTTCCAGAATGGATAAAATCTAGATTATTCATAGATAATATATGAAAACTAGCGGATATTTGGTAGAGATTTCTTCAGATTTAATCCAGATATTTTCTAAATTCCATGTATTCAAGAATCTGTGTTTTATGCAGATTTAATCCTTTTTGTGCTGGTAGGGCTTATAAAGCTGATTACAAAAAGTTTTTCGTATTTTTTTAATCAAAACTTTTTCCCTATAGTTACTCTGCCTTTAGTTGATAAAAAGTAAATAACAGACTAGTGAAGATATTTTATGCAAGTATTATCAAAGCTTTATTTTATTAGATTACAATTTTTAAAAGTATTTTTTTAAGAAATACCTTATCCTAGCATCGAAAATTAAAGCATAAATGTAATATTTAGATTTTTTGCTTTACAAATATTGGGGCCTTCTAATTTTATTGTGGGAGTTGCTTTATGGAACTGGCTTTCCTCCGAGCACTTGGGAGTTAAGACTTATAGTTACGATTATGGGCAAGGTCAAAAGGCAGCATTTTTATCGTTGGCACCCTCAAAAGCAAAATCCTGCGCACGCCTATAGGATGCCAAAAGAAATTCTAGCATCCATGGAGGATCATTTTGTTTACCTTCATGGCTATTTTTTCCCAATGCACACGCGTGTTGCGTCTTGCCAACCTTCCAGGATGAATGTATTAAATTCTTAATAGGGTAGTTTCCTATTTTTTTTATTGCCTAGATCTGAAGTTTATAACCCCTGGAGTATGTATTTGAAGCCGTTCGATTTAAAAATGGCGTTAAGTATTTTTCCTTATTAATTAAAAAGTGAAAAAATTCAACGGCGCGAAAACGCGACGGCAAACTATTGCATGCTGGTTAATCCTACGTGTGACGTCAGAGGTACATACGTACGCAACTACTCTGCCGCTAGGTGGTTCGCCGTAAGCTGCTTATCTGCAGACGACGTCCGCCGAGAAAGCTTTAATGATAATAATAAATTTATTGACGGGAAAAAAAACCATTTACAAAAGTAAACTTGGTGTAAAATGGAAATGAGCTTTATTTATTAATTTAGCTTTTGCTTTAGTCACATAGAGAAACCTAATCAAAATAATTAAATACATTTATGGTTACGGTATGGGGAATGAAAATCGTATAAAATATATTCTCAAATTAATGGTGCTAGCTCCTATTTTTTAGGTGAAGTTAGTATGAAAAGCATGAAATAAACCATTTTGTTCGTATTCATTTCGAAATATTTCCCGCAAGCAAACACGAAATCGTCAGTTAATAACTATACGGAGAGCAGGTGCTACGCCGCAGCTATGATACGAATACACATTAATTTAATTCATCCACTTTGTCGAGGTGTCATCGCCAGAACAAGAAATTAGTAAAAAAAAAAAAGGCTTACCGTCAATAGCATAATGGATGGCAAAATCTCGACGCAAACTACGTATGAGCAAATACTAAAACAACTAAAATGCGTTGATCACCCCTCACCGTGATCACAGACCATTGATGGGAACTCGTGATTCACTGCATCAGCTGATCAGCATCATATTCCCCAAGGAGAACCAGTAACATGCCTCCGAGAACATTGCTT
Source organism: Pyrrhosoma nymphula (assembly GCA_963573305.1). Lineage (NCBI taxonomy): Eukaryota > Metazoa > Arthropoda > Insecta > Odonata > Coenagrionidae > Pyrrhosoma > Pyrrhosoma nymphula. The sequence continues at coordinate 101,281,381 of OY754334.1, read as the reverse complement.
TATATAAATTGTTTTGTGCCGAAGTGTCACACAACAACAATTAGCGATAGCAAGAAAGCTTACGTCGCGGTTCCACTAAGCGAGAAGAGGAGAATTTTGTGGTTCAAAGCTGTCAGAAGAGAGTACCTTGAACTTGTTCTCATGAAACCTTGTGGCTTTGTATATCAGCAAAAGGAACTGATGATGAATGGTAACTAATGGAAAATGCAAGGTATGAATGATAGGAATGGTAAATGAAAGGAATAGAAGGTGAGATAAAGGAAATGTTAGTAAAAACGAAAGTGATCAAAACGTAAACAACTAAGCCGGAACACCACAGAACGCGAAGTCACAGGTACGCAGTTTCGTTATTCATTTCACTGCGCATGCGACGCTTGCCGCGAAAAACGCCTTCGCGGTAGCTCTGTACTAGCAGTGAGCGTAGGAGCTTAGAAAACGTCTTTTAATGGCATGCTCAATGAAGGAGACTTTCCGAACTTTGAGCATTATAGTCGAGGTATATGTTACCTCGTACATGTTCACCAGATTTTAGGGACTCTGAAATACAATAGTAAGTACAGTCGAAGATAATTCCATATACCTCGCAATGTTGACTATCAACCTGTTAAGGGTGCGGTCCAAAATGCGCTACAAATGCTCCGGAGCATCTGGAGCGAGCTTCCAGGCGGTCCGTAAGTCGCTCCCAGTCGTGGGAGCACTGGGAGCGAACGTGAACCGATGCTCTGGAGCGTTTTCGGCGGGAGCGTCTGGAGCGCCCCGTAGTGCTTTTTGGACCGCACCCTAAGCCTTTCCGAGCCTTTTCAAATGAACTTAAAATTAACATTCAATTTTCTTGGAAACTAAGACTTTTTAATCCAAATAATTTGCGTGTAATGAATACGTTTATGCTGGGGCACCTGTCGCAATTAATGAATTCTGTTTTCTTTGATGAAGGAAACTACCTTATTAACAAAACTCTTCTAAAACTAGCAACTTCGTGGAAATTTGTATTTAAAAATGGGGAAAATGTTATATAAATACAATTTTCATTATTGAGCTGATTTATGCTTCGTGATTTTCTTCCAAGGTCACGAGAAAGTACCTATCGTTTAATCCTCTTTTCGAGCTCCAAGGAAACCAGAGAAAAAATGCCCATAGGCAATTCTGCCGCACATCCCTCTTTCAGAGCTGTGTTAACAGCAACGGGGGGGAGGAGGTGGGGAGAAGTGGGTCTTGGAAAAATAATGCGAAGTTATACATATACTCCCTTATACTATACATATGTATGTATATCTTATACTCTCACCATTCCATTCCTACATTCATACATGTAGATTTCCATGGCTAGTTAGGTCTCCCATGTATTAGGGCCCCTAGGCAGTGCTCAGTAGGGTGAAGAGAGTTTAACTTTTTTTCGAATATCCAAACCACCTCAGGGTGAGAAAGCTGCCTTTTGGGGTGTTACTTCACCATGAAAAATGTCATAAATATCAAAATGCTATGCTCTACCCAACCTGCGTGAGACTTAGTGTTGAAAAATTGCCAAAGAGTCAGGCGGAGTCCGCACATACGATAACCCCCCCATAGGCTTTTGGGGGTGCCAACGATAAAAATGCTGCCTTTTGACCTTGCCCGTGAACGTAATCATAAGTCGTAACCCCAAGTGCTCGGAGGAAAGCCAGTTCCATAAAGCAAATCCCTCAACAATAATAGAAGACCCCAATATTTGTGTAAAGCAAAAAATCCATATATTACATTTCTACTTTAATTTTCGATGCTAGGATAAGGTATTTCTTAAAAAATACTTTAAAAACTGTAATTAAATAAATCTTTGATAATACCAGCATAAAATATCTTAACTAGTCTGTTATTTACTTTTTATCAACTAAATGCAGAGTAACTATAGGGAAGAAATTTCGATTAAAAAATACGAAAACCTTTTTGTAATCAGCTCTATGAGAATAATGTTTTTAATATATTAATACTGCTACTTCTCGTTTTTTCGCGCCCACAATTGGATTCCGTACCCTATTTCAAAGAAGCACTTGGAATGGTAGTTTGAGCAGTCTTATTACAGATCAAAAAATAAAATCAGACCTTTAAAAATGTTTAGATTGATTGGTTTTCCAGTTCTTTTCAGCGGGACTCGCTTTCCGCCAAGTTTTCTGTTCCATCCAAATTTTGGAGCCCCTCCAAAAGTTTTTGCGGGTGCCGCGGCACCCATGGCACCCACTGTGCGCACGTCTATGGGCCCCGCTCATTTTCGCGCATTCACACAAGTTTTCGGGTTTGCGCGATTCAATTTTGAAAGAATAACTAATAGATAGAGCGTATAAACAGTCCCTAAAGATAGTAATCGAAGAAAAGCATAAGTGAAATGAAGTGATAACTCCACAGAGTATAGCCCTCTCATAAAGACTGACAGCAAAGGAATCACGGATCACCTTCCCATCGAGCGGGCAGAGGGTTTCACTGAATATATCCTCCTTTAATATATAATTCATGTAGCCTGAGCGATAAATCACTACACATAAAATTCAATGATTTGGCCTAAAAAAATAAAGGCTGTTTTTCATGGGATATGGCGCGTAACGGTGTGTATTTCGTATGTTTGCTGTACTATTTTTGTAATTCATTTCTCACCGTCATGATTTTTGTAAAATAAAAAAAAACTCGGCTGACAAAGAAGTTTGTGAGAAGACGTTTTCGACGTACGGCGTGAAATAAATAGGTAAGTCAACTCAAAGCCTCAAATATGTGCCTATACAACTTTGTTAAGTACTGAGAACCTCGGTAAAAAAAAACAAGTTATTTCATCATAAATTCACTACATTTACTTCTTGGTTCTTACAACTACTTAAATTTAAAAATATCTTGCATCTACTTTATAATTACTCGATATAAATGTCGCTCAAGCCAGTTTAAGTTGAAAACGGATTGCCAATGTATAATTTCCCTAATCGCTGGGATTTGATCGCGGGCCCTCCGCATGAAAAGTAAATTCGCAAACATAAGTGAATGCAATGGGAGCAAGCAGCACAGTCCTATACGCGACCGTAGCGTATGAATAACAAGAAGGTAGGCAAGCTCATGGTACTAATACATGTGCTAGTACCATGGGCAAGCTTTCCGGCTCAGTATTTCATTCCGATGGTACGTTTTCTTGGGTTCCAATCCCATTTTACCGGCGGATTTTTTCATCGCGCCATCTAGCGGATTGTCACGGAAACATTTAGCGATCTGAAGTAGAAGTGCACGAAGTAAGCTGTGCTCGGCAGTATCGGTGAAGTAGGGTCGTCAGCAGTGGTTTTTGTTGTATGGGGATGAGAGCCAGCGAAACAATTTGAGGAAGTGCTCTTATTTGCGCAGTGGTATTAAGTGAACGCTCCTTAGCGTTGTAAAACGTGATCGTCTAGACCTCATTTCGACAGGAAAATGCAGTGCTGCGAAGTTAACTCGGACATTTATTTATTGACCGCAAAATGGCACATTGCTATGGAAAATGCGACTACGTTGTCGTTGAAATTAATGTGTTCTGTGCGCACGGTTGTTTTACATTTGGATTCCGTGTGAAGTGAGCAAAGTGATGTGAACTAGGTACTTAAAACAAGTTAAACTGATAGAGGAGTTAAGTCATGCGTACGATGTCTGGCTCCTCTCTCGGCTATTATTTTACGAAATCGCAAAGCCACCGCTGTCTTAACAGCATTAAAGAAACATTGTATCCCTAGAAAGATCAAATACGTCGTTGACTATAAAATAAGTTAATACACGCATCAGCTCGCTCCGTCTAAAAATCACAAACGATCTAGCCAGGTCACTTAGATGCATCAGATGTGATAAGACCAATGTGATATCGCTAGGGAAATATAATGAAAGTTGCCGTGTTTTCACTCGAAGCAGCCACCGCATTAATTGCAGTATCCAGAGTAGTTATATAATGTCAGTGGAAGTCAAATACGTTGGAAAGACGCGAATCTGTTCCCGGAAAAACCTTTGAGGTAAGTGTGTTTCCATTTTTATCGTAATGTTTTTTATTTTGTTCCTTTTTTGTCGTTAGATATCAGTTCAAATATCTTTATGTTTCTGACGTCAATCGGGAGAGGAAGCCCCTGCATGTTACTTGCGAAGGGCCAATGGGGAATAAGTGTGAGGAGCTTAGCCTGCAAAACTTTCAGTCACCCTCGATCTCCAGTCGTGTTCACTTCGCGCTCCTTTGTTCTGTTTCACCAAACGTTACATGTTCCCTTTGCTCGAAGCTTGACTCTCCCACTCTGATCCAGTGGATCCGCTCCAGGGGGGGGACAAAGGGGACAATTGCCCCCCCCCCCCCCAGGTCTGTCCCTTGGTAGGTAACCTGAATAGGTAACTTCGTCATAACCTCAATCGAACTAACTCTGTCTACCTGCTACAAAAAGGCTACAGTTAAAGACAGGTTTTAACTACATAGAGTTGATTAAGGCATCTTTTTGGTGCAAACTAGTGTCACACTCCCAGCTGATTGGTAGGTTCTTGAACATTCCTTTCCCTGATTCCCGCATTTCTATGGTAACTATTCACTTTACTCTGTATAACCTGCTCACCATAAGGTCTCTTATACCCTCTGCATATCCTTATGTAATCCAATATTCAAATGATCCTCCTTTCCCAGTGTCATCCCCTCGATTACCCTCTTCAACATGCCCTTGCCCCATAACACATCCTCCATCCATCTTTCCTGCCCTCTACGAATCTACCCCACCAACTTCCGTTGCTCTCCCACCATATCTGACACTACCTCGTTCATCCCCCACTCCCTCTTCATTCTTCTTCCAACCCACATCTCATATGCCTACAGTCTATGCACATCCTGAATGACTGAATTTCTGACCCATTCAGCATTACCCTTCATATAAGGGTTTTCAGAAATGTTTTCTTTTTGTCTGACCTCAGACCTCCTCCCCCTTGATCAATTCCCATTATTTTGAAAATGTTTCCTTCGCCAGGGCAATTCTACATTTGATATACCTACCACTTAAGCAATTTTCCTCCAAAATACAACTTAGATAAGTAAACTGTTCAACCTACTCTATTTTAAATTCTCCTACCCTTATATTCAGCCCCACTCTCTTAGTTCTAGAATATTCCATTACTTTCTTCTTCTTACTATTCATCTTCATCCAATATTTTATGCAAAATACCTCGAATGAATTCATCATAGAGGAATGATGAATGAATTTCGAACCCCTTGGCTGACTGACAAATGCTTGATCATCTGTAAATCTCGCTGACTTTATCAGATCCCCTCCTACCTTTATTGGTAACTCCATCTCACCCCATGCCTTCTTCACCATTCCTTCTGATACACATTAAAAAGCAGTTGGTGATAGTGGGCACCCCTGCCTTACTCCCTGTCCTATCACTGCCCATTGAATTCTCCATCAGCTACCCTAACCTGCACTGTCTGGTTCGTATACTGATTCCGATTGAGACATCCGTTCCTCTAATTGACAAAAATTGTCCTTGCATGAAGTAATGTTAATATAACTGTGCTTGCAGTAGTTAAAATCTCGAAACCTTGATTCTTATTTCATGTAAAAACCTGACGTGGTAGAAAAACATGGAAGTCATTTTAGAATCAGCATAAAAAATTGATTTAAGAACACCTATTTGAAAAAATCATCTGACAAAAAGTTTCAAAATGCAGACTAGTGTTATCACTGCAATTCGCCATCCCTTACTACCCCCCATCAGTTCCTTTACTTTCCTATATGACGCATCAGCTCTTCTCTCTCTTTGAAATTTCTCTAATGAGTCGATCTGTTCCCTCCACCATACGTCTCTTGCTTTCTTTGTTTCTCTTCTAAGCCTATTGTTAGATTCCCAGTACTTTCTCTTGCCTAGCTCTAATTTTACACTCTCCCATTTTCTTCTCTCCTACATTTCCATTATCATCTCCTTTGTGATCCACAGTTTTCTAATTTTAGTTGCACTTAACTAAGCCTAGGTACCATTGCTTTTGTAGCTTCCACAGTTCCTTTTCTCAAACTTCCCCATTTATCTTCTACTGATTTCACTCCTTGGTCAGGATTTTATCAAACTGATTTTATCTACATGATTTTATCTACCTGCTCTTCTTCATCGCACCAGTTAATGTTTCTGTATTCCACTTTCATACCCTTCTCATCTTTTTTAGTTTAACGAAGCATTTCATCACTAATAAGTTGTGCTCAGTCTGCATCAGCCCCTGGATAGTTACGCAAGTTTTTAACATTATTCCTGAATCTGTGTCTAACTATGATATAATCTATCTGGGACCTATTTCTCCCAGCTTCTTCCAAGTGTACCTACCTTGAGAATAATGCCTGAACCATGTATTTTTGATCACAAGGTAATTTCTCCGACAAAACTACAAAGCTTTCTCGTCATTGTCATTTCTCCTTCCTAGCTAAATACTCACCCACCATCACCCATCTCTTCCTTCACTCTTCACCACATTCCAATCCCCCATTACAACCAAGTGCTTACTCCCAGGTATGCAACCAATAATTTCCTCAAGCTGATTGTTTTCTCTTGCTGATTGTGTATACCATCTACCTACTCCTCTCTACGATTAGAGGTAGGAATATAAACCTGGATTATAACTGAATTTGCTGGATCTACCTTTAGCTTCTACGTCCACGTCCACTTTCTTTAAGTCTTTTCATCTCTGTTATTGAATCCCATGTTGCCTTCCCCTCCCTAAATCCAAACAGGTCATCACCTAAGTAATTGTTTGCTCTCATCTCGGAACTTCTACTAATGATTATAAGCACAATCATTGCCTTGAGTGAAATCAAACTTATTGTCTCAGAGTATGGTACCCAATCTCTTTTTTTTATAAGTATCTTCTCTGCTCAGTCCTTCATCTTTTGTAGTGTTTTCTCTCTCTTACTACCAGATAACATTTTCACCTTAGCATGTAGTCCACTCCCTTCCAGTAGATCTTCCATGTATCGCATTCTTATCCACCAATTTACCTTAACTCTATTGGTTTCTTGCCAAGGTGTATTATTTTTTCCCTATACCTTATCCACCTTAAGTGTTGATGCTTTTCCACTTTCTTCTCTCTTCTGTTTTACTAATAATTTCTTCTGTGATCCATGGCTTTCTAATCCTTCTCATTCCCATTAATCTAACTGTTTTTTTCTGTGGCTTTTATTTATCCTGTTTACATGTAGAACATTATTCCTCAGTGGTTTCCATTCCCCTATCTTTCTTTTGCTCCTTTCCTCTTATTTCCTGGTATTCCCTCTTCTTTGGCCCATTCAAAGTTCCCTTATTCCACTTCTTCACCCTCCTACCATTTTGCAGCCTTTTGAATCAAAAGTCACATTGAATCAGTACTAACTATGAGTCTGCATCCTTATCCTGAAAGCTACATGAATTTTTAACACTCTTCATTAACCTCTGCCAAACCATGATATGTATGTTCCTTGTGTAGGCTTCCGCGGGTTGATGAGTATGAAGATACATTTCTTCCGGGTATTACACCGCGTAGGTCCATTGTTCAGGGACAACAGTTTCGCCGGCGTTGCAGTCGGCTTCTTCAGGTCAGTGAAGTGTGGATGCAGTATGTTGGCATCCACACTTCACTGACCTGAAGAAGCCGACTGCAACGCCGGCGAAACTGTTGTCCCTGAACAATGGACCTACGCGGTGTAATACCCGGAAGAAATGTATCTTCATGATATGTATGGTCTATTTGCTTCATCCCTGTCACTCCCAGTATTTTCCATGTGTACCTATGCCTGTAATGATATTCTGACGTAGGCTTCCACGGTGTTTCATGATGAAGTAATGTTGGATGGCTTCAGGTGTTCCACCACGTTGTTTGTCTTCAAATGACAACAGTCTCGTCCTCGTTCCAGAGGACATTTTCAGGGTGAAGCCCTGAAGATGTCCTCTGGAACGAGGACAAAACTGTCATCATTTGAAGAGAAACAACACAGTGGAACACCAGAAGCCATCCAACATTACTTCGCCTGTAAAGATGTTTGAAAACAGGGTTTTATTATTGATTAGTTATTTCTCCAGCAAAATTCAACTATCTTCTTGCCACAGTAATATATCTTTCACAGCCCATATTTTCCCACTTTAGTTCCATTCCTCCCACTATTACGACGTTCCAATTCCTTAGCACTGATAGGTATTTCATACCCAGGATTAGTGGTGGCTCTAAAATAACACAACAGTTTAATTACAACTGTTTCACAACTGAAAAAGTTTCAAAATGAAAAAGTTCCACGAAACACCCTGTTGCGGACAACAGCTAGAGGCACAACAAACAACATGCAATCGATCAGTGCAGTTACAACATGGCTCGTAGTTCTGTATTCAATGTAATAAGAAATGTTTCACTTAAATAAAGTAACAATTTCATTTGGATTCATGAAAGATAGTTACATCACAGTTCTAATTCTATCTGCAATTACGGGCTGACATTTGTTGACGGATTAAACCAGCAACCGCCTGCCACAGGTTCAAATCCAACAATGCCACATGACCAGTGGAACAATAAATATATTATTATTATAACAAATTGTAGCTTATAACCGCAACGCAGCCACACATGCAGTGCAACTGAAACAGAATAGAAGACGAAACATACATCTTCAGCTATCAGTTGCCACTGCACAGGACAGAGTGCAACGTCATGGCTACCAAACATTCACAAAACTAACCTGATGTTTGCAACAGTTATTTCTGTCAGTTATCTAACAAAAACAGTTGTGGCTGCAGCCATTTTGCTCCGACAACACTTTATTCCACCACTACCCACGATGCCTCATCTATTCCAGTTGTTCATACCGCCATCATTTTTCTCCCTATGGTTACTTGTAGGCATGTCCACCTGGACATAACCAACATTAGTCAGATGTGCTTGGGGGCCATTCAAGAATTATGTAAGACAATTTATACCATTTTTGACTGCTCCCCCCTCCCCCTATGTAAGACAATGTAAGATTTTCCCAACCCCACCCTCTCAGTAAGATGTTAGATATTTGTATCAACTCTTCGTTACATGTTTGCTTACTGCAGTTTCATCTTACCATAGTAGCCATCTTACAGCTTTGAGCACTGGATATCGTATAATTATGCATTGTTGGAGTACCACATTCATTGAGGATGGCGGTCATGTAGCTAGCCAGTCAGGTGACAGAATAGGAGAATTGGTGTAGCGGTGAGATTACTGTGAAAACACACCATTTACGTGTGGATGCTCCATGTCACTGCTAAATTTCATTTGGAAATGATACAATGTTTCAAGGCAAACAAAATCTTAAGTAAATTGGTTTCAGAACTCTATCCCCCTCCCCTACATAAGGCAATGTAAGATGATCCCGACCCTCCCACTCCCAAACACGTCTTACGTAATATGTACTTGAATGGCCCCTTGGGTTTATTGAGTAGATCTCCCATTGTATGTTCACTAAACTCTCCCCTTAATTGTACACTTAATACTGAGGTTATCTCACATTAACCCACCACCCCCACTATAAATTTTCACTATAACTATCCCTCTTATGGTTCCCACCAGGGGCGGATCCAGGGAGCAATCTTCGGGGGGGGGGGGGGAACTTTGGAATTTTTTTTTTGAGGGTATGGGTCTGTGAGTCCACGCGCGTTCCTGCGCCTGCATGCTTATGTGAATCTTATGTCATACATCTTATATTTACTGATAACTATGCCTGTATATTTTTCTCGTGTTTATTGGCGATTTATTCAACATCATTTGCTATGGGTTTGTTAACTCCTCCCCTCGAATTCTAACCGTGATCTGTTGATGCCTGTGTATGGTACAGGGAACGCCAGAGTGGAAAGGAAGCAACATTCAACGAATTATCTGTCTGCGTACGCCTTTCTTCATTCTCCCATAACCGTCACCCAATTATGTTCAAGCCAATTACTACGGTCACTACTTTATAGCCATCTTTGCCTGCATCCCACTTTCATAGAATTGTAACTGGCAATAGAACTGGCTACGTTACTTTTACATCAGACCTTGGAAATTGTGGAAAAGTTAGCTTAACAGGACGAGTTCATGACCACTGATTCAATAGCGGCCAAAGAATATGAAGATGAAATTAGAGTTGTCACACCAGTTTTAGGAAAAGATAATTCCGTTTTACCATGTAGTTAAAAAGTATAGAAATGTTCTTTGAAAATCATGTTCTACTCCTAAAACCCAAAAAGTGTTATCTCTCCCTTTTTTGCTAGGTTCACCAAGAAATTTTTACCTGAACAAGGAATGTTCTGCACTTAACATGAAAAACAAGGCAAAACACTTTCCAATTAAGTACTTTTAAAAATAAGTTCTTTTAAAAATAAAATTCAGTTTTTATTGGAAAAACAATGAGTGTGTGGGGGAGGTGAAATAATTATCAAGTGAAAGATATTTACTTAGCAAACTAACTGGAAACTCATACCAATTTAAATGAGAGACATCCAAGCGATATGGCAGGTCTCACAGAGTTTCATTTCCGGAATTCTTGAATACAAGTCGGTGCCTCAGGCATGCACACTAGGTGAGTACGCATTACTCTGTGCATCTTGAAATTGCAATTTCTAACACAAGCTGGGCAGACAATATAATTTGCCGAAAATAAGAAATAGTGTTATTTTAATTCTAATGTTAATGGACTACTTATAGGAGAACATTTCTTACAAACGGCTTCCTGAGGCATATTGCATTCAATTTTGGGCACAGTAGGAGTATCATGCAAGATATTCGCAGTGAATACTGAGAATTTAAATGGCTGTGATTAAATTCAAAGGCATAGATTCAGTAGACTCTGGTAGACTAGTGCAGCTTAGACACTGCTGTCATGAATATTACTCTTCTTATGAATCGATTCTGGATATCTAACAATTAGAGGTGTGCGTGTGATTTCATCGCCAGCAAAGAGAGTGGAGATGTGTCAAAAAGAAAAAAAACAGAGGTCACCGTGCTTTTGTGCTCCAAGATATGAATCAAGGCTTTCATTGAAATCACCGCCCAGCCACTATATATCCAAGTGCAAGTGATAGGTACATACATACGTCTGGGAGAATGTTGTTGAATCGCCAATTTCTCATGGTCTCTCCCTCCAAAAATACACTTATTCAAAAGAAATCTTGCATGTTTTTTAGACTATGTCAGTATATAGTTGCCTTTATATTCTATAAAATAATACTTTACTGCTAGCTAAACAAGTTAAAGTTAATATCATATGGTTAGCACAACAATTAGGTCAATGGATGCTACAGTACCACATTCATAGAAGCACATTATTATGAAAGCATTATTCAGCTACTCAAAAGGACTTTAGTTAAACCTCTTTGGCACGTTCAGCTAGGGATCTGAAAAAATTGAAGCAAATTGATCGGGAATGTTGATATTAATGCATTTGTAGATATGCTAAGTGTAAAAAATAAGCTTAATAATGACAAGGTTTCGAGCGGTTCAACATCCAAATCGCGAGAGCAAATTTTGTGATTCGTCTAGATGGAAACATCGCTACAACAGCATTTTTGCGATTAGGTACTTTATAATTCTTAGTTATTAGTTCAACATCAGCCCACAGAACTGATATGTGAGTGATGGTTTTCCTCACCTATATAAATCCACAGTCCCCCAAGCCTAGGATGCCGCTAAACTTAGACGTAAAAAGCAAATATTCGAAAACGTAAGTATAGATTAATTATTCCCTTAAGAGAAAAATTACCATTGCACAACTTGAAGGATGAAAGCTAACATATTTATCAACCGAATGTAAAAAATAGCATGATTGAAGGGGTACGTACATGTTCACAGAAAAACATGTTTAATGTTTTAAAAACAAAAATTGATGCTCCAAATTGCAAAGTTTTAACTAAAAGCATCATAATATTATGTACCGTTGCTTTTTTCTTTCAAAAGAGCATTTGTACTGTGACATAAGTATCATGCATCCGGAAATATCAAGGACAGCTCAAACATAAATTTATGAGCTCAGATTTTTATACTCCCGTTACTGAGGTGACGGATGCTTATTTTGCAAACCAATTGGGCATGACCAACCATGTGGTGAAATGAAAGAGACTGAAATCGAAGAGGTCAAGGTCAATTTCGGTATTTTTTTGGTCGTTTTGACATGTAATTAACCAATATATAACCACAGAGTAAGAATTTTCTATGCTCTGTTGGAAAGATCCAACGTACTTGTTGTAAATGCAATGAAACTTAATAAAATTTATTGAGTTAAAAAATACATCGAATACATTAAATCAAGTCTATTTTTAATTAAAGTAATTTTATGGCAGTAAAAATCAGGAGCATGAGGAAAATACAACCTGTTTTCGGCTGGCACACGGACGAAATTCTTTACAAAATTTCAACCAATAAGTCATTTTATTGACTCTGGTTGATATTTCGACAACATGCGTATTCCAAGAGAAGTTACATGATATAGTCAAGCCGAGAATCAGAACTGAATTTTTGTTTGGGGATAACTTGGTTGTCGAAAATATTTAGGAGCATGTTAAAATAAACATACCTGGATCAATGGTAGATGAGTTATCTTTGTGGAAGTTCATCTTAATAAAAATAAAGAGAACTTTATCTGCCATGTTGATGTTGATGGTGTTTGTATCTTTTTACTGCCAGAATAATAGGTTACGGTTTAGTGGGATTTAGTAAGCCGTAGTTTTTCTAATGAAAGCGGGTGATATAAATTCTAGGATCCTTAGATAGTTTCTGAATTATTTACATGGGAGTCTCAACGGTGATACTTGAGAATGAAAGAGATACTTATGGTTCGAAGTTTCACACCAGTGGAGTTACTATTTCATTATATAATGGTGTATAATATTATGAATTATTTCAGGATTACAGGTTTACTAATTCATGCGTTATAGGATCTATAATGGATATTAGAAGGAGTAAAAATAACAGAAGTGAGATATCAATTATTGTTATGATATCTCACTGTGCACAGAGTAATATTTAAAAAAAGTGCTCACCAAACTTCATACGTGTACTGTAATACTGTCAAATAAGTCACTGGCATGCAGAGATCCGTGAATATATTAGGATGCGACCGCAGTCAGGAGAAGTATGAAATCCAGCATAATAAATCACTATTCCCAGGCACTTTTTTTGTATTGCTAATTGAAAGAGTTAATCTGGTGAACTCCAGCAAAACAAAAATCCACTTAAAATCAGTCGACGAAACGAAAATGATTAATCTATACGGGCAGTAAAATAAAAAGACACATTTAAGTTGACACCGAAGGAGATGCTGAGGGCAAAACAATGTGACACATCCAAGGAACACGACTGCATCTACGCGCGGCAAAGAGCGAATGAGACCATGTTGGCGCCCAAACGCTCACAGTCAGTCGGCAACCACCAAATTTCATAAATGCTGTGTTAACCCTCTCCAACTACCACGGAAATAAGCCCTTACTTTTTAAGGGGTCAGGGGTGGCTGTTTGAAACAAAGTGACCGATAAACGCCAGAGATCCCTCACATTTTAGTCGATGGGGGGATGCTGCTTTGCAAGAGGTGTAGGCAAGACAAATTTGGGATAGACGAAGCCTCAACTGTGGCTCATCTTCTCTCCGCCAGATTCTGGTCTACTGCTGCCCAACTCCAAATGCCCGAAACAACTTGTTACCGAAAAAAATAATTTGTGCTCTTTGGAAAAAGAGATGTTTTTTTATAGCATATCAATGCTATTAAGCTGTTGGTACAATGAAGTTTACTATCAATTCCGATGTTTTTTTTTGCTTGTCTGACTTCTTGGGGGGTGGGGGAAATTTCACCCCCCCCCGTTAATCCGCTACTGGTTCCCACTCCTCCATTTACAGGCACTCATCCACCCTAGTGGGCCGAAAACCGTAGTTCCCTAGATTCAATACCTACTCAATGATTGACTTTCAGCTTACCTATATTGGGAAATAGAGTTAAGTGAGCTTTCCATTTCCTTTCTTGACAGTGTTTTGAATGTGACACCATCTAAATGGCATATCATCTAGCTACTACCCTTCAACATTTCTGGCATGGGTGGGCCAACTTTTAGATATGTGTTGCTCAGTGGCGTACGGATGGGGGGGGGGGGGTTTAGGGTTTAAACCCGACCAAAAACATTTTTACCTGAATTTGTTTTTCCTCGTTTACCTGAACTAGCATTTAGAATTTTGCTTATTGTGCTGAAAATATAGTTGAATTGTCTTAACGAAAAGAGAATGTTAGTTTAATTATAGTTTTATTGAATATTAATCTAAATATCATTTTATGATGATGCACATAAATATTAATGAAACCCCCTCATCCCACATAAGTCAAACCCCCCCCCCAGAAGCCAAAACCCCCACAAAATTCAATCCTGTGTACGCCACTGGTGTTGCAACATGGGTGCAGAAATTGAGAAAAAAAGCGTCAGGTGTACTTAAGGTACACTACTGATCCTTATAAGGTGCACCAGTTATTCTTTCATATTTTAATATGATTTAATGAGAATCAATGGATAAAGTGAGACGTGCCATTAAATGATTGTCATTGCCGTGAGAAAGGACCACTTATGTTTCTTCATAAATTTTTTTGCACAAAAGATATTTGTCACACATACAAAAAGTAAAACTAACAATAATCCAGTGACATGATACATGATTTCTCAACAAAACCCTTAAAATAAAAGGAGAGAGAAGCTAATCTCATAACCTCTGAGAGCATATTTATCTCATTCAGTAAAATATGTGCCATAACAACACTGATGAAAAGTTCTAAAAAAATCTCCCTGAAGGTACATGTACACACAGAGTGGCTGCCATATTATGTGTAAGATTACAGAAATCTCTATGGTAATATGTTGATGTAAGCAGTTGGTTCCTGACATAAGTCAGACTCGATAGCTATGATAAAATTCACTTCGTTGAGTATTAGGTGATTAAGGTAGGGAATGTGAGGGACTTTCTTCCAGTGCTCTACCCATTCAACCATTTCACAGGACTCGGATGGTAATGAGAGAGAAAACAAGGGACTTAGGTCAGAAGTATTTTAATAAAATATAACAGCACACAGAATAACAATGCAATTGACAATCAAACTAGAAAGGCTACTCTCCTTGAGGCACATCTTTGATTAAATGTTTGTGAGAAATGCGAGATAATTTCAGGTTCTGAATAAAACGGAGCTCTCCATTCCATTCAGCCAATTTCTTAATTCCCTCTGCCTCCATCATACTTGGAACTTCTAGAAGGAGAAATTACATCTTGAGTTAAAGACCAGCGATAGATTTTAATTATTTTACAAAAATTTAATTACTCAAGGATGATCAAAATTGAAAAGGAAATGCACAATGCCAGCTCTTCAAGTAAATACAACCTTCTATTATTCATGGCAACAACACCCCATTAACAGGAATATTCATTATTTTTCTTGAAGAATGAAAAATCATGAAATGGCTAAAGATGGAGGTCAAACAGCTTATATCAATGAGATAATAATCCACATATGCATATCATATCCACATTTTTTTCACGCCAAAGACTTCATTGCAGTACACCATCACGTGTTGAGTTTGTATCACAATGACGATGTGGTAAATGATTCATTAAGTTCCACAGCATTACTTCATAAAGAATAAAACTTTCATTAACTTCCCTCCAATTTTCCATAAGTTAAGCCTATGATAAGGTCAGAACTGTGAATGTTAACGATTTAGTCAGACAGCCAAGGGATGACATGCAGTTTAAATCTTTGCCAGGAAATCTCATTTTTATATTAAAAATGTCTCCATTAAAAAATCTCCTGAGTTTCTCATCCTGCAAAACTCAGAACATTGTGTTTAAACCTTTAAGTGCTTATAAGGTATAAAAAAATCTCCAATGGCCGTAATAAATTGATTTACAATTTATTACGGCCATTGGAGATTTTTTTATACCTTATAACTTTAAGAGGCCGTAGAGCTCACGTTCCCTAGTTTTCTTTAAGTGCTTGCCAAATTTTAAAAAATTACCAATTAGACTATAGATGAACTTTTTCCAGTAAAGAAAAATCTGAAAAAATTTACCGCTGATTTCATATGCTGAGTCGAGGCCTCACACAGCCGGTAAACCCCGAAACTAACCTCTGAAGGTGGATGTTCAATACCTAATTTTTCTGCATTTTGGTTAATTTCAACTGCTGTGGTAGCTTCATTTACATTCAAGTTCTCTGCAGAGAAGTGTGAGATTGCTTTAAATATTGCAGGCTTCAATTCCAAAGAGAAAACATTAATGTGGAAAGTCTGTTTGGACACTGAATCGTTCGACAATATCACCCTTAGGCAAGTAACTGAAGGTGATGTCCCAAGGCATATGTTTCTCTCAGAGTTTCTGAGCGACTATACATATAACAATTTCTCCTGCAATTAACCTCCCAGTGCATAAAACCATGCCAGAAAATCAAGGAGGAAATGGTACCTCACTTCATAATAGCATTTGTGGACAACTATCTCTATTAGGCAGATAGTCACTCCTTGTAATGAATGTAGCCAGTGACAACAGAACTACAAACTAACGCTTCTGAAAGGTTACACACAGAACTTGGTCAAGCAAAGATGAGCCCTGAGGAGTGTCTGTGAAATATGGATGAAAAGGTGGTTGTTCCAAGACAGAAAGTCCAGCTGAAATCCAGGGTTCAAGCTAGAATCAAACTGGATGAATCCAGTGCGCAAGCTGGAATCCAGTTTGACTTTTTACATGAGCCCTGTTGGATTCCCATTGTAATCCAGTATGATATTTCACCCTTTACTCTAGTCCAGAAGGATTCCATCTGCACCTGGATTTTAAAGGCGAAATTCCAGCAAGAATTCCTAGCTGAAACCCAGCTGGATTTTTTAGATTTTATTCCAGCCTTGCTTTTATTTCTTGCTAACTATATAAAGATGATGCTATTGTTATAAGCTTCATTCTTCCCAACAGATGACACAGGGTCTACATGCTTATTTCTGATAGCTTAGTTCTTAAAAACTATGAAGGAAAAATAGATGTGCTCTCAAAGTTGGACTTACTGACTATTGCTATTGAGAAATTGTGCAGTTTCCTAATAATCCCATGATACAAATTTATAAAAGACTGCTATGTTAGAGAGAACCTAAGAGGAAGTTGCACTATGGGACACTGGCTAAAAATGAGCATACTTACCGATTCCACCGGTCATAAATTCTTCCCGTTCCCTCTGAATAGTGTGATTAACGACATCTTGCCTACTTGCATGCTGCCGCTGCCTATGTCCACCCATTGACTGTTTTGCAGCGATAGCTTCCAGTTCGTCATCAAAACGGTGAAGATACCTTGTACAAAAAAGGATATTTCTCATAAATTACATTTCGAACAAATCATAATTTCATACATCTCTTCTTAAAAAAAATTGTATCAGAAAAGTCTTGAAAACAAGCCGACAAAGACTTTCACCTACTAACATTTCTCCATGACATTTTGAACGCATTTATGAAAGTCAAATAATTACGCCATCAATTCAGGGAAAACAAACTAACCTTGGACATGAGCATGACTCACTACTTTATTCAGCACATTGAAATTTGGCTTATACTATTTCACTGACCTTGCGAAACATATTGATACCCAATGCTCATTGGCTGCCAAAACTAACGCCATAGGATCATGAAGATATCCAAAATCGATATGTATACTTCACGAGAATTGATAGAGGAAGTGAATGAAGAATATGTTATGAATACGTTTTTATCATTTCTGCGCAGCAATGTCAACGACGTCGTGCAAGGATATTTCGTTTAAGTTTTAAAATAACATCATAACTAGAGAAAATAAGGAAGATGATGGATGGACTATCATATATTCAATCAGCATCTAATTTATCTTTCAAGGGCCATATATCAAAAATATAACTTCACGGCATTGCCAAAGAATGAAAATCAAATATATAAACTCATATATAGTAAGTACTTTTCAATAATATCCAACGTAACCTGCGGAGTCAATTTTTCCTTGGAAGGTAGATTATCTCGGAACCACAAAATCTTCTCACCGAGTACATTCTGTTTCATTTCATGATTATGCTTAGACTTTTTCCGGTTACTAATCCTGTAAAAGTAAAATACAGAGAACATATTAATAACGCACGCAGCTAGCATGCAGAAATAACGACTTCACAGGGTTAATGTGACACTCACTTCTTAAGGGTTTTGACTAATGTTTTTGTCTTGCGGCTATTAGGATGCACGAGCTTTTGCCCTTGAAGATTCTTCTTACCCTGTAGCATGTAAACATTAGATTCCAATGCACATGCGTTACTGACACGTAAAATAGATTAAACAATATACAAACCATTTCGTCAGTATTGTTGATTATACTCTCATGAAACGTCAGCAACCGCTAGGGACACAAATATTAAACAATTTATACGACGACCACATGGGTTTGTTTACTTCACGAATTTTTTACGCTCCTCGCGCTTCTTGCAAATGACAAAATGAATGACGAAATTGACGTCACTCTGCGAGGCGGGAAATGCTAAGACCCGATGGGGGCGATACACACTACTCACAGTAGTTGAATTGGCGAGAGTATGTCCTCATTGAGGATATTTCATCTCAACCACCTTCCTCAGGTATTGAAATAAGTTATTTTAACAATGTTTTATCTTGAAATCTCGGAGCACACTTCGTAATTCATTATAATAATAGTTCCTCATGAAGCATGAAAAATTAGTTGGAGGCTAGAATTTCTTTGCCGTAATGACATATTGAGTTCAAAACTTAATATTACCCCAAATTCTTAAATGGAATATATATCTGTTGCCTTGACACCATGAAGTTGAAAATTTTTTGACAAACTCTCAAATCAAATAAAACATTCCAGTCGACAATATCCTTTACTTTCATTTAGAGTTGGCCTAATTTTTTTTTAACATATGACGTCGTGACAGTAGTAATTAATCTCTCTTGACATGTTACTTCAACTTCTTCCTTATCCTGTCTGTATTTAATGTGTGTCACAACACTGCTCACAGAACAACCCCTCAATTTAATCATGGTGCTTAATGGTAACTTTGTGTTTTTTCTTTTTAGCATATTTGCTTTAAGACTTTTTTACACAGGTATTATGGACTGTTATCCTTACATCTGGAATATAATAACTTTTATTTGCCTGTATGCAGCCACCTCTTTTTCCATATCTCTAAGCCATAGCACAACATTCCACATGAACACGAGTCAGTATTGTGACACTGCGTCGCTAACATAATTATAACATAATTATGAATGCTGATGCTCGAATCAAAGCAGCTGTAATAAAATACATCAACAACCACTATCCTACTTTAGCGGTGCTATTAGGGGAGAGAATACCTAACCACCCAGCATGTAAGATTTTTTTAGTGACAAAAATGTTGCTTCCTTTGTGTGCCATATTGGAGTTGAAAGTTGGGTGGTAGTTAACAAAAAAATTTACTTTGATCCTAGTTTTCATTTGTTTTACAAGTTATCATATGTTTTCAACTGTCCATTTTGATAAACTTTCACTTCATACTCCAAGAAGAAGTGGATTATCAGTGAAATCCCGCAAATGTCAGTCATGGTCAAAGAATTTTCCCTTAAATGTAAGCAAATAGACAAAGGGGATCTTAAAATGGAGTGCCAATCGCTCAAAAAGAACTAGGTACTGCAAAACTATAAACAAAGCCAAAAGGTCATTCATTGATTCCACAATAACATTGATAACACAGCAGCTAGGCTTGTGCGATGAGTCGATTAATCGAAGTCATCGACGATGATTTTAGTCATCGCGGTGCGATGACTGTAATCGATGACGATGAATGTCATCGACCATCGATGTCGATGAGAATCATCGATGTCGATGAGTCGATGAATCATCGATGTCGATGAGTCGATGAATCGTCGATGAATCATCGATGTCGATGAGTCGATGAGAATCATCGATGTCGATGAGTCGATGAGAACCATCGATGAGGATGATCGATGGGACGATGAAAATTATAGGTTTTCTGTCGCCCGTCCGTCCCGTGCCGCCACCGGTGACCGCTGTGACGTTTCCTCCTTTGTCTCCCCCTCCCCGGCACCTTCCTTGTTCTATTGCGCAACGCCTACTTACTGAAAAAAGCCGGCGGCGTTGAGATCCAGCCTGATCCAGCCCACGTGGGCCGCACAGGGATTGGAGTACGTCGACTCTAGCAGACGATATCTCGGGGAAGGTAGGTGAGGGGACGGAGTTTCTGCCCATGAGCACATTGGCGCTCCACCACTTGGCCTCGATGTTGTCGTCTGCTACTAGAATGTCGCCGTTTTATAACATTGAGTGTCGAAACTGTGGTCCAGTCTAGACGTGTTGTAGCTTGTTTCCCAGTGTCAGTCTCCCTACGCTACATTCAGTTGATCCCGGCTAGGAAAATCGCGGTCATGTTTTCCGCCAAATCCAAGGCGAAGGAGCACAGGCTGAAGCGCGGTAATCTTTAGACGGGCTATTTGCGAAGAGGCGCCGCACCAGTGATGGTGTTGTTCGTGCTGCTGACACGAGAAACGCTACCTCTGCAGACGACCCCTTCCTGGCGGAGCTCCACAAGTACGAGGATGTCCCAGCTCTATCCAAATCTTTGGACGTCCTACATTGGTATAGGGACAGGAAGGATGTATATCCCCGCCTTCAGAAGTACGCGAGGAAATACCTCTGTATTCCTGCCACTTCAACAGCATCAGAGCGGTTCTTCAGCGATGCAGGAAACATTGTGTTGGACGCCCGACATCTACTCACCGACGAAAATGCGGAAATAAGAATTGTTTTATACCACAATAAAGAGTTGTTGCTAAAATTGTAACTCGGAGATTGTTCCTCTCTTTCATAAATAAGCCTTGTTTTACTCAATTACGGTTGACCCAATTCAATCTTCACTTAATAGCCACACCAAACTGCCAACCGAGACATCTGCACAGTAGGGATGGCCTTAACTGTGACTTTATTGTCACCGCCTTAAATGTGACTGTTTCGTTACAATAACTGTGATTATAAAATGTAATTGCGATCACATTTTAGAATTGACACGGCATGGAAATGACAATCGCAATCACATATTAGGGGACTGGCCATGTCGGTACGTCAGCATTCCAGTAGTTCAACTGCACAATAAAAGAGAGAGACTCTTCGATCAAGTGATAAAAAAATACTGTTTATTATAAACTTTTGGAGATATATACCTATACGTATATATATGGCTGAGAAATGCAACCCTTCTCCTTAAATGGTAACCTGAAATTAAATTATAAAATGATAAACTTATTTCACATTAGTTTTCAAGAAATGCCTCAAACTGTGTAAACAATTTAACATTTACATATGGAGGCTCTTCTGGAAAAAAATAAAAATTTTAAGTAGGTAATTGCACAAAACTTTGGCATATAAATAAATGTTACTTTTGGTTTGAGACTAGAAGATTTCCGTTTCTTACGTAATATCACAAAGTAATAAAGAATTAAACAAACAATTAAGGAAGAAAACATGCCAAACGCCAATGTCACTCTTTTTCCATGTATATGGAATTCGCATTTAAAAAGTGAATGGCGTTCACTTTATCATCACCCTATTTCTTCTGGAGGATGACCGACAGTCTGTGGTTACACACACTTTTGGCTGCCTTGAGTAATTGGCTTACGCAAAATTCGCATTCCTCATACATGGCAGGGATCATGGTGATCGAAATGCGATGCCTACCAGGAATTTCATAATTCGGCAACGCCACTTCCATTAATTCTTTAAACCCAACATCTTCCACAATGCTGAATGGCTGCAAATCAATTATGAATAATCCAAGTAGCTTCTGTTCAATGTACTGCTTTCTTTTGAAAGAGAGCATTTAGGAACCAAAAGAAGGAATTGTTAATTGGCGTTGAACTGTGGTCGAAGAAGACGGACGTGGGACGGCGGCTGGCATTTGAAGGGAGCTATCATTACCATCATTACTTGTTGATGGAGTAGCTCTATCCATCGAAGTTACACAATCTCCGACATCTTCTGCCGGTGGATCGTCTTCACAGGATAGTGTAACATTCTGCAATAAGCATATTGAAATTTAGCAATATCTACGTACTTCGACTCACGGAGAATAGGACAATTTAAATACAGTAGATATTAGGAAAAATAAATGGAAAGTATCTCAAATGAGATGCAAATTGTTTTAAATAGATGCATGATGGAAATCAATCAGAACATTTTAGTGAACTACCGTGTCAAATGATTTCAGAATTATTCCACATTTCAAATCAATGTTTACGGTAGATTATATGAGTCAAGTTACGTATTATTATACGAGTATGTCACGAACATGTAATTATGCTTCACGTACAGTTCCATATATCACTAATTTTTCTTCTTTTTTTCCATTCATTTGAACGCCTTATCTCAAATGTATATATAAAGTATAAACACCCCAGCTATTGCGCCTTGAGGACGATGGCAGGGCCACAGTGGGATGTTTGGAATTCATGTTTTTCGTCAAGGTTGTGGTAGACGATACAGAAGTAGCGATCACGTTCAATCACAGTTAATACGCAGTAGTGGTAGCATTGTATTCGTTGGTTGCACTGGTGCAGTTGGTAGCAGCGGTAGCAGCCTGAGCTAAATCGGCTAAATTCACCGAATTCACAGTCACAGTGATTTCGATTATTTAGTCACAGGCTGTGATTGCTAATTTTCAGTATCGGTGATTCAATCACAGCGATATATCGCTCATCACTACTGCACAGTTCATCGAGAGTCATCGATCATCGTAATTCATCGATCATCGGCATTCATCGATCATCGACATTCATCGATCATCGGCATTCATCGATCATCGAAATTCATCGATCACCGAAATTCATCGATCATCGAAATTCATCGATCACCGAAATTCATCGATCATCGAAATTCATCGATCACCGAAATTCATCGATCACCGAAATTCATCGATCACCGAAATTCATCGTTCATTGAAATTCATCGATCATCGAAATTCATCGATCATCGATGAATCGATGATCGATGACAGCCATCGTCATCGAAACATTTCGATGAAATTTTTTCATCGAAAATCGATGACCAAAATCGGTCATCGCACAAGCCTAACAGCAGCCACTAATAAATCGAAAAAAATTTGAAAAATGTTTTATCATTGATAAAAATGTTGTTAGGAGTAATCTTCTCCCCAAATCCCTCGAGTAACAGGGCAATTCTATGTTAGATTTTTATCAGCTTGCCAATTCATTTGTTGAACGAGGGGAGAAATGTACAATTGCCTTGAGGCAATGTCCTTTACAGATGGCAAATGGCAGAGTACATTGCCTCCACATGGGTGGAGGGGAGAAATGTACATTTCTCCCCTCCAACCATTCCACTAGCATCCACTATACATGAAAGCTATTCTTTTGGTACATGGCTAAAAAATGAGGCAAAAATGTGGATTTCTTTACAGTCTTCGCAAGAAGTAGTTACTAATGGAACATTTATTTTTGTATAATACCTATCTTTTTCTTTTCATAGCAGCCCGTACAATATTTTCTTGCTTTTTGGCATGATCTATTCTTTTTTAGGGATTGAGGAATACTTTTCCTTCATTTGTTAGATGAAGTCGCTGACCCATTGTCCTCAATCTCTTCCCCCCCATATTGTGGATATTATGTATTTAGGGAAGATTTAAAACTCATAGTTCGATTCCCGGCTGTTTTTTTTTCATGGCAATCTCTACCTATTCCCTAACTACAGTTATTGGCATTAAGCAGTCATTTTTCATACAAAAATTGCACATTTACTACACTCATTCCCATGATAGTTTGATAGCTATTACCAGCACATTATTACAGTCATGTAGCAGTATGTTCCACACACCCTACAACTGGTAGTTGTGGGAAAACTCCAATTTCAATGGCCACGTAACAATAAGTGAGGCTATGAAGAGTGCATGCCTCAAGGCAAAGGGAACTTAGTGTAGAGTGGGGAGGAGGGGGGAGGGGTATAAGAAAGGATACAGTGTCGGAAAGGTGACGTGATTGACACTTCAGACATTTATTAATAATGAGAAGGGCAAAGCGAGTGTTAAAAATCAGGGAGAATATTAAAGAGTATATCAAATAAACTACAGTAATCGTATAGGAAAATAATGCTATGATGTGGACCGTTGATGGAGAAAGAAGATCAATGATTACTGAGGTTGCCACAACAGTCCCTTGGGACTGTTGCTTGAATTTTTAGGTTTTTTAGACAAAAGCAGATAATCGAACGATTATGATGATTTTTTAGTATTTTTCGAAATATAACTTTTTAAAAAATTTGGCCCTGAGGTTATTTTATAAAAATTCATATCGGCGCTAAACGTATTGATGATACTTTCACCTTATAATGCCCCCAGCCAGCTAGTTTTCAGAAAACTCAATATTCTACTCCTTCCCTGTATACATATTTTCCCTACTCTTGTATTTTAATTCCAGCTGTGATACACCAAGACAGTAAAATTCTCCATGAAAAAATCATTTGACTTGACCAGGATTCGAACTTGGATCTCCCAATTGCTGGTCTGGTGTGTTAGCTAGTTACACCACCAAGCCATCTTAATTCAAGGCAAATTTCAGCGGGGATTTATATGAGCAAGATGTTCTCGTCCCCAGTCTACATTGTAGCACAGGAGACATTGTCATGCATGATATGCCACAGTCACGGAGTATGAACCCAACATTGTCACTTTTAGTGCAACTAACTTGAATTCACTAGTTCATAATTAACTTTGTGGTACATATTCCATTATAATGTTTGTCGATGAATATCTAAACGTGGTAATATAAGTGTAAGAATAATTAAGTGGTATTAGTAACAGATATTCATCGACAAACATTAACTTGAATTCTTCTGCTGTTACTCTCCTATGTTCTTCATTGTAGTCAGCATTATGTTTAAAAATAACTAAACATATGCTTTCTTCTAGTCAATGAAGCCAATGTAAGTGGGCTGGACTTCTTGCTTTCTCTGCTCTATAGTAGGAGAATTCTCAAGGCAATTAACGATTTTATCGTTTCCCGATTTTTCCTGAAGTCGGATCATTATTAATTCATGGTAAATTTCTGGGGCCTTTCCATCATTTAAGCCCCTCTTTGCAGCACCCATTTCTGATTTTATAAGGGATACTCTTATTCACTATCCTTCCCATTGCCTTCATCCTCCAAAAACTTGCATCACTTCTATATCATATGAAGTTTTTCGTGCCACTCTTTCCATCTCTTTGTTTTCATCCAAATTTTTAAAGAATTTTTCTTTTCAGATGACATGACCTATGATGGAACATTTTTTGTCTAACAATTCTGTAGGCAGCATTATCTTTATTGTGAGAAAGACTGTCTTGAACATCTTTACATGAGCTTTTCATCTGCTTTCCCAAGCAGTTCTTGCTTAGAAAATGATCACATTTCAATTCAGTATATAAAACTCAGTCCTGTAGGCATTCAATTTTTATGTATTTTCTTCTTTCCTCGATCAGGCTCAGAAGTTCCTCGGTAATTCACAGCTTTTGCTTTTCTGCTGTCTTCTTTCCAACTTCCTCATCTGCTGATTTAAATATTTTTATCAATATCCTGGCATAATACTTTGGTTAATTCCTTAGTAGCTTTTTCAACTTAAGCTTTATTAAAAGCACTTTGATAGGGCAATCTAATTTTAGTTTCCTTTATATTTTCAACCTTCTGTAATTCTTCTTTTTAATTTTTTAAACTTATTTTGACATTTTGTCACAACCAAATGGTGATCACTATTGATACCCACACCAGAGTAGCTGATTCAGTTTTTTTTATAATAATAATATAAGCTTCATTTGCTCCAGGAATTTCCTTTGGAGCATGATTATACAGTAACAACAACTCAGACAGACCTGGTCAGAACAAGAGAACAATCACACTGAAAGTAAACAGTCTGTCAATCAATCGAATTTAAGGTAAACGCATTTAAAGTAATTACTACTTACAATAAATAAATACAAATACAGATTCAATAGATAGGATTTATCACATCAAGACAATATATTCGTACATGTGTTTTATATAAATTTTTACATAAATCAAATTTCATTGAAATAGAACGAAAACAAACATTTTTTAAATCTTTCTATGCTCTTGTTGTTCTTCAAATCTTGAGGGGGGATCGAATTCCGTATGTGACAGGATTTTACAAAAAAGGAATTATGGTACATAGTGGTCCTGTGACACGGTACAATCAATTTATTTTTATTTATTTTTTTCTGGGTTTCTTTAATGCTATTAAACTATGATGTAATTGATTTGGAATCTTCTTTTGTTTTTGGTGCTATCCACAAATATCTTCTTAATTGGTGATTCCCAAGAAATATGTTTGGAATCACAAGGTCATTTTGAATGCAGAACTAGAGATGTAACAGCCAAAACACATTACCCCACCATATTCCTTTCTTGGCCTTCTTCTGCAGCTTCATTCCAGTCTCCAAGAGATGTTTAGTTTTCTTCTCTAAACAATCTTTATCACTTCCTCTTTAAATCATGCATGTTTTCTAATTAATTTTCTCCATAATCTTATGTGGGTTTACATAACTACATAAAACTTCTCTTACAAAGATTCCTACCTCTGCATTTACATTGTGAGCTACAGGAAGAATGGTTCTTGTTACATATTTCATTGTGCATATATCATTTTGACCTGTGACCCTTAGTTAGTTGTCTTAAGTGGGCAAGGGCCCTGCCACGTTGACACACCGGTTCCCGTCAGATCACCGAAGCTAAGCAACGTTGGACGTGGATGAAGGTTGGATGGGTGGCCCTCCTCCATACCTCGACCAGGCGTGGATGGAGAGGCGATACTCCCTCCAGACCTATACCGGGAGGCCGGAGGGAGATATACCCAGACTAGGAAGGTAGGAGGAAGGACTCCCTCCATACCTGTACCGGGAAGGTTGGAGGTGGCCCCTCCTTCATACCTCTACCATGGTGCTGGTCTGCAAGTGGCAGGCAGGTTAAAAGTGGGATGGCACAGTTGACCAAATTGTGCATGGATGAGTGCCAGGAGGGCTCCAGAAGGCCCTCCCCCACCCATACAATCTACAATCTAGTGGTCATGAGTGTGGTGCTGTCCAGCTATAAAATATAGGTAGGTTGTATGAAAGAGGTTTTTATTGAGTTTCATGCAAGTTTTTGAGATGTTTGGGGTCATGTGGTAAACTGGAGGACTCGAAACACGTGATTGAATACAAAGAATATGAGTTGAGCCTGGAAAATTTTTAATTTGGCCTGGAAAAGTCATGGAATTGAAAAGGTTAAATCCAGTGGACACCTTAATCCTGTTACGCTTAGCCAGGGGGGCCTGAACCTACCTCTGCCCCACCAAAATTTTCAATTTATTTTTTATAAATGTCACTAATGAAGAAAGTTAGAAAAGTCATTTTTTTATACTAAGAATGTGGAATCCCTTTATTCTTCTGTTTGAGCAACTTGTAAAATAATTATGTTTCCAATAAATAAAACTGGATGTTGTATTCTTTCTGAAGTTTGCATAGCTAAAATCTATAAATATTGGTTGTTACACAACAGTTGCAATGGTACTCTTCATTGTGTAAACATAGAAATTTACTTCTAATTTTAAAAAACTGTTCACAATGTTCACTCCCCTCCTGGCTGATACTTAGCATTTAGCTTACCCCCCCCTCCTGAAACAAAATCCTGGCTATGTCACTGCCTAATCACTCCCTTCAGCACGTGTTTACCCCTCAGTATGTTCTCCCGGAGAACTTCTCCGGCCCCTTTTGCTCTCTTATTCTTCTCCCTCTACCCAGCATCTTTTCCTCTCCTACCATATCTAACATCACCTCATATGTTTTCCTCTCTATCCAGCTTATACTTTCCATATCCTCATCTTAAAATCCTCCAGTTAACACTCGTCTACTATCTCCAGGGACCAATTTTTGAACCATTTAGTGCCAGACTTCTTATTTGGGATTAAACTAATCTTTTCTTATAATATATATATGCTCGGATCTCCCCATATCAATTGCTTCTCTTTCATAAGTACAATTATCCATCTGATATTAGAAAATCAGTGTGGGAAATAGGGAACTAAGATTTATCATGAGAAAATGAAAGTAATGAGATTTTGTATGACAAAGAAAAAAAGAGGCTGGTCATAAAAGTAGGAGTGCAAAAACTGGAGGAAGTAGAGCAATTTAATTATTTGGGTAGTATGCTAAATGAAAAAGGGCTTTGCAGCAAAGAGATTAGGGAGAAAATTGCATTAGCAAAAGAAGTATTCAGCAATAGGGGGGAGCTGATGATTGGGGCCATGGGTAGGGATGGAAGGAGGTGATATGGAGTGTGAAGTTGTATGGTGCAGTAATGAGAAAGAGAATGAGAATAGGCTGCAGATATTTAAGATCTGGGTGTGTAAGAGAATGTAGAAGGTGTGGGGGATGGAAAGGAACACAAACAAAGAAGTGTTTGATATATGGGTAGATTTGTAGATTGTATGGGTGAGCAAGAGCCTTCTGGAGCCCTCCTGGCACTCAGACTTCTTGGTCCATTGCACCATCCCACATTTAACCTGCCTGCCACTTGCTGACAGGGGACAAGAGCACCACGGTAGAGGTATAGAGGAGGGTCACATCTCCATCCACCCTGGTAGAGGTATGGAGGAGGGCTACCCCTCCAACCCCCATCTGGGCCCAAGGTTGCTTAACCTCAGTGATATGACTGGAACCGGTATTTCAACGAGGCTTGGCCCTTGCCCTTGACATGGTGGATAGGTAAAAGAAACTTCTGGAGGAGATGAGGAGCAGACAGAGTAGGTGGTTGGAGGAGGTAATGAGGGGCAAAGGGATTCTGAAAGCTACCATGTAGGGCATGATGTTGGGTAAGCGGGGAAGGAGAAGAAAAATAATAGGTTTAATGGATGGGATGAGGAGAGGTAGGACGTATGCTGAAATTAAGAAATA
The DNA here is from genome assembly GCA_963573305.1 of Pyrrhosoma nymphula. Classification (NCBI taxonomy): domain Eukaryota; kingdom Metazoa; phylum Arthropoda; class Insecta; order Odonata; family Coenagrionidae; genus Pyrrhosoma; species Pyrrhosoma nymphula. The sequence continues at coordinate 101,252,417 of OY754334.1, read as the reverse complement.
CATTTTGTAGGTAAATAGAGGTCTGCATCTTTATAACCTAGAATATTCTTACTCGCTTTCGTTTAAACCTACCAGTGGATTACCCTAATAATTAAATCCCATGCTCCTGAACCCAATCTCATCCAGACTACTACCCTGGTAAATGAGCTATGTTCCACCTGCCCTCCCATCACAATATTTTTTATCCTTCTTACCCAAGTAGACCCTCATTGCCTATGTCCTTTAATCATCTTTATATCATGCCTTAGATAGATAGATAGATTGGTTGTAGGTTGAGTTCCTCCAAGGAGGACCTGAGACACTTAGAGCTAATGGTCCATTGTGCGAACCACCATGTCTTTAATCACCCATGTCCTCTACGGGGATACCCCTGACTTCATCTAGTTACAAAAATGATGATCCCAGATGGCTGATTCTGGTCCTCGTCAAAGCAGGACACTTGCAGAGTACGTGCAATGTTGTTTGGTCCTCTTCCTCACACCATCTACATTTTGCCGAGTTGGTAATTCTCAGGAGATGGAGATGCCTCATGACTTGATAGTGTCCGGTGAGCGGTCCAACTATCGTCCGAAGTTATCTTCTGTTTAGTAAAAGAAGCTTTCTTGCCAGCCCCGGTCTAGGTCCTCCAATCAGGAGCTTGGCTTGCCTGAGCCCCTGTGCGTTCCGCCAGATCTTAGAGTGTTGAGATACGCTCCACTTTTTGATCTTTGAAATCCGTGAAGAAGGTGCGATTGGGATGAAAGGCTCTGGTCCAATTGGGTTCCCACTCGAGCCTTCCTTTGCCAGTTTGTCCGCTATCTCGTTTCCGGTTATGCCTGTGTTGCCAGGAACCCGGAAAAGTTCTACGTTGCTCTGCCAGCTGAGGGAATTGAGTGCTTCCCGGCACTCTAGCAGCAGTCTTGATTTGCACCATGGAGATATGAGAGCTTTTAAAGCTGCTTGGCTATCGGTGCATATGTGAATTGATCTGCCTCTATGACATAACTCCTTGGCAACATGGGCACAGGTCAGCAAAGCGTAGACCTCTGCCGGCAAGACTGTGGTGTGCTTCCCCAAGGGGATTGAGAGTCTTTTGTCAGGTTGGCGGCAGTGAATCCCTGCTCCTGCTCTTCCTTCTTTCCTGGAGCCATCAGTGAACCAGACATATGATCTGTTGTCTTTACCTCCTTCCTTGACCCACCATTCCCTCGTTGGAAAGTGGGTTTTGAAGAGAGGCAGTGTTTCGTTGAACAGGGCTCTCTTGTCGCCTGTACCCATTTTGCAAATGGGATTCGACTCCCTGAGCTCTGTCCATAGTTGTCTGTGACCGGAGAGGCTTCCCCTGTCACTCCATTGTCCCTGTCTCTTGAGATGATAGGCCACCATCCTAGCTTGAGTTTCAACTTCCACATAAAGTGGTGCAAGACTCAGTAGGGTTTCAAGGGCCAGTGGGTGTCGTCCTCATGGCTCCCGTGATACCCATACAGGCCATTCTTTGCAGGTGGTTGAGTTTATTCCTTGCAGTGATCTGCCTGCTCTTCTTCCACCAGACAATTTAGCCATGTAGAAAGCCAGGCTATACCACTGTGGTATAAATCCATTTGATCGCCTTTGGCTGAAGTCCCCAGGTTTTGCCAAGGGCCCTCCTGCAGGTCCATAGGGAGGCACATGCTTTCATGATTTTAACCTCAAGATGCTCTCCCCAGTTGAGTTTGGTGTCCAAAAGGATTCCAAGGTACTTGACCATTCGGGATGGCTGTAAAATCCTTCCTTGTAGTGAAGGGGGGTCAAATCCATCTCTCTTCCTCTTATTGATAAACAATAGTCTTATCGGGGTTCACAGCCAACCTCGTCCTGTCTAGGGCTTTTTGCATAAGTCCGGAGACGGTGTCAGGGTATTTGCCAGTGATGAGGATCGCCACATCATCTGCATACCCTTGAGTGTAGGCTCCAGTCTTGTTTAGCCTTTTGATAAGCTCATCGATTACCAGGTTCCACAAGAGTGGAGATAGTACCCCTCCCTGTGTGCATCCTCTGGTCATGGCCACCTCCATTGTGCTGTCCCTTAGGACAACCTTGACAATTCTTTCTTCCAATATGTGTCTGATCCAACTCACAATATGTGAGTGAACCCCATGCCTCCTGGCTGCAAGGCATATTTTGTCAAAGGATGTATTTTTGAAGGCTCCCTCTATGTCAACAAAAGTCCCCAATCCATAAACCCCATGTTCCAGTACTCCTTCTATCATAGAAACTATGCTGTGGAGCGCTGTCTCGACTGACTTTCCTTTCTGATAAGCATGTTGAAACGGGTGTAAGGGATGGTCCTTTAACGGTCCCTCTCTTATATACCTGTCCACCTTTTTCTCCTATGCTTTGAGCATGAAGGACATGAGGCTAATACCTCTGAAGGAGCCAGCCTTGGTATAGTCTGTCTTTTCTGGTTTGGGGATAAAGACAACTTTGGTGATCCACCAAGGTTTTGGTACATATCCTTATGTCAGGTAAGAGCAAAACATTCTGACAATTGGTAGCAGTATTAGTTCCTGTCCCTCTTGCAGAAGTGCCAGGAAGATACCATCTTCTCCAGCGGACTTATATGGGCTAAAGCTTGCAATCGTCCATCTAGTAGCATGATACATTATGATGCTGGAGGCCAGTCTCCATTCTATCCGAGCTGGATGGATGGGAGACCTACAATGCATCTGCTCTCCCTCCAAGAAGCCTGGAAAGTGTGTCTCCAGCATAAGCTTTAATGCTTCCTTATCAGATGTCGTGAAGTCACCTGAGGGAAGCAAAAGAGCTCCCACCCCTGCTTCTGGGTCTTTTGAAATAACTTAGTGGAATCTTGCTAGTTGTGGGATGGCCTCTATGTTTCCACAGAAGGTCTTCCAAGATTCCTGTTTGGAACATTAAATTGTCGCTTTGTACCTACGCTGGGCAGCTTTGAAGTTGTCCCAGTCCTTAGGCATTGTGGTCCTCTTTGCTTTATTAAAGAGTTTTCTGGTTTCCCTACAAAGGTTCTCCAACTCGGTGCCCCACCAGGGCAACTTACATCCCTCCTTCCTGGGTTTTTTTAGGTCAGCTTGCTTTTTAGGCTGAGATTATGCTGTCCTGTAGATACTCCACAGCAGCATCTATATCATCTACTTTCCTGAATTTGTATTGGAGCTCCTGTGATACTAGTCCTCCAAGCAATTCTCTATACCTTCTCCAGTCAGTGGACCTGGGATTTAGCTGCATTTTACTCAGGTTTGACTTCTTTGGTCGTCTGCCGTTGCCACTGGCTATCTGCCGCTGGACAGCGCCTCCGCTTGTAACTCATAAATGAACTGTTTGGTCATTATAATATGAAAGTACCAAAAAAACCCTAAACCCCCCAGGTTTCTGGAGCCGTATGGTTACAAAAGCCCCAGGCTTCAAAGTGTTAATTCATGACCACCAGAGTGATTTTAATGTTGATATTTTGTGTTTTTAAAATATCAGATGGGAACTTGGCTCATTTCAGCAGCTGGAAATTTTCAAAAGATTGTGTACCCCAGAGGTGGCTGTTTCAAATGAATATTTGTACCCCACCTCTTCCCCCATCCTCACAACCGCTTCCCCCGTGGCCCTACCTCCTCCACAAAACATTCCTGGTCCTACCAACCCCCACCCTCCTGACCACGGTCCCTTCTCCTGACCTTCAAACCCCATTCCCACCACCACCCTAACCACCAATTACTCACTCCCTCTGCACCCTCCCCTAAACTCTTCATTCCCCCTTCACTGGCAATTTTGTATGTAAGGTACTGAAAGCCCCTACATATCACCTGATGATGACACTTAAGTATCGAAACACCGGGTCGTGAGTTATGATTTTTACGTGGTTTTTTATAAGTTTATTTTTTTAATATTTAAAATGGAATACCACAATGTTACCAGAGAAAGTCTTTTATTCTATAGTAAGCGATGCCTCTAAAAAGGCTCTTCCCATCTCTAAGAGATTTTATTTTGACCTCGCCGCCACCAATTTGGACTGAGATACCAGATGGTGCACAACATTAGCAGATAGGTGCATTCTAATTTTTTCATTTACATATTTCCATGTTTACTTATTTGTATAATCATCCACTCGCGGAAACCCTCTTGGAAAAATAAGGTAAAATGATTAACCCTCTGTATTGAGACGGTTAATCATTTTCATTGCAGTCATCTGACATCTGGGTTTTTTTTCATTTTTGAAGTCCGATGCATCACATAAATTATTCCATCACATTAAGTCTCTTTTTTAATATCATTATCAAATCTTCTTTGCTGAGCATTTATGTGATTCTTCTCAGTTCCATCTGGTTTGATAAGAGTCTTCAAATAAACCTTGACTGAATAGTTATGAATAGACAAATTTAGAACATCTTTGTACATGGAAAAACTTTTCTAGTCCTACTACTGAAAAAGTGATGTGATTTTAAAAGAATGAGGCATTCGGTTCTTCTTTTGGGTAATAGTGAAACACAAAATACTGAGGAGAGAATCAGGAATCAATTCTGAAAAGCTCTTTAATGTTGGATTTTCCCTCACGCTGTCTGGTTTAAATTGGATTTGAACTTTGCCTGATCTCTTTTATTTTGACTACACACAAGCAATGTTTTAAAAATGGGTGTTATTACTCTGACTGTTTATCAAATTAGCCATTCTACTCCTCATTGTCCAATTTATGTGTACTATGCAAAATGCATTTATCATAGTTTTTGTATTTTTTTTAGCAAGAGGTGGAAAAAAATATCTCGAAACTTCTCGCTTAGCCTTCAAAATGAATTCTGCACGATTAAGATACTTCATTTCTGTTGCCATTCCCCAAGTGATTTTCAGCCAGTCTTCACATTTTTGATCAATTTTGCAAGTCGAGTGAACTTCCAGATTAGGGCTGTAAATGATTTATTTTTTAATGAGGTACTTAGAATTCTAAACCAATTATTTCATTTAATACATCATTTGATGGTAGTACACAGTGGATAGTAGCACACAGTAGTTACTAAGCTTCTGTCTAGAACTAATAATTTCCCATAAAAATAAATACTGTCCAGACTAAGATGCAAGTATCTGATGCCGTCTATTGATCTTGAAATTTCAATGGTGCTTAGCACATACAGTGATAGCTCATGCCACATAATAGCGATGTAAGTATGTCTTCTAGATTCAATATAACAATCTTTCCTTTATTAACTAATTACCATGAAAAACAGGCTTCCATCCCCATTAGATTTCCCTTGTAAATTATTAAAAAATGTGACCGACTTGGTAGGAGTATCTCAAAGGTTTAAAGAAATTATTTAAGCTTTCCATATCTACCTAGGTAGGACACCTGAAGATGCTGCTCTACAGCAAAACCGGTAGTGTCAATAAATCTATTACCATGAGGGATTGCAGTGTTAATACCTCTATCCCTGATATCAAGGAATTCCACCAGGTAAGGTCCAAAACTATCATCTACCTAGGTAGAAACTTCTTTTAAGGCAAGGTACAAGGTAGCAATTAATGTTGTGTAGTAATTTTTTACTGAGTGCAATGAAATGCTATCTTTTGTCGTTAATTCCAATTCTTGTATCCTTCAGTAAGAAATCCATCTTTGCTATTCATTGATTAAATGAGTGCCTCAGTTGTATGCGCCTCTTCTACTTTTTATTGTATGAATACATGATTGAACCAATTCAGAATGTTAAAGTGAAAAATTCTGTTTCTGAGAATGGATCCAAAAATTTATTTTGCTTTTGTGGAATACAGAATTCTGGTGTATCTGTGGCAGCTTTAAAGAAAAATGATAAATATTATATGCATAAATGAAGTGGTGGACTTGAGGTAAGGTTATTAGCTGGAAGATTGTAGTCACCTTGAGTAGTACATCTCCATCTGTAAACTGCCCTGTGAGCCACCGCAGAGGCATATGGCAGGGGGTGTTAGGACACCAGTCATGAATGAGGAGGGAATAGAGAAAAGTAGGGGGAAGAGGATAGAGGTGAATTGTATTTTAACGATATGTCATATGTTAGTGCTGCATGTTTTCGTATTACCACTAATCATGCATGGTAAGAAGGCATTTTTGTACCTGTCAGATCGACAGTGTTTCTCCCTTATTTTTTCACTTCTATCAGCTCTAGAGACAGAGTAAGTACAGGGTTAAAATAATATCCTCCATGTTGAACTGAAACTAGCCTAAATGGAGTTTTTAACCTTTTTGTATGGATTAAAATTCCCACTTTAGACGCTGCTGGCTGGATTTAATTTTGAACACTCAATAGAAACTCTATGGGTTTAAATACCACAACCAGCATACAATATATTGTAGGCATGGCCGTAGTACCGCACATCCATTTAAATGTACGCTAGTCCTTTAAAAGTTAAAGTAATCAAAGCCGAGTGCATAGCCTCTGAATCCCTAATGGCTCCCGACCTAGTCCTTCCATTAGCTGTGTGACACTTTTTGTACCTTCATTGAGAAACCCAAGGGATCGGATTGGGATAATTGCTGGAGCATTGGTTTCCCATCCTGAAGGCCCAGGTTCAAGTCCCAGCAGTTGGGGAGGTTTTTCAGAGACATTGCAATACCTGCAGCGAGGATAAATTTCAGAGCAGTGTTTTGGGTAGGACATGAATCATCTTGGCACCTTGCAGTAAGAGTAGGCTAATACTTTAAGAATAGGTTAATGCTAATGCTTCAGTAGGAGTAGGCTTAACTTTTGTAGCCCCAAAGGTCATGACCAGATTGAAGCCATCAATAATGCTAGTGGTAAGGATAGGTAGCTTTATTTATTTCTTTTATCAATTTTTTTTGGCAGTTTTTAATGTCTACTTGGAATGCCAAATAATTTTGTGTCTGTTATTTTGTGATCATTTTGCATGTCAGCATAATTGTCAAGGTACGAAGACAAGACAATGTCATTTGGTGGATCAGACTTTATACTTGCATTTTAATATCTTCATATGAAAGTTATCAAAAATACTATCACCTCATCCCATTTGAAATGTCCCACATGATTTGGTTTTCTGCATAAATTAATGTCTGTTAGTGTCCATGAATTAATATCATTAGTAATCGTTATCAGTTGGGAGTATATAAACCTGTGAACTGCATGTTAGCATTTTTCTCAATATAGCACTCCCCTAGTCTCTGGTTTGGCCTTGCATTGTTCTCCAATTGCTTTCTGGTCCTCAATTAGTGGTCATGGGAACTGGGATGAACACTGCATGCCTTGTTTGGAATTGCCCTGTGCTACACACCCTGGAGGTGGCTTGCACATTACTTCATAGATATAAAACACTTATTTATACCCTTGCTCCATTCACCTGAATTATCTTCCTACTATCTACCATCCACATTCTTTATTGTTGCAAACAATCTTAGCTGTCAGTCAACTCCCAAAATAACCAACCAAACCACTGGGATACCATAACCAAGATATTGGCGGACTTAGGGGGGATGCAGGGGGGGGGGGCATCTGCCCCTCCCCTCCCATAATTCCTGGTGCAATGGGATAATTGGTGGTCATAAGGTATTTCATACCCCCCATACTTCTGGGAAGTAGAAATCCACCCAAAACAATGACCTTGATCTGCCAATGAACCAAGATATCAGAAAAAATTGCAGTGGCTGAATTCATTGTTTCAATAATAGTCTCTCATATGCATGAGAAAGGCAGTTTTATCTGGCTCCAAGTGCTCCTTTTATGTTGAAATTATAAGGTATGGATTGCCTTGGCTTTCCAAGGCTAACTTACCTAGGTAGAGGAACCATAATAAAAGTCGGTTTTGCAAAAGTAGACTCTGAATATCAGGCTTTCAATTCCTACTGCTTGCCAAAATAGCAAAGTAAGCCCGAACCAAGCTTGAAGCAAGCTTGTTGCATCAAGTCAACAAGCTTGTATCAGGCCTAACACATGAAGCTTGTAACCTTGAAACAACCTTGAATCATGCACTAATCTCCATCCATCAAGCTTGCAGCATGCTTGACTTGACGCTGGTATTTTGTTGATTGTTGTTTCAATGGAGCTGGGTTTAAGCCTGATTCAGACTTGAATCAAGGATTTATTTGCTAGGCAAGCTTTTCATGTGAAGCATGATACAAGCATGAATCAACGTTGGATCTAAGTTTTCGGCAGCATTGATCAGTGGATCTTCTCTCCATTTCTAGTGCCTTCACCACCTCAATGCAAGTGGAGAAGACCCGAGAAATGGAGAGCAGCTTGAATGTAATTGCCCTGGTCAAAATTGTCAAACAAGGCAAAATCAAGCCGATTTTGAAGCTTACCGTAAGATTACATGCTATCCAGGTGAGTATTTTTGGCAATTTGAAAAAAGTTCCACAATTATAGTACAACTTTTCACACCTGAAACTATCAAATTTAGTTGTAAGAATATTTACTGTTACAATTTTTACATAATTGATTAATAATTGAAAGTACACTCTGCTTATAAGAATAGTGAAGATGGATTATTTTAACATCCAATGTGCTAATCATTGTCCTTTGAGGTACTGTAGGTAGCAGAGGATGTTGACTTTCACCCTGCATGTCAAGCCTTTTAGGCATAAATATTAAATTTTGATTTCACTCTGTAGAGCAGCACTATCATTAGGATATTTGAATAGGCAGGATACAAAGTCAATTAAAAACAGAAGTACTAAATTTTCAATTTTATTAGATCTTGTACAAACATAGTTTCTACAACACTTTTAATTCTGTGTAAATTTCAGAGTACCACATTCATTCAATATATAAAATTTACAATAGAAACGGGAAAAAGTTGTCACTCCACACAGTGGAGCTAACTTGTTTATGCTGAGGTATCATGTGTTGCGATTTTTGAAGTCTATTGCATAAGTTAAAATGGTGAAGACAAGCTTAGGCTTAGGCGATTGTGGTTAACAGCCACTCACACAGCATATAGGTATTAAGACATTTCAGTTTATTGATAGATTGTACTGTATAACCTCTCCATACCTTAATGGGAAGCCTACATGCCTGGCTTTTGATATTGAGGCTAAATCCTGCTTTGATATAATTAACTCCACAAATTATTATCTTTTTGGAAGTTAGGAACCTCATAATTAGCATAGCACATATCCACCAATAATAAAAGAACCAAAACATTGTTTTTGAAAGAAAATGTAATCTTACTTTATTGCATTTAGGTGAGATTGTACTATTATTTCACAAGGAAGATTATTTGAGCTATGTTTTCTATGCTAGAGGTTACACAGTACATGGTAAATAGTTCAACTGTTTTGATTGGCTGATCGATAATGCAAAATTTGCAACAATGGATACAATAATGCACACAACCTATGTGTTGAAATTATAAAACGAAATAAAAATGTACTCTGTGTCGCTATTTTAGAATGTCTTCGCATAAAGAAATAAAAAAAACTTTTTTCATAAAAGTCAGTCATAACAGTTACCGAAACTCAGAAATGCATAGTTCCAAACATCTGCACGAGTGTAAATATATATATATATTTATATATAAATCTTTAATTCCATCAAGTGATTCTGTACATTGTAGAGGAAAAAAAACTAGAAATGATTGTACTCTATGTTAGGATCAAGAAAAGTGTGATATGTGGGCTTTTTTAAGCCCTGTATAAATCATTCCTCCATTTTGCAAAGCTTTCGCACAGAGACAAATGTTGCCCTATCCTCTCAAAATGTTACATAAGGAATTCCTTCTACTGTCGCAAATGTTTACCCAGGACATCAAAATTTTATTATAAAGCACCAAATTAAGCATAAGTTTCAGAAAATCCTAATGCAATGACTCATAACTGGTGATCTTTATCATCCACCATGGCACGTTTTGGCAAAGCTTACTTTTTATTTTGCCGATTGTGGCAGCAATCAGTAATTCACTTTCAGCTTGTGAACGTGAAAATAAAGCACCAAAAGATTTTCAGGCAATTTCCTAATGCCCTAAATTTCAGATACTTGCCAATGTATTCCTAATTACAACTTTTTTCTACTATAAGGTTTAGCCTTTTTTATATTTAAGTACAAATATTTATATCCGTAATAGAGAGTATAGAAGCCCAAAGTAGTAACAACTCGAGAACCATTCTAAAAACTTTCAGCAATAAACTGAAACCTCTTAAATATTATATATTTACATATATTCAGGAATAATTAGAATTCAACATTTATAAAACATCACAATTACATGGTCGCTTCATGTTGATAAAATTCCCCTGGTAAAGAACTGAAGAGTGCAACCATTTCCCACTGATAAATAGGTTAGCAAATCCCTGCTTTTCAACTATCTCTGGAACTATCTAGGAAAAAATTTCTTTCACAGAAACCAAGAAAAGTTTGCCACTAAACGCATATTTTCCTAAGATATTTCTTTTTTTTTTACCGGAAATATGAACACATAAGTTGGCTTCTGCGGGTATTAGGAACCTAATGTACCTAAGGACTGGCAGAATAATCCATTATTTTAAATATTTACAAAGAATGACTGTACTTTAGTATTTGACTAAGATTCTTAAAAAAAATGGAAGTCCACGTCTTCAAGCGTAAATTATAGCTTTCCCCAAATGCATGATGGGTCCTCTCCTACCAACCTTTGCCTGTGAATGTTGATTATCGAAATCATACGTGGCTATGTGGTGATTTTATGATACTTGCTTCCTTAGCAACACCTTTCACCACATTTTTTATCAGTCTAAATCGGTATGGCATGAGTAATTGTTGAACCTTGCCTCTTTCAATGATGAAAGAATATATAAGTAATGAATGGAATGGTTCAAAACCAAAAGACGAACATTAACTGTTTACCATAGGTAAACGGGGAATACTTCAGCGAAATGCACAACAATATAAAAGTTGCCTGCTCTATTTGTTCTCGTCATTACAAAAAAGTTTGGCATTTGTGCATCTCACCAAATCCACTAGATCACAAACTGTGGGATTCTTTCATCTTCTTTTTGTTTCCTGGAAGTTTGGCTGACAGAAAACAAGTCCAGAAGTCCCTCAGCATTTATCAAGCACCCTCACAGCAATTCACAGCAGTAGTTAATACACTCCTCACCGGAATCACTTTTTTTAAAAGTCACATTGTTTCCCTAGTCACTCCGTACCAGCATGGTGGTGAGGTAGAATTTTCCTTTCTCAAACACACTAGGAGTGCAGACACTTGTATGTATACCAATGACATTGTCCACGAAGGTCATCATCCATAACCATTCATACATTCTTCCTACCCTCGGCTCTCAAAATATGAAAGATGACTCTGATCAACTACACGTCTCACAAGCACACTTATTATTGCATTGATTAACTCTCTCTTCTCGCTCCCCCTGCCTTCATCGCTTTGTCCACATTTGATAACTGTACTTGTTCTGCTCCTTGCTCTCCCCCCAATTCTCGCCTTCAACAGCACCAACCCCCGGTTCTTCATTCCCACCCTCTGCTTCCTCATCCACCATCAGTGACGCCTGTCAGAAGTGAATGTCACGAACGTCTGTGGGAGTTCCCGCTTTCTCATGCTCGGCCACCTTGCCCGCTGCATTGTTTGGGTCTGATGCATGCGTCTGGACAGAGCTGGACCCATTTGCACCCTGTGATGAGTTGTTGCGGCTATTGATGGTCTCTGTCACCATTTCTTCAATCTGTTCCAAACAGCCTCGGAGGTAGTCCTGAACCACACAAAAAAAGAGAGAAGAAATTAGAAATGCTTTTTTAATGAATAATATTAATAGTGATAATTTATGATCAATTTTACCTCCATAAATGAATACAACAATGGAGACATAAATTAGGTTAAAAATTTGCAAAGCAAGAGGACATTCAGCATTAGATGTTGTTCCCCCTCCATTTTTGGCATATGTAATTTGTTTTTGATCACAGATTTCCTTACTTAATAGACTAATTTGTTCCAAATGTCTCTGATAAAGGGTCCCTTTGAAAACAATTGGCTGACAAAATTTAAGGTGTGGATAAAAAACGTTTATTTGTGGTTCTAGTAACTGAAAAAACACATGGCCTTGAAGAGGCTATTTGATCATTAGCAGTTAATTCAAGCATCAAGAAAGCCAGTGAGCATATCTTGTAGCTTGTGGCTCACTGGCATATCTCCATTATGTCAGACTATCTCAATGAGATTGCATATTAAAATGAAATGCATCTCTATCATTAGCTCACAATTGGAGAAATATCATGAAACAATGAAATTTCCAATTTTTTTTCGGGCATGGCCACAAAGAATTCTTAAAGAATTACTAATATGCCCACCAAAAAGGTTTACTCTGCAAGTCATGAAATACACTTACCGGCTCAATTGATGTAATGCGATGGAGAGTATCTAGAAGCTGGGATCGAGAACAACCAGTCTTAGCCGTCCAGTCTAGTCCATCGAGAGCAGCAGCAATACTGGCCGAAGCTATCATGCTGGGTGTGTATGTGGAGAATTTATACTCTGAAAAGAAAAATGAGGAAATTAGCCACATGACTTCTGGAATGCAAAAATTCATAAACACAATTAAGTTTTGAAGGCTTAGCCAAGCAAGAGGTGGATGATTGTCAGTTTCTTTTAAAATATACAGGGGAAAATATATGTGTCTAAGTATTGATAAAACACTTTTTCATTCAAAGGTTCAACGAAGAACGGATGAATAAAATTAATGGATCATGATTTCAAGAAATGGGTGCCGACAATCTGTAAGTACCTATTTAATTTCAACTAATATTAGGCAATCTCATCATTCATCTGTCCATGATTTTATATGAATGCAATCAATTAGGTCAGTGATTCAGCTACGAGTATTTTACATCAAACACTACATAATGAAAGTTTAATCGTCTTGATGACAAGGGAACAATTCTGAATTAGGGTTATCATAACTGCATCCCAATTGCATAGCAATAGTTTCCAAAGATGATAATCACACATCGATAAAGTTTAATCATTTTGATGGTAAGGAATGATGGCTGAGGGTTATAAATGCATTCCAATTACATTGCAATTTTCTCCAAAGATGATAATCACACCAGAAAGTGTAAATGTAAGGAGTAGTTGGGATGACGGAGTATGAGTACATATACACCTCCGCCTCAGGTTATGGTGGGTTTAGATGGAAGAGTGTAAATATCGTCTAGACTTTAACAGACGCGGGCTCCTATATTCTTAAACGATTTCTTCATTCAGGTGGGCATACCTCTACTTCCTACCTACCTACTACCTCTCTTCATCCTGTCCATAAAGCCTATTTTCTTTCTTCCCCTTTCCTGCTTACCCAATGACCTCCCCTCAATGACGGCCTTCAGCATCGAAGGTAGGCATTCGATTAAGTCTTTGTCCGCTTTTATACAGAGTATTCCGCGAAACTTACTGCTTTCTTCTTGGATCTTTCTCGGAGAACACTCTTCCAAGCACTATGGAGATGGTATCCGTCTTCTCTATTGACGTTCTTGGGCGTTTTGGAGAGCTCAATTGCTTCTGTGGATCTTCTTTGGTGATCTAAGCGAAACTGTTGTCTACCAAAGTCAACGCACTCGGTTAAGACCCGAAAATGGAGAGAATATCCATTCAATAAACTTTATTGAACATAAAAGAATATCAATAAAAACAAGCTATAATTTTACAGTCATCTACAGAGCATCACATACTGCTGAATACTCATCATTGGTCGTTCAATCTTAAGATTGGTTGACTGCCACCCTCCATTCTTCCCAATCTCAATAATTTACAAACAATTGGAAAATACAATTCTACATGAACGGCCATAAATTTCTTGAACTTTTTTCGTTCTTCATTGATCATGCCTAATTTAGAAGGACCCTATTCCACCTGGGGGTATTCCCTACTCACCCGGTAGGCCTTGCCACGGCAGTTAAACAGCTGAAAATACGCCCATGGGTATGGAACACCCCCAAGGAAAAGGGGGGTTCGTGGGTCTCGTCCCGGAAATTCGTAACCAACTATGTGCAAAATGCGCGTTATAAGTGGTTTCGAAGCAAAAGTTTGCCTTTTAAGAAGAGTAAGTTTTTACTAAATGCATATTTCCCTTTTAGATTACCTACCACCAAATTTTGACTAATTCCAAAATTTATTTTGATTTACATTCGCATTTAGCTTGTGGTTTTAAAAAGTTTTATTTGATATAAAATTTGACTGGATTTCAAAATAAAATAACCAAAACTTCAACAACAAAAAAGCAACTTTTTATTTAAGGTTTATGACAGAAATACGCAGGGTTTTTTTTGGGGGGGGGTTGCAATTTCCCCTATCCCCCCCCCCCCCTTGGATCCGCCAATGTGTGTGTTAGAACTATTTTGGTTCGTCGTCGGGGGTCTGCCCCACACGGAGCAAGCAAAGAGACGAAGAGAGAAGTGAGCGTTCGCGACCTTCGGGCCGCAAGTGGGCGTGAGTCAGAGACTCAGAGGAGACTGGCGAGAGGAAACATTAGGGCTAGGAGAGGGGGGGGGGCGAAGAGAAGTGAAGAGATGAGAGGATATAGGGGCCTCGGGTTGAAAAGGGGGGATTGGGTGTTCTCCGGTCCCTCTCTGAGAGGAATGAAGGGGGGGAAGGATATAAGAAGACGAATTGTGGGGAGGGTACGAGAGAGGAAACGGGATATGGTGTTTATGGATCACCCAGGAGGCCCACGGCCCCCGAATTCTGGGTGATTCTCCTCCACAGCATCCCTAGGTGCAGACTCAAGTGTTCTTCAACCTTTGCGTGGTCCGCGGGACCAAGGAAACGTCCCGTTGCCAATCAAGAGCTCCCACGTAACATGCAAGTTTCTAGCAAGGAAACAGCGGAAAATGTCGCTCAAACAAAAACAATATGATTATGTCTACTGATTAAACCGATTCAATCCCAGAACATCATATATACGATGTTTATTGTAAATGATTTTGTGATCCCTTACAGCATTAGCGCTAATTGCATTGCATTATACATGCAGTACTGATATACTTCATTCATTATATAAAACGATACAATTGGCGTCGACGCAATGAAAGATAATCGTGCATCACAAAATCATAGAAACTATGCGTATCGTATACGATACATAGGAGCTGATGAAGTCAGTATATAAAATATTATTTGCATTGGTGGTGGTTTCCGTCTGAGGCCGTCAGCTGGTGCTTCGCCGGTCTGAATATCGCAAGCGTAGAAGGCTGTAAGGGACTCAGTTCGGCACGATCCGCCATGGTAAGCCTTCGAGCATTGCCCAATTCATGGACCGTAGGAGATTTTACATTCATAATATAAAAATATCACAATTATGTTATGCGTATGCAATGGGAAGGAAAACAAACTACTAGCTATGTATTGATTGGTTTGGCTGTACCGTTTCAGCCTTCTAACAACCTCGCATCTAAATGGGCCGAGCCTGGTCCGAAGTCGGCCCCACATCGCAACCTGTGGCTCGGCCAGTGGGCTGAAACCTGACCCGTGTGCGACCCTCTACCGCAGAGGTCCACGGGTACGATGGTGGCATTTGAGACATACGACAATACATTAAAGACCAGTCCTCCGCCCCGCTGTAAGACGCGAGGGCTCAATCATTGCCTGTTTTGTTCCCGCATCCTCATCGGATATTGACTTCAAGAGCTATTTGACCATTTGCTCTTCATTGCACCAGCACTGCCAATTCATAATTCCCAACCCAATGTATCGGGGGTTTAAAAATGTGCTGAAAATCTTCTGAGAAATTGTCTTCTTTTAACTTCGAGTAAGAATCGACCTCTTATTTTTCTCTCCGTTAGAGCTATTAGGGGGGTCCACGTTTAGACATATTTTGTCATATTAATTCCTCGCGGTAGAATGCTGTCTAATTTGGCGACAATATATTAAGAGAAAGAATATTGCGTAGAGACATGAGGATTTTTTTTAATTCTCTTAGTAATAAAGGTTATAAAAAGTTTTATGGACATAAATTAGATACATAAAAAATAGTGTGCCACGCATAGGACATAATTCATAAAGTTAGCATTGACAAATACTATTTTTGATTATACGTGATTTCATATATTTATTCCTCAACTGCAAGCAATCTGATTCTAGCCTTGATAAAACTGACCAAATGTCAAATTGATTTGCCATTGCTTACGTTGTACTTTCTAATTTTTGTTAAATGCCTTGTTCTGTTGTTTCACGAGAGAGAGTGCTGTGTCAACCCTAAGATTAAATTATCAACACTTATATCCACACGTAGAAAGGTCACAGACTACAGGAACAACATTCAGCGGATGTTGTTTGCGTGGCCTTCTTAGTTTTACAAAAATAACGCAATACAATGCTTCCTAAATTTAAGTATGACAAAATACTTTCTTCCGAAATATTTGAAAATGCATTTTGATCACAGCCCATCGACCAACAACAATTTTAAGGGGACGAAACCTACACAACGTACCAAATAATTTTGGCACAAAAATCCAAACGTAATGACGCATAGTCTACATCATACTGGGCTTAAGCATTCACTTTTTACTGCAATCCTACCGTGACTATTAATGGAAGCTCTTCCATGTGAATCTCGTGGGTGTTCTAACGGTTATAATAATTGACATTAGGTCCTCCTCGTTTGACCTCAAACGACAAACCTTCCTTCTTGCTACTTTGCCCGGAGAAAACATTTGTCGCAACTCTTTACCAAAAAAGGAATGCAAGTTTTATCTTTACAGCTCTCCACATCATTTCGGTCGCACTCCAATGAGCCGACGGATACCAGCGGCGAGGAAAAAAAGAACGCTTTTAATTCGAGGGATGTATACCAACTCTTTGAGGTGTCTTTAGATGCGTGTAGCTGTTGTTGAGCAAGCGACTTATTCCGGTTGTTTAAAAAAAAACTCGTGTCCAGACCCGTTCTTTTTGTCGGGTTTTTGCCGAGAACCGACCCAGACGAGACGCCCTGGATTTCGCCGAGACCCAAGGTCTCGTTCCACCACCCTAAAAGAAATCGCGATTTACGCGATGGACTGCGCTGGTCATTAGTCCTTTGTTTCCCTCCGAGACGACCGACCGCTATTCCGCCCCGCCGGCTTTGGTCCTGCGACGCACGCAGTCTCTGCCTCGTCTCCTGTCCACCCTGAAGGAGCTCACGGGCCCCACGTTTCGTCATTACAATCCAGACAAATCCCTCCCCTCCCTCCCCTTCTCCCTTCTTTCTCTCCTCACTCCCCCTTCCATCATCTCCCCCTCCCTCCCGTCACAACCAGGGTTGCCACCACTCCAGGTTTTTCGCCACGAAATAGGGGATCGAAAGGGTGAGAGGACGAGAGGGTCATGCATGTATGTACACCATCCAGGCCTGCATCATAATTGAGTGTAACAAAATTTACACTTTTGTATCCTTCGGTATAGTTATGAAATCTATGGTCAGCCTCTACTTCCTATACAACTCACTACTACTATCTACATCATCTACTAATTCACATACTTGAGTGCAATTTTTACACTTGAGTAACTTGTCAACTCCATGATCTACAGCTGCAATTACTAAGTAGTTTCCACGCAAGCCACGATCAAGTGCGACGGTGTGCTTCCACTTAAGGCGCGTAAGCATTCGTCTATGCTGATTTCTCTCCCCTCTAGAACCTATTTTTTTAAATAGTTACTTGACCTTACTCTTGGGATAATTCCTTACGCTGAAGCTTGTGAAATATGCCGTCAATCTTCCGAGAAATAGTCAAATTTTAGTTTACCTAAACGTTTACTTTTCCTTCGATCTGAGAGAAATTCTCATGTCATGTAACAGGTTTGTCACGCTACCGAGTTCATCCATGAGGACTGTTCACAAAGCTAGCTGCTCTCCGCTGTACTCGGATTTATCTCTGAGAAAAATCGTAATTCATGCGGGTCCCATAAGCAGGCGGAATATTATGTAGTCTGGCGAGAGTAAAATGACAACCCTCCTATAGTTCGTTAAACATCCCCATTACTTAGTGCAACCCAATTTTCCACAAAAATTGTTGCATTTCCCTCAGGCAAGTTAATGTCCCGATCATGGAATAATAATAAATTGGAGTCCAATTCCTTAATTTTATGTAAAATGGTCGAAGTGAAAGATAATATGCGTCTTTCTGTGATACATTTTAATGGCTGACAGCATTTTTTGCGGTGCATTTTCAAACTTCAAAGCAAACAAATTAATAATAACTAAGAATATATCCCTGAAGAGGCTGGTGTCACTGCAGAACCTATTAATGTCCTCGGCATCAGTAAAATGGGTAGCTCAATCTCGCGTTTTCTTTCCGAATTGGCATCGTGGTGTCTGAAATAATTACTTTTATTGTGGGAGGTGATCTACCGGTTAAGGTATATTTAAATGGTAGGAAGAATACTTATACTATTCTTTACAGCCGCAGGCCCCATTCTCCCTACATTATTTAATTCTTCAGCTAGCCATCTCTCTTCATCTCGTCCATAAAGCCACTTACCTCATTTTTCCCCGCTTACCCAAACATCCTACCCTACTTTCACGGTCTTCAGCATCCCTTCGCCTCTCATTACCTGTTCCAAATTATACCTAATAATTTTCGAGTGGACGGTAGGTACTCATCAGATCCCGTGACCCGGTAATGTTTGCAACACTGTCTCCTGTCTCGTACTATTTGCATCATCAACCCTACGAACATCCCTTCTCGACACCCTTAGCACAGCATCCGACACGAGGATTACATGGACGACGCTCTGCTTGGGAGTAGGTATGGGGAAAAGGGTTCACTTCGACCAACAAGGGTAAAGCCTACTGAAATCTGGACAATTGATTGTGCACGTATGCGTGTATGGAGAAAAAAACGAGGTGGTTTACCAGGGGGACGGGGAAGTGGGGGGGGGGGGGGGGTAACAACGAAAGGGATCGCAAGGTGTTAGGGAAGGGGGGTGGAAGCCGGTCGACTGGTGCAAGGGACCCAACTAGCTACGGGGAAAGTCACATCTGCCGGCATGAAGCAACATAATCTGCCGTCCTGGCGCTGGGAGTGGCAAGAATAAGTTCACGGTGCTGATGTACTACCAAGAAAACTCAAGCTAGGGTACCAGCAGTTAAACGGAAATGAATAAAATTCATCGCGGGTTGATTTGCGAGTACATCTATTGTGAAGTATGAATGTGTAGTGCATATCGGTGAAAAGTCACCTCTTGAAACTTATTTGCAGAATTTTGCTAATGAATCAATACACTTAGTTTCAATAATATTTGTAGGACGGGGGGAGAGGGGGTGGGTAGGACGTATATGTACAACGAGTTTGGCGGATTAAGGTGGCGCCCGGCACCCCTCCCCCCTGAAATTCCTTGTACAATAGGAAAAATGGTGGTCATAAGATATTCCATACCCCCCAGGCCCCCGGAAAGTAGCAATCCGCCCTCAAAACAACGACCTTAATCCGCCACTGCCATTAAGTCAGCCATTTTCACGAAATGTAGCACAAAAATGTTTATAATTAACATTCTTGCTGCTATTTCAGCCTCAAATAAGCAATTATTAAAGTTTTGATATCAAATTTTCAGTGTGTTGCGTTTATCTAATCGATTTATTACTTCGGTGATCACTGACAGTATTTTTCAAAGTGCGAGCCTTCGCCGACTTTGGCCGGATACGCCAGGCAATAATGAATCATCAGCTGAACTTAATGCATATGTTTGGCATTTGCAGTAATGGAGACAGCTGATTGTTAATATTTGAATATTTATCACACAATTCCATTCTCAAGGAAGTAATTATTTTGGCTTACAAATAATTCAATCGTTGATGTACGCAGGACCTCCTGATCCCACGGATCCACGGTGTCTGTCTAGCACTCATGGGCCTTTCAGACTTAAGACTGATTCGGACGGCTGAGCGGAGGCCTCTTGCTTCCGAAGGCGCACTCGGGGAGAATACCGCCGATGTGGCCAATAGGCGGTATTAATCGCAGCATACGCCAAATATGTCTTCATATATAAAGTCCAGGTAGGCATACATAATAAAACTTCACTGTTATTGGCTTTTTTTCGTCTAAGCTTCGACAATATAAGTATTCATGAAAACAATAGAAAAAGTACCACGTATTTTATTTTGGCTGAATCGACAATAACTTTGTAACTTTCGCAATGGTTTTATGAATTTTGAACATTACAAAGTTCTTATTGATTTATTTTTACTGTATTTTCATCAAATTACGCCAGAAAATATCGAGCTGAACAAAGTATTTTATTTCAGTTATTAATATTTATCACACGGTTGCCTCATGAAGTCGCCATCAGGGTCGGAAAGAGCTCACACATTTAAAAAATACTATCTTTGGTTACCCAAAGTAAGAAATCGATATTACTAAATGTTTGTCGCGTAACCCTGAACCGCCAAGCACGTACCCCTGAAGGCACGCGTACCACAGGGGGTTGGGACTGGCCCTATTATATAAAATATAAAAGTAGGAAATTTTCACGGGGGTGAAGAGCCAGTCAGCCGCCGACTGGTCTTCGACTTCCCCGTCAGCTCTTTGACGACAGTCGGGCCCTAATGCATACCCATTGCGTGGCCGTGGGGAAGGCTCTCTTATATCCTCATCCTTCCTCCTCCAACACCAACCACTCCCTCCCCTGGCACAGCTTCCCTCCACGGGCCTTTTTATCTCTCGCGCGCCTCTCAATCGCCGCTGTCTCCCGAGCAAGTCTGTCTTATGCTTCGCCGTCACGGCGGAGACATGGGCACATTAGTGTCACTGTGTCTCACTGCAGAAGGAGGTGGGAATATCGATTCATTCCGATGATTTCACACATGCGAATCGGTTATTGCTAATGAATCGATCTTTCGATTCACCGAAAATGCGCTAACTTACAAGAATGAACCGTACTAGATTATGGGAGAGAGTAGTTTGAAGTCTCGACGCACGAAAGATAAGCTTGTTTATTTTTTTGCGATAAATAATCCACCAAACATAACTATTTGGCGCATTTCGTTTAAATTTTACGAACGATGCCGTTATTGTTAATACAATTCCCATTTTGCATTTTTCTGGATAAATCATTACGGTACTGCGGCAATTCTGCAACCTGTGCCATACGTACAGGCACTACTTAGACTGACAGACGAAGCCGGCAGAAGGGTCGGTGAAAGCTCGCGCTTTATTTAAAATGCAATCCGTGTAACCGAAAGCAAGAACGTAAAATCCTGCAACACACAGAAAAGCTAAAATCAAAACAATACCATTGTTTTCGGAGTACTAACTGCACACCTGATCCATTAAATAAGGCTGATTGCGCATTTAAATGGCTTAAATACACCTGTGTGCTACCATAACGTATGATTCCATCTATTCTCTTCTTTGATCTAGGAATGAAACAAAATCAGAGGACTATAATTGGTAGTACCCCTTAGGTTGGACAACGAGGCGTATGCCCTAGCACTTGTGGGAGCCTTGCACTGGGCTTTCCTATTTTCGCTCTTGAATATAATATGAACTTCTAGTATGAAAATTGCCGACCGCTCAGTATTTTTCTTTGCATTAACTTAAAAATCCAAAGGAAAGTCGTGACTAGAATGAAACCGAAATTTCGAGATTTGAAAAATATATCTTTCCTTAATGCCTTTGGGCGAGAAATGATTAACAGCCCTATCATGTTTACCACCTACCGTAAGTAAAATTCAATGAACCTAGTGTATTGTCATAAAGACTTTTATATATATATTTAAAATATTGGCATATTGCATATTTATCACCCGAGTGATTCTCCTAGAAGTTTTATATATATATATATATATATATATATATATATATATATATATATATATATATATATATATATATATATATATATATATATATACATATATATATAATGTCTTGGTAGAAAATCGCTCTCGGCGACGATGCACATGCATAAATAAAACAGTGATACACTAAACAAACACAGAAACACGCAAAAAGGACACTCACAAAATAAAACTTGTACGTTTCGGCGTCAGGACGCCTTCGTCAGCGGTAGAGGAATCTGATTCCTCTACCGCTGACGAAGGCGTCCTGACGCCGAAACGTACAAGTTTTATTTTGTGAGTGTCCTTTTTGCGTGTTTCTGTGTTTGTTTAGTGTATCACTGTTTTATTTATGCATGTACATATATATATATATATATTTATTTATTTATTTATTTTTTAGCTGTTTAACGCGAATGTCGTCATCGCCCGAGCCACTTTTACCCTGGGTGCACAAAGCGCTCCATTTTCGTTCCACATAAATGACCCTCACGGTTTACTCCCTAATTTACATCATAGTGCCGATAATCATTTTTACCCACAATGCCATGCGCGACGCCCATTGAGTGGCATGGTTCTCGATTAATTTTGAATCGTGGCATTCCTCGAATCCTCGAGCATACTTCCCAAATCACACTTAAAAGTTCTCCACTTCTTCGATCACTTTTACTTCTACGAATTCTGTTCGTCGATGAGCACAACGAGTCTATCTCTACTCGACCGTCAATAAATTATTTGATTCTCTTTTCTATCGGCAGCGGCAGATGATAAAATCGTTCATCACATGAATCTGGTTTCTACACGTGTTGCGAGACTACCTGTCAATTGGGAGGAACCCATTCAAGGATAATGACGTGGTATTTTATGTTCTAGCGTTCCTAAAGGCCGCGGTATTTATAAATACATCCAAATAAAGTTTTCATTTACAATTTAACACTATATGGAATCTTAATTTTGACTCCAAATGATTCCATTAACAATACCTAATGGAAATGTTAGCCCTCCTTGCCGACAATGAATGTATAGCGGCGAAGACTATAAGAGTCTTCCATCCTAGCGAAGATCCATGCTTCACAGACGTGGCTCCGAAGGAACAAGCACAATGCAAGTGGTTAAAAGGGAGAGGGTCGTCCCTGCACAGAAAACCTGTTCATAAAGAGATTGCTATTGGAATACTGATAGCGACTAAGGAATCCGAGAGGGAAAGAAATGTTAGCAGCCCAGATATAGGATTCCCAATTAGGGTGGTCGTGAGAACAGGATTATGTAGCCTTGGGTCGATGCAAGAGGCGAAAAACGACACATCGATAATCTAGCGAGAGGCGTGCATAGACTTAATAAGGTACTGCTTGGGAAAACATGCCATGAGGAAAAAGATCCAACACACACTGTACCTGAAGTACGTGCAGAAATGGCTGAGGCATGCCTAAATAAATACATTTAACCTTCCACTTCCGTTTTATTTACTCTCTGGCATGGATTGAATTGCATCCAACAAATTATGGAAGAAGCAAAAAATTGGCAAATAAATTGTTTGGTTGGTCGCGCATGAATTTCTAAAGAAATTTTTCCAAAACGTTCATTCACGATCATGCTCTCCACCTGCGTGGGTTACAGGGGCGGGCAATGTATCAAAATACAGCGTTCAGCGTTTAGTTAAAGCATAGTTAACATATTGAAATTGTGTATACACTAATATTATTAGCGATCTCAGCCTAAACTCTGTCGTGAATTTGTATAAGGTGCTAGAATAATGCGAAGGAAAAACAACAACATCGATAAAGCGTCGATTCCTAAGGCTAAAATAATTCAATAAGGGAAGATATCGACGAGCACAACAGACAACCGTTTTCTTTAAGATAAAAATTCTCATTAAAACTCTTGTTATTGGCACCACTCATTCATTGGCACTTCTCATGGCACTTCTCATGGCATTGGCATGTCATCAGAAATTCTTTTCCTCTTCCGCACTACGTCATCATTCTCACCTCTAACACTCTCGCCTATATAACTTCACCCCTCAACAACCCTTCCATCTGTATTACCTTCTCCAAATCTCCATCACTGATTTCCCTTCCTCCATGACCATACATAACCATTCCTCATTCACCTTCCTTTCTTCCCAGCCCACCAAAACCATTCTTCTCCGAACCCATATCTCAAAAGCCTCCAGCCGTCTAATATTCTCTTTCCGCCGTCACCAAGTATCTGGGCTACCCAACTCCAGGCCAAGTTTCTGAGCCACACAACGCCACGCTCCATATCAGATATACTTGGTCAATCTGAGTTTCGGAGGTGTAGGGGTTTGCAAGGGATCTTGCGGGGGCTAAGGGTATACAATTACTGAAGAAAGGGTGGGGAAAAGAAATGGAGGGGGAGGAGCATCAATATCCCCTCCCCTCCATCTCCAACCACTCCCCCGTCCCATCACCTGCCTCATCACCCCTTTCTCCCCCAAACACCACTCCCCTCCCGAGTAAAATGAGGGCGAGCGACCTTCTCAAGGTCGCCAATCCAGTTCTCCTCCATTAAGCCCAACTTAAGACTTCTTCTTTTCCACTCCTTTCTTCACCCTTCGACGTAGAGAAATGCGTTACCGCCGCCTCCGGGGAGACTCCGGCATACCTGCGGCGAATATTTCTGCCTCTCCCACACTCCAGAGAGCTGGTTATACGCCTCCCACCTGCCTCCTCGCCAATATCAGCGCCTCAAATCCGTGCTCGGCCTCAGGTAGAGAGGCGGTGGTGTGGGGGACGAAGGAATGCAGAAGGAGAAACACGCCTTCACGTCAAAGGAAGATGACCCACGCTAGTAATCTCAGCCTTTCCTTGTTTTTTTTAACAGACGACCCACCGCGAGGAACCACGCTGAAATTTCGTCTCTACTCTCAAAGAGATGGGAATACCGACCTCACGTCCTAGTAACGCCTCACTGTGTCCAGCTAAGGTTAATCAAAAGGCTAGGCAAAATACCAAAAATAGCCATGCGTTTTGCCAAAAACTGCCATGAGCGAACAGAAAGTGCGACAAGACTATTAAAAGGACTAGATTGGGGGTAGGCATACACAACGCAAATATTTAAAGGATGTGGCTGCGTCAGTACCAGAAAGAAACAGCATAAAAATCCCTTTAAAATTCGCTAAGTTTTCTTCAGAACCCAGGCAATCCAACAAGCTTAGAAATATTGGGTGATTCGCACAATTCTGCCTTCAGTATTCAGGAATCAATTTCAGTCTGACTTCAGTAACTCCAACCTTAGTCGACTTTCACTTTCGCTATCGTTCTGACGCACGTCAGCGAGTCAAAGTTCGACTGTGATTGAGGAAATCAAGGTTACAACAGCTAATCTATCTATGGGAAAGGAAATTTGACTCCGATCGACTAAGATTTACCCTTACGTCCATCCCCCTTCAGGTTTATTAGATATCATCTCTTTACAAAGACACAATGAGCTCAACATTAGCCTTTCTTCCTCCTAAATCTTGAAAACTGAAACTAGTAACGCGAATTCTTCGTCATGGTTTGAGGAAATTGGTTCTCCAGTGCGATAACAGGAAGCGAATTCCCTAAGAGCAGGTGTCCGTTTCGCACTAGTATCTTAAACAGACAGGACACGACTTCGCCAGAGATAACAGCGAGGAACTCGGGTCGAAATTTAGGAATCTTACCACGTTACGAGGCCGGCTAACAACATAGGAAAAATTAAGCCATCTGTCACACACCCTGCAGCCGATTCAGAAGTGAAGTCGAAAGGCTTAATATTGCCCGACTCTAAATCTAGTGTGTAATTAAAACTAATTAAATTTGTCAACTAGAAAAATATGAGAGAAAAAGACACCTACAATCTCTCCAGTAAATATATATGGACCAACAACACTTACCCTATTGAATAACTTTTGATTTACGTATGAAATGTACTGACATTTTAAAAAATCTCTGAAGTTATCTGGCAACGACGAGAGAAAGAGAGGGCACGATCTTTTGAAATGGATAACAGGCTTTCACGTTCTTGCTTGATTAAAAAAGGATAACAGGCTGTGATAACACAAAAAAGAAAAGCAAAGGAATATTACAAAGCATCAAAGGAGTAGTTTCGCCGACATAGCAATGTTATCGTTCTCCTGACTGCTTTTTGGCCTGCGTTCTGCGACCCAGGGGGAGCGTACGGGGTTCGAACTCGGGCGAGTATTGCACGCTTGGCGTTGAATAACCCCGTGCCACATACCCTGGAGGTGGCTTGTGCGGCACTTCGTAATGTAGATGTACATGTAGAGAGGAAGTGGAGGTTATGACACGCTTTAGTAGGACTTCAGGCGAGGAAAATAGTGTTTATGAGGGAAAGGCCAGGATGCCAACGTGATGAGATAATTGAGGTAGGGACCGTCCATTTATGATATTGCACCACCAAAAGACGGTGGACCAAGGAAATCCTCCTAATTCGTCTTCTATGCACACCCTAACAGACAATGGGATCGCCTATACTCTGTACGTAATCGTTTAACAACTTCCTCTTTGCTACAACGCATTCAAATGTTAAACTCACCTCCGGTGCAGAGTGCGATGAACGTCCTCGCATGCCGCTTGACCATGGACGAATCGAACAGCCTCTTGTCCTGCACAGCCGGAAGCCTCAGTATCAGATGCGGGATAAAGTCGTGAGGAGTGACTGCCGACATGTCCCACTTGAGCTTCGCCAACACCATCAGTTCCCACCTCTGCGAAAAGCAATTGAAATGAAAGATGGAGAAATATTAGTCATGTTTTGACGTAAATCAGGTTGATCGAAAGCCTAAATGAATAAGGCACATAGATAGCCTGTATACATAAACGAGCGGGTTGACGCCCCTTTTTGAATCTTAAAATATTCGATACATTTACCCGATTATTTTTCCTCATTACCCATAGAATTGGAAAATTTCACTACTATCTTACAATTAGTCAACTGATTTTATGTAAGAGAACTATTGAAATATGTATGTACAACTTTAACGGTGAAGGACTAACATTTACAGGAAAAGCATAACATATTAGGGTGATATTGACTTTCACTTTCATATTAATGTGTTATGACATAAAGTTCTTATTTTCACCTAACTAACTTAAACATAAATAAGATTACCTGTTTAATCTTATAAAACTCTAAGGCTTCAATGCGAACTTCAAATCCCGCGTTCTTTCAGGATGCATGATGGCAAATTAGTCCGCTTTGTCTACAGGGCTTTAGTGAATACTAGCCATTTATGGTTAATGAGTTCCCGTTATTATAATCTACTCCTACACCCGCATGAATCAGAGAACCAGAATTCTTTTTGGTATCCTGGATGAATAGGTAACCCTCATTAGTCAGTGCTCGCATCTTAGCCTATATTTCGTATATATTTATGTTTTAATACCAAGCACTCTCATGGTTAAAGGTCATGAGTAATGGCCAAGCCGAGCATTGTTCTCCTGGTCACTTTTTGGTCTCCAAAAAGCTAGCATGGGAGCAGGGCGAGGTCCGGCTTAGTTCTGGGACAAAAGTTCTTTCCCTTATTTGGAACTACCCCGTGCCACACACACTAACGGTGGTTTTTGGGGGATAAAACCTGGATGGATCTCTAGCGGCCCTTCCTTGTAATAGCGGTGCTACACATTACTATAACTCGTAGTCGCATTTGTCGAATAACGCAACTTTCCTTTAGTGTATTGTTCATTTCGGGAAATGACTCCCTCATGCTGATTCTCAAAGCTTGCGGCGCACTAAGAGCCGAGGACTAGTGAGTAAGCGTGGATTAACGAGGCGGAAAAGCAGAAGATGGTCGGTGGCTTACGTACGTGGAAAGCATTCGGGGAATTAGCACGACCTCGTGTTATGGTTTAGCGGCATGCCAGACGCGCGTGGAGGTTGAGCCAGGAGAATTCCGGGCACTGCAAACAGAAAGATTTCTTCCCCTTCCCCTGTAACTACATAACCCGTTCCATCCACTCAAAGACTATGCCTATCCCGTCCTTACACCTCACCAGTGACATCGGAATGGAAAACATTTTCACATTCACGCCCCAGGGGAAGGAATATGCACATTCCAAGACTCCAATGTGACGATTTAACAGCTTCACTCTGCCTGAGAATGTACACGGGACAGAGAAAGGGATTCCCATACCATTTTCGGGCATATTTCCTTCACTACTCACAGAGCCGTTACGGTAGGGATTAAGAAGTCTCTCAGAAGGGGAATCGCGATGGACGATGAGGCTGGTTAAAATTGACGACGTCCCAATGTACCATTTAAGCTGCCGCAGTGGCATGAAGTGTTTTCACACCATCCACCATTTACGTATTTGCGAATAAATAATTAACTCGTTGCGTCATATGTTCCGTCTGACATTTTTGGGGACTTAGCCTTGGTTCAGTTCTACCCCACGGCGCATAAGGGAAAAAATAAGTTAATTAATGAGTACGCCCTTATATTTGCAACAAATATTTTACTTTTACATCTAATTTTATAGTGATGAGCCTTATGATCTTAGTATTAGAAATTTAATCATGCCTCATTTGGATCGCGGTAGATATTGTAGTATATCAGTATGATCATTGGCCATAACATGAATGTGTTCTTATTTTGATTGTGTGGCGTATGTTCGATTTGAGTCTCGGAGATAAATGCTGGTAACATAACCGACAGAGAAAACTAGCGTAACTCCTGATATTCAGGACTGTTCCAATATTTCAACCGACTTAGCTTAGTTTCGCGAGAGATATTTAAGCTGTTCAAAGACAAAATTTACTTATTTCAGTCTTCAGCGATGAAAATAGAATTCATCTTCACCCCTGAACAGTACTTGGCCAAGTTTAGATGGCCATACAACTCTCTAATCACGATAAGGAGTCTGGCCCAGTCTGCAAAATGACGTGTTAACCCGACACGTGTAGGTTTCGACACAGAACGACCTTCTAGATTTCAATTCTGTCTTCGTTGATGCTGCCGAATAGGTTTAGGACACAGACACACACAGCTGACGCCTCCAGTGAAGCGAAGATAAACCGTTCTCACAAAGAAATTTTCTGTTCCCACAGCACCACCCAGGAGAGATAACCGCGAGTTTGTCCCTTCCGCCGCTTCCTTTCACGGGGGTGAGGGACGTTGGGACACTGTCGCCCGACTGCTGACTCCTTTTGAGTCTGGTTCCTGTCGCCGAAAAAAAAACTCTCGTCGCGCGAATTTTAGCGGGTAACGTGAAAAAAGGAAGGGACCAAAAAAAACATTTGGAATGAGGAAAAATCTAATTTGCAAACGGCAGCTGCGACGACTCTCGACGCCTCTTTTCTTCACTTTCGTCGCCTTGTGAATGCGATCGGAGGAGAGGAATCTTGACTCTTTGGCGCCGGTAATAAAATCCCGATATCTTACAAGCTCTGTGTGTAATCAGTGGTGAGAAGAGGAAACGAGAGACGGGAAGGTTTAACATGGGAGGAGAATGGAGTGAGAGTGATAAGGCCACACTTGGAAGGTCAGGGAACTGGAGCAAAAATTTCCCAAGCTGTGGTACGCGTACCCTTAAATGGTTACCGCTTGATGGTTATAAGGGCACGAGATAAAATGCGATTGATGGCGGAGGTACGGCAAGCATATTTCCTGACTGCGAGGGGTCCAAATGATATGGGTACCAAGTTAGGGCTGGGCGGTATTTGAATCCAAAAATCAATATCCAATATCTTAAAATTTTGAAAATGGACTAATATCAATAATCTGTATTGGACTATTGAATATTGGTAAATATTTCAATATTGGAAAATATTGAACATAGAAATATTACCAGGTAAAATTATCTGGAAAAATGGTTTGCAAATGCTGTGGAAACAAAATTGCTGCTCGAATAAAAAATCAGGCTGGCACAGGCATGTACTTCACATTACTAGCATAAAAAATTAGCTTTTCAGCATGTTCTCCTGTTAACGAATTTCTGGTATCGGTGATGACCTCACTGCCAATGTTAATTCAATACTTGAATTTTGAGCATTGGTAATCCAATATTCCATATTCCAATTGGAAATATTGGTTCTTCAAAATACAATACTCCAATTACAAATATTGGGTTTTCCCAACCACCAATATCCAATACAGGATATTGGTATTGGTCGTTCCAAAATTGTGATATTGGAATCCCAATTTTTACAAATGCATATTTATATTGGAACTAATATACTGGAAAACCGCCCAGCCCTATACCAAGTGGTAGGCTAAAGGGAATAGGGCCGTACGCAATCCGAAAAAAAAAATTGGGAACCGCGGCCTTAAGGGAATACCTAATTATCTATCCATGCTTTTCATCGTACTTCATATTGTTCATATATAAACATGTATGCCTAAACTAATTATTATAATGATACACACCCGAACATAACGGGATAAATACTATCCGTGCTCCTCCCATACATTATCCGCTTTTTGTTAGAGCTCGAAATGAACGTATGCAAGATAGACAGCTGAGGTCAACGTAAGCCTCCCTAGTGAAATTTTATTAATGGAACTAACGAATTGGATTGGGAGGGAGAGGAATTAAAAAGAGATTGAATTATGTGTGGGCGACGGCATATGAAACGCAGGTGGCTTTAAATGGGATGAGCAAACACTATTGGAGGTATTCATTCGGCCTCCCTCCGGCGAAGAGAAATTAGATGAGTTCCGTTTCCCGAACCGTGTCACGCAAATTCACACCACAAGAGAGTGGAGGTGACACTTTTAGATGACGTTTCAACAGCTGCGCGTACCGTAGCCGACGGGCCCTGCCAAAAATACGCACGCTATCATTCATTCTAATCCTTGGCCCCGGCCTGCCGGCGTGATCTGCCATTGCGTGCCGTACCGAAGAGTACGAGGAAGACCACATTCCAGAAGAACTGTCCCGACTGTATCCAGAAAACAAATTGTCCGCCAGTAACACATGATCGTTTCAGAGAAACTTTTAAAATATGGCAAGCCAGTCGTAAGCTTGATATGAGTTCCAGGGTGTTAGTTGTTCAAATAACCGAAGGCGGAATATGCATAATGAACACTACAGTTACGGTTGAAATAAACTTTATTTAATGTTAATCCCACCAGGTTTTTAATTCCATCTACTCAATGGAAAATAACAAAATTACTCGTTTATTATTTTAGGGCTACGGGACCTTTGGTAACGATATGCTTTCAACGTCGTGCATAATGTGGAGGACTTAAAACACAGAAAAATCCAGTTTCAAATGGTTCAAGTTTTCTTAAGAACTTTTATGACATTTATTTAGAAAGTTTTCGCCAATTTTGTACGCCGTCTTCTGTTTCCCGTAACCATTGCTCCAAAACTTTATGACCGCGTATTTAATATGATTCAATTCCAAGACTGGATAAAAGAATTCTGTTTTCACAAATCGAAACTTGAAAGAGGTGGCGATGAGGTAAACGCTTGATAGTAAAGTTCATACAAGTTTATATAGGAGAGAATAAAATCGCGAAT
This sequence comes from Pyrrhosoma nymphula, assembly GCA_963573305.1. Lineage (NCBI taxonomy): Eukaryota > Metazoa > Arthropoda > Insecta > Odonata > Coenagrionidae > Pyrrhosoma > Pyrrhosoma nymphula. The sequence continues at coordinate 101,221,259 of OY754334.1, read as the reverse complement.
TTCACTAAATAAAAGACAGATTCCAACGGAGTTGTACCTACTCGGTAATGGGGAGTGACACGACAATCAACTAACGCCTGCGTCATACGATGATCCTCCACTTTTGTATTCATTCATTCCTCGAGAAAGTAGGTTCCATAGAATGTTTGCAATCGTGATAATCAAGGATGCCATACGCCTTCCACTGCGGGATGACGTGCAGCCAGCGCCTTTTCCACGCCACGGCACCGCAGTCCGCCCGAATTGCTTCCCCACATACCACATCAATAGCTCCTTAGCATTATCCTTTTGAATTTTGGCGAATTTCTATTTGTTTTTCTTATCATACCCACTCTTCCCGAGCAAATCATTTTGTGGGAGTGATTTCAAAAAAACATTCACTGCAATACTGGCCAAGGCTTTTCACCTGCACACTGTTTGTAGCTGAAATTCGACGTCGTCCAGCAATGAGTTCTAAGTATCTATCACTGTCATTAAATATTTATACTGTGATAATTAGTCTAAATTTCTTTATTCTTCTCTCCAACCTAGGACTATTGGCTCACGACCAACCTACTCCAATATGTGTCCTCCAGTAACACTTATCTCTTTTTCTTTATAAACACGTCACTAGGGCACCAAGAAGTAGGGAACAAGAACATGACAATTGACTGACAAATATGCTAAGAAATAAATAAATTAAAGTGACCAAGCGTGTTAATAAATAAATAATCAAAAGTGATTTGAGTTATCAACCCATGAACTGCCAGTTTATAAACTTGACATGCGACAAATCCCACGTCCACTCAATTGTGTGGTACGGACAAATGCGCCGAAGTGCGTTCCCATAACTCCTCTCCCCTCCCCCCCGTTTCCAATTCTCCTCTCACTCCCATCCCTTCCATCCCCTCCTTCCCCACAACCGCCGCCAATCGCCTCCCTCCCTCCCGGCTCGAACATCTTTTAACTCTCCTCTCATGAATTGAAACGGTCGTTCACTTCGGCGACGGATGACGTCACCGCAGCATTGACTGGAGGACTTTTGAGGGGCGCCAAAAGACGACATGTATACATGCCACGACGGACGAGAGGCTCACAGAGGCGGCGAGGAGAGGTTAGCTGGCTCTGCCGACGGGGTGGATGGGGGCGTGAGGGGAGGGAGGATGTGGGAGAGGTGAGGCATGAGGAGCTGGAGTGGGGACGGGTTGAGTTGGTAAGCATGAAACGTGTATAAGCGGCGAAAATGATTGGGGGTGTTTATCAAAAGCACGAGGAGGGGAGGGTTACTCGTTTTCGCGTGGAATAATGTCTTGTGGTTGTTCCTCGTCGCTAGAGATGAGAGTACTAAGTATAAGCAATCGATTAATTGGTCAGTAAGCCCCAGCTTTTCCACTAAGTCGGTCAAAATGTATCGATTTATTGATCGAGCGAACGTAAATGATGTTTTTAGCAATTAAAAATAAAAATATTTTAATTTCTTTAACACGCAGCTTCATTGCGAACGTAAATTGATCACGCAGGCATTTCCCCCGGCCCAAAGTAAGGGGTTTATTGATAAATATCAATTATTTTTTGGCATACATTGTAAAAAAAACATATTTTGGCTGTCTTTTGGTCTTAAGGCTCTTCCTAGTTTTCAGTTACTGTCGAACCGGCTTTCCAAAAGAGCAAATTTTTAAATTTTGAGGATAATTCAATGATTCAAAATGTCGATTCATTACTCGAAACAAAGAAGATGAATGATCAAGCTATATAAAATAATCGATTAATCATTCGATTTCATTAATCGTTGCCATCTCTTCTTGCCGATAACCTATCCGCCAGAAACATGCGGACCATCATAATTTGTTATTCTACAAATTAATCGGAAGGTTCTAGGACAGAGTCTGCTCAACATCTCCACGTAGAACATGGCATTGCCATTTCCAGCGAGAAAAGGATAAATGTTAATTTTTTTGGATATGAAATGTTTAAAAAAATATTTCCTTATCTAATATTTATCACAGATTTTATGGCGAATTACTTCATATATTGCTAAAAAAATGCGTAAGTGCGAGTGAAATGGCACCGTAGTCGCTTCGTCAAGACGAGAGAGTATCGGTAGACAAGACATCGGTCAACTAATCTTAATATTTTCTGGCTGGCGTCTACTTCCCAAAAACTTGGCTCCATTGGCGAAAATATCTACGAATGGCAGAGAGATTTAATCAGCAGACGATCTGCCAATTTGCCCACTAATCTGCATACGTGCTGGGCCACGTCTACTTTCCAAAATTTTGGCGTGTTTTTTGCAAATAACATACACAATAATTTAAATGACACATCAAACGGTGGAACTTCTCGCGGGGCAGTCACGAGTCAACCTATATAGGCGTGCACGCGACTATACGCACACTTTCCCTCGCCTATTGAGAAATTTCCCAACACCTCCTATTATGTGCGTAGTTTCGTATCTACTATCGAATCCTGGCTCGCCCTCGCCGTCTTCAAGAACTGTGCGTTTCTCAACCAGACGGGGCTTGAAGGTCGCCTCCCCACAGGACGTGGAGGAGTCCCTCTCCAATATAATTTACGTCCTTGATCGCGGAAGGCTCTTCGGCCATTCGTCCCGCGCGGGGCGATGAAAGTGTGCTCGCGGCATTGACGCCTGCGATCGCCGACGAAAAAAAGAGCACGGCGATGAAAACCCGAACGAATATTCGGTGGACGTTCTCACGGTTTTTCGCGGACGCTCGTGAAGCCGAGTTCTACACAGAGCGTACTCAACGAGGTTGGATGGTCGAGCTCAAATCTTACCAGAAGTCCGAGTTCCATAGCGCATCTTCGCTGAGAGTACTCCCGAGTACATCAATCGAGTACCGACGTGGTTTCGTACTTACCGAGCGGACATGCGCGGAACTACTCAATTTCGTCCAGTCCGCGCAGGTCCGACTCCTAAGGAGTCCGAACTCCGATTCCTCCGCGGGAGCCTGGCGCGCTAAGTGCACCCTAGCGACTACAGCTTTGTTGCCCAGCTAGTCCAGCAGCATTCGCTAATGACTCAAAGGTTCGGCTGAGAAAACCCAATGCAAAACTCTGGCGTGAATTGACAGTCAACCTACCACAATTTGGGCAATATAAAAGGCTGAAGCGGCAATTACACCTCTCTCGCAGACACTGGTGGCGGACGGATTCGCAGAGAGCTACGGAGGGAGATAGTGCAGCGGTTCCCAATACCAAAGTACGGTGTAAAAACTCAAAATGTCCGAGGCGGGATTCGTGCCCGAAATCTTTTGGGTGCCAGGCCAGCGCTTTACGACCAGTAAAAAAAAGGAGCCGCCTAAGACTCCGCGGGATATTATTTTAACCCCCCAATGCAACTCCATAGAATAAAAAATAAGGGAGACTTGCGGTTGAACAAATGGGTAAAAGAATTACTCTTTCTCATGCAACCTGATCAAAATAAAACACTGACGAGCTGACCTTCTTTCTAGGCACCATTTGTGACCGTCACAAAAACATGGTAATACACCAAGACGCTACGTCTACAAACATTTCACATTTGTCCAAACCCTTTTTCTATCCATTTTTCCTATTCCCTCGGATGGCAACATTCTAAATTCGATGAAATTATAAGTTGATTCATGGCTGGTGACCTAAAGCCCCCTACCACAAGCCCCTGCGGCGGATCGCAGGGTAGCATCTATGAGCAGATATGCGCAAACGTAGGAACAATGACTTTCCCACCACTACGATTAGGGAGAGTGAACCAAGATATTTATTTTAACTTCAGTGACGGGAAAGAATATACACGACTAATTTCGTAATGTTTTCGCAGCCGTTGCCTCGGTCACCTCTGAGAGGAGCATTGTGCTCTCGGATCCTTATATTATTTGTCTGGCAAAGTTGAGACGTGATGCAAGAGTCTTCGGAGGAATCTGGGACGGTGAGTTATGATTAATACGAGCGTAAGAAGTTTGCGAAACCGAAAAGGTGTGAGATAACACACAAAGGAGACGGGGCAATTTTAGGGAAAGCTCTCCATCACCTCAACGTGACACAGCGGAGCAGAATCCCACTTCATCCCGTTCAGCATCACGTTTCCTTTACTCTCAGACAATGAATCCTAGTTTCCGACTCTTGCATCTTACGAGTATACCTACTAATGACGTCTTAAGCATTTTGCGAACGCCAAAGTTCTCAATTCAATGGAATCATAAGCATGACAGTAGGGCAAGATTTGAAAGCTGCATGTTTGGCATTCGTTCAATGATTCAATTTTCCGCGAATATTTAGAGATTTCAATGATTCCCATTAGAGCCACATAAATAGGTTGTCCAAAAAGTATCATGGTCGCAAGCGTGGAGTGGCCGCATAAAGAGTTGAGAGTTGTTTATTGCCCATATGCAATAGAAATTAGCAGGACCTATTTCCATGTGAGCTTCAGTTAGCTTCGATGGAGTTTCTGTGTGGAAGCTACCATCATAACAGGAGTACAAAAAATTAAAAAAAAATAATAGTGCAAATTGAGTCTAAAGAAAATAAATCATAATTACAATTGAGGGAAATAATTGAAGATTTTTCTATTATGTTATTCATTACTGGTATCACGTAATATACGAGTAAGTTTCCATGCATGGTTAGGGAACACAATAACTCTGATTTAAACTGCTAAAAATGTAAATGTAGTTGTTTTTTCCTAATTTAAATTTTATTTTTTCTCTTCTACGGGGGATATTAATTTCATTAAAAGGAATGTCTGTGAATTTGTTATAAATTTCACATCTTTTTCTAGTAAGCAGGACTGAACATTCACTAATGGTCCCCGTGGTGTAAGAGTGTAGTGTCTATACCGCCGGAGTGTAATTATGGTTGGAAGTGGTAATGAATGTGAAATCTCCTACCACGCACGGTACCTACTCATCGGTATATTCAGTAAAATATTTTATAACAGTATGACAATATGCTTGACGGTTGGTGCATGCCTGGTGTGGAGTCACCCACGGACACACCCCTATGAGTGTTCTCGATGGGTACCACGTAGATGCAGATGGTACCTTGTATATGTTAATGTCGAGAAACCTATTCCGCGGTCGCATACCCCTTTCTGCACAAGGAGAAAAGTTTTCGTCGCTCTTCTCTTCCGTGCGAAAGGCCACGTTCTTCGTCTTGACAAGAGAGCGAGAGTGCCAGACGCTTCTGGAAGATGGAAGTGGCGGGGGAGGAGGAGGTGGAGAAATGGGAGGGGATGGCCTCTCTCGGTGACGTGGACTTGGAAAGGAGGCCCCTTATTTAAGATGTTAAAAGAGTGGGTGGATAGGGATGCTGACTTCAACACCAAACTACTCTCGTCTCGTCGCCGTTCTGGAAAAGGACGGTGGCAATGAATTTGAATGACCCTCTTCATCATCTGTGGGTGTTCTACCAGCTGATTGGTAGGTTTTAGGACAGTCCTTTCCATTACTTCCCCATTTCTGGGACATCTTTTCACTTTCCTGCATTTTATTTCCTTGTCATCGGGTCTCGAATAGTTTTATTGAACCCTCATCTTCCTCACCGTATGCATTCAAAAATTCCTATCCTCTTCCACGCTTATCCAGCGTTCTTCCCTCAGTCACCCTCTCCAACATGCCTTCACCTCTCAGCAAGTCCTCTATCCATTTATTCTGTCTTCTCCAAATCTCCGCCACCAACTTCCTTGCGGAATATCACAAAATTGCTGCATTAGCCTCGAAAAAAAATATCTGATTTGCCTGCCATTCGCACCCCCATCTCCAAATACGCACGTCAGGTGAGTTAGCCTGTTACATCAACGATATTTTAATTCAAGATGAATTTCTGAAAAAGGTTTTAGGTGCGTATGTTCCCTCGTGCCGTCCTAAAGTTCTTCGTTCTCAGCGCTTACCCGTATTTTCTTTCTATCGCCTTCCTCAACGTGTCCTTTTCTCTCCATACGTCCCACGTCCATTTTGTGGCCTTCACCGTTACTCGGCCACCAATCTAGTCTACTCCATTATCACGAATTAAATTTGCCCGTTTTTTTCATTCCTAACCATAACATCTTATATTATCCATTCCTCTCAATTTCCCAAATCTCAGAGGCACCTAACCATGAAAGCAGGGAGAATTTGCATCTCGTTGCGAAATTCGACGCGAGCGGAAATAACGTGAAATGATTTACACGCGAGAGCTCACGGTGAACTGCTCAAATGAACATTGTAATCAGTCGCAACCACGAGTGCGAGATATAACACAAATACGAAGACAATCGCCACGAAAAGGTCATTCATTCGCAAGGATTGGCCGGAATCCTGATCAAGTAAAATGATTTTATTTATTTTTTGAGTAAAAAAGGAATATGCAAAAAAATTAACATGGTCGTTTTTACAGCAGAAACTAATTGTAAGTTTTGCCCAAATCACCACTTCCCAACGGTTCATCTCTGACCGAGTGGGCCACACACATGGACGACGTCGTCGCATCACGCTCGCCTATGCATGTGCTCGGGCGGTCGAGACGTGCTTGCCAGGCGACGAGAACAGCACTCCTCTCACCGTGGAATGCTACGTTGAATCCGGCGTTGATTTTCAGAGATACCGCTTACTAAGCTCCCGTGTTGGGGCAAGGACGAAGTTCAAGCTGCCATTTAGATTGGATCATCTACCACTGCAAGGTTGGCGATGAGCTTTTATTTTTTAATTCCAATGGAAAGTTACATATTACGCAGAGAGAAAAGGGCGTTAAAATTCTCGTCATAGAAGAATTGCCCATATCGCAAATATAGCCGCTATCACGATAATTTAGTCATAACACTGGGAGTATAAAAATATATGTAGATGAAATTGAACCTAGCAAAAGTAACCGGGAATGATTCTACCTACTTGTAAGGGTTATAAAACAAAAAAGAGCAGACATTTCATTACAAAGAGGTCGATAATGGCCATTGCGTAAGAGCAATTACCAAACAAGACTCTTCACAATAGTGATCAATAAGGTAAACGGCGGAAGATGGCCGTTTCCAAGACATCAGTACGCCACCGGGTCATCAATGAAGAAATAGCAATGAAATAAATGGTAAAATTAACTGGTCAAGTCTTGTGAACGAATTAATTCCTCCACAATGAATGATCGATTTAAGTTATTGCGAATGCGTTTAAGACTTGGCCACTGGGTTTATTTATTTACATTTGCAGTCAGTTGAAATCCTTGAATACTCGATGAAATATTGATGAAAACGAAAGCGCGAGATCTTCGAATGGTCTCAATGTTAAACCAAGGTTATCCCAAGAAAATCGAATTACGCAGCACACTTCTCTGGATGCACTGCTCCAAATTCCACTTAACCCACCGCGCCGGAACCAAAAGAGAGAAGAAATATATATTTAGTGATCTGGTCATGTAAGTGCTCGCTTCGGAAAAGACAGAAAAGAACTTAAAAAAAAACTGGCGCGCCACCTAAACAGGAGGAAACAATGGCCGACCCAGAAATAAAAAACAAAATGTGCAACGACAGGAAGTGGTCAACAAAAGAGCCAAGTGAGCGCGTGAGGTACATACATGCGACGATTCCCGAATAGAGAATTTCCGACCACTCGCAATGGGTGTCCTTGTATAAGCCGGGGCCGGATATAGGTATTCTAGCGGAAGGCTAAAAGTTACGGCCGCACAAGGCCGAGGAGAACACTCCTGACTTCATATTGTCTCGAGGAAAAATTCGGCGCAGTCGCATGCCAAGCGCGAGGGAATTGCGCAGACGAGATCAAAATGGTACGGGTTTGCCAAACCAATGGACGGTAATGCGCATCAACACGGCTCCAAAAGGACCAAAGCGCATTTAACTCTCCTTTTCGATTGTTATGAATCGAGTGATTTTGTGGTCTAGCGTTGCCACATTTCACGTCAATTGTATATTGCCAATGGTAAACAGTGGTCTACCCCTCCACCTTAAGTTTGTTCCGCGGGTTGGTAGTGATATCTGAGGACTGATCAAATTCATTTTTTAACTTTGTACCAAGCTAGCAACGTATTCCTCGTTCTTGCGACATACGTACCGCAAGCCATTGCCAGATTCTCGAGCCGTAGTCGATATGCTGCGAAATACGGCAACAGTGAAAAATAATATTACTCGGAACCACGGAAGTTTTGAGTTTCTTCTCGAAGTAAATGCCCGGGTTTTAAAACGTTACAGGCTATACGGAGTCGCCCATGTAGAACATTAGATCAACACAACGCTCCGCTAAAGTGTCACAATGCGGGATAAAATCTACTTTTATTTTACAAGGAGAAAATACGTACGAGAGAAACAGTCACAGGCAGGAAACAATTACAAATTTTACACGGCCAGGTATAACGGGAGGAATAATTAAACTTAGTTTCTTTTTGTGTTAATTTCTTTGTTTTGTTTGTTAAATATTTTGTTTGTAAAATTCATTTTTTACAGAACCCAATGCAAAGGCCTTAGCTGTTGTTTTTGGTGTTATATGAAAAAAATAAAAAACTTATTATTTCACTGCGGAAATTTAAATATTTTGACGCTCCATTTTATTGGCGTTTGCCAAGTCAGAACCCAAAATACAGCCGCTAGAAAAAAACTCAACTACGGGGCTTATAAGACACTTAACTCAGCTAAAGCGGACATTAAAACGTACTTTTCGCCCGGATATCTTTAAGAGGTGACCTTACCCCGCTTATGGGTGAAGAACACTTGAAAAACCGCATCTATCTTACGAGAACCCTTCCAAAAGCGGTAGAGGGAATTTTCCTTCGCTCCCGGCTTTGAAAAAAAAAAACTCGAAACGACTCAGTCGACATTTCGACACGGTCGATAATTACCCCGTGGCAGCGGAGGAATTAACACTGTTAACAAATCCCCGCACACCCATAATCCCACGGACAATGGCGACCGCAAAGGAAAGGAAGTTAGGACAAAAAATACGAGAAACCTGCGAAAGTTCGAGAATCGGAATGAATAGGTGGTTCATTTTTTTGTTCAGCTCTTGAGACTGCGTTTAAATCCGCGTTAAGGTAGTTTGAGCGAAAAGTCACTTCACTTAGAATTTGATGAATTTTACCTCATTTTAGAGAACCAAATCTCATGTTTCCAATGATATCAAAATATTAACCTTTTGCCGAACTATTTTTCGAGCAATTTGCCTATAAATATAGGCTGTTTAACATGGGATAGATTACGGCTGTGCGCTCCAGAGGGAGTACTTTGAAAACGTTAGGAATTTGTAATACCTAGAGGTTGTCAAAAAACTAACGGTGTGTAGTTAATATGTTTTCTCGACTGTTTATAAAAATTCTATCTAAAAATCTATTACTCACCTCAGTAATTTTTACAGAATCACCAAAAAACTGCCTTTTTGAAGGCTTTTTAGCCGCACGGCGTGAACAAAACAAGTCAAGTTAGAGACTTATGTGGATATATTTATGTAATTACTGAGAATTTCGGTCATGTATAACTATATTTTGCACCATTTATATTACAATACTCACTTCATACTTCTCACAGGCGCTGAAATTAAAATATACAATTCTAATATGGTCTCCATTATGACCATAGAACTATCTCGCTCTAACTACCTTAAGGTGTACTTTATTTTTAAAATTCGACCACGCCTTCGCGATATCCTTTAAGCTATCTCAAAGGGTGTGATGGCAAGGGGGCGTTGATACCACACCAGGCATGCAATAACCGTCTAACACACACATACTGTTATAAGTTATTTTACTGAATAGGTGTACTTCCATTTTAAATTAAGAAACCCACGTGGAAAGGACTTCACATGCAATACGGCTAGTCTAACCATCATTATACTCGCGCGAATTACAAACACTACAATCATGGATGCATCATGGTGAATATTTGTCAGTGTTCAGTTGATGTTAACATACAAAAATTACGTGTCGGTGGGAATCTGCGAAAGTTCAAAAATCGACATCAATATTTTTTTTGCTCAGCTCTTTAGGTCGCGTTGAAATCCATGTTAAGTTGCACTACTTTTCCACAAATTCTTCCACGCCTACAGCTCCGTCATATAGTCGTGCGAATTTTTGTTCTACAGAATTAGGTACATACAAATAAGACATTATAAGAAAATATTTAGCAGCCCCAGCTGTACGAATTGTTTACAAATTGAAACAAGTGAGCAAATTGATAACAATCCCTATCGCCTGCCGTTAACCTGTATGATAGTAGTGTACCTACTAGAATTTTAAAGACGACCTGTGAGAATCTGAGGGAGGAACCTTGCGTCGGCCCGATATCCCTCGGGTGGGAAATAGGGAAGGGGATGGGAAGATTTAGAGAGGGTGGGTGAGGGAGTCGGTGGATTTTGGAGTGTGAGAAACAGATGGGGGAGGGTATGTGTGGGTAGGGCACACACAAGAGACCGTGGGGGGAGGGGAGAGCGAAAGGGGGGGGGGGTGGAGGGTGGGTGGGGCCTATCTGGTCTGGGAGGGGGTGGACGATGGGTGGCCAATGTCTGGGGCCTCAGAGCCGCCGCAGACAAGCAGCCGTGGTGATATGAGCGAATCTTTTTTTTTCTCTTGTCTTTTTTTCTTTTCCTTTTATTTTATTTTTTTGCTCTGACGTCGAGGTCACCGCGATTCTGCCGTGAAAACTCTTTCGGGGTCAGCGCTGCCAACCGCACGAAGTTTTTTACGATCGTTGTGATTTAGCAGACACCACCACGCAACAATAACCGAAAATGCATGACAACGCTCGACTTTGACTGAATTGTTTTGCCAATACCCGAAAATAAAAAATAAATCACACTGCAATTCCCCTCAGTATTTTATTTAGACTATCGGATTGGCAGTTTCGAAGCATAATCACGGCTTACATCTCCAGGTGTAGTGGAATTGCCAAGTTTATGTTTTCATTGTTACATTATAACTGATAAGAATACAGTAATGCAATTTCTCACGTTGAGCCAAAACACAGCACATCTAGCACACGATCAGAGCACAAGACAAAATAAACGATAATAGTTGATGGAACAGGGACGACATTTCTCCTATAGATCCGAAAAACAGCATATCTAAGTAGTAGGTACCTACACCCGCTTATTGCAAGAAGAAATGAAAATAAAAACATTTAATTTCCACACAACTATTCAAAACACGTGCATACAACCCGTTATTCAAAGTATTTTTTACGTATCTTAGATTTGCTTTTTTTACAAATCGTAAGGCAAATAAGGTAATGTTTTCAAAAACCTAACGCATTAGAAAAGGGGGTAAGACATTGAAAATCTTTTTGGGTTTTCAGCCATTCGGCAGATACTTCGAAAATATACATATCACACCAAGATTTAAGATGGCTGTTTGGGCGAGTTCACCGAATATGCCTACAACAGAAGAAAACGCTAGGCAAACGCATGATGTCATTCAGGCAAGGGAAAATTGGCTGAGCTGTGACGATGGAAGTTTCCCAACCACATCGTTAAATATTTGTCCACCTGGCCTCAACTATTCAAAGAAAGGCACAGAAGTATGGCTCCTAGTTATCGTTGATAACTATATGTAATTCGGTAAGCGTAATTTTTCATAACGCTAGACACTCAATTTAAGGCTATCAAGATATATACGCACATAAGCCAATAGGGAAGATTGTGCTAAAATTGGGCATAGTGAAAACACGCAAAGCAAATTACACCTAAGATTCAAATGCTACAATACAAAAAAATGCACTTGAACTAAGATAAACACTCTGGATTGGAAGTCTACACAAATGCTTACTACGCTCGGAAAACCCGAAATAGCCATTTTCTATGGCTGCGGATATAGAAAAACCGTACAACCCTTTATCAGGCAGTATTACCACAATCTTTGCTTTGGCACAAAAGTATGAACGTCACTTTTTGTAAATACGCTTTCGTGCATTATCTCCATCCAAGCGTTTCATACCGGAGCAATAAAGTTTGTCCGCCGGGCGAATTCCTCCTGACTTAAATTGAACCGTACTTCATGAATGATTAAAAAAAACCCGACGACTTCCCAGTTTGGGTACGTCTTTGCCGCAAGCAAACAGTCAGTAGGTGCCGTAAAAGTAACGGGAGGGATGGGAAACAAGTGGAAATAAAGATTCCAACATTTCTCTTTTAAGCAGACCAGCCAAAGATCTTCCCACGTAGCAACCCGAAAGAAGTGGAGGCTATCTTTCAAGCTAGAAAGTCACGGGAAGTTTGGCGGGTGGAGGGGAGAGTGTTCTAAGGGACTAGAAATCCTACCGATTCCTGGAATCGGAGGGAATTCGAGGACCCTCGAAGGGCTCAACGCCCCCCCTCTCCGACCACCAACACAACCGCTCGACGTCCTAAACACAAAAGCAGCGCCGAGCGGAGGAGGTCAAGCGCAAGGAGGTACCACAAGGAGCAGTCCCTGCCCCCCTTCCCTTTCACAGCCATAAATCGGCCGTCAGGGGGAGCTACGCCCCCGCAGAGGGGGCTTGAGCATGTGGGGGTCCACCGTACAGCCCCCTCTCAAGCCTCCCTTTCCCTTCCTTGATTCCTCTTCACCACCTTCATTCCCTTCCCAAAGCTAAGCTTTCGGATGGTTTTTAAAGCCCTCCCCCCATCCCAAGCCTCCGGGGATGACAAGGGAGGGGATATCTTCAGGCGTTATAGGCGCCAGCGAGACTGTTCGTGGCCGGGAGGTGGGACCGGGCGAAAATAAGAGAAGTGTCGGTGGCTTTCCTTTGGCGGCTGTTTTTCTCGGAGAGATATTTCGTCTCACGTCCAGCGAGGGTGGTGGGGATGGATGGTTGGAACGGGTAATGAAATGGACTGAGGTTGCGGTCTCTGGAAGGAAGGAAGGTACTCCCGAGTTGTCGAGCGAAGGAGAACAGGTACAACGGGCAGGCGCGCCTTCCTAATGTTTCACAGAAGGGGAAACACGAATCGCTCTCACAATGATTCTGAATGATTTCGCATTACACGCCATTTTTTAGGCTTGACTCGCAATCCAACTATGAAACGAAGTCGAAAATCGATAAATCAAAATTATTAAATCGGATTTTTAAAATATAAATCGATATATACATCGATTAATTGAGACAATGGGAAAGAAAAAAAACTCACGATCATGACATAGTGAACTCCTCTTTCAATTTTTTAATAGATGACCACAGTTTCAACAGGTGATGGTATGAATAACGACAGTAACAACTATGTTACAATCCAAAGAGTTTGTACTGGTACATGCTACTAGTTTCAACGCCACGGGGTCATCATCCCGTGCCATACGGGGCCATCATCATGCATGCACCTTAGCGTGCATCAGACGCCGTAGCTTTGAAAATATTATTACCAGTAGAAACTCTGTGGATTGAAACATAGTTGTTATTGCCATTATTCATAATGGACTTCCACAAAGTTACGCTTGAAAATATTGAATTCAGTTGATGGTATGTTCAAGAATGTATATAAAGAATGTTCCAAGAAATCAATTCCAAGGAGCCTGCCCATTCAACACGTGGTCGCATATTTAATCGATTTGTCTCCAGGCTCGAAAACGATAGTTTCCTGAGCACCATCTATACATTATTTATCCCTTGGAAGTAATTCATGAAGTTGGCGGCAGCGACGTAAACATATTCAGACACCTCTTCGGGATGTCGGCGTTGGGCATTCAGTGCAACCTGCTTATCGGCAAGCTTGAGACACATGGACAAGAAAATGCGAATGAACTTAGCATCCATACGATAGGATTACATATCTGTTGATCTGCGAAAACAGCTGGGCAACACGAGGATGCTGCACGATATGCAATCTGCGCCATATACGTATACCGTTTTGTTATTGATCGGTCCAGAATTAAAAAGCAAAGTTAAAAAAATAGAACACAATCAACGTTCACTTAAAACTTCAAATGCGCAAATAATAATATACCTAAACTCTATTCGGGGTTCCCAATGGGTGAGGTTCTTCATTCTGGCCGACGCTTCGACGGGAGATTTTACTATCATCATCAGGGATGTCGAGTTCACCAGTATAATTCGCCGGGAAAGAATAAAACTTCAAAGTCATAATAGCGTCGGTAACAATCACCATGATCAATCAACAGTTGCTGTTCTCACACAACACAATTAGGTGATTGTTGCTTGGTGATCTACCGGTTAAAGTAGGTTTACCATGCGAAATTCAATATGCTCCTCTTGTTTACATATTAGTGTACGTCTTTAATTTTGTAACGATTGTGCTTCAGATTTAAAGGAAGTCGCCAGCATTGTGGGTCACTGATCTCATTGAGTTATCCTCAAATATTCATGGAGAGTGGGTAGTGTTAAAAGAATAAAGTAACATTAGTCTTAAACCCACTTCGTATGCATGTCCGTGCAACATCAGTTTACGAATTGAGTCATAATACATTCATTGATTTTATAAATTTGAATGCAGCGGCCAAATGACTAGTCTAAAAAGTGGACCGACGTGCCATAGCAACAGACCGATGCCCAAAGCTTGGCGAGATAGGTGAAAGGTTTCACGCGAAGGACATGGGTATACTATATCACGCATTATGGAGCAAGCTTTCACTAAGTCGGCAATGGCTTCCCCATGGTTAAGTAGTCAGTCATAAAAATCACGAATGTAGACAGCGTCCACAGGTATCGTAATAAAATTGTCCCTGTTATCGTCCGATCTGCGGCTACAATCCTTTGAACGACGTCTGTTTGGTCAACTTTTTTTGCCAAGTCTGAATGTAAAAAGAATTCGGAAATACTCAGCAACGCGATAATCCACTCACTTAAGTTGCTAACTTTAAAAATTTTGATAATCAGTTATGCCTCGGTGGTGCGACTCATGAATACATTCATTCACATAAATGCTCGATAATATGATGACGCGAATATTTTGATAAGTACAACACTGTGACATTTAAACCATGCATATTGCGGGTAAATACGACTAAGTATTAAGTACATGAATTGATATGAATGTGCGGACATTTAATTTATTTAGCGCAGTTCCTAAATAAACACACTTAAGACATTTAGAACGATCCAACGTGGAAGATAATTGACACTTAGCGATTTCTTGTGACAATCCTAACGCAAAATTAATTTCACAAGCGTTAGGTATGCCTACACGAAAAGGCTTGCGTAAATTGCCATTCGCAAGTTTAAATAGGGTACAAACACACCTAGTCAATTCACTGTTTCCTCGCCAAGTGGTTCGTATTCTTAATAATTTTGAAACATATAGTTATTGCTCACTAGAATGGGCGGAGTGTTTTCGTGCTTCTTCCTGAGGTCAGCAGCTGCAACTAATTGATGCACGGGACACGAAAACGTGGTAGAATTTCATCTGGGGGTAATATGCGCTAGTTAACGCTGCTTTAAGATAGATTTCAATATGGCCGCCATCTAACAGGTCGTGACGTTATTCGCTCGTATCCGTGGATATTCCTCGCCGTAAAATCAGAATTCATTATATTAAAGACTTATATCGACATATTTCAACTGAGAATGGTTGACAAAGATAATTTCCTATATTTTTGCGCGATTAATATTACAATATTTACTTCATAAATGACTTCTTACCGGCGCTGAAATAAAAAAGAAAATTCGAATATTGTTTCCTTCGTGACTAGGGAAATATCTCGCTCAAACTACCTCATAGCAACAACTGCTTAAAGTTAAAAAAAAATCAAATGTGAATTTAGTCTCTAATAACTATGGCTAGAGAAAAACCTCGCTAAAAATATTTAAAATCCTGGTCTTGCTAGACTTTTAAACTTTAAAAAGCGTCTTCTGGGCCGAGGGGAAGCAGGTTGGGGGAACACTTGGGAAATACCCACCGCATTAGAAGGGGCGGGCTTTTGTGAGTTCGTTTCTCTCCATCTCCCCACTCTTGGCCAGTCCCTTCTTAAAAAGGGTGGGGGGGTGGGGGCGGCAATACCCCCTCCCCCCGCCTCCCGCATACCACAGGTCCCTCCCCCCTTCCTCTCGGCCTCGTGCGCCTTCCCCAAGTCGCTTCTACCTGTCCGCCTCGCAGACCGACCGACCGCCTTCCCCTCCATCGCCTCGCGCCCTCCCCTCTTCGGCTTCTTCCACCTCACACTCCCGTCCGGCAAACCTTCCCTCATCTCGCCCGCCTCCTCTGAATCCTTCGCCGCGTCTCGCCGGCAATGAGGCCGTGTTCCGATCCACTTTAAAGCGTAGGATACTAGCCTAACTTCAATTTTCTTCAACTTCAGAACGTGACGTCACAAGCCCAGCATTTTGGACCGACTTCACGATCGCTGGAGGGCTGATATGGGTTAATATTAAGGAGAGGCTCACTAACCGGCCGCACCAGTCGCACCAATTCATGATGGCGTTCGATTTGGCAACGCTTGTAGAGATACTGAATGATCGCGAGCGTTGAATTATTTATGATAATGTCAACTGTTTACCATTTTTTAAAAGTTTGATAGCTGTCGCTATGTTACTACGTTGCCCGATAAACGCGTTTTCACGCGTCACTTGGAGGTGACGGTTTTTGTCAATTATACATAGCTACAGTATTTGTGCGTCTTATACGAGACGTATATGTACCTACGCATTATTACGGTCGCGTCACGTCACATCTACAGTAAAGCAAAAGTAAAAGTGGGAGGCTCTGCCTGCGTAACGACTAGGGCCAAGCTAGAACCACGTTAAGCTGACATGAAAATTTTTCGTATGTTTGTAGTACCTATATTAGAAAATAACGCGGTGAGTCGAAGGAGGGAGGAGAGATTTTTGGAGGTCAGGTGCACGTAAAGGAACACACAAAGATATAGGGAATATGGTTTGAGCGAGTTGAATGAAAATGCGACCTTCCGAACGCTCCGAACTCTTTCAGCCCGCCATGATAATTCTTTGGGCAGAATGGAGTGTGAGATTCGCTGATTTAGGATTGCATCTATCGCTATTACTCTAGTCTGGCGGTAAGCAAGAGAATAGAATCGCGATTTGACAATTATAGCGCCTGGAGAGCTCCGTATCTTTTCTCATAACAACTTTTCCGAAGATATACTTAGATCCGGATTATTTTCGCGCCCATTTGAAGTCTTCCAGGAGTGATAAGATCGCGCCAGGGCCCCCCACGTCAGCCATTTTGAATCGCACGAAATACGCGTTGATTGCTGCCACGTTTAAGTCCTTGAAAATAGCACCGATGCGAGCAAAAATACCTTCTTAATAAATCCAAATGCGCAAGATATTCTTCCTGAATACTTACTAAAGAATATAGGGATGGAGACCGGATACTTTAGCTACTACTCGAAGTACATCGAGAGCCACAACACGGCGCCACGGTGCCGTGGCGGCCATTTGAGAACGGTCGAATCTCCTCGCTAGTTATTCGGCATCAACTTAAAGAAAGCATTATAGGTAAATTCAAACAACTCGAGCATCCACTTCCGTAAAACAAATATTCTTATATTTCCTCGGAGAATGATGTTGGGAGGAGGTATTTTATTTCAAGCGCCAACTCCTTGAACTTTTCGAGAGACACAAGATGCCGCCACATACCGTCTTGAGCCCGCCATTTTGAATCCCGTACATTTTCCCGCCTGTCACATCACACTGAAAGCATTAAGCCTTAATCTCCCACACTTTACAATAGTAAACCGTTAACGGAAGATATCTTTCGCGAAATATCTGATACATAGACGAAAGAGCGTTTGGAATCGGCGCGTCGTAATATGGATTTCAAAATGGCGGGCGTTGAAATTAAGACAGCGAATTCTCCCGTTTCTTCTAGCACTCCTTTAGCCTAGAGCGTACCAAAAATATTTAATATTTATTCCCTATGCCTGTCAGAGTACATCTCTTTGCCTTATGTTCCGTTAGTTTTCACTTAATTATTATTAGTACTTCCACGTTCTTATGAGTTAGTTTCCACAGTTCACATAACAGGTCAGGATAACACTTTTACCCATCAACGGAACGAAATCCATATAGAAGCGTATCAGGCTTGACATTGTGGAAATATGAAATGTCCATTTTAAATAAAACAAAGATAGTAAATTTCCACACAGTATATTATCAACCACAGTATATTAACAAACACCGACCAAGGTTTCGGCACGTAATGCCAGACCTTGAGAATGGCATTACGTGCCGAAACCTTGGTCGGTGTTTGTTAATATACTGTGGTTGATAATATACTGTGTGGAAATTTACTATCTTTGTTTTATTTAAAATGGAACGAAATCCGTTTGTTTTCGTCGAAATTGCATTTGACTAGTCGGTTAAGATAGCACTACGCACAAGGAATTTCATTTTCATAGCAATTGGTTATAAAATACGAACACAGACCTTTTACACAAGAGCGGTAATACATGTTAGTATACGTTTAAAACCATGTGTAGATATTACTTCATGAAGGTGATAGTCATTGTGACTCACAATGAGAATCCAGAGAAGAGAAGAATTTTCAGTCTCAACCCCCTATACCATCTTTTGGGCAACACATGGAAGTTGAATAAAACTGATGATATCAGGCCTGACCTCGCGGGCATTATGGATATCCATGTTGAGAAAACCACCTTTGTTATTTCCACAAAACTTTTTTTTTCCGCTGGCACGACGCGCGTTCCACCACTCTGTGGCATACTCATGCGCCTATGGGTATGCCACAGTGTTTTGGAGTGTTTTGTGGAAACAACAGAAGTGGTTTTCTCAAGATGGACATGGAAGTTGACGTCTTTTTCGCCACGCACTATGTAAATGTTCTCATAAGTCATTAATATTCTACAGGTTTGCGTTAAAAATCATTACACCAAACCTACCAAAACCACCTGACAGCTAATTATTCTCAAGAGAAAGTCCTGTTGGCACTGTCTTTCTCGGTCTAGGACAGAGGTCCTCGGAACTGTGTAGCGCGTTTCCCGAAGGAGTAAAAGGTAAAGGCGGTAGTGTGGCAGTCATATTCCCTATCCGTATCTGTTATCCAAATGTTTGGGATCTCGTGCGCTGAAGAGAAATGAACTCCGAAGGGGTGGGCAAGTCGATAACGTCAGGAACCATTGGTTTAGGGAAATACTCTTTCGAGTTCTTACGTTTTATGACCAAGGTTATATGACCGGCGGATATTGGGCTCGTATCGGTCTAGCTTCGGCATATCGGGCACTGAATATCGGGTGATAAAGTCCAACGGGTGGCGACGTGTGTGGCGAAGTGGAGAAGACATTGGCGCGGCCCATTGGACTGAAGAGAAGTGGGAAGAAATCCCCTCTTATTGTTTCAGTCCGAGTGTTCTCTTCCTATTGTGCTCAATGGCCCATTCAGTAACAAGACATTATGAAAAGCCTAGAATACCTTGGGCTTATCCGACCGATAGGTGGCGACCCGATATACTGGTCTGACAACCGATATATCGGGCGATACGCTCCAAAGTGATAGATAAAACCGCAGTGCATAGTCGTGTTGCGGTTAGGGTTCTCAAGCGTACTGGCCGGTTTATAGGCCGCGATAGCCGATATTTTGTAGCTTTATTATGACACAACAAATCCATTGATTGTGCCTAGTGTTTACGTAAACGGCTAGATAGAAACAGGATGCGACCACAGTATTCAGGTACCTATCTCCGCTGTAACCGACGGGGTCCAAGATGAAGAGGTCTCCGTCGCGGAGTCTTACTGGTTGATAAAGACGTGCTGGCGCTGACAGATTAGACGACCCTCCGTCCGGGAAAGGGTGACATACAAAATGACACTTGCGTCATTCATCACTCCCCTCCGTAATCGCCTTAAATATTTAATCTTCCCTTTGACCTCTCAATCCTTGCTGCTCGCCGTTCCAAACATTTTCCTTCCTCGCCAGCCATAAATGGACCGCGTCATGCCCGGAATCCATGCAACTCACGTCGCTCCATCGAGCCACGGAACAAATCGAACCGCGTAACGAGCAGCTATTGTCAGAAACACTACTGAAAAAGTGATATTTCGTCCACACGCAACAATTTTACCGCCGATTCCGACGGCCCCTACGGGATACTATACATAGATATTAGCAAAGTAATGTCTTTTTCAATCAGTTCAAGTTTTAACGCTATGCGCGGATAATGAATTCATAGCAATGCATAAAAATCGGAGTTAAGTAAAGGATTTCCGCGCATACGCCTTTTGTGACGTTTATGACCACGCTCTGGCAGCGATTTCCGGAGAGAAAGAACATTTTAACGCGTCCATTTTTTCCCCGACACCACAGTAACAGCAATTCTATTTCCCGCAACAACACTCATTGCGTCATTCATTTGGAAATCATGGTGTATTTACAACTTTTTCCACAGCTCCGGAAATTTTTATGTTAATTTGTTTTAATTTCTCACTGTAATGCGTTTAAAATCATTCTTGACTTTAGTCTATCGGAATTGGAAGTCGAATATTAATGCAATAGCATTACTTAAAAAGCGGTGCCATCGCATTTTGGCCGCTGACAACTGCTCCATTTCAAATTGAGCGAAGTATAAGCACAGCTCTGGCGTAAAAATAACTTCATTAGCACGTCAACATACTAGAAATGAGCATTTTGTGAAATTCGAGCGATTACAAAAGATAGGGCTTCCTCAACTTAAGGGAGTCGACTTGTAGAAAAAAGTTCACAGCAAACATTAGATAAACGCTCCAAAACGGAGCAATCAACGACAATTTCATGGTTGCTACGACTAAGTATGTATGCCAGCAAGCATGGGAACACCAATTCCGTGCCTACAAAAACCAATTCGGTAAGAAATAAATCAAGTGTAATGTTTAGCCAACAGAAAGGAAAACACCGCCATTGTAGTTTCCTCTTCAGTTTGATGATTATCTAAGGAATTTTCAAAGGATAAACCTCATCCTCAAATAACCTGGCCACCCATGAAATCCCAACCTTCCTTTCGTCCTTGCGAGAAATCCCTCAAGGGCGGAGAATAGGGGTGCCAGGGGTCTAGGGGTATAAAAAAGAGGCGTTGGAGACGGATTAGAAGGTGAACAGGGCGGAGAAGAATGCGGAGGTGGTTGGGGAAAGAATAGAGAGGAAAAAAAACTAGGGAAGGCAGTTGAAAAAAGGGCTCAAGCGATAAGGCATCAAAGATAGTTAGGCAGGGCGTCTTCATTCCTAGGACTCAAAACGATTAAATCAAAACCCTTAATGCTGTTAGCGGTGTCACGCAACGCCCATCAAATCAACGAGATGCAAAGGAGAATTAAAAGAACTCGTTTTACAGAAAAAAAACTGAGGAATAATGCCTCCTAAAACTTTTTCAGGACTTAAGTCTCAGTCGATTGAAAGCTTTGCCATTTCTACACACAAGCTTTAAGAGAATAAGTTTAAAAAAAATATTTCCAGAATATATCATTGCGATTTATTTACTTTGCAGTCACTATGTTATTTGCAGCCCATGCACGTTTTAAGTTGTCCTGAAGCACATTAGAAGTTGTAAATGGTAAAAAAACAACTATCCATCCAAATATATTCTAGGAAAATCATTATTAAATATGAACAAACAAAATTAAAACCGGAATATACAACGGGTGCTCGGTTCGTACATGACTGCTGAGCGATGTGTTCAGAGACTTACGCATGCCGTTCTTTCGAGCCCATTCATAACCGGTTAGCTATGAAAATCACATTTTTATTACATACCTAGTGTGTAAACCGAAATACAACAAACTTGCGACTTGGGGCATATGATATCGACACAATGTTGCATGTTGGTTTCCGTAATTTTAATTTTTCTAGCGAAAGTGTCTTCCCTCTACATTTGTGTATCTACATTTACGCGGATGACAGAAAGTACATTCCACACTCGATTTCACATTCCACCGTCTCCACGAATGGCGCTATCGCAGTTAGACTAAGATGGCGATTCCTGACCGCCTGTAGAGTACCGCTCGCGGATTCCCATCACCTACAAGCAGAAATTGAAATAGTCTCTCTAGTACCATTCGTGCAACACAAACGTTTGATATTCGCTTAAATGGACTCGTGGAAGGGAAAAAATCGCCTCCGCCATTGTAGAATAAGCGGGCAACGATGCAAAACGAAATAAAATATCTACAGAGCGAAACTGAGCATGATGCTAGGATAAGGAATACAAAAGGATAGGCGGGTTGAGCCGTCAAAGGTGACCTAAGAGCCGTAGTTGCCATTTATACGGACTGAAAACCAATAAGTGTCCAAAAAATAGTCCCTTTCCTCAAGGGGATCTTAACAGGGATCCTTTTAGGTTCACCCAGGGCCTTTCCATCCGCAAAGCTAGCGTGTCTAACAAACAACTGCCTATGGTTCAGTCCTCTTTTGCAAAGCAGTATAAAAGAAGGTCGCCCAGCATGTTTTGAAGTGCTTTTGCCCCCATTTCACACGTGTACACTGGGAACTAATCCACCTAAGCTAAAAGTCAAGTTGACACACACATAGATGGATCAAGTGCAGATCACACGGATCGAAAATACATACATACAAAACTACAATTGCCATTGTCAAAGGAAATTACCACTTGAGGCTTGTGTAAGTGTGCTTTTATATTCAACAGAAGGCTCTCTATCCATTACAGTGAACCACAGTATCGAAAACCATGGTTTAAATGGTACGACAACACTTTCTCCAAGCGCTTTGACGCTGTCACTATCTACTTACGTGCAGTTGCGTTAGCACACATTCATTATTGTGGTTCTTGCTTGCCGCCTGACAGTGGAAAAGGCGATATTTCGCAAAACATGAAAGAAAACTTTCGCATAACACGAATTGGGAAAAATGACTAACTTGACTTCACTTCTCAACACGAGAACCGCGGCTGGGTCATTATGACCCCTCTCCCACAGTTGTCCTTTCCTTTGAATTCGGCTACATGGCGTCAACAGTTTCGGATGTCGGTCGCCACCACAAATACATATTTCCTACTTCTCTTCATCCCATTCCACGAAGCCTTTTCTCATTCTTCTCCTTTACTGCTTACCTAACATCCTCCCCGCTATCACGGGCTTCCGTCCACCGCAATATCTCCATTTTTCTCTTAACCGTCACCTCAAAAAGCTATCGCTTACCATCAATCAAAATCATTTATTCACTCATACACCTACCTCAACCGATGGATCATTGCTCTAATAACAAAACCAATAATAGATAATTTCTCTTTGTCTTTCTTACTTTCCGGCCACCATAATCTCTTCGTTTTTCTCTAAATCGTTATCTCAGAAATCTGTCAATCAGTTTATCCATCACTTTAAACATTCACTCATAAATCTACCTCAACCGGTGGATTACTGATCTAATAACAAGACCTAAAATAGATTTCTCTTTGTATTCCTTTCCATCCACCACGATCTCTCCATTTTTCTCTACACCGTCATCTCAAAAATCTATCAATCAATTTATCCAACAATCTAAATCAATTTATTCACTCATAATCCTCCCTAAACCGGTGGTTTATTGATCTGATAACAATACCAAATGTAGATAGTTGAATTATTAGGGAACTCTATAAGACAGTGCAAGGAGGTGGAATGTGAGGAAATAACGTCAAACTTTCGGAAGAAAGTGAGGGAATCGTAGTGTACGGGGAAAAGGAAAGTGGTAGAAAGAGGAGAGTGTGGAGAAAGGCATTGACGTCCTCCGGAGGACGTGGAGGTCGAAGGAATGGAGGAGGAGGCGGGAGGAAGGAAAGGAGGAGAGAGGATGTGTAGGAGGGAGTAGTTGAGGAGGGGAGAGAGGGTAAGGAGAGGGTTCAAGGGCAGGCGTGAGGGAGGCACGCGAAACAATTGCGAATGGCTGCTCCCTCCGTCCCACTCCACTCCTCTCTCCCTCCCTTTCCCCCGCCCCTCTCTCTCTCCACCGACAGGAGGGAGGGAGGTTATGCCCGGCAACTGAGAGGTGGGAGGGATGAGGGAAGGGAGGCTGAGGAAGAGAGAATTAACATGGAGAGGGAGTGCAGGGCGGTGGGGGGGTTGAAGGGGGGGAAGGAACATTCCGGTGGTTTGTTGAATGATGTTAGGCCGGTGTGAGAATAAATTTCCCCCACTTTCTCATTTCTCCTTCATTAGCGCGGCTCGGTTGAATGGAGGAGGGAGAGAGGGAATTGGTGTTGGGGTCTTAGGGTTTTTGTGGTCTTGAGAGATGTGGGGAGGTGGGAGGGTTGCGCGCTGGTAGAAAGGGACTGAGGCTATTGGGGGGGGGGGGGGAGTGGGTTGGGGGATGGGAGGGAGTGGGTTGGGGGATAAGGCTGCACGTAATATGGGTCCAGACATAATAATGTGCGGAGGCGATGGCCTGGAATGCAGAGGTATTCCTTGTGCCCCGAGGTTACCACAACCTTTTTTTCCTATCCTCCCTCTTCCATTCTGCCTCCGAGTCTCCTCATCCTCCTGCCATCCCTGTGTTAAAGGTGGAAGATGTTTTAAAAACATAGTTGAGAGATAACGCCGGTCCGGGATGAAATATCGAGGCATCTAGCCATTAATAGGAGCGGACATATTCAATTTCCCCTCAAAGCTCACCGAACGAAGTCTTTATGTTCAGACGAGGTGAGACTGTAGGGTGGCTAAAATGAAAATATTTACGTCCTGTTCCAATGGTTAAAATGCTTAAATAGCATACCAGTCACCTGGGGATTTAAAGCGACTCGGCTCATAAATGGAGAACTTTTTTTTTCTTCTGCATTAACGGGTCCGTATTACTGGTGACTAAAAGTTACTCCATGATATTTTTCACGAGGTATTCAAGTCGACGGTAGGTATAAACAAGATAAATTCTTAAATCACAGAAGTCAAATCCTGAGAGGGTAACTTCTCCACGCACACCCCTTGTGGTCATGGCCATTATCTGAATCGATTTCTATCACGAGGGCATTGCATTCCGCGACCTCTCTCGACGCAAGGTTTTTGTAAGGTCTTCATGGATGCGGGAGATAAAAAATTGCTATTGTTCTTTTGTGTGTACTGCTGCAAAGTGTTTAAATAGCTGATCATGGTGCTTAGGTCAGTTTTTTTTACGATACAAGCATCAAGGAAGGCTATTTTGACCTGACAGATAAGAGTCGTGGTATCTTTTGTACTCAGGATATTGGTCTGGCAAGTGATATATCAAAGTCAAATTAAAAGTCCTCAGGAAACAATTTCAATTAATTAAGAGACATTCCCTAAAATACAAATTAATTTTTTTAGAGCATTTAGGTAACTACTTTTCATCAGATTAGGCTAGTATCTAAATAATCATGAAAGCAAAATGGCCGGAGGAATAGTTTCACTGCAAAGTAGTTAATGGCAAATTTAAGGGCACCGCATTCGCTAGTTTTTTGCATTTGTAATGCCGAACTATTGACTAATTAAGATTCCTCGGGGACTGAAAATTGCTTCAAGTAGTAAACCGTTACGAGTTAAGAGATGTATTCTACCGCTGTGTGTGAAAACATTACGAAACACAAAATAAAATCAAAACTGTTTCGATTTATTGGAAATTCGAGGAGAAGAAGTTCGCGTTGCGCAAGTCCAACTTTGCTCAACAGTAATTTTTTCATTCATCAAGTCCGAGTAACGTGCTCGTGATAAAAATGATGGAACACCAACGAAAACCGAATTTATTTCGGTCGTGCGCAAATTCGGCGTCCAAAAGGTTCGGTGTGCATACACGAGAATAACTTTTTTCAACGCCAGGCGCAACACGCAGTTGAACGTTGACGCATATACCGAATCACATTCCGTTCTTCGAAGATTGTGCGAGTTTTGATGAAACACAACCGACACAAACTTTTCACGGAACTTGACGCACTGCATTTCGACGATGAAGAGAAAAAAAAACAAACGCTCGGACCGCACCACTCATCCATTTCCCTAGTGAGGTGGGTCTAAGAAAAACACGCGAAGGAATCCCAACGCCCTCGAGAGCGATGGAGGAGCTTCAAGGAAGGAGAACGAGAAGTGAGGATAGAGAAGGACGAGCAGGTACCGAAGGCAGGAAAAGAGCGTTTATAGACGGAGGAGAAGGAACGAGAAAAGGACCTAAGGGGGGGGCGAGGCGTTGTGAGATACACTGCGTGGGAGGAAAAACTAGGAGGGAAGAAGAAAAGATGCGAAAGATGGAAGGAGAGTGGAATGAAAGAGAGAGAGTGGACGGCTGGAAGAAGCAGGAGGAAAAGAAGAAAACAAAAAGAATATTGAGGGGAAGGTGGCCGAGCATGTTGGTCCAGAGAGGAGGGAAGCCTTTGCCATCATCCACAGGTTCTAAAGCAACCTGTTCCATCTCCGGAGGATGGGGGACTGTGTGGGGGCGGACTGAAAGAACGTGGGGGGCCCCAAAGGGGAGCGGCTTGTGAGGGGGCAGGAGAGAGGAGGGGGCAGAGAGTGAGTGAGAGAGAGAGCGGGGGCGGGCGGGTTCAGATGGTGGGGGCGAGGCGCAGTCTAAAGAAAGACTCCCCTCCAACCCCCAGCCTCATTCTCGAAGACTTGTGGTATTGGAGGAGAGAGAGGGCTCCAGGCGGCGGGAGGTTGGGTCTGCCGACGTGAATTCCATGTCTACTTCCCACGGTGGCTGCGAAGGGGGATGGGTGATGGAGATGGGGGTCGGTGGTGGCGGAGGGGAAGGGTAGTAGGGTTAGGCCGAAGGATGGTGGGACGGGGGGGGTCAGGAGGAGAGTCTCCTGTGGGGCGGGTAGGAATGAGGGGAGAAAATAAAGAAGAGTCTTGTGCCGGCGTCAAGCGCCCCCCCACTGATGGAATCCCCACCCGCGCTCGCTCGAGAAGGGGACCACTCTCTCGGTGGAAGGAGTCTTTCAGGTTCCTCTCGAGGGAGAGCACGGAGAAGCAGATCCGGAGAGGACGAAGGGTGCGCGCCGGACGGAGAAAGCTTTCTCTCAGTCGGTCTCCTTCGCGGGGGCCATGTGCGGCTGTAACAACAATGGAGAGGGAAAGGCGCCAACATATTCGCGACTCGCTTTCAGGACTGGATGTCGTCTGCGTTACACTGATTATGCGGAAAATACGTCTGAATGGGAAGTTTTAGGTCCACCAGGATTAGTTGCATGCTGGCGGATAAAAAAATTTGTTTTCTCTCTTCCGTTGTTGAAAGATGGCGCAATGGAGCCAACGTTTGTTTATAAATTGCATACTCGCGCTACTATTAGACCTTTTTCAACGGAGCATTACTCAGCAATGGAGAATATTACGAACAACAACTAACATTTACACCGTGCATTGATCCTTTACCTTTCAATTCAGTGTATGCTCGAGAGCGTAGGTTACGTAGAAGTTTTGTAACCGTGACAACCGAGGGGGAATTCGCACGCGTTCCTCGTCAGTCCGCCGTGCAAGCAGCCCCGTTTGCCCGCCTCAGCCCCACAGTCTGAAGAAATTGCCTTCCCTTCACAGTTTCCTTTCCACACTTGGAAATTATTCACGCCCTTTGAAGTCATTGGATTGGGCATTGGATGCCCAATCCTTGGGTTTCACCCTTTCGATTATTATCCCCCTTTCGATTCCTTCCCGAAGGTCGTGAAATTAAAGGGAAACATCGCAGTTTAAATAGACATTCGTAGCTGAACTCTGAAGATCTTTTTTTGTTTTTAACCAATAATCCTAATTGATTGAGCTTGGCTGACAGAAAACCCCTCTTTAGCTGTCCTTTTAAATTAAAATAACACATGAAATCTTGGTTATCTACTACCCGTTCACTAATGCTGAAATGCAACGTTATTTTCTAATTCGAAGCGTCATTTTGTACAGTCCATGGGAACTAAGATCTACGCAATTTTACTCTTATTCAGTGACCATTTTCGAAGATGAATAAGGATTAATCACCACCATCATTGGAGTGATTATGGTAAAATAGCTACTCTTCCTCTATTCCAAAATCAGAAACTAAAATCTAGATGAGTTTGAAAAGGTGCTCATAGAAAAGTCATCAAACATTAACTACGCTCTTCTGAACTACGGAAAGTATCTTATAATATATTTCTTCAGTACAATTTCGTCAGTAATCCGCCGCGCTTTTAAATCACAATGGTGCTATAATTGCATCGCAGAGCTATCATAACGCCACCGTCGCTGCTTATTGTACTGGTCCGTAACGAACATCTCAGAATTGAGATCTTCAGTATTTAGTACCTACACACCTTTACTAAGTTTTCACTAATGAGCAATGTAGAGAACCATTTAACTTTTGAACAATGTGTGCAACCCCAGCCCTATTGTAGCGCCACCGTACCTACACTAGTCTGTAATAATAGCGAATGCAGAAACTGGTCATATGAAGCACATATGACATAGATCACACCATAATCAGAGCGGTTTAGAGCGCTATTTTCAGCAAAGAAACGCACCGATGGCTTTAAAAGCGAACCCTAAGGAGAAATTCACGGCTCGAGGGAACTGTATCAAGAAAAGGCCCCGGAGAAAACGACTAGAGGCCAATCAGTAGTCAGAACTATGGGATTATTGGTGCTGGAGAAACGGCCACCGGTATCGAAAGGGCGAGTAAGGCGATGGAAGGAGAGGAGGTATCTTTGGTGGTGCAGATGTGCTTTTATTTACCTTTTTTCGCCTCTCTCTCTCAAGGAGGGAAGCAGTGGAGGTCGGAGAATAGTGGGTAGTCTGGCGAGATGGCCAAAAAGAATGCTCTGGCACTGGTGGAGAGAAGGGAAATTCATCGGTTCTTTCGTCCTCGGCACTCACTCTCTCCCCTTCCCCCATTGACACCCCCGCTCTCGGTACCACGGCATCAATCCTCTCCCCCAAACTCAAGTTTCCCCCGCGGACCGTCGGCTCCTTTGGACTGCCTTGCCAGACAGAGAGCCCTTTCGCCTGCCACAACCAACCACTACCACGCCAAAGCCGTCCCAAAACCCATTCTGCTCAATTCCTCTCCTCCCCTCACCAATCCTCCTTCCGAGAAGGACCTCTCCGCTCCCCCTCCTCCGATGTCCTTCCTATGGACGAGGAATTTGAAGTCTTTGTGGTGGAGGAGTGCAGCAGAGCACGGTCCTAACGCCCACTCGCTCGACAATGCTAGATGGAATGGATATCCTCGAGCCTGTATGAATTCGATTGTTTCAGACTCAACTAGGTGTAAATTCAACCACATGAAATATGATAACTATGTTTCTTTCCACAAAAGTTTTATTCTTACGGCACCGTCTGCCACATCATCAGGTAAACGATGATGACGCAGATTCGTTGAAACTCGGTTGTACCTTAAGGACAAAATTCAATGGAAATGCATAGTTCTCTTATTCTCGATCCCCCTTCCTAATGTGTGCCACCTAATGTAATTGCATAGAAAGAATGTAGACTTTGGGACCTATCGGAGAAAGAGGTGATATAGGAATTGGTTAAAATCTTAAAATAAATCAACCTGGTTTGATAAAATTTTTGAGACAAATTCTTGGGAGGAGGAGTGCTGCAGAGCACAGTTCTGGCACCATCTCTCTTCCCAGCGACAATGAGACTCGGACCTCCGCGCGTATCTTGTAGGAGTTAGTAACTACCATCTAGATTAACGTGTGTCACCTACTGCACAACTAATTTCAATATATGACAACTCTTCGTGATCAGTTGAAGATATAGTTGGAAAAAGAATAGAATGACGTCCAAATATCACCAAACAATCAGTGGAAAAAAGTTTCGAGAAGAAAACTGAGGAAAAACGATTTACTGCACGAAGTAGTGCTGGGGTCACCCGCAAGCACGATGAACGCAAGCGACTTCCAGAAATATCGAGTTTAATTGTGGCATTGACGTATTTATTATCCTATCACATTTTCAGAGTCGACCTCTCACGTAAAATATAGATATAGACTCAGTGATCGATTGACTAGAGCAAATAGTTTTCGAATCTTCGCACAGTTCGAGATAACCCGAGAAATGGCTTTTCTAATTAACTAAACCAATTCAATAGCTACAAAACATTCGGCATAGTAAACAGACTATCATCGCACACAAAAACGATTCTTACTCAGCCGTCTAAACGAACCACGGCGGAAGATTTTCTTCCCAAAATATTCCACACATTTTCCTTCTTCTGGCTCATTTTCTTAAAAAAAACTCGCTCTTTAAAAATTTTGAAAGCAGAAAAGAAATACGCCACAAGATGTGGGGAAACAGACAGGGTCCCCTTATTTTTCTCAGTGAAGGCACTACAATTTAAAGCCTCTGACGCCACAACGAGCTTTCTCGAACCCACCACTTCTTCATGTCACTAGTGGTTGACCTCTTTCTCCCGAAATTGGTAGCGACATTATTTATTGGCGACTCATATGCTGTTCCCCATACGTTCTTTAGCGGTAACCATCTTGACTACTGGTGTAGGAGATCGTATGTGTACGCTAATTGGAGGAGAACCACAGAATACCACAAAAACCGAGCGAATACATAGTAGGTGAAGAGCAACAATCCACAGATTAAGTATTGATGTAAATGATAAGTATAACTTAGTTTTTCCACATACATTTATTACAACAAGACGACCAAGGTTTCGACGAAGCTCGTCATCATCAGGTGACATATCATATCAGATCACCTGATGATGACGAGCTTCGTTGAAACATAGGTCGTCTTGTTGTAATAAATCTACGTGGAAAAACTAAGATATACTTATCATTTACAATGGTAAGCAAATTCCACGACGTCACGCCCGAGACAACTGAATATATTAAGTATCGGTGTTTCCCTGCTCGTTTCAGCGAACGAAGTGCATAGATATGACCAGATTTTCTAACGCTAATACCACGTACTGTAATACCACTGCGCGAACAATAACGATTAAGACTATTTCCTGTCGTCAGCTAGCCAATAGGAATTCATTGGCATGTAAATCAAACTTGCCAAATACTTCTTCACACCAATATTTGGGTGTAAATACCCAGTTGAAAGAGCTAAGCATTTGATTAAGCATAGTTTAAACTGAAAGCCATAAAATCCTGGCAAGACACGGGATATTGCAGCGTAACACTGCCGTCAGGTACCTCGGCAATCATAAATTTCGGCATATATATGCCAGTCTAAATTTATGTACCCACTCAAGATTTAAACAGCTTTCTTTCAGCTAATTCTTCGTGAAAACCAATTAGCCGTCGAATAAAAAGAGGTATTCCAACAATTTGAGGCAGTACAGTTTTAACGGGCATTACCAACTGCGAATACACACGAATATGCAAAAATAAAAGCATTCGCCCACACTGAGAATCGCGCATTCCAACAAAATTTTCTCTGAGAGACCTAAGCTTAACAGCAGACTAGCTCGACGAATGTTGTCACAGTGATTTCACGCAATGAGTTGACCATGACAAGTCAAATGTTCCTGGATCATTATCATGAATTCTCTTCCCTGCAAGCGAGTTAGGGTAA
Organism: Pyrrhosoma nymphula; assembly: GCA_963573305.1. NCBI lineage: Eukaryota > Metazoa > Arthropoda > Insecta > Odonata > Coenagrionidae > Pyrrhosoma > Pyrrhosoma nymphula. The sequence goes on along the minus strand of OY754334.1, from coordinate 101,190,011 downwards.
GCCTAAGTCATAAGAAAACTTAACAGAGATTGGACTTACCCAGAGGTCGCCGATTGTGATGCTGTTGTCGGTGTAGAACACGAGTAACTCCGCGGCCAAAGGCCTAGGCTCCCTTAATTTAGAAGCCAAGAGCAGGCAGGCGGTGCCCAGTAGTTGAAGTTGGCACTTGCGGATGGGGTATATACTGAGGAAACGGTCGACGTAGTTCATAGCCAATGGGAACACTTCATCTTGGCACTTCTGCTCCTCACACACCTGTAAATGGAAAGGGAAAGAGTTAGCTCACCTTTCCAAATGGGTTGCCGAATATTTCACTCAATCGCGAGTCCCGGACATTCGCAAAGAGTGGTTAATGAAATCTTCAACTTGACGGCGTTCAAGAGATTTCGACCGAACGCCAATTTACTCCCTTAAGACTAAAGACAGTTTAAAAAAATGTTTCGAAAACCTAATGGCACGAAAAACGCGAATTCGAAGTCTTGTGATGAGTATGTATGCTGTGTAAGTGGTAATAAAATTATATTCACCGGACATCTTGCGGGAGGTCAGAAGATTTGATACGTTTTAAACGCAGGCAATGTAGAACACGTATAGTGAATTGTGACGGGAATGTCTAATGGTTGATTTAAATTGGGAAGAGCCGAATCAAATACTGACAGTAGTACTGAAGAAACAAACAATATCTTTGAACATCTGTGGTGATAATTTTGATTGATAGGCTCACGTCTAACTTGCATGCTAATGGAAGCTCTCAGTTATTTAGGCACTTCATCTGGTGCCAATGCTAAACCATACATTATCATGTAAGATAACCACCTATGTTTACGTCGCTGGACAACCTCAAGTTATGTAGCACCATGATGACATTCCATCACCACGTCTCTTTAACGATATTTGAGACTCTTGCTTGAAAGTTATGAAAATATCCAGGGGGAAGAACTTCGGCAAGGAGGTTCAAGGGCCCTGACACTTTAAGCAACTAGTTGTAAACGTTAAATCGAAGTTAGGAACACTAGTTATCGGCCCCGCAGAACCTCTTATTATACAACGGTCGTCGTGGCCACGACTGTGTAAACCGCGCAAAGCAGGAAATTGCGCAAATCCAACTTAGAACTATCAATCATGAAATATTGGAATTTTTCAAACCCGTTGATAGATAACGCCACTATTTAAGCATAAGATTTGCGTAAATTGTATACACATTGAAACGTTTGACATGTCAATTCCCGCGACGTTTCATGCGGATAGAGGAGATAAGTTCTTGAAAAAACTATTTCTGCGATCACATTTCATCTTGAGCCTCAGGACAAATTGATAGTCGTCCAGGCCACACGCATAGAGATTTTGCCCTGACCCCAGACGAAAGGGGGAAATGACGAAATCTCAATTCATGGCGCGGTAATGACCTCGATGCGCGCCAAATGCCCTACTTGTATCTCTCTGGCGAGCCAGACGATGAGTCCAAAGGGTCCACGGGTGAGAGATAAGAGGGGGCCATTCATGGAGGATAGAGACAGTGCAGTACATCCATATTTCAGTGGCTGACAGTGGCGCGCGAATCTCGCTTGCAGCTGATGGGACTAATACCTCGCAAGCCACCTCAATGGTGTGTGGCAGGGGTTGAGTTATCACCAACATGTTCTACACTGTACCGCAATTAAGTCAATGAGGCTACCACTATTGTAGTCAGGGACGTAGCCAGGACGATTTGTTGGGGGGGCACGACCTGGGGGGTCAGGGGGGTGGAACCCCCCTCTGGGAAAAATGTGAACATTTTTATCTCTAGAAATCACATTTTATGCTATTTTGGCTCTTAAAATTACACAATTGATGGGTCGTCGGGAAGCTGTTTTGCTAAAACATACTTGGCTATGAAATACATTTTGCAAAAATGAGCTTTTTTAGAAATCTAATCACTATAATCAATAACTTTTACTCGAATAACAAACTTAACTTTTACTCAAAGAAAAGAATAATGGAATAAAAGTAAATCACTCTTGCTTTATGAAAGATGTCAATACAGTATTTATTTGTTTACAGTGTTAATATTTTTCTGCTAAAAATAATGCTTGGGGGGGGCACGTGCCCCCTCCTGGCTACGCCACTGATTGTAGTATTGAAAAAATGCAAACACTTGTCAGGAAATCCCATCCTTGTTCGACTTCTACATAGAGAGTACTCCGAGAGCAGTAGGTACTTCGACCGTCGGATGGTACGTTAGGCTGTGATCCACTAGGTGGATTTTGCTAAGCGTAATGCCGACGTCGGTATTCCCTCCTCACCAGTGACGAATCTAGAATTTGGCCCTGAGGGGGGTCTTGAATATTTTTGACATGTGAGGTACATCTACATAATACCCTGGAAGCCACCACGAGGATGTGTAGCAGGGGGTGAGTTAACACCAACATGAACGACATTATACCTTGATAAGGTTAATGAAACTACGACTATTAATGAATTAGCAAAAGCCTACACTATAGGTACGCCAGCAAAGTTAGAGAAACTATATCTATATTTTTAGTCACTGCATAAATGTACAGAAATACAATAGTTAAACAAGAAATACGCTAGAGGTTCTGATAATGCAGCATAGAATGTTTAGAACAAGCATTAGGGAGCGAATCGATTAATTAGCTACACTACCTATCAACAAACATAGTTTAAAGTTTAATCGGCAGCTGTTATGATCTCTTATAGTTCGCGGAAATAAGACATTTCAAGCCTGTCCGTTCTGCAGTCTACATACCTATGCTAATGTATAATTAGTCGTAGTTACACTAACTTTAGGGTATAGTGTAATGCATGTTGGTGATTACTCACCCCCTGCCACACACCCCTGAGGGGTCTTGCAGGGTATTTTGTAGATGTAGATACCTATTTTTATTCTCATGATCTTATCTACCGTAGTCGGGTTTCGTAAAAAGTTTTTGATATCGTCAAAGAATAGACCCGCTGAAAACTTATATAAAAGAATAAGTAAGTATTAATTCTAATCCACGACCTTAAAATGATTCCCATCCCAGTTGTTGTTACAGGCCAGCTTTAATCTATGATCACAGCCATAAGTTCGTGGAAATTTTATGTTCGATGAAAAGATAAAATCAAACCACTATTTCTGTAGTAATTTATTCCTATTTTACCAAGTTAAGGCATCACTGCCTAGTGCTATCAATACCGGTGGTATCACGAAAAAAGTCATCGAAAATTTTATAACGGCTTCCAATAGTGCCATATGTTTCATAGCTTAATGCTGTTATTTTTTGTAGTAGTTCCAAATGTTATTCATACAAAATTCTTTCCGGTTTACACACATCCGAGCATAAATGTGCATATGGGACATTATAGTCTTGATTCGGCGATAATTGCGCAATCAGCCATGTGGAATGGATCATTCAGTTAAAATGCCGAAAGTAGAGGTATTACTGGATGACATGTCCTGGCGCCATGATTATTTATCTAAACACGCATGAACCCAAAACAATTCAGGCAAGAATTTTTTCTTTTTTTTTTCAGAAGAAGTCTTTGAGGTTAAATTTCACGTAAAATGAGATGCACGTGACGTAACCAGTATTATTCGAACCAAACCGCAAGATTTTCCTTTTCACATTTTTTTGGAGCATCAATCGGTAGACCGATGAATGAATCCTCGGCTCTTGCGCTTTTTTTTGTAGATCCCAGCATTATCTCTTTCGCCGAAATTATTGAATGAAAGAGTTCATTCGCCTCTATTCCTCGAGCAGACCACGACGAAGTCCAGCTCTTCGCGGGTCAGTTATATTTTGCCGGCCGGTTTAAGTACGGATGAACTTAAAAAATTACTTCGTTCAATACTCCCATTCGTACAGAACGGTTTTCCTTAAGTAGTTATTCCAACTCTGAGGAAGAAAATTTCACTGCCGCGGATTTATTTTTAGGGAGAGAGAAAAATTTTGTCTCCAGACTATAGCTACCGGACTATTCATGAGGTCCACCAAACGCCTGCGGGATATCCTTGTCTCTATTTCATTTCCACTTAGAATTCGCCAGAACTTTGCCATTTGCCAGGGCGAATACTTAGCCGTGTCTAGGAGAACATGGCATCGTCACACTTTTGCCGATATTCCGTATCCTATATTGTAGTCGGTTACCCGCAATCTATATAAAAGATCCTGTACATTTAAAGCGCGTAATACAATTGAATGCATATTAGAGAGGCAATTAATGTGGCCTAAGAGCCCATAATTTAGCCTGAACGGCTCAAACATATCAATTTTATAACAGCTTGAATAGAAAGGTAGGCGACCAGCATCCGTGAATCCCGTTGCAGAGCAAGGGGGCACAAAGCTTGCTGTTGCGTGCTGCACTCAATTCGAACGCTATAACAGCCTTTATCGATGCCAAACACGAACTCGGAAATTCCGAGCCCATGACAATAGAGAAAACTGTGTGCACAATTTTTCATTTGAAAAAAGCAGAGAGTTTTCCATACTTGAACGTCACACCATCGATATTGTTGAGGTTCGAGGATTCCGAAATTATTTCAGAATACGGTCCTAGGTGAACATTGAGGGGTTCGACCTTGAACTGGGAGGTGAATAGCGAGCCTAGTGCGGAATCATCACGTGCCCGACAGCCAACAGGTTAAGTGATATTTCACTTATGCCGAAACCGGCGATGAAAATACGTAGAAATTCCATTGGGAAAGAATCGACCACGACCGTGAATACGGGTTCGATTCTCGGTTAGGTTTGGTCTGTGTATTGGTACGGCAAACCAAAGGTCCGTGGTTCGTATCCCGGTCCAGGTGGATTATATCCAAAGGCAATTTCTACATAGAACCAACAGGTAGGCTTGCAACCATGCCTCGTAGATGTACTTATATCAGACAACTGCGGTCAAGACAACGAATTCTGAGTTCCCCGCGAATGTTCAAATATCCCCGACCAACTTATTCTCGCCTCATCGCCCAGCGCGTTTCTTGAATGGTTTCCATGGAGACAGGATGAATGGGGGAGGCTGTGCAATGGGAGGAGTGTGCAAGCGTTGTTGTTGGGGGACTTGTCTCGCGCCTGGCCAGACGGAGGCTGCGTATATGTGTGTGTGCCTTTTTATCAGTCGTTTGCCTCGTGGGAGACTAGAGATGGCGAGACCTCACCACCTCCCACCATCCAAACCCCTTCCCCCCCTCACCTCCCTCTTCTTTCATTCATAAAAGAGCACATCCCTCTTTGCTCCTCAAAGCAGACCGTTCCCCCTCCTCCCCCCGCCCCCACTTCACTTCACATACACACAGACTCAACTCAAGCCTGCGCCGCTGCGTACACCGATTTCTCCCACGCTCCGCCAGAGGGGAGACAAGTCGCTCTCGTTCGTCCCTCTTCAAGCTACGCAGCTTCTGCCGCATAAAAGGCAAATACGGCGAATTGCATGTACATAGGTCGTAAAAGAGCATATCTACATAATACCCTACAAGCCAGCTCAAGGGTATGTTGCAGGAGCTGAGTAGTCACCAACATGTATTACACTATACCCTATTAAAGTTAGTATGACTACTAGTTAGTTACTTGATAGTAAGACTACCTACTAGTTGACTTGTTAGTATGACTATTCATGCTAAACCTGACAAACATTAGCGATATGTTTTGCATGAATTTATGTAATTTGCAACTATTTGTTTATTAATGTAATTTACAACTACATAAATGGGCAGATAAATACTGAATACATGCACGGGGTGCGGTTAGTACTAGGTAGCAGACAAGTATAAAAGTATTAGGGAGTAAATCAACTTGCTAGCTGCACTACCTATTGACAAACCTAGCTAAAAGTCTAATTGGCACCTGTTTACGGTCTCTTTATCGTTCGCTGGAAATATTACACTCTACATCGGTCAGTTCAGCAGTCTAGTTCCCTAATTTTATCCTCATGATATCCTCAGGATTTCGTAAAATTCACGTAAAAATATAGCACTATAGTCCATGATTATTGGATTAGACAAAAGAACATCTAAAAACATAATCTCTGCGTCTTTGGAGAAGTAATTCGCCACAAATTTACTTACAGGAGATTATTGAGCCTATCCTTTATCTTACGCCGTCATGTCGACACCCAACTCATTCTATTTATACATGCTGAGTGGCCGGATTGGTTGCTCGGTTAACAATTTTAGGCAATAATTGTTGCGTTCATTCACCCTGTTCTTAGTAAGTTGCTTAGGCGCAAAGCATGTAAAACATTTGCCGTGCATTCAGTGATTTTTTTAACGAATCGTGATTTTGGAAGGTGGTACAAAAAATATTGTTTAAATTGTCCTTTCAAACCTAGCCAAAAACGATGATCTTTTAACCGGGTGAAGAGGTGATTGATTTTTAAAGAGAAATCTAGAAAATCTGCAAACCTAACAATGTGACAGGGGACGCATACCTATTTTTCTCGTTTATGTGATGCTCACGAGAGGGATATACGAGGAAGATATAGAAAAATATTTAATTAATTCATAACAAAGTACTTATTATGAGCGCATCGCTTGTTCCTACGTCAAACTTGAGTTGGGAGTCAGTAATTATTGGATTAGACAAAATAATATAAAATAAACGTATATTCTCAGCGCCTCTGGAGAAGTATATCATAGCGATACCCACCCCAATTCTACATACGCTGGTCGGTTTGTTGCTAAATTTCGGGACTTCAAAGATAAACGTCTACAACTACAAAATACCCTGCAAACCTCCTCAGGGGTGTGTGGTAGGAGGTGATTATTCACCAACATGCATTACACTATATCCTAAAGTTAGTCTAACTATGACTAATTATGCATTAGCATAAATCGCTAATGCTTGTCACGAGACGAAGCCTCACAAGCATGCACTGCACTGCAGATATTATCGCAATGGAGAGGGACCGTTAGTATATATTTATTTTGCAACTACACAAATGGGCAGACACTCATGACTAATGTAGAAAATATGCACAGCGTGCTTGCTAGTATAGGTAACAGATATGGATTTAAGTATTTCGGAGTACTACTATAACTAAGAGCTACACTACCTAACGACAAACCTAGATAAAGTGACCTAGATAGTATAGTGTAATTTATGTTGGTGATTACTCACCCCCTGCCACACACCCCTGAGGTGGCTTGCAGGGTATTTTGTAGATGTAGATGTAGAAAGGTATCATTGGCCGCTGTTATGGTCCATTTTAGTTCGTGGGAAAAATGACATTTTATATCTGTCCGTTCTGCAGTCTAATTCCCTAATTTTATTCTCATGATCAGATCTACCTTAGTATGTCGGATTTCGTAAAATATTATCAACGTCGTCAGAAAATAGACCGGTTTGGAACTTACATAATAGATTGTCTAAATTTTAATCGACGGTCTGAAAGCGTTTCCCATCCCAGTTGCTGCAAAAGGTCAGTTCCACTAACGAGATTATCATAACGGCCTTTAACGTATCTTGCCGATCTTCGCTGGACACGTTCTATCTCAGTTTCCAAGCCTATCTCATAAGGATCCCAAATTCTGGCAGCATATTCCAAGTGGGGTCTAACGAGGAAGAAGTTGCTGATTTCCCTAACTTTATCGTCGACTTGCCAAGTACTTTTTTAACAAATCCCAATTTACGATTAGCTTGACCGGTAATTTCTCGAATATGTTTATCTATATCTATATCTACAAAATACCCTGCAAGCCACCTCAGGGGTGTGTGGCAGGGGGTGAGTAATCACCAACATGCATTACACCACCCGTTTACTCCACGAGAGATCATTAGTCAGTTTAACTCCGAGGTATTTAACCGAGTCTACAGTCTCTAATTTTCTGTTGTTTATGCAATTTCTGTTACAAGGAGCGTTTTTCCGTTTCCAAAATTTCATAACAACGCATTTTTTCATGTTTAATTCTAGCTGCCAAGCATCGCATCACTCAAGTATTGCCTCGAGGTCCTTAGTTAGCGTTACGTTAGACATACGTTATAGGCACCCGACACGAATCCAGCCTCGGCCTCAGCTCCAAGAACTACGCTCCCTCGCTCCCACAGACTTCACTGAGTCTCTGGTTTATGCCTTCCACTCGGCTCCAAACCATCGAACCCCGATCCGTCCTAGGGACCAAGCTGCATATAGTAAGCCTCAAATTGGTGCCAGGTCCTCCGCGAATACGGCGGAACTCGGAGCATCAAGATCTATCGCATCTAAATATCCGATCCGGGAATCAGATGGCGACACAAACGATTACGTGGTCTATTTCTGTTCGCCTAGGATAGGATGTGTTATGGGGAATTTTCCCGTTTCTCGTTGGCGATGACTTTACCCATTTATGTCCCCCCCACCCGGGCCAGCTTATCCCACACGCTGCAGGACAGGGAGATACGGCACTTGTCGTACGCCCCTCCCCCCAACGCCCCCTCCCCCAGGGGGATCACGTGAACACTCGAGAGAGGAAGGGTGGTGGCTGTTATCGCCTGTTGCTGTCCCTTTCTCTGGGGAGCGGGCTGGGGAGGGGAATTCCGGAGGATTCGCCGTGGGCCGCTTTAAGGCGAAAACAAAGAAAAGAGGTAGGTAGGAGTACCAATTCTTCAAAAATTCCACTCAAGTAACCTGTGCCATGCTTTCCCACGACGTACACACGAGACACGTGCTTTACCAGAAGGGAATGCGATTTCCCAACGACCGTATAACGTTTCATCTACATCTACAAAATACCCTGCAAGCCACCTCAGGGGTGTGTGGCAGGGGGTGATTAATCACCAACATGCATTACACTATACCCGTTTGCGACAATCCAAGTAAGTTTCAAGGTTGTTTGAACAAGATTTTACCCTAGTCATAATAGCGACCAAATTTGAGTTTTTGTTATTTCAGCAGCTATGATAAGCGTGAATCAACGTAAAAAAAGCTTGAATATTATGGTAATAATGGGACAAAGGTACTGTTTCATACAACCGAAACTCTCAATAATTAACTAAATATGCATGCAAAAGACTTTAACTTGACTGGTTACTTTCAGGCCGTGCACTAAAAATTCCATCAAAACCTACTTTTTTCTGCAAACATTACTGCGTTGAGTAATCGATTTCTTAGAAAAAATAGATGAGAGGGCATACTAGCTGCTATATTTCTGCCGAGATCTATACGTTAGAAATTCCTCATTTAAAAAAAGTCCCTTTGTAGTGCATACCCGCACTATATCCCTCGGAAAATGGCTGGCGTTCTTTGGCAAAATAACTCGAAAATTATAGAGTAAAATAGCTGATATTTTGTTTTGATTGGAAAGATGAGATAATTTTCTTTGTGGACAAATTCATTGGTTTATATGTAAAATGACGTCTCGCTCAAACTACATGAATGTGGAGCAAGGGGCTAGTCTTCATTTACAGTCCACACAGCTATAAACAGATGGGGCAGATTTATATTATCTTGCTATATATCATGCTAGTTACTCGAGATGTCTCAACACTACCAATACGCCACCTGAAGGGTGTAACAGGGAGTAACCGATGACATCCTTCTTCTTTCCCGTCTCCCTCTTAGCTTTCACAATTCGTCAATACCACTTGTCGAAGGTGAAGTGCACTTAACTTTTTACTGTTTTACACACGCATGATAAAATGCAAACCAATTCAATTTATAAGAATTACACCACATTTACACTCTTGCTGCGAATCCCGTCAATAACGAGATTTAAAAACTCCCCAATAATACGGCTGACGTCAATTGACGAAGTTTAAAATTGCAATTAATTAAGGTTTGCAGCAATAATTGATTAAAAGTAACGTTTAAGTAACTAATTCATAAAAACAATGAAAATAATCCATTTAAATACTTAGTAATAACAGGTGAATAACTTAATTTTCTCCAGCATATAGGTATGGTTTACGTAGGAATGACAGTTTTCCCTTTTTTTTTTAATTATGAAAAACGCCTAAAAAGCTTATCATTTTATGACAGTATGGAATTAAATGGAAACAGTATGGCTTAAAGGTAAATTGACCAGTATTTATAATTAAAGTGTTGTATAATGAGCAATTTCTGTGGATGAGAAACGGATTCATTCGGTTATTAATTTGTTTACATACGTGGAAATTTGACGCGAAAGTCAACCTTATCGAAAGTTGAACTTCCTCCAATAGAACTATTCTATTAACTCGTTAATAACTTACCGAGAGAAAATCGGTGACTTAAATGTATGCAAATGTCACCTCCGCGGTATCTAGTCACCTCGCTCCTAAGTGACGGTGACGAAAGCTGTCCCTTTCTTCAAGAAAGTTTCTTGTGACGATTTTAAACGAAAATCGTAAAATGCACATAATTCTTATAATCGTCCAATATTCTTTCCGAAAAATGTCGCTAGCATGATTTAGTCTTAACGATAGGCATAAATAGTATGCTGAAAAAGATAGTTCAACAAACAACAACCAGTGATGCCGGACTACATGACTTCGCATTTGTTATGACTTATTTCAAAACTCCAGTCCTTACACAAAATTGAAATGTTGTCCAAATCTTTTGAGTGGCCGTAATCTCTTTATTCCTTTTGTTCCTAAGCACTCACTCTTTAGACTTAAACGTCCCACCTCTCTCCAAACTCTGCTGAAGCTACAGAGCGCCCCTTATCAAGCCGGCAGCCCGGGGCGGGCCTGTCGCTGTCTTATCGCCCTGAGGAAGTGGACGACTCTCGCTCGTCCAATGGCAGTCTCTCCTTGACTCGCGATGTGTTTACAAGGAAGGAGTAACACTATACAGTGGAACCGCCGAGCTCTGAAATAAAAATTTACCCTCGTTCTCCCCGTGGGAAAATCAGCCAACTCACAGTCCCTGACGTCCGCTCATCCAAGAAGGAATTGCCATGAGGAAAGGGACACAACAGGCGTTTACGTAGAGGCCTTACATATAAGGAGATTCCAACGCAAAACGACTTAAATGCCATTCATATTCTAGCTACTCGTAGAAAAAAACGTATCCTCTGTTGGATAGGTGCAAGAACATCCTACCTTTCCACGCTATTTCGCAAATCGATATTGAAATTGTAAGGTTTTCAATGCGAGAATGAATGTATTAAAGGGGACATTAATTATTTTCTTTTAAATGGAAGCCCTCCACTACATCTTGCAAGAGACTTAATTTTATTACCAATTCATTTTGGTTATAAATGATAAACCTACGACATCTCAGAATGCCAACTTAAGGACAAATAATGGGTCGTGCGTTACTTTAAGTCGCCCTTTTTTCCACGACGTAAAAGTCGACGTGTTTACGGTCAGCTAAGAAGAGAAATGAATGAATGAAGGAAGGTGGAAGAAAAATAGCTTTGTCAACTCAACAAAAAAATGAAATGCGAAGAACAATACGGCGGAGACATTTTTCCATTGTATACGCAAGCTGCCTCCAAGCCGCCTGCTCTCACCTTTTTCTCTGAATGAATCTCAAAGAGAACCTCGAATAACACTCAACGCTCGCATTGAAGAGCATACATATAGCTTTGGTAAGAACCTAATCATGAATCATGCACGTTTTACGGGACGGTTTCGAAAAATAAGACAGGACGTCCGACTGCAAACGTAAGATTACTCTGTTGCATTTATAATTTTATATAATTTGCATATATTTACACAATTAGTCGTAGTAACACTAACTTTAGGGTAAAGTGTAATGCATGTTGGTGAATACTCACCCCCTGCCACACACCCCTGAGGTGGCTTGCAGGGTATTCAGTAGATGTCGATTTGTTGAGCAAGGCTACTCGCACTTATTTACACCTACTTAATGCCCCGTAAGCCCCCGCAAGGGTGTGTAGCAGGCGGTGAGTTATCATCAACGTGTACTATACTGTACCACAATGAAGTAAATGAAGCTACCACTATTGTTGCACTAGAAAAAACACATGCAAATACAGGTCAGGAGGTGACATTTCACCAACATGCATTACGCTACAGGCATTCCAATAATGCGAAAGAAACTATTTGTTCTAATGTATTCTGCATCTTCATAAATGGACAGAGATACGAGGGATATACCGGAAACATGAAGGGCGTGCTGCTAGTACTAGGTAGTTGATAAGAATACAAGCATTAGTTAGCAAATCAACTAATTAGCTACACTACCAATCGACAAACCTAGTTAAAGAGTCACTGGCAGCTTAAATGGTCTCTTATCGTTCGCGGGAAAAATTATATTCTAAACCTGTTCGTTCTGCAGTCTAGCTCCCCTATTTTATTCTCATGTCCTAATCTGCCGTAATCTGTCGGATGTCGTAAAATGCATATCTTATCCCGATGCACTAAAACGACGTTCTTGTGTTCTCAAATAGTAATTCAATTTTATTCCACAGAGTATTAGCGCCTCAGAGGGGCAGGAATGGTATCAGTATAGTTTTGGAAGGATTACTTCGAGGGGGTAGAGAAGACAAGAGGACCCCAGTTTATTTGTCCTAATCGACGGACGGAAGGATTGTCACATTGGAAGCCCCACCTTACTACTAGGTATCCGATTCCTACCAGTCCACGTTGGGATCGGATAACTAGTAAAAATTTCCGCCGCCGCCAGGTCGCAAACCCGTGCCCTCACAGAAGGATGCCGTGTTCCTGCCATCGCACAATCATATACATCCGTTCCTTTAGGTTATGCCGTTTACAAAATACGTTTCCGAAAGAAAATGAGGATGCATTGAGGCGTGTACATCGAACTTCATTAGTACCGGTGGTCCGCGAGAGCCTCGGGAGTGGTCCGCAGGACATATAGAAAAGTGGCCAATAAATGGGAACTTTGAAAGCGATGTGCGTTGAACGAAATGGGTAATTAAGTTGTACTGTACACAAGTTAATAGCAATAATATTTAAAAGTGTTCTAAAAACTGTTTTACTTAATCACCTTTGAATTTGGTTATGGGAAAGGGGCTGAGGATATAAAGAAAACTGATATGGGGTATGGTGGTGGTCCGTACATGATTTAATTTCAGGCTGAGTGGTCCGCAGACTTCTAAGGGTTGGAAACCACTGATCTAGAAAATACTTCGAAGATATCATTTTAATAACCACTGTATAGATTTAAGATGTCATTTTTCCCACGAACGATAAGGGACCATAATAGCTGCCATGAGACTTTTATCTAGGTTTGTCGTTAGGTAGTGTAGCTCTTAGTAGTTGTAGTACTCCTAATACTTGAATCCTTTACTGTTACCTAGTACATACTAACAGCACGCCTAGCATGTTTTCTACATGGGTCTTGAGTCCCTGTCCATCTGTGTAATTGTAGAATGCATGTATATTGAGGTCACTCTCCATTTTGATGACATCTGTAGTGTAGTGTTGCATGCTTGTGAGGCTTCGCCTCGTGACAAGCATTAGCGATTTGTGCTGATGCATAATTAGTCGTAGTTACACTAACTTTAGGATATAGTGTGATTTATGTTGGTGATTACTCACCCCCTGCCACACACCCCTGAGGTGGCTTGCAGGGTATTTTGTAGATGTAGATGTATTCTCGAGGGATTGATCCAGCGCGAATATAACGTACAGATAAACCTAACCAGGCAAACCATTAGGATGCCAATCAAATTCACATATTTAGCCGAGATACGTTTCATGAACACCTTTCCGAAATAAAATGAGGCAATGGTTGCTTTCCATTCCCTCTAGTGCGCTGCATACTTCGCAACACAACAGCCGACAGCGCACTCGCTTTCCATTCTTTTCAGATCCTTCAAAAACAGATCGTGAGTACAGTATATGTGCGCTGAAGTGCGACTGGGAAGAACTTCGATAATCACTTCCGCGAGTGCTCATTTGTGTTACTTTCCAAGCGTAAAACGTGATAAAGTATTTAATTACTGATTGGAAAAATAGGTTTACGAGTGCTTAGCTTATTTCGTCGGCTACTTTCAAAGCATTCGGCCGTGAGGATTGTAATACCAAGAGAATGGTGCCTGCCGGCTGGTTACCGGACGTCACGTCGGCGCGCAACGTCGTTCGCGCGCGCTTTACGTGTTGCTATCTGCGCTAACCTCAACGCCTTAAATGGAAATGTTACTGGGCACCATCAACGTAGTATTAAATATATATACGTTTATTCCTAATATTCTCAATGTATATTTATACAATTAGATATGGGGATTACCGTGAGAAATAATCTCAATCGCCGAAGTATCCTGCGTGAATAGCAAAACTAAGATGAGTGCAACCGCGGATGCCATAAAACAGCACAGTACTGGGACGCCATCTACTCGGGCGGGAATTTGAAAGAAACAAAAAAAACCGCGCGCATGGTGATGTCGCAGTTAAGCGAGACAAGATTTTATGCACACATGAATTCCATGCGGAGGTGAATGCTCTAGCGATACGACACCCGCGGCAATGACTCCCGCCACCCATTTCCCCTTTCGCACTTCCACCATGCATGGAAAGCAACATTTGGTGCCGGCTTACTATTTACCGAGAAATTTACCCCCGTATCTTCCAGAGCTGGGAGCTTGAGCAACTTATGCATGTACGCTTGCGCGACATACGTCTCTTATATTTTCAAAACTGCGCAATTCCTGTGAGTTATGCGAGATTTTCAGCGGTCAATGAAGCGAAAATACGCCCTTGAAGGTTGAGGAACACCGCTCTTGCCTTATAAGGCGGGCTAAGGATGTGCTACGGCCGAAATCAGGATATTTATGTACTTAAACAGAACTAATAAATGTATAAGGCGGTTGAACTCACAAGCAATAGGCAAATCTCATTCCTGGCGGACAAATCCGAGAAATTGTTAGTGTGAAGACTTACGGCGAGTGTCTTGAATATTCTCTATTCATTGTTTTTATTTCACGTTGTTCGCAGAAGTAACTTGTCACAATTATTCCCTTTTTAAAACTCTTTCAATAAAAGTGAGTGATCAAATAAAATCTCCCGAAAAGTTTTTGAACCACGGTGAACTTGATTCGTTCTTGACGATTGCTCTCACATCCTCTCTCTACGAAGCAGAGGCTAGGTGGCGCAGTATTCGGCTGATTCTAATACGGACCACAAAAATGCTAGCTAACAAAGTGTCGGCTAGCAAAAGTTTTTTTTTTAACTAGTGAGGAAAACTTGATAAAATTAATTGTTTCTCAACAAATAAGTGAGAAATGGCTTTACGAAAACACAATAATTCAACAACACCTGTAAAAAACACGTTATGACTCATAAATAATAATTTCGAAGATATTAGATGGCCACCATCACTTGACACGCAAACCTGGGATGGTTACATAGCACAATACTGTGGAAACGCAGAGATACCGGGCTTCATTCAGGTAACGCGGGCCAATTTTCGCCGTAGTCCTGCCACCACGGCCGTAGATCAAGAGCCAAGTAGACGGGCCACGGAAAAAGTATCGCGACCATTCGCACGGAACTGATGTGCCCTGAAAGTTCCGAAAACAATCCATATCTCTTCTCAGTATACCCGGAACAATCGAACGATCAGCTGATTCCTCCGGAGGTACCGGCATTTCCTTCCGCTCTGGGGCAACTCCCCCCTCCGAGCAGTCGCCGGCTACGTAGGCCTTCCTCGCACTCTTGCCTGCCGGTGGCGATACGGAGAGACTTCCCGAGGGAAGGAAGATGAAGTGAGAAATGATTTATCTATTCAAGTCACCAATCACCGAATAAGTCTATTCGTCACATTCCACTAGACCCATTCTGGATGTTATTTTCTGATTGAGGTTTAGGACCCCGGCAAATCTCCCGTAAAATTATGTACGCAGCACAATAACGCATGTACCTTAGACGGCCCGCAAGGAACAATGTTTTCCTTCGTTCCTCATTCACACAGAACGCAATCGGTAGGAGCCTTTACACCCCCTGCCACATGTCATTGTAGCAGCTCTCGGAGTATTAAGTAGCTCTTAGTATTGATTAATAAGTAACCCTTTTAAAATGCTGTCGGTTTCTCTTTCTGCACGAAGACTCTTCAACTTCGTCAAGGATAGTTATTTCGACAGCCGACCACGAAAATCCTATTCACAACAAATTGAATGAAAATTAACGGTGACGAACATCACAGCTTGCATAACAAAGCGAAAAGAAAACACATCACACGCCACCAAATCGATACTGTCAACCGAAAACTTCATTAAACGCATTACCACACTACAGAACGAGTGTAACAGTTAAGATCGTCGATTTTATGAAAATTATTCAATCCATATGCACAAAGACCATTAAGGAAAATCTGCCTTAATAACCCAGCTTGCACTACAACGCACATAATACAAAACATAAAACAACGCGTAGAGAGCAGCATGTTTGATTTCGGAGACAACACCGCTGAAGAACTTGAATATTAGGAACAATATAAATGGGTTGAAAAGCTGTGAATCCTTAGCCTTACAGATAGATTGAAAAATGTTAACAAAATTCAAGCATGTACTTCAACATATAGACAAACACTTTACTAGCGACAACCAAGATGAGGAACTGCCGAAAACTTGACTGAATAAATCAACATTAATCCCAACAACCGTAGGTGATATAAAGTCTAAATTCGGCGATTTCAAAGAACACATTCTCTGAATGGCAACAAGCAATCAGATATTACTGGAAAATATAAGTGATTCATACCGAGGAAGTAAAATGTGAAGAGTTTCAAAGGAAACAATCTGAATGACGGAGTACATAAATAGAGTATTCCCAATAGAAATTTGATATTAAGTACCTACGCAGTATTATTACTTGCACACTAACTTGAATCACGGTCATAAGAACTGTTGATTGCTCAATAGTTAAAAGTTTCTTAAAGAGGAACACGAAGAGGGAAAATATATCTTACCTCCAGCAACCACTCCGCCACGACCTTCCGATTCGCAGGGGTCACCTCGGTCTGCACGCAGTTGAAGTAACTGGTTGGAGACGGGACATTCCTCTCCTCGGCCTTCAGCATGTTCTGGAACACCCTCTCGTCATTTACCAGATGTGGATCTTCATAGGCCCGGCACTCGCAGCCTCTCTCTGGCTCATAGCACATTAAATCCATCTTCGACTAGACCAGAACAAGGCGACGAGAAAATGCGAGTGAAATCGAGACAGTCACGGGAGAATCACAGATCAGAGCACCATTAAAAAAATACTCTTTACAGCCCCGCGACGCGTGCCTCCACTGCCGGCGGGCGACTGACGATATCACCGCGACCGAGTCCTCAAGCATCCGAATAGCTTACGGAGCCCAAGCACGATATAATACAATGTCCTTCTTCGAGCACTTAAACGTTCCTTAAGAGGAACGTTCGGTCAACGATGAACAGCGGCAAGTTCTGGAGTCTTGCGAGCGGCGAAGTACCGACGGAAGATTTTTCTCTGGTGTAACAAGTCGTATCGTTTTCTGGGCGAGCAGTCCCTGCTATTCCGGGCAGCTCAGGGAAGATTCAGCGGGTCTTCCCGGTTGACCGAAGAACCTCCCTCCTTATCCCGGCAAACCTTCCCCTCGTCCGCCGGCTTTGCAGAGCCCACCCCTGCGGCCCACAATTCGGCCGAGGTTAAGGGTTCCGCCGGTTTTTTCTTTCAAATATACCGAAAGCGAGGGCGAGACAAGTGAGGAAGGCTACAAAACAACACTTGACGGTTTACAACATAAGGACAACACTTGCTGCCACAATCGGCTTGCGACTATCTTCCGTAGAACGTATGTGGCTGAAGAAATTGTAGAATCAAGGCATATATGTCTTAGCCTTGCTCTACGAACTCTCTTCCGCGCTGACTGTAATAAAAGAGTGACTAATCCTAATTTGCGAAGGGTTACTACAGACGTTGCAGACACCACAGTACTGTCGATTCGGTTGCTAATTATCACATAAATAGTAAGAGAGGTATTTCGACGCTTACTCGTGGAAAGGATTTGTTAGGGGTACTCACTTAAGGGGGATCACATGAGGGGGAAAAGCTTTACAAATTATCGCAACTACCCGGGACGAGCTCTCTAGGTCTTTCCCTGGCGGTTCACCAGGCCAGAATGAACTGAGGATAATTTCTCCGCCAGAAGATTACTTCCCCGACTTCCCCCAAGGCTGCCTGCCGTCTGTTGGCTGAACCAAAAACACACCTCCCCTCACTTCCCCTCCAGTCACTCGCTTGCCGCAGCCGCAGCGCCACTCCTCGGCACTTTGGTAACGTCCCGTGTCCCCCTCTCCATCCCAACTGCGCAAGCAAGCGGCTAACCAATTCGTCTCAACTTTGGAAGGGAGGCCCCAAAAATTAGGGATGGTAGTGCCTTGTCTACACTTACAGACTTAACTTTAGTGACTTTACTTAAGATTTACATTAAGTGTGGTCCGACAGCTACACTTTAACTTTAAGTCAACTTAAGCGTCGTGATCGTCAATTTCGGGAATTAAAGAAACAGTGAATCTTAACAGTTGAGGATCAAGGCGAGAAAATAGTTGAGGCCACTAAACTGATGTCACAGTTCAATAAGGATTAATTAATTTTATTATCACAATAGATTTTCAGATGACTGATCCTAAAAACTTGTCACATAAACATGCCAAATGAGAATGAGTACAAATTTTAAGGAAAGAAAAACTAAGAACAATGTCCTTTACGGGAATTAGATTTCCCT
Source organism: Pyrrhosoma nymphula (assembly GCA_963573305.1). NCBI lineage: Eukaryota > Metazoa > Arthropoda > Insecta > Odonata > Coenagrionidae > Pyrrhosoma > Pyrrhosoma nymphula. The sequence continues at coordinate 101,171,462 of OY754334.1, read as the reverse complement.
CTTTGGATACATATACATCACAGACGTCTTACTTTTAAAGTGTTCCTTTTTAAAAAATATCACGAACAAATCTCTGGCAGTTAAAGCTGTAAGAAGGAGAGGAGCGTTGTGGTTATTTGTTTGGTAGACCGTCAGAAAGGGTTCCACCATACCGGCAACATACGAAAAGAACGCGCTTTTGACCTAATATATATATTCTGGATATAGCTTCAGGGAAATAGTTGATGTCTGGCGATAAAAAATAGCTATTAGAAGTCAAATATAATTCCTGTTTTATCTATTAATTTAAGGTACGGCTAAAAATGCCATCAGAAATCAATTATATAATTCCTTTTTTTGTCTTCTATTTTTAGGTACGGTTAAAAAAAATACCTTAAAAAATCATTAATGGGAAACAACAAAGAATCTCAGTTACCTCGGGCTTCACCTACTGAAATTTTAACAAATCCTTATGATTGAAAGGCATAATGTTAGGTTCCACATGAAATTTTATTTATGGGGGTTGATAAGGCCTGTGACTTCATACCCCTTCACTCAACATGGGCATTAAAACATATCATATTATAAAAATTCCAACAAACTGAAATTATTCATTATGGCTAAATTTACTCACTTTAATCTAATTCCATCAACATCACCAGAAAATATAACTTTTAACAATATGCCGAGTACCTTAAAACTTCCTACATTTACCAATACACCGCAATTTATGAATATTACATTATCCCCCAGACATGCAAAATATAACTGCTTCCCCTTACTCACAAAGTTACCAGTTACAAAGTTATTCCTGCCTGAAACCTCCCAAATTACAATAATAAAAACCTATACAATTTCAAAATACATTACGCATAACACTTGAAGAACGCCAACCCTATGGAAATAGTTGACTTAAGTAGGTACGGTTCTAAAGTAACGTAAGTGAAGGTGTCCTTAAATGGAGCTGCTGACACCTACACTACCACCTTAAACGAACTTGTCACTTAAGTTCTCACTTAAGGTACAAGTATATACCCGGCATAGGGCATACAGAAATTTTTCCAATTTTCCTATGGTTTTATCTTAAAACTTTGAGTGCTATATAGCTCGGAAAATAACTCTAAATTGCCATAACCTTTTTAACGGTACTGCCATTTTTGTGTCATCATGAAATGCAAGAATTATGTAACGGAAGCATGAAACCAATGGCGTAGCCAGGTTTTGGGTATAAAGGGGGTTGGGGGGGGGGGGGGGGGCAGACAATTGTTAGGGGGCCCCGACTCATAAATTAACCAGTTTACTAAACTTTACAAATGTTGGTGATGCAACAGGCGGATGGGTTTTTATAAAATATGACAATTGGCAACGTATTATACACATTTATTTATACGTATTTGGGACTTGAGAGTGGAAACATTCACAGACTCAGGGATTCAGACAGACTGGGCGGGGGGTAGTAAATATTAACACTGCTATTCCACATGGTAATACACCAATGTATAGACACCAATAAATTGTGTCAATAAATCTATTACAATGTGGCATTGCAGGGTTTATATTCCTGATCTTCAAGTGACCGGTAGGTGACGAGAATGAAATATGATGCACGTTAAAAGTAGTAAATACCATTTGTACCATTATGATTAAAGACAGGCGCGAATTTTGGTATTTATTACTTTTCTTTGTACAATGGTAATAAGCTAGTAATAGGAACGGGGTATTACGGTAATTGACGTGTAAACCAATCTCGCCCTTCCTTTACGGAAGAGGAATTGTCAAAAGAGATTAATAATTATTGGTGTTAATACTAAAAACATTGACTCTGTTTCTATGTCCTATCCTTGCATACCTCTCTCGCTCTGTTACACGCATGCATTATTTCATACGCCTTCTCTTTTTAATAGCTTTTCGGGCGTTCCTCCGCGTGAAGATGTCTATTGGAGATAAAAGTTTCTCCCTCCGTCCTATTCACGCCTTCACAAGGGCGCAGGGGCGGCGTGTACAGGGCGGGAAGGCGGGGATTCCCGCCCGGGCCCCGATTTCAACGTAGAGAAAATAAGGCGTTCATTGCATCGAAAGTTTTTATGTCGTTTATATATTATTTGCAAACCTTTTGCCCATAACGACCAGAAACGCGTTTTTAACGCGCAAATGTTTCCAGAAGGGGGGAGGGAGGGTTTCAAAATCCGGGCCCCTCTGGACGTGCAGCGGCCCGGGCCCCTGAGCACCCACGCCGCCCCTGCAAGGGCGTATCCAGGGGTTGGTAAAGAGGGGCAGCTGCCCCCCTTCCAACGTGGTAAATTAAAAAAAAAATAGTAGTAAATATAAACAACAAATGTCTGAAAATTTTATTAACAGGTTGCTTGTTGATATTTCAACATTTTGGAAGGAATTAATTAGAGTTTGAATATTGATGTAACCACCACTCGTGTTTCTGGCCGAAAAAAGCATAGAAGCAACTCCCCAGCCGGAAATCCATCTGAATGTTGGAGAATGTCACTATTAATTCCTTGCTTGGATTCCATCATATCATTTTTAGAAGTCAGATTTTCTGCAGATAAATCGCCTGAATTTTCATTGAAACATTTCCATCCAAGCAAATGAGAGATTTTCTTTGGGGAATTGGAATGAAGTTATTTCATCTGGAACAAATTTTCACAATTTGGAAGGAATCGAAGGAGAAAAGGGAATTGTGGTTTAAAATGTGGAATGTGGTACAGGAAGTGCCAGACATAATTAAAGTTTAAAAAAAGAGCGAATTGCTTTTCTCGACCATTAGAAAGGCGATACTGATATTGCTTTCACTGCCCTGCACAACAAACGCAATTGAGCGCTCATTCAGTTCCCTTCGCCGAATTAAAACATGGCTATGATCAACTATTGTTGAAAATAGTTAAATGGGTTAGCAATGCTAAGCATTCACCGTCAATGGGTTTTCGCAAACAAGGAGCAATTTGTGGAAGCTGTAGTGAAAACAATTCGCAGCTAATCCTCGAAAATTATTGCTCGAGAATTATTGTTTTTTAATAAATGGTGTTTGTTCTTCCTTAAGTTACGGTGAATTGCATGGCACCATGGCCCCATCCCCCTCCTCCACAGTTGTTCAAAACTGTTCAAAGTTGTTCAAGAATTATTATATATTTTTTAAATAAATTGTGTTCACTGTTTTCCCTTTTGTTATTTTTTTAATGTCACCCCCTCCCCCATGAGGTTTAATTCAGAGGCCTGCCTTTCCTTCGGTTTTGAGCTGGATACGCCCTTTCGCCTTCACCTTCAAATCGATCATCAGACAATCTTCGGTCCAGCTTTATTATTATTGTTGTCTGGTTAACGTTTTCCGAAAGCTTTTTGGTTAACTCTATGCTTAATAAAAGTTTGGGTTTTGTACGGTACATCAGTGTGTACATTTTGTACATCAGTCTGTCGATTTTATGGCGTTTTTGTATTATCCATAGGAGAATGCATAAACTTCGTCATTTATACTTTGATAATATTGAACCCGAGATTATAAACCTGGTTCTTAATATTCCTCCTGTTAAGACTATTCCACCACAGTCACCCACGACTTTCTCCGTTGACCCCTTCCTCATACAATATTAACTTCACTATCATAAATCAGTTAAGTTAATCGACTGTCAAATCTACGAAGCACGCCCCTTTCGTCAGTGTCCATTATCGGAGCTTCAATTCCACATTCTTTTACGGCCCACCCATTCTTAACCCTAATCCTAATCCTACTTTTGACCACAAACTCATCTCGGGTATCCCATACCCACTACATTTAGTTTACCCTTATTCTGGCATACCTACTGTCATAATAGATAGATTTAAAATGTCATTTTTTTCCACGTACAATAAATAATCACAATAGTTGCGATAGATCAATCATATGAAACCCCCACCGTCACTAGGTAGTGTAGAATTTTCACTTGTGTTTATAACATAACATCATTACTAACACTCCACTAGACTTGATATTACCGGCATTATTTTGTTCTTGTTAGACTTGATATTACCGGCATGTTCTCTGCATGAAGTAATATCTCGTAGTATTCATAATTTAACAATATTAGTAATATTAACCACTAGATGCTCTTTAGCAGTGTACTGCATGTTTATTTACGTAGCACTCTCCTAGTTTCTAATTTGACTGCTCACTGTTCTCCTGACTACTTTTTGGTCTGCGCATAGCGGCCGGAGGAACGTGCGAGGTCCCTTGTACTGGGACGAGTGCTGCATGCCTGGTGTGGAATCACCCCGTGCCATACACCCAAGTGGTGGCTTGCACGATACTTCGTAGATGTAGATACAATAGTGTGGGGAGGATTGCACTTCATTACATCGCTACCTTTACTTATTTGGCTAGTCGAAAATAAAACTCATCGACCGATTTAACTGCAATTTGCGTCAGCATTTCCTTAATCCTTCTCCCTGTTTGGTGATTTTAAGGTGGCAGGAACGGTAGTCGTAGGCTGTTGGTTGTACATTTTAATACTTTTATAAATAAGTTGAAAACAATTCTTGGACCACATTTCATTCAAGAACTTTTCACTGTGAGGTACTGTTCATACGTTGGAACGCACCAGTGCCGGGCTGAAAAATGAAATACGGTAAGAGATAAGGGTCTGTAGCTGTAACAGTTAGTGCAGATAATCCTTCTTCCATAGACAGTTTTCTGAACCGGTATATCACCTCTAATATGTAAAAAAATTTGTATTATGCAAGACGTGATATAATATTACTTACAATTTTACACTCTCAAAACCTGCAAATAATTGACGTCGATGAATTATCTTTGTAGCTGCCAAGATATATTCTACCAAATGAATGTTACTGTTAACGCTTGTACACATTTCACCAATGCAGCTTTAGTACAAAACGGGTTATTATTAAAATTATGGTAATCTACTGGTTGAGGTAGATTTAAATGGAAGAAAGTAAAAGCCCTGTGGGTTATAGCAAGCGATGGCTCCTATCTCCTCACACAGTTTCTTTCGTCATATCATCGTACGTCTTATCACTCATCATCCCGTCCATATTACCGTCCGTTAAGTACCTCGGAGTTAAACTGACTAATGATCTATCGTGGCGTAAACATATTCGAGAAATTACCGGTCAAGCTAATCGTAAATTGGGATTTGTTAAAAGAGTACTTGGCAAGTGCGACGATAAAGTTAGGGAAATCAGCTACTTCTCCCTCGTTAGACCCCACTTAGAATATGCCGCCAGTATTTGGGATCCTTATGAGATAGGTTTGGAATCTGATTTAGAACGCGTGCAGCGAAGATCGGCAAGATACGTTAAAGGCCGTTATGATAATCTCGTTAGTGTTACTGACCTTTTGCAGCAACTGGGATGGGAAAAGTTTTCAGACCGTCGATTAAAATTTAGACTCAATCTATTATGTAAGTTCCAAACCGGTCTATTCTCTGACGACGTTGACAATATTTTACGAAATCCGACATACTACGGTAGATCAGATCATGGAGAGTAAACTTAGGAGAGTGAAACTAGGGAACTAGACTGCAGAACGGACAGATTTAAGATGTCATTTTTCCCACGAACGATAAGGGACCATAATAGCTGCAAATGAGACCTTTATCTAGGTTTGTCGTTAGGTAGTGTAGCTCTTAGTAGTAGTAGTACTCCCTAATACTTGAATCCTTATCTGTTACCTAATAATAACTGCACGAGTGCATGTTTTCTACATTCGTTTTGAGTCTCTGTCCATTTGTGTAGTTGCAAAATACATATATATTTACGGCCCTTTTCCATTGTGATAATATCTGTAGTGTAGTGCATGCTTGTGAGACTTCACCTCGTGACAATCATTACCGTTTTATGCTAATGCATAATTAGTCGTAGTTACACTAACTTTAGGGTATATTGTAATGCATGTTGGAGAATACTCACCCCGTGCCACACACCCCTGAGGTGGTTTTCAGGGTATTTTGTAGATGTAGACATATCACCGTGGCACACTGCATGCAACCTCATGGGTGTGTGGCAGGCCGTGTCCCCACATTATACAATTAATGAAAAATGTCGAACACTCTAACATGAAGTTAGTAACTATAAATCCTACTAAATATACTGTTTAGTTATATAAAGTAACAACTACATCCACAAAATCTTCTGCAAGCAAATTCAAGGGTGTGTGGCAGGGGGTGAGTTGTCATCAACATGCATTACACTATACGCTAAAGTTATTGTAACTACGAATAATTATGCATTAGCATAAATCGCTAATGCTTGTCACGAGGTGAAGCCTCACAAGCATTAGCGAAAGCGAAGCACAAGCGCATGCGTGAAAGGAGATCATTTATCAAAAGTTCATTTATGCTAAAATGATAAACGAGTAAAAGGTGTAACTACATTACAGACTCATAATCCATTAATTTAAAATAGCATCCCTTGCAGATTTGAAAAACATTAGCACCTATATTAATAAAGTACCGCCATTTATCAATAGCGTAAAATTAAACGGATACATGGTAGGACGGAAAGGTTTGAGCTGAACTTTTTTCCTCGTACTAATAGGACCAAAATAGTTCAGATCGATACCGCCAATAATGTTAATGGTAACGATAGGTAGTTAGTTGTTTATACCCCTTTTTAGCTAATTTTTTATTTCATCGTAATACGAGTATTTCATCCCTGGAATCACACACCCTGACGGTGTTTTGCACGGTATTTTGGAGATGTAAATATACAAATCTTACTGCTCTCCGATGATTTGCTGTCGATGTTGTGGAAATCATTTTAATTTTAAGGTAGTTTGAGCGTAAAATTATTTAACCTAGAATTTGATGAACTTGGTCTCATTAAAAAACAACTCTCATATTTACAATGATATTAAAATAATAACCCCTTGCCGATCTACTTTTTGTGCAATTTCCATGCAAACACAAGCTGTTTTACATGGGATAGACTACGGCTGTGCGCTCCAGAGGGAGAATATTTAAAACATTAGGAACTTCTAGCACCTAGATTTCGTCAAAAAAAACAAACTGTTTATAGTTTGCATGCTTTCTCAATTATTAATTAAAGTTAATCTATTAATAACCGAAGTAAGTTTTACAGAATCGCAAGAAAACCTGCTGTTTTGAAGGATTTCTGCCGCACATCGTGAAAAAATGAGTCACGTTAGAGAGTTATGTAGCTTTATTTATGTAATTACTGAGAATGTTAGTCATATATAACTATATATTTGCGCCATTAATACTACTATATTTATTTCATAGATATTACAGACGCTGAAAGAAAAAAATTATGTGGTCTCCATTATGACTAGGTAACTATCTCGCTCAAATCACCTTAAGTGTCCTACTGTAGAATCACTCGAAATGCCCAAGAGACGCATTGAATAGTTAAGTCTTCGAGGATTTTGGGTTAGGTTCTGGGAGAAAGCAGACATTGTGTGGAATGGAGAGGGGTGGATGAAGGGTTCGCGTTAATGGATGTCAATAGTGTTTCAACGGTGAGGGAGGGGACTCGACGGTCAAGTGTGGAGAAAGTCATTCCCTAATTAGTTTCGAGGTCGTGTTTTGAAGGGGAAACACGGACTGGCAGTATCAGCTGTTCCCCTAACGTGGTCAGGGTCAGTGTTGTGCTTTGGTCGTGAATGGCCCTCGGAGAAGGTCAGCTGAATTTCTTCCTTGGCAACGAGTAGGCTAACGGGAAGACTCCATGTTGATGGGGAGCTTAGCGAAAAGGGTTGAGGCAAGGGCTGATAAGGCTCCGCATTCTTGAGCTGTAGTGAGAAACATAACGCTAATCAATAGCATTACCACCCAGGGAACTTTAAACTTTCTCGTAAACCTATAAAAAGAAAAATATGGAAATTTTTAAAATAATTGATGAAATAGGGTATTAATTTAGCTTCTAAAATATTCTCTTTCCATGTTCTCAAGTCAACTAGCGAAAAGTGGTGTTCCCGTTTTTCGGCTGCAAAAATCGTGGCTTTGTTTCGATAAATGCCCCGTAAGAAATTGTAAACTAATATTTGAAGAAAATTTAAACCAATCACAGAACGTAGAAGTAGACAACCTTCATTATAAACTCTATTTAATTACATTCGATTCGTTGGTTATCGCGATATTAATGTCTCAAACTCGAATATCTCGGCTTTTTACGTAGAAGCCTGTCCAAAGAAAGCAGTTTGTTGCTGGATAATGTTTCACAATGGTCTTCCAATTTGGGCTTTTAATTGACTCACAATGAATTCAGAGGCATAAATGTCTACAGCAAAGGCGGGGGAAAACATTCCTCCTCATATAAATAAAAGACATTTTCTTAGGATGGCCATGTCGAGCAAAATAATTTAAATATTTACTTCCGACAAAATTCTTTTTTTTCTGGTAAGCACACAATTCCTCGCAGAATATGTGGATCAGCTGTGAAAAAGACCATTACCGGATTAGGTACTGGATAAAATAAAAATTGGGTCATCCCAAACATGAGGAAAGCCAGCAGGACTACGAATCGTACGACTAGGTGTTACCTGGGACTAAGCATGATAATGCTAAGTATTTAAGTAACTATAGAAATGAGATTACTCTATCTGCTTAAAGCAGTAAATAAAACAACATAATAACTTCATATGTATTTAATAAATTAAAATTGCAAATATTTATTCTATCCAAATTCTTAAAGCTTATCTATCATTAAAATTATCAAATTTAATTTCAAAAGAGTAAAGCTAAACGTATTAGCAGTTATGCTCTTCATTACTTTGATGAGCTACACCTCACCAAATAATTTTTAACAATTCAGAGTAAATAATTAGAAGTGTCAGTGGAGTTATCATTTTTTAAAGTATTCCCCTGACTATTTTCTTTATAAACCTATAACGATAGCCTATTTTTGCTTTTAACTATCGACAATTGCCCATATCTTCGTTTTGGCAGGCCGGTAGCTTTGCATCCTGGATACCTCGCTCACTAAGTACTTCTACAATAAGTGTTACTATGTAAGTAACTTGATTAGGAATTTCTCGCTGCATCGATGGAGGCGATCACTACAGTAATACACGGGTCGCGAAGGGATTAGAATTTAGACCCTCGGGATGGGAATCCATTATTTTAGTCACCGTGCCAACCCAATCCCAACCAAAAATGCAGTGTTTTCTACTTAGGCTTGGGTTGGGACAACGCCACCTAGATACCTAGGTATCTAGGTGGCGTTGGTTGGGGTTGCGTCGGGTTTGCGTCTTGGGAACTTCGAGTCGAAGGTTTCATGATATCAATATCAGCGCAAGGTGGTGAAACCTGATGCGCGTATCGGATAACCGTGGGAAAGCCGGGCTCCACGGTTGCGCAAGATCGTATTACTCTTAACTCCCTTTTCAAGGAAGGACTAGCAGACCTGCTGCCTGCTTTGCACTACTCAAGTGGAAGCAGTGGAAGTGATCCCGGGAGTACCGAGAAAGATAGACTCGCTCTGAAAAAGTGAATCCGGGAGTCCCGAAAAAACTTGGTCCCCGGAATCCAACTAAAATTAAACTTTCAAAAACCACAGTTTTTTGCATTTTTCTTTGCACCACCAACTGCTAAACATCCAAAACTACTACCAAATCATACAGACAGAGAGAATCCACATTTAATGCACCAAACCTCATTTCTCCAGCTCAAAACTTGAGAGAGAAATAAACAAAATTTATAATGACTGACTGACTGACTGACTGACACGCTTCAAAATTAATACATATAGATGATACGGATCTTGAGGCAGAAGAGACCCAGAGGGAATTATTATTATTTGTCCCCTGAGGGTCAGAGACGAATTATTATTATCTCCGTGATATTTCTCTCCTGATCTGCGATGAGCCTATTTTACCATTCTCTTACGTTACACTACTGGATACCGTTTTATTTTCCCCATTGTCTGTTGAGCAAGCTTTGCGCCCAAATTCGAACAGGTCGACATTCGCCAAAAATTAACAAAAAAAATTAACTGTAGTTAGCTTTGTATCATTTAATGCATAATTTTAACGATTAAAAGTTAACTCTTCTCAAAAGTAACGGTTAAGTTAAATATTTAACTACATTTTTAACGATTAATAGCAATCGTTAGTTTATAAAAACCGTTAATCCCAACTATGGAAGTTTCTTTTGTGATAATAACTATGGAAGTCGCTTTCAAGTGGCACTTCGATGTTTAAGCACGGACTTCCATGGTAGTAAGAGGCTATTTCGGTAGTAATCGGTTTTGCACTTTGTATGGGAAATATTTTGAATGATGAATGCATTCAAAATTATGAAATCCACGAATGCCTGTTGGACTGGAATATGGGGATGCACGAACGCAATGATTGTCGAACTTAGGCGATTTTCGAAATTATCACATTTATTGATTAATTCCGTCATTCATTTCCGTGGGAAAAACAGGAAGTATGTGTTAGTAGGACGATGCCATGCAAGTAGCGATTCGAATCAAGACATCGCAGCGCTCATTACTTTCATAAGAGTCTACTTTCATGTGTTAAGCCGCCTAAGGACGCCCATTAGGTCAAGGAACCCCTTTTTCTTGGGTAAACTATTAATATAAGATTTTTAACAAAATAATTCAATTTCGGAATGAGCTAATACTGTACGCCGCAAGATATAACAGTTAGTGGTCGCAAGAAATAACAGTGTATCACTACGTTGAAGAAATTGTACAAAGAAAAATCTTGAGACTTGACCGAGATTGGCTCTTTAAATCGCCGGTCTGGTACGGTAGTCAGTCACTCCTCAAAGCCTGCCAAAATTAATGGTATGACTGACTGACGTAACTGTCTTCTAACAATAAGATCCGGATTCGAATCCTGGATAAGTCGCTAGATTTTCATCAATGCGAATATCCACACATTGGTGAAACTATTTGTAGAGAATTGGCTTTGACCAACACGCCACAAAGGCGCAATGATTGATAGTTGGAACTATGTAATACCTAATTAATAAGCAACCGTGGATATCTGGGGCAAATGTTACGGAATATATACATACGTTCCGCAGCTAAAGTTGTAATGTGTAGATGTAGAATGTAGATAGACCGAAGACGTCGAACTCCAACCTCGTCGCCGTGGCGACGCTGGGGGTAACCATAGAGTTAACTCCAAAGTGTATAGTAGTATGGAGTTCCTAACTCAATGGTTAACTCCATGGGTGTAACACAGTGGGGCGTGACAAGTGAGCAGCGATAAACGGGGCAAAAAGGCGCCGTGGTGTGATTGCGCTCATGTTCGCTCGGGTAGCCATGTGCATTCCACCCCTTAGCGCGATAGTGGAGAGTGTTGGCCGAGGAGGTGGAATAGGGAGAGTAGTCTGTGGACACAGAATAGATAGGATCACGGTTCCTTTCTTACGCGCCGTCATCGTTATCCAAAATGCAAACCTATCTAGAAGCGAAATGCTCACATATACTGTCCTAAGACCGTACTCCATCAATTAAAACTAGTGATTAAATGGATGTGTCAAAATCTGAAGAATGACGATCACGTTTTTGCTCTCATGAACGCAATTGAAAAAAATAACTCTATCGCAACCGTGCGCGTTATGGAGAACAGTGATTGTGACCCCGGTCTCTATTCTGTGCTGTGGAGGCAAAGGTGCCTGGATTACACTGGAGAGGGCACTAACATTCTGGTCCCTGTCGTAGGACGGGAGCGTGGCAGGGATGAGCCAGCTTGGGATCTACATCTACGTCATCTACGTATTACCCTTCTTCTTACCTGAACGGTGTGTGGCTAGAAGTGAGTTTTCACCTATGCGCACTACACTACCTCCTACAAATTCCTGTATTTTACGGTTGTTCACCGCTTTGGCTGTACCTGTTGAAAACAGTTTTGCCCGTATCTGGCAACCTCAGAAAACTGTTGTCTGCGGACACCACCGAAGCCAGAACCCGTAAACTGCAAGAATCCTTGCGTCAACCTACGATGCTGCGGAACCCTACGATTGCATATCCCCTGCAAATGTTAATGAAAGCACGAGTATTGATGGATTAGCAAAATCTTTATATAAGTGACACGAGGTGAATTTCCACCAACGCGTACTGCAATGCAATCTACTGGCAAGAACAAACTGGCCAGAAGATGCCTTATTAAGGCGAAACCGATTGCAGTTTTTAAATAAAGTGTGGAAAAGTACAAAGTGTTTTATTCAAAATGGATATCTGTCACTTCCACAAAGTCAAGCCTGAACCAATAAAATTAACTAGTATGCTTATCTGTTACCTGGTACTAGCAGCGTTAATGAAGGGAAATGAACGGCGCGTTCATGCTTTCAGTATAATTCTTGTATCTCTGTCCATTTACGTATATGCAAAATGCTTACTGCCCTTCTAGCATAGGTAGCATACATATAGTGTAGTGCATGCTTGTGAGGCTTCGACTCTTGACAAGTATTAGCGATTTATGCCAATGCATCAATAGTCGTAGTTACACTAACTTTGATCGGGGAAATTTTCATGTATATTCGTGACTACTCACCCCCTACTACACACCCTTGAGGTGGCTTGCGAGGTATTATGTAGATGTAGATGAATTCTACTCTTGATCTATTTTGAAGAGCGCTGCATAGTGCGTAGGGTCTGGAACGAATATAAAGCAAGGTCGCTGTTGTGCTGCGAAGTGATTAGTGAACAACAGCGAATGGAAAGCTCCAATTATGTTCGAGGAAAGAATGCCTACTTCATTGTAGGGATGGGCGATTCAAACGAATTAGGCAAAAGTCGGATCCTTTTATAAATTTGAATCGTACATGAATCATCATCATTGAAAACGGGATCAAATCGAATTGGCATCAACTACTTGGCTGTGGAAATCACGTGATGCGGTGATCACATTTTTTATTTCTGAACACCGAAGCAGACAGCACAAATATGAATGCAAAGGATGATGTCCCTATTTCAAATGTAGCTTGTTTCCCAGATTTTTATTTAAATTTTCATAGCGCCCAGTGAAATAGAATAGGTATTGAAACGTGGAACTTATTTTTCTTTCTTTCATCCTACAACTGTGCATCATATCAAAGTGCCACAATAATTCCTGCCACTTCAAGAAGCACTCTCAAAGCCTGGAGTTTATGACTGAAGTCACATGGCGATCAATATTTGATCATTACCTAATTAAATTTGAATAAAATCGAGTCGGATGAAAGTCAGTATGGAGGCCAAGTTGGAATCGTAATTATATCAAACTTGAATTGGAACGAATCGGAATCGAATTAGAATTGGAACGAATCGGAATAGAATCGGAACGAATCGGAATAGAATCGTAATAGAGTCGGAACGAATCGGAATAGAATCTGAATCGTATCGGAATCGAATCGGATCTATTCATTAAAATACAAAAATAGATTCAGAATATTCGCGAATTGACATAAAATAATCGATTTCCGAATGAATAGAATCGGAACGGCGCATCTTCACTTACGGTAGTTTGAGTGAAAAATCACTTCACTTAGAATTTGATGAATGTGACTTCATTTTAAAGATAAAACTTCCCCCTTTCCAGTGATATCAAAATATTAACCCTTTGCCGAACTACTTTTCGAGCAATTTGCCTCAAAATATAAGCCGTTTTACATGGGATAGATTATGGCTGTGCGCTCCAGAAGGGGAATATTAAACAAATTAGAACTTTACAAAACCTTGATTTCCTCAACTTACTAACGGTGTGTAGTTTGTATGTTTTCTCAACCATTTATAAAAAATAACCTATTACTAACCACAGTAATTTTTACAGAATCGCAACAAAAAACCTGCCGGTTTGAAGGGTATTCAGCCGTACGGCGGGAAAAAAGTAGTCAAATTAGAGACTTATATAGCTTTATTTATTTAATTACTGCGAATTTTCGTCATATATAACTATATATTTGCACCATTGTTATTGCAATATTTACTTCATACTTCTTACGCATGCTGAAATAAAAAAATAAAATTTGAATATGGTCTCCATTATGACTAGGGAACTATCTTGCTCAAACCAACTAAATTGTGAATGGCCTCATCCCCACTTCCAGAGTTGACGAACCAAGATGGCGTACTTTTTGATCGCGCGAAAAATCACCAAGACAGCCCCACCAGCTCATTCCAGCCGCCTTGGTGGGGTCAGGGAGATGCGGAGACGGAGAGAATGGGAGACAGAGAGAATGGGAGAGAGAGAGAGGCGGAGAGAGAAAAGAAGAGCAGCGGAATGCGCCGGCAAAGCAAACGTCTCGGGAATGCGGTGGTGTGGGTAGCGGGAAGGAGGGAGGATTGTTGTCCGGGGAAAGGAGTAGGAGAGATTTTTTTCCAACTCCCCGTCCAGCAGTGTCTCGCTTCGGTTCCAGCCTCCCTCCCAGCATCCACTCGCTCAGGTGAACCAGTGACTGGAGAGAATAGGAGTAGGCCCCAGGAAAGCGAAATACCTAAAGGGGTCGAAATCATTTAAGGACGCTGGAGCGGTAATCGTGGGTCATTGAGTGCACATTGTTTTCACAGGGCACCCACGTCAATGAGTTTCCTCATGCTTAATTATCATTATTATTAATGGGGCGGTATTATCATTAGTTTCGTCCTCTCCTCTTTTTATTTATTCATTTGTCATTTTTTTTTAATTTTATCATCATCGTTTTGCTGGGTTTCACGTGTCCAGAGGCCACCACGGACATGAGAGGATCCGCCGAAGGGGCTGGTAACCGCAACGTTGGAACCCCATTCCCTCCGCGCATGTGGTACCCCCCTTTCACTCCCTACGTATCACCTCACCCTTCTTGTACGTCTTAATTATTTGTTATTTCTCCGTCTTTTAAAGTGCATAGTTCATCTCCATGACTCCAGTAGTTTCTAAATCTTGTCTCATCTCCAAAGGCCTTGTGGAAAGCGAATTCGGTTATTATTATTTTTGTTATTTTCTTTGGCATGAATGTAATGTACTCAGGCTCAGCTCTTTCTCCCTTTTCCACTGCGGTAAAGCGGCAGTAAATTGAGATTTTTGCACTTGTCACAATGCCTTTATGTGGGGAGTGTTCTGGATTAGAATGGTCTTGGTAGTAGGAAGGACATGAAGAAAATGATTGAAATAGCAAAAATGAGTTTACTAAAAGGAAAGACGTAATGAACGGTAATCAGAGCATTCAAAAATGGCTAGTTAGAACCCTAATTTGGAGCCGGGCGTTCTATAGTTCTAAAACTTGAATGTGGTCGAAAGGAGGATGGAAGTAGACTGAACATTTTTGAGAATTCGATGTCGACGATAGGAATTTTATAGATGAAACAAGTAAAGAGGGAGATTGTATATTTCTATTACCAGTAATAGAAATATACAATCATTAGATTGACGTATAGTTAACATTCATATCACAATCAATTAATCTCAGTAGTAAATTTCCACCTGACTTATTTAGTGAAATACAATGCGTTTCGAAGTTTTCACGTCATCTGAAGGTGGAAACCAGGGGCACCAAATTTAGAGGGATTTAAAAATGAAGACGAGGCTTCTCGAGCGGAAATCTAGGTCAATAAGCGAACAACATAATAATTTTAATCGGAAAATTATTATATACCGTAAATTGTAAAAGTAATCAAACATATGTCCATAACCACTTGTCATTTAAGGTGGTTGGAGCGATTTTTGTTTATGTACAGATTTGTGTGAAACATTGCTTACGTGTCCTTTCTAGTATTATCTGTATGTAAAATGAAAAAATGCATGTTACTGATTAGTTTCTTGGCAATTCAATGCTATTTTAACGCGCAGCCTCAAGGTACATGACATATATTTGGAAATAATTCATTACATATGTACAAGCGTTCTTCCAAAGGCGAAATAATACCATATTGAGAAAAATAAACTTTGTAATTTCCACAAATTTTAATTTGATGGAATGACGCGTGTTTCACCACACGGCACAACGGGAGAAATGCCCATTCTAAGCGGAAAAAAAATATTTTATTTTAGATCACGAGGAGCTCTGCATTATTTTATGTCAATCTACGTATGAATATATATCTAGTTATATTTATTTCCAAGATATTTGTTGATTGCAAACTACTTCATTTGGTCCAAACATCGTGGTTTGGCAATGGCTATCAGCCTCTCGGCTGTAAAATGAATATTCGTCCTTTTTCTTACCCTGAGTCCCCAGGTTAGCCCCCTTAGTTAGTCTTTAGTCTTTTATAATCCGATAGATGAAGGGTATTTTGCTTGGGGAGAGAGAAAGGGTTTATGGAGGTTCCTGGGACTAAAGGAGCTAACCATCAATGCCTGTCTTAACGGATTCGAGCCGCTCAAACTTGGTTCGCTGTTCTCCATTTAGGTGGAGAAGAGAAAGCAAAATACAGATTTGAATACTTTTTAATTTTTAACTGCTGACTATTGGCCGGCATCGGTGGCGGCGGGGTAACGTCCTCGCCTGCTAACCCAAAGGTCGCGAGTCGCGGGGAGGTGAAAAATCCTCAGGATTTTTCACCTCCCCGAAGATTCCCGAGAATCCTGAGCCTCCCCGAGAATCCTGAGGATTTTTCACTTCCAAGGGCATGGTTGTGTGTGCTCGTCCATTATTGAATGTTAATACCCCGATGTAAAAGCCAATGAGAGTTGTTTTCTGCGGTAAATAAATAAATAGATAAAAATAAATAAATTCATACCGATTTTCTGATCTTCTCTGCTATAGAGTAATAGGAAGATCTTAAAATGCGAGTTTAAAATAAATTCAAAGGAAGAAAATAAGGAATGAATATTTTTTAATAAGAGCAACTCACTGTAGAAGTATGCTAACAAAGAATGTTATTTTCAAATCATAATCGGACATCGCGGAGCTCTCACTGTCACTAATCTCATCCTTTTCACTTTCTCCGGAGAATAAGACGTCTGGTTATTTTAATAACTCCAGAACGCCTTCAGTTAATCCGTTTTTCTTCCTTTTACCTTTTTGGCGTATAGAAGACATGACTGGATCTGAAGATAATAACAGCATACTGAACACATCTTCAATATTTGCGGCGCGAGATATCTTCCTAGCATGTCTATTCCTATATTTTTTACATCCTTGTTTCTTGCTTCCTGTGCTTCTTCTGACAGCTGACCAGTCGGAAGAATAGCTGACTCAATTATCTGGGCGCCCTGTTTAAGTAATTTATGGACACTTACAGGCATGAAGTACCAGGGATACAATTTTACATAAAGACTTGCTGTAGCAAGAGCATACAAATTAAATTTATCTGAATTACTGTCGACATTGTTTTTAAAATTGTTCCAAGTCATTGAATCAAATTGAAGTTAATATTTGTTATTTTAGGCGAGAGTTCTGCATTTTAGAATAAATGTCTCGCAGTATACCCGTAATTTGAGGTTCCAGGATTAGGGTTGTCAACAAGGAGGCCCATCTCTAAACAAAAACGTTCTATAATTAGCCGTTTCTCTTTCCCATAAGAAGCCTTTTCTTCTGCCGTTCTCACTTGCCATTTTTTTATTTTAAACCAATAAGGCATATGAATTAGACACTGAAAAAAACGAATCCATGCATGAAGTACCGACAGTCCAGAACGATAAATAGCAGGATCCGATTCTATTGTCCTATATGATTCTATTTTGTTTATTTGAGTAGGCTTGGCTCCACACACATAACACATCTGGGATGAACTTCCTGTCATGGCACTACATACTTTTCCATCCATCATCGTCATCACCAGATGTGGTGTCACGGAAAGCGCTGCTCCGTTTACAGTGACTATCGTTGGCCTGAGAGATTTTATGTCGTTTTTAACCCACTCTATATCCCTTTTAATCATCTTTTTTATCTCTTTTTCGAAGATTATTTTAATTGATAGGCAGCATTTTGCGGATGATGGTCGTGGATTTTGCTGTAGCACTTGTCTGTTCTCCTCTCTTCGCTGCATGTGATAAAGTTGCAGGTGCACTAGGGAAATTACGAAAATGGATGAATCGCTTTTAACGCTGTCCGAAGTTTCGTAGCGTTGTTTATACTCGCTCTGACCACTGCTACAATCACAACTCCATTTGAATACCATAAAAATTGCTTTTCTTCCGATTTTACAATGTCGGAGAACATCATTCTGCACTTGCGCAATGCGTGCGATCGTGTTGTCCACGAGAGCTTGCAATTTCACAGCAGCAAATCTTTCTGTACCTTTTGTGTATTCTTTTGGAGAATAGGATTCAAATTTCATCTTTCTCATTGCATCGTAGGATGAATGAATATTATCTTCTCTCCTTTTCCCCATTCCTAATGCTGACGTACTGCGAATTGCGACTTGTGAGCTCGTTCTCGACAAAGAACGCTAATGCTTCCTCTCCGGTGTATGATATGGCGGCGGCGATATGTATGCCCTTTTCAGTAGCTCTGGAACTTGCTGGCTTTTGCTTTTTAGTAGCTCGACGGGGGGTAGTTTGGATAACTTCTTTTAGCAGAGCCGCCGAGTTCCGTTTCCCGGATGCATGAAGAGTATGCTGGGCCGCTAAGACGATTTCTTCTTTAGAGTGTGATTCTATCAATTGCCGCATTTGCTCCAGTTGACCTCAGTCTGTACATTGGTGGAATATATCTTTTTGGGTCTTCCCTTGTACGATGATGGCCCTGAATCTACACTCGTGCTATCTGTAGAAATGTCCGTCACTTTTTTACGCACGGGTAACGGGTTATGAAGCCACTGTGATATTTAGACAAAAAATTGTCATATCGTCTACCACTTAGCTTCCGACGTTTGGTGTAATTGTAGAAAAACTTCTGTATAGCTTCCATAACACACTGCTTAATATCTTCGAAGCACTCGCCTGACTTTAATTTCTGTATCACGTAAGCCAACAGAGAATGCTTCGTCTCGATGCTGTCGTGAAGAGGCTGGCAAAGCTCTCCGTGCGTAACGGGAGCGCTCGGCATGGCACCTAAAAAATCACCAGAAAGATTTATTCCGCACCTTTCCGCACAAAATCCTTTCACAGCCGTAATTAAGAATAGCCTTTGCGTACATTCTCACTTAAATAAACTAGTGATTCAGTGAGACTAACTTTATAAGACCAATCAAATATAAGAAAACAAAAAAACATGAAATTTTACAAGGGTAGCTTAAAAGTACGAAAAAAATTATAAATGGACAAGGTAATAATAATTATGGTGTTAAATCATAGTAAATACCTAAAAAATATTACCAGAGTCGGAGAAAATATTTTGTAGCACTATTCACCAAACTACGAGCTCTTCACTTCACTGTCAAAATGAAACTGAGCACGGCCGAAAACTTTTTACTTTTTTACAAAAGGGTTACTTTGAATGGCCCTAACGGTGAAATTATTCAGAGGATAGTGACCTTATGAGCGAAAAAGGGTCCCCCCACTATCTAGGGATAAGTTTAAAGCCTAAAATTTCCCCTACCATAAAGTCGGTTTTCCCACTTTTTTCCGCCTAGATCCTGGATTTCGCCCACTGGTCACTGTGGCATATTCATCTGCGCATGAATACGTCACAGTGTGGTGAAACACGCGTCGTTCCAGCAAAATATTTTTGTGGAAATTACAAAGTTGGTTTTTATCAACATGGATATCCATCATTTCCACGATCAATCCTGATATCATATTGCCTGATATCATCAGTTTTTGTGCAAATAATACGTTTCATATTATTATAATGGTTGCTCACAAATACTAAGGTATCATGCCGAGTAAAATAACACGTATTTAATTATAGTTTTCGCTTAAATTTTGAATACCGCGCCGAAAACCCTTATCATAACCATCATAACAATGCTTTTACTAATACGAAAGTTTTAAAGTATAATTCCTGCATCATTTACTTTACTGCATGCATGGTGATTTTTCCACCGTATAAACAGATGTACTTAAGTGATATGTATGTAGTTTTTTTACTTACTTGAAAAGTTATTAAAATGTGCACTCAATGACTTACGATTACCGCTCCAGCCACCTAAAGTGCATACCCTTGTTATTGGAGTGGAACTCACCATGAGTAAGAATGATGTAAGAATTATATTTTTTTAATTTCTTTATATTTGAAGCATGTTACGACTAGATTTTTATGCGCGGTATTCGAAATTTAGAAGAAATTATATTGAAATGTTTTTTTTCGAATATTGGACTCAGTGTGACACCTTGTTATTTGCCAACAACAATAATAATAATTATAAATGTATTATTTCGTGTTTAAAAGAAAAACTGTTTATATGTAATCGAATCATTACAAAATATATGCCCTGTTTCGATGGGCTACGTGTGTTAACAGCATTGAGTTACCTAAAGAAATCGGTATTATGAAGTTTTTTTCTTCACTTTTTTCTATAAATATCGCTAATGAAAGCACGTATGCAAACTTACACACGCAAATCTGTCCATCAACAAAAATCGCTCCAACCACCTTAAGCTAGAGTTCAATGCATTTCATGACACTGGGGAGTGGATATTTTCCGAAAATTCAAATGGAAATTCGCCAAAATGCATAAGGGTCTTGCAAAGGAGCTATGGAGGCGAGGCGATAGAAGTGGACTGCTGAGCCCCGGCAGGAAAACGAAACTGCCTTCCCTGCAGTACTTTGAGGAAGGCGAGTGACATCTTACTCGGTTATAACGATTTAAATATTTCTATGAAATTTTCACTCTCAAGGAAGGATTGAAAATAAAGTGAAAGATAAATGATGAAATGCTAAACGCATACGTTATTAGGTTTTCGCGTCACTCCACATTACCGAGTAATGCCTCTTTAAACATTGTCTATTTTTAGCGGAGTTAGTGATTTTTTTCTCTCCAATATGAATGGTATAAATTTAGCAACTAAACATTCGGCCAATTTCTCCGTCTTTTTAAGCGGTATTTGGTGGACACAGGATTTTTAAATTCCACTAGCAGATATTTCTGGCTATGAAAGCCACAACTGTGTAAAAACTCCTCTTCTGGCGTTTCTATTAAGACTTGGTTATCACAAAACAAAGTTGACACACGCATGCCAATTTTATTTTGTAATAACAAAGTTTTTTGAGTACGAATCGCACACATAGACCTTATTTATACTCATATTCTCTAGGTATTTTATTTATTTAATTTTATTCAATTTGTTCATAAATCTTATTTACCGTTTCCTAATCCTAATCAAAGGAACTCTTCTCTTGGACTACAACCTTGTCGTGGTTGAAGGGCTTGCGTGCTCCGATGACCCCTAGAGCTGCACTGGCGGGAGCATTGCTCCTGGTAGGGTCACCCATGCCAGATTGGTCGAAGGTTAGGAGACAGACGAATGGTAGTCCGCGCAGCGTCTGTACCTCAGTGAGGCGGCTGCAAAAGGCGTCTGACCCCAGTGGGGCGGCCTCTGAAGTGATGGTGTCACGTAAAAAACACTATTGAGTAAGGCCACGGAATACTATCTCAATTAAAACAAAAGCCTTGAAATTATGGACAGTTCTCAATTGATAATGAATCCTGGCAACTACGGGACTCGGCCAAGAGGGCCGGGTGTCGTGCCCGGCAGCGGTGGGAGCAAGGCCCCTGCGGTCGTCATCACACGAAATCCTTGCTCAGACGTAGCAGCAGCAGAGGAAAAGAAGATAAAGAAGAGGAACGAAACTATCAGGATAGGCACGTGGAATGTTAGGACTATGCTGAGGGCGGGGAAGCTAGAGAATATAAAGCAAGAAATGGAGAGGGTGGGTGTAGACACCATGGGTCTGGGTGAAGTAAGATGGAAGGATGGCGGAGATTACTGGAGCGGCGACTATAGAGTAATCTATAGTGGAGGGAATGAAAGTCAGCGCGGGGTTGCATTCGTAATGAATAGGAAACTAGGTAGAAAAGTAGTGTATGCAGAACAGGTGAGTGATAGGATAATAGTGGTGGAGCTAAAAGCAGAACCAACGAATTTAGTTATAATCCAGGTTTATATGCCTACCTCTAATCATAAAGAGGAGGAGGTAGATGGGGTGTACGATCAGCTAGAGGAAATAATTGGTAGGATACCAGGAAGTAAGCACCTGGTAGTAATGGGGGATTGGAACGCGGTGGTGGGTGAAGGAAGAGATGGGAGAGAGGTGGGCGATTACGGGCTAGGAAGGAGAAACGACCGGGGCGAGAAAGCTGTGGAGTTTTGCCGCAGAAATAACCTAGTAATTACGAATACATGGTTCAGACATCATCCTCGACGTAGGTACACTTGGAAGAAGCCGGGAGACACAGATAGGTTCCAGATAGATTACATAATGGTACGTCACAGATACAGGAATAGTGTTAAAAACTCGCATACTTATCCAGGAGCTGATGCAGACACAGACCACAACTTATTAGTCATGAAATGTCGGGTAAAACTGAAAAAGATAAGGATGGGAAGGAGGGTACGAAAGTGGAATACGGAGGCATTAACTGGGGCAATGAAGAAGAAGTATCGAGAGAAGGTGGATGAGATAATGGGTGAGGATCATGGAGTTAGATCAGTGGAAAATGAATGGGGAAGTTTGAAAAATGGAATTGTAGAAGCTGCGAAAGCAACGGTAGGCGTAGTGAGCGCAACTAAAATTAGAAAACCGTGGATCACGAAGGAGATGATCAGAGAGATGGAGAAGAGAAGGAAATGGAAGAGCGTAAACTCAGAGCTAGGTAAGAGAAAGTACAGAGAATTTAATAACAGGCTTAGAAGAGAAACAAAGAAAGCAAGAGAGGCGTGGTGGAGTGAACAGATCGACGCGTTAGAGAAATACCAAAAAGAGGGAAGAGCAGATGCATTATATCGGAGAGTAAAGGAACTGACGGGTGGTAATAAGGGAAGGGGAATTACAACGATAACAGACAAGACGGGAAAGGTGATCGTAGAACCGAGAGAGATCCAGGAGAGGTGGAGGGAGTATGTGGAAGAGCTGTATGTTAAAGAAATAAGGCCGAATAGGTTAGATTTAGATATAGAAAGGGAAGACGATATCGACAGAGATGGCATCGGACCAAGTATCCTAGATAGCGAAATCGAAAGAGCTCTACGAGACATGAAAAGGAATAAGGCGGTGGGAATAGATGACATACCTGCAGAGTTATTAAAGAGCATGGGGAAGATCGGAAGGGGAAAACTTTTTGCGCTTATTCGTAGGATTTATGAGAATGGAGTGTGGCCGGAAGACTTCGCGAAGACTGTACTAATTCCTATACCGAAGAAGAGTAAGGCAAAAACTTGCGAAGACTATAGGACAATAAGCTTAATATCCCACGCGGCCAAAGTAGTTCTGAGGATTCTAAACAGAAGGCTAGAGAAGAAGGCAAATGAATACCTGGGTGACGACCAGTTCGGGTTTAGGAGAGGGACGGGAACGCGAGACGCTATAGCGGTGATGAGGACGCTAGTAGAAAGAAACCTAGAGTATGGGCAGGAAGTTTTTGCATGCTTCGTAGATTTCGAGAAGGCGTTTGATCGGGTGGAATGGACGAAATTAATGGGAGTGTTGAAGAAATTAGGGGTCGATTGGAGGGACAGGCGTCTGATTCGAAATTTGTATATGAATCAGACTGCGCAGGTTAGGGTAGCCAATGGAGAATCGGGATGGGCCACGATAGGACGGGGAGTGCGGCAAGGGTGCCCACTATCGCCGTTGCTTTTTAATGTGTATTCAGAAGAAATGGTAAGGGAGGCATGGGGGGAGGAGGCGGTAGGAATAAAGGTAGGAGGGGAGCTGATAAAATCAGTGAGATTTGCAGATGATCAAGCATTGGTTAGTCAGTCGGCCAAGGGGTTACAGTCAATGGTGAATGCATTAGAGGTGCAGTGCGGAAAGTATGGGATGAAGATAAATCACATGAAAACGAAAGTAATGAGATTTTCTAGAAGTAAGAAGGCGGGGCTGAATATAAGGGTGGGAGGGCAGAAGATAGAGCAGGTCGAGCAGTTTACGTATCTGGGTAGTATTTTGGAGGCGAATGGGTTTAGTGGTAAGGACATCAGATGCAGAATTGCGCTAGCTAAAGAAGCATTTTCGAAGAGAAGGGAATTGATGAGGGGGGGTCTGAGAAGAGACGTAAAGAAGAGGCTGGTGAAAACTTTAATATGGAGCGTGGCGCTATATGGGTCGGAAACTTGGTCTTTGCGAAGGGAGGATGTGCGTAGACTAGAGGCGTTTGAGATGTGGGTTTGGAGAAGGATGGAGAAGGTTAGCTGGATGGCGAGAAAAACGAACGAGGAGGTATTGGATATGGTCGGAGAGGAGAGGAAGCTTGTGGCAGAGGTTCGGAGAAGGCAGAAGAGATGGATGGAGGAGGTTTTGAGAGGAGAGGGCATGTTGAAGAGAGTGATAGAGGGGAGAACACTGGGGAAACGTGGGAGAGGAAGGAAGAGGATAGGAATTCTGGACGAAATAAGAGGAGGTAGAAGATATGAAGAATTGAAGAGGGATCTAATAACGGGCCATCCTTAGGAGGGAATGCGAGACAATTTCTATTAGTTTGGGATACGAAATGGGGACTGTCCAAGAACCTACCAATCAGCTGGTAGAATACTTGAATGAAATGAATGAATCAAAGGAATTCGTGGTTTACGTGACATACTCGACCACTTAACCTGGTTGCAAACCAGGGAAATATCAATTTGTAGGAAACCTTTTGACAAGGTAAGAGTTTTGAATTGAATGAATTTTATTGGAGACTTTCTTTGCGAAGAGAAGGTAATCATCGATATTTCGAGGTCAGGGTGATAAAAGTATATCGGGTGTGCTACAAGGAAGTGTGTTAGGGCCCATTATGTTCCAGTTATTCACCGTTATAGGTACAGCGAAACTTAGTGGCACTCACCAGCGGAGGATTAGTGGATATTGACCATAAACCAAGCGTTGATGAGGGGGCAAAATTATTGAAGAACTCCCACAGGGTCCTCCGGAAAAAGGCTAGGACACTTCATCCCACATCTCATGTATGCTTTTGTCTCCGTTAAGAGTCATGTTCTTCACAAGCGAGTGCCACCAAGTTTCGCTACACCTTCACATATTCAATTCGAAAATGCACTTTCAAATTTCAGACAGTTTTTTTCGGAAACAGTAATTAATGTTTTAGAAGCTGAGGAAACAAAGGGAGACGAGCAAATAAAAAGTCTTATGTGTCGGAGAAAAAAATCTTGAAAGGTATTTAAAAAGTGCAATTATCCGAATCACTTTTTACTTCCCCGTTCGCGCATGGTGAATTCTCAATTCAAGTTGTGCAATGGAACACTGGGGCGTGCAAAGACCTATCTCAAGCAATTTCTTACACCCAACTGACTTTGTATCATTCCAGGAAAGTACGATTATTCCTACCAATCATACGGTTGGCCAGCGCATTCAGATATGAACAGGGAAATCAGGATGTGGGCAAAGAATCTCATTTGACCAATCTTTGATATACACTCAGTGGACTCATTAGGCGTATTCCTTGAATACGGAGAGGAAAATGGTGGGGGTCGTACGGGAAGGAAGAGAATCGGCATATAAAAATCCTTCCGCTTCTATCAGCCTGGTTGCCTTATCTTATGTGTCTTAAAAGCAGCATTTAAACTCTGACCAACTTGCACTGTGGCCTATGTAGCTCAAGTAAATTATCTTAATTTCACGTGCAATGCGAGAAAGAATAAAAACCTAGAAGTTGGTGCATTGATGATTTAGTGCCGTAAGAAATCGGGCCATAAATAATTTATTCTTCAAAGAGGTGCTTGTCGATTTAGGCAGATTAAGTAGGTAGTACCTAAAGGGGCTAGTACAGCTGCTAATGAGACTTTTAACTAGCTTTGTCGATAGGTAGTGCTGCTAGTTAGTTGATTTCCTCCCTAATGCTTGTATCCTAGTTTGCTACCTAGTAATAGCAGCACAGCATGTTTTCAGTGTAACTATTGTATCCCTATCCATTTATGTAGTTGCAAAATACATTAATACTAACGGTCCCTCAAGCATTGGTAGCATACCTATAGTGCATGCTCGTGAGGCTTTGCCTCCTGACAAGCATTAGGAATTTATGCTAATGCATCAATTGTCGTATTTGCACTAGATGTAATAGGTATAGTGTAATATATGTTGATGACTACTCACCACCTGTCACACACTCTTGAGATTGCTTGCAGGGAATTTTGTAGATGTAGTAGCATTTTAGTTAAAAGTTCTTAGACGGTTAAGGTCATTTCGCCCTTGACGGTTAAGGTCATTTAGCAAGAGTCTGATACTTGCACACTGGGACAACAGCACTCGGAAGAATAGTAGGATATTCCCTCTGATTTTGGAGCCAGGTAAAACGATACTCAACTTCGGTGATTTAGGTGGTTTAATCGAGATAGTTCCCTAGTCATAATGGAGACCATATCCAATATTATTTTTTTAATTCGGCGTCTGTAAGAAGTATGAAATAAATATTGTAGCATTAATGGTGCAAAGTTATAGAGATATATGACAAACCGCTCAGTAATTAAATTAATAAAGCTACATAAGTTTCTGAATTGACTCATTCTTTCACGCCCCACGGCTGAAAACCCTTAAAATAAGTAGATCTAAAAAAAAACCTTTTGCGAGTCTGTAAAAATTACTTCGGTGATAAATAGATTAATTCTTATAAATAATTGAGAAAACATGACAACTATGCACCGTTAGTTTTTTGACGAAATATAGGTGCTAGAAGTTCCTAATATTTTAAATATTCTCCCTCTTGAGCGCACAGTCGTAATCTATCCCATTTGATATCATTGGAAAAATGAGAGTTTTTTCTTTAAAATGAGACCAAATTCATCAAATTGTAGGTGAAGTGATTTTCCGCTCAAGCTACGTCGTTGGCCGTAGGTAAAATTTTTCTCTATTGGTTCTCCTTAAAAATAATTTTATCCTTTGCTAATCTTCTCAGAAGGATACAGCGGAGAGCTGCTAGATTTCTCAAGTTTTTACGATTAGATCACGTGACCGAATTGTTAAATGCAGGGATTATCTAAAGAGTCGAATGGAAAAACACATGGTGAATATTTAGCGTAAGTTCTTAGCAGACTATTTTTCGGAACATGTTCAACACATAGCCAATGTATTACGACTGAAAATATCCCAAGCATACGATTAGGGAAATAGATTGCAGAACGAATAGATTTGAAATGTCATTACTCCGAGGATATTAAGGACTCTAATAGTTGCGTAAGATCTCTCATAAGAAATTTCCACACTCTCTCATGGTAGACTTTACTTGATACTTATGTTTCATAACTTCTCATTATTACTCACACCTTACCCGCATGAAATGTCCCGTCTGAATTTTTCCGCACACGATTAGGGATTACAATAGCTATGATGAAGCACAGAAATGGCAATTTTCCACTAGATAAGATTTAATACGACTATGGTTTCGATGCACAGCCGTTGCTTTTTAACGTGTATTCAGAAGAAATGGTAAGGGAGGCATGGGGAGATGAGGAGATAGGAATAAATGTAGGAGGGGACTTTATAAAATCAGTGAGATTTGCAGATGATCAAGCATTGGTTAGTCAGTCTGCCAAGGGGTTGCAGTCAATGGTGAATGCATTAGAAGTGCATTGCGAAAAGTATGGGATGAAGATCAATCTCAAGAAAACGAAAGTAATGGGATTTTCTAGAAGTAAGAAGGCAGGGCTGAATGTAAGGGTGGGAGGGCAGAAGATAGAGCAAGTCGAGCAGTTTACGTATCTCGGTAGTATTTTGGAGGAGAATGGGTTCATTGGTAAGGACATCAGATGCAGAATTGCGCTAGCTAAAGAAGCATTTTCGAAGAGAAGGGAATTAATGAGGGGGGTGGGGGATCGTCTTAGAATAGACGTAAAGAAGAGACTGGTGAAAACCTTAATATGCAGCGTGGCGCTATATGGGTCGGAAACTTGGTTATTGCGAAGGGAGGATGTGCGTAGACTTGAGGCGTTTGAGATATGGGTTTGGAGAAGGATGGAGAAGGTTAGCTGGATGGCGAGAAAGACGAACGAGGAGGTATTAGATATGGTAGGAGAGGAGAGGAAGCTTTTGGCAGAGGTTCGGAGAAGGCAGAGGAGATGGATGGAGGAGGTTTTGAGAGGAGAGGGCATTTTTAAGAGAGTGATAGAGGGGAGAACACTGGGGAAGCGTGGAGGATCGGAAGGAAGAGGATAGGAATTCTGGACGACATAAGAGGAGGTAGAAGATATGAAGAATTAAAAAGGGATCTAATTACGGGCCATCCTTAGGAGGGAAAGCGAGACAATGTCTATAAGGTTGGGATACAGAATGGGGACTGTCCAAGAACCTACCAATCAGCTGGTTGAATACTTGAATGAATGAAAAAAATGCCTGTATGTGATGCTAATTAATTTTGTTACATATGCCTATAATTTTTAATGTTAAGATGACTGTCGAGGTAAGAAGACGAGACTGAATGTCGCTTGATGAACCTGTCCTTTTGTACCTGGGTATAATAAGTTGTCATAGTACTATAAAGAGTCCTGCATTATTTCATTCTCATCATGAATTACTATTTCGTAGTAAACATGAATGCCTTGGTGATACTAATCGGCAGAAGTATATAAACCCGTGTAGTGCATTTTAGCATGGTTTTCAACGTATCACTTCCTTGGTTTCTAGTCTGACTGTGCATTGTTCTCTAGACTGATATCTGGTCCTCGCCTGGCGGCCGGGGTCCTTGTTTGAATTGGGACGAGTATTGAATGTGGAGTGGAATTACCCTGTGCCACACACCCTTGGAACAGTCTCGCTCCCAGTACTGGCGCCTCTCTCCCGTAAGCCAAATGGGAAATCATTCGGAAGAACCACACCCTGCGGCAGCCTAATTACTGTCACTCCATTGTTGCCACACTTACGAGTTGGCTAAAATGAAAACAATAACATGACTCAAGCTTTAAGTTCAGAACAAGTGAATTTTGGAAAGAGTTCTCTATTCTCCTTGGTTTAGAAGTTGTTCCTGGTAAGGAATTCGAACTTCGCAAATGCAGCACTATCATGGGGGCATGATGCCTCCTTCATTTCATTGATTGTCATACTTTTTTATATTATTTACATCAGTAAGATGCATTAATTAACCAAGAAATTTTGAAGCAAAAATGAGGAACAAAAATTTTGACACTCTCAATTATACATAGCATGCAAAAGAGTATACATACCCTCCATCAACTGGAAACACAGAGACTATGACCGCCTAGAGAACTCCAGCAAAGAAATTCGAAATCGGTAACCTTTGGGAATTAGGTCTTTATTTATCTGTGCCCTGGAGATGGCTCGCACGGTGTTTCGTAGATGTTTCTATCCGCGTCCTTTCTGTTAGTCTTACGAGTTCTCTTTTATTCCGCTCTTCCCAGTTCCTTCTCCTATCTCTGCGTCGCCTCAAAACCCCCGACCAACACGTCTTAGCTTCTTACCAGCAGATGCGGCGGTGATTACGGAATGCGCTATACCAAGCAGGAGCGAGCACTGGGGCTGGCAGCGCGTGGACATCTATGAAAGCCCCGAGTATGTAAGTACACAGCCGTGAAACTATAGCACTTTATTCAGTTCTCTAGTTACGTTAACCGTGGCGTTATCAGGAGAAGAGACCACGTCCACTACTGTTCGCGCGTTCGAATCTCGTCTTTTTTTAAATTTATTAAATTAGATTTTTATGCTCTGGATGATTTCAAGTGAGAGTAATTTTCAATGAACTTTCTGTAAATTAAACTGGCTTACTTTCACACGGCAAGTTGCTATCTGTTCTCCTTTTATCTATGTCTCTAGAATGAACAAATACTATATGCGTAACCCACTTTGTCCAATCAGAAAAAAACTTATTTATTTTTTAAATACACCGAAAACAGCCTCTTTATATAGCTCTTTACATCGATCGGGATGTCGAAAAACGCTAAGTGTATTATGGAGAGTCATTGGTAAATCAAGGAGAAGGAAGGGAAAGAAAAGCGATTTGTGATTTTTTCCATGACTGATGTCCTGACGTTAGCTAGGGATGTATCTGCATCTTTGTTGTACCAATGTGCCGCACTCTGGGCGTCTGTCAGTGGGTGTTAGGACATGAACTATTTACGCGTTTATAATTATGGGGAATTGTTTTTTTAGCGTAAATGTTACCGCCTTGAATGTGGTTCTTTGGGCGCTTGTCCGAGGAGCAGATGTAGTCACGAATTGTGCAATCGAAAAAGAAGTATATCACCCTGTCAGTCGCGGTGTCATCTCTTTTATTTAATCGATAGATTACGAGAGAAATCGTTATCAGAAGTAAACACTGGTCCCCTTCATATTTAGAGAGGTCTGAATCACACTTACTTCTTTGTGATTAGAGGAACTCCAACTCCTAATTCATCCAACAGCTCAATTACGCATCGTTTCACTCACCTATGCTTATATCGCTGGGCGAGCGTAGCCATATTGTATATCCCACCAGAAAATATTTATCCAGAGATTTAAAAAAACAAACTTTAAGAAATATACAGGACACTCGGGTTTGATTCTGATACAGGCTAGATTGTCATTCTCCCTTACTACATCGGCTGAATCTACCACCCAGATAAAATAATGGAGATAGACATGAGATTTCATAAGTTTAAAAACTCAATTTCCCCACCAAAATCTGTGACTTCAACACAGCCAAGGAAAAGCATTCGTTAATTAAAATTCCACTTCAGTAGGTGTGAAGAAATTAAGCACTTCTTCACTCGCGAAAACACGATAGCGCATTTAGCAATACGCATCAGTACTAGTGCAACCTTAGGGTGATCCTTTTTCTTGTGTAATTATTAAATACAAGCAAAGGGACCCGGCTTTGCACGGGAAGCTTCGAAGTAATTGTACTGATTAAAGGAACCAGGATAAAGTTAAGAATTTTTACATTTTTTCGCAAAACAAAGGTTTCAACCCTAAATATTGAATGAAAGTAATTAAAAAAAGCAAAAAAAACCTCTGGATTGAATCTAATGCTTCCATTAATTGAGGAAAATACAGAAAATTTGAGGTAAAAGTACCTAATTTAATTTCATTATGTAAACAAACATGGAGGGCCCACATTTCGGTCTTTGCAGCCCTTGGGCCTTTCTCATATGGCCTATGTCCTTCTTGTACCTATCATCCCTGCTAGAAAATTCGGTACACTTTCCTTAAAAAATATTTTGCAGAATTCCCTAGGCAGTTCTGTAGAAATTTCTTAAAATATTGGAACACTTTCTTAAGGAATTTTGGTAGAATTACTTAGAATTCCTTAGAATACTTTCTGTAGAATTCCCTTGAACTTTCTGTAGAACTCCCTGGATTACGATCTGGACAAAATGTTTAAAATTTTAATGTTAAATGTTTAAAAATACGCAGTGCTGTGCATTAGGAATTTATTTCGCATTGTTAAAAAAAGTTTGCAAATGAACGTAGGAAAACGATCCAAAATTACTCTCCGCTAGGGGAATTGGAAGCGGCCATCTGAATTCAATCTTCTTAAAGGGAGTCCGGTACGCTACCCACTGGTCAACCGATGTCTGTTGAAGTGGAGATCATTTTTAGAAACATATACCATATATATCCAGTCGACGGTTGGGAATGAATGAGATACTGTGAATACAAGGATGATTATTTCAATGAACAGGTCCAAAGAGAGATCATTGCACCAAGGTCTATTCCAGCGGTCCCCAATCTTTTTGCATTTAAGAGCACATACTAAGATTCCGGTGGGGTGGCGGACACCATTAATTTTTTCAAGGTATATTTATAATTTGACATTAAGTGGAAGACGAAAGTAGAAGACACCAAATATGAACATTTAACTAGGAATAAATGATGAACTAGATACGTTAAATGCACGTTTAACTTACACAACACAAGCTGGCATCCACTACTCGCACCACTACCCCCACTACTCATGTCAAGACCGAAACGTAAAAGCCGAACAATCGCACAGCGCAGCGGCGGCTTTTATGAGCAGCGGGTACATCTAAAACGGTTTGCGAGCGCCATGGAGCCCGCGGGCATACGGTTGGGGACCCCTGGTCTATTCAGTGTTTCTGTATTTGGCAGTGTCTCCCATTGTCTTTAGCCTAAAACTTTGATGAAAGCTGTAGGGTAGATATCGTCGAACATTTGTCTGCCGTCCAGATCCTGAAATCAAAACACGGCCAAATTTGTTGTACTCGTTGCACTGCAGCCCTGAATAAACAAATTAAGGTCTGATCAGATTTATTTAGGTTAATCTATGAGATTTCGATGTTTTCATATTGCAAAACCTGCAAGATAGTTTTAACCAAATGACCATTCCACGCCTGCCAAAGCCTGTGGATTGCATCCTGCCTACAGAGATATTTATTTCCAAATACATTGATATGGCTTTACTTTCCTTCATTATATGATATTATGAGTTTGCTTTAGCGAAGTGAATTCAATACAAAATAGTCGCTGAGAATGCCGTAGAGTTTCCGTTGATTAATTCTACTTAAACTATCTACGAAACATATATGTGAACTCATGCTCCGTATAAATCCTTAGAAAATGAGCTCGTTCTTCGGAAAGCACGACGATTTCCGTAGAATTCCTTACGTTCTGCAGATCAGTTTTTACGGAAATTTTTAGCAGGGATTTACCTGCGTGTAATATTTCATGGCAATCGATTCATCAGGTCATCCGTATTGAGGAATGATAGAGAGCACTGATTTGGAAAATTAGGATCTTTAGGGCCCTTAATATACCTCTTGAGGTCTACGACTGTATTAAGGTTAAATAGGTATACTGCATATGTCACTAGCAGTGTACAAAATTCTAGTTTAGCGATATTCTTCAGCACCAAAATGGCCCGTATTGGGGCCCAAGGACCCGGGGCTTACGCCAATAGACCTATATCACTTCTTAGTATATACGCTGGAATAATGCAAAATTTCAAGTCAATTGGTTCAGTAGTTTTGTAGGAGGAGTAAAAAACATACATACAGGCAATACACCATTTTTATATATTCTTCTATACTATTTTCACAATTACAGAAGCACAAAAATTACTTTTATCCCAAATCCACCCATTGGCGTAGCTGCAGTTTGAGCCACCCTTTAAACGGCCGCCCTTCCTTAGGGGAACCTATTTGAACACAATTTGAAAATTAATTTCTAGGAAAATATTTTTTCTTTCATTTGCAAATTGAAATATGAAATTAAAAATGCTTTTTTTTTCTTGCTTATTAAATTAAAAATTCAGGAAATTTTAACTCGGGAGCTGCGAGCTAGGTTATCGCATTACTCATTGAGCTAAAAAAAATCTCGTTAATCCCCTATTTAAAGTTTAAATGAATTCTCTAGACCCTACCACGAGTTCCCGGCCCATTTACCCAACATTCTTCGTCTCCTTCCGAGACGGAATGTCTGGAATGGTGTGGGGATGAACCAAAGCAGCCGACTGGCTGCATCGTGTTTACCCCTTTCCTGCGCCTTTGGCTTAATAGGCGATGAGTCGCACTCAAGTGGGTGTATTTTTAAGCGAGCAGGTAGGCGGGATACGGTCGATGGAAGCGGTGGGCATTATCTTGTTGTCTTTCTGGAGCGCGCCTTGTGTTAGCGGAGAGAAAACAAGAGAAGGCTGGCAAGAGAAAAGGAATGAGCGCCCCGCTGGTTGCATCACGCCCGTGTGTGTGTGTGTGTGTGTGTTTTTACGTAAGTCTTTACGTGTGTGCGTTCGTTTGTCGCGTGCGTTTCCATAGATATGAGATGATTCCATCTTTTTTTCTTTAAATCTACCGTACATATCTTTCTTTACCTTTCGCTGTGCGGTGTCACGGAAGGCACAAGTTAAAACCCCCATGCCCACTTGACTCTGATTGTGGTGGTAGTGGAAGCGTGGGTATCGTGGAGAGATAAAACAAGATTTCGCCATCATATTAGGCTTGAGTTCTCCCGATTAGGCTCGTTGAGCTTGAGATCTCCCATGTGCAGTGGCGGAATGAAGTGTTGTCGGAGCGAAACGGGTGCAGCCGAAACTGTTTCCGTCAGACAACAGTTTCAAATAACTGTTGCAAACACTAGGTTAGTTTCGTGATCGTGTCGCAACCGCGCCGTTGCGTTCTGTGCTGTGCAGCGGCAACTGATAGCTGAAGCTGTTTCGTCTTCTATTCCATTCCAGTTGCACTGCACGTGTGGCTGCGTTTCGGTTATAAGCTACAGTTGCATTTGAATCTCTTGCAGACAGTTACTGTTTTATTCAGCCAACACATGTCCGGCCGTCGTTGCAGATAGAATCAGAACTCTGAAGTACCCATCTTTCATCAATCCAAATGCAATTGTTATTTTATTTAAGTGAAATATTTCTAATTACATTGAATACAGATTACTACCCAGGCTGTAACTGCGCCGATCGATCGCCTGCTGTATTTTTTGCCTCTGGCTGTTGTCCGCAACAGGGTGTTTTTCACTTTTGGACCAATTTTTAGACTACCTAATGAAGATATAATCAAGGCCTTTGGCAAGACAAATTTTAAATGAAAAAGGTGGTAGGAAATAAATGTAAAATACTACGTTATCTCTCTCAGGGCTCGCATGATTGAATGAAATAAGTTAAATTGGCAATCCCTAACAGATAAAAGAGAATATTTACCTATATAATTAGGCGGAATCTTTTGCATGAATTCGAAGTAGACTAGTTTTCAAATAATGTTCAACATATTTTGCTGAAGCCAACGTGTCACGGTAAAAAAATTCACAAGCATAAGGTATAAAAAATATATTTCAGAACGGATGGATTCAAAAATGTTAAAAATTTTCCACAAGCAAAAGGGCATCATAATAGTTGCGATAAATCTTTTCCAGGAAATAACCACTCGCTAGGTTGACTAGACTATAATTAATAACATTTCACTCGCATGAATGTCTCGCATGATTTGGTTTTCTGCATGAATTAATATCATATAATATCCATGAATTTTCAATTATATTATAATAACCATCACTAATATCTTAACCCGTACATTTCACGTTAGTATGTTTGATAACGTACGTTATACCCTCCCAGTCTCTGGTTTACCTGTGCATTGTTTTCCTGACTTCTCTTTGGTCGGCGCTTAGCGTTCCAGGGGGAGAATGAGGGGTTTGATTTTGAATTGGGACGAGTATTGCATTCCTTGAGTGAAATCATCCCGTGCCACACACCCTTGAGGTGACTTGCACTATGTACTGTATTTCTACATTTACGTATATCGTAGATCTAGAGGACTTAAGCTACAAGCTTAAACTCTTTCCGTGCCCGACGGGAGATTCTAAATCGCGATATTTGATTTCTTAGGCCA
This sequence comes from Pyrrhosoma nymphula, assembly GCA_963573305.1. NCBI lineage: Eukaryota > Metazoa > Arthropoda > Insecta > Odonata > Coenagrionidae > Pyrrhosoma > Pyrrhosoma nymphula. Next base: position 101,136,298 of record OY754334.1, on the reverse strand, counting down.
ACATCCCGGTCATCATGTAGTGTTGCCGACAAATTATTTTCGCGTGCATTATGAATTCATTCACTCATTTTAAAAGTAATTAAATGCCATTTGAACGCACTCATGATGTCAAATGCAACTTCTCCCCTTACTTGGAAACTGCTAAACTCTGAATTTTGGTTTTTCCAAAAACGCGCCTTGTGGTTAGAATGGTTTTGGAAAATGTACTATTTTCAATTTTTTCTCAATCCTACGATTTTGATAGTAAATTTATGCCGTCCAATAACTTATAATTCACCTGTTACCACGCCCAGCATGTTTTCGGCATGACTCTTGAGTCTCTATCCATTTGTTTGGTTGCAACATACATTAACGGTCCCTCTCCATTGGTAGCATGTCTGTAGTGTAGTGCATGCTTGTGAGGCTTCGCCTTGTGACACGAATTAGCGATTTATGCTTATGCGTAGTTAGCCGTAGTTGTACTAACTTTAGGGCATAGTGTATTGCATGTTGGTGACTACTCACCCCCTGCCACACACCCTTGAGGTGGCTTGCAGGGTATTTTGTAGATGCAGATGTTAGAATACCCAATGATGAGCCTGGCGAATAAACACTTTTCCGCATAAATACTCCGCGTGAAGGAATGAGTTTCTTGTTAAGATCATGGAAATAATGGATAAATAATACCTTACTTTCAACCTATGTACTCGGTTTTCTTTCGCGTACTCCCCAGAGGGTGAAGTATAGAGTTGCAGATTCGTGTTCCATCAAAAAACAGTTTGAGTCTCGAATTTTCTCAACGAATTTCCTCTCCCTCCTCTCAACTGTAACTCTGCACGTTATCTCGATGCCCAAAAAACAGCTGACTGTAATACGATCTTCGCGAAGGGAATGTGTATGGTGTCGAATGACTCGTGGGAATGGATTATTCCAGCATTCCCATAGTTCTCTCATCTCCATGCAATAAGGGTAATATGGAAGTCCCCTCGTTATCAAGTCTTCCAAGATTTTGCAAGAAGAAGACATTGATACCCCCTTGCTTGTGATTCTCTTTCCCTTCCCCGATAATGTCAATCATGTCATTCAATCCAACATCTCTTCTAATTACATCTGGGTTCTTTATGACCCAGGGCTGTCGCCGAGGGAACTTGGTCGGCGATATCGAAACCAGCTGAAGATAGCAGGTTTGACACCTGTGTAGAGGCTTTGAATAAATGAAATATTGTCGACACATCATTTAGCGGAGAAAGATTTTGGCTCTTAAATCACGTAAACATTTTTTAGAGCCTCTTAGTTGATCCACAACTACACTTATTGTAATTTTGGCCAGCTCAAAAATGTTTACAGTATTCTTGCCTCGGAAGAAAGACATGATCAGGTTGACGCGATATTTTTATATTTAGACTACGACGTATTTTGTTGGATTAAATAAATCTTATGCGGCCGCGATTAATGGTAGTAATGACAATAACGTTTTAGAAACAATATCTTTAGCTCAGATATAATAAAAGGCCACCACAATAGGTGTATCTGCATCCTTATTAACCCTATTGCATATTAATGACATAAATACCGAGGCGACGAGCAGCATTCGCCTACTCGCGGACGACGTAGCATTGTACATGAATGTTAGTTACCATTATAAAATAACCTTTATAATATTATAAAATTACTATTGTAGCTGCCAATGAGACTTTTAACAAGGCTTGTCGACAGATAATGATGCTAATTAGTTAATTTTTTCCCTAACGATTGCTTAATCTGCTACGTATTACTAACAGCAATTCTTGCATTTATTCTGTATTACTCTGGCATCTCTGTGAATTCATGTAGTTGGTAATATATTGATACTAATAGTTTCTATAACATTGGTAGTAATATGTTTATCGATATTGTGGTACTTGCTAATGAAATTTCACTCCTGACAAGTATCTGCAGATTTTTGCCACTGCATTAGTTGTCGTAGTTTCATTGACTTTATTTTGGAATGCTGAAGTGTATGTTGCTGAATACTCACCCTCTGCCACAAACTCCCTGAGATGGCTTTCAGGGTATTACGTAGGTGTAGTAGTGAGTCTGACATGAATGCGTTGAAAAAATACCAAGATGCTATATGTAAAGAGTGAAATAGAAATACTTGATAGAATTTAATTTAAATAAATGCGTGGTTTTGAGTTTCTGGAAAGTGAGTAACTCTATCAACGATAGTTACTCTATCATTCAAGCAGAACTATTAAACATAGAGTCAACTAAAAAATTAGGAAAGTTCTAAACTCAGGAACTCTGATGGGAAAACACGTACGGGAAATATACGGGAAAGGTAATCGCATATTAGGATTAAAAGAAAACTAGGTAAATGTGACGAGGAGGTGAAAAAGCGATGATATTATTATTAATTAGTATCCCATGCAGAAATTGGAAAATAAGCAAAATAAAGAATTGAACATAGATGTAGCCATGCCGGGAATTCCATCTTACGGACGTAACATATGAGACTTAAATGCCCTTTTATTTTTTTACTTTCCGACTATGTATCAAGCGGAAAAACCTCCTTATGCCGGTAAAATATCGTGATCCCAAGATATTCTGCCGAAGACAGATTCCACTGTACTTACTCAGGGGCTGGAGGTAGGCTCTTGGGATAAAAAGCAGGGGCCTTGAGCCATCCACCGATATCCGAGGGTGGTTTGGAAAGTGGGAATTTTTGCACTTCCCTGGACAAAGTGGGTTTCGATGATTCAGCCGTGAAAGGCAAACGAACTACGGTCAAGCGGAGAAAGGCGCCTGATTTACGCGAGGTTCTCGCCCGTGCTGGGGAAAAGAAGCTAGGTATGGGGGCTTAGTGGTAGAGTACGTACAGATAAGCGTAGTCAGACGTTAATGGCCAACGGCATATTTCCAGTTGCGAGATGTATGCACCTTTCATTTTCTTTTTGCTCGAATGCTACACAGTACCCATTGCCACATCGCTGTTGTAATTCTATTTCTCTTCTCTGAGTCGATCTGTGCTAATATTTTCGGGAAGCACTTAAGTACTCGTTATCTTTACTGGGATGATTAGGTAAAAACTTTCCATATTATTTTAGGCCCAAGGGTTTTTTCAATTTCAAATAGCCACTTGGTCAAAATCCGACCACAAAGCCACTCGGCACTAAATAAATGTTGCTGGCTACGCGAACGAAATTCTGGGCTCTATATAGGAGGTCAAATTTCACTGTGTAAGCATCAGTAAGAGACGGCACACATCGTTTTCTTTTATACTCAACATCATCTTTCAATTACTACTGCCGTAAGCAACTATGATAACGCGGTTGACAATCGGAGCCACATTGCCGACTCAACACATCAGCTGACCCAACACACCAGCTGTGAGAGAGAGCATGGTATCAATTACGTAGTATCTTTTCTTCTGCCTTTCATCGCTAAAAATCAACGACTTGATCGCAGTGGAACAGTCGGCAACAAATTATCTCTTTAAAAGCAACAGAGCAGAGAAGATATTTATCTGCCTTGCGTCTTTTGTTATTATCATTTATCGATCGCGGAACGAACGAGAATGCGACGTATTTTGCAGTGAATAAATGTTTCAAAGCAGTATAAAAAAATAAGAGCATTCCAAAAATAATTTCTCCGAAATAAATACAAAGTACAGAATATTAGAAGAAAGTCAATTGGTTTTAGGCTACTAAACAATATAGTTTCTAAAGTGTCACACCAGAAGCAGTTTCGTAAGAACCAAATGTGGCGCTCGGAAAATTTAATCCGACATATGTTTATTTTAACTATCAAAGCTGTTGACAACTTCAATTACCTATCAACATTATAGTGCCACGTAGTAAATAAGAGAGCAATCTTGATGTTTTGTACAATTTACAACGTTTACAGAGCGAGAAAAACATTGTTTAAAAAGATCTCCTCATAGACGACGATATATCGTCGTTGGCACTTCTGGCTTATTCTGCAAACGACGATATATCGTCGCGTGGCACTCAAAGGGTTAATAGCATTATTGGTGGCAACTATTATAGCTGATGTGGTCCATATCGGTGCGAAGGAAAAATAATGTTTTAAACCTGTCGGTCCAGCAACCCATGTCGGTCCAGAACCATTGCATGCATGTGATCGAACCTACGATAAAGTAAGGAGATTTTAATATGCTCATATCGTCTTCGGGGAGGTAAACGCGAGCCACCATCAGGGTGAGTGTGACACGGGGTGATAGAACACCAGGCATCAAATGAAGCTTGAGTGAACCATCACTTTACCAAGAACTTGATGAAGTTGACCTCATTTTAAAGAACTCTCATTTTCCAGTGATATCAAAATATTAACCCAATGCCGTTCTATTTTTGGAGAAATTTGCCTGAAAATATAAGCTGTTTTACATGGGATAGATTACGCCTGTGCGTTTCAGAGGAAGAATATTGAAAAAAAATTAATTTAGAGCACATAGACTTCGTCAAAAATCTAACGGTGTGTAGTTTGTATGCTTTCTCAACTATTTATAAAATGTAATCTATTACTCGCCGCAGTAACATTTACAGAATCGCTAAAAAAAACCGTCTGTTGTTTTTTTCTTTTTAGCCTTCGTGCGTGAAAAAATGAGTCAATCTAGGGACTTATGTAGATATAGGTATTGAATTTTTAACTGAGAAATTTTGTCGTACATAACTATATTTTTACACCATTAATATAACATTATTTACTTCACACTTCATACAGACCCTGAAAATAAAATATCAAATTCGAATATGGTTTCCATTATGACTAGGGAAATATCTCGCTCAAACTACCTTAAGACTCGTACCAGTCAGACCCCGCACACGTTCCCCCGGCTGCTAACTAAGTGCAGACTCAGGAGAACAATGCGTGGTAAAACTAAAAAATAGGGGAGTGCTACGTAGGTGGACATGCTAACATGTCGTACACTGGCTAAGCAACAACTACTGATTAGTATTGCTAATGCTATTAATTTGTGAATGCTATGAGTTACTTATTTCTACAGGAAACAAAATCATGCGTGACTTTCCAAGCGGGGTGAGGTGTTAGTAATGATGATATGTTATTAAACCTAACTGCGAAGTCTACTCTGCCAAGTGAGGTGGGAATTTCATAGAAATGATACACTACAACTATTATCGCCCCTTATTCTCTATAATAATGAAATTTTAAATCCGTCGGTTCTGCAATCTATTTCCTTTATCTTATTCCGGTGATCGTCTCTGCGGTAATTAGATAGTTATGGCTAAATACGTTGAACGTCCGGCAAAAGTCGTCTGCTTCAAACTTGCACGAAAGATTTAACCTGCATTTTTCCCTTCGATTAGTTAGATTCCCACCCTAATTCCTTTAACAATTCGGCCATACTGTTGAGTTTATCGTAACAACTTTAAAAAAATCAAAATGCTCTTCGCTATACTCGAGCCGGTATAGACATTTCGGAAAAATGGCTGAGAGTATGTTTTTAATCCTCTCTATCATGATTTCTCTCTCCTTTGCCTACATTTATTCTTCTGTTTGCCTCTTGCCTATTGTGAATTGAGGCGATTTTGGTAACCCTTTTCGCGTCCTAATTTGACCTACTCATTCTTACTGCCATAGTATTTTTTTACGGGCCTACTTTCCTGGTTAATAGTTCGACCATGAGCATGTCTTTCCTTAGGAGTATATTCAAAATATATGGTACATATTTTAAAACTGTTTTTTTTTATTTGCTATTACTTATTCCTAGTGTTGCCGCGAGACGAGACGAGACTTGAGCCAGTCTCGTCTCAGTCTCGTTTTCTGAACTCGGGTATCGTCTCGAGTCTCGTCTCGTGAACCCCGTCTCCTCTCGGTCTCGAGTCTCGGACGAGACTATCGTCTCGTCTCGTTTCCCCCAAAATAAATTTAGCACCATAAAAAGCCGTTTCCTTTGCGTACTTAATCGCTGAATCGGTAACTCGAAATAGGAAAGCCATTAATATAAATTTTAAATATATATTGATCTGGACACCAATTATATCAAACTGCTAGTATAACCGAATAGTCTTCACGGGATTCCCACCAGGTTGGATGTTCAGCCAGAGCCGACGTTTCAATGGCTAACTCTGCCATCGTCCTCAGGGCGTTGAGTGCTGGGTCAAAATTTGTCCGGGTTTATATATCTTTCGGCCGTGCGTCAGGTCGTTTCTGATTGGCCGTTGTCGTTTCTGTGGATGTTGTTTTTTCGCGCCGTCTTAATTATCTTTAAAACTGGTTTCCATGCATGGCTGATCGCGTATCCCGTATCGCGGTTGAAGTTTTTATCCGCCAACCTTATCTCAATAGCCTCCTTTGTCAACCGGTCCCAGTATCCGTTTGATCTGCAAAGAAGTTTTGCGTCGTCGAATACGATTCGATGGTCCCGGTTGATACTATGTTCCGCGACGGCTGACTTCTGGGGGTGGGCCAGTCTGATGCAAGTCTTGTGTTCCTTAATCCGGGTCTCAGAATCGACCTGACGCACGGCCGGAAGATATATAAACCCGGACAAATTTTGACCCAGCACTCAACGCCCTGAGGACGATGGCAGAGTTAGCCATTGAAACGTCGGCTCTGGCTGAACATCCAACCTGGTGGGAATCCCGTGAAGACTTTATTCATATCGTACGCCAGGAAAGCACCAAGTCTTACATTGCTAGTATAACCGTTGATTTTATTGATACTCAATGAATAAACTAGTCACATAAAACAAAAAATTTCTAAAATGGGAATGTAGACACAAATTTACTGCAGAGAAATCCACAGAAGGTTTAAAAAAATAATCGCAAAAATAATGTGAGTGGTATAAGAGATAATTTTCGCTTTAATAAAGTAGTTTAAATAATTTTCAGATTTAAAAAAGTTTAATTAACATAAGTTTTTTATTTGACTGGCCAAATTTCACGTCACCCACGAGTTCACACAGAGTAAACTTCTTGCTGATTCATGACTCAAGCGGTTTCTATGCTTCCTTATTGTCAAGGCTGCTCTTGAGAACAACCTTTCCGCTGGAACAGATGTAGTGGGAATACTGAGGAAGTCTCGCCATTTTTTATAGCACTGGAAAAGTTGCTTCATTTGCCTTCCACCATGTCAATATGTTTACATCACTAGGGGATCTCGGCAGTTTAAGATATTCTGCGAGTTCTTTCCTCCATTTTTCATGCTGGGATGATAGACTATGAGCAAATATATGAAAACCATTATGTCTTAACAGAAAAAGGGTTAAATTTCTATTTAAAAGTAAAAAAAATAAATAAAAGTTCTGACACTGATTGAACTTCTCTCTTAGGTCAAAATAGTTAAGGTAAGTGAAATTAGTCGAAAAGGAGAAAATACCTGCCAGTACTGAGTCTTGACAGCTTATAGAGAGAATAGAAGGTGTAGAAGGTCTTCCTCGTCACTTTCTACCATAACAAACCTCTCAAGATTCTCTAGATCCATTGACTGAGCGGCCTGTATTTGAGTGGGATACCTTTCGTAATAGACTTTGAACATTTCCTCAAATTTCAATAGGGACTTTTCCTGCATCTCTTATCCCCATGGCGTCATGGAGAAAGTTTCACATTTATGACGTGGATCTAATAATAATACCGCGCAATAAATCCAGTTTGTCAGGCGGTAGTACTTTAGCATCTTGTTCCGAGCAGCTTGATAGGCAAGCAACAGTTTTTCATCACCTTCATTCCTTCCAGGCTTGTTGTCCAGTATTTCCATAATTTTTTCTAGCTTATCCAGCAGCAAGTTAAATGGAACGGTAACGAGTGGAAGGGTGACGTAATTTTCTCCTCCTAATTTATTTGTCAGAACTTTCAAGTTTTTTAAATCTTTGTGAACATTTTCAAGCAGTGTCCATTCTGATCCAGTGATTTTGAGGCGCTTCAGGTCACTTATACTATCGCATAGGATTGAAATACCTCTCTTCACATTAAGTGCTGTTCCAATCATATCGTCTGTTGAATTTCACCTAGTTGGGACGTCTATTACAAGGTTCAGTGATGGTTCCCCTGCAGCTTCGCAAGCGCTACGGAATTTATTTCGTAACTGCTCACTTTTTTAAATTTTTTAAATTAGAGATCTTATTTTGGCAATTGAAGTTTTATTTTCTTCTTCAAAATCAAAATCCTAGTCGTCACTGTCAATTAATAAATCTGGTCTTCTGAAACCCCGTCCTCCAGAGATAACGTTCTTAATAGATCCTGTACTGCAAGGTTTAGTACATGGGCTATGCATCTAAAATGCTGATCAGTGCTATAAAAACTTGGTGCTTTAGCCATTTAAGCTAAAGAACTCGGCCGCAAATCGAGGGATCCGGGTTCGAATCCCGGTCAGGGCGAATGATTTTTCCTCTCAGGAATTTCGCACAAGTCTGCAAATAGAGTTTTTCGACAGGTTTCTGGCCCCTTTTAGAATGGACTGCATGCTGCTCAAATAAGATTACCTGCCGCTAACAGGTGTTTCTGAGGAAATATGATGAATGGAGTTAGAATGAGTGGCTGATGAATAAATGCCGGTCAGATCATCCAGTGATGGACTTGATTAAATGCATTTTAGGTTAGCAAAGTAAGGGCTAATGAAAGAAATTAAAGTCAAAGGAAAGCCAATTGTACTTATACTTTTTATTGTAACATCCTCAAAACAATTTAGCGACATTATGCTAAATATCCTCACTAACGTCGGAAGATATGCAGGAAGAGGTACATAGTTATTTCAATTATCATTCGTCTTTCTGCCGAGGTGATGTGCTCTGCGCAATTCGAAATGGCGCCATCATTTTCTCCTAGCATGCAAACTATAAGCAGGATTGCAAGTGCCGCTGGGCGATACTTTACACATATGCGAGTATAATCCAAGATATTTTTGTCGTAGAAGTAAGCACTGAAAATTGCCACTTTAGAAAATAGTCCAATTTTTGCTGGATAAATTTTCCAAGGTTATTATCACAGGAAACAAGGAAAAGTAGTCGGCCATTAACATTCCCTTACTTGGCTCCAGAAGTCACGCTCATGCATTCAGAAATTGATTTTTCGGCAAAAATTATTTTTTATAGTTAGATAATTTATCGAAAAGTTATTATTGAATTATATTTCAAATTTAATAAAGAAAAACGCAAAATTTACTTCGTCTTAACAGAAGGACATAGTTTTAGGGATAAAGCTATACCAAATACCAAATAAGGACATATATCTGTATTTCGAGACTTTCGAGAGTCTCGTAGAAGTGGTATCGTCTCGTCTCGTCAAAAATTGGTCTCGTCTCGAGTCTCTTCTCGAATTCTACCCAACGGTCTCGTCTCGAGTCTCGTCTCGAATTCTACCCGACGGTGTCGTCTCGAAAACGAGACGAGAAAGTCTCGAGTCTCGCGGCAACACTACTTATTCCCAAGCATTGCAATGATGAAGCTCATCCTAAAAATGAACAGCTTCGAATGAAACTTTTTTTTAACAATTGAAGTGGAGAGCTGTTGCAAATCAATCTTCGGATTGATGGCAGCTGATGACTCCCCTGTACCAACCCAGGTGTGTGGCAGGGGGCAATCCTGGGATGGAATTACTGTTCCGTCTTTCTCGTTGTCGTCATCGCTATCCAAAACGCAAACCGCTCAAGTAGGGCTCACAGTTACTGTCCTAAGAAAGCACTCCATCAATCAAAACTAGTAATTTGAAGCACCTGACAAACTTTGAGGAATGACGATCACGTTTTCACTCTAATGAGCGCAATCAAAAAATCCCGTTGCCCCCCCCCCCCCCTAAAGGCACAGCCTGATTTCGAAGTTTTTTTATATAGACTCAACTCTTCTTACTCACCCCTTCCAGTAAGGGATAGTCGTTTCAAAAATGGTTTCATACATAAGTTTTAGATATATTTAAAAGATTTTCAATGACTTTGGACGAATCTGATGTTGTGCCTCCTAATAAAGTTATGATTATTTTGTCCGAAAAACTCCACTTTTTCCACCCCTTGAGCTAATGGTTGGTGTTATTCAAAAATATTTCAAACAAAAGTTTTTGATAGAAGTCCTAGGAAGTATAATATATTTAAAAGAATGTAATATATTTCATATTAAAGGATTATAGTGATTTTCAGTTTAACAAAAACCTTCCACATTTACATCTTCTTAGTCCGATTTTGCCGTTAACGAACTTGATCGAGATTTTCCACTTTCTTTCTACATTTAAACTTTTGAGTTTTTTATGGCTTTGGGGTCCACTGACCATGGAACAAAAACTATGTAGAAATTTTCTGGAAGTCCCACCATGGTAACGACTAAAATTGGTAGCCCTTCTTTTAAATCTACTTAAATAATGCTTGTGATCGTTTCTGCCGTAATATGTTGGTTCTGGCTAAATATGTTGAGCGTTCGCCAAAAATCGTCTGCTTCGAACTTGCGCAAAATATTTCACCTGCATTTTTCCCTTTGATCAGTTAGATTCTCACTCCAATTCCTTGAACAATTCGGCCATACTGTTGAGTTTATCGTAACAACTCTTTACAAATCTCACTGCTCTTCGCTGTACTTGAGCCGGTATAGACTTTTCGGAAAATTTGGCTGAGTGAATTACTTTTTTTACTCCCTTTGTATTGGCTCAAACTGTCTGTCTGCTTGTCTTTGTACGTACAAATCCATTGGAGCAGAAGATGTGGTGTTCGATTCCCTGCTGGGGAAATTATTTTTCTTTTTTTTTTCATAGCCGTTTTCACTTACATCTTTAGAAATTTTGTTTTCATCATCGCATTGCCCGCAAAACTTTTTTTGCAATATTTTCCTCGCTAATTATTCATTAATGACGGCGATCAAAGCTAGCACTTAGCCCTTTGAAGTTGTGGGAGATAGATCGTGGTGAGCCAACAACTGTGATTATCGCTACTGAATGTTCAACAATGAATATAAATGTCATATCGAATTACTAATGTTCCTAATGGTTTTCGAATGTCTGAATAAGTTGACGTACCTATCAGTGAAGATAGAATGATTTACTTTCACAAATTAAATTTATTAGCAATGTGATAACACAATATTTAATGGCAAAGATACCATCTAACAATGAAAAAAATAAAATGCACTGAGAATATGAGACGTTAAAACGTGACGTAATGCATATGAAAATAAATGGAATATCATGAAAACTTTGTTTTTATGAGGTTATATTATTTACCCTCTCTATCACGATTTCTCTTTCCTTTGATTACATTTATTCTTCTTTTTGCCTTTTGCCTATCTTGAACTGACGAGACGCGAGCAAATGCGTAATGGGGAACAGTGATCGCGCCCCCTGGGTGGTCATTGCTGTGCACCGCAAATCTTTTCCCATTACGTTGCCGGGGAACGAGCGGAGAGTAAGCGTACTGGAGCCTCTTATCTGTCACACCAACCTCTTGCCGTCGCTTCTACTACCCCCATCTCTCCTCCCTACCAGTGTTCCTCCCCTGCATATAACTCTCTTCTCTCCGGACGCCCCACACCACTCAGCAAGCCGGTCCTATCTCGCCGCAAATATAAAACACTTGACAGTCGTCACGCTCTTGACTGTCACCCCACAACCACCCCACCCACGCGCAAACGGTATCTTGAGCATTTTTTGTCTTTCTTGTGTTTTTTTTTACGCCCGATGAAATTTACGCTCGATTTACGCTAGCCGTTGTTTTGGTAGCCGGCTTCGTATCTTCCTTATTCCGTCCCAGAGCCTCCTTTATCTCCCTCCCTTCCCCAAGCCGGTCCTCCCCCTACCCTCATCTCCTATTTAAGATATACTTAATCCTAGTTCTCCTCCCATTCCTTCTTCTGCTTTGAACCCTGCTCCTCTCATTCTAGCTGCGCAGTAGTAACACTTGACAAGTGAGAGGGGGGCTGTTGCGCAAAAGGCCGTGGCACGTGGAGGACGCTGACTCGGTGTCGGGGAACACGATATGAGAGGACGGAAATTTATTTTCCATCATCATCATAGGTTTTTCATTCCAACATCTAACTCCTTGTCTTTCAAGGACTCAAGAAGATAATTAATGACACTTAAATGTTATGGGTTAAACAATGTATCACATGCATTCATTATAGAGAGATAAGATTGCAGGATGGACTTCATCGAAATTCTTATTTTCCGCATACTATTAGGGACCTCAATATATGATCGAAGCCGCCAATTAAGTAAATTGTAGCGATAGGTGACATTGTTTATTAAATGCTCTTGTTATTTTATTTTTTAGTTATGCATTGAATGCTAATTGCATTATATGCTTGTAATTTTGTAATCAGTTTTGCATGTTATCTCGGCTGGACTTCAACTAATGATCTCCGTGATACATGAATGCAGTGCTCATCATGAGTACCTAGAATAATAGTTAGAAGCCGTAACGTATGTCTAACGTAACGCTAACTAAGGACCTCGAGGCAATACATGAGTGATGCGATGCTTGGCAGCTAAAATTAAACATGAAAAAATGCGTTGTTATGAAATTTTGGAAATGGAAAAACGCTCCTTGTAACAGCTATTGCATAAACAACAGCAAATTAGAGACTATAGACTCGGTTAAATACCTCGGAGTTAAACTGACTAATGATCTCTCGTGGAGTAAACATATTCGAGAAATTACCGGTCAAGCTAATCGTAAATTGGGATTTGTTAAAAGAGTACTTGGCAAGTGCGACGATAAATTTAGGGAAATCAGCTACTTCTCCCTCGTTAGGCCCCACTTGGAATATGCTGCCAGTATTTGGGATTCTAATGAGATAGGTTTGGAAACTGAGTTAGAACGCGTGCAGCGAAGATCGGCAAGATACGTTAAAGGCCGTTACGATAATCTCGTTAGTGTTACTGACCTTTTGCAGTAACTGGGATGGGAAACGCTTTCACACCGTCGATTAAAATTTAGACTCAATCTATTATGTAAGTTCCAAACCGGTCTATTCTCTGACGACGTTGATAATATTTTACGAAATCCGAAATACTACGGTAGATCAATATCATGATAGTAAAATTAGGGAACTAGAATGCAGAACGGACAGATTTAAAATGTAATTTTTCCCACGAACAATAAGGGGCCATAACAGCGGCCAATGAGACTTTTATCTAGGTTTTCCGATAGGTAGTTTAGCTCTTAGTAGTAGTACTCCCTAATACTTGAATCCTTATCTGTTACCTAGTACTAAGAGCACGCCGTGCATGTTTTCTACTAAAGTCTTGAGTCTGTCCATTTGTGTAGTTGCAAAATACACATATATTAACGGTCCCTCTCCATTGTGATAATATTTGTAGTGTAGTGCATGCTTGTGAGGCTTCGCTTCGTGACAAGCATTAGAGATTTATGCTAATGCATAATTGATCGTAGTTACACTAAGTTTAGGGTATAGTGTAATGCATGTTGGTGGATACTCACCCCCTGCCACACACCCCTGAGGTGGCTTGCAGGGTATTTTGTAGATGTAGATGTAGATATGTGAAATCTTCTTGCACATACCTTACTGAACATTACACATTGCAAATGCTAATTAGAGTATTATAGTGCTCGACGGTTAGTACCTTCCTGGTGTGGGTTAACCTTATGCGACACACATTTAGAAAGGCTTGAAGGGTACCATGTAGATGTAGATAGATGTAAATTGTTAAATATTCGATTAGAGAGCTTTTTGGAATGGCGTATCTTTCGCTTTTTTCATAATGTTAGTCATATCCGCCATAGGTCCGCTTTTGTTCTTTTTTTAAATCAACGTCTATGCCTATGTTTTTTCAAGGTAGTTGATCTCTACGGCCTCTATAGACTAACCAGATAAATTTTTTTTTCTATTTTTTTGTAATCCGGTTATCCTATGTTTATTGTAAACTTAGAATGTTTGCAGATAATACTGTAGTGTGTAGAGAGTTACTAAATGACGTTATAAATACGATATTAATGTTGAAGCGATTATTTTGTGGTGTAATTACAAGCAATTGGAATTGAATATGAAATCATGCGCAGGAACATGAAAGCATATTGAATTAGGTGTCTTAGATTCATTCTATGTATCCTGAATCATGTGATGTGTGAAGTTTTTATGTAAATATGTGGCTCACATAAAAGGATGTAAACATAAAAATATGGAAAACGGAACTTGAGGGTCTTGGAAGCAATAAAGGGGCATTCCCCTTGAAAGCAATCAAAAGTGGAATCGACGCGTATCAATCAGAAAGGATACATGCCTACGTTCAAGTCAAGTTTGGGTCAGCTGGAGCTCAACGATCCATTAAAATGTCTCCGCTCTTCCTTTACGCCCTCCAACCACCCCCTCATCCTGTCACTCACGTCTTCATGGCCCATTATCTCCTCATGTGCTTTCTTGAGGCTTCGATCACATCTTTATTTCGTAACTCAGAAATGGAAGAAGTATTGATTGGTTTTTATTAAAGTAAGCAATTCCTCGTATTTGTATTATGAATATTTTATCCAGATGATATATTTTCTTTAAATCTATTAATTAATAGTATCTTCACTGGAGATGTAGGTTTAATTATTATTAATTTATGGTTTTAACTTTTTTTTGCCATCGTTTGGAATATTTATTGTGCTCAATCTCTTGGCATATTTATTGTGCTTCTTAATAGCTCAGAGTTCCTTTTGTATTATATTCTCTATGAATGTAAAGCAAAATACTGGCGAAGAGTATAATTTGTAATGAATACGTTGGCTCAGGACTGATTTCGTGGAACTTACGCGTGACGTAAGAAAAACTCTGTGTAGTTTTCCATTGTGAAGTGTTTCGTACGACCATTGTCGATATCATACATCATGATCAAGCCTACTGTTGAGGTTAAACCAGGGTATATTTACATTTAGGAGAGAATTGTTCGAGGGTAAAAAGGTCGAAGGATTCGAGGAAGGTTTTGGCGTTGAAATACTCGTGATACTTGTAGTGTTTCAGCTTTTACTGCATACGTTTGCCATTAATATTGTTCGCCACGCTAATGTTGTTCCTTATTAGGCTAAATCACAGTATGTTCATGAGGGTTTCCGGTTTCAACTACTTGAAGCTTCAATTTCCAATGCAGAGCTATTCTGCCAGAATTCATATTGATCTCAAATTTTGAGGGTATCGGTTCTAACCACGGCTTTATCTAAACAGAGAGATTATGGTTTTTGGGATAGCTACTGCGTTGTGTCATTTTTACGACGACAGTTTCACGAACGTTCCAGCTCGGTTATTAAGGTCTGAAGCGCTCTCGATGCATTCTGGCCAATACATAGATCTGGTGGAGGCTACTAATAAAGCTAAGGAGACTCGATACTTCCCCAGATTAATTAGGGAGGCCATATAAATTGCCAAAAATCCTAATACTGTCAATAAAGAAGATGGTTACACGCTATCCAGCACTTGGAAGCGGGTCTTCAAAGAAAAATGGGAAAGGACCCAAAAAAAAAGACGGGAGAGAAGCGCACCTGACCTATCACCCGGCAATAATTGCGGCCAGAATGCATCGAGAGCACTTCAGACCTGAAGAGGCGAGCTGGAACGCTCGCGAAACTGTAGTCAGAAAAATAGCACAACGGGGAAGCTATCCCGAAAGCAATCATGTCTCAAGTCCACTCCGCGGAAGCTTTCACTATTACCTAAACAGAGTCACCCGCAAATGCACATAAGTACACTTGTGGGTGACTCTGATAACATTTGACCTCGCGGGCGGTGGCGTTAAGCACACGCTTTAGACTGGTCCTGTGTTATTATAAGTCCGGCAGTCCTGAACAACTTATTCCTTCTAGGGTGCTCCCGCCTAACTTGTGGGTCGCGGGCAAAGGTATCCTGTCTCACAACTTTGTCATTTCAGAAGGTATCCTAGCTCGAGAATAATAGTGAAAACTGGCAGAGGCTATCACTAGGCATTGGTTTATCTCGTGGCAGAATTCCGAAAAAATGCCAAAACAGACCGGTAGAGAACCGTAGCGGTTAGCCGGGAAAGTTGCTCGTGGAGTGGGAACTGCAAAGGCTAGTAACTTCACATACTCTTTTCGAACTTGACGCGAATTTAAAGTTAAAACTTGTTCCTCCTCCAGAAAAGCGTGAGCTCTGCATCTTGATGCAATTTTCACCTTTGGTGGGAAGCAGAGGACCAGCGCATGACTCTCCACCCCCTAAGAAGTCACGTCGGACAATGTCGAGTCTCCGATGGCGGATGTTACGTCACTCGGAAAGTGGGCGGGGTTGGGATGTTGTCATTGCGTGGTCGGAGAGGAATGGGCGATGCGGCAGAGAGAGAGGTTGGGGGAGTTTGAGAGAGGGGGGGGGTGGGTTATGCATGAAAAGGGGAGGGGCAGGAAGTGGTTAGTGGCGGAGGAGATGGAGAAGAGGTCGAGGGTGGGGAGGTGAGTGCTGAGAAGGTCAAGAAGAGAAGGAGAAAGAACAAGGACATGGAGATAATGGGGGCAGGAGAAATGGTGGAAGACCAGAAAGAGCTTCGTTCGCAACTGAATTAGTCAAATCAAAAATATATTAAATTTCATTTTTTCGCTTGCTTCGTGAAAAAAGTAATGCTTACACTGATGACAGGTCTTAGCTGTTACATTGACAAGGATAAGGTTTGAAATATGAAGATTACTTCTCGTGTACATTTTGAATGAACACTTTTTTCCAGCCTTAGGAGCCGACTGCAACGCCATTCCTATTGAACTATCGCCTTTTGACTTTTGGAGTAATTTGCTAATAGCAGAAATAATAAGATGGTCTAGTATTAAAATTTTATTTTATTTTATTCCCTGCTAGTTTCGACTTCCTACAAACAGGTTTTTTTCACAAATGACATTTACATTTGTCATGAAGTAACTATGTTTCGTCATTACTCAGATTAAGCACTATGTAATTCCAATTTCAATTTGAGAATACGTTTTTCTCTAAGTATGTGAAAAAATGTTTCTATAATTAGCCAGAATAAAATAGAGTTTGTCATTTTGCGGATGATCCACATAAAGGAAGTTTGAGCGAGAGATCACTTCACATAATATTCAATGAATTAAGTCTCACTGTGAATGAAATGCTCCTATTTTTCCATCTATACCAAAATATCAGCCACCAAGCGCAATAATAGTCGCGATTGTTGCCAAAATATAGACGCCGTTCTCCACGAGTGATTGCAAACGCTACAGAGAGAGAGAGAGAGAGAAAGCTTTTAAAAAATAAAGAAATTCTTACGCTTAGATTTCGTCATAAATGTAACAGTGTGTAATTTGTGTGTTTATGCTATTATCGAAAAATATTTTAAATTTATATTGATAATATTAGATACTTAAAAAGTAAAAATTCCGAACTCATTGTAATGCGTTTTATAGAACTGCAAAAAAACTCCAGTTATGAAGGCGTTTTCAGCGTGTTGGGTGAAACAAATTACTCAAGTAACTGTCTGAAATATGCATATTTTGTCATATAATGAGAGTTTCAGTAATTTTAAGGTAATTTGAGCGAAATATTTCCCTATTAATAATGAGACCATATCCGAATTTTTTCCTTTATTTTCAACGTCTGTAAGAAGTATGAAGAAAATATATTGTAATATTAATGGCGCAAAAATAAAGTTTTATGCATATGTCAAAACTATAAGTAATTAAATAATTTTTTCCTAACAAGTCTCGAATTTCACGTATTTTTTTCACGCCGTACCTACGGTGAAAACGCCTTCCCAACTGATGTTTATTTTTGCGATTCTGTAATAATTAATGCGGTGAATAATTGGCTATAATTTATAAATAGTTTTCAAATGCAAATAAAATTACGCACCGTTAGTTTTTTGACGAAATGTAGGTGTTAGAAATTTCTATTTTCTTTTTCAATATTCTCCATCTGGAGCGCACAGCCGTAATTTTTCCCCTGTAAAACAGCTTATATATTTATGCAAATCGCTCGAAAAGTAAAAAAATATAATTTTATAGTTCGGCAAGGGGTTAGCATTTTGATATAATTGGAAAGATGTGAGTTTTTTCTTTAAAATGAGGTCAAATTCATTAAATTAAAGGTGAAGTGATATTTCGCTCATACTATCTTAAACAGTTTTTGCGTCAATAATATTGCATACTATATTTAATTCATGCTTCTTACAACTCCTTAAATATTAGTATAAAATTCATACATTAATGGTTTATTATATGACTGTGGAATAATCTCGCTCTAACTAACTCAAGAGAAGGAATGGAGAAAGAAATAGATGAACGTTTTTGATCGAACACGTCTTTTGTTTCACGGAAAGGATTTAATGGTCCCTTGTTCCAGCTAACCAATTTTTCATTTCTCCCCTTGTCCCTCTCCTTCTTTCATATCCCCTTTTCTTCCGTCATCTCCTTATCCGTCTCCCACGCCACAAACCTTCCCCCTCCCTCCTGTCTGCCTCTTCTTCAAAGGGAGGATGTATATGCAGGCATTCGCTCGCGTCTCTTGCAGGGAGAAGGGATGCAGCGAGCTCCTCCAAAGGGCTTGTAGGAGCGGCAGGAAGCAGCCATAAGGGTTGAGGCAGGGCGCGGTGGGTCATTGACTCCTCGCGTCTGAAACCGAGATGGTGGAGGTGCATCTCTTTAATATTTCTATGGCCAGAATAACACCCCGTAACACGAAGTGGTTCGACTGCAGCTGTGATCAAAAATGAAAGTAATCGATATAGTACTGTCCACTTAATTTTAAATTGTCAACACGTGTAATCGAATGTTCACGTTATAATCTAATAGATATGGCATAACATCAACGAAAGCAGAATTTTTTAAACAGTACGAACAAAAAAGTGCTAGGCAGCATTTATTTTTACCAACACAGTTGCGTAAAGTCAACAGTGTCCGGCGAGATGTGTTGGAACTGCATTATCAAAAATGAAAGTAATCGATATAGTACTGTCCAATTTATTTTTAATTGTCAACACGTGTTTCGGCTTTTTTACTAAGGCACCTTCAGGTGCAATCATCAGGTGCATCTTGTACCTGAAGATGGCTAAGTCAAGAAGCCGAAACACGTGTTGACAATTAAAAATAAATTGGACAGTACTATATCGATTACTTTCATTTTTAACACCCTTTTATTAGCTTCACCTGTATGTTTGTTTGTTTGTTTGTAACCGACTCCTTTGGACTCGATTTTGACCCACTTTGAACGATCAGATTTCCTTTAAACTTTGTAGACTCATCAAGGACCGATGACAATACAATAATTTGATAAGATTTTCTCAGTATTCTAATCAGGATCGCTAGGATTAATAATTTTCTTCAATTGAACAGATCCTTTGCGTGAGAATTAGAGGGATAGAGTAAGCGCCAACAGTGTGTTGATCGGATGGTGAAGTGGTTAGCGTCAACTCTCACCGAGGTGGGCCAGAGTTCGCGGCTCAATGAAGGACGTGTTTTTTGTTGTCTTTAATTTGATCGTTTAACGGCCAGTTATAATTTAATTTTAATTGCAGCAAGCTTAGACGGGAGAATTTTTTATCGTCGTATTCGCTTTTCGTATCTAGGCTCTCGACTGTTTGCTGCTGGACAAGCTTATGCAGCGCTCAGTCGTGGAAGATCTTTGGACGGCATTCGAATCGAAGAACTTGTTAGCTCAAAGTTAACAGGTAGAACCCCATTTAACAGTGAAGCATTAGATGAAATGGTTCGATTACGAAACAATTCATAAGACTTGTCAATATTCCTTGTTCTCAAATAAGATTACACCACATAAGAATACGCCTTTCTGGCGAGAATTGAACTAAAAAGTGAAAAATGATTCCAGTTTTTAAAAAGATAAAAAAACACGCTTTAATGATAACTCAAACTAAAAAGTGAAAAATAAATATAGTTAAAAAACTAAAAAACACGCTTTAATGATTACTCAAACCAAAAGGTGAAAAATAATTCTAAACATAGAAATAAAAAAATAAATGAAAAATATTAATATTATCGTGAAAAAAGCGTGGGGTGCTCGATATATCAATTCTTGAAAATATTCAATCGGTACGATTAGTAGAAAAATGGTACTAAAAATATGGCTCAAAGCATAATCTTTTCCCGCATTTTCCATTCAGTAATATGGGTAAACAATTACAAAAATCATATCAAATTAACTAAGCAACGGAGCACCTCACGCTTTTTTCACGATATTATTAATATTTTTCATTTATTTTTTTATTTCTATATTTAGAATTATTTTTCACTTTTTAATTTGAGATAATTAAAGCGTGATTTTTTAGTTTTTTAAAACTATATTTATTGATAATGCAGTTCCACCTCATCTCGCCGGGCACTGTTGACTTCATGCAACTGTGTTGGTAAATATAAATGCTGCCTAACACTTTTTTGTTCGTACTGTTTAAAAAATTCTGCTTTCGTTGATGTTATGCCTTATCTATTAGATTATAACGTGAAAATGGAATTAGGGAAGTAAGACTGTTGAACGGACATGTTAAAAACGTCATTTTCCCCGAGAACGACAACAGACCATAATAGCTGCCAATGAGATTTAACTAGGATTGTCGATATTTAGTGAGGCTAATTAGTTTATTAGCTCCCTAATGCTCCCTAATGCTTGTTTCTTAATCTGCTACGTTGTACTAGCAGCACGTGTAGCATGTTTCCTGTGAAACTATTGCATTTATGTGAATTTATGTAGTTACGAAGTACATTAATACACATAGTTTCTACAATAATAGTTGCAAACCTAAAGTTTAGTTGCATGTTGATGAAGCTTCACCCCCTGACAGTCATAGCTTTGGAGTCGGAGCTGGTGCTACCCAGAGTTCCAAATTTTTGCTGGAGCCGGATCTCGACATCGTTTAATTTTCCCGCGCCAGTTCTGACCACCATTTTTTAAATTTAAGGTGGCTTCAACGTATAAGGACATATACATAATTTCATTCATATTCCGGGTACTTACAGAAAAACAAGTCCTTTCTCTGATACGAACGTAAAAATGTTACCTTTCCACGCTATTTTTCTCGTAAATTGAACTTGAAATTACATGGTGTTAAATTGGAGAAACACAGTGAAATATAGTATTTTTCTATCTAATACAAAAGGCATTTTCACGGAAAACTGCTTATAAGAAGCAAAAAGTCCCGGGAAACTGATTAAAAATAAAATAGATGCATCTTACCACGTGCAATTACTTTTTCAATGTTGACTTGGTGGTATTCCGTCATAAGAGGGAGAAATAGACAAATTTTACAAATACCACTGAAAAACCTGATGATTATGTGAACCCACGTCGAAACCCGGGTCGAGTTTCAATAAATTTCAGTGTTTTTTTGTAAAAGTTGTCTTTTACTCCATCTTACCACGCAATTATTTTTAGTTTTTAGCTAATTACTGTGATAATTAAAGTCAAATGTGGTAATTATATAGAAATAGCACTGCATTCGGCGTCTATGGCTATAAAAAAGTGTTCTTAAAAACATATTCGTGGAATAATACGCAAATTTTGTACCTTTATTTCGGTTTTCAATAGATAACGATAGTCATCAGCGAAAGTAGCATTTTTTAAACCAAATAAACAAAGTCAAACAGAATTAGACAGCTCTTATTCCACAGATTTAACTAAAGGTATAACGCGTTTCAGCTGTAAATTGATTCTGGTTTTGATTATGATATCCTTTCACTACGTCTCGCCGGACACAGTTGCGTTCAAATAAACAAAGAGTTGGATTTTAGAATTTGTTTTGACTCACACAGTCGCGGTGGAACAATCAGGATTTTAATTACTACGAAGATGCTACAAATGGAAAGAAATGACAAAAAATTCCTTAAGGACATTAATGATTCAGTACAAATATACTTTGAGATACTAAAATGCATTACAAATATACTGTGAGGGACCAAACATATGGCAACTCAATGGTTTCTACCGCTGTCATAAAAACGGGGCATGTGTGAGACACACCACGCAGCAGCAAAGCGACGCAAAAACGACAGCGTGAAAACTTATCTTATTCCCCAAAGCTTCCAAAACATTCAAACCCTTCGATATACATAGATGTATGTACTCGTCCACAAACAAATATACTCGTGTTACTGCTATGAGGATCGTATGGATGCGGTGACTAGAATGCTGGAATCCTAGAGTAAGGCTCCGGACTCGAATCCTGGCCGAGGCAGAGACTTTAACATGGAATAACGAACCATATTTGTGTGCCATGTGGAGAGCTATAGTAAAGCATTTGATGGAAGGAGTAAAGCAAGCTATAAAATTGATAGTAATCAAGGTTCCTTGTGTAGGCTTCCGCGGGTTGATGAGTATGGAGATACATTTCTTCCGGGTATTACACTGCGTAGGTCATTGTTCAGGGACGACAGTTTCGCCGGCGTTGAAGTCGGCTTCTTCAGGTCAGTGAAGTGGTCACAATGGACCAACGCGGTGTAATACCCGGAAGAAATGTATCTTCATTAATCAAGGTGTTTAAGTCGATCTAATCTGTTTCTTGTCAAATTGAATCTTTGTCAACTCCCTATTCCATAGTTCCCAACTATTTCACATCACCCTCCAAATGCAGATTGAAACAGTTTTTTTTAGTTAGATGATATTTGGAAAATCAAAATTTGACCAAAAGCAACAAATCAGAAAAAGTTAAAATTGGTATTCGTTTTGGTTTATGGGTTTTCAATAATTTCGATGCTGAACACAAATTTAAATGGTATTTCACATTACATGAAGTTTCTCTTTATAATAGATCGTATTTCGAAGCGTCATGAGTTATTTTCTTATAATTTGTTCTGAATCAGTTCTAATTTCACGAGTATTGACGTAGCTGTCCTGAACGTTTCCCCTGTGGGTACGGAATATGCATCTCTCTGCTGAACTCCACATTTTTCTCTATAGTATTATAATGCAATGTCTTTTTAAGCTCTTGGGAAAACAATTCTAGGTTACACCAAACCGTTTAATTTGCTTAGCTGGAATGCAATGTTCATAGCTGCAATGATATGGTTATTTGACACAATATGAAATAAAATTGTTTTGTCGAATGTATCATTTCCATCATTATCGCTGGTTTACAGAAACTTACCGGGCTATAAGCTGCCACCACTCCATAACTCATTCATTACTGCTTTTCTCTCGCAGTTTTCTTTCAATGCATTTTGTTGGTTTATTTATTTTTAAAGTGCACTCGCACAGATATGGCTAAGACGTTTAATTGATATAGAATTTTTTTAAAATTTATGTATGATCTTGGTTGGATGGCGTCTTATTTCAAGTGTTAAAAAAATAAATTGCAGATAAATGGAGATATCAGTTTGTCCGTGACATTAACGTTTCAAATGATGTGATTTATTTGTGTGATATCCTTCCAAGTTCAATGTGGTGCGAGGGTTTTGTAATGGCATGCGACTAATGAAATTTCCTCTACTGATAAGATTATATTGCATGGGATAATGAACTAGTTTTTATCAAAGTATCGGGCTTGAAAATTATTTATAATAATAATAAATAATTATATTTATTTATGATCTGTGGCAAAGGCACCTAAGAACAACAAAAGGCATACACGAAAAGCGTTTTTGCGATTTATTGCTGCGAGAACATACAGAAAAAATAACAAACAAGAAATAACATATCAATTCTGAGAATACACGTTCAGGAAGATACTTAAAGCAGAGATAAAATAGAAACAAATGAAGGATGAGAAATACATGTGGCCTAATGGGGCAATAAATTGCCCCATTTGTGTTATTCGCAGATTCATATTCATCCTTTTTGTTAATGATAACATGCTCAAAAACGCTATGTATGCTTCTTCTTTTCCCTTAGCGCAAATAAAGCAGAAAAAGGAGAGAAATATTTTATATTGACAACTACTTTGGGCTTATGTAATGCACTTAAGCTCCATTTTTGCTAAAAACATTCTGTATGTTTTTCTGCCTCCGTTTCGTTGAGCTGTTGGAGGTCTATTCCGTCAATGAATTAATTCAGGGTTACGCAAGAAAACCAAATGTGGGCCCCCGAATTAATGAAGAGGATTTGTGATTTTATTTACTAGGCTTAGGACAGCGGATAGCAATCCTGGCCTCATGTCAATTTTGGTTGGATGGAAGACAGCGTGAATCATTCCTCAATTCTATGCCTTATTTATCGTCCAAAAATTAGCATTGTCGTCCATCCCAGCAATTTCTATCGTCTCGGATGATGCTGCGTGAAATTTATAGATTTGTTCCGAGTGAAACGCCATTACTCACATAGCCGGTAGTTTTCTTATTCATTCATTTTCTTTTCTATTGGATCCTTGATTTGACGTGGATAATTTTTCGTTGCGCCATTTATGGTGATTTCGGATTTCACGGAGTACCAGCACTTTTATTTGCACTGTTTCCTGCTCAAGGCATGCAAAGTGTATTCCCAGGAATCGTCATGGGAGGTGGTCGATGGCTGGAGGCATATATACTTTCACATAAACGCCTTGGCATATGATTTTCACTCGGGAGGTTCGGGAAAAGATGCAGGATGGCTATAATCTTTTAGAACGATTGAAAATAGGCGGGACCTGCTGAAAGACGAAATTATGATGCACTGTGTAGTGACGATACTGTTAAAGGAATGAGGATTGAATTCTCATCCAAACATGGCATCTCTATGGTTAAAGCAGAGATCCAAGATTTCAGGTGCTCGCGAAGAAGATATCTCCTGACATGTCAAAAACTAATTTCACACTTCAGGAGACTCGATATACATCATCTAGGAACTAGAACTAGGACTAGGAACATCTTCTTAATGTACTGCAAAGCGCTTCAATGTCGTGTATCATGGTGTGAGTTTTCACTAAATTTGCATTTCATCAAATGCTATCAAAATGTTCATGACTGTATATTGAATTGCGTGTAATCATTGCTTAATTGCGAGCATGTGGGACCGTCGGTTAAAATTTATACTGAATAATTAAAGCAAGTTCAAGGCCGCTCTATGATCTGGTGACGTCAAATAAATTTGCAAACCCCGACATACTACGGCCGATTAGAACATAAATATTAAATGAGGGATTTAGAATGCACAGTGGAAAGGTTTTAAATGTCATATTTTACGTGAAAGCTTTGAGACCGTAATAGATAACACGAGTACTTAACGATTGGCATCAATCGAAGGCTTTTAAAGCGATTGGTGACTGCTAGGGAGGCTTCCGAGTTTATCTGCATGGTGAGCATTTTGATGGGTCAGCATTTCTCTTTGCGATTCACGGAGCATATTCAGGAGCGAAGCTTTTGCTCCTGAAGACGATCGCTGCAACGTGGTACGAAACGTTGAGCAATCAAAATGCCCTCCACGCAGCTAAACTCGACGCCTCCCCAGCTGCTAACAAATTGGTTGCTCGATAGGTAGCATGGTTATTTATTTATCATTATTATTTATTAATTCAGTAATTTACCAACATAATGAATGCACTATGACGACATTAATACAATAATAATGTTTTATTTAGAAGTCTGCCTAATGTTTAATTTTTTCAAGTTACCTCAACACAACATGTTATTGTTCATGAGGTATACTAAATTCATGTAATTTACTATTTCCATTTATTGTGTTAATGTCATTATTTATTTTCTGGCATCATCATAGTTAGCAGTCATCAATCCGAAGATTGTTTTCCTTCGGCTCCCCATCCCATTCTCCTATCAGACAATCGTTTCAGTCCTAAATTAGTCTTCACTTTGACCTCCTTCACAATTTGTCTGAAGCATTAAGCGCTAAATATATGTAGCATTATAAAGAGTACCTTAAAATATGCAAGCATCGAGTATAGTTCATTAACCGTATTAGTTTGATATTTGTTTTGATATGAAAGAATACTTGATCGTTTTGCCAGAAGCAGAAGAAATGTCAATATCAGGTACTGGCATTCCTTGGTCTTCCTCAGTTTTTCTTCCCGATAGTTCCTCCTTCCATTACTGTTTTTTTTAAGGCTTATGTGTGGCAAAATCAGTTGGATTCTTCCATTTAAGAGCTTACATTAATATTCTTTCCTCTCCAACTCTTCCTTATGCTCTTCTTCATAGATACTCTCAGTCCATCTGGTCTTCATTCTTCGATAACACCACATTTCCATTGCTTACAAACTTCTTTGGTCTGTAACTGTTGTAGTTCAGGTTTCGCTGCCTCACATGAGCATGATTCAAGTATATCTTTCAATTAAGTTGTTCCTGATTTCCAAGCTTACGTTTCTGCCCTTTTATTATACTCTTCTTCTTTCTGTGTCGATTTTCACAACTCTGCTCACTATGTCTTTTATGCTTCTGCTATCTCTAGTTATACTACTTCTCTGATAGCTAAATTAGCTAAGCACTACTTGCTGCTGTTTCTGTTGTCTTAAGTATCACGGCCAGTTTTACCTTCTAAGGTTTTGCACAATCTATTATTTAAAATGATTTTATTTATTTACATGCTAGCCTGTGCTTACGGCACGTCTGGAATGTTTTTTTACTTTAAAAGTCCTTTTTCCTTCATGCATGATAAAAGAAGCATAATAATCCAAGACTTCGCGTACCAAAAAAACGTTTTTTAGCGTATACGATAGCGCATGTTTATTCTAAAATTTAACCAGTACCACATGCCCTTGAGGCAACTTGCAGGAATGTTAGTGTTACTGGACTCTCATCCGTACCCTCAACGTGACAAAATCATCGAATCGTGCTCCTTTCTTACTCATCCTTTACCGTTATTTCCTGCAATCGGGCCGTGGTATTTATCATTCTATAAAGCTTTTTGTATGCATTACCGCCGTGTCGTTGCGCATTCCCCAGTGCTGTGCGCTTTCACCGCACGTACTTCAAGATATTCCCGGGGATTTGGCGAGGGATGCACGCGGTCCAGACGACGCCTCCCCGCGCCACGCTGGAATTTCGCGGGAGACGCCGAGCACCTCCGAGAGATGGGAACGAAATCCTCAACCGTGTGGCCGATGATAAGAACATACTCGTCCGACAATGAGTATTTACTTCCATCTCCGCGTACTATCCCGCCATGACAATCTTCATGCGGACTTTGCCAAGAATCAGTAGGCATGAGAACTAATTCAAGGGATCTACTTCTACATCTACGAAATATTGTGCTGGCCACCTTCAAGGTATGTGGCTCGGGGTGATTCCACACTAGGCACGCAACACTCGTCCCAGTTCAAGGCCGAACCCACTGTCGGAATAAAAATTATGGAAACCCGAGTTTGCAGCCTGATAGCTAATGAACGAATCTACATCTACATCTACGAAGTACCGTGCAAGCCACCACTAGGGTGTGTGGCACGGGGTAATTCCACACCAAGCATGCAGCACTCGTCCCAGCACAAGTCAGAACCTCGCACGCTCCCCCTGGCGCTACCTTGTGATAGTCCCCCTTGTGATAGTCTCCGGTACCTTTCTTTCCAATAAAACAAAGCTCAGCGCCAGTTAAAAATCCATCTTCACTTCCAATGTGTAGAATTATCACCCTCTTTCCAGCACTAGATGGAGTTTTGAAACCACCCAGCCATCCATATATTTGTTGAACATGCCCTCTGTATTGGTTGTAATTTGTTAAATCGGCGTTAAGTGACTCGATGATATTTTCTTGCCAACCTCCAAGTATGATTTTGTCACCACGTTTCATCAGTAAAAAACAACTTATACCCTTCAGAACGAAGTTGTTTCATGTTCCTTAAAATGTATGGCGTGATGCTGCTACTGTCACAGATTCCATTAAGATGGGCTTTTTGCTAAGTTTTTAAAAACGGAATCCCAGTTTTTTTGACAATATTTAGAAGGGTAGATTGAGATATTTCTGGAAAACCCCCGCGTGTATCGTACGCGCGAACTGGGAAACAGCGCACCCCGGTAACGGTAAATCCGGCCGAGCCGGTCGCCGGCTAGACTTAACGATAACGCTTTTCAAATAAATCTCAATGTAAAAACACTGGTTTTTACTATTACACGGAAAATGATATCAGTGAGTATTTCATCTTTTACGCTCCACAACGCGACCTATCACGCTTTTATGCGACCTTTCAGTCAAGAATAAAAGTGCAGGTAATTACTTGATAACAACTTTTGTTTGGTTAAATATAGAAAGCTGAAACTTTGTAGTGTATTAGAAAACATTTGTATGCAACTAGTGGTGGAGTTTGCTTTTGATCGAATCACAAGTTTTTAAGTTACACATTTTCAAAGTGGAGGCTTGGTTGAAAGGCGTAAACAACCGGCACTTTTTTATTCTCGATGTCATAAAAAATAGAAGAAATAATCATATAATTTTTTGCTTATATGAGTAAACGTAAAATTAAATGAGCCAAAATGTGGTGTAACTATTGTTAACATAGGTTTATTCGTTCATTAGCTATCAGGCTGCAAACTCGGGTATCCATAATTTTTATTCCGACAGTAGGTGAGTAGAGCAAGTAAATAGGGGTGAGAGGTTGGAGAATTTTTACGTGGAAAGTTAAGGGAAGGAAAAGATAGTGGAGAACAGGGCGCATATCTATATGTACGAGGTATTGAGCTAGACACCTCGAGGGTGTGTAGCACTGGGTGATTCCACACTAGACGTGCAATAATCGCCTCAGTCCAAGGTCGAGCCTTGCACTCTCCCCTAAGGGGCGGTCAAAAAAGTAGTCAGGAGAGCAATCCACGGATGAACTAGAAACTACGAGAGTACCTGCTACGTTAGCGACCACACTATCATGCAGTACACTGTTTAAGATACTAATACTGATCAGTACTACCAATACTACTAATTCATGCCTACTACGAGGTACTAATTCATGCAGGAAACGCATGAATTAGTATCTCGTGCGGAAAAAGCGGAATGATTTATTAGTATTAAAGATAATTTATTAAACACAAGTGAAAAGCTTATGCTAAGAAAATGTTTACTGAGGGTACGAATCATTTATAAAACATATCTACGTGTTTGGTAATTTTTATTTTATGCTTTAGACTGTTTCTACTGTAGTACGCTGGCTTAGGAAAAAATGATGAATTTCAATCGGGGTGAGGTGTTAGTAAATGTTTGTATGCAAAACGCTTGTTATTGAAAATAAGTACAAAGCTTAATCTATCAAGCGACTTAGTCTCGTCACCATACCTTGACAGTCATGCAGAGATGCAAAAGTTATTACTAAAATACAGACTCATTAAAAAAAAATTAATTAGAATTCCATGCAGATATTGATAACTGAAAAAATAATATAATATGAATAGAATAAAGATAGCCGTGATAACTACGAAAGGGGATTAGTTGGTTCTTGTTTTAAAAAAGCGACCGACAACTTAGGTCATTTTACGTCATTAATGAGAGGTTGGTAAGGAAAGGATTACTTGGGGAATTGGAGGAAGGGTGGGTAGAAACCCAGTGTCTGAATCAGCCTACTCCTAAAGAAAGACCGTTATGGTGCAATAGATACATATGTAATACGACGCACGGAATGCTACTCCAGTAAATACGCTTCAAAGTGCTTTTCATAAAGCACTAAGTTATAGTTACATCATCATTCTGCTTGGTAATTCTCAATTTGCGAATCATCTTTTCGATAAATGTAATTTTATTCCACAGATTTTACTAGATGAAATAACGGGACAAAAACCTTAGTGCTGTGGAACAATTAGAAATTTTATTAAGTGCTTACAATTCTTATTTTGAAAATTAATGTTTGAAATCTTCCCACTCCCCCCTATTTAACTTCTCACTTCTTGTTCTACCACCTTGACTTTCCACTTCATCTCTTTTGATCCCTTACATTTATACCCTCCACACACCATTAAATACTATCCCCCTCCCCCAGTAAACGATTTTGACAGTATGCACATCATTCATCCTAGAACAAAAATTATTCATCTGAAAATCGCACTTTGCCGTCTAAACCCGGGTTGTGTTATTCATTCTGGCGTTAAAAACGTTTTTCGTGGAATAACCCAGCTTGTTTTGATAACCATCAATAGCCGAATACATCCAGTTCTGCTACCCGTAAGTTACTTACTTACTCTTAATCCTGTGGCCACTCAAATCCTAGCTGAGTTTGGGCCTCGTCAACACGCCGCGTTCAAGATCTTCTGTTCTCCACCATCTCAATATCACCACCCAATTTTCTCACGTCATTTGCTACTTGGTCATCCCATCTTATTCTTGGCCTCCCTGGTGGGCCCTTTCCTTCCGGATTTCCTCTCCACACTCTTTATATAATTCTGTCCTCTTCTCTTCTTCTGACATGACCAAGCCATCCAATCCTCCTGCTTGTAACAACGGCCACAATATGAGGCCTTCTGTATAGTTCTCTAAGCTCTTTGTTCTTTTTAACTTTTTTTTGTTCCATTTCCCTGTTTCAAAAGTTGGTCCGTTTATTTTTCTTAATATTTTGATTTCAAAAGTTAACAACTTTTCTGCGTGTGTTTCGTTGGTGTCCACACTTCTGACCCATACAAGAGAACAGGTTGGACAATAGCTATGTATATACTAATTCTTGTGTTTCTTGATAGAGGCCTGCTCTTTAATAATTTTGACAGACTACAAATCACCTATTTGCTGCATTTAGTCTTGCTTGTATTTCCTGGTCCATTCTATTTTGACTAGTTATAGTAACTTCCTAGTTACTTGGATTCTTCTGTCCATGAAAATTTGTTACCTCTTACGTCCAGCGTTGAGTTAGCTGGCTCTGGCTCTCTTCCTATTTTCATATATATTTGTTTTGTCTTCGTTCCATTGTAAGCCTACTTTGCCTGCTTCTGATAAGAAGGCCCTTAAGTTACCTTTAACCAATTTAGATACCTGTGCATGAATGTCTTGCTCTCCGGGTTCGCATCCCAATCCACGGGATTGATTTTTTCGCTGTGCCGTACGTCCTGTGACGTACGGCTGTACGCTGTGACGTTTCGCTGTGACGAACAATAATGGACCGACAATCGGACCGAAATTACAGCTCGAAAAACGGATTGCTGATTCATCACCAAAAGTCGTGGATCCAAAGATCGGTAAGCAGCAGCACTCTACTCTCCATTTATCGATCAGCAAAACCGCAATAATTCTTCCGTTAGTCGTCGTTTAAACGTTATTTGCCTTATGCATCCCATTCGTTGGTGATTCTTCCCGTTCATTTTCCCTTCCGTAAATATTTTCCAGATACTATTAAGCATGAGGTTGTGTACTTTAACATAGGACATTCTTCTCCATAGTTTCATCGAACATCATTTGTCTCCAGCTCTTTATAGGGCTTCACCATTGGTTATCCTCTTCGTCCATATTATTGTTATCAATGATTCTTATGTTACACCACGTTTCCACTTCTTATGCTGCTTTGAAATGTTTTTCTTAAATAGATGTGAATGAGGCTGTTTCTTTAAACTCTTATCTCTTATGGGTGTATTATTTAAAATTTATTTTCAGAAAGTTCAGTACAATTGGAAAACGAAGATAATAGTCCTTTTGTAGAAAATATGTGTAGTATTGAACAGTTAGTTCTCTAAAGTTCGTCGGGAAGTGATCGGTAAATTACTAATAGATAGATTGAGGCAGATAACACCTGGTAGAGTATGGGATGGTCGTTTGTACCTGGCATGGTGCGTCGTAATGATCAGCTGTTTGCCCTTCAAAAGATGTGTGAAATGTGTTTGGATGTGCGTAAGAATATTTATTTTTCCCTAGTGGATGTAAATATGACGTTAGATAGATTAAACAGAAAGAAACTGTGGAATGATATAGGTTATTTGGAAGT
This sequence comes from Pyrrhosoma nymphula, assembly GCA_963573305.1. NCBI lineage: Eukaryota > Metazoa > Arthropoda > Insecta > Odonata > Coenagrionidae > Pyrrhosoma > Pyrrhosoma nymphula. Next base: position 101,104,697 of record OY754334.1, on the reverse strand, counting down.
GAATGAACAGCTGTTGAATTTTATATTTGCAAAGTATAATAGTAAGGCAAGTGTGATTGCGAATGAGACATTGAGTAGCTGGTTTTAAATATAGCAGAACCAACGAATAATCGTAGAGTCTGTGAGGCTGCTTTCGCATTTATATACACAGATGTTAGGGATTGGTTCAGTGACTTGATGGGTGTAACGTTTAGAGATAAAAGTATCCGAGTTTTTCCACAAAAACACCGAAAATGTGCTGTTAGCCGAAAGCCCAGATTACTTACATTAACCCTGGATCACCTCTGAAAGGCAGCATAAAAAACATTAATGATAAATTCGCCAAAACTGAGCATTTGTGTATAATAAGAAGAGTAGATGAATAGATGCCAAATGAGAAAATTGGAACAAGAGGTCAATGTCAATAACTTTGCCATAAGTCTGCAAAACATGATACGGTGGATGAAGAGAGGGCAGGCTGAAGTTTGCCGATGGAATGGCTTAGGTATCATTTGTAGTAGATGAGAAATATTTTTTACTCCACTTAGAAAATAATTCTGCCAATACTAATCTTATCCACTCATCTCAATTGTTTCAAATTTTTCTTAGTTTTCTCGCGCTTTCCTGAATATCAAGCACAGCCTAAAGAATTATGTTTTCCACTTTGATACTGCACGGAGAGTAATGGCGTAGGAGGCTCAACAAGATGGCAGGTGATAGATGCCTTGAGATTGAGCAGATACGTATGTATGTAGGTACGTGAGCATAAAGTACGAATCATTCCATCTTTAACCTTTAATATACACATACGAAAGAAAATGTCCTGACTTACAGACTGATTCTTCAACGCTCAGCCCAAACTACTGGTGATAGAACCGTGAAATGTTGAGGATATATCCGTACCGTAGAGTATAGGCGCACTAAGAAAGGAAATAAATTTTGGGGTTATTTTTACACCATTAGTGTTAACTTTTACTCCCATTAGAAAAGCATTGAATTCGGTGCAGGGGTTTCTTCAATTGCTTTTTTAAATTATTTGCACTCAATATATTGGATGGAAGTTTTTATTATATGTAGAACGCATAAAATAATGCAGTATTTAATTTTTTCATTCAATTTTCTTATAGGCTACGTTTTTGTCAAAGTATGTATTGCGTTTTTAGTTCAAATTTCATCAATTTTTCTTCCTATTCAACAATAGAAATTACGTACCTTGGCAATCAAGCGTGAATATCCATTTTATAGTGATTTCATGAATGGCTATTCACGCCTGAAGCATTTAAAGGCCAAGTTCAGTGACTAATTTGATGAAAGAAGGGGCTCATTTTTTTGTTTTTTTTTATTACTTGCACTCAAGACAAGGCTTAAACTTTCACGGTCGGATGGCTTAACAAATAGGAGTTTTAATAATAGCATTTCAATTTCATATACGCTACACTTTTGTCTGAAGTTGGCCCTTTTTGCTCTAAATTAATCCACTTTTTTAACGATATCAATTTTCTAATTTCCTTCGCAGTATGGGATTTTAATGGGTAGATACTTTTACCTGTGGCCTTAATGTTCATGTGATCAATATGAGAATTGCTATCAGATTTTAGTAGGTGTATGTTTCAGCTCATCCTCTCCATGGGCGGTTAATGAATTGTTTATGGTATACTTAATGGTATTTGCAATTTACACGTAACATCAAGGGGATTATTTTTGCCTTATGACACAGTTATAATTTCTTCTTCCCATTGAATTTCAGCAGGCACCCTATACTAGTGGTAATATATGTCTGATCCCTTTATGACTTCAGTTATGCGAGAAACATGGGCTTTTTAGTAAGTTACTTGTGGGGGTAATTTTCACCCAATCCTCTCCATGGGTAATTATGGCATTCTTATTTATTTATTTCCATAATCCCGAAAACAGCTCTACTGGCCTTTGACATCGGGTGTATCGATAAGTACCAACGGACGAACGCAAACACCTATGTCCTGAGGGTTGAAAAATCCACTCAGGCGGGACGGGAACCCGCGACCCTCAGATGAGCAAGTAATGACTTTACCCCGTCGCCACCGGTGCCAAAGAATCCTTAGTGGTACATACATTTTGCACGTCATATCCTAGGGATTATTATAATTTTCTAAAACAACTTTAACTTTATCATCTTCCCGTTGAATTTCAACGGGCATCGTCCTCTAGTCAATAAATATGAGCGAATTTTAATGAGAATTTACTCCAAAGTTCCAAAATGCGGTTAATGGCTGATAGATATTACCTGAATATAGCACGCGTCATGCATTGATTCATGTTGATAAAGGTAATTGACATCTCCCACTGAAATTCAAAGGGCATGATCATCTTGCCCGCAGTAATATTTAGCACTGTTTCTGGACCAAGATTGTGTAATAATATTATCAATACGTGGTTTTTTCCCATTTGTTTCTCTCTTCTTCTAAAATATCTATAAAATATTCTATTTAAAATATTCTCTAAATTAAACCTCAAATTTCATGTCATGTATACATTTTTTTTAGCCGAGAAAATGTAAAATGCTCATCATTAGCCCGGTTCTTTCATGCATTATCGGTGCAATTAATTCACAGCTTCCCGTGCGAAGCCGGGTCCCGTTTCTAGCTGTTTTATAAAATTATAGATATCGGAAAAAAGTGAATGGGAGCGACACCAGCACTTTGGGGAAGACTTGTCAGCGTCGCTCACAGCGAAATTGACATACAAAGATCAATTTGTGCCTCCAGTTTTGCGTGGTGGATATAAGGCCAGGCAAGGCGTCATAAGACCTCTGGGGTTTTCGTCACCACAATTGCATGCTAGTCGACAAAAGTATTCTATTTAAAATATTTGCTGCTTAAAAGGTGGGGTATTGAAGCCAATCGTTTAATGTAAAGGTCATACAAATTATATGGGAAGGAAGAAATCTCAATCTTCGTTACAAATAGGCCATTTTCGACGGAGAATTGATCGGTAATGGATAGAGATACGCAAAACAACAAACGTATTTGCCATATAAGGATCCTTCATCTTTGACTTCAGTAATGGGGGGGGGCTGAAGCCCCTAAAGCCCCCCCTGGCTACGTGCCTGCCCCTTGCCTAACTACTTTTCGAGCAATTTGCCTAAAAATAAAAGTTGTTTTACATGGGATAGAATATGGCTGTACGCTCCAGAGGGAGAATATTAAACAAATTAGGAACTTCTAGCGCATAGATTTCGTCAAAAAACTAACGGTGCGTAGATTGCATGTTTTCTCAACTATTAATAGAAGTTAACCAATTACTCACAGCAGTACCTTTTACAGAATCGAAAAAAAACCTTCAGTTGCTTTATGTAAACGCTTCCCTATTCGCATATTTCGTATATATAACTATTTATAAAAAAATCTATTACCCACCACAATATTTTTTACAGAATCGCAAAAAACCTGCAGTTTTGAAGGGTTTTTAGCCGTACGGCGGAAAAAAATGAGTCAAGTTAGATACTTATGCAGATTTATTTAAATAATTACTGAGAATTTTGGTCATATATAACTATATATTTGCACCAATAGTATTACAATATTTATTTGATACTTCTTACAGACGCTTAAATTAAAAAAATAAAATTTGAAGATGGTCTCCATTATGATTAGGGAACTATCTCGCTCAAACCACCTTATAATGACGTCAAATTCATCATATTCTACCTGAATTGATTTATCGCTAAAACCACCTTAAAGTTGTTCCACCGTAAAATCATTTAAATGTCATTTTATTCATGTCTACATGTAGAAAAACTTTTTCTCTAACTGATACGAACAACAAAATGTTCCCTTTCCACGCTATTTTATTGTCTAATTGAACTGAAAGTTACGTGGTGTTCAATGGGAGCATGAGGTAAACACGAGGAAGAAATAGTATTTTTCCATAAAATATGAATGCCAGGGAAAACTGTTTATCTGACGGAAATAATCCAGAGAGATTGAATAATAATAAAATTACCACCTTATTTTTCTTGTTATTGGTGAATTAATGTTGTGATTGAAGTCAAAATGCGGCAATTCGTTGGAAATGGCGCTGCAGTTGGTTCCTATGGCTGGAAAAAGGTGCTAATTTAAAATATATTCGTGAAATATTTACCTTACTTTTTATTGTTTTAGATAAGTTACGCATTTCATCAGCGAAAGCAGTATCTATTTATTTCACAAAATTTAAAAAATGTGGAATTTTGTATTTGTTTTGACTTACACAGTCGCGGTGGAACCTCCTTAAGCGGTGAATGAAAATAAAATCGTTCTTTGTGACAGTCGCACGCGATGAACGCAATTATCCGTCCGTCATGAAGGGAGACAAGCGCCATATCGGCCTGGCTGGAGAGAGAAAGTGAAGTGGTCTGCCGACTGCGAGCAGAGCGGAGTGAATTACCGTCCGCAGACTAAATAGCCCTTCGCGATTTCTTGCGTCCACCCGCCGACAGCAACACCCGCGGCGGGCCCTCCGGCGGGTAACGGACCGCTCCCCCGCCCCCCAGACCGCCCACGACCGCCCCCATTCCGCCCTCAGAGTCACGTTGCCCCCCTGGCGGACCTTATCCCGCCGCTTCGGCGATGTTGTTGTGTCTGCCTCCTCTCGAACGGCGCCCATCGCATCAGCGCGGTGTGCGGGCCGTGTTGGGCGAGACCTGGGAAAATGAAGAAGCAGCGTGGAGAAGTATCCCAATGGGTTAGGCCACCCAACATACAGATCTTCCATTTGTAGAGCGTTCCACTCTTACGGCCCGGAGTGGGTGAACGCGGCAACACTGCACCGCTTTGCTCACGTGGTTCCGTGGACCCACTCACGTCGGTCAGTATAAATACCAATCGATATCAATTAAACGCATTTATTGAAATATTGGACAGTTACATAACGGAAAAGTTGGGAAATGCGGATTATAACGCGACCGAGAACGAAACTTTACGACGCTCCAGTTTTTAAATGCAAACTTCTTACAAAATTGAGAGCAAATTTCTTTCTGATAAAGATACAAATATGAAACTTGTTTAGCAAACGTACCTATTTTACATTTAGTAAACTTTGGTTGCAACAAAACAACTTGATTTTGAGTTACGAAGTATTAAACTCGACGCTTTTCTCGAACACCGTCCAAAACAGGTACTTTTTACGTTAAATCAGTTGTAAAAATATTTAAATGCGTTTCTTAAATGTATGTTTACCATCAAATAACGCAGAATTAAAAATGGAAAATAATGGTATGATTAGTTTTTCTGGAGGTCTTTTCGTTAGTTTGTTATTCGTATCTAAACTCGAGTGCACATAATTTCTGCGCTAACATTAGTCGGCAGTATGGGCCTTATGGGAGAACGCTGTTGCCAAACTTACTCTCCGCGTGCTTATCTCTAGGCAACCATTTCCAAAACGCCATAGCAATTCACTTTATGGAGTTTTTTTTTAAGTGGAGCACTTCTTATAGTTTGGGGAGGGTAATCTCGCGAATGCCAATCGTCACGCGACGCCCGACACCCGGGCGGATAGAGAAGACAGAGAGAGCTATTGAAGAGACAAGAGAGCCTGTTTGTCCGCGCTATGTCTCAGTATGCATACTTATAGGTACCTATACCTATGGCCAAGTGAGGAGAGGCGCTACAGAACAACTCACTCACTTATTCGACTGTCGAGTCGTTGCGTGGCAACGTATATAAAAGCCCTTCGAATTAATTCAAAATACTATCACTGAATAGAGAGGATGAGCTGGGTGTTGAGGGAGACAAACGAGAAGGAATTGATGTGGTGGGAGAGGAAAGAAACGTGGCGGAGGTTCGGAGAAGGCAGACGGTATGGATGGAGTACGTTTTGAGAGGCGAGAGCATTTTGACGAGGGTGATAGAGGGGAGTTTCACACTTGCCTCATTATTATCACACATCGCCTTCATAACATTCAATAATTACTCATTCACTCCATAGCCCTTCAAAACATTTTGCTGATTTTTTCTATCTACGCTGTCACATGCCTTATCTATATCCACAAATGCACAATATGTTTTCTTTCGGATGTCCATACATTTCTCTAGCACTTGTTGAAGTATGAACAGCTGATCACGACATCCCCTCCAATGCATAAACCCACTCTGTATACCACATATTCTGTCAATAGTTGTCTTCCTCAATATTTAAATTCAGGAAAATGAAATGCTTTATTAAATAACTAAAATTATCCCATCACAGTGCGCTTGGCATTTGAAATTAATAGCTTGAAATATAATAATTAGTGACCTTGATTGTTACATTTCGGGTTATGATAATTTAGAGTATCCTGTTGGGGTCATTACAAAAAAATCCTGCACTCAACTAGTGTTTTGTGTCGCAGATCAGCTCAAATGTCAGAAATAAAATACTTTCTCATCAGACGTCCAAGTTCACCTATCGGATATGTAAATGTATGTAATGTCTTGGTCCATGTAAAATAAACTTCTTACTAATTCGAGGAAGAAAACAAATTTAACCACGCAAATGATCCCCAACATGATTTAAGCCCTTCCGTGACAAAAAATTAAAAATAATGTTTTCGTGATATTTTATCTCTCAAGCAAAAGTTCTTTCTTTGAGTGCATTCATGCCCTTGAGCAAGCAAAAAAACGTGGAAAATGCAGGGTCGTTTTTAAAACCGCCTCATTTACATGCAGTACAATAATGAGAGTGTGGAAGACGCTGGGAATCGGCTGGAACGTAGCTAATAACTGGAATGAAGAAGCGACGAATTCCTGCGGTCAAAGAATACCGTTGCAGCCTCGCTCGGAAGCATTTAAATAACGCGAGCCCGAGCTAAAGAGGAATGCATTCACGCAAGCAATGACATCGCCAGGATTCCTATTTGCGTGCAATATTCGTTACGAGCTTCGTGTTTTAATAACCTCACGAGACTATCCCCCATCGTTGTGACAACTATTAAATTACGACACGACGAAGCCGTTGAGTCTTGCCAAGTGTTTTTCAGTGTTAACAGCTAAAGGCGCTGAACGTAAACCAAATTTTATTGCACACTTGTATACCGAATACATTTACATTGATACCATTATATTTATATATATCACATATATTTATATCAATGTATATTTATTCTCTCACCATCCACATCACCACCGTACATAGTTATAATATAGAACTATATATTTCAGAAATGGCCTTTTGAGCTATTTCAGAAATATATAGTAAAGTTATTGAGCTATTTCAGAAATAGCCACAAAATTATTGAAAGAAAGGGACATAGTATGGATTAGAACATGAGGATTTAAGATTATTAAATGGTGCCAAAGTACCATAACAATTGAGGGCCTGAGAGTCAAAGTAATACAAGTAACAAACAGCGTCCAATGTCACCTGTATCACTTTACTCCGGTAAGAAATGGCAAAAAAAGTATCTTAAGAGTTCGGCGGCTAGATCGCAGCACCATACGTTCGAACACTTGTATTCCTTTTTCTGTAGCTACCTGACAGTACCCGACGGTATCAACTTAGAACACATGCACTTATTTCGTTTGTCGTGTCTATTTTACTTGTATTACTTTGACTCTCAGGCCCTCAGTTATGGCGCAGAAAGGATGGAAGTTGTTGTGCCTAGATCATTTTATAGTTTATCCGCTGAAGTTGCGATCCAAAAATCAAAATTTTTCTTTATCAAAGGAAAAAGTAAAATTTTTTACTAAACGACTAAACCAACTAGAATTTTTTTCTGCTATAAAGTTTATAATTTTTTGTTAGTAAATAGTTCTTTGGAATTTAAAAAAATATAAAAACCTAGAATTATGATTGTAAAAAATCAATTTATGTAATTTAAACTCAAAGCAGTAAATTCAAACATTCATTTACATTTAAATACTATACGCTATGTTATTCATAGCCTACATATTGTCATTTATGTATTTATTTGGTGGCCTGATGGTGATTTTCGGGTTTCCAAACGTTCGTAGGACGAATGTAGGGCCTATACCGATCCAGTTCCTAAATTCAAATACTGATGCCGAAGAAATACTGATGTTAGTTGTTACCAGACCCTGAACAAGCGAAAGCCTAAAGCGGGGGCAACGATGTTGTTGTTTTTCATTCTAATTGCTGTCGATATTGTTCTTGTTAAGTGTTTTCTATTTTTTCTCTGAACTTGCACTTGTGTCAAATAACCACGTTTGACTCGCTTGAATAATTTCCGCGCGTGCCCGCTCGCTTCTTTGGAAAAAGCGATTGTAAAAAAAAGGGCAGAGGGTAGGTATACCGAGGGTGTGATACCTAATAGTGGAAGTTGGCACGGAGTGAGTTCCGGCTGGCCGCGAGTGGGAAAAAGAGCCGTTTTGTGGGAAGACGCCAGTCGCGCATTGTTCTCGGTCTTTGGCTCTTAAAGGAGAGGAAGGCATTCGTCTGTCGTCTGGTGGGCGTTGGGGGGGGGGGGGGAGGGGGGTCGGAAGGAGGGAAAGGGGGGGCTGGGGGGCACTGTAAGAAGGCGAGACGTGAGGAGGAGACTGGAGACGCCGCCGGGTCCCGAGGAGAAATAAGGGGATAGGACGGAGGTCGCAGTCCTTTCCCTTTCCTTTCCCCCCCCCCCTTCCCTCTCTTCTCTCTTTCACCACACCTCCTTGGAAACAGTGAGAGGAAGTTGACGTTTTTAGATAGCATGAGCGAGGCATTCATTACAATTTGGGATCGGGTTGGTATTGAGCTAGGAGGTTGGAATATACAGGAGGCACTGTTAACGAGTTTTCAGTTTGGTCAAAATTCCGCCATCTTGGTTTATCGATAGTCTCTCTGCGCCAAATGCAAGGAGCCTACATAGTGTATTATTCGTGGCCATATGATTGCCTGGCTCGTGCTACCTTGTACTCTGTATGTTTGTGCTGCTTGATGTTGAACTATTTATGGCCACTTAGTCCTCTTTGGATTATTGAGCATTTCGCCAGAATTAGCGGATTAACTTGTGGTATCTTTGTGCATACCTAATTATTTTATTTAAATTTTTAAATTACTTGACTACTTTTGTGAACGTTCGATTTCCTTTGGCTAATATTGTATTTAATATCACTGGATATGCAGGATAATAGTTAGCGTGGGACCATAGCATTACTCTTATCGAGCTTGACTTTTGTTTTTAGCTTGGCAAAATGTTCAACGTAATCAAGGGGCTTTCTAATTGTGTATTTTGGGCTAGAAAAAGATAACTGGGTAATAATTTTGCGAAAGCTACCATAAAATCAAGTGTATTAGCCATAGTATAATCTGCCTAACTAAGAAGAGTCCAAGTCGCCTTAGTGGAGTAAATTCAGAAGGTGTCAAGTGTCGATAATGGAGAAGTGAGCGTCTTGAATACCGCAATCTAATTGAGATGATAATTGCGTAATTATGCTACTGTTCTGTTATCCTTATTTCGCGTATACTGTAGAATTAAGTTTACAAGAGTCTCTGCCTATCAGATCATAGCCATTTACTATGACTAAGTGTCTTAGCATTAGTAAAATCTGACGAGCCATGTGGCTGAGAAGGACCAAGATTGTGTATATGCATTAAAGGTATATTATATAAAATAAAAAAAGTGAACAAAGAAGTTCTTACATTTGCGAGAGAAAGTGTATTACAGTATATTTCCGAGTTATAATCAGAAGTTTCATTAGAAGTTTATCATTGATCCTTAGGCAAATGTCAATGTTTTGGTCAAATTCGGCGTGGCCTGTTCTACCCAAGCACCCCTATTCTTGCCACGCTTCCACTCCATGTCCAGGATCTATAACGCCCCCTCCAGTATATTCAAATCTCCTTGGTATTGAGCTTACTCGTGTGGAAGGATTTTGTTATCTGGGAAGCTAGATCACCCGCGATGAAAGAAGCAAGAAAGACATTGCTAGCACAATAGCCCAAGCAAAGACGGCATTCTACCAGAAGAGGAGTCTGCTTACAGGTAGTAACACAAGCCTGGAAGTAAGGAGGCACTTAACTAAAACATGCATAAATAAAATAACAGCTGCAGTGCAAAAGAGATGAAAAGCAATTGACATATGGTATCACCGAACAATGATGTTAGTTAAATGGACGGAGAGAATCATCAACGAAGAAGTCCTACGAAGAGTCGGAGAGAAAAGAAGCATCACGAATCCTATACGAAGAAAAAGATACACACTTACTTGATACATTTTGCTACACAATAGCCTATTGAAAACAACAATGGTAGGAGAAATGGATGGGAATAATGGGATGTTTACGTGATTTTTCCTGATACCAATAGCTGAAACTGCATTATGTCTAGGGCATAAAAATATGTTTTGGTATTTCATCTGAGTGTCATTTATGTAATCTATAGCTGCTTGAAGATAGCTTTCAATATGGCCGCCCTCAAACAGGTTGTGACGTTATTTGCTCGTATTCCTGGATATTCCTCGTCGTATAAGCTGAATGCGTGGCCTTCATTTGAAATATTCTTACAATATTTGGACAAGTAAAAGTACATAAAAGCTCATTTCGACTAGTATAACAGGTAACCTATATCCATGGAGGTGGCATTGCATTACAGGCAGTTTTAAAAACCCTAAGACACCATTAGTGCAATATATTTTAAGCCCGAGTCTCTCATTATAAACCCATCACATTGTATATATCCATAATTAGAGAGCTTGGCACAGTGGGCAGATTCAGCCGCGGTCTCTACCATCACCAATACTACTGTGCATATACTTAAGGACATGTCCGCGGGGACTACCGACTTGGATACAGGTAAATGACGTCACAAGGCGTGTCTTGCCCCGCTAATATCTTCAGTATTTGGCGATTTTCCTTGTAATGATACGACATTATTATGCATCTCACACCACATAAACGTTTATTTTTTATAATTCTCATTCAATTCTCTACACGATGGTAAGGTTTTTTCGAGATTTTTGATGCAAACACCATATTATAGAGGAAGACTTGAGAGTGGAATGCTTGAATGAAGGACGTAAAAGGGAATAATTTAGAAGGAATTAAGCGGATGGCTCATGGGAGAGCTAAGTGGAGAGATGGAGCAAACAAATCTTTGGATTGATGACCGTTGATGATTATGATGATGATCAGGTTGGTGTGGTGGCTTCCCATCCCGAGGGCCAGGGTTTAAATTCCGGCGGAAGCAGAGATTTTACGGTAAATTCCTCAACCTTCCTTGGGTGTCATTTGGGGAGTATGTGCTTCAAGTGCAGTACTCTGTCCGTCGGATTGGACGTTGAACCATGGTCCCCTTGGTGATTTTTGTTAAAAGCTTGCTAATGCCGACGCCGGGTTTCTCTCCACCCTTACTCCATTCCACCAATTACCCTGCCCTCAGAAACCAACCCCTTTTGTATCCCTTAATGGCGCAAATTATCTCAGTTGTCGATCACCTTCCCTAATAACTAAACCAAACGAGATATTATTACTATTAGTGTAATTTACCAGTTAAAGTGGGTTATCCTTTCAGTTTTTTTTACCTGAACAATTTATTTCTTAATCGCAGCTTGCGTCCTAACTCTTTTCATACCGTCCACAAAACCTATTCTCTTTCTTCCCCTTCCCTTCTTACCTAACGTCCCCCCCCCCTTGTCACGGCCTTCGGCAACCTTTTTCTTTATTATTTATTTATTATCTCGCACAACCAAAAACGCCACAATGGCTAGTAACATTGGTCGATGTAACAAAATAAATAAACACAGAACAAAAATAAAGAAACAAATGAAGAATTAAATTTAAAAAATGACACAAGCATAATTAACTAAAATTTGGAGTACCATTACCTAAGTGCCGTTTGACAAATGATTTGAAGATGTTGGGCGGAAAGAAGAGGCCAAGATGCGTTGAGGACAATATGTTAAATTTAGAGGGGATTCGGTAAAACAGGGAACGCCGTGATCGGGAAAGCCGGAATTTCGGGATGTGTAGGAGATTGAAGTTTCGCGTGGGGCGAGGAGGGACACGAATTGGAAAGAGAGAGAGAGAGAAGGTCGCAGGAACGAAGCTGTCCATACTGCATAAGAATTTCAGGTCAGATAGTGTACGGCGGTGGGAGAGCAGATGAATAACCAGGAAGGACGAAATGGATTCACGGATTGAATTCTTGAGTGAGGGAATGCGATGACGGGCAATGGCTTGGAAAAAATTGACAGGAGGATTTATAATTTTCAGAATATATGGGCAAGCAGTTGACCTAATTGGTGCGCAGTATTCTAAGATTGAGAGGACGCAAACAAAGAATTCTGTTCAAAGGGCCAGGGGATCTTGAATGACTGTGTGACGGTACAATAGGCCAACCACCGCCATCGCCTTGCCCACAAATCTTTTTATGTGGTCTTGGAAATACAGCTTAACTTCAAAGATGACACCTAGGTCGCATGGGATCTCACTGCTGGAATAAGGCTATTTTGGAGTGTTTCGCCCACTACTGCCCCTTTCAACCACCTACTTTGCATCCTTCTAATCTGCTCTAGAAGTTTCCTCTCCTCACCCAACATACAAAGCACTTCATCGTTTCTCCTTAAGTATTTATTCGTTTTTTATTGTTTCGTCTTAGTTTATTGTTGATTTCGTCAATAATACTCCGTTTTTTTTTCTCGAAATCTGCGATGTGAGTAAAATCATCTTGGATATATTTCTTCTGATCAGTGACCTTGTAATTCCTACAGTGTTACTCTTTCCCATCCCCCTCCTAAACCCTCCTAGTCATTACCGAGTAAGTCATTTGTTATACTTGTAGCTTCCTACCTGTAGCTCGGTCAAATATTTTTGCCATGTGCGATATCAAACTTGTTGCCTCAACTTTTTCGCATGTTTTGGCATCACTCTTCTTCGGCATGGGAATGAGCTCTAACAAATATCTTTCGACCAAGATCATTCTTCATAGATCCGACAAGTAAGTCCGGAATGTTTTCGTTTTCCGTTCTTCCCCAAACTATTAAGGAACTTTGCGGTTATATAGCATAACCCTACGGACTTGTTCCTTTCCATGCCCCTTAGCGCTCTTTCGTTCTTACTATCAAGGATGCCTGTTGCTATGCTATTCACGTGAACATTACTTGCGAGTTCTATATTTATATCAGTATGCCTAATCTCTTTTTACTGAAACTTCTTCGACTTTTGCCTTTCTTCTTTCCTGGATCTCTGAACGTTGTTGGAATATGATAATTTAAATTTATTTTTATCATCACATGACACAAAGTATTGGCAGAATGTCTTAACTGCTCTTCTATAGAGCGTTCCACATTTAGTTGACATAATGGGTCTTATGGAGAACGGTGTTGCCAAACTTACACTCCGTGTGTCTCCTCTAGGCCTCATCGCAACCATTTCCGGCACTTCAGTATATCATAGTAATTTTAGGGGATAATATTTGCAAATCGGAAGATTCCTAGATGTGCAGTTAGCATGCTGCATAGCACGTTGTTGATTTTACTACTGCTATTGGCAACATCGCACCTCCGGCCTTAATAAGATTTACAAAGGAAGACGAACCTGCATAAGAACCATTACGGTTAACTAAATGTGTAATGCTAAATATAGATGTGGCAAATAAACTGGAGAGAAGATCTATTGATCTACGCCACGGAAACCTGAGAACCAATGCAATTTATTTACTTCAGCCTTTTGCCTTCGTTAGTTGACTGTGAAGTGTTCCCGGTTAATTAATAGTTTATCTACCTGAAATATACGATACGCATGCGAATATACGTTTTTAGAGGGAGTTTAAAAAAAACAGGTGCCGTTCTTGTGTCAATGGATTGAGGGAGAAAATATGAGACGAATTTTCCTAAGAAAAATTTACAATGGTGCGATAGATTTCTATAAGTGAAAAGAACCAATCGGCGATCGGCTGGAGAGTTTATGCGAAAGCCACAACACGGGTGATTACCTATTTTTTAAATGAAAATTTACACCCTGCCACACACCCTTGAGATGATTCGCAGGATACAATGCACACCTTGTATGGTTATGGCAAGTTGGTCATTGGCGTGTGATTATATTCTCCATAAACCACTTACCTGATTGTGATCTGTTGGTCTTGGTCCCTGACTAGGTGGCCAAGAAACCGTAGTCCAAGAAACACAATCAGATTGCGAGAGTGTCTACAGTTTTTGATTTGGAACGGTTGGAGAAGGGTAGGACGTACGCTGAGATGAAGGAAGAAATACTAGAGGCCGTGCAAGTGTAAAAATCTGGAGGATTTTTTCTCACCTCCATTAATACCTACCATTAACCTGTAGATTACTTTAATGAATGAAAGAACGAATGCTTGTTGAGTTGATCCCCGGCGCGAGTTGACCTCCCGTAAATCAGTCAACACCTTTCCTTTCCCTTTCAACCTTGAAGTTACGAAAGGTGCAGTCTGTTACGGATTTTGGAGATGTTCTATTCATTAATACTGTCAGTTCCGTGACAGTTCCGTCCTGGCCGTGAGAGCACGCCACTTGGGAGGGTTGATATTCCTGTTTCCGAATTTTCCGTCTTGACGATCCATCTCGAGGACTATATTTCTCCGTTTATTTTATACCATATCTATACTTTACTATCCCTTCGGCGTGACACCTTGATATTTGTTAGCAAAAGATTACTATAGTAAGAAAATTATTATTTTGCGATTAAATCTGTTCATATGTATGTAATCGAATTATTACAAAAAATGTGTCATATGCCATAAGGCAACGCGTTAACATCGCATTGAATTACCAAAAAACCAAATCGGTATGATGAAATTTTTTCACTTTTATCTATAGACGAGCGGAAGGTACCCGTTGAAATTCAACGGATGTGAAAAACATTAAACTTATCTTATAAGAAAACCAAAAAGCCTGAAGAAAAACTGTATGCGTGGTAATTTGAGGAGTTCGTAACCTATCTTGTATGTTGTGTTCGTTGTAGTGGACACGCTGACCGTATTCCAGGTGCACGGAGAGATCAATGGGCCACGCAGACTCATTACTACTTAAATAGCAAAGGTTGATAGATGGTCACCTCGTCCCTCTGGTTCTCTTGAGCCGTCTTCGGAGTGACTAACAGCTTGATCGCTTCCCTTGTGTACAGACATATACTTGCATTCAATGACTTAATTGAGTTGCACTATTCAACGTTGATATGTGCGTTGAGTATCTTAATCAGGATTGGAGAGTAGGGTACAATCCAGCGGTTTACAACGTCAAAAGGAGCATTTGCACCAGCAGCCATGTTTATTTGTCCTATATGAATCCTCCATCATCCGGAATGCGCCTTCGGCATAAAGGGTAGCCATAATTATTGGTTTCGGTTACTAAATAAAAAATCTATGGTGATTCTTTGTGCACTTGCCGTTTTTCATGCACGGTCGTTAATTGCGTAGAATTTCCGTTCTTCTTTCGGGTAAGAAGCATGTACTGACGTCATTATAATTTCCGCCATATTGAAACAGATTGAAGGTTCGAAACAGATGGGTCTGTATTTGAATCAGATTTATAGCGGGTTACCCGTCCGTAAGTTGGGTAAGGATGAAATTAGTGCGGTTCTTAGCGTGACCCGAGAAACACCACGGGGAGATGCTCATGAGATCGCTAGTGGACATGTCTTTGAGCATCAAAGTCTAACCTATGTCGTTTTTCTTGCAGGTACTCAATTTCTCGCAAAGAAGACATTCATTTTGCTTTAGAAGATTTTTTCGAAAGGTTAATCTTTTTTCTATTTGGCATGTTTATGGATATATTTTTAACTCCAAGGAGGGGAAACACAGCGGCAAGTGAGAGTCTTGAATAGGCAACTCGATGATTGAATGCACCTAAGTTAACTGCATTTTAACACTTTTATACATATGTAAATAACTCGTGGCGTTTGTGATGTGGGAATTGGTCTAAAAAACAGTTCGCAATCGTAATGAGAGGCACACGGTTCCACTACGTGTAATACATCTGAGTTTTAAACGATAATAAACAGAGTTTGTTGTAGCAACAGAGGCATTGTTACCATTGCTATTTGCTGCACGTAAATATTCTTGCACATTTAATTGTGTAATGTATTTAATTCCTTTATGTGTTTCGTTTACTACGTAAGTGTTCTCTCATATACATGTAGTGCCCCTATGAGAGCGGCTTTGAGAATAGACGTTGAAGAGTATACTTGTTGTAAATATGCATTGAATTTATCGATTACCCCCTGAAGCGATCTACCATGGGGCCCTTGGGACTCTGGGCCATACTTACAGGATACATACTGTATACGGATTTTCTTTCTACGTACTATCATGGGCCTGCAGGAAAGCTTGATATTTAAATGCTAGAGGCGTGAATATCCTCTGAAAATCAAATCTCTGGTTGACAAGGAAATATGATATTGTTGATTCCAAAGAAAAATGTGAGATTTTTCAGCTGAAAACACGAATTTCAGACAGAGCATAGAAGAAAATCAATTGATAAAATTAGAAACTTCATTTATTCAGCCCTCCGATAAAAGAAATTCCAGCCCTATATATTGAGTGAATGTACTTTTAAAAAGCACAAAATGAAACCACTGCACCGAACCCAATGCTTAGCATGGTCCACCAGGGGGGACCTTCGGGGGCCTTTTGGGGCCCTTAGGGCTTTTTAATATACCTAGACTATGATACAACCAGATATCTTTTCTATCTACAAGCCAAATTCCAGCTCAATCGGTCCAGTAGTTTTTGCGTGATGGAGCAAAAGGCAGACAGACACCATTACATTTTTATATATTACTAAGGATCACACCCCTAACCCTGAGAAAAGGGTTTTGGTTCATTGAGCCCAACAGTGTTTGTTGTCTACCAGTAACAATCAGGGTGTCCGGCGACCTGGAAAACCTTGAAAACCGGGAAAACTCAGGGAAATATTTTATTCTGGAAAACTCAGGGAATACTCGGTGAATTTTTGTATTTTTCCGAAAAACCCTTGAAAATGCATGGCAGCCGATTTCCATTAAGGCAGAGAAAGAGGTTTAACCTGCGCCTTTGCTTGCATTATACTCTTATTATATAGGCTAAGCGTAGCCTTGCGCTCCCTGTTCATTTGATTCTCTTTTCATAGCTGTTTGCCCGCTTGCAGCTTGTGCTTCGTCATCCCACCCCACTCTCCCTATGCGCAGTCTAGGGAGCCGATTGCATAACAAGGCAAATTCCACACGGAATAATTCCCATGTAAAATGGCCGCTACGAATGGAATCGGAATTGATGCCGAAATCTGTCCCCGGAAACAGAATTTCACGCGGAAATCAAGATTCTGTTCGAAGATCCGTGCGAATGGAATTCTTGGTGTGGCCAAATTTACGATAAATCTAAACGTCTGAGCATGCGCAGTGGCATTTCCCGCATTATACGAAAACCAATCGGCCGGCAACCTAAATGGATAATTGGGTGTTGTTATATATGTAATTGATAATCCTTTCCAAATAATATCAACCCTCCTCGTTTTAATGTTTGCAGAAATGTTTTTGAAGGAGCGGAAATACATTTTGCGGTCACTGCGTACGGAAATCACGGCCCTCGGGGTCGTAGTCGACAGGGCCACTGTACAGGGGCAATCCAACCTAATTAAAATTCGTGAATTGTCCAAAAAATACAATTTTGTTTTACATAATTTAATGCTTTTGTGCGTTAGATCCGTACCTATCACAAAGCAATTAATTCACAGTTTCCAAAATGTTCATGTAAAGTGCAGTGAAGCCTTTGGGGAGAAGAGGAAAGGTACCAAGGTCTCAAGAGAAAAAGAATAAGAAAGAGGTACATACTGCAAAAATTTCAAGAGCTGCAAACCAAAATAACGTAATTTCTTGAAAAGCCGAGAAATTTGTTGCTGAAATTGCATCGGAAATGCACTAATTGAAAAATGTCACACCAGTTTCTTTTATTCACATGCTCTTTATCAAACTAGTCTGAATCTATTTTATTGTGTCCAAATTGCACCTGACTCAGAATTTTGTTGTCAGTTAACCGTTTTTGTTTATTTGTTGGTTGAAATAAAACCCGTAATACTCCACATTCCTTGTATACTCTTACGTTTTTAACTCAAAGTAGGGACCGAAATTTTTCGTTTTTTCATGTTGGCAACATTATGACGATTTTATTAGAAATTCATTAAAAATATGTTTGAAACAAAGTGCAGCAAGACCCTGGAAAATGCAAAACATTTGCCTGGAAAACCTGGAAAACTCAGGGAAAAAAGAAATTGAGATTCACCGGACACCCTGAACAAACATGTGTTCCAAATTAAAAAAAAAATCTGTCCAGTGGTTTAGGAGGAGATGTGGAAAATACGCACATGCATACATACATTGACTTTTATGTTTTTTAAAGATATCATTAATAAGAACACGGATGCTAAGTTGAACGCAAATCTGTACAAAAATGGAAATAGCTCCAGCCTCCTTAACACAAGGTAACTTCAGTAGAGTTTCTCAAACTCATGAGGCATGAGGTGAGTGTATTTTTAGTGAAAATTCTCTCTCTTGAGGTAACTTGGGAGATATTACGCAGATGTGCAATGCCAGACGGATGCGTTGAAAATAGCGGTGGCGTTTTGGAGAGTTGGGGTGTTGCTAAGAATTAGTTGTCGGCACTCCCCATTTGCCTCTCCAGACTCCGGACGCGTGCTCCTATCTCCTGCGCATACCAATCGGCTTCCCTCAGGGTTTTTGATTGCTTCAACGCTTTTTCACCTCCTCATTGATAAACCCTTTGGTCACGACTGAAACGTACACCCTTCAATTGAAAGATGAAAGAAGAAAATAGAGAAAAGTAATGACGGAGTTAATGAACTCATGAAACGGGCTCATAAAACATTCCTGTTTATGTATTGGATGGAATTATTGTTGACAATTGCACAAGGTTAAAAAAATACATAAAATGCATACCTGCCAAGCATGATAGAGTTTCGGAGAAACTTCAATGGTCAGTAAATCAAGAACTCGTCTGGAATCGCTCTACCGTTTATAATTTCATTTCCGCATGCCGAATTCAGCGTAAGATTAGAGTTAAAATCAGGTTTGTCTTGTGCTAGCATTGAAGCTTTCTTTAAAAAATGTGTAAGTAAGCTTGAAATTAATATAACAATGTAACCACTATCTATAGCCTACAGGTCAATTTGACCAATTAAGGTCACCAAGCTTGCAATACGGTCACCAGTACCTCTACTACTTTAAATGGGTATACTTGTGAATACATGTAAAATCATTCAACTCTAGTAATGTATGCGTAAAATTTAAGTTCATCGAAGTATTTTGACATAATCTGTCATAAATATCGTTGATATACGAGGGAAAGGTGAAAATGCCTCAGCCTGACAGTGATATACGGTGTTTTTTTTAGTTTTCTACGAAGTCTTCTTTTAATGCAATACCTCTGTTCCAACGTTTATCCAACACATGGATTCTGGAAGGTTTCACAATTACCCATCTTTGGCTGCTATCACTTCTTCATATGATTTAAAACGTTTTCCAGCCACAAATTTCTTTAGAATTTGAATTGGTGGAAGTCAAATGAAGCCAAATCGGGTGATTAGGGTGGATATTCCAACAGTTCGGGCCACAAATTCCTCAGATTTCATTGCTAAAGACATCATGTGCAGGTCATCATGTGCATGTCCATTGTCCTGATGAAAGATGATTTTTTTTCTTTTGGATTCCGTGAGTACATATCATTTCGTGAGTTTTTTACGATCCAGGCCTCTTATCACAGATTTTTGCAACCTACTGGTCAGGCAGACTTACGTAGCGTTGGCGTTGGACAGTTATTTACTACCCATTTCTAGGTAATTAATTAAAATAATCACTTTTGCATATCAGAAGAACACTTTTGTTCCTGAGCCACTGGCTTCCACCCACTGCTTTGATGGCGGTTTCATTTTTGGTGTGCAGTGGTGAATCCGTGTCTCATCCATGTTAGAAAATGGTTGACAAAAGCGGTTGGATTCTTTAAAAAAAATAAACGGTCTAAACTCTATTGCTAAATTCGCTTTTGCATTTGTTTTTGGTTAGCATTCCACAAGGGCGGCACCCATCTTAAAAATATTTCTCGTACTTAATTCTTGATGTAAGATGAGCCATTTAACTTTCTTCTGAGATGCCTACAGCCTCAGCTATCTCATTCCTTCAATCGTCAATATGCAAATATCATATTCTGCTCTTTCTCGATGTTTTCGTCTGTGGTTGCGGTTTTTTGCCGTCATTCATCTGAATCATCTTCAAGAGATGTACGACCACGTTTGCATTCAGCCAACCATTTCTTCATTGTTAAAAAGTAAGGAGGAGGATGCTAAATAAAACGTTTCCAACTTCGAATTAATATCCATTGGCAATAATTTTTCCAACGCGTAGAATTTAATGATGGGACGAACATGCAGTCCATTTCATCGAGTCTCACACAACATATCTATTTGAAAATACCGTAGAAAGAAAACAGTTTGACAGATGAACACTTAATTAACATTTATGTGACACGTGTACCAACTAAACGTAAATAAAAATTCTTGAGTAGCAATGACATCTTTGTGCTACGCCGAAAACTTTTCACCTTGTCCTCGTATGCCAATGCATTGAACTCCATAAGGCATCATTTATGTTGCCGCGAGACGAGACGAGACTTAGGGTCAGTCTCGTTTTTCAAACTCGGGTCTCGTCTCGAGTTTCGTCTCGTGAACCTCGGTCTCGTGCGAGACTCTCGTATCGTCTCGTTTTCCAAAACAAAAAAAACACTACACGATAAAAACCCTAGTTTTCTCAGGGTTAAGCCGTGTTCGAAACGAAGGGCAGGAGGGTGGAAGGGACAAGAGCGCCCTTCTGCCCCCTTCGGAAGGGTCATGAACATGTATATGTATGTTCATGGGAAGGGTACTTCTCAAGCCTCGAATCGACGCTAGAGCCACAATTGGCGAAAAAATGTACAGAGAACAAATGAAGTCCGAATAGGTTCTTTGCGAAGCAGTTAACTTTTCCATCGATCTTTTTCATTTAGTTATTTGCTGTTTTAATATCTTGTAATGCAAATGAAAACAGCAATTAATTATGTTTAACTATAGGGTATTCATTGTTGTTCTTATATTCATTTTAAATATTCTAATATCACTGTTTTACTCAATTCTTGAAGTCATTTTGTCTAATATTCTCTCCCGATGTCTGAATTTTGCAGCATTAGGCATTTCTTTTAATAACAGCTTTCATGTCATTCGGATTAATTGCTATATTATACGTATATACGTAGTTAACCACTTTCTTCATTCCGTGCTTTAGTATTTTGCGTAGTTATCTGTAGTGATCTTTCGTGGAATACCTGTATATCAATGAAAGTTACTTCCACATTTGTAAACTTTCCTTTTCTCGTCCTGTCAGCTTCTTGATGGCCTGTAGATATATGTATGGTAAGATCTACAAAGCAAAATTAAATACAGTATTTTCTTTAAGTATTACAAGATTTTCGGGTACCTTTAAGTGTAACTCTCAAATAATAAATAGCGTTAACACATGCATTGGTAAGTATTATGATGTTATAGCGTCATTATAATGACTAGGTATTTGAGATTTATCTAGTTGAAATTTGTCTAAATCACATTAGGTGGTTTAGTTTACCTAATGAAGTATGGATTGTAATTTGTTTAGTTATTCAGACCCGATTGTATTATCTCGCTATGTTAGTATATCTCCTTTCGATAAAGCTCCGGTCAACTAACCAACAGGCTTATATACTGTACGATGTTAAAAATTTTAAGTTTAAAAAGTAAATGGAAAATCAACGTCAACTTGCGGTTAACATAAACCAGTCATTATTACACCATACATTAGAATTAAATGCTTTTAATTGGCATTTTAACAATTGATAAGAATTAAAAATAATATTTCTTCATAACTGTGAGTGATAAACATTTCATGTAAAACATAGATATAATATTTTACAATGAAATAGTACTGAAAAAAACATTTATTAGATGCTTTTTACTGTGTCATTATATTGCTTGCAACTAGAAGCCATGCCAAATTTTGAGCAGAATGGATCAACATAGCAATGTATATATGAACATAATCAAAGTTATCCCGCCGCACTTTGAAGGCCAGCACGAAAGCACCAAACACAAAAAAAGTCCCATGATTCTCCGTCTCAAAATGGCTTAAAGCGCAACGGCAAGGGGTCGAAAGTGTGCATCGCTTGCGCCCTTTCTATCCGACCTCTTCCCAAGGGCCCTTCGCGCGGCCCCTAACGTTGCGGACACCCTTTCCAAGATGGCCACCACCACCGAAGCGCCCTTCAAGGGCCCTTAGGTGCCGTTTCGAATACGGCTTTAGTGATGATCGCCAAATCAGTAAACTCGAAATCGTCACGACATTCATGTGAATTCCAACTGTTTATAAAGTTGTACTAATTTAATATATCCAAATGAATGTACCATTTAGCAGTTATTGTAAATTATTACGTCCAAAAAATAGAGCTCAACACTGGAGGAAACATTTCTCAAAAAGCCTCAAAATTAGTGATGTGAAAGAAATAGAAAATCAAACTATTAAACATAAAAAAATTTACTGATCCAAAGCACGAAATACAATTTATTTTGATTTTTCCTACCTATTTAGGTTTTAAAACCATAAAGTTAGGATATAGTTTTTATTTCTCCGTCCAAATTGCACGTTACCCACGAGTTCACACAAGAGTAAACTTCCGGCGGATTCTTGGTTCAAACGATTTCTGTGTTTACTGATAGTCACTGCTGCCCGTAAAAACAGTCTTTCAGCCGCTACCGCTACCGTTTACGTGGTTGACTACACTAAGCGAATGGGGGCAGTGGACGTACAAAATCAACTTTTTCAATCCTATCTAATCGAAAGGACTAAGGAAATGGTATAAGAAAATCTTCCACAGACTTTTAAGTATTCTAGTGCTAAATTCTGTGATAAAACATCGCGAAATTCTTGTTAAGAAATCGATCATCCATCTCTCAGAATCGAATAGGTAGAAAATCTATTTGTAAACAACGGTAGAGTAACTAAGCAAGGAGTGCGAAATACCAGGCATTTATCAGACAATATGCTTCCATGACTCAACGACAGGAATACCTCGAAAAAAATACCTTACCGACCTAATCTAGTATCTACACTTAAATCACTGTTCAATCCCAGGAAATGGGAACTCAGGCATCAGACAACACACTATAGAAAAGTCTGTCTCTTACTAGACTAAAGCGTAAGAGCCACGAAAAAAATACTTCGCCTATACGATGAACTCAAGCTCGTTCATGACCAAAATTACAATTGCGTAACAGAACAAACTTAAGAGTATCAGGCGATAATTTTTAGAAAAGTGTAACAGGCTGTATTATCACAGAAAAACACTTGTAGCATTCCACACAGGTTTATTAAACCGACCTAGGTTTCGGCACTGGCATTGCCATTCATTCATTCATTACAGTAATCTACCGGTTAGAGGTAGGTTGTGATGAAAGTCAGAGAATATCCAACGAACTCTTACACGTGCTGTGCCCTTTCTACCTCTTGTATTTCTTTCTTCATCTCAGCATAAGTCCTACCTTTCTTCATCCCGTCCAAAAAATCGATTCTCTTCCTTCCCCTTCCCCGCTTACCCAACATCCTTCCCTCTATCACGACCTTCAGCAAACCATCGTCCCTCATTACCCCTTCCAGCCACCTACCCTGCCTTCCCCTAATCTCATCTATAAGTTTCCTCTCCTCGCCCACCATGTCAAGCACTTCCTCATTTGTCTTCCTTTCCGTCCAACCTTCTCCATCGCACCTTCTCCATCCTCCTCCACACCCACATCTCAAAAGCCTTCAGCCTATTTTCGTCTTCCTTTCTCAAGGTCCACGTTTCTGCCCCATACAACGCCACACTCCATATCAAGCTCTTTACTAGCCTCTTTTTTACATCCTTACTTAAGGTCCCCGTCATCAGCTCCCTTCTATTATTGAACGCTTCCTTCGCTAGCGCTATTCTCCTCCTAATGTCTTTGCTACTATGTCCTCTTTCTTCTAGCGTACTACCCAAGTAATTAAATTGTTCTACTTGCTCCAGTTTGTGACTTCCTACTCTAATCACCAGCTTCGCTTTCTTTGTCCTACCAAATCTCATTACTTTTCTTTTCCTATTATTTATCTTCATTCCGTATTTCTCACACTGCTTTTCCAGTGCATCTACTAAAGTTTGAAGTCCTTTCGATGACCGACTCACCAACGCCTGGTCGTCTGGGAATCTAACCGACTTTATCCACTGGCCTCCTACTTTCATTCCCACGTCTAGCTCATCCCATGCCTCTCTTACCATTTCCTCAGAATAGATGTTAAAAAGTAAAGGCGACAACGGGCACCCTTGCCGTACCCCGCGACCTATAACTGCCCACCCTGATTCACCGTCCGCTACCCTTACCTGAGCCCTCTGCCCCATATATAAGTTTCGGATGAGTCTCCTATCACGCCAATCTATTCCTATTTTCCCCAGTATCTGCATTAGTTTCTCCCAGTTTACTCTGTCAAACGCCTTTTCGAAATCTACAAAACAAGCGAAAACATCCTGATTATGCTCTATGTTTCTATCTATAAGTGTCCTCATTACCGCAATCGCATCTCTGGTTCCCCTCCCCTTCCTAAACCCAAATTGGTCATCGCCTAAATAGCACTTTGCTCTGCTCTCCAACCTTCTATTTAGTATTCTCAGAAAGACTTTTGCTGCGTGCGAAATTAAACTGATTGTTCTATACTCCTCGCATTCTGACGCTTTCTTCTTCTTCGGGATAGGTATTAATACTGTTTTCACGAAATCCTCTGGCCATACTACTTCCTCGTAGATCCTGCGAATAAGTTCGAAAAACGATTTTCTCCCCCTACTACCTAGATTCTTCAGTAGCTCCGAAGGTAGGTTATCGGTTCCCACGGCTTTTCTACCCTTCATCTCTTTTAGTGCCCTCTCTATTTCACTCTCAAGTAACTCTAGTCCGAGGTTATCTTTATCTATTGTTCCTTCGTCATCTAGATCTAGGCTAAGGGGTCTATTCTCGCTGTCATATAGCTCCTCTACGTATTCTCTCCACCTTTCATGGATATCTTCCTGTTCGATTAATATCTTTCCTGTTTTGTCCTTAACCTTTGGTATCGCTTGACCTCTCTTACCACCCGATAACATTTTCACCTTGGCGTACAAAGCGCCCACTTCCCCCTCCTCCTGCATCTTTTCCATTTGCTCACATTGTCCCTTCCACCAGTTTTCTTTTGCCCGATTGGTCACTCGCCTGAGTTTATTATTCAATTCCTTGTACTTCCTCTTCCCTACGTCGGTGTTCACGTTTTTCCATATCCTTCTCTCCTCCATTTTCTTTATCATTTCTTCTGTAACCCACTGCTTCTTAACCCTCTTCTTTTCCACCATTCCTATTGTTTTCTCTGCCGCTCTTGCGATGCCTGTTTTTATAACCTCCCATCTCTTCTCTATGGTTCCCATCCGCTTCTCTTCACCTATGTTCTTTTCTACTAGCTCTTGGTATTCCCTCTTTTTCAACCCTTTCAATGCTTCAAGGTTCCACCTCTTTATCTTCCTACCTTTACAAAGCCTTTTGAATCTAACTTCACACTTCATCATCACCAAGTTATGATCCGAGTCCGCATCCGCCCCTGGATAGCTACGACAGTTTTTTACACTGTTCCTAAATCTCTGCCTCACCATTATATAATCAATTTGGTATCTCCCAGTGTCACCCGGCATTTTCCATGTGTACATACGCCTGGGGTGATGTTTAAACCAAGTGTTTGTCACTACTTATTTATTTCTTCTACAAAATTCAACTGCCTTTTCCCCGCGATCATTTCTTCTTCCTAGCCCAAACCCTCCTACTTCTAATCCGTCCCTCCCTTCTCCCACCACTGCATTCCAGTCACCCATCACTATCAGGTTTTTCTTCCCCGGCACTTCTCTAATTATTTCTTCTACTTGCTCGTACACCTCTTCCACCTCTTCCTCCCTATGGTTGCTCGTAGGCATGTATACCTGGACCAGTACGAAATTCGTTGGGCGTGCTTTTATTTCTACCACTAGTATCCTGTCGTTCACCTGTTCAATGTTTACCACCCTCAGTCCCAACTTTGTGTTCAGTACCATGCCTACCCCCCGTTGACTCTCATCTCCCCCACTATAGATCACCCTGTAGTTATCACTCCAATAGTCCCCGCTATCCTTCCATCTAACCTCGCACAATCCCAAAGCATCTATTTTTCCTTTTTCCTTTTCCTGCTTAATATTTTCAAGCTTCCCGGCCCTCATCATGGTCCTTACGTTCCAAGTTCCTATTTTTACCATTGTTTTCCTCCTCCTCTTCCTCTTTTTCTTCTTCTTCTCCCTCCTTTCCCTTGTATCTTCTGATGATGATTCTGTGCAAGGATTTCGTGTGATGACGACCGCGGAGGCCTTGCCTCCCCCGCTGCCGGGCACGACACCCGCCCTAGTGGGCGGCGTCCCGTAGTTGCCAGGAATCAGATCTCTTTGGATGACTTTCATGTTCTGGGAAGTGATAGTTGAGAGGTATCCCACGCGACTCAACGGTATTTTTAACGTGACACCATCACGGAACTACCTTTCGTCTGGCTCCTACCCTTCGACCTATCTGGCATGGGTGGCCCTACCAGGAGCAATGTACTTGCTCCTGCCAGTCCAGCTCTAGGGGTCATTGGAACGCACAAGCCCTTCCACCACGTCAAGGTCGTAGTTCAAGGAAGAGGCATTGCCATTACCAAAGTAAAATACAAAGTATTTTCTGCCTGCGTAACAGACTTCGAAGTGGAAGAAATGATGGACAAACGAAATGCCAGGTAGGAACAAGGGTCCTTATCATTATTTATGACAGTCAAGTGTTGACGCTGACGGAAAATATACCAGGGCCAGAGACTAGAGTAGCCCCTCTTTACAGGACGTTGAGGGTCAACGGGAGATAAGGAAGGAAAAGCAAAATGTTGACGGACTAATTGGTCAGCGTGGTTCTTCTGCTCGGCTCTGGCTCTTAAAAGCATCATAAGTAAGAAAAGACGCACACACCATCATTTCCTGGGTACAAGTGACACCAAGCAAAGGCTCAGGGAGTGTGAGCGAAAAAAGTCGATTTTAAGAACCATTTACATCAAGGTTAGTAAAGGATAAGGTTGTCTCACTCACGGCTCGGGCTCCTATTGGCCTGACGTCACTGAAGACCCAAAGCCCCGCGCTCTTTGAATATCTCCGTTCCGTTGCTTACACGCCGCGGTGTGATCGACTCTTATCAGGAATGCATTCCGAATTTCAGAGCACTTTTTCCTTTTAAATGCATTACGTATTCGTGACCATTAAATAGTCCAAAATTTGAATCATGTATATTGATAGCGATCATTTATGCGGAAAACGGTCGGACGAATGAATGAGCTCCAAGGCTCCATATTTATAGGGATGAATAGTGCAGATTTTACTCCTTGTGACATAAATGGCATTCAAGTGAAAGAGAAAATTAACTTGTACTTGAAAAGGACATAAGGACAAAGTTTATAGCCAATTAAAATCTCTTGCTAGACATGTTGTGCGCGCCGCGAACGACGCCTGTAAGTCGTCGACGCGCGGGCACGCGGTACACTTCGAAAGAGTGGGTACACGACCGGGCGGGCGATAGTAACCACCGGATCACCCTTGACCGCGGCCAGGAGCCTGCTTAGAGCTTATAAACACAAAACAAGCGTACAGTTGTTCACGGGGAGTGAGAGATGAATCGAGAGAGAGAGTTCTTATCTTGCACCACCGATTTCGGTGTCACAACAGACATAAACGTGGCATACGAAAATTTCGGCTCAGACGGAAAATAACAAGTTTAACAAGCCACCTTTCCCGTATTTAAGACAGGTTCTAGTCTTCAAAAACTTTCATTAATATCTACATCTCTGCCCGTCTTTTGCATATGTCTTTCGCTTTTGTCACATTCATGCTTTGTTCCTTACACTTCTTTCTATAGCTACTTATGATTTCGAATATTTCTCCTCTGGGGAGCTTCTAGTGTCAACGTGACTTTCATGGCCTACCTCTCCTCTCAGTCCATTCAAGATGCTATAGTACATGCATTAGGTCCTTTTGCTCATTCTTTCAAATTGACCAAACAAACAAAATCCTTTCATGCCAGTCTATTACCTACCAGATTCACATTCTCTCATGGCTTAATCATTCCTCTCCTTTTTCCTCAACACCGCCATTGACTTATACTCACAATATTCTGCCAAAATTTATACTTATCCTGGAAAACCTATTCTACTTCCTAAGTAGTATGATTACCCAAAATACCACACTATATATGAATGTTAACAGTATATGGTAAGCCGTATATATAATAAATAAATCAAATATTTGCATAGACATAAATGTATACACTTCGTTGAAACAGAATCTGGTTCAGCAGCTAATGACCCATGTTTTTCTTAATTGAAAAGAAAAAACTTTGTTCAGTTCCAAATAAACTTTATTTTTCTTTTCAATCATGGAGGAGTTCCATAAATTTACGCCTCAAACCATTAACTTCATGCTTTTCTTAGTTCAGCATCCTTAGGAAACCTGCACAAGAAAATATAGGATGAATAATAAATTGTGGTACTAAACCCAGGTTATCAAGCAACAGCAATATCTGAAAATTTCAATTGCCAATTTGTAATCCAGATGAAGGAAGTTAGAAGAAATGTTGTATTGTAATGTAAATGGTGTATTATTACTAGACTTAATTTAAATGTTTCAACCAATATTTTACTGCTTTCTCGAAATGAAATACACTTTCCAACACTGAATGAGGACCCAAAGGCAGCACCCCCTCTACTAATACATCTGCTATTCATCAGATATAATTAAAATATCTTATATGTTCTGCTACCTATATTCTTCATGTCACTATTAACTTGGCTCAGGAAGTCAACCGAAAATTTAAAGTTATAATCTATTATTCAAACAAAAACAGAGGTCAAACTAGAAATGATAATATAGTAATTATAATGTTCTCCAAGTAATACTTCAATCTTTTAGTAGCTTTTTCTACTGGGAATGAGAGCATTAGATGAGAGAATTGACATAAGCATATCATATAATTGAAAACGTTTCAATAAATACAATGTATCTTTACTTCCATCCAACTCCCTCTCCTGGGGTCCCCTAATACACTCCCTTTATTGATTCATGCAAATGAGAGAAGTAATAAATAGTTTCATCGGTTTGAAGCTCCAAGAGCATGGTATAACTGGCTTTACATCAGTAAACTTCTCTGTGAATATATAACAAAATCGTTCTCTTTGAAGTTTCATTTCGGAATAGAAGCTGCTTTGAGGTTGTAATTTTTACATCTATTTCCTGGCCCTGGTGTTCCTTGAGAGGTCCAATAATGGACTATTGAGTATCACCAGACAGACTTCACAGAGAGTGCGTACAGGAATAGCTGAAAATTTGCAGTTCATTGCTAAAGTTGCTACGTATGTGACTGTAATGAGCTAAAGTGGCCAAATCGTTTTTCAAATTATTTAGAAAATGAAGATATAAAAAAATTATCAGATTTTATTTTTCTATAGAGCCATTAAGATACTTTATGGAAGAGGAGTTACATGTCACTTTAGGAATACAAGAGGGTTGATCGCTAGCAATAGAGGAATGAACTATGCCGGCATGAGATTAAGCAACCGAAGGAGAGGGTTTCATGACCTATAACCTATCCTGTGGTAATTCTGAATAGAAACATAATTGGAGTTGGTGAGTTTGATTCACGAAAGGGGAGAAAGCGTATGATGAAAGTAAAAATTTATTTTTTATACAAGCCAAAGTAATATTCTCTTTCAGAGTTACTTTTAAATGTAATCAAATACATGACATTTGGGAAAAAAGCAGCCCGAATCAATTAAATTGAAAGAGATAGGCAGGACTAGGGATGAGTATATATTTGATCAATAATTCCTGATTAAAATTAGCAGTATTAGTCATTTTAATCATTAATACGGTGAAGCAGACAATTGGCACTGATTTTATCATTATGTATTTATTAAAGTAAACAACTGAGAAGCCAAATTTTTGCTAAAATGGATTCGGATAACGCATACTCACCACTTTTGTCTTTATAAAATATTTCCTTCAACTTAGTCACATAGAGCGAAGTACGAAAATTTCAGGGCGTGATAGGACTTGATTGGGACTCGAACCCGGATCCCTCAATATAATTACGAGTGCTTTAGTCAGTTAAGCTTCGGTAGAATGATTTTTCCGCAGTGGAATTTGCGCGCTTATGTCCACTTGCGGGTGACCCCGTAATAGTTTACCATACCTATTAAGTCCCAGTGTCCTCAAATTTGTTATTCCGCTCCTGTACTCAACGAATTGATAAAATGGGAAAACCGTGTTTTTCTAAAATCTATTTCTTTTTCACTAACAAAAGTAATTATTGTTTCTGCCTATTTTAAAATGTAAAATATTAATTGATGTACCCAACTCATATGAATTGTACATTCATATGAGTTGGGTTTACTGTACACAGAGGATTTTAAAGATATTTTCCAAGTGTTTCAAAATCACGAAAGTGGAAGCCTAAAACGGATTTGATTGACCGCAGTTGGACCAGAAAAATTGTTGGAACATATCATTTCCATACCCACAAACTGGGATATCAAATTTGCTCGAGGCCATCCGAAATTAGTGAAATCTTCATCTAAATTACGGCGATTCGAGAGAAAAAAATAACATACAAAGGTCATAATTACCATGAAGTAGATTAACCATTAGATATGCCTGTGATACGAAATATCCTTGCCCAGTTGTCTTGTTTTTAATAGACTATTGGCGCATGTGGCCACGGTACACCGGGTCCCCGGCATTTCCTCGTTTCTTACTAAATGGATGTGTGCTGAGAAGCTATTCCCAGGAGATGTTTTATATTTCAATACCCTCAAAACACAACACTACGAACTCCAAACCTTTTTAAGCAGCGATATTTAAGAAAAGATCAAATTGTAGCGAACACGCGAAAGGCAAGCCTAGTGGAAGTATCCAGACGGGTCTTCAGTGACGTCACCCGCGAGCAGCCGGCGCATGCGCATTAGTGTGTGAGACAACCTTACAATCTTGCATTTACATTATATATGTAAAAAATAGAATAAAAATATAATGACCAAATAAAAATTTTTATTTTACTCTCTCGAACGATATCATTTTTAATGGATGGTAAAAGATTTTAATGGATTAAAAAAATATAATACTGACTAAGTCGCCGCAGCGTAATGAGTACCTCGTGCTGTTTGGGCCTGTCGTACCTACAGGATACGTCGTTCGGCACCTAAGGGTTAAATAGTGACAATAAAAACCTAGGCGGGGGCCTTAATGGGTATGAACGAAGAAATTCCTATTCTAGACCTGTACCTACTCATTTGTGATGCCATGATACGTTATTTTGGTAAGTTTCTCCAAGATGACAAACCACTTCCGAATACTCTCCTCCCCAAGCATTCATACACCATCCTCACATGGACCTTTGTTGTATGGCAATAACAATATGAGACAAAGGAATTCCATTATGATTTTTTTCTCATGCCAGACTCGATGCAATTGAAAGATACGTGCTCACTAAACGAGGAATTCGTAACCTGCAGGAAGAGATGCACAATGACTTAAACTGTCATCAGCAATTACACCGAGATCATATGCACACACCCATGCGTGGTGCAGGATTCGAAATCGCGGCATCTTCATTCCGTATACCTTCCAAATTAAAAGCCATGATCTTTTTCGATGAAATGAAAATATAACCTCTGCATCCTTAGAAAATAATCCAATATTTTGCAAAATATGTCTCCTAAGGTATTAAAAAAATAAAAATAAAGCCATTTTTGCGTGCTTACTTTTCGGAAGTCGCGCACACGCTACTAGACATAGTATCAACTGTCGGCTACAACTATTTACTATCATGGTTTTGCCAAATTCATTCTAACTAATATCTTTACGTCGTAATTGAAACATTTTGTTTACTCGAAAGGAGAATGTGACATGTAATCCTTAAAAACCTTAAGGAAGTAGTTCTAAGGGTAGTATTACGCTAAATACTGGTTGATATCTTAATTTCGAGACTTTCAAGAGTCTCGTGGCGGTGGTATCGTCTCGTCTCTCCAAAAGGTGGTCTCGTCTCGAATTCTCACCCACGGTCTCGTCTCGTCTCGTTTTCGAGACGAGACGAGAAAGTCTCAAGTCTCACGACAACACTAGTCATCATAGGTATTCCATCCATTCAGTGGTATTATTTCTCTCATCGTGGAGTGTTATCTCAAGTTTCATCCGAAAAACTGCTTTTCCATTATAAAATTACTTTCGAAATACCCGCGTAAGCCAATTTCAAACGACAATATTACGTAATTTGAAAAGTGAGAGTTTTACCTATAGTACTGAGGTGCAATATTTACTGTCATTCATACATCTCTTAATGCACTCATTTCCATTCGAACAAGAAAATTGTATTTCCTGGGAAGAGCCAATGAACCTAAAAACTGGAAAGCCGTTTCGCACGATACTTAATCCAGCACAAGAACTAATATACTAACTTGGTCCTAAGGATGGAATCTTGTATGGTTTAAGTCTTCCTAGAAGGTTTCTCACGATAATTGGACTTGTACTTGCGAGGAAGCGATATTTTCACCAATATCGTAGCAAAAATATAATATAAATTTCAACTAAGCAATTTTTGGCAGCAGTTGACCAAAACTACCGTCGGGATATTTTCATCGAATGTTGATTTAACGATGTTTTTAATTACTAATAGCCGTAAGGAGGTATATGAGGAGTTGATTTAAAAAAGTGAAGATCGCACAGCGACTGTAAAAGCTAATGTGATTGGTTGACAGCCACTCGAACCTACTGAGAGCGAGTTGCGAATAAGGTACGCACCATGAAGTTATGAAAAAAAGAAGCTCAGCTAGTATGATAGCGATCATGCATGGTAGCCAGCATACTGGTTCTATATCACACGATACTGGGAAGCCATCATACTAGCGAGTATCCTCGAACTTGTGCTGGATGAAGTCCCATGTGGTACGGGCCACCCTTCGTATCGTTCCAAATTCCTTTTCTTCATCCCCCATTTTCGTACTTCGTCGATATTCTCCACTGTATCACCAACTTCTGCATGCCTTTATATCTCTGTCTCCCATTTATTTTCGCTGCCTTATATTGTATTGCTCTAGTGACAAACATACTTCCTCCCTTGTTATTCGTAACTCAATAGTGATATGAGAAAAACGAATTAAATTTTTATATACAACTATGAAGTACCGTGCAAGGCACCACCAGGGCGCAGTCTAAAGAAGCCCCCATAATAGTACAGCATTTGTTAATTTTGAATATCCAACCAGGGTCAACTTCTAAAACTCACGCCTGAGTAGTCGTGGCACTAAAAGAACACAATAGTTTCATTGCAAACGTTTCGCAACCGAAACAGTTTCAAAACGAAAGTTCCGCGAAACAACCTGTTGCGGATAACAGCTAGAGGCACACCAAACAACACGCGATCGATTGGCACTGTTAGAACATGGCTGATAGTTCTGCATTGAATTTAATAAGAAATATTTGACTTAAAGTAAAAATTTCATTTAGATTCATGAAAGAAAGGTACTTCACAATTCTAATTCTATTTTCAACGACGGGCGGACATGTGTTCTCTGAATAAACCGGCAACCGCCTGTAACAGATTCAAATCCAACAAATTGTAGCTTATAACCGCAACGCAACCACACGTACAGTGCAACTGGAACAGAATAGAAGTCGAAACAGCTTCAGCTATCAGTTGCCGCTGCACAGCACAGAGCGCAACTCATCAGTAGTTGTATCTTAACCCTAGTACTTATCAGTAGTTGTTGCACGGATACAACCAGAAACCAGCTAATAAAGAACACAAAATCATGCGGGTCAACTCAAGCGCGGTGGGCTGCTTCATAAAATGACATGCTTCTAAACACAAGTACCATGTCTACTATACCTGGCGAGGGTGGGAATTTCATAGAAATGCTCTAAAGCAACTATTATGGTTCATTATTGTCGGCCGAAAAAACGATATTTCAAAGCTATCGGTTCTGAAACCTATTTCCTTTATCTTATGCTTGTGATTCTATCTACGGTAATACGTTGGTTCCAGCAAAATATGTTGAACGTGCGGGAAAAAAAGCGTTTGCTTTGAAGTCACTCAAAAGATTAAACCTACATATTTCCCTTCGATCAGTTAGAGATTCCCGCCGTAATTCCTTTAACAATTCAAAATTTCCAATTTGCCAAAAACATAGATGTGGATCTGTTTTTCAGGACCTTCTTGTTCATAATTATTTCCGATCTATTATGCGAACTGTGAGCGGTGGTGCCCAGGGTGAGAATTAGCATATTCATACGAAAGCATGCTCAACAGTCTCGAGACTCCTGGCACCTTCTTCCCAATCGGATTTTTGCCCTGCTGCCCTCCGTTGAATATGGAGATTTGAGTCGGGTATGGCGCTAAGAAAAGAGGCGTGGCCGTAAGGGGGCGGGGGGAGGGGGTGGTCGGAAGGAACAGACAAAGAACGTCACCCGTGGCAATGACATTAATCATAGTGCGAGGAGACTCGGCCCTTTGCTTTCTACATCGCCGCCGTATGCATTATGTGCGGCCAGCGGACTAGAATGCGACTGGCCAGATTTTTTCACTTGGCTCTAGAAAATTTTATAAGGTGTTACAGATAAAATTTATCCACCGATACATTATTACTTTGGTTGTTCAAGAAGATGCTCTTTGTAAGCAAACGATCTCGTAGTTCAGTGAGATGAAATGGAAAAAAATCGGAAAATAATGATATCTAATCACTGTTTAAACAAAATTAGAAAATGGTGTTTAAATTATCTTAATAATTGGAGTTCTGTCCTAAGAAAATATGTTGGGATCTCTAAAAGTGCCAAAAAATGTTTCAAAAGTGGAAATCTTGTCATGGTGATATCATCTCAAACTCCTTTTGCTGATGTTTTTATGTGTCTCCCTTATTTTGTGTTTGATGTTGTATGTACCTACCACTGCTGTTTGAAGAATTTTCAAAAGCATAAATGAAAATTTTCTTTTTGCAGATATTAGTGATATTTTAGGTAAAGCAGGATCAAGAATTTTGTTGCTTGAAGAATATCCTGGGCCAAAATAGGCCCCCGCTTGAACGCCAAATTATAATTTTAATATATAAGCTTCTGAGGAGCTTTATTAAATACATTTCATCAAACAATTAAAAATCAACAAAACTCTAACAGCATTAACACCTGTTGTAGCTTTTGGAGTAGGTAGTTAATTGAATCATACACAACTCGGGAACAATTATCAATACAAGGCTTAAAAATAAATGCATTTCATACAATTTCATGCATGCATATTCCATTCATCAAGATCATACAAATTTTAAATTTTTTTGAATGGAAGACAAACAAAAACTTTTTTAATTTTAACCATCATTTTTTTATTCCAGGCCTCTGTGAAACGGCTGCAAAACCAAGGGCCTAAAAGAACATTCTGACTTGGAAATAGATCGAGGAACACTTATCTTGAGGTAAATGACGTAGTTTTCAGTATTTAACTTTATTTAGATCCTTATTTAATTTGAAATATATGGTGAGCATTCAATGATACTGGTGAGCAATTTAGTTGATCTAAAATTGAATATAGTTAGCACAATTTGCGATCGTGGCGGGGAGGTTATCGTTCTCACTGTTGTGTTGCGTAATTTGCCGATTGCATTATCTCCCTCTTGGAATAAAAACGGCTCGCATTTTGGCAAAACAGATGAGGGCATAATGTTGCAATAACCCGTGGTCATATACCTAAATATATGCGACACCTTCTAGGTCATAAATCCTGATTTTGCCCGAAGATCAGAGAAATATGTCAACTGGTTAGATATTCCAAATCCGCTAACAGAAATGAAAAAGTTTCTTCAGCTTCAATAGTGTTTTACACATTCGTATAATGGTGTACTAAAATATTTGCGTACATTTCCGCGGGTCTGTGGTTTCCGGGTTTCGCTTGATGCCGAAGGTGTGGTTACCAATGATGCAGTTGTTGCCATCATTTTTTTTTCTTGTTCTGGTTCTGTTGTAGCAATGAGATAGTTGTTGCCATGGTTCTCTTGTTGTTGTAGTTATGATTTTGCCTTATTTCCGTTGTTTTCGTGGTACACTTTTTACTGGTAGCAAGTGTAGCTAGAGTCCTGTATCTATAAGTTCTGCGATCGCTGTTGCACTGTTGTTGCTATGGCTCTGTTGCTACCATGGTCAGGTTGTTGTCGTGGTTCCGTTGATGCCGTGGTTCCAATGCTGTTCTAATATTAGACTCGGTGTGACACCTTTATATCTGTGATCAAAAATTATAATAATAAGAAATGTATTACCTCGCGTTTAGAAGAAAATCTGTAGATATGAAATTGAACGTTTACGAAATACATCTCAGTTTACACATGGCTGCGTGTTAAAATAGCAATGAATTGCCAAATAAGCAAATCAGTATGGCGAAATGTTTTCACTTTTATCTATGGATATTGATTATGAGAACGCGTGCGCAAAGTTGCACGCAAATCTGTGCATAAATTTAAATCGCTCCAAGCACCGTAAAGAAACTAGTTAGGATTTATCAAACGAATAATAGGGAGGTTCTTGGATGAAAAAGTGAAAGAAAGAGAAATGCTATGTTCATTCTGTTCAGGACACATCTTAGATACGCCGCGAGTATTTGGGGTCCTGCACACGTGAATTTGATAAAAAGTAAATAAAATACAATTGAGCCGCACGCTTCGTGGAAAACTACTACGAGCGGACAAAAAGTTTTACACGGCTGATGGAAGGAAAAGGTTGGGAGCCGTTTAAGACTCGTACGGAACAGGCTTGGCTTAGATTACTAGAGCACATAGAGCTTATCCCCTATCCCCGCAGTGGACACGAAGCGTACCCATTTCGTGGCGCCATATTGCCGTCAAGCGGATCGCATAGCTTACGAACCCCTCTGGTCTTAGCCATAGACCTTGAATCTACTGAAAAAAGGAATAGAAATCTATTGTATTTGGACAGCAATCCATAGTGGTAGAACCGGTGAATACCAATCTTGATTTCGGCGGTTTCCTTGGGGAATTGTTTTCATCAGATGATGAGAAAACTCGAAAAGCAAAGGAATAGCATCTGACTTAAGCCATCAGCCACCGAATCTTTCTAAAAAAATGCCTGGAAAAATAATCAGACAGATGAGCAAGTGAGACCTCTCATGGTATCCTCGCACCGTGGTCAAATATAACTCAAACTCTCACGATTATTCTCCGAAATCATTTTAATAAAGAAAGGTATATACATGGTATATAGACCTTGACACGGGATTAGCTCACCTGTGCAAAGATATTTGGCTTCCTTTTACAAATCTTTCTTTGCAACCGTAAGCACAGCTGGAGTGAACCGTTTTTCACTGTCGAGACTTCGTCGAGATCTATCATCGAGATCTTCGTCGAAATAGACGTCGAGATCTGCCACAAAGTACATGACTAAGCCCTAGCTTATCCCTTCCTCATGCTCATGACCTCATACTCCATCTACCTATATTCAAGGTCTATGGTCTTAGCCATCCTACTTTCTGCCGGATAAATAGCCGCGAAAATGTAAATTTTATTTATGTTCCTTTAAGTATAACGAAGGAATGGAAAGGGCATAGAAAAGTCACTTCGTGGAATGCGCTGTACTAGATGGTTAATTATTCCAGATCGAGACAAAAGTACTGTAAAAATTACATGCACTATTATTCTCCGTCATAAAAATTTTATTGACCTGTTGAAAATTCTCGGTTTTTTTCCACCATCCAGGCAAAATGGATTATTTTGTTGAATTGAGCAGTCGCTCCCGGCTGATATTTTTATACTTAAATCCATGTCTGTTACCTAGTACTAACAGCACGCCGTGCATGTTTTATTACTTTCTGATATTTTAATAACAGAACCCCAGCTGATATTTTAATACTTAGATCCTTGTCAGTTACCTAGTACTAACAGCACGCCGTGCATCTTTTCTACGTAAGTTTTGAGTCACTGTCCATTTGTGTAGTTGCAAAAACATATATACTAACGGTTCCTCTCCATTGTGAGCATATCTGTAGTGTAGTGCATGCTTGTGAGGCTTCGCCTCGTGACAAGCATTAGCGATTTATGCTAATGCATAATTAGTCGTAGTTACACTAACTTTAGGGTATAGTGTAATACATGCTGGAGACTACTCACCCCTGCCACACACCCCAGAGGTGGCTTGCAGGGTATTTTGTTGATGTAGATGTAGTTGATATACGGCCGGCGCACCGGCTCGACTGCCTTGTCCCTGGAGTACCTACCGCTTGTTAGCGACGCAACACGCACCACATTGATGTTAATATGGCGATTCAAAATTGGCACGTCTTCGGCGCGAGATCAGCTTGGGCTCTGGTCTTAAATTACTTGAAATATTCAGATCAGGTGAGTTTCAGTATGACGTGGAGGGTAAAAGTTTTACCCCACACTATAATTCCAGAGCGGATAGGAGTGACAAAATAAGATAGATACCTTACTGATAGGTGCAAAAATT
Source organism: Pyrrhosoma nymphula (assembly GCA_963573305.1). Taxonomy (NCBI): domain Eukaryota; kingdom Metazoa; phylum Arthropoda; class Insecta; order Odonata; family Coenagrionidae; genus Pyrrhosoma; species Pyrrhosoma nymphula. Next base: position 101,066,158 of record OY754334.1, on the reverse strand, counting down.
CCTTCTTTTCACGCACAAGTAATTAATATAACAAATACAGAGCGAGATACTGCGTTAACATAAAATTCACATTTGTACTCTCCCCTTGCTTAAACTTTTCATAGAGTGATTTACATTTCTGAAACATTAATATTGTGTATTTGTGTTTGATCGAATGTTAATATTTCAAACATCAAAGTTAATTCAATTAGCACAGCCAAATATCCTGAAATTTATAAATATTAATTTGTAAACAACAAAACTCTTGCCAAATATTTGTAACGTGGAAATTAAATCAATAAATATGAACTCAAACTTAATGGTAAGTGTGGCAATAGAACTGACTACACTGAGAACTGATACCATTTGAACTGTAATCTTTCCTAAAATATGGTTCTCATAATGCATTTTTGAAGAAAAAAACGATTTTCTCTTAAAATAACTGGGACATTTCGTAAAAAAGCGCGACACATTAGAAATGAGAAAAATATAATGAAATTCACCTTGCCTGAATAATGAATCACAATCGCACTTAAAACGATTAGAAAAATATAATTTCAAAATATGGCTGATTAAAGTTCATGTTTACACGATACATTAGAATCTTTATCACAATTTTGACCCTGATCAAGAAGATTCTTTTCCTTAGATATTTGGGTTTGGAAGTCAACACAAGACAAATCCTTAAAATAAGTCTTTACAATGTTTAAAGCTTTCTTTACCTGTATCATTTGATTAAGGGAAATTCTCTCCTTATGCTATCGTTAAGTAAGCACGTACGTTCCGGCATGATTCAAATTATGTGCAACACTGAGAATTTACAATCTAGCAATGCCAGAACTGAACTGACGTCGTGCTAGGCCTGTGCGATTATTTGATTAATTGAATGGTCGATTCAATTATTTTTACAATTGATCGATTATGTCAGCACATCGATGTCGATTATGGTAATCGACTCGATTATCAATTTTTTTCAAGTGTCAATTATTGTTCAATTGTTATTCAATTCATAATTATTATCCGGTAATCGATTAATTGACGATTATTGACGGTTATGACGGCCATAATCTACCCCTCTCTCCCTCCAGTAGTTAGCTAGCTATCTCGGCAACTAGCACTGCGTCCGAGAGGTTCAGTCTCGGCGGAAACATTGTCATCGACACACGCCAGTGTCTGTCGGATGAACACGCTGAGGATCTCATGTGCCTGTCTTCAAATAGCGATCTATTCCTTTAATTAATGAATAAAAGCTAACTGATTGAAATATTTTGCTGTTTTTCAAATTAATTCTTTCATTCTTCTCATTGGCAAAGGAAAGCCTTTAAAAAGCATGATCCATTTGAGTCCTGTCAATTAATTGGTTGATGCCGTTAAATTGAGAAATGACAATTAATTGACACGCATTTCGGTGTCAATTAATCGACCACATTTTCAATTAATCTTAATATTGATCGATATCGATTATTTTCGATAATCTCACAGGTCTACGTCGTGCCATATGCAACCGGGAACTGTGTGTATGTAACACTAACAACAGAAGCGTGGAGAAACAAAGAGCATCGTTATTTGAATTACCAACTTCTTAATACACCTCATCAAAGTTTCATGAATTCGACGCGCTGCGTAATTAAAATGGAAAGCCTAATGAACTGCTTTCAGTAATGAAACTTTCTAAAGAAAAAAGCGGGACATTTGGAAAAAATTCTGGACGCCGGGACATTTATCAAAAAACGGGACTGTCCCGGGAAAAACGGGACGAATGGGACCCTATCCTAAAGAGTTATTTGCAGTTTTTAATAGAAATTGAATGTGTTCACCTGTATACTGGTGAGAGTTCTGGATTACGGGAAGAGGTAACTATTTGCCTCATCTAGCCAAGGGTAAATGAAATCAATCTCAACGCCCTTTCCTTCACATCCCCGGTTCACTTAAACCACCTGCCAAACGCCCCTTTGGCGGCTCGCATGATAGTGTTTAGATGATCTGCCACCGCGGTTCTGTATTTTACGATGACGAGGTCTAGGATAATGGCAATATATCGGTGGGACATTGTGATTCGAGGATGAAGGACAAGCACGGAACGCCTGCGTGCAGGGCCGTCTTAGGACATGACGGGGCCCCTGGGCACACAAAAATTTGGGGCCCCTTTGGGGAGTAAAAAAAGTGAATGACAAGAAAAAATATGTTGCGCAGTGGTATTAAGGTTTCTGGTTCTGCGATTAAATTATTTAATATTACACGACAGCTTCGAGTGCTATGCTGCCGGCTTTGTCGGACTTTTAAGAGCAACTGAAACTGTCGTATAATATTAAATAATTTAATCGCAGAACCAGAAACCTTAATACCATAAACATGAGCTGCGAAAATCTACAAAAAAAGTTTAATATGTTGCGCAGTTAATCAGTTTCACCAAATAGTGAATAATACGTATTTATTATTATTAAAATGTTCAATGTTCACTCTCTGGAATGAATTGAAAATCTGACGGTAATTTTAGTAGGTATCTACTTGAAAACCGAAAAAATTGAGCTTTTTTAGTCTAAGCAAAGATATAGGCATTTCGGGGCCCCCGTGAGGTCGGAAGTCCTGGGCTCGTGCCCCGTGTGCCCTTATGGCAATGACGGTGTTGCGTGCGTGTCTTATTCTCTTATGCAGGGAGACTTCGCCGCCGCCGCTTCCCACGAACGGTGCCTCGTACGAACGGGGAAAGGAGCGGCTCCGATGAAGGAGGAGGTGGGAAGCGGAGCGGGGAAGAGGTGGGAAGGAAGGGGCCGGAGGAGTGGGGTGGCGGGCGGATGTTGGGCCCGTAAAACGCGAATTCCGCGGCGAAAGCTAGAGGAATGAAAAAGGAAAGGATGGAGAGTGAAAGTGGGAGGAGAGAGGAGGAGATGAAGCGAGGGAGGCGGTCGGGGAGACGGGAAAGGGAACTTGGAGGGGCGGGAGGAGGTGTGGAGGGGAAGGGAATGCAATAAAAGGTAGAGGAAGAGAAGGAGCCGATGACATTGGGTTTACATCAACTCGTATGACTCCCCTCTGGACACGCACATCTCAGGTATCAGACCGCCGTAAGGGCGTGTAACAAGGATTCTTAGGACAACAACCATTGGCTTAATTATTATCTACTATAATAATCACCGATGTGTATATATATGTCAGTAACTTTCACATAAGAAATACACGTGAAGCTGAATATTCATTAGGCTGCAGACTTTTTTTTTATTTGCAAAAATTATTATAAATAGTGGATTTCTGTTATTGGGAAAGGTACCAATAGATAGAAAATAATATAAAAATTATTATCCTTTCAATTGAACTTTGTATTCCGGTCGAAATTCCGAAAGTTTTCCTAAAACGTTACGATTTTTCGCAATATTTTAGCCTTTTTGAGTCATCGTCCCTATATCGGCTATACTTATTGTTTAAGTCGAGATTCCGTTTATATAACCATCAACCCAGTGATTATTTGCACTAAATAAGATATGAATGGTTTGTTACAATGTACCTATTAGTGTCGATTTTTTTCCTTCCCGTTGATATTCAACGGGCACCTTCTCTAGTTATACATTATTATTCTGAGGGTGATCTAACGGTTAAAGTTGTCTAAGGCGTAGGCCCCTATCTTCTCGCAGATTTCTTTCTTCAGATGTAATACGTCGGACCTCTCGTCGTCCAGTCCAGAAAGCCTAATCCCTTTCTTGCCACTCCCCGATTACATAAAATCCTCCCTTTTATCACGGGTTTCTGCATTTTCACGCCCCTAATTTCCTGTTCCAACAACCTACTCTGCCTCATTCTAATCTCCTCACCCACCATAGTAAGCAATTCCTCGTTTGTCATTCTTTCTGTCTACCACACTTTCTCGATCATCCTCCACACTCACATCTCAAACGCCTGCAACCTTTTCCAGTCCTCATTTCTCAGAGTCCAGGTTTCTTCACCATACAACGCTATACTCCATTTTAAGCTCATCACCAATCCTCCATCACCAAATAAGTGCTGAATCATCAGCTACCTCCTATTGCTGAACGCCTCATTTGATATCGCAATTCTTCTTCTAATAATACAACTATTATGCCCATTTCCCTTCAGCGTACTTCCCAAGTGCTTAAAGTTTTATACTTTCTCTAGTTTGAGCCTTCCTATTTTTATGGTCGGCTTTGCTTACTTTGTCATAAAAAATTTCACGTTTTTTTTTTTCAAAAGTGTTTTATGATTAATCTTAGTTCCGTATTTTTCGCACTGATTTTCTAGTGCATCTACCAAAGCTTGCAATTCCTTCGATAGCCGAATAGCCAACACCTGGTCATCAATGAATCTAGCCCACTTCATCGGCTGTTCCTTTTATTCTGTTCTCATTTCTCTCAATAGACTTTCTCGGCATAATTGTAAAAAAGCTAAGGCAACAATTCGCAAGCTTTCCCAATCCCTCGACCGATAACTTCCCCCTGTGATTATCCATCTGTCACTCTTATCTGGCCCTCAAGGTCGTATACAAGTACGCGAATTTAAATGGTGTTTCATGTCCTGCGCCCTGTCCTCGGGATGTCTCCAGGTCGAGTTGACGCCTCTATAAACTATTGGTCGTAATAAAAAATCTGAATACGTTGTGAGAAGCATTTATCTACATAAAGCAGCCTACGTGACGTGAAACCCGAATAAAAAATATGAACTCGTATCCCAGATGCTGCAGAATCCTTCAGAATGACTTCACACAACATAAAGTTCTATTTTAATTGATGTACGATTTTTAATGTTTCATTTCTGTTCTTGACTTTTGCATGGCAATAAGTAGTTCTCAATACCATCAGTCCTCTCTCTCTCGTTTCTCGAGTGGTGGTTGAATCTGTCAATAAAATGAGGGAAACTACTAATCTCGTCTACCCCAGATTTAAGCTGTACTCAATCTAAAAACCCTACAGCCAACCCAGTGCCTAACATTACTTGATGAGCATTGGTTATCCGTGGAGCCATTTGGTACATGGACAAAGCTTGAATACCTCCTTTGGTTAGATCTCCAAAACCTGGGTAAAGATTTAAAGCCCATGTGCCCAGGTAGATTTCGAAAAACCGGGCTCCCAGGTTGAGCCTTGAAAACCTGAACATCAGGGACTAGGCCTGAAAGCCAGGGTACCCGCTTACTCTCGAAAGCCCGAGTTACCGACTAGACTTCAAAAACCTGAGAACCCAGCCAGCAAATTCGTACCGGCTTCCCGGCACTCATCAATTTTTAAAGCCTCTGTGCCACGGTCAACATTGTTGTCAAAAAAATTGACCAAAAGGGTTTAAGTATCCTGTGATAAATTATTTAGAAAATAAAAATTAATTCCAAGAATTTGATTAGTCAATCAGTTGATGACTTTATGTCAAACTTGAATGGTTTGGAAGTTTTCTCTACGTTATTTTCTAGACATTGTTAGAGAAATTAACTTTGCATAGGTTTATCCTCTTTCAAATGACGCGGGACGTTGAAATCGGTCGGGGTTGCTAATAAAAATTGCGGAACACACACATTTTATTTCTATGGCAATAGAAATGTTGATTCAAATTACATTATCTCCTATCTCTGCCCGTGAAACTATTTTAAAACCAGTTTTTTATTTTTTCCAACATTTTCAGTCGTGGGCTATCGGCTTTAGCTTATAGGTGAGGGAAGGAGAGCGTGGAGAATTGTAGAGCAGAGCAGTACACGATGAGGAAGGTGGCTTCAGAGGAGAGGTGAGGTAATCACCCTGCGAGTGAACGCGAATTGCTTTCGCGTTCCCTCATGTGGGCAAGGGGGAGGAAGAGCGAACGACTCCTCCATAATAGCGTGTTCGGAGGAGAAGGAGAGAGAGGTGAGAGATCCCAGTCAGCCGAGTGTCTGACTGACTCCCCCAAGTCGGGGAATAACGACGAGACGACCGCTACGTGACACTCTGGCGCCAACAGAGTGCTCCATTCATTAAACACTACTCTGAAGACATAGAGGGGGAGGATCGCGATGCCTATCGGCGTCTGTGTCACCACTGTCTCTTTCGCACGCCGGGTAAAGGGCAACCTCCTTTGGGGACCTCCGCATAATTTTCATCTCCATACGGGTCCACGAAAAAAAAATATTGACGACACCTCTTCTCCTTAAAAAAAAATGACGCGAATTTGAGATCTGCCTATCCACTGTGTTGAGTTAGGAACAGTTAGAGACTCGGAGGCTAAACACTAAGCTTATATCACTTTAAACATTCTGACCAGGCGAGTTTCAGTACGACACGAAGAATGTTATTTTGACCCCGCGCTATGTATCTAGAATTGATACAAGCGACAAAATAAGAGAAGTGCATTGCCGTACTGATAGGTACAAAAATTCCTTCTTTTCCCGCACCATTAGTGATTTTAACAAAAATAGCGTGACACTAACGTTAGACATGTCGTCTCACTCACACTTCAACTCTGTACTCTCTATTCCCTCCACTTTCATGGTTGCTGTCCTAATACCCTCTGCCACACACATCTACGGTGACTCGCAGGTTCATAATTATATAGCTGTAGAAAAACTATTCTGCATTCTTGTTGTCATTCTTTTATGCCGTCTTTTTAAGTAGGACAAATGGCCGATTCGTATTGGACACTAGAACATGGGTAAGGAACGCTACGCTGTTTCAGCTCGGGGTAAAATCGCTTTTGCCTTGCAAGTAAACAATGAATATACTTTTATCTTTCGTTGAGTTTACCAATTAAATTTTACCTTCTTCTAAAGCGGTATTCAAACTGTATTCTACGGAACCCTAGGGACCCACGCAACCTTATCAACGGTTTCACGAATCGTTGTTTATATTACTTGGAAATTTGTCACTGTTTACCCATTTTACAAGAATATTTTTTAGAATGGATTTTTTTCTGATGTATCCTAGAATTTTTTTGCGCATTAATTTTTTTACGATGAGGAGTTTCATTAAATCTGTGGAAATTCATAACTGGGTTCCGTGAACCAAAAAAGTTTTGATAACCGCTCGCTCTACTGTGTCCAGTGCCAAATAATCCTGGGACTGGCTGAATTTGAAGCTGACGGCAGACGTTCACACGGTTGACGCTAAACATGCGGTCATAAACGCCTCCAAAAACATCAATATACTGAACTCGCGGTAGAAGTTGACGTAGAAGCCAACCGTGAGCTGAACTCGATCGTATTTCACTAAGGTACGAATCAATTTGTCGACGAACCATTTTATTTGACAGCAGAAGCGGAAAAATTTCTGTGGGGTGGAATTGAATGAAAAAAAGCATTAGAAAAAAAAGTTGTATTGATTTTCTTTGCTGTTGGTGAAAGGTATGTGGACTTGAAAAGAAACCATAACAATAACAGTTGTAGCTGGTGTATCTAGGCTCGAAATTCTTTTGATCCACGCAATTAGAAGTATTGAAATTGTGGCCATTTCGAATCGATTTTCGTATGGAACGGCAAAGAGTATCGCAAGGCTCCACTTAGTCACATTAAAAAGCTAAAGGGAGAGACATTGAGAGAGAGAGCATATAGAAAAAACAGCTTGCCGACTGTGACACATCAGTCAACGAAAGTCAAGACGTGTGCGCGCAACCAATGCATGCCGGCGTTGCCAAATCACCACGAAGAAGCGGCCCCCCAGGGCAGGAGAAAGATACCTGTCCTCACTTGGACGCTGGAGAAAGAATGTTGGCAATGCCGGTTTGCATTAAACATCATAACATTAAATGATATTATACTGTTGAACTTGAGCATGATACTCAAAACTACATCTAAAGCATTACTAGGTAAAATTAAACTCGTATATTATCTCGGAATAGATGTCTGTGCAGTCAGTTATTAATAGAAAACTCAGGTTGTCTCTTTATCACGAAGTTGTGAAATGTGTAATCTGACCGCGAGATCGACATTTATTGGAGTCGTAGTTCGGAGCTGCGACCTGCCATTTTACACCAACTGCAGATATTCAAAACCCTTCTTTGTTTATTAGCATCATGGTGTAATGTTTTTTAGAAACGTCTTTTCGTGTCATAATCTTCCTTTCTTCCAAAACCTTGAGAATTGGAGAGAGTGAATCCACTGCCTAGGTTGAGTTTACGTGGAATTTCCCAATGGAAAGTGGCATTGATTACGGCGCCTTTCACCAACACAGCCTAAAGCTTGCGTGCAACACGTCTTTGCTTATCAGAATGTTAAGGTAGTTAAAGTAGTATGTAGTAAATTGACATTAAAGTCATTTATTTCATATGCTGGCTACTTTTAGAAAAGCGTGTCCTCTATTTGACCATTACAACAAAATCCTACTGTATATTTTCGCAAATCGAACTTAAAATTACATGGTGTTTTAAGAGGGAATGGGTAAAAACATGGGAAAAATGTTTCATCATATAAGTGCTATTTTCGCAAAATTCTGTTTTTAAGAAGCGAGTTTTTCCAGAGAAGTGAATGGTGATAATTATATTAAAGTAATCTATCGGTTAAAGATTTAGGTTTTATTGAAAGTCAGGGAAAATCCTCTATATTTTTATACGTGCAGCACCTACCTCTTGAATCTATTTCTTCATCTACGCGTACGTCCTACCCTTCTTCATCCCGTCCATAAATCCTATTCTCTTTCTTCCCCTTTCCCGATTGCCCAGCATCCTTCCCTCTATCACGACCTTCAGCATCCCTTCCCTTCATTACGTCTTCCAGCCACCTACCCTACCTCCCCAGAATCTCGTCCAGAAGCTTCCTTTCCTCATCCACCATACCAAGCACTTCCTCGTTTGTCTTCCTCTCCGTTCACCGCACCTGCTCCATCCCCCTCCACACCCAAATCTTGAACCCCTGTTGCGTATTCTCGTCCTCCTTCCTCAGAGTCCACGTATCTGCTCCATACAACACTACACTCTATATCAAAGTCTTCACCAGCCTCTTCTTTATATATATTTATGGTACTTTATATAACTAAGGTATATTAATTCTTCCGTAATGGATAACTTCAACAAAGTCATGCCTACAACCTTTTCCGTTGATCAAAAATATAAACGCTGAATAATCTGAATGATATGTACCTCAATCATTGTACCAATAAGGGTTGCCATCAATGTAAGCAATATTTTAAAACAATAGAAACGGAGAGGTGGAACTCGATATTTGTATTATAATTGTATTCTTGCGAAATTATTTGCGTTGAAGTGCGCTGGTATGCCCTTTCTGAATGGAAATCACCCAATAGTTCGTCAAAACGCATTTGAGTTTTCTTCCTTTTCATCTCTAATTTCTTCACCGCATAACTTTTAAGAACTTTGAATTTACAACTTGGCGTCTTAAAACCACTTGTAGGGTTAGTATGTAGGTTGGTTCCTTATATTCGAGGCGTAATGCGAGCTTTGGTAGTTGCCCTTCTAAAGTCCTTCAACAAGATTAACCTGTTGCTTCCTATTGGCCTCCATGATACATTCGATATCTTACATCGCCACTCAAATTTCCTAGCATGGAAGTCACGATGGTGGAATTCCACCGAAAATGATCAATGGCACAAAGGTTGCCCGAAAAACTTCGTGGTGTTTGGCTCCCATCTCCGCCTTTGATGTTTCGAAGACCGTGCCTCAACTGGGAATGAGACGGGTGTGACGTTTTATTTCGAAAGAGTAATATCCCGATGGAATTCCGGAATAATGGAATTTGGCCCCCGTAAAGGAATGTTGGACCATAAAATCCTATCAAAAAAGACTTTGAAATTCAGTGAGAAAAGAGTCATTTGAAATTCCGGAAATAAATCTATGTTCGACATTTACTATGAAATAGTCATTCGCATGGGCTGAAATTAATGTATTGGGTTGCATAATTAGTTGAAAGCAATTGGATTTCATTCGGGATATCTGGGCTCGCTACCCAAAACAGGATAATGTTTAATTGTGTGCTTCACACGTATGCATGAACATACGTGTATTTGTTGAGCGGGCCATTTTGAATAAAGTTACAACCCTTGGGATCAGTTAACTGATACTTGAGCATAAAAAACTCGCCCGTTATTTTCACAATGCATGTCTGAACTGTTTGCGTAGATGGCTTATTTTTGTTTGCTATAGCTTCTAGAAATTAAGGTAAGTTATTGGTTGCATTTAATTAATATCTGTCAGACTTAAATATGGTGAGTGAATTTAACTTTCTCATAAATGGAGCAGTTCCACTACTCCCATCTCAGGCTCACTGTAGACAATAAGTAGCTCTAGGTATTAGATACATACTAGTACTAGTTGGTTACTTATTGTTTGAACGCTCACCTCGCCATTGAGTATGCTACCAGGTAGATTCTTGGATGGTTCATACTTTCCAGTGCAATTAATCTCTCCCCAAAAAAAGCAGTGCATTATTGTCACTTCCACCAGCCATTGATGCCATAGACAGGATATTAGCACACCTTTGGGCACCATTTTTTTTGGGAAGAACAGTAAAATTTAACAAAACTATCCCCGGTGAACTATAAAATCAGTGTGGTGTCCACAAAATAACATTTAAAAAAAACCACTAATGGAATATCATTGATATTAATTCATCAATTCTCTAAAAATACTAAAAGCATAAAAAACTGTTAACTTAACCTCAGTTCATTTACTGAGATATCAAGATACAGCGAGATTGATCTCTACGACAGGAAATCATTTGCTCCAGTCATCTTAACACCGAGTTGATGAAAAAGCCAACGTCGGCTTTCGGTTAACATTAACCGAAATTGGAATCAAACCGGACCTGAGTTATAATCGGTAAAAGAATTCGGTATTCGTGCCTCGTAAATGTAATCCAGGGGTGAGGAAGGTTACCAAGTTTTGTACATCGTCGTAAAGAAAACTTTTTTTCTAGTATAAGAGTACAAATCAATATTATAACAGTGATAAGTCTTACATAAAAAGCAACCGGAAGAATTTGGAAAAAGGAAGAAGTGAGTTTTTGAACCTAAAAAAAAACGGACATACCTGCCTTATCGTCCTTGACGGGCAATTTCTCATTATTAAATGCCAAGGTTGCTGCTGGCTATGCTGCTTGAGAGTTGGGCTTCGTTGGCCATCTGGGCAAAGGAACCTCGAAAAATTTGAAAAGGGGATCAACGACCCGAAGGACAAGAGCATTCATTGCTTTTTTCACTTATATTTGCTGACGTCGAGTCGAACATTGCGCGGACGAAATCATGAACAGGTGTCCGCAAATAGATCCTCTTAAGCAGATGCACGGCAACAGGGTGTGCCTTTTACCGTTCTGAATTAAAATATATGTCCATCTGCCTTAGAAGAAATTCGACTTTTTTGCGGTGAGTAAGTTTTGGCCGCACAAAATCATTATAATCCTATCAGATTATGAACCACAGTTAAAATTTCGTATTAGTAGTTTTTGAGGCTTTGGCCAATGTATTCCAATAATTATAATAATAGAATTAAATTATTATGATTAAAAAAACCGGGACTTTTCTAGTTTCGAAGAGATAAAAACCGGAAGAAAATCGGGACTCATTTTTTGTGAAAGTTAAGCTTCTGGTGAACAGTTATTTTATTCTTTGATTACAATTACAAAATGAAATTTTTGCTTGAGGTTGCGACGAGTTGTACTAGCGCTAAAGTCTGGGATGCCGATTTCGAATCTTGTTACCATTGTGGTGGCTGAATCCTTCTTGTCCCCACCGAGCAGTTCTTCTGGGCCCTCCGGGAAAAATAGAACATTTACGCTCCTCAGTTCGACTTATATCACCGAGGTGCTTCCCAACCAAGTAATAAACACTCAGTATTCCATTAAGAGCCTTTTAGAATACGTGGTATAATTTTGTACAATAATTTTTAAACATTTCTCGCGATACATTTGTCGCCGTGCATTTCTCTGTTTGGTGGACAGAGGGCCTAAAGGATACATTCCGGGACCTTTATTTATTTTATTTATTTTCAATTCCCTCGAAAACAGCCGATAAGGCCTTTTACATCGAGCTTTGTAACATGTAATTAAGGACGAAGACACAAAGCCATGCCCTGGGTGGTGAAAAATCTACCCAGGCGCGACTCGAACCCGCGACTCTGGTCGTCGTTTCATTTTTAAACGGTACAAATTTGTCAACCGCGTGGGACACAGGGACAAACAATACAAACAGGTACTCTTCCGGTATAAGCGGTACGTATGATAAGCCTACTTAAGCCAAAGTTTCCATTTATTAATGAATCTTCTTCAGGGCTAGAAACACATAATGGAAACCGTATGAACTACCACGATATCATGCAAGATAGCAAGCGTATACATCAATTATAACAATGTGCAAATTCCCGTTAGTTTATGTATTTAAAAAATCACGACATTCCATCCTTTCGTCCATCTGCACATCATCTTACATTCCATTTAACGTAACTTTGCTGTATGCAATAAAAATTCTCAACGTAACTGCAGACAACTATAAAAGAAACGACCTAAAAACAACTAATGGAGGACATAATTGCTACATACTTCGCATGAGTGAGGCTCGTTGAGGATAGAAGTTAAAAGTCGCTGGCTTCAATGCTCTAATTATACGGATAACTTAACTATGTGATTACATGGCAATTTTTCCTGGAGTTGGCCTCTGACATCTCAGATGCTGTAGGAAATGAAATGGCATTCTTGCCATGGCATAAACAAAAGGTCTCGAGCACTAATTTTTGATAATGAAAATAGTACTGAAATAAGACTAAATTTTGAATGTGTAGGCTTTGTCTCACCAGTAATGATCATTGTCATTTATTTGTAAGTTTCAGATAAGCATATTAGTAATGGGACGTTTTTATTTGCTCATTCTAGTGTGGTTTTTTTTGAAAATGTTCTCTTTCAATGTGAATTTTCTTCGAAATAATTACATATTATGCGTATGAAACAGTGCACATTAAATGTGGTAGAGGCGAATCAGGTTTACGAGAATGGTGAACAGCTGCGCAACAACGTTGCGGATTTAGGGGATGGGAAGAGTTTTGGCGCCTCCCCCACTCTTCAACAACAAATTATTTAACTTTATTTAGTCAACTAATTTTATTTTGTGTTTTTCTACAATTTAATGAGTTCATGATTAATTTAAAAAAATGTAGTTGTAATTTCTCGTTGTATAGGGCAGAAACGTGGACATTGAGTAAGGAAGACGAAAGTAGGCTGCTTTCGAGATGTGGGTGTGGAGGAGGATGGAGAAGGTGCGTTGGACTTAAAGGAAGTGCTTGACATGGTGGACGAGGACAGGAAACTTATGGATGAGATTAGGGGAAGGCAGGGTAGGTGGCTGGAAGCGGTGATGGTGGTTTGTTTGAGCGGTCCTGGTGGAATTGGTAACGATGGTTTTCTGAAGGCCGTGATCGAGGGCCGTGATCCATACGAAAAACAAATACGTACATCTATATAAGTCTATAACTGGGCAAAAGATCATATTTTAGGAGTGGAATTTGGCTACGTAAAGAAAAAGAAATTGGAATACATTCCGAAGTACTTGCGAAAAGATTTCGTCAGGCAGTTAGTATACCAGGCATTAGGGAGTTTCATGCAGCAATACCCGAATCAAATGGAGTGGTTTTAATGAAGAGACCGTCTTCGTCCAAGCAAGAGACGAGGGTTCAGCTGTAGTTGCAGGCAGGAGTAACAGGATCCTCAAATAAAAGCGTAAGATGTTGGGTAAGCGGGGAAGGGGAAGAAAGAGATTAGATTTTATGGACGGGATGAAGAAAGGTAGGACTTATGCTGAGATGAAGAAAGAAATACTCTAGGTAGATAGGGCACGGCACGTGTAAGAGTCCGTTGGATATTCTCTGACATTCATCATAACCTACCTCCAACCGGTAGATTACTCTTGATGATGATGATGATTCTTTACCTTCGTTCTCACGGCTTGAAGAGAGAGAAGCGTAACGCCGTTGGATTTGTCGGAAGTTCGTTTAGGTTGTTATTTTCTAATACATGCAGGTGAAGGTGTATTTCATAGCGATTTTTATTTATGTCAAGTTTTTGTGAACGATCAGCGTGCGTTTAGCCGGGAAGGAGGGAGTAGTCTTCTTCTCTAGGATAAGCCTCACTTTCACCTCAAGTATACTCACGCGGTGCTTAGGCATATCTTTTATGCCTATATCTACCAGGAGATACTTGAATTAAACCACCTTAACATTATCTTTTTCACTTAAATCCTCAAAATAATCTGGGAATAAGTAGGAAAAGGATATCCTATTTTGCCGTTTGCACACCTATATGTGCCACCTATTTGTTTATGCAAACATATTTCCATCCTTTCATCTACCAACTGAGCCTCTTTCCTCCAGTTATTGATTTTAGATTTTCATATTGCGTTGCTCTCGGATCGCAGTTACGTCAACACACTTCCCCTTGCGTTTCACGCTTGCGATGCTCACGTAGAAACTGGAATATTTGCTGCTGTTTCTTTCTTTTTCGTCTGAGCCATTTCCAAAACTGTTGAACCGAATGGATTACGACAGCCGCCAATTTTGTTTTATGTGAAAATAATAATGTTTCTTGCATATTATATATTTTAAATTAGTTTGTGTGTGTTTTGTGTCAATCATTTGTGTTTTCATTAGGGTTCTTTTGCCATGTTTTGGTCTTGAATCTATCAAGGGAATAAGGGGTGTTTAAACACATCCGTCCAACAGCGCGTGCACATTTAGTCGACAGTATGGGGTCTTATGGAAGTTCTTTTCTTGTATAAATCTCCTTATATCCGGTGGAGCGATGTTGCTAATAGCAGCAGCAAAATAATTATACTTCTATATCGTGTACCAACTGCACGTCAAAGGAGTCTTCCAGTATGCAAATTGCATTCTCTAAAGTAACTTCATTATATTCAGCGTGGTGTTGGAAATGGTTCTCCTCGTGGCCGCAGGCAAAAGACAGGTGGCCACAGGTGGTAAGTTTGACAACAGTGCTCGCCGTAAAGCCCACACTGTCAACTAAATGTAGAAATATATGTATACTGTCAACTAAATGTATATATCTCCTTGCTTTATCTGGTGGTCGAATCTACCGATGTAGAGAGAAAACTTCCTTTTCAGTGTGTTTCATTTTGTCGATTTATTGATTTTCGTAATCACAGATAATATTATTTTTCAAGCGTGAGCTATCGCCAACCTTTCTACCCGCTTCGTCAGGCAAAGATGAATTTATTGAATTGCTGGACATATTTATATGGATGAGTTGTTTTCTGAATAGTCACAAGCACTTGCCGCATATTCTAAAATCGACCCTACTAATCTGCAATAGAATATTTCTCTGAATTCCTCATTGTATTTACCCACCTACCGTTTTTGGAATATGAGGTAGCCTTTGGAGACTTTTTAAAGGCAAGAGTATTTTTTTTAGGGGGAACTATTACTATTTGGACAAACTGCGGCAGCTTTTGCACAGGAAGCCGAAATATAGGCCGAATGGCGTTTAAGTCACCTAATCGTTATTTGCAATCCAACCAAAGATCTTTTTCCTTCCGCTCTCCACTTCACATGCCTTTCTACTGAGAGTTTTATTTTTTCATAATATTTCAATTTTGCATCCTTCACAATTTGCCTGGTGTATTCTATCCTCGTACTTATTGGTTGCTCTTAGCATTTATTTGAGTGTAACTTCAATCGTTGTTTTCAGGAGGCTTTGTGTCTCGAGAATGGGTGAACTAAGTTTTTCATTGTTAAATCGCAAAGATTTCATTTTATATCTTTTCACCCTAACTCTTCTTAGAACTTCTTCATCGGCGATTCTCTCTGTTCTTTCTTCTTCAATAACACCACATTCCACCTCCTCCTTGTTCTTATGCAGTTATCGTTCAAACATCACTACCATGTTTGATAATCTCAGTGCATATATGTATATATGAAATAATATGCTTACATGATTTTTATGATAGCTGCTAGAAGACGTCTTCCGAAAGAATGCCGTCTTGGCCTAGGGTATTCCGTGGTCAAATTTTCTTTTCCAAAATTGCGAAGATTTTCCATCACTTGTGATCCTACACCCTAGAAAGCTCAGGTCTTCCATTAAAAAAATATTTTACGCCTCATGGTGACCGCGTCGTTTAGATTTCCTTCTAAATCATTTAATAATATTTCTTAATTGAAATATTGAATACTATAGGTGACAAAGTACATACTTGTCGTGTTTCTTACCTTAGCTTTCTTTCCTCCACATTGGAGCCACATTAAACCACTGCCGTTTTTCATACGGCCTGAATGTAATTTTTTTCTGTAGAAAGTGACGATTAATTTCCTACCAAAGCAATTTTGTTGGTGCTTTTTCAACGTAATTATCGATGAAAATGCTTGAAAAATCACATCCTTGTCGTACTCCTTTCCTTACGTTTCTTTCCTTCGCGTTGTAGCCGTAATCACTGCCTGCAGTTTTTCGAACGGTCTGCATATTATTCTTTTGTAATTTCTTATTAGTTAAGATTTTCTGTAGGTGCGAACGTTCGTAATAATTTAGCAGTGGCCGAAAACATACTCCAGCCGGTACTTAAAAGCGCCAAATTTGTCGCTCGTCACGTGATCCTTGGACCATGTCCAGAAATATCAGAGGCACCCAATGCCGGCGGCACCATTGATAGGAATCAATCAATAAAGCATTCCGGGCCGGTTCGCTCGCACGCACCCACTCCTCAGAACATCATCACGTCCGACGCGGCGGAGGAAGAAACAATGCTCGCACCCGTGTCTCTCACGAGGTGTCAATGAAGTGTCTGGAATACATTTCTTCTTACTCCTAACTCATTTCCTCCTCATCGGCTTACTCGTGGGTGCGTCATGGAGTTATAGAAGGTGTTTCTCGGTTTTGAAATACAGGGTGAAACATGAAGAATATGAGTGACTCGAGGAGATGACAGGGAATGTAATTCCAAGCATTTTTTTTGGTAAGGTGCACATTGGGCCGCACATTATCCTAGTAAATAAGTAAAAGAAAACTTTCGTGGGCTATGTACAGAAGTTTCTTTTACATAGTTAGTAATGGAGTGCCACAAAGTAACGCCTAAGAATTTTAAGTCTACGGACATACTCCCTTACTCAAGCTATGGCAACTCAAACACTTGATCCAGCACACTTTAAAGTGGCTATGAAAACTCAGAATAACGGTGATCTCTACCGACCAAAGACGTCTGAAATTTATCTCAGTGGTGCTTAAGATATTTATAGTTCTTTCAATGTTTGATTTATCGGAGGTTTTCACAATTGAGAATATATAAATACGTTCGTAACAAGTGTAACAAAGCATAAAAACACTGCCAAAATTATATAATAAATTATAATATATAAAAAGTCTAAGTGGAATAGAATGCAAATCTCTAGAATTTTACATGCTCAGGGCCAATTCTCCTTATATCATTCCTTTCTTCAACTCAGCATACTCCCTACCTCCCTTCACCACGTCCACAAAGCCTTATCTGTCTTTTCCTCCCCCTATTTTTCCAACGTCCTCTCCTCTATCACGGTCTTCAGCAACCATTCATCTCTCATTAATTCTTCCAACCACCTGCTCTGCCTCTTCATAATCTGCTCCAGAAGTTTCCTCTCCTCGCCCATCATACCAAGCTTTTCCTCGTTTTTCTTCCTTTCCGTCAGCCACACTTTCTCCGTCCTTCTCCAAACCCACATCTCAAACGCCTGCATGCTATTTGTAGGTTAATACCGTCACCGGGTTTCTCTCAAGCCTTCCTAATAAACCTCCACTTTCCAGCCAAATCACTGATTCCTAATGGCGAAAATGATCTCGGTTCTCGGGCGCCCTCCGAAATAAGGCTGGGCGGTTTTCCAACATATTGGTTCCAATATCAATATTTTTAATTGTTGGGATTCAGATATCACAATCTTTGAACGACCAATACCAATATCCTGTATTGGATATTGGTGGTTGGAAAAACCAATATTTGCAATTGGAATATTGTAAATTGAAGAACCAATACTTATTTCCAGCTGCAATATTGAATATTGGATTACTTCTGGATGGAATTGGAATATGGAGTATTGGATGGTTCAAAATTCAAGTATTAAATATTGGAACCCGGTGAGGAGGTTGTTCGGAGAGCGAGCGCCCTAATCTTTGAAAACAGACGGCGCGCGTGGCACTCAGTGCAGCACTTCCTTTTCCACCATTAATCATAGCAGCAACTGGGGAAAAGAAGCTTACATTGCTTTTCTGGCTTAATTAACAGACTTTAGTTAACGCAGGCAGCATTTGCAAACCATTTTAAGCACGATAGTTTTACCTGCCTTGTTCAATATTTTCCAATATACCAACATTTCTGTTTGTATTATTTCCAATATGACAATATTTTCCAATATTCAATAGTTCAATACAGGTTATTGATATTGGTATTTTTTCAATATTTTAAGATATTGGATATTGATATGGGGATTCAAATACCGCCCAGCCCTACTCCGAAATTCCTACCAACAAGCGCGGACTGCAAAAGAATTGCCGGGTTGTGTAGGATACATATAATATGATGATGATTAACCTCTCCACGCTCCTTTATCATCGTGTCGGCTGTTTTGCAGTCCAAATCCGTTTATGCGTCATTCTTCCTCCCGATATTCCTCACGTCACACAAGAATATCTCCCATTGTCCTCAGCGCTTCTGATTCTTTGCATCAACGCGTGTTCGGCTGAGCCTTTTAGTGCAGCATACGAAAACGTTAGCATTCCGTTGAATATGAAATTTCCTTTGATCCGCGAGCAGGAGCTTCCTTAAAAAAGGACCTGTCCTTATTTACGATCGTCAATATTTCAGTAGTGAGTGAAGTAGAGGGGATAATAATTTGAGAAAAGTGTTAGGAAAGTAGGGGTTCATAAATAGGAGGAAAATTATGACTAAACATTCTGTAAGAAGGTTTAGGGAAGGCTGGTGACGAGTCCGATATGATCACAGTATTGTGAGGTGCAGAAACTAGGTCCATTGCTTAAATCAGCCATCGCTGAATATAGTGAAGACCTCTCTGGATTTTAGAAATACCGCGAGCTAGCTGTGATATTGGTTTTACCGAAAAGCACATTAAAGTGACAATTCCTGAGAGGAAAAGCCATCCGCACACAAGTCTTTTCTTTACTGTAGATGTAGAATTACAGAATGGCCTCGCAAACGTTTTCTGGCTCATACCCTGACGCAGTTCATCATCATTAAGCTTAGTCTTTCGGTCGATCAATCCTAAGATTGGTTGACTGCATCCTTCCTTCCCTGTCTAATGCTAGTTCCCTTATGCCTCTACTATCGTTATGTTCAGACTACTATCGTACCAACAATAGTCCTGACGATAGTTGGCGGAAATAGTCGTGTGAACGCAAGTCCGGACAGCGGTACACGTAGTTCCGAACACTGCCACTTTTACGATGGTTAGAGCTGGTATCACGACCGGAAATCGGAAATGATGAATGACGATAATCAAAAAAGTCAATCATTATCTTGAATTAGATGGTGGTACTTTGATAAATAAACAAAGATAGGTGTCATTTGCTCTTAAAACCATGTCGAAAGTCTTAAAAACGCCACTGGGACGCGGGAATCCCTATTTTGTTCGCTTGCTCTTTACTTGTTCGTCGCGAATCCTGGTGAGGGCAGCACTGCGTTGCGATAGTAGTGTGAATGCGTGCAGGGTTGCTACGATGGTACGTACGATAGTAGTGTGAACGGGGTATTACTCCCTGGTAGTTTTTATGTACTTTCTGGTTAAAGGTAGTTATCTGGGACCATGTTGCAGGTAGTGGCCAGTTGGGTGTGGTACACCTCGCGAAGGGTCGTAATCCGAGACCCTTTCACGAGCACTCAGGCCCAACGCTAGCCTCTCTCCCCGACCCACGCCGTGGGGTCTACCGCAACAAAAACTGACCTTACCCAGTATTATTTAAACTTTAACAACTACGCCATATTGTAACAAATACTACTTTTCATCGTACTCCTGATAATCGTGCAAGTACGTACGTCTTTTAATCGTAGTTCTACGATGAAAAATAACAGTTTTATAGATTTTGGTAAAAATGTTTAAAGATTTGGGTGGAAAAATACCAACGTCGCGTCGCAGTGAAATGGAGGTGGTTGCGCGAAGTTTGAATACGTTTCGGGTATTTTCTGACGCTTTCCTCATTGGGTGTACGTACGTCTATAGAGTGTAGTTTTGTTTTTGGTGTAATGGACGTCGATGAATGATATTTAACACTGTCTTTACCGCGTTGTTACCGAGGTTATGTTTCCAAAATTATATGTTGCCCATTTTTATAGGTAAAACAACACTTTGTCCGCAATCGTATTAGAATTCCCTGATCCAAGTACTTACGTCTTTGTCTAATCCATAAAATAATATTATTTTGAATTACTTTCTGTTAGACAATTTATCTAATGTATTCTGCTACATCTACAAAATATCCTGCGAGTCCCTCAAGGGTGTGTGGCGGGGTGTGAGTTGTCACCAACATGCATTCCACTAAACCCTAAAGTTAGTGTAACTACGAATATTGATGCATTATCATAAATCGGTAATGCTTGTCACGAGGCGAAGGCTCACAAGCATACATTACATTACAGATATGCTACCGATGGTTATGTTATCTTATGGACCGTTATTATTTATGTATTTTTCAACTACATAAACGGACAAAGATTCAAGAATTACACTAATATTGAGGATACCGGGACTAGCTACGGTAGTAACCTTTACGGAGTTACCCGCAATGCACATAAGTGCGATATTCCACAGAGGAAAAATCATTCGCCTTGACCGGGATTTGAACCAGGATCCCTCGATCTCGCGCCGAGTTCTTTAACCAGTTAAACTACCGAGGCGTCATTTTTCCATGTGGATTATTTGGTGGCTTTATAGGAGCATGGTGGTTAGAACTGCTAGACATATGATGCCATTAGCAGTCCAAATCGTGCGCTAAGCGCCACAGTCCGCGAGGATAAAGCCATACATAGAACACATTGAGGTGTTCGCTCTTTGACTAATTTTGAGGATACCAGGACTAGCCACGGTAGTAACCTTTACGGAGCCACCTGGAAGTGCGAACACCTCAATGTGTTCTATGTATGGCTTTATCCTCGTGGACTGTGGCGCTTAGCACACGATTTGGACTGCTAATGGCATCATATGTCTAGCAGTTCTGACCACCATGCTCCTATAAAGCCACCAAATAATCCACAGGGGAGAAGGACGCCTCGGTAGTTTAACTGGTTAAAGCACTCGGCGCGAAATCGAGGGATCCGGGTTCGAATCCCGGTCAAGGCGATTGATTTTTCCTCTGTGGAATATCGCATTCAAGAATTATGCTGAAAACATGCACGGCGTGCTGTTAGTACCAGGTGGCTGATAAGCATACAAGTATTAAATAGTACTACTACTACTATGAGCTGCACTACTTATCGACAAACCTAGTTAAAAGCCTCATTGGCAGCTGTTTTGATCTGTTTTCGTTCACGTGAAAATGACATCATAAATCCGTCCGTTCTGCAGTCTGTTCCGAGGTTACTGATTCCCTAACTTTATCGTCGCAATTATACATTTTTTACAATTGTCTACAACTATATGTTGAAGATATTTGCAAGAGAAAGGTTGCTAGATAGAGCAATATCGGTCGGTAGTTCGATGGCTTTTCCCTATCACCGCTTTTTAATATGCGAGTGACAATTGCAACTTTGCAGTCTAGGGGTACTTTGTGTTCGTTGATGGATTTAAAAAATATATTCTACCAGTAGGGTGCTATTTCACTAGCTAATTCTCTCTACATGCGGGCAGGAGTTTCTTAAGAACTTGGTGATTTGTTTGGACTTGATTTTTACAAGTTTAATAATATGTGAGATCAAATATCGATAGGCAGCAACTTTTGCTGGAAATCATCATTAATTGTGACGGACGTAATCTGTAATGAATTGATGACTAATGTTTTTCTTTTAAAATCCTTGAATGCATTCCTGAATGCTTCCTTTGTGGTTGCAGACAATTTGTATTTTCCAATTATTAAATTGTGACCATCAGTGGACACACATGTACGGAGTTTTTTTCATCTTGGTGTGGCATGCTCTCTGTCTTTCTCGCTATTTTTTCACTTCTGCCTTTCTCACACCTCCATTTTGGCACAGTATTAGAAATTTTTTGTGGGCATTCAATGCACTGAGGATTTTTGTATTGAAAACATTATAAAGAGGTTTTTCGATTTTTTGTATGAAGGGCACAGTCTTCATGTCGTCGGCTTATCAAGCCTTTCAACCTCTTCTGCCTCTTCCAATGGTAAGTGGAGAAACTGCCCTAGTGGGAGTCTAGGAATGGACATTCTCCTTCTCGAGTGGGGCCTTACTAGCATTGCAGCTATCGATGTAATAAAATTAAATCTTGTCATATCTTTTTTGTCTTGAGCAAACCGCCGAAGCACAAAATAGTTGACAGACAAAATATCTAATATCCTGAAAAACACTGCCATTGGCCACCTCCTTGTCATTTGGCTGGATGAGTAGCTACAGCACATTTTATGCTATGTATCTACGCCATCCTTAGTCGCGTTAAAAATGCAATTATTTCTGGTTTTCCTGACTCGATATCGTCGTTCTTTCTGTGATCAATTGAGGAAACCAAACAAGCAGCTCAGCTTCTCTTCGGAACATAGGAAACTAGAGTCATGTTGGCCGAAAATTCCGTAAAGTGAAGAGCCCACTATACGCCCTTTGGATGACCCGAAATCACTAGGTATTTCCCTATTATTTTTTTCTGATTGTACCAACGTAAGTCAGTCTTTTCGCTTTTAACTTTTCTACCAGCTCAAAAGATGTGAACCAATTATCTGCTGTAATGTTTCCATGAGACCCCATGATTGGCTCAGAAAGACGAAGAACTGATTGAGTTGGTTTCAACGACTTTTGGTCTTCCACTGACAGAACAACTTTACCGACTTGCTGGGGATATACATTTTGAAGTTGCATCGACCCCTGAAGGCAATTAACGGTTCATCAATACAAGTTGAGGTGCCCAATGAATAGCAGCGTTGAGAGTTTTTTATTACCCCTGAGGTGGCTTGCAGGGTATTTTCTTGACTTGTAGATTAGGCAAATGAATAAATCGGAAATCGGGGCTACCGGGTCAGTTTTGGATCGAGCCATTCTGTCGGCATGGTTATCGAAACGGATACTCGTGAGAAGTAGATTAAACCGTTGTCCTGACATTACTGATAGAAAAGTGTCATTGGCTGTGGCAAAAAATACTGCATATGTCTTCATTATTCGATTTGAAAACTGCAGAATAAGCAAAAAGGCCAAGAAAAGCTTTCAATTCTATCAAATCTAAAGTTTTAAGTTCAGAACGGCTGACCCATTCATAATTCTCTTAAAATTTGAAGATTAATAAATGAGTTATCAGGCCCTAATCTTGGACCAAATAAAATATTAGGTAAAATGAAAATCATCCAAGAGCTCGGAATGGAAAGAGATATTTACCTCTTTAGGGCGAAAATGCGTGTATTTCTATGTTTAGCGGTAGCCAGAATTCTAGGAGACAATGTGTGTAACGATACTCAGAATGTTGCTGTCATACTCGTATGCTATTTGGCAGAAACTCATTCTTCTCCTGTCTCTCGGAGTGAACGGACATGCCTGACAGACCTCTCCCTGGAACCGGTTTTTTGTTTTCCTCAGCGAGGCAGAGACCCTTTTCTACCTGCGTAGTGCACCTGTCCTGTCAGGCTGTTCATCACCGTAGTTCCTAGTTCATTAGTGATAAGTAGCCTCACTTGGTTTACTTACATTTCTTGTGTGTTAGAGTGTGCCTTTATTTATCTTGTTGTTGTGTCTAACTTTTTTCCCGGTGTGAGTTAGTCGAATCAGTGTTCTAGCTATTTAGTAGTAGTGTTGTTAACTCCTTTATTGTTTCAATATTAATATTATCAACTAGTACACAGTAGTAAGTGATAGTAAGGATTGTTAACCTCAGAGTTAGTTAAATTTATCACACTTTCCTCACCGTTAAACACAGCTCTCTCTCTCTCTCTCTCTCTCTCTCTCTCTCTCTCTCTCTCTCTCTCTCTCTCTCTCTCTCTCTCTCTCTCTCTCTCTCTCATCAGTCTATTCTGCCAAGCACAGGACTAGTTTATTTCAATCGAATTTAGATCTACATCTACAAAAGAGTTTAGTTTAACAACGTTTATTTTACAGTGTTTAGGTACGTGGCTGTATGTTAGCTTTTTTCTTGGGGAATTGATTGCGATAATGTTAGGATGGCTTTGAATAGGTCTTCCGTTGCGATGATCAAAAACAACGGTGAGTGTGCGGTTCTCAGAGCCCGCATCGCTAAGTTGGAGAGAATCCTGTGGGAACTCCAGTCCAAGTTGGAAAGAGTGGTGCGCTTCCCTAAGATGGATAGGAATTTGGGTAGCTCCTCGAAAGTTCGCTGAGCCCTACGGGCTGCACAGGATCGCCCGATTGCAAACAGCGGCTGGACGATCAGGAGTTTGCCGGGAGGTCCATCTTCCTATGAAGGGGCAGTGCCATTGCGTAAACCGGACGTTTGGAGGGTCGTATCTCGGCGGAGCGGTGGTAAGGTCACTCTGAAACCTGGATCGAGAGATGCTGTGGCAAATCCCATTCCAGTTTCGAACAGATACCAGTTGCTGTCGGATGGAAACTCAGAGGTGTCTGACGTGCCTACTGCCACCCCGAGACCGGCACCAAGGAAGAGCCGTCAGAGCGGGAAGGGAGGGATTTTAATGATAGGAAGCAGCAACGTCCGCCGTGTGATGGCCCCTTTGCGGGAAAGGGCAGGCCATGAGGGTGTGAGTTATCGTGTAACGTCATGGCGCATTCCGAGTGGCGGTGTTTCGCAGGTGACGCAAGCGATTAGTGCGGCAGTTTGGGGGACGAAGTGCTCCAGATTGCAGGTTGTGGCCTATGTTGGTGTCATCGACGCCATGGATCATGGATCCGAGGAGATCCAGCGTTACTTCCGGGAATTGGGCTCCGAGGTGAAGCGGGTAAGGGGTGACGTGGGGGTCGACATGTCGTTCGCAATTTGTAGTCTGGTCCCGAGGATCGATCGTGGACCCCTGGTTTGGAGCCGAGTGGAAGGCATAAACCAGAGGCTACGTCGTTTCTGTACGGACATCGGTGCCTCCGTCGTTGACCTTCGACCGGCAATCCGATCGTGTCGGAACCCTCTGAACCGGTCTGCTGTCCATTACACGGCCAAGGCAGCTAAGTGTGTAGCTGGTAGTATTTTAGAGCAATGCAGGCCTTTTTTAGGATAGAGAGTAGGGCAGGGAGTAGATCATGTAGTGGGTTATAAGTAAAGGAGTCACCGTAAATATTGGTATGAATGAGAGCTTTTTTCAAATTCAGAATGAGTTATTATCCGAAAGAAATAGAAACCGCGGCTCAGGTACATAAAAAAGTGCCATTAATGATATAAAATACTCGATAGACAGGGCTTGTAAGTCGTATCCCAGGGATTCCATTTCCATTGTGGTTGTTAATTGCCGTTTATTGTTGTAGTTGTTAATACATTAAATATTACAGATTTTGAAATAAGAACATAGATCATGTGTGACCACGTTATTCTCTCATGACAACATGATGGCTGTATGGTGAGGAGCTGATTTCTTTTGTGTTCTGTCATTCTCGTCGACTTCCAGTCAGTTGCTTTCC
The DNA here is from genome assembly GCA_963573305.1 of Pyrrhosoma nymphula. Classification (NCBI taxonomy): domain Eukaryota; kingdom Metazoa; phylum Arthropoda; class Insecta; order Odonata; family Coenagrionidae; genus Pyrrhosoma; species Pyrrhosoma nymphula. The sequence goes on along the minus strand of OY754334.1, from coordinate 101,040,575 downwards.
CCTCAGCAACAATGCCGATGTTTTCGAACACATAGCGCACACATAAGCTGCTATCCCCTTGCACATTCAAAGATATTCTGCAAGCAATATAGAATTGAGTCGTATTAGAGTTTAAAAGATGATATTATATTTTCGGTAATTTCAAAAGAACCTGCCATTGGAATCTTCAAAGGTCCACTTTGCACGGGGGGGAAATCTATAGGCATCAATATTTGAAGTAAATAAAATTATACTCCCTAGTCAATGCAGGCTTGTACTTTTAGCATTGCTATAGCCATAATATGAAAAAAAAAGCATCAAGGATTGTTGATTTTTTGCGTATATGAAAGACGATTCTTTGATTTAAGTGTGCTGAAAAACCTGATTTTGTTATCTAGCGTTCGCAACGTGCCTCGGAATATTACCAAAACGATTTCTTCTAAATCTAAGTTTTGCTTTTTTTTATAAAGAACACAACCGCTAATTGATAATGTTACTCAATTTAAATCAACAAGTTACTCTTCTTCTACAGAATACAAAAATTGCAAGTCCCCAGCTTTCACGGCAAAGCTATCACTGTGTTAGAGGGAAACGTCTGAAACAATCTTCTTAGCCCCAGTATAGAGCCATCTCAAGGGATGTGCCAGAACCGACATTTTATCTATACTTGTGAATTTTTCCCTCGCGACGTCATTCGAAAACTTTATATGAAATTTAAGTCATGAACTGAGAGTAAAAATTTTTTCATAAAAAAGACAAATGAAACTCTTAAAGCGAGAGATTCGATTGTTATACGAACTAGACACACACTGCCGTGCACTTTGACGAATGGACCTTATTGAATAATGGCGTCGCATTTGAATGTGTTGTTGAAAATGTTCCATTCGCCGTCGTTCATCAATAAAGTGCTCTAATTATTCATCAGAAATTGAAATGGAGTGGAATTGAATTAAAAATAATAATTTATTCCTCACGTACCTTGGTCTCCTTGCTCAGTGTCGCCACCACGTGTTCATCGTAGTATTCGAGGAGCGACGGGAGTTTTCCCTCTCAGCTTAGACCTTGCGTCCGAGGATCCATGATAGGCGATCAAATGAGGAACGGCTGATGCCAAATATATCTCCTTGCCCTGTTGATTCCGTTGATCCAGTGCTTCTCTGACCCACCAATCCACTTCCCCTCTGTCTCTCTTATTCTTCTCCGCCTCCTCGAGGATTCTCTTGAATCGCCCTCCGTCGCCCTCTCCCGAATATGGAAGCCCTCTCCCGAATATGGAAGCCCTCTGTTATTAAACGCCAAATACACGTACAGCTGTGACAATGCAACGGCGAGTATGCCAATATTATCTCTCTCATCCCTTCAATTCCCACCCAAGTACGCCTTTCCATCTTCAAAGTCAGCGAATGAAGTAAAGCGACTCCCACTCTTTTCTATCCCGTCGTGGTCTCTAAATGTCGGTTTCATTCCTCCGATGTAAGAAGATTCGAAATCGACTAAAACTTTGACGCTCGACTGGAATCGAAGGAATTCCAGAATGCAAGACGTGATGCGATCTCTGTCGTACAGCATTTCGTAACGGCTCATCATTTTCGAAATGTTGCCTTCGTTCGAGGGCTTCACCTCAGTCTCCTGCATCATCGCCTCAAAGCAGGCCTCTCTGTTGGGTTTGTAATTTGGCGTTGGCGGTCCTGGTGGCGTTGGCACTTCATCCAGAATCTGCGATCCTATATTTTTAGAATTCTTTATTTCAGCAACTAACTCTTTCTTCAGTATTTCCATGGATTCCTTGATAGAAGAGAGTTCCGTGGAGAACAGCGACTGTAGAGTGTCGACTTTAGCAACGGTGCTATCCTGTTGTTTTTTTACTTCCGCCAAAGATTCTCTTTGCGTGGTTACCATGGAATCCACGCCCTTTATTCCATTTTCCAAATCTGCCACGGACTTCTTTAAACTGTTGTTAGCAATGGAGAAACCATTTTGTTGTTCACTGCTTATTTTCTCTAATGCCTACTTTTGCGTGGTAACTGTGTTGCCAAGTTCTTTCTTAACTTCCTCAAAAGACTGTTTAACTGTATATAACTCCGTAGTTAAATCACTCCTAATCCCCGATATCTGTTTTTCTATGGAACCCTTGGAAGCAGCAAGTTCGGTGGAAAAAAAAGTTTTCAAGTCGTTCATGGATTCTTCATTTGTTGGCCGACAAGTATTGTGTCTAGATTGAACCAGTTGGAGTATATCCTCTCGCTCTTTGTCTTCAGGGTGATTGGAGACCATAGTTTTCGCAATTTTCAGTGCGCTGTGGCCATGACTGTCCTCTATCAAAGGATCAGCCCCCGCATCCAGGATCTCTCGAACCCAGTCCGGCTTCCCTAACATCACCGCCTGATGGAGCAGCGTCCTCTCGCTCGCGTTCTTCACATTAATATTATATAAATCTTTCAAATGCTGAACGTACTCCTCTACGGGATATTTAGACATTTCTAGGAATAAAAAATCCTGCATTTTGACCTCCAGGGAGATTTAACCCACGTGTATTTCTGAGCCGAGTGAAAGTCTTCTGGAATCTTGCTTAGGAATAGGTTGGAATGCCTTCAATGGGCCTGAAGCTATATCTCTTGCTGAGTCGGCTGTCGAGATCACTGTGGTCTACTGCCGATGGATTACCCCTGAGGATGGACCAGGATAATTTCAGATTTAGAACACGATACTGTATATTTTTTTCAAATATTTTATATTGCATTGAACTCTAGTTACGGTAATAAGATACAGCAGCTAAACTGACTCTCGTTGGCTGTTAAGATGGTAATTAAGTATTGATCAGAGTTAATGTTCGGAAAGAAGAATTAGAATTATTTATTGATAGTAAATTTCAATATTCAACTAAATTGCGTAGCTGGTACATTTTAACTCCTGAGTATAATAAATAAAAAAATTCACTGATCATATCATAGTGCATTGCTTAGTAAAATAAAATGAATAATAATACTGTAATTGTGATTAATTAATTAATTTATTTCTCAGTTTGTTGAGGGGTTGAAACTGGATAAAAATTCTCAAAATTCGACTTCTCGTTCGTGTTAAAAATGATATAGGAATTTTTCTTTCACTCGAACCTTGGCTGAGCATGGATCTTGGTTCTCACCAACGTAAAAAGTAATAAACGACAGTGAAAATGAACATACCTTGTGAGTGAGGATGGTCTCCTTAAGACCGTTGATCTGATGAGAACGAAGTACACAACAAAGAGTCGTCTGATGTTCTGTGCTGAAATGGCTGACTGGTCAGTGCCTCTCTTTCTGATCCTTCTACGTGTTTGATTAGAGTCGATGATTTGAATGCCTTGCTTCTCAAACGCCGCCTTTTTATGTCAGCCGACAGGCAGGTAACAAAGCAGGAGGATGAGGAATTTATTTTTGCTCGTACAGCGCGTGGCCATTGAAATCGCCAGGAGGGTCGCAGTGGAGTGAGTTGGGCGGGACAACTGCGCAAACTGTCATTTCTGGAACGGTATTACAAATGAAATGACTTAGTTTCGGAAGATGACGAAGTCAATTCCAGAAGCTTCTCTTCCGCGAGGCATACCCATCCCACTCCCTGCACGGCAACCGGTCAAGCGATTGTCATATGTTACGAGCGAAATATTATTAGCGGCACACTTCTCAAGCGAAGGAAAGACTTCCTCGTACTGCAATATCAGCTTAGTCGACGAGAACGTAGGGAGCTCGAGTTATCTATCTCTTGCGGTCGGATATTTTTATTCGGGAAAACACTGCCTCGTATCCTCGACTTTAACAAGAACAATTTATGGAAATAAATGTCCTCAATTCGTCATAATTTTAATTCCGTTTTATCGTTCAGATGGATTCGGCAATTCTCAAAACAAAAATCCAATACAATATAAGAATACACAAGTATGGGAAATTTAACTATTAGAATACTAGAGTGGTATCAATAATTGCCAATTATACTGTCACATTGTCAGGACTAACCGGAGTATTTACCATGGTATAGTATAGGCATTCTTTAAGCATCAAGAATGAAATAAATTCGTGTTAAGTAAGTATGGTCTATTACTAACGTGAAGTCAGGGGTGGCTCTACCAAAAGGCAAACAGTACTGTGGTTATGTAGGGGCCGGTGTTGACGTGAATTAAGGGGTGGCATAACCAAATAACTAACAGTACTTTGGTAAAGTACGGGCTGGTACTAACGTAAAAGCAGGGGTGGCATTGCCAAATACCGAACAGTAGTGCGGTAAAGTACGGGCCGGTACTAACGTGAAGTCAGGGATGGCTTTGCCAAATGCCAAACAGTACTGCGGTAAAGTACGGGCCGGTACTAACGTGAAGTCGGGGGTGGCATTGCTTCAAAAAATCATTGATTTTTATGAAAGAATTCTTAGAAAAATAATCACTGATTATTTGGATGAATAATCATCGATTCATGAACTACGTTCGGAAGCGTCATTATTTAAAGGTTCGATGACGTATTCTCCATGCATTCTTCGAAGTTCCTCATATGTAATGCTGTTTAGTTAGTTAGTTTGAAACGAATTTTAAAAAGTGCGTTGTTATGAATTTTTGGAAAAAGAATAACTCAGTCAGCGAAACGTACACAATTAATCAATCAGACTTATCAAATGTAGAGTCAGTTAAATACTTAGGTGTGACCCATACTCAGGACCTGTCTTGGGGGAAAGACGTCCGGGAAATCTGCGAAGAGGCTTGTCGCAAATTGGGATTTATCAAAAGAATATTAGGAAAATTCGACGAGAAGGCTAAAGAGCGATGTTATTTTTCACTCGTGAGACCTCACTTGGAGTTTGCCGCTAGCATATGGGACCCTTACGAAGTAAGACTAATCTCTGAAATAGATCGAATACAGCGGAGAGCAGCAAGATTTGTGAAAAGTTGTTACGATAAACTTTGCTGTGTGACCGAATTGTTGAAGGAATTGGGGTGGGAATCTCTAACTGATCGAAAGGAGAAATACAGGTTAAATCTTTTGCGCAGACTGAGCAGACAGTCTTTCGCCGGACGTTCAATATATACTGCTAGAACCAACGTACTGCGGTAGAAGCGATCACAGGAATAAAATAAAGGAAATTGACTGCCGAACCGATAGATTTAAAATGTCATTTTTCCCACGCACAATTAGGGATCATAATAGTTGCGATAGATCAATCGTATGAAACTCCCACCCTCAATAGGTAGAGAAGAATTTTCACTTGTGCATAATAATACATCATTACTAACACTTCACACCGTTTGAATTGTTCGGCATTATTTTATTTTGTTCTCTGCATGAAGTAGCATCTCGTAGCATTCATAAATTAACAGTATCAGTAATATTAACCACTAGATGTGTGTATAGCATTGTTCTGCATGTTTGCATGCTCATTTACGTAGCACTCTCCCAGCGCACTGGGCTGCGCACTGTTCTCCTAACTGCTTTTTGGCCTGCGCCTAGCGGCCGGGGGAGCGTGCGAGGTTCTGATTTGTGCTGGGACGATTGATGAATGCTTGGTGCGGAATTACCCTTTGACACACACCCTAGTGGTGGCTTGCATGGTACTTCGTAGATGTAGATGAAACTTGTTAATGCATCCATGGGTCAGCCCTCCGCAAGGCCACGGTGGATATTGAATATTAAAGAATTGAACTTATTTTATAAGAAAACCACAACGCCTGAAGAATACTGTCAGCGCGGTCATTTGAGGAGTTCGTAACCTATTCTGTATGTTGGGTTCGTTGTAGTAGACACAATGGTTTTCCAGTTGCACGGGGAGATGAGTGACTGTTGGACCACTTTCATGCACGGGAGACCCAAAAATGGACCACGCTGACTCATTCAATACTGCTTAAATAGCACCCAGGTTGATAGATAGTCACATCGTCCCTCCGGTTCACTTGAGGCGTCTTCTGAGTGATGAACAGCTTTACCACTTCTCATGTGTTCAAACATTTATTTTCATTCAATGACTTAATTCAGTTGCACTATTCAACGTTGATATGAGTGTCGAGTATATTAATTCGGATCGAAGAGTATGGTAAAATCCAGCGCTTGATAACTTCAAAAGGAGCATTTGTCGCAGCAGCCATGTTTATTTGACCTATGAATCCTACATCACCCGGACTGCGCCTTCGGGATAAAGGGTAGCCATAATCATTGGCTTCGGTTTGCTAAATAAGAAATTCCTAGTGATTTTTAGTGCACTTAACGATTTTCGTGCAAGGATAACGTTCCTTGCGCGGAATTTCCGTTCTTCTTTCGGGTAAAAAGCATGCAGTGAATTCATTATAATTTCCGCCATCTTAAAACAGATTGAAGTTTTGGAACAGATGGGTCTATATTTGAACCAGATTAAATGTTGGTTACACGTCCGTAGGTGGGGTTGGGATGAAATTTGTTCGGTTCTTTGCGTTACCCGAGAAGCACCACGGGGAAATGCTCATGAGATCGCTCGTGGGCATGTCTTTGAGCATCAAAGTCTAACCTTTGTCGTTTTCCTTACAAGGTCTCAATTTCTCGCAAAGAAGACATTCCTCTTGCTTTAGAAGATTTTTTTCGAAAGGTTACTCCATTTTTCTGTTAGGCATGTTGATGGATGCAAGTTTAAGTCCAAGGAGGGGAAACACAGCGGCGAGTGAGGGTCTTAAATAGGCAACATGATGATTGAGTGAATGAAAGTTAACTGCACTTTAATACTTTTAAACATATATACATAGCTCGTAACGCTTATGATGCGAGAATTGGTCTAAAAAGTGTTCACAATCTTAATGAAATTCAACGGGTGTGAAATAAATTGAACGTATTTCATAAGAAAACCACAAAGCCTGAAGACTATTGTCAGCGTAGTCATTTGAGGAGTTCGTAACCTATCTTGTATGTTGTGTTCGTTGATGTTCGTATGATGTTCGTTGACGTTCGTTCGTATGATGTGGGCATTGGTTCAAAAACCAGTTTGCAATCGTAATGAGAGGTAGATTGTTCCGCTACGTGTAATACATCTGAGTATTAAACGATAATAAACAACGCTGTATTTGTTGTAGAAACAGAGGCATTAATACCATTACTTTTAGCTGCACGTTAATATTCTTGCACATTTATTTCCTTTGTGTATTGTTTACTACGTAAGTGTTCTCTCATAAACATGCAGTGCCCCTATGAGAGCTACTTTGAGAATAAACATTGAAGAGTACACTTGTTGTAAACATGAATTGAATTTATCGATTATATTATTGATTATATTATATCGATTATATCTTTGCGGTAGTCATGAATGACTTCAAGTAAATATGGAAGATTATGGGTGACAAAGAGCATCCTTGTAGCACTCCTTTCCTTACTTTTGCTTCCTTCTGTACCAATTCCAATGAAACATCCACCGAAAGCTTAGTCTTTATGCCAGTTTCAATCCTCCCCATTCTTAGACACCCCACCCTCTCCACCCCATTACCCCCTCCCCCTCATTCCCCCTCCTGGCCCTCCCACTCCGGCACGGTGCCGCACCCATCGCTGCGGCAATAAGGAAAAAATAACGTGGACAAATCATTTTGGGAATGTTCCAAGCCGTGATATGAATTGGGGAGAGGACGTAACACCCAAAGTCTCTCTGTATGACGTAAGCTTACCCGTTTGCCTGTGCTCCTTTTCGTCGTGGCTTCATTTCGAAAGTTTGAATCGATAAATGTTCTGTACGAAATTTTTCTCCCTATGTGATAAGACGAGGGGATAGAGTTAGCGTGGCGTAAAGAGAATTGGATTTTCATTCCTAGGACATGAGTTCAAATCCCAGCGGTGGAGGAGATTTTTCAATGGAATTTGTGTCCCTACTTGGGTATAAAATCATTGAGGTAGATGGATAGGTCATGATGTAATCACACCGAACCAGGCAACCGAAATATCCACCATATTTGCTTCCCCCTGTTTTTTCCTCACTTTTCTTTGGATTGCACGGACGAGTGGACGCATTACTTGGACCTACTGAATTAGTAGTAATGGTAGTACTGATTAGTACTGCCAATACTGCTAATTCATGCATGCTATAGTAGATACTAATTCATACAGGAAACGCATGTATTCGTATCTCATAGTGAGAGAAAAAAGCGGGGTAAATTAGTAATGCCAATACTACTAATTCATGCGTACTATACGAGATACTAATTCATACAGGACACGCATGTATTTGTATCTCTTAGGGTGAGGAAAAAGCGGGGTAATTTTTTAGTAATGAAGATAAGTAATTAAACACAAGTACGAAGCTTATATTTAGCAAATGCATAGCTAGGGAGGGAATTATATGGAAAATATCTTTCATAACTATTATGAGCAATGCCAGGCTAAACGAGACACTAAGATAATGCTGTATTGGCGAACATGCTAATAGGCAGTATATGTAGTGGTTAATATACAACTACTTGCAATCATTATTACTGATTCTAGTTATTCACTGACGCTACCGCGTACTAAATCATGCAGAAAATCAAATCATGCGGAAGATTTAAAGTTGGGTGAGGTGATAGTAATAATGAAAACTTAATAAACACAATAAAAAGTCTAGTATGTATGGTACAGAAACGCGGTCTCTGAAGAGAGGTGATTAGATGAGGTTCCCGGGGTTTGAGGGATGGATGTGCAGAAGAATGGTGAAGGTGCGATAGACGGACAGGAAGACGATCAATTAAATTCTCGGCATGATGGTTGAGTTAAGGAAACTGCGGGGAGAGGAGGCAGGGTAGTTAATTGGAACGGATAGTGAGAGGTGAAGGGATGCTGAAGCCGAGGTAGAGGGGAGGATGTTGTGTAAGCGCGGAAGGGGAAAAAAAAGATAAAAGGTTTTATGGATAAGATGAAGAGATGTAAGAGGTTTGTGAACCTGAAGAAGGAATTGTGTGAGGAGACAATGACTGAAAAATTTTGGTAGTTGTAGGTATTTCCTCTTCAATATTAACCAACTCAACCGGTAAATCACCTCATTGGCTGATCTACCGGGTAACGATGATGACAAATCATAGTCTGGTTTTCCTGAATTCTCCTCATCCACTGGTTTCCCTTTTTTAAAAGGCTGTTTGGTATACAGGCGGTCCTCGACTTTCGTACACCCGACTTTCGTACAATTCGCACTTTCGTACGCTCCTAATTGATACCTTTTATTTGACTTTCGGACACTAAATTCAAACTTTCGGACATTTGTCGAACAGAATTTTTGAATTTCCCGCAAATTTTTGAACTTCCCGCGATGGTGCATGGCGCATCACGGCATTCAATTGTTACATCTGGCGTTCTCGCTCGCTATTATACGCGACTGTGGGCAGTGTTGACTTAGAGCAAGGTGTAACTTGTTTATTTATTGAATTCTATTAATATCTTATGAGTGGAAAACGTAAATATGATGTTCCTGAAAAGAGAGTTGGGAATTATTAGACGTGCTGAACTGGGAGGATCTTTTGCTGCGATAGGACTATCATTGAACTGAAGCTGTTCTACTGTGTGTTCAATAGTAAAGGGGAAATGTTAAATTATAGACCATGTACGAAATGCTGGGAAGTGGATGCGAAATTCACGAATTTTTTATTGCCTGTACCTACGAAACGTCATTCTATTTTCGTTTGTCTTTTGTCCGGTTTAGGAAATTGCGAAATTTTGTTGCTTCTTTAATATTGTAATAAACTAAATTACATCGAGTTTAAGGGTCCAAAAATTAAATTTCGTGATATTTCTTGTTTTGTGTCTTTATAGTTATAGTGGACGTTATCAGTGAAATGTTAATTTCTGATTGGGAAAAATTAGAAATGCGTATGTTTACAACGATATTCTTTTAGAATCGTTTATAAAGACTACGTAGTTTTAAAAGTAATTACGTATTGTTTTAATAATAAACGTATTGTTTTAATAATAATTAATGTATTTTTAAACTTCTGTATTAAAAATAAAATTTCCTTACAATTGATATGAGGTTTCACTATGTATATTTAGCTCTCCGGGAACGTAACCCCTATTTAGTATGGGACTCTATTGTTCGACTTTCGTACATTCGACTTTCGTACACGTTTTCAGGAACGCATTGTGTACGAAAGTTGAGGACTGCCTGTAATCGAGTTTTACTATTCTTGGAAGGGTTGGATGGATGGGAGTTGAGAAAGAAGGTCCTAGGACTGCTAGCGGGAAAACATCTTTATTGGCGCGAAGTCGAGGTCGAAGGTTATCCGCATGCAGTTGATGAAAGCCTCGAGCAGCTCACGGGGGGTTGGGGAGTTGAATGAATGTCGAGAAGGAGAACGGGAGGATATGATGGGGCCGAGTCCAAAGGATACAAGAGTGGCATTATCAATGCGCTCCTCGAGCCATTCATCACTGAATTAATTACTTCAGGGGCAACGTGTTTGTACATGCGACAAAAATCTCGTGACCTTTAGAGGAACGGTTTTGGATTCTGGAACAGTCCTCAAATATCTTCAAGTTTGTAAAGCTTTCGCAGTCCATGTATGTACGTAAAGGACTGTTCTTTTGCAGTTACCAGCGTCAGGATTTTATTAGAATAACATCCAGAAGGTTCTACACCTATTCTCTCTCCCGTTTCTCTCACTACCTTGAGAATATATATTTTTATGCGCAATAAAGGCAAACGTCATCAGCTCTGAGGTGGCCTCCGGCAAAGGAAAAGGATCGTTATATTTTTATAAACCCTGACGCGGGTTATCCTAAAAGAACTGTTCTCTACTATCTTGTTGAGCCAGAAAATCGAGCATTTTTCTTTTCTAAATACTGCGAAGTATCGATTATCCGAGGTAATTTAAACTTAGGCCCTCTTGGATTGTCAAAAACTCGGAAAGTAGTAATCATTAGCATTACAGAATTCCCGCCTAGGAAAGCCGAGGCCTCGCCATGGCTGGGAAAATATGTAATATAAGGCTTACCTATGTGCGAACATGAACATTAAAAAAGAAATGTACATGCTTTGTCTTATTTAGGTGTCGTATTATGTTGTACTGTGTGGCACTGTAAGGACAAAATAGCGCTGTGATTCCCCATATGTATGAAGATCGAATACTTTGCCGAGCTGAACTGGCTTGGTGTGGCAACAACAGAAGTATTTGTACGCTAGATAATTCGGAATCTCTGTATATCGGGAATCGGATAATTGGACGCTCTACATAGCTTGATTAACCGATATTAATTCGAAATATTTCGACCAATGCTCGGGAAATTGAATTTTTCAGGCAAGAGGCAGTAGTAATCCATAGTCATTAACTAAAGAGCCTGCAGTAATTACCTGAAGATAGATGGCGTTGTACCCGTTAAAGCGCGTAGTTTTTTTATAAATCAAATGAAGAATTACAACGAAATCTTAAATTATCTTCAATGAATAGAGATATACTACCCAACTGATGAGTACAATATTTCCTATCCCGTTCCTTTTCCCTATATTCCCTCCTTTTCATGGCTGGTGCCCTAACAACCCCTGCTACACGCCTCTACGGCAGCTCACAGGGTGGTATGTATATTGATAGAAAATATTAACGACGATTACAAAAAGAGAGAGTGACACCAAGACACTGCGTTAACATACAATTAACCATTGTCCTCTCCCCTTTCCCTTCACGTAGGTTGCACTTGTGCTCTTATTTGTGGAGATTTGAGCGACATCTCACTTAAACTAGAATTTGATGAATTTGGCCTCATTTTAAATAAAAAAAACTCCCATCTTTCCAATGATATCAAAATTTCAACCCCTTGCCCAACTATTTCTCGAGCAATTCGCCTAAATACACAAGTTGTTTTACATGGGATAGATTACGACTGCACTTCGGAGGGAGAATATTGAAAGAAATAGGAATTTCTAACGAAAAGATTTCGTAAAAAACTAACAGTGAGTAGTTTGTATTTTCTCAACTATTTACAAAAATAAATCAATTACTCACCGCAGTAATTTTTACAGAATCGCAAAAGAACACCTGTTGTGGAGGTGTTTTCACCGCACGGCGTGAATAAATGAGTGAAGTTGGAGATTTATGTGGATATATTTATTTAATTACTGAGAGTTTTGTGACATATTATCTCTATATTTTTGCTCCATTAAATTTACAATATTGACTTCATACTTCATACAGACGCTGAAATTTAAAAATAAAATTTGAATATGGTCTCCATAATTAATAGGGAAATATCTCACACTAACTACTTTAAATGCCTTTACGCTCTTTTCTACTGCACACTGCTCTTTTCTGAAGGTGGCCCCGAAGTATTTCAGTGGCAGACATGACAGCTCTAAGCAGTTGATTTAACGATTCAGTGGTCAGATGATTAGTTGTACACGTTGAAAATAACATGCATTGATGAGTGCTTGAAATGTGTTCCGATGATTATTTAAAAGGTGATTCGTTCGTCAAATATGGAAAATTATATTTTTCTAGCATTCCCTAGAATTCATTGACGTTTAACGCCGTTGCTGAGGTGTCACTTTAATTAATTCAGAAAACGAGGTGGCAAGTTGTCGCTATATCACCATTATTATTATAAAAAATAGTCTATTTAAGTCCATTTAAGCATTTATTGCGCCGGCAGAGAGCACAAGCTAACTCTTAGAAGTTAAAACCAAGTGAATAAATGGCGCGCCGAAAGCAGATGACCTACCTACAGCATTTTTTTCCATCTCTAGTCAACGAACTATACTTAAAGAGAACAGGATAGTAACTACTGATTCAGTTACATCCCTTTCATATCCCTTTTTGAAAAAAAACTTGATTTAGTTAAATTGGCGAGATATATTTATGCTCTATGACTAGATATATATAAGATATATTTATACTCATGCCCTTAAAATGAAATACCTATCACACAAAAAATAAATGTACTCTCACTATTCACGATAATTCCTTCGCATATAAAAATGGCAGTTTAATGTTAACCCTAGCAATTCACGGTTAACAAAGCCACAGGCTAAAGTCTGTGAAATAAATCAAGGTCTCCTTACATTCGTATTGTTAAACCATATATCTTAAGTCCACTGAAACCGTAAAACCTCTGTGAATCTCTCTCTTAATGTAAGAACGTAACGGGTACATCCATAAACACAAGAGAGCTCACCAGAAAGGAGCTAATAAAATGAAAAAATAATGCACTTTCCAGTAAATTAATCCCTATCTTGAACTGATAGGCTTCCGCGGAGTCGTTGAGATGGCAGTGAAGGCTTTTCGAGCTTTCTTCCTCGTACTTCCACTGTCATTGACGACAGTTTCGATAGCATTGCAACTATCTTCTTCAGGTCAGAAGTGTCCTGTTCACTTCTGACCTGCGGAAGATAGCTACAAAGCTATCGAAAATGTCGTCAACGACAGTGGAAGTACGCGGAAGAAAACCCGTAAAGCCTTCACTGTAACCCCTCTCTTCATTACAGCCGCGATCTGCGGTAGCTAAATGGTTTAGGGTGGATATTTGGGCATGGTGGATCTATTTTCTACCCTATCCCCTTGCGCCATCTTCAACATTCCACCTACGGATTGGATCCGCGCATTTAGTTGACTTAATGGATTCACACTACGTGACGCCATATCCGAAAAGTGACGATCGAAAAGATTGGATAAGGGTTTGAAGGGCGCATGATGGAGAAATGGAACACAGCCTTAGTTCGTAGCGTAGCCTCCAAGATATACAGTCCTCAACACCCGAATTTCGTTTGCCATCTCTATGTACTTATAGGTATAGTAACTAGGCCTAAAATTTCGAATTCCCTTACGTAGGTAAGGGAAAAAAATCAAATAGATGGTTACGATGGCATGTAAGACTTGGTCTGTACCGTTAATTTTCCTTTAAATAAGATAAAGAGTAGTCACGGATAGCTACAGAAATTCTTTAACCGCGGGAATGCTCTGTTATAACACTTTAAGGACATAAAATCTAAAGACGTCTATTCCAGGCGAATATATTTTTTTGCGAGTTATCTGGATCACGTGCCTCTCAAATAAATGGTACCTTGCGTATCATGAAAGAGGTAGTCGGTTTTGTTGCGGAGGGAATCACTTACACAGGTATATAAGTAAATGACTTGTACTTTTTTCAACCACGAACTTCTTCCTCATGTTAAACTTCTAGGTCACATGAAAATTAGAAGCCAATGTAAGTATTTATCATTTTTTTATTAATTTGTGCAAAATTCTCATTTCATTACATCCAATCTGGTGTATTACCAAGGTAAGGCAAAGTCAATAAAATCCAAGTTGTAGAACTTGAACTTTTACTCTCAACATAAATCAGTACTGAGGGGTTAGAAAGCTGGCTGTTTTATACTGATCAACAAATTTTCACAATAAGGTTTTGTGCTTTCAAAAAATATATTAGTGTCTATGTCGAAATAAAGCAACATATTTTGGACAAAAAAGAATATTTTAAAATATATTTCCATTTTTCTTATTTTGTAATTACAAATGGTGACAAGTTACTCATTCCAATAAAATGTATCACTCAATGCACTCAAGCGACTAACATGTTTTAATAATTAAAACATGTTAGTCGCTAGTGAATTATTCGTGTTCAATAAAACATACTTGTTTGCGCCATCTGTTAGCAAAAAGGCGAATGTCAATCGCGGAATCCCGGGATTCGTATATATGTACTAAATCCCGGGATTGTCATTTCTTCTGGGATCATGTGATCCGGGATTGCAATCCTTAGCGGCAACCTACTTCGCTGGTGAGGCTCTTGGGCGACGAGTGCGAGTGTATCGAGACAACCTCGGCGTTGCTGGGAGCGTTTCTATTTTATTTCGCGCGCGTGGGCGACGCGAGGAACGGTCTTGGACGCCTTGGACTGGCATTACAGAGATACGCGCATGCGGAGTTGAAGGGGGGCAAGGGTGAGGTAGCCGAGAGTGGAGGTGGTGGGGTTGCGTAGCGGCGGCGATGGTCGGAGGGGAGGTGAGTGTTTTGAATGGGCTGCTCGGTAGGGGCAGCGGCGTTTGAGGGGAAGGGAAGGAGAGGGAAAGAGAGAGAGAGTAAAAAGCGAGGGAGGGGAGGGCCATCTGAGTGGTTCATGAATGGACTGGCGACGAAACGAGGGGAATGGGGTGTAAGAGTGTTGAATGGGGCGCAGGAGTGGGAGGGTATTTGACATTTGTGGTGGGATGGGGCGACAACGCAAGCAGACGCGCGCACTGAAGGCGAAGCAGATTCTCACTCTACCCGTTGGGAGAGGCGTGTAAATGGAGGAGCGTTGTCGAGTTTGAAGCGCTTTAACACTAGAACCCCGGAATCGGTCATTTTTGACCGGTTTTGAAAACTATATCGCTGCAGTTGCCATTGTATGCAATGTAGTGCGATGAAATTTTGTGACTTATTTTTTAGTGGGATGTCTGAGATCCCTTAGTACGAACCATAAAACCCTGATAATTTACGAGCAATATACCTTACTACCTTCAACCCCGGAATCGGTCATTTTGACCGGTACCTATTCCTACACAAATATGCCATCTGTGGGTCTGTGAATTGTGACACTTAAACTTCCAAGTGTTAATATACTCGATTCCTGTGAAGAGATATTTAATTTTTGGCTACTTTGTACTTCAACTCGTCAAAAAGATGCGTGCACCATTGTACGAAACAACGCTTTTTACTACGAAACTCTCACATTTTACCAAGGAAAAGTAGCCACTACTTACCATTTTTGAAAACGCTTCCTAACTACTAATGTAGTCATCATCGCTGATATAATAATTAAAATTCCAACTATTAATCCATAAACCGTAGGCAACCAAGTTTAAATCTAAAAACATTACTTAGCTAAATTCCATTGCTGAATCTAGGGAACGTGAGCTCTACGGCCTCTTAAAGTGATAAGTTATAAAAATCTCCAATGCCCGTAATAAATTGGCACCACTCGTCAATAATACACCAAAATTGCTGTGATGTTTGCGGGAAAAAGGGGCAAATCCACGCCAGTGACCAACCACAACCTCTCATTGTGTTCATAACCCACGCATCCTAAGCGGGGTCCCATGAGCCCTAGCGAAGGATCCCTTTTTGGGTTGAGTGTGTGTGTCTGTGGTTTTCACTGGCGAGGAAGTAACATTCCCGTCAACCACCACAGGGGTTTTCTGGTCGAGAATTTGTGGTTGGTCACTGGCGTGGATTTGCCCCTTTTTCCCGCAAACCAACGCAGCAATAGTGGTGTAATATTGACGATTGGTGCCAATTTATTACGGCCATTGGAGATTTTTATAACTTGTCACTCCATTGCTGAACATAAAAATTGTAAGTTTTTATCTAAATCAAGACATTAGAAGAATAAAAACAAAATATCTTCGAAAATAGAGGAAAAAATACTACCGGTCAAAATGACCGGTTCCGGGTGTGGCCTACGGTGCCGGGGTTTTAGTGTTAAGGGAGAAAGAAGGAGAAAGATATCTAAAGAGCGATATTTGGATGTGGTATGGAGACGACAATGCGGGTGGTTTGTTTTTAGCGCCTCGCGGGAGGAGAGTGTCACGGGTCCCTGCCGAGTGAGATTTTTTAAAAAGCGAATATTCAAAAATATCCTCAACACCGCATCGTCCCCTTAGTGCCACCGAGCAAGCCCCGGTACCAGCCACGCTTTACGCTAAGCCGGATCCACAATTACTGTTGATGTACCACCATTGCGAAATGATGGATTGTTGTGGAGTTATTAAATTTATCTTGGAAGCGTTTCGCCATCTATAGTTTTGTTTCGACATTCCATGTTCTAGCTAGTTGTTTCCTTCAAGCGGCAAAAAAGAAGGGTAAAATGGAATTTTCGATATGCCAAGGCTACCTATTTGCTTCTTTGTGGAAATAACTCTTGAAAAAAAATCAGTAATGAAAAACTTATAATTTTATGATATGACATTGTGGATAAGAAACTAATGGATGACAGGACTTAAAAATTTAGTCTTAGCACATTTCCGAAATTATTGGTAAAAATCATAGATTAATTATAGCAATCTAATACCTACTGGCAACGCTTTCTGCTTCAGGAGGAGCAAATATCGTAATTTATATAAAAACCACGCCGAAGCTTCCATCTAACTTTGAACTAAAAAAATACAAAATTCTCTAATTTGAAAATTTCTACCGAGATAAAAAAATTTAAACAATTTGGCTGAATATACCTATTTTGAAAGAATTGACGAATGAATTTTTGAATGAATGCGGTCGTACGGGGTTCCACGGCAACCGCAGCGTGGCAACCATAAGTTTGGGCAGTGTACTTTGATGATATACAGTTAAACAATGATCTCCGGCTTATTTTTTGAGCATTTTTGAGCATCGCATCCGGTCATAGCTTATAAGCTAGCTTATGAACCTCCATCTTCATGACTCAGCTTGCGTTTGTACCGAGTATCTACGTGTAAATGGGAACATGAAATTAAAAAGAAAATATTCGCACGTGGAATTCATATTCGTAAATATGCAGCGCGAAATTGGTTTCGACAAACAATGTTGCTCAATGTAAACATTTCTCGTGAAAACTTACGCGCACTTGGCGGCGTCACAAAACTATGCTATGAAGAATTCGGCGAATGACCACCTACTCTGCCATCTCCTAATTTGTTTCAGCATTTTCCTCTCCTCTCCCACAATACACAAACACTTGCTCGTTTGTCTTCCTTTCCGTCCACTTCACCATCACCATTCTCCTCCTCACCCACATCTCATATCCCACATTATATACTTTCCAGCAACCTGAAAACAGTCTCTTGGGGCTTTATATTTGATATTTTATAACCAAAATTGATAGAAACACAAAAAACCATGTCGTGGGTGTTGAAAAATACACACAGATGAGGATTTCACCTCACCTCCAGCGGGACCGACAAGTTAAAATTGTGATGAACTAATGAATTTTCTCATGAAATTAGAATAGATTTGCGAGATGAGGCAGTCATATGAAGCTTATTTATGGGCTATAAGGCACAGGTAGTAAGTAGTACCTAATTTGCTCTAATCTCCATCTATCTCTTCCCACGCCTCTTAAGGTAGTTTGAGCGAAAAATTACTTAACCTAGAATTTGATGACTTTGGCCTCATTTTAAAGAAACAACTTCCATCTTTCCAATTATATCAAAATTATAAACCCCTTACCGAACTACTTTTCGAGCAATTCGCCTGAAAATACAGGCTGTTTAACATGGCATAGATTACGGCTCTGCGCACCAGAGGGAGAATATTGAAAAAAATAGGAATTTATAACATCTAGATTTCGCCAAAAAAACTAATCGTTTGTAGTTTGTATGTTTTCTCAACTATTTATAAAAATGTATCCATTACTCACTGCAGTAATTTTTACTGAATCACAAAAAGCCTGCTGTTTTGAAGGCTTCTTAGCCCCACGGCGTGAAAAAATTAGTCAAGTTAGAGACTTAATTAGACATATTTATTTAATTACTGAGAATTTTTGACATACATAACTACCTTTTTGCACCATTAATATTACAATATTTACTTCACACTTTTTACAGACGCTGAAATTAAAAAATAAAGTTAGAATATAGACTCCATTTAGACTAGGGAAATATGAAAAAGAGGAATTTTTCGGCGGAGCACCGGCGGTGCCTAGTTGCCATCCAGTGGAAGGGCGAATTCTTGCGTTTTTGTCTTCTTAAGGACAAAAGGTGTGCCGCGTCGCATGGATGGAAGAACCCTCTATTTGGAAGACTCGGCCCAAGAGCGCGTGGGTGTGAGAAGAAGTTGTTGGGCCATTGGTGGGAGGGAGGTGGGGAAGGACGGAGGGCGTTTTATAAGAAGGGAGTGAGGGGGTGGGGGTTGGGCGAGAAGGACGAAGCAGGGCGAAGACGGGTTTCGCAAGAAGTTGGGAGGATGAGGAGAATATATTGTATGGCCGCCCAACGAAGGTCACGCTCCCCCTGTTGGGGAAGGGCTGCAGGAGGAGAAAGCGGCTCAGGACCCGATGGGATGGTAAAAGGGTCAAGGGAATATTCCTATGAATGTGTATCTGTACATGTACCCCACAAGCCATCGCTAGGGTGCGTGGCAGGGGGTGAACATTCATCCACATCTACATACTACCCTGCGAGATGCCGCACCGTGGCGTGGGGCCAAATCCCGAAAAGCTGGCTAAAATGTGGAAATAAACTTTCAATTTGCACGAAGTTTGTATTAAGAGGTTTTTGGGGTTGCTGATTATGAATCCAACGTTAAAAGCTAAGAAACCCTCGGTTTCAAAGAAAAGAATTTGAAAGGAACCCTCACCAAAGATGAACCACACATAGGTATGTGTACGAATGCTTCATGGTGTCAGTCACTAAGCAACTGCTTACAATTTCAAGAGATACGATACGTGAGTTCCACAGCATGCAGAAGTCCTGTTATTACTTAATAGTTGTAGTATCAATAAAAAATCGTTGCTTACCAAATTTACTTGTTATCATCTCTACCAAAAGGAAAACCTAATTAATACTAAGAGTCATTTGCTGCTCTCATTATCACCAATTAATAGCGGAAAAATGCCATTTTAAACTTTTACTTTCTGCCATCTTATTTCTATTATTTTATATTCATGATCTAATCGACAAAAGTATGTCGGCATTCGCAAAATGTTTTCGACGTCGTCGGATAATAGATCGGCTTGGCATTTTGGTTAAAATATTTTTTCTCCCAACTTTTTCGTCTTAACTTCATCCAAATGCCCGATAGTGATTTACTAGTTATATACGAAATATTCGAATAGGGAAGCGTTTACTTAAAGCAACTCAAGGTTTTTTTTCGATTCTGCAAAAGTTACTGCGGTGAGTAATTGGTTAATTTATATAAGTATGTAGTTGAGAAAACATACAAACTACACACGATTAGTTTTTTTGACTAAAACTAGGCGTTAGAAATTCTTAATGTTGTTCAATATTCTCCCTCTGGAGCGCACAGCTGTAAATGTAAAACAGCTTATATTTTCAGGCAAATTCCTCGAAAAGAAGTTCGGCAGGGGTTTAACATGTAGATATCATTGGAAAGATGGGAGATTTTTTCTTTAAAATGAGGTCAATTCATCAAATTCTAGGTGAAGCGATATCTCGCTCGTACTACCCATAAGACGTTAGAGGCGGATGAAAGAGTAGTAGACCGAGTAGCGCAGGAGACTGTGGATATACTCGTGTGCCTTGGAGCGAAGATTCCGCAAGTAGAAATACCCCACGCGTCGCTCAGCCGAAATGGAGTGGGCTAAAGAATGCCGTTGACAAGGTTTGCGAGGGCCTACAAAGCGGGAAGAATCTTCATGCATGCAGTCATGGTAGTTTGTGCGTGGTATCACTACTCAGAAAATTCCTTGAATTTGGTCTTATTATAAAGATAATGATCTCGTTTTTCAAATCCCACTCCGACTAAGATGTGATTTTTGACGCTTTTCACGACCACGCAGCCACAATTTCCCGTAGGGCAATGGCTGTTACTGATCTTCATTACCAGATTACCAATATTTGTGACCCCCATGCCCTCCGAATAATTCTCTTTGGGTGTATCCTCCCCATTCTTGAATATTGTTGTTCTCCCACCTGTTTCTCTGCCTTCCTTTCAACAATAAAACTTCTCAATCGTCCCATTAATTTCTTACTCGCCATAGTCAGTCATCGTAATTCCTTGCTGAGAAAACTTTATCCCGTGCACTAATTCTTTCCTATCTTTGCTCCACAACCAATTAATATCTGCCCTAAAATTGTTAAGTAATATTTTTATTGGAACCTTTAAAAATAATTATATTTTATCATTATTTTCACATCGTGTACCTCGTCGTTCTCTCCTTAACATTGGACCTTTACGTGTTCTTAAATTCCGGTTGTCCATATCCCAGAGATTCCTTTTCTGCAGAATTCCGATCATATTCAATTCCCTTGCTGCTAAGTATCAATCTCTGGATTTTTTTCTCTACGACCTTCTTTAGCTACCTGCTTCTTGTAAGATACAATATTTTTTTGTGACTTGTGTGATTGTTTATGTGATTTTTTGACTAGTTGTTTTTTGTTGCATTGTGTTTAATTTATTTATCTGTAATGTTCGCCAATGCAGAAGGGCTTAAGTGCTATAAATGCATTAAACCCATGCTTCTCACGACTGCTTGAAGTTCAAAACAAAATTCGTGAATGGTCTACATTATGATTAGAAAACATTCCAGCTCGAACTACCCTAAAGTTCTTGGAGAGAGATTTTTTCCCTAGTCATAGCACTGACCATGTTCCAATAGTATCTAAAAATATATGGAGAACAGCTGGAGGTGATAAAATGTAGGGGAAGCAGAAATGAGGTAGAAATACGACAAGGATATGCTTTGTCACCCATGATCTTCAATATTTAATTTTTCTCACACGTTTGCCCCTCCGCACGGGCCTTGATTTTGTATTGCGCAGCCCTTTTCCTTTCCCGTCTTCGTCCTAGCACATTAAACTCCATGTCATACCCGCTCGACCCTGTCCTTTCCCTTTTCATTTAATCCCATGCCCTTCGCCCTCATCTAACAGTCCTTCTCAATGTCTTCTCTCCTCTACCTGCGGGCTGAAATGTTTTCTGAAAGGAGCAGGTGGTCTTAATTTGATAATTTGATCTCCCGAGGCCTTCCAATGTTTCCCCCCTACGAGCCTCCCATATTTCTACGCGGTGGACAGAATGAATGGAAATTCTCGCGAGCTGAGAAAACATGATGTTGATGCGGGAGCCTGATAGACACCTTTTGAACGCAAATCACCTAAACTTTTTTTCTGCTAACCTGGGAGAGCGTCTACATTCTTGGCATGTTTACATGTTTAATGTATTTCGAAAGTTTTAATTATATCGCTGGATTGTTCACAGTATGCGTGTCATACTGAAAATGGATGTTTTATGCTTGACCGAACGCTGGAAAAAATATGCCGCTCACTTCGAAAGTATATTTGTAGCCAGGGCCGGTCCGAGAGCATTTTTCAACACAAGTGGGATAGCGTTTGGCGCCCCGCAAGCATTTTTATTGTCCCCCCTCGCAGGCAATTGTGTATTTGTTGTGTTTTGCGATCTTAATAGTACTTTCGAACCTTCAAATAATGACCTTTTACTTTCATATTATGCACATGGATTGCTTCTTCATTTAAATTAAATATTGCGAAGACATTCCTCTGTATTTTTATTTATTTATTCAATGGGCTATAGCCCTTTTTCAAAATTATCACAGAATGGAAACAAAATCTGCAGAATTTTAGATTTTCAAGAGGTTTTAGTAAAAGCACAACGAACTACTGTATTGTTTTGGCTGCATTTAAAACTTGGAAAAAAGATGTTTTAATTACAATTAATGAACGTATAGGAAACTAGAGAGTAGATAGTGAGATAAAATATCAAATTCGCATCTTTAATAGATTATAAATGAAATGAAGTAATCCTATAACTTATAAATACGTTAAAATTTGCATCGAGTATTAAATTAAATATTGTTTCTTTGAGTAAAAAATTATTCTGAAAAATTTCTCGCACTAAAATTCACAAAATCTTTCAAAATAAAATCGGTGTCAATTTACTTCAAAGTGTCGCTTTCAATGGCTAATGTTGACATCCCAGTCAATCGCTCTTGACAAAGTTTTTATCTATGGTATGTCTTTATCAACTACACTTTTGAAAAACTTCTTCCGTCAGTAGCTACAGATAAAGGTTAGGTCAAGAGGATTCGCAAAATTTCAAAATTATTGGGAAAAACGTCAAAAAAAACAGGTGTGTATATATATATATATATATATATATATATATATATATATATATATATATATATATATATATATATATATAGATTCATATATATATAGATTCAGATATATATATAGATTAGAAAAAATTCACCTTATAGTTAAGTTTTACTACTTCAATGGGATAATCGTCAGATTCATACGTAAATTGCTTGTTCACACTCTTGGAACGGATATGCGCTTCTATTCCAAAATCTTTATGGGATCCAAGTTTGTCGGCAAGCTCTTTTGCATCCGTTATCACGCTATCGAACCCCTCTTCAGATATCATTTTCTTAAAAAAAACTACCAACACTTTCAACAAAATCTGTCACTTTGTAAATTTACAGTAATCTTTTGGAGAACTTTGCTAACCCGTTTGAGTTTGAATAAAATTTCGTACCAGACCACTGTTCAAAAAAGAAATTTTAATTCTTGTAATTTTTCTGCGATACCAATGTTTTTCTTCCAAAAGCATCTATTTTATGATTTTCACTGGTTTCATAAACAGCATCATACACTTGATCAACATAATGTCGAAGAGGCTCCGATACATTTATTCGGCTTTCCCAGCGGGTATCGCTGAGAGGTAAAGGCCGTTTTATACGAGGCACGAAATTGTACAACTTCAAACTGCAACATGCTCGTGCAATAATTTTCGAACTAGAGCAGGGGCTATTTTTTCATCTCACGTTCATGCATTCGTGAATGCGTTCTCGCAATTCACGGCTTTACACGATGCAATTTGAAATGCACGCCTGAAAGTGATATACCTTTCAGCAAAAAAAAGTATACAATAACAACAAAAAATTGAATTTTT
This sequence comes from Pyrrhosoma nymphula, assembly GCA_963573305.1. NCBI lineage: Eukaryota > Metazoa > Arthropoda > Insecta > Odonata > Coenagrionidae > Pyrrhosoma > Pyrrhosoma nymphula. Next base: position 101,017,072 of record OY754334.1, on the reverse strand, counting down.
TGAAACAGAACAAATCAGCCACACTCTGCGGATTTCTTTTCCGTAGGATAATTTTCTCTTATTCTTTGCCGGAGTAAATCTTCAACCAGTATTATCGACAGGAAATTCAGCATCAGTTACTTGAAAAGAGCCTCTTTCTACAATTGTTTATCGCGTGCCATCAGTTATTTTATTAGGCCATTTTCCGCAATCATCAGTTGACAGGTCAACAATAGGTGCGACAGGTGGTCCTTCCTACAGTTACAATACGAAACGTAAATTTAAAAATATTAAATACAACTGATTGATGCACACACGTATGCTTTGAAAATATCCGTACAATTTTGTAAACAAGAGGATTAGATCCATCTAGATTAACAGTTGGTTCGGCACATTCTGGCATCCTAATCAAATCACTGACACTGCAGCATACCGTTTATCTTTCTATCGGGGACTGTTTTTATGGTAAAAACAAAGAGACATGATTTATTCAATCTTACTTTTCAGTACTAAAATAATATTCGTGGCTTTTTGTAACGATGACATTGAATTTATCATATTTGGTGGTAAATCATCTTCTAATTTTTTATAAAATGTTCTTTTAATTTATAAAATTAAAAAGTATTAATTTAATTTTTTTTATTTTAAAAATACAAACCAGAACATAAGTTTGGTAACAAATTAGAAATAGACGCATAAAATAAGTTCTTACTTCTAATGGCATAGCTTCGACTCTTGAAGAGACAGTTGTAGTTGCACGGAGGTCTTAATCTGAACTCGGTGATTCCCTGTTAGATGGTTCGATGCCGGGGTGGTTCTGTTCCACGCGATACTAGTAAAGCTTTCATAATGGACAGCATCCTCTCACTTGTGCTAGACCAAGTATCGTGTAGAAAGGGCTTTAACTGAAAAATTATCACTGTCCCTATTGAGGGGGACATAGATATTTTTGATATTTAACATACCCCTAAAGAAATACTCTTATTTCTCATCTCGTTTTGTAGAGATGAAAACCGCGGGACAGAATCAGTGTTTTTAAAATAAAAGGTAAGGTAGTGGCCTACTCTCGTTTTATTTTTTATTAAAATTCAAAAATAAATATTACTTGAAGCTGCTACGGCTTGTTTTAGTGTCAAACTCTGGAGTCCCGAGTTCGACTCCCGTTACTTTGTGGCTGAATATTTCTTGGCCGGTTGGCCCCAGCCGAGTGATTCTAGGCCACCCGTGAAAAATAGAAAAATAACTTCTCAGTTCGGCTTGTATCACAGACATCCCTCAACCTAGATGTTAACACTCAATAGTCTGTAGAGCCTTCGAGGATGAGTTATAAATAGAGATAAGTTTTTTTAGCATTAATGTTTTGTATTTTTAGAATTAATTATTTGAAATTTAGCATTTTGTAGCATTAATTATTAGAAAATTATCAAATAAATCGCAAAATGTGGAAAATTGGATTTTTGGGATTGAAATGGTCAAAAATAGAGGAATCCGTTCAAAGTTATGGTACGCTGTTACGGAGTATTTGTAAGTTTTTCATGTAGTTTGTAAATGGATATGTTAATAAAAAGTGATATCTGAAGAGTAAACGAAAAATATATGTCGAAGCCTCTGGGCCTTTATCATTCTTTATTTAAACAATATGAATCTTGCTGTTGCTACCACAGACAAAAGATGTTCATAATTATATTTTATTCCTAGTTTTGTTTGCATTATTGAAAATATAATTTTTGTCAGGGCTTAAGTTTTGGACCGGTGCATACCTAGGCCAAATATTCGTTCTTGGAGTCTACTATGTACAATTAAAAATAAAATAAAAATAAAGTAGGCCTAATGTGGATCAAATCTAGCTTTCTTAATCCCATCAGGGTACTGATTAACTTCACTTCTCACTGATTGAAAGAAAGCATGGAACACGTTTCCATTGTAGTAGTTTTCATTCCTGTCCGCTTGTCGGTTAAGATCAGGTTGTATTTGCTGAAAAAACCTTCAGCATCCTCGCCGTTAACTAGCGCCCAAATGGTTTGTAATGCTGGCACTGCAAATGATAGGTTCATCACCTTTATGGCCATCAGGATTTGAATCAAGTCCACACTTCCGCCATCTCGAACTTGACTTGAAAGTTGCCTGAGGAAATATTGGCATCCGTCGACAAAGGCATCAATGGTTGTCAGGGGTAGGTCTACCAAATAGATGCTCGGGAAGCAGATCGAGGCAGGAGGCAGCGAACTGCTTGAAAACACGTTTTTTCGGAAATCGCAGGCGCAAATATTTCGTTAACGAAAACGGTAAATTAAAATTTGTAAAAATGTCTGAATTTTGGCAAAATTAGCGCCTATTTCGCTAAATAGCAATTATTCGCTCTAAAAGACTTATTTTGCATTAATTCGCGAAATAGAAAACCACTTTTAATGCTTCCAAGTACCACAAAACAAAGAAATATCATAAAACTTGTTTTTAAAAGAATTGAATTTTTTTCGCATTTTTCGTTAATGTGAAAATAATGTATCTCTAGTTATACATTTTAATGCAGTGTCGTCGATTTACACACTTCTTACCATTTGTCGCCGCGCATTTCTCCGTGCAGTGGGCAGGCAGCGGGCCAATGGTACTAATACATGTATTAGTAACCATGAGCGGGCCTAAAGGCCTGGTTACACGGTACATTAGAATGTACAGGTTCCTGTACATTTGTGTGAATGGTTTCATGTAAAGATTCTTGTACATTTACATGGACAAGATCAATGAATAGGTGGCTACACGGTACATTTTTTCGGACAAGTTTTCGCACATTTTTAGATACGCATTATGCGTTTTCGTTTTGTTTTTCCTCATTATTTAAACCTTAGGTGCGTTATTTAAACCAATTTAAACGCAGGAAAGCCGTCGACTTCTAGGAAGCAGACGACAGCTATATAGACTCACCCAATCACTTTATTTTCCATCTGGTGGTAGAAAATGGAAACGACACATTCAGTTGTCATCTGGCTTGTGGTGGTGGTTTCTTTGGTTACGTGCGCTCGAATTGTTTTTTTTTTTGACCTCTTACTTGTCTTGGATTTTACTCTACCGCTTTGACATTTGCTTCGTTTTGCCCTTACACTCCTGATTTGACCACTGCACCTCATTGGACTACCGGAACGGAACTGTTATTAAGCAACGTACATTGTACATTGGACCATACTCTCCCGATCTCGACCCTCGCACTGCTTCTCGATGTCATTTCAGATGAGGCCGAGGACCTCATAAAACTGCTCCTCTGTCATCCGCATGTAATTTCGGAAGGCATCGCGATCTTCCACTGTGAGCTCCTGATGAGCCATATTCAGTAGCCCTCGACCTCCATCTCTCCTTTGAATCCACGGCCTCGTCCAAATCGATCTCCTCCTCAGCCTTTTTATCAGTTCACCTGTCGCGACAATAACCGCTAATATTGCTGCTGCAACAATCAATGTTTCCGCTTCGTCGAGATCCATGTTATTCGCAATCAGTTCCTTGTGGGTAGTCCAAGCAATTCGAGGGTCGAAATCGGGAGAGTATTGTCCAAAGTACGTTGGTTTATAATAGTTCCGTTCGAGTAGTCCAATTAGGTGCAGGCGTCAAATCAGGAGAGTAAGGGTCAAACGAAGTAAAGGTCAAAGTGGGAGAGAAAAATTCTAGACAAGCAAGAGGTCAAAATCCAAATAACAATCCGAGTCGCACTTAAACAAAGAAGCCGCCAACACAAGCCAGATGACAACTGAATGTGTCATTTGCGTTGTCTGCCACCAGGTGTCTCTATAATAAGGTCAACTTGTATGCTTGTCTGAACGAAATTAGAACAGGTTCTATTTTCTGTTCAGACATTCATACAATCGTACATTATGGTGTGGTTACAAGTTGAATTTTCGCGTTCATTCTGGCATTCAGATATTCACACATTTTCTTGTACATTCTAATGTACCGTGTAACCAGGCCTTAATGGAGTCATTCCGGAACCTTCACGCAGAGATTGCACGAAAGATGTCATTGCACGAGCCGAGCCTCGTACAATGTAGAACAATATGTCAATGCCGTTTGAATGAAGATTATGATCGGAGGAGACTTTGAACTTCTGGAGGCATGGGTTTATTTTTTGCTCAAAGGGAGGAAGTGCTTTCCCTCTCCTGACAATGTAATGCTGGAAATATTTGCGTCGCCATGGCGACAACGGCCCTGACGACGACGCGACAGCCAATGGGCTGAGCGCGCGCGGCGCGAGTGCGGAACACATGTTCCGCGCGGGATATGGCGGTGGAAGTTGGGCAGGGGGTGGGGTTTAGAGGAGGGGGGGGGCTGCTTGAAATGATTACGCCCTGCCTTTAATAAATTCGCGCAAAAAAGTCGTCGCTTGAATGGCTCGGCGGCACTGTGGGAGGCAGCACGTGGCCGGCGGGTGTGGCGGCTGCAGAACGAAAGGAGCAGTGCCGTTGATGGTGTGGGGGCGAATGGACCCTACAGGAGGCCGTGGTGCAGACGAAACTTGATGCTGCCGAGTTGATACGTGGCATGATATACGCGTTACACGACACGTGGCAAGAGGAGGGTCACGTTTGACGGCGCTGCTTATGATGTAGCCTGAGAGGCATCCGGTGGTGTCACAAGGGAAGGTTTTAGGTCTACCATTATTCTGAAAATGATCATATTTTAATTAATGTAATCTACCGATTAAGGTCGGCTGGAATTGATATTCGTAAAAGTTCCCTAGATGTTTACACTTCCTCTCTACCTACACAATTTCTTTCTTTATTTCTGCATACTTACTACCCTTCCTCATACCGGCCTTAAAACCTATTCTCTTCCTTCCCATTTCCGATTGCCCAATGTCCTTCCCTCTATCACGGCCTTAAGCAACTCTTTGCCCCTAATTTCCTCTTCCAGCTACTTACTTTGCCTCCTTCTAATCTCCTCCAAAAGTTTCCTTTCCTCACCAACCATTCAAAGTACTTCGTCATTTATCTTTCTTTCCGTCCACCGGACCTTCTCCATCTTCCTCTACACCCACAGCTCGAGCGCCTGAAGTCTGTTCTCGTTATCCTTTCTTGGAGTCCACGTTTGATAATAACACTTTAAATTTCCGCCGATTGATGTCATTATCATAAGCAATCATCAATTTGATGATTTGTTTGTTGCATCTCTCCACTCCATTCTCCTCACTGTTAACAGCTTTACACCTTCAATATTTTTCATGTTTATCGCCCCTCTAAATATGCCTCATGTATTTAATCCTTCTTCTTCCCTGATAATTCTTCCGACTGATTTATTTTGGTGAAAAATATAACTGGAAAATATCCACCTTGGAGCGTACCGTTCTATGGTACAGAGACGGAACATAGAGGAAAGAGAATGAGTGAGGGTAGACTGGAGGCATTAGAGATTTGCATGTAAAGGAGTTAGAGTAATTCATACGGACAAAGAGGAAGACGAAAGTGGAAGTTCTCGATATTGGTGGTGGAGGAGAGTAATAATCTGGAGGAGGTGAATAGGAGGCCGAGTAGGTGGTTGGAAGAGGTAGTGAGGTATGATTGGATGCTATCGGCGGTGATAGAGGATACGGGGTAGTCGGGGCGACTATTATAGAGCGTCGGAGGTTGTATATCTAGCTGAGGAGAGAAATCGTCTTAACCGGAGGAGAGAAATCGTCTTAACCGGAGGAGAGAAATCGTCTTAACCGGAGGAGAGAAACCTCTTCGACTAAAAAATATTTTAGAGGTAACCTTTCTCCAACTAAATCCACCTTAACCGATAAATCTCCTCAAACGATAATAATAAATAATTCAATAATGGAAATAGAAAAATGAAAGTCTACCCAAATCCAGTGAAGAAAATTCATAACCAGTGATGGATTCAAAGTTAATCATAATAAAATAATAGTATATCTTAATGACACACACAACTACTAATACCTAAGTATTGCACAGCTGAAAGGTATATCCTACGCAACAATTAAATCTAACTTGAAAAAATATGTTTCTCGTAGAATGGAAGCAATCCTATAACGCAGCTACACGGTAGAAATAAGGTAAAAGCGATGGGTGCTCAACTTCAAAAAAAGTGTACACCGCATTTCCATTTCAACCATTTCCGTCCATTTTTATCCATTTCTTCCATTTCGGTTCATTTCTATTTATATCTGTCTATTTATATCCATTTTTATCCATTTATATCCATTTTTATCCATTTATATCCATTTTTATCCATTTCTGTCCATTTTTATCCATCTCTGTCCATTTGCATCCATTTCTTCTATTACCATGTTTTTGCGTGTACAGTTTCTTTCACTTATCCGCCAATTTGGTTCATTGCCAACCATTTTCGCGCATTACAGACTATTTCCTCCATTTCTGCCCTTGAACGACCTCTTTTAATTCTGAAAAATTTGCTAGCACACTGGAACACTTCCACCCTTAACCTGCATCAATGAGTAGAGGGGAGAGCCGGCGGTATTAATCCCTTTAGCTTCTAGAAGACTCGCTTCCGTTTGTTGTGAAGGGCATCCGAGTTCTCAAACCGTCATATAACCGTCAAGTGGTGAAGGAAATACAATTACGTTGCACGGCCCGCGGGACGGTTCGCTCCAAGCTTGGCCGAGCCCGGCTTAAGCCTGTAGCCTATATCCGCCGGATTTAAATCCCAGTGTTTGGCCGGGCTGCCGGATTCAAATTTGTGCTCTTTAAAAATTTGGCCGAAGTTTTTAAAACACATAATATTTCCTGACATAATTATGGCATTAATAAAAGCAAAAAATATTTTGTTAATAAGTCACTAAATACGAGGTCACTAATAATCACTAATAAGTCACTAATATCGTATATATCTTATGAAGGTTAATTTCAAAACAACCCCCACGGTTGCTGGAAAAGTGGAATAATTGTATTTTTTGGGTATATATTGCTTGAATAATACCCTTCCACAGAAGAGTACGATTACGTCATCAATTGCCAAGTGTTCGCTTGAGTGGTAATACTTAGTAAAATTATCATTGAGTATGCCAATAACCTTTCCAAATTTCCATTACCTGTCATGATTTTCGTCATTATTGTCAGGCGCTTTTATTTTGCAAACGGGACACTGAATCAGAGACATATTATTGGTCCACCCTTGAGCAATTCCGTACTTCCTTCTTTAGCACTGTGGTGAGACGTGGTCGCTTTCTTAATATTTTACGACATCTTCATTTCACTGACAAAGACAATTCGCCTAACAAAAATGAAAATTATGATGAGTTTGGAAATTTATAAAGCTTTACGACTCGCTCAATGATAATTGTTCAACTTTATTCTCCCCGATTCTCCCTTAAGGCAAACAGGGCATATGGTGCTCTGTTCATTGTCTTTCGCACCCTGTTTGTTGATCTCCATTTCGATTGAGACAGCCTCATTATATAGAAGTGACGGAGTGAGGAAGTAACCCAACGCGGGGCTCATTATGCGGAAGCATCAACTTTCCTTCTCTCCGCCCCTTTCCATCTCTCCTTATCCTTTACATGCCTTCATGTAAAGGATAAGGAGAGATGCTGCGTGTAAGAAAGCCTTAGCTGCTCTACATGGACGGAAACATAGAGATTTACTTCCACCCTCCACTAGAAAACGACTTGTGGAAGCTCTGGTATTCCCTATTCTTGACTATGGAAATATTGTTTCCACCAATATGCTTGCTATTTCAAAACTCATAATGCAAAGGATCCAGAACGCTTGTGCAAGGTTTGTCTTTGATCTAAGTAAGGACTCTCACATCTCGGAATACATTAAAGCTTTATCTTGGCTAAATATTGACAACAGACGCAAACATTCGGCTATATTACTTCTAAAAAAAATATTTCTAACGAACTCCCCTGAATATCTCTCTACCAATCTCCGCCTTTCCAATATAATCCGTAATCGTAATCTAAGAGCTAGTAACTCCATGCTCCGTGTACCATTACATTGTACAGATAAGTTTAGAGGGGCATTTTGGATATTTACTCCTATAATATGGAATACTCTACCTGAAACCATATGCACGATAAACAAATATAAGCTTTTTAAATCCCGTTTACGTGACTACCTCACTAAATTACAGCATGGTATTACTGCTCACTTGCAGGTTTATTTATTTATATATTTTTGGTTGTTAATTTGTCACAATTCGTTGATTTGATAATTTATGCGCGTTCTATCTCTTGTGAGATGCACTAAACTGACGTATTTTGTATGAATTGAATTTGTTAATGGTACTCTCGCAGGACCTTTTAGTCCTTTTGTACCTTCGATGAAATAAAGAAATATCAAATATCCTCTGATTATCTTTAAGGTGGCTACTGATATCCAATTTTCAAATTCCCTGACTTTTCCCTGATGTGTATATCAATTATCCTGACCGATCGCCAAAAGGTCACCTTTTATTGGAATATTTTATTTCTGCTGAATTAAATTTTCGTCAAAACTCAGAAAATGTTAAAAGCTGAAATCAATAGGCACATTAAAAGCTACGAGTATATCCTAATGAAAAAAATATATTAAACCTTCATAAGTTAAACTCTCATCCAAATTATATACACTTTCAATGCATATTCTTACCCTCAATTAGTGTTGGGCTATAAAATACCTATCTCGAATATAAAGTAAGTTACAGGTGTTAAAACAACCACCAAAAATAGCTTTTATTGTAAAAAAATGGAAATTTTACTCAACTAGAAATATTTGAGAAGGGTTCTCCAATAATCTGTACACTATTTACAATTAATAATATATATTTCTGAAGAGGACTATAGTTTCATGCAAACGAGGCCTATTTAAATAATATATATGTACATTGTTCTGCGTTATATAACACTGCAGTTTATATCACAATATTTTTAAACTAAGCACTATTTATGATAATCATTTAATTTCATTGCTGAGAATTTCAGCCTGTCTTTAAGCATCCTCGAGGATTTTCATCCTCTTTAGCTTAAGCTCTTTCAGGTGAAAATCTGTTGTCCTTTTCTTTTAGACCTTCAATGCTTTGTCATCTAACGATCTTTTTCTCTTGGCCAGGCTCCTTGTAGCGACTGCAAGAGTTCCGAGCAGTATGAATAAGGGGTTTCTCCATATAAAAGTTCTGGAGTCCTCCTATCGACAAAACAGTGTCGTAAACACATCTCCGAGCAACAAGTAATTCCTCCCTCATGTTCTCAACACTGCATTCAGCATTGATGGAGAAGCCCCGCTCAACATTGGCATTGCCATGAGATAGGGTTATGACTAGTCTCATGACATTGGCTAAATTTTTACTCTCATTGTCCGCCAGCAGATTCCCCCAAAAATGGTCCAAACGAACTTTGATTGAGTAGTCATTTAATTTTTCAATAACTTGTGGTTGGCTGTAGTGTGATGAATATTGCCTCAAAATTTTGTCAACATTATAACTTGTGACCTAGTTGCTGTCTAACAATGTTGCTAGCAGTTCCTCCAATCTTTATTTGGCAACCTTAAAATTAACGACAACTTTTAGGTCGAAGAAAGAAATGGCCTCTGTGAGTTTAAAATGTAAAAGAGATTTTTCCAACCATTTCAGTCACACATTTTACTAGAGCCTTCCAAAAACCATCTCGGAATTTCAAAATGTCTAAATCTTTAATTTTGGTGTGCTCTTTTGCTTATTTTAATGCATTTTTTGTTGCAATACCTATGTCAACTTAGCCTCATTTTCTAGATATAACTAATACAAAATAGCCTCGGATTCCTTTTGGTGAGCGTAATATATTGTGATCATGAATTTTAACACCACTAGGCAAATATTGCAATAAGGATTTATAAAAATGGATATATTGTACGTCTGATTCACAACTAAATAACTAAGATTCACGACAAATAAGTTTCACAACTGAATGTTTCACGAATTCATAGGGCTTATTCCATGCACGTCAGCGACGGAAATAAGTTTTAGTTGGTGAAATAAAGGGCGGGAAAGATTGGCCGATAAATGTAATGGTAGAAAAATAACGAGAATTCGTATCCTAGTTTCTCCCTGACTATTACGAGAATTCCCTGCCTTTCCTTACTTTTCCAGATATTCAAAATTCCCTGAAAATTCCAGGTTTTCCCGGTTTTCCCTGTCGGTCGCCACCCGGTATCTTGGGCCTAAAATGAGTCCTAGGAACATAGAAACCTCTATTGACAGTAGGGTTGCCAAATGGGGCATTTTTATTCGGAGATTCCGGAATGTTTCTCCAGGCTCAGGGTTTCATATTAAATTCTCTGGGCCATTGTCACAGGTGCGAAGCAAGAACTGTCAATACTTAACTCACGCAGATATTCCATCGGTTATAAAACATTCTTTGTGAAAATGTCTATTTAAGGACATATATCCAATTCCTCTTCCTTGAACAACGACCTTGACGAGGCGGAAGGGCTTATGCGTTCCAATGACCCCTAGAGCTGGACTGGCAGGAGCAAGTGCTATTGCTCCTGGTAGGGCCACCCATGCCAGATAGGTCGAAGGGTAGGAGACAGACGAAAGGTAGTTCTGTGATGACGTTACGTTAGAAATAACGTTGAGTGGCGTGTGAATACCTCTCAATTATCACTTCCTAGAATATGAAAGTCATACACAGAGAATTGATTCCTGGCAACTACGGGTGCCGCCCACTAGAGCGGGTGTCGTGCCCGGCAGCGGGGGAGGCAAGGCCTCCGCGGTCGTAGTCACACGAAATCCTTACACAGCAGCATCATCATCGGCGAATACGGCGGATAGAAGGGAGAAGATGTATAAAAAGAGGAAGAATAATAGGAAAACAGTGGTAAAAATAGGAACGTGGAACGTAAGGACCATGATGAGGGCCGGGAAGCTTGAAAATATTAAGCAGGAAATGGAAAAAGAAAAAATAGATGCTTTGGGATTGTGCGAGGTGAGATGGAAGGATAGCGGGGACAATTGGAGTGATAGCTACAGGGTAATCGATAGTGGTGGAAATGTGAGTCAACGTGGGGTAGGTATGGTACTGAATACAAAATTGAGGCTGAGGGTAGTAAACTTTGAACAGGTAAGCGACAGGATACTAGTGGTAGAAATTAAAGCACGCCCGACGAATTTCGTACTGGTCCAGGTATACATTCCTACAAGCAACCATAGGGAGGAGGAATTGGAAAAGGTGTACGGGCAAGTAGAAGAAATAATTAGAGAAGTGCCGGAAAAGAAAAACGTGATAGTGTGTTTGACTGGAATGCAGTGGTGGGGCAAGGGAGGGACGGATTAGAAGTGGGAGGGTTTGGACTAGGAAGGAGAAAGGATCGCGGTGAACAGGCAGTTGAATTTTGTAGAATAAATAATTTAGTAGTGACAAACACTTGGTTTAAACATCACCCCAGGCGTATGTACGCATGGAAAATGCCGGGTGATACTGGGAGATACCAAATTGATTAGATAATGGTAACTCAGAGATTTAGGAACAGTGTAAAAAACTCGCGTAGCTATCCAGGGGTGGATGCGGACTCCGATCATAACTTGGTGATGATGAAGTGTAAAGTTAGATTCAAAAGGTTTTGTTTAAGGTAGGAAGATAAAGACTTGGAACCCTGAGGCATTTACAGGGTTGAAAAGGAGGGAATACCAAGAGCAGGTAGAAAAGAACATAGTTGAAGCAAAGCGGATGGGAACAATAGAGAGAATATGGGAGATTATAAAAACAGGCATCGGAGGAGAGGTAGAGAAAACAATACGAACGGTGGATAAGAGGAGGGTTAAGAAGTATTGGGTTACGGAAGAAATGATTAATAAAATGGAGGAGTGAAGGATACGGAAAAACGCCAACACCGTCGTAGGCAAGAGGAACTGGAAATGCAGTGCGAGATATACGGGATGAAGATTAATCATAAGAAAACAAAAGTAATGATATTCTCTAGGACAATGAAAGCGAGGCTGGTGATAAGAGTAGGAAATCACAAACTGGAGCAAGTTGAACAATTTAATTACTTGAGTACTACGCTAAAAGAAACAGGATAAAGTAGCAAAGACATAAGGACGAGAATAGCGCTAGCGAAGGATGCGTTCTATAATAGAAGGAGCTGATGACGGGAACCTTAAGGATGGATGTAAAAAAGAGGCTGGTTAAGAGCTTGATATGGAGTGTGGCGTTGTAATGGGCAGAAACGTGGACCTTGAGAAAGGAAGATGAAAATAGGCTGAAGGTTTTCGAGATGTGGGTGTGGAGGAGGATGGAGAAGGTGCGTTGGACGGAAAGGAAGACAAATGAGGAAGTGCTTGACATGGTGGGCGAGGAGAGGAAACTTATAGATGGGATTAGGGGGAGACAGGGTAGGTGGCTGGAAGGGGTAATGAGGTTTGATGGTTTGCTGAAGTACGTGATAGAGGGTATGATGATGGGTAAGCGGGGACGGAGAAGGAAGAGAATTGGTTTTATTGACGGGATGAAGAAAGGTAGGACTTATGTTGAGAAGAAGAAAGAAATACTAGAGGTAGAAAGGGCACGGCACGTGTAAGAGTTCGTTGGATATTCACTGACTTTCATCACAACCTACCTATAACCGATAGACTACTGTACTGAATGAATGAAATCCAATTTATAGGCGTTTTTACTGAACAAAAAATGAGTTCTTGGTCCAAATATCCTAATTCGTAGATACCTTGCTGCCGTTCTCCTTGTGCATGCGCGAAATTAGTAAGTCATATTTTCGCAGTGCATTTCACACATTTCTCCAAAGCGGTAGACTACCGTTGATATTTCATGCTTTAAATCTATTAAATAATTATATTCCTGCATTCTGACGACTGCCAACACAATGCTCTTTGAACACATATCTGAGACGCTATTTTGTTTTCCCAATCCTTCTATTATGATTTTTTTGGATTATTCAATCTGTTTTCATAGCGCTTCCTGATGATGATCCCATATCTGGTATTCCCACATCAATCTGGTATTGTCCTGAAGGTTTTACTGTATGCCAATTAGTCGGTGATATTCGTATGACCTTTGATAAACGAATCCCCCAATGTAATGTTTGATCGGTATTTCGCTATATCACCTTGATATTTGAACTCCACAAACTGCCTAGTCTCCCAAATGACGTTAACCTTTTACCGTATTTTTTCATGATAGAAATTCTCGATTAGGATGTGTCAAGGTGTAGCTCTAAATTTTTTATAGCAGTATCGTCTTAGTCTCACGTCAGACATAGATGTTAAGAACAAATGATGCCGCTTATTCAATATCAATACGTATATTCGTGTGTTTCCATTCGAGGTGGACACCAGATTAGAGTTGATTGAGTATTAAAATTCTCGACCGCGATGGAATATTATATATTATTTTTCCAGAAGAATCAAAGGTACACGTACCAGGTACTCTACTATTGAGGAAGGACATGGTAATTACGAGTCTCTACAGTGACGGAATTTGACGTTATAAACCTCAAAACTTTCAAATTATGCCATTACTCTTGTGAGTCAAAAACATTACCCGTCGTTACTCTTGTGAGTCAAAAAAATTACTGAATTGTTTCTCCTCTTTGTTTGCTTGGCTAAAAAGAAATACTGGTTTCACTGACTACATGGTTGCCTTAAAAAGAAAATATTAAGATAGTAAAACATGTGGTGGCCGAACTTCGCTCATTTTGCAATTTATCTTTATGAGAACTTTTGAAGAGATAACTTGAGCAGACCAAATTATTTTTGGGGAATGTCGTTGGAAACACCAATCACTCATTTATCCAGCATGTGCCATCCTTTTCCCATAAATAAACAAACAACATTGGGTGGAACCGTGGAGCTAATTTTGAATAGGGCGACAAAACCTGCCAGAATTATGTATTTCACTTTCATTATCTAAAGTTATACACTAGCTAGTCCAAATCGAATGCTAGAACAATAAATTATATTTTCCCCGCAATTGTGTCCGATTCTCATTGTGTTTATTGTATTTTTATCATATTTAAAAGTTCAAAATAAAATGCTCTATCTCAAAGTCCGAATTAATTTCCTCGATTTTCGTGAATAGGCCTGGAAATATTTTGTGGTTTCAATGTCGGTCCCTAAAAGAATTTAAACGCTCCTAAAACCTTCAATATTGTCTTCCCAAAGTCGTTAGAACAGTTTTCTAGATAAATATCACATGTTGGTACATACTTTAATTTAATTTTTACTTATTTAACAGTAAAATATATTTAGATTATTCGACGATTATATATTTAGCTATCACTTATTTCAAACATGTGTGCCGACTGCAGCGATATCTCTGATGAACTAACGCGTTTTGACATCAATTTTCGAAGTTAGTTGCTAATATATCATAAACTAAGTTAGAATGGTGCTTTAATTTTATCACTATTAAATTAATTCTTTTGGAGAATAAGCTTCTTACAAACAGTTTTTGGGACAACACCATGTAGACCATTGTAATATAGGTACTATATTTCCAAGTGCTTATGTTTACTCATTTAAGACTATTTAAGCGTTTAAGACTATTAAAATCCAAATTGAATAGGCCAAAACAATAACGCGGAAAGTTGTTTTTTTCCTTCTTATTAAACATTGGGGCCGTTTTTATACAAGTAAGACAGGAAATTAATAAAAAGCAGTTTAAATTGTTTGGCAGAACCGCCTTAAAATTTGAGATTTTTCAAGGCTAGGACGAGATAACAGTAATTTTGGACGGTGTGGAAGGAGACAATTTATACAAATAGATTAAAATGTTTTAAATAAATGTTTAATAGATTATAATGATTTTTCCCCCGAACAATAAGGGACTTCAATAAATGCTAGGCGTAATTTCATTAGAGCGTTTCCTTTTTATCTTTAAGCGGCTGGTGTCCTAACACCCCCCGCCACACGCCTATTGAGGCGGCTTGCGGGGTAATATGTAGATGTAGATGAAATAGATAATGGTAACGAGACTGGATTCAAAGAAGGGAAAGTCAGAAAACTCATCATGTTGGCGGAAGTTACAAGCAATATTGTCCCAGGATCTACCATTTATTAGGCATTGTACCATTTGCGACTGGACAAATATCTCCTCATCAGAACTGGTTTCTTGACTAAGTAATTGCACTACGGTACACATTTTATAAAGGAAATAAAAATAACGCCATTATGTATTAAGTGGGGGTAGTAAACATAAATGCCTCAGCTGGAGTCAAAGATATGAGAATCAAAACAACTTCAGACCAATAGCGCCTGCATTAACCCATTATGGACTTGTGTGATCATATAGTAAGCCAAACATTTTCTTCAGCAATATAAGAAGATATTTTCCTCAAATCTTTTTCATTAAAAATTTTATTTTGAACAAAAATAAACGAATGCAAAAAACTGAGGGAATTGAGTCAAATGTGTAGAATTTCTGAAATATTTCAGTTGTAATTAATACGTTGCCAAAATTTAGTGTTCCGGATCATTGTGTAATATTTTATGTATCTATTTTTTCAATTACGTATAGGCTCGTTTTCACTAAACTATTACTATTATGAGAGGGCATTTTATTCAGAAACAGACAATGTCACGAATAAGGACAAAAAATAATAAAGGAGATGGGGACACTGAAATGATTTAGTCCGTTACCACGTGGTTAAAGATTAGAGTTATAAATATTTACGTACATACATACCAACAAACCCATCACGCCGTTCCCTTTCGGGGTAGCCGCAGTGAAAAGAGTTAATTCCTTGTGATAGGCCTATAAAGCTTGGATAATCTGTTTCAATTATTTCATTCATACTGCCCTTTCCTTGCATATCTCTTCTGCTTCAGTTAGTCTTATACATTACTCCATACACTCTCTCCTGGGCGTGTTCGTCCTTACCCTCTTCCTATTCCGTTGACTAGTATCCTAACATTTCCCGCCACACGACCTTGCGACAGCTTGCAGGATAGTATGATGATGCAGATGTAAATATTGCTCTTAAGCCACGTTGGGAGGGTCATTGTTGCAAAAGAAAACCAGGCCTCACTTAGGCGCGCAGAGGTTTTATCTATTCTATTCTTCCGTCTATGGCTTCCCTTCCACCGCGCATTCAACATCTTCCCCCTCAATCATTGCCTTTGCGAATTGAGACTTCACTGAAGTCCGCCGTCGTCCGAACGGATACCCAGGGATTACGGGAACCCATCCCGGGGGAGTATTCGGTGGTCGCCCGCGGGGAGAACTCGTGGGAGAGATGACCCCTTTGGAATCCGAGACATTCCCGCGAACGAAATTCCCAGACCCCCCTTTCACCCCCCCCCCCATTGGTGAACCTCACTCCCCGTAAGACTGGACCTCCATTCGTGGGACCCTGGATGGAGAGGCGAAAATCCTCAAAAGAGGAGGCCAGCCCCGGCCGACGTGTTTGGCGGTAGAGAAAGAACTATGGGGAAGTAACGAGGAGGAAGGAATCCATGAGTGCTGCCACCGGCGAAGAATCTTTTTCTTGAGAGAGAGAACCAATATCCTTACCCACCAAAACCCCCTTGAAGAATTCGCTTCCGTGTCGTGTGTTCGTGAGCTTCATGTGGTCTTTCCCGGAAAAAAAGACGGGGCCGCTTTCCGGGGGTTGAGGATTTTCTTTGAAGGAAGTCTGCGAGTTCTCAATCGTCTTGCTCCTCGTTTTACCCCCCTCCCTCCCTCTTTCCCTCTCTCAAGGAGGAAGAGGAGGTTGGTGTCTTGGAGACTACTACTCCCCCCTTCCTCCCCCCCTTAACTCCCCAAAAACCATCACTCCCGAACTCACTCATTCATGTTTTGCAGTTTACAAGCTTTCAATATATCTCCATCCTTCCTCTCTTTCCCTTCAACCGTCTTTGGGAACGAGGAGCTGAGAGACTGAACAGAAGGTCTGGTCGAGGGTTTTTTGGGTGGGGCCGCAGAGTATGGGAGAGAAGGGGAAGAGGTTTGCGTCCAGTGTAGTGCTATGGCCGTTTTCCAATCCAAGTATAGGTATAGCGAAACTTGGTGGCACTCACCAGCAGAGAAACAGAGATCACCGAGAGTAAATCAAGCATTGATGAGCGGGCAAAGGTACCGAAGGACTCCCGGAGTGACATCTGGAGGAAGACTCTGCCACGTAATCCCAAATATCTTGTTTGCTTTACTATCCTTTACGTCATATTCTTTTCAAGCGAGTGCCACCAAAACGGCTTGTATACGCTTGGGGTGTACTAGCGAATTGGAACGCACAGCTAGCGTTCGTACACGGATGAGACCACTGACGAATTGAGGTAGTTTGGGCGAAATATCACTTAACCATTAATTTGATGAATTTGACCTCATTATAAAACGCTTTTCACACAAATGTAGGCAGGGCTGAATCGCCATTAAAATGATAGTATAAAGCAAAGACAATAAAGAAATGAACACAACTAATCAAACACTTCGTACAGTTTTTTCCTTAACCCGTTAACACGCGACTCACAAATACGATTTCAATACGATATTGGTGACTAATAAGTGCATGATATTTACTAACAATACTTGAAGAATTAATCCACATAAGTCGTTTGTAGTACATTTTATGATTCACAAATATACTCGCATGACCACTCATTCATTGCGCGCTTTGAAGCCTTGTTTATTTAGTACGGCTTCGTGAATTAGTACACCTTCTTAGTAAGCCTTTCCTCTTCTTAATAAGCCTTTCGTCGTACTAGTCGTACTAACATTTTACGACCGTGGTTCTAACCATAGAGTTATTAAGGTACTATACTCTATACTCTGAACTATATACTCTAAGGTTCTAACCCTCTCGCGGTCGTGAAGTTAGTCCAAAGGCTTAAAACATGACGTCACTTCCCTAACTTATGAAAATTTAGTATGGCTAGTACGCCTTGATGTGGATTGGAACACAGCCTTACCGTCACCACTTGTTTAGTATTCCATCTCCGCTATCTCTAGTCGTCCTATGCTCTAAAAAACCTCATCCAATGTGATTACTCTGTATTGGGACTGCGCGCGTCACCAACACCTATGTTTATTCTCCCCCTGAAGTTATCATTGACGTGCCAGATGTTTTTCGGAACCTTTCAACTTATTTTTTAATGTTAAACGTCTTTAGACTCGGTACGGAAGTAGAGTACATCTGCTTGTACATGATACCCTGCAAGCCACCTCAAGGGTGTATGACAAGGGGGTGAGTTATCACCTACATGCACTACACTATTCCCTATCAAGGCCTGACGAGTGGAGACCGAGGACCTCGCTACGCCTACGGGAACGATGTAGTACACATTTATTGTACGATACAGGAATATTACCGGCCCGAGGTATTTTAAAAGTGTGGGAAAAATTTTATTTGACCGCCCATAGCAAAGAATTGATTTATTTATTTGCTGAACACCATAAACTGCACGTTGGCCTTTTACATTGGCCGATTGGCGGGCAGAAGATAACTTAATTAAAGATATAAACAACAAAAAGCAACTATAGTCACTAAAGTTCAGGTAATCACACAAGTTACAAAAGATATCTGATCTTACATGAAAGAGTTGAGGGAGATTGTGGAAAAAATATCAATACAAAGATATTTCATGTTAAGAGAATGAAATATGGTCGGAATTTTGATGAAGAAGGAACTCATGGCGCGTTCATTTGAGGGATACTCTGGGGTTTCAGGACGATTCTCAAGACATTGTCGTTTTTTTCCATCAGATACTCAATTTTTTATCCCTAAGTTGTCCCCAGGCTTCGAAATTTATAGGACAAAGTGTTTATGGGGTTAATGACATTATAACTACTTCTTGAGATTGGTGTGATTTCAACCGTAAATTATTGTCGGATTTCAACCGCAGTTCCTTTCAATGGGGTGGCAAAAAGGATGCTCCTTAAGGGAATAGTAGGTTAGGGTTGTCCTCCGTAGGTCAGGGTTAAGGTCCGTGAGTTTTATTGTGCACTTTGTTGAAGGTAGTAGTGAGTGTCTTTCACTAATACGATATACTTACGAATGCCATTTTGGATAGGAATACATGCGGGACGTTGGGAACATATTCCAATTTTCATACTTTCTGTCCCCCTTTTCACATTCCGTCCGAGCCATAAGTCCGAGACTGGCCGCCTGTGTCTTTTGCCCAAGTTACCCACCCCAGGACGTTCAGTACTTCTCAACCCTGCTCGGGGTACCCTGGTTAGTTGGAGCGAGATTTTTTTCCCAGCTATACCAGAGACCATGTTCGAGTTTTATCTTAAATTTTTAACGTTTGTGGGCAACGTGAAGTAGATGTAGCGGTATTAATGACGCAAAACCGTGGCTGAATTTCTCAGTAATTAACTAAATTGTATACACGTTTAATGCTTGAAATTATTTATTTCACGCCATAATACTCTGTTGATGCCTTTTAAACCGAAAGTTATTTTGCGATACCATAAAATTGTTACGAGTGTTTATTGCATTTTTTTAATGAGAAAATGTACGAAATGCATACTGCTGCATTTCTTAAGCGATCCTTGCATCAGAACTAATTCTTTTTAAAATTATTGCCTTTCTGGAGCTTACAACCATAGGTATCATATCCCATTGAAAACAGCTTCTATTCCTTGGCAAATATGCGTCACGAAAAATAATGCGGTCAGTGGCTGATGTTTCGTTGACATTAAAAGAAAAGGTGTTTTTTTCGTCAATATGAGGCCAAATTCATTTAATTTTATACGAAGTAATAACTCACTCAAACTGCCTTTTATAGGGTTTAGTTTCGCTTGAAATAAACGAGTATTTCTGTGGTATTAGACAATATGAACCAAGATACAAGATACTCAGTACTCCATTATTGGCTTAGTATTTGGCATCTCGAGCCAGGGGATTCGTAAATATCACTACCTCCTGAACTCATATCTCAGGCAGAATTTAAATTTCAAGTGCTTATTTATTTCACCGTAAGGAAGATTAAGGGTATTTACTTTGGGTAGTTGCATGTCATAAAGGAAAGAGCAACACAATTATGTTAGATTAGGCCTTAGGATAAAATTATGTAGGATTAGGTAATAATGTTTGGTTATTATTTATAATTTTATTTTTAAATGAAATAAATCTTGTAAGCAACAAAAAAGAACAATTTGCACATCTTATGGAAGTTGATATGGATCATCCTAAGTCGAACATTCAAACCTGAGACTTAAGGCATCAATAAGTATCCTATTATACGAGGAGTGGCGACATTTAAGAAATTTTAAAATGTTTTAAATTAAACATTAATTTTCTCAACTCTGTTTGTAATTAAAATTTGAAATTTGTTCTACGACTGGTTCTTGGAAAAAATGAGCGTTCCATGAAAACGCTGCAGTTTTAGCCTAGGTACGCTTTGAATTTAGGATTAATCCTGAGACAGGGTTGCGACGCATTGAACGTCCCGTATCAAACCAAAATAATACTTAAGGCCCGGCCTAGAGGCACCGGTAGATTTAGAAGTGTTCATTAAATCTAAGGAATTATAATACATCTAATCGAATGCAATTTATTTCATATTAATAATTGTCTTTACTTAATGAAGCGTATTTAGGACCATTAGGTCCTCTCTTACAATAAACTTCAACAATCACAGACACCTATGCCCTGAGCGGTCAAAACCTAACCAGGCGGGACTCGAACCCGCAACCATCGGAGTGGCAGGCGAGGACTTTACCCAGCCGCCACCGAGGCCAGCATTTAAGGGAGCTATGGTGATTTTTCAGTATCAAAAACTTCCCCGTTTCCACCCCTTTGGTCCAATTTTGCCCATTAAAGGACTTGACCGAAATCTATTTCAAAAACCTTCGTAATCTACCTGTGTCTCTAGGCTGGGCCTAAAAGTTTTTTAGACAGCTCATTTAGCTCAATTATCGCATTGAGGCTATCAAGAATTACTTCAGACATAATATTTTGATAATATTTAGAAGATCTACAACAACTGAACGAATCTGATGCTGTGCCTGTTATTGCAGAAATGATTTTTTTCTCTGAAAAACCCTATTTTATCCATCCCTTGAGCTATTTGTTGGTTATCAAAAAATCTTTCAAACAAAAGTTGTTGGTAGTAGTGTTATAAAGTATAATAAATTCAAACGAATGCAATATATTTCATATTAAGGGAATTATTTCAGGTTTTCAAAAACCTGAAAAACTTTAAAACCATTTCCCCCTACCCTTGGTCCGATTTTGTCCATTAACGAACTTGACCGAGATTTTCTTCCACCGTTATTTATTATTTATTCGTATATTAACTATCAGTCAGGAAGTAATTTGTGAAAAATTACGGTAGTTATCGTGACTATAAAGTAGTTATATTTATACACTTTTGAGTTGATGATGGTTTTGGGGTCTACTGACTACGAAACGAAAAACTATGTAGAAATTTTCTTTCTTCGAAATCTGCCCAAAAATTCTTCAATCCCGCAGGCGGAGCTAGGTAGGAGTTTAAAGTCACTGAGGACGAATTAAGCGTTGATGATCGGGAAAAGTTACCGAAGGGCTCAGCAGGGGACTGCTAGAGAGAATCTAAGCATCTTTATCTCTCCTCTCTTGTGTGCCCTCCTCTCCCTGACGCCATTTTCTGTACGAGCGATTGCCACCAAGTTTTGCTACGCCTATACTCCGCGGCCTCGCCTTGTGTGTGGAGAAGTAGACTCATCGAGAGCCCTTGCTGCACGGTTTGATTCTCCGTCCTTTCCCGCAGACCTTTGCCGAGGGAAATTTCCCGCGCTCTCGGACCCTTTCCCAATGAGCCTTTGGAACGGGGTTTCGGTGGGGAAGGAGTTGAGAGCGGAGAGAATAGGCTAATGCCCGCAGCGTTGAGGGAGAGCGCCCGGGCTGTTCCTCATTCTGGTGGCTCTCGCCCGGGGCGGTTGAATGGCTGGCGGTCCACGGCTCGAAGGCATGAATGGGAGCCGCCCGACACCCCATACCATACACCTTCACTCTCACCCCCCTTCTCTCTTTCACTCACTCCACCCTTTTCGCTTGAACTCTAGAATGGATGCTGCGGGTCTGCGAAGCTCTCCGTGAGTTTTTCAATGTGTTCACGCGCGAGTTTGTGCGAGCGAGAATACGCTATGATGCCCAAGCCCCCCCTCCACCCTTACCTTCTCTAAGGTTCGTTCCCTACGCGACCCCCATTAAAGAGAAAAATTTGGGGGCGGGGGGATCACAATGGTCGTCGGCTTCGCTGGGAATGGCATCTCAGAGAGCTTCTTCTTCATTCTTCTGCCCCCTTTTGTGTATTTGCGGCGGCGGCTCTCCCTGTGAGGCTGAACGCAGACTAGAGAGTGAGGCGTCATCGGAGAACTCAAACATCCCGTGAGGGTCCGTGTCTTCATCCTTGCGTGATCCTCCAAACGGGAGATCTCACGCATTTGAGTAGTTTTACTACTTTTCCTTGCTGTTGCGTGGATGAATGAATGTGTGCGGGGAAGGCCCGAACGCTCGCACAAGCAATTTACATGACGTCTATTTAAAAAAAATATCATGTGGAATAATTAAGTGTAGTAACTGCATTCTCATCTTGAAACGTGATATTATTATTATTATATCATAAAAGTTGCAAGTAGGCCATTGGCCTAGTCGTTCCAATAAAAACGGCCGAATAAAAAAGAATAAACCTTGGTATACCTCTACTTCTTTAACCTATTTTTTAAAATAATTAATTTTTTTGGGTAGGGCTCAAAGAGTTTTGCTGGTAGGTCGTACCAGTCCCGTATGGCCCAATTCAAGAAGAACTGTTTAAAATTTGTCCTTTGTGATCGGCACTTTATCTTGAACTGGTAACAAAAATATTCACTGAAAAACGGATTTTTCTTTATGCTCCCATTCGATCCCAGTGTTAAAAAATTGGAACTGTAGTTATAAGGGAGTAAACTTCATGAAAATATGATTTATGTACTTAACGTAAATTAAAATAACAAAAAATGTTTAAAAAGTTAAATTTGTAGCAAAAAAATTCGGGCAAAAATGGGTGAAGGTAGTTTGAGCGAGATATCATTTCGCACATAATTAAATGAATTTAGCTTCATTTTACAGGAAAATATCTCACCTCCTCAAAGATGCCAAAATATCAGCTACCTACCTCACTACTTTTCGATCGACGTATTTGCCAAAAAATATAAGCCGTTTTTCAGGGGAAACGGTTCGCATATGCATTCCAGAGAGATTTTACTTTAAGAATTGAGGAATTTATAACGCATTAATCTCATCAGAAGTTTAACAGTGTGTATTTTGTATTAATTCTCAACTATTTTTTTTAAATAAATCAATTATTCACCGCAGTAATTTTTACAGATTCCAAAAAATTCTTCTGCTGCGAAGGCGTTTTCACTGTATAGCGTGAAAAAATGATTCTAGTTAAAGACATATGCATGCATATTTAGTTAATGAATGAGAACTTCAATATTGTAAAACGATATTTTACTCCATTTCTATTACATTATTTACTTTATACTTCTTAAAGCTACTGAAATTAAAAAAAATATAATTCGAATATGGTCTCTATTAAGACTTGCGAAAATTCTCGCTCAAACTACCTTAGGCCCTACACGGGGACGTAAGAGCCAAAGACAGAATCATTTTTCGAAGGATAAATTAAATTAATAAGAAAAGTTTTTACACAGTAATTATTGCAGACATTTCCAATTTGGGACTAACATGAATCTTTTGCGTCGAATACCGTTGGCACATCTTGACGATAAAACTTCAAAAATAAATTAAACAATCCTTTTTTGCAGACAGTAATTAAAAATGATTTTATTTATGGCACAGTAAATAAGAGCGGCTTATCTTTCCCAGCAGATGTCGTGTTTCCGATTTTAAGCGCCTTATTCCAATTGCCCAAGCTCCGAGCTCAGCGAATAGCAACTCACCCATGGGTCCTGTTATTGCTATCCTGGTTTTTTCTCGGGCTTCTCAGGGACCGAATCATCGTAGTTCAAGTTACAAAGATACCCCAAGCCCTCTCCACGCTGGAACATTTACTGTCACAGGATTGGCATGCAATACTCAGGGACCTAATCATCGTAGTTCAAGTTACAAAGATGCCTCAAACCCTCTCCACGCTGGAACATTTATTGTGACAGAATTGGCATGCAATCCTCAGGGACCGAATGATCGTAGTTCACGCTACAAAGATGCCTCAAGCCCTCTTCACGCTGTAGCATTTATTGTGCCAGAATTGGCTTGCAATCCTGCGCCCAGCCATGTCGGATGGAAATGCGGTAACCGATGGAGAGCAACATTTCCCTGCTGTGTACCCTCGAAGCCCCAGGCAGTTACCAAGACGTGGAGGAAATACAGCGCGAGCTACTGATTTCCATATGAAACGTAAATCCACATTGAATTGGCGATTATGGTGAAACTATGAATTATTTGACTTGTGACAACTGATCTAAGCTTTCATGGAGGATGGATATCCCCAAAACGGCACATGGTAAAGCGTGATTAGTGTCCGCGCAATCAGAACTTAGCACTGAGATAGGGAGCATACCCGACTAATCATAGCGCTACACCAAGCCAGCCAGGCATCTTATTAAAGAAGAGGGTGGAAAAAATCCGAAAATGTAGACATAATTTGTTCAAACAGCTTTTATCTCGTCTTTCTTCGAGTTGGAATGGCTCTTATAATAGCGTCACATTTCTGCTGGTATGTGTTTGCTTTGCTGATAATGAGTTATCTCCTTCGTGCGTTATATCACAGCATGAATACAGAAAATGAGTTAAACGTTCCATGATGTAATTTGTGTTGATTGTTTTCATTCTAATCCGATAAAATCCCAAAAATGTTTTTGTTTTTGATTCGCTGGGGGTTATGTTTTGGAAGTTTGCGGCAGAGTCTGTTGATAAAGTTCGTATTCTACCGTGAGTAGCTTATCTTCGCTGAATGTTACGGTAATCTACTTCCTTGCGGAATATGTAGTATTTAGTATATGTATAGGTCATTCCTTCTTCCTTGAATTATGACCTTGATTTGATGGAAAGGCTTGTGCGTTCTAATGACCCGTAGAGCTGGACTGGCAGGAGCAAGTACTATTACTCCTGGTAGGGCCATCCATGCTACATGAAGGGTAGGAGCCAGACGAAAGGTAGTTCCGTGATGGTGTCACGTTTAAAATACCGTTGAGTGGCGTGGGAATACCTCTCAATTATCAATTCCCAGAATATGAAAGTCATTCAAAGAGAACTGATTCCTGGAAACTACGGGACGCTGACCAATAGGGCAGGTGTCGTGCCCGGCAGCGGGGTAGGCAAGGCCTCCGCGGTCGTCATCACACGAAATCCTTGCACAGCAGCATCATCATCGGCGGATACAAGGGATAGGAGGGAGAAAAGAAAGAGGAGGAGGAAAACAGCGTTAAAAATAGGAACTTGGAACGTAAGGACCATGATGAGGGTCGGGATGCTTGAAAATATTAAGCAGGAAATGGAAAAAGAAAAAATAGATGCTTTGGGATTGTGCGAGGTGAGATGGAAGGATAGCGGGGACAATTGGAGTGATAGCTACAGGGTAATCGATAGTGGTGGAAATGTGAGTCAACGTGGGGTAGGTATGGTACTGAATGCAAAATTGAGGCTGAGGGTAGTAAACTTTGAACAGGTAAGCGACAGGATACTAGTGGTAGAAATTAAAGCACGCCCGACGAATTTCGTACTGGTCCAGGTATACATTCCTACAAGCAACCATAGGGAGGAGGAATTGGAAAAGGTGTACGGGCAAGTAGAAGAAATAATTAGAGAAGTGCCGGAAAAGAAAAACGTGATAGTGATGTTTGACTGGAATGCAGTGGTGGGGGAAGGGAGGGACGGATTAGAAGTGGGAGGGTTTGGACTAGGAAGAAGAAAGGATCGCGGTGAAAAGGCAGTTGAATTTTGTAGAATGAATAATTTAGTAGTGACAAACACTTGGTTTAAACATCACCCCAGGCGTATGTACGCATGGAAAATGCCGGGTGATACTGGGAGATACCAAATTGATTAGATAATGGTAACTCAGAGATTTAGGAACAGTTTAAAAAAACTCGCGTAGCTATCCAGGGGTGGATGCGGACTCCGATCATAACTTGGTGATGATGTAGTGTAAAGTTAGATTCAAAAGGTTTTGTAAAGGTAGGAAGATAAAGACGTGGAACCCTGAGGCATTTACAGAGTTGAAGAGGAGGGAATACCAAGAGCAGGTAGAAAATAACATAGTTGAAGCAAAGCGGATGGGAACAATAGAGAGAATATGGGAGATTATAAAAACAGGCATCGGAGGAGAGGCAGAGAAAACAATACAAACGGTGGATAAGAGGAGGGTTAAGAAACATTGGGTTACGGAAGAAATGATTAATAAAATGGAGGAGTGAAGGATACGGAAAAAACGCCAACACCGTCGTAGGCAAGAGGAACTACATTGAATTGAATAATAAACTCAGGCGAATGACCAATCGGGCAAAAGAAAACTGGTGGAAGGGACAATGCGAGGAAATGGAAAAGCTGCAAGAGGAGAGGGATATGGGCGCTTTGTACGCTAAGGTGAAAATGTTATCGGGTGTTAAGAGAGGGCAAACGATACCAAAGGTTAAGGACAAAACAGGGAAGATATTAATCGAACAGGAAGATATCCAGGAAAGGTGGAGAGAATACGTAGAGGAGCTATATGACAGCGAGAATAGACCCTTGAGCCTAGATGTAGAGGATGAAGGATCAATAGATAAGGATAACCTTGGACCAGAGTTACTTGACAGCGAAATAGAGAGGGCATTAAGAGAGATGAAGGGTAGAAAAGCCGTGGAAACCGATAACTTACCTTCGGAGCTACTGAAGAATCTAGGTAGTAAGGGGAGATGATCGTATTTGTAGGATCTACGAGGAAGGAGTATGGCCAGATTATTTCGCGAAAATAGTATAAATACCTATCCCGAAGAATAATAAAGCGTCAGAATGCGAGGGTATATAACAACCAGTGTAATTTCGCACGCGGAAAATAAATAGAAGGTTGGAAAGCAGAGCAAACTACTATTTAGGCGGTGACCAATTTGGGTTCAGGCAGGGGAGGGCCACCAGAGACGCATTTGCGGTAATGAGGACACATAGAGAAAGAAACTTAGATTATAATCAGGATGTTTTCGCTTGCTTTGTGGATTTCGAAAAGGCGTTTGACAGAGTTGACTGGGAGAAATTAATGTAGATATTGGGGACAATAGGAATAGATTGGCGTGAGGAGACTCATCCGAAACTTATATATGCGGCAGAGGACTCAGGTGAGGGTAGCTGAGGGTGAATCAAAGTGGGCAGTTATAGGTCGCGGGGTGCGGCAAGAGTGCCCACTGTCGCCTTTACTTTTTAAAATCTATGCTGAGGAAATGGTAAGAGATGCATGGGATGAGCTAGATGTGGGAATGAAAGTAGGAGGCCAGCGGAAAAAGTCGGTTAGATTCACGGACGACCAGGCGTTGGTCAGTTGGTCATCGAAAGGATTGCAAACTTCAGCAGATGCATTGAAAAATAGTGCGAGAAATACGGGATGAAGATTAATCATAAGAAAACAAAAGTAATGAGACTCTAGGACAAAGAAAGCGAGGCTGGTGATAAGAGTAGAAAGTCACAAACTGGAACAAGTAGAACAATTTAATTACTTGGGTAGTAAGCTAGAAGAAACAGAACATAGTAGCAAAGATAAAAGGAGGAGAAAAGCGCTAGCGAAGGAAGGGTTCAATAATAGAAGGCAGCTCATGACGGGGACCTTAAGTAAGGATGTAATAAAGAGGCTGGTGAAGAGCTTGATATGGAGTGTGGCGTTGTATGGGGCAGAAACGTGGGCATTGAGAAAGGAAGACGAAAGTAGTCGGAAGGTTTTCGAGATGTAGGTGTGAAGGATGATGGAGAAGGTTCGTTGGACGGAAAGGAAGACAAATGAGGAAGTGCTTGACATGGTGGACGAGGAGAGGAAACTTATGGATTAGATTGGGAAGGCAGGGTAGTAGGCTGGAAGCGGTAATGAGGGGTGCTGGTTTGCTGAAGGCCGTGATAGATGGAAGGATGTTGGTTTAGCGGGTAAGGAGAAGAAAGAGACTAGGTTTTATGGACGGGATGAATGAAGGTAGGACTTATGCTGAGATGAAGAAAGAAATTCCATAGGTAGTAAGGGCACGGCTCGTATAAAAGTCCGTTGGATATTCTCTGACTTTCATCATATCCTACCTCTAACCGTTATATTACTCTACTGATGATGATGATGATGATAGGTCATTCCATCTCAATTCAACGAGCTATTGACCCTTGTGGTCTCTGAATTTGCTAAAATTTTGTATTTGGCAATTTAATTAAAATTGGTATCTCAAACCAAATACCCTTGGACAGAGAAAAAAGTTTGTGAATTATGCGCATTCGAATGTTTTCCCAATTTTGCCAAAAATCTGTACCTTGACTAGTATTTTTTAATATATCTATGCTCCCCGGGGACCCGGGGTCTTACATCAATAGTGTATGGCTCATATTATAGATTTTTCTTGATCAAAGACATTTTTCTTCATTTAAATAGGTTTTCTTCAAATTTTATATTTTTTATGAAACTTAAATTTTAACGAATTATTAAACTACGTTTTTCTTATACTCCATCTCAAAGTTGGCCGAAACATTTCTTTTTCATCCTTTACGCATGTTTTCGTACTTCGTCAGTTTTAGGTAGATTTCGAAGAATGACTACCTGTTGTAGTCGTTGCAATGGTGCGACTTTCGAAAACTTTCTACACAGTTTTTCGTTTCATGGTAATATACCCCAAAACAAACACCAATTCAAAAGTTAATACGTATAAAGAAAGTGGAAATCTCCGTCTAGTTCGTTGATGGGCAAAATCGGAGCAAGGTGGTGGAAATGGGGAAGATTTTTCGAAAAAACTGGAAAATCAGTAGAATTTCCTTAATATGAAATATATTGCATTCGTTTAAATTTATTATACTTCCTAAGACCAAAATATTATGCGATATAGATTTTTCATAACACCAACCAAAAGTTCAAATGTTAGAAAAAGATAAGGTTTTTCGGACAAAATATCATAACTTTAAATAATTAGTAGGTACAATATCAGATTCTTTCAAAGTTATTCCTTGAACAGAGGAATATCAACAGAGAAATTTTGACTTGAACTTTTTAAGAGATTTAAACACTCCCTATCGATGGTCACCTGGATGAACAAAATGCATGCATAGGAGTCTAAATTCCTCTACTTTCATTGACAATTTGGTTAAGTATATAATTTAAATTTACTTTTAAAATTGCTCTCTTCTTGAATTACTGTATCCGGAAGACATGGTCCGAGTAGGATAGGTCACACTTAGACACACAGCGAATTTATATGGAACACATTAAGGGGAAAGCCCAAATAAGAAGACAGGCACAAATACTTAGGTCAGGTATAACGGGGTATGAAGCAATAGAGCTAGCATTTTTAGTGTATAGGTTGGTGAAATTTAACCCCCTGTAACACACTCTTGAGGTTGGTTGCAAGTTGAAATGTAAATGTAGATGAGAACGTCACAGAGCCTCAGTAAATATAGTGCTGAAAAACTAGTGGTGGTACAGAACACAACAGTTTCATTGCAACCGTTTCGCAACGGTAACAGTTTCAAAACGAAACAGTACCGCGAAACACCCTGTTGCGGACAGCTGCTAGAGGCAAACCAAAAAACGGGCGATTGATCGCTGCTGTTAGAACATGGATGGTAGTATATTCTATGTAATTTTATTAGTAATTTAATGTACATGAAACTGGCTTGGTTTACTAAAGCACGTAAAATGGTTAATATCTATCATATAACTGCGATGAAAAAAAAAAACATTTTCATCAGCGTGACTAGTGCAACACAAAGACGAATATAATTTTGCTCTTTATGCTTAACTTTTAGAAGTTATAAACTATAGTGTGACTGGTCAGTTGGTGCCATTTAACCACCCGGGGTGAAGGGTTGGGTCGTCTTCGACGTCGAGGCTCCGACTCCGAATTCGGGTGCTTCCCAGGTCCGGTACTTTACCATCTGGCATAGTTTCGTACCTTCCAAGTCCGGCACTAAACTTGAAGTTCTTTTTCGGATCACATCCCTGGTCGCTGTGTGTTGTTGTTGACGGGACGTGAAAACCATTCAGTCATGCCATACAAGTGGTTTATTGCACCTTTATGCAAAAGGTCAAGCATATCTTCGCCAAATAAGATATTTGCAAATGTGCCTAAATAAGAAAGATTCAGAATAAATTTGGATTAAAGCATTCCGCTGGGACGATTCGAAGAAGAAAATAAGCATGGAGACGACGTTGAACGTTTGCGAATATCGCTTCGATGGAACTACTTTTATACGAGTAGTAAATACAACAGGTAGCTTCGTTAACTTAGCGAGATGGATGCAGTAGTACTTGACGAATTATTTCATACATGTACATACATATAGAGAGTATCACGTTTCCTTGAGAGAAATATCTTATAATCTAATATTTAAAAAAATATGTATTAGATTGAGAAAGACATGGAGAATTATATGATGTTTGGGGTGTTGGTGCCACCAACTTGTTAATCATAGAAACGTTCGTAGGCTTCAACACTGGGTTTAGGTATAGTATATTAATAAACACATCTTAATATATACCGTAAGCACACGGTTTACAATTTAGACCTCCTCGGTTAGAAAAGATTTGTAACACTTTATACAAACAGAGATGACCAAGAGGCAATACTTTTAGTTGTATATATAAAGGGGATGAGGATTCTCTGGTGCTAGTTCCCAGAATGACACGTAGCATTTTATTTTGTTCGATACGAACTGGTTGAATATAAGAGTAGTACGCGCCTCCCCAACAAGTCAAGCCATTCTTGTAAATTCTATTCTAGATATTCTAGAATTTACAAGAGCAAAATAAACATCCCATGACTGACACTGGGAAAATATTTTTCACATCTAGAATATTCTAACCATAAGTCCGAGGCCTACTATTTGTGAATACCTTCTCAGCAATTATAAAAGATTTGTAACTGAACATCCTCAGTACAACGCAACTTTTCCTCCAGGATACAAGCTTAAGTAACTAAATTTTCACTGTCCCAGTTTATGGTCTCTTAATTTTATGGTCCACCTCGTCATGTATAAATGTTTCATTGATCATGCTTGCCCATGGAAAAATTGAATTTTTGGTCAGATTGAAGGATTAAAATATTCAACATGGAAGATCGTTGAAATCGTGGGCTGTTGAAACAGTTACTGCCAACAGATAGCAGTCATATTGATACTGGTAGTTATTTTTCCTTAAAATTTATTCTATTCTTACTGTTTTTTCAGGACATATTGATTACTAACATGGTGTGTCCATGAAGTTTTCAAAATACGTCGGTACCACTACATTTCGCATGGCTTAAATGCCTTGCAGAAAGATTCCGTCATAGATAAGAATTCAATTAAGAAATATACCGGGTAAATAAATAATGTCATCACTCTTATTTGCCCGTAAGAAAAAATCGTGATATTTAATTGCTTTCCGCATCTTATGGTAAGAAACCTTATTTTTCAAAGTCATCTTGAAATTTCACAGTTAACTCGGAGATATCAATTTTCGGAAAAAAGTAGTTTTTGCCTGTACTGTCGTGGCATGAAGTAGTACGTAGAAATAACAGGTTTATATATACGATAATATATAATTTATTCCTCATGAAATAACTAGCATGAATACAATGTATGCAGCTATTTTTTTTAAAGAAAACATTCAAAGTAAAACATTTCGCATACGTTTGGATTTGATCTAGAAGATTATTTGTGTTTGAATAAACCTCTCTTCTCTCATTAAGAAAATGATTCATTTCTGATACTACTTAGGGAAAACAAATGCGTGTAAAACACCAATCAATCCTCATAGTTTTTACGTAAAATGTTCAAAATAGTGTAAAGATATAGTTTATCACGTGGATACTGAAACAGCCAATCCTTCAAGGTATATATGTCTCGTTTTAATGGGAATGGGTGGTTTATCTAATTAGATTTTCCGTGAAAAAAACACAAACAATTAAATAACTTCAAAATGTCCAAGCTGAATGCCTACGGGGCTGGATTCATGGGATGCAGTGGAATGATATTGTATGCTGGAATCGTCTGAGTGCTGCTCTTGTAATACTGGGGGACGTGGAAAGGTTCGTTGGGAAACTGCACATTCCTCAGCGAATGCATCATTTGGAGCTTAAAATCCATCTTCTGCAATTCCTCCATTTTCCTCATGGCCGGAAGAAACGAAAGTAGGAACATTTTATCTTCATCTATTTCTTCTTCACTGCTTATAGCCTTCTTCTTCTTCTTCTTCGATCTCTCCAGACGCAACAGTTTCAACACCTCGCTATGAAATGCACTCAAATCTCTCTCTTTCTTACAATCCTCAGATGTTCCTGGGTTTGTAGTGTTTTCCTGCTCAGAGATGCACTTCACCTCTTTTGAAGGGCGCTGGTCTTGGTTTTCCGCGGACTCATCCAGCGTATCCCCAAAAGGATCTTCTTCGTCATCAGAGCAAGCATGTGAGTCTCCCCTGCAAAGGAAATTAAATGTAAAACAGGGTTTGCAATTCCATCTCATACCGCAGTCGTAATTAAACATATATGGATAGTTTTTTTATAGTGTTTTATAGATTAAATGATCAATATAGCCAAGGGTGTAACCAGGGAAAGCTCTTGGGGGGATTAGTATTTGTGCGCCTATGGGGATGTAAAATAGCTGAAAAATTGAAAGAGTTTATAACCACTTCATTTCAAAACAAGCCTTATAATTACAGCTTTTACACTTAATTATAGTCAATACAACTAAAAGTTGAAAACCTATTGTAATTACATTTGCATTTATCAAAATTTGAATGTAGGATATTAAAATTGAGCTTTTTCTCCATCGTTGGGGGGGGGGGGGGGCAATCGCCCCCCCCCCTCGTTACTCCCTTGATATAACAGAAATACAATGATATCTAAGTTGGTTAGAAGGTGGTCAATGCGACTCCTTGCCACCCCCCGCCGCCCAGCGTGCATTAATCGCAAAAGCTGACAACGCTGTTCGGCCGCCGGGAGCGACACACTGAGGTGGAAGGGGAAACGCCTTTCATTGGCTACTAACTCTCTGAGATTAACCCGCCATGAGTTGGGATTAAGGGTATAGTTAGGTGTATCGATGAAATGGTACCTTTTCCTCCGAGGAAGGCTGTCCAAGAATCCGAGGCGGTCGGAGAAGACGTATTTCTTCTTCTTGGCCGCGGAGGACCCGCTTTCATCCATCAGCTCCCTCCTCTCGCGCGTGTGGTAATCCCGCACGGATTTCCATTTCTTCTTCACTTCAGCGACTAGAATAGAGAGTGGAAGGATTTCATTAGGAGTTAGTCAATAACCTCATTTTTCCGATGACTGATACCGGATATCTTGCTCCAATAGCCCGATATATATATTGCGTCCCAAATACGTTATTTTGATGAGGAGTTTAATATGGAGTGTAGCAATGCATGGGGCAGAAACGTGGAATCTGAGAAATAAGGACTAGAATAGGATGTAGGTGTTCGAGATGCGGGTGCAGAGGAGGATCAGAAAGGTGCGGTGGACGGAAAGGAAGACAAACGGGAAAGTACTTGGTATGGTGGGTGAGGAGGGGAAGTTTCTGAAGGAGATAGGAGGAGGATAACTATGAGGTTGAAGGAGGTAATGAGGGGCAAAAGGTTTCTCAAGACCATGATAGAGGGGAGAATGTTGGGTGAGCGGGGAAAGGGAAGGAAGAGAATAGGTTTTATCGACGGTATGAAGATGTATAGGACACGTGCTGAGATGAAGAAAGAAATTTTACTAGTAAATGGGTCTCCGCACATGCAAATATCTAGAAGATTTTTACTCACTTTTATCAGAACCTACCTTAACCGGTAGATTACCTTAAAATAATAAATTAATAAGTTATAAATAAAATATTGGTAGTTAGGGTGGAGCAATAATTCTACGAAATTAAAAAAATTAAAAATCAAAATACACCCGGTATGAAAATAAACTATAGCTCCAGAGTTATTATGTCAGTGCATAATTTTAGACGAAAATAAGCTGCCTAATTTTGTTATGCATTCAATTCTCCCCTTGTCTAAGGAGACACTAATTTTGCTGAGCAAAAAATAACTTTATAGTGCGATAGATTCTGATGGCGCAGCTAAAAATATTTTGGCTAATTCTTGAAAGTGAATATATATTTTTTTATTAGTAAATTAGAGGATTACAAAATATTGAATCCACTAATTACAACTTTATGCATAGAAAACCTTGAATGTGAAAATAATAATCGGATTGTGCTGCACCGTCACCGATATAATAGTCTAAAAAAATTCTATTTTATTCTATTCTATATTCTGCCGATATTGCGATAACCGAAAATCGGCCAGTATTTACTTTGGAGTTTATTATCGGCTCAGCGCTAGTTTTCATTAATTTTCTTTTAAGTCCAAAGTGAAATTCGCGTCATTACCCACAAGCTACTTTGCCTTATAGACGTACCTGGTGGTTAGACTGCCCCTTGGATTCCGGTAAACTTCTGGTTTGTTATCAGGTTTCCCACGGGTAAAACCATCAGAATAAAAATAAGCTCTATACACAGCAAATGCTAATATGTACTATCATAGGGTAAGTATATACTTACTCTATGGTACTATATATTCAACGTGGTGAGAAAAGTTGCCAAGATGGGACTAGAAAACAAAACCTCAGGACTGGCGGGCAAGTACTTCATCCTGCAGCCACTGAAGGCGTTTAATTTTTAATATATTTTAACGATACATATTATTGATCCTACCATTTCAGCTCTACGGAGTCATAGGAACACACAAGCCCCTTCACCACGTCAAGGTTGTATCTCGAGGGAAGGGTAGAAAATAAAATTTAGACCTAAAATATGCAGACTACTCGACGAAATTATTTTTCAAGGAACTCCTTTTCAATAAAGCTCTAGATTAGATAAGTACAGACGTTTGTCCTCGACCGATGCCGACAGCCGAGGCAATTGGGCAAGATATGTGGCATTAATACATTGCAGTATTGCATAAAACATCACAACTGAAGGCATCACAAGCCTCAAACGCGCTTAAATGCTTGGCAATAATTTTTTTCCCATATAAACATAACTGCAAAATTCCACAGATGAGAAATCATTCGCCTTGGCCGGGACTCGAACCCACATACCTCGATCCTTCGAGCGTGTGCTTAGCGCCACAGTCCGTGAGAATAAAGTATGTCGTTCGCTCTTTTGACGAATTTTGAGGATATGTGAAAGAGCCTCGATATTACCTTTACGGGGTCACCCGCAAGTGCAAGTAAGAGCGAAATGTCACATGTAGGTAAAATTATTCGCATTTGGCGCGAAATCGAAGGATCCGGGTTCGAGTCCCAGTCAAGGCGAAAGATTTTTCCTCTATTGAATTTCACACTTATGTGCACTTGCGGTTTACTCCGTAAATGTCATACTCCGTAAATGTCATACTGCGGCGGCACGCAGCATACATATTTCACGTATCCTCTAAATCCATGGAAAAATATTTACTCACTATCTTCCCCATGTACTGCATAGGCCTGTTTTGGTTGCGTTTTCCGTACGTTCCCAATCTAGAACTTTATTGTTCAAGTCATTAGAA
The DNA here is from genome assembly GCA_963573305.1 of Pyrrhosoma nymphula. NCBI lineage: Eukaryota > Metazoa > Arthropoda > Insecta > Odonata > Coenagrionidae > Pyrrhosoma > Pyrrhosoma nymphula. The sequence goes on along the minus strand of OY754334.1, from coordinate 100,981,546 downwards.
CGCCTTTTCTAAGGAACTATGGCATTTTGATGAAAGATTTGGTGCTTCCCCACAAAACAATGCTTATGGCATTTTCTCGCGTATCCCACCGGCTAAGGAAGGCGATTGTTTCCAACGTTTCGATGGCTGTATCCCCCATCGTCTTCAGGGCTGTGGGGTTATTTATAATCTCACCTTTTCAATGACTCTTTGCGGGAAGGCGGGAGATCCGTTTCGCTCTCTTAATGATCGGCTCACGATCGGCCAAGGTCTGGTGGTGGCTCCATTTCACGTTCCCAATGACAGGTAAGATGGAACTAATGAAATTCGGAGGCAAATGGAACGGATCAAGAGTCGGAATATACGGATCAAGAGTTGAAAGAGCGGATGAATCAAATAAATAGACCGGCAGTTCACCATTAGAGAGCCGAAGATGGTCACGCCGCCTGGGTGGCGGAGTTGAACTACGAAAAATTGCGTAATTTTCCACATTTCATGACATATTCTCACTTCAGTGAGATTACAAAATGTCCCCCCAGATGTCGAGTTATGGAACTCGTGTCACATGATGTCAGAGTTTTCTCGCCTTTTCCTTTCGTCCTTCATTTTGTGAAAGATCGGATTCCAAGTGCTGATTAGGGCGTTTCTTGGGTCTCTTTTGAATTTATTTTCTTCCAATCTTATTTCAATTGCTTCTTGGGTCAGCCTATCCTAGATACCATTAGCCCTATCCACTTCGCTTCGTCGAAGGCAATGGCGTGGTTGCGGTTGAGGTTATGGTCTGCCACTGCCGATTTTTTCGGATAGCCCAGTCTCATGCAGCGCTTGCGTTCCACTATCCTTGCTTGTATTGTACGGCAGGGTTCCCTGATGTAAATAAATATCTTTGCATTCGCGGGGAATACGGTAGACGCCGAGGTCTTGAGTCCAAGATGGTCTTTCACGCTAACCAATTGGCTTCGTAGTTTCCACGGTGGTTTATGTATCGTATCAATTTGGTGTCTTGTGAGAATACGTGAGTTTTCGGCGATTTTTGGGACGTACTTCCCGTCCATTCGGCAAGCCATTGCAATTAGTTTGACTTTATCCTCGGAGGCCCTTTCCGGACACTTCAGTTTCGGTAGTTATTTCCTTAAAAAATAGCGTGGGAAGGTAGGATGAGTTGTTCATATTTAACAAAGGACGCATTGTTCTATGAGCAGCCAGAGTAAGAATGAAATGACATTTGAGTTATTTTACAGTGAAACAATCCTTAAGCTCGAAAGATTGTCCATTTTTCTGGTTCCCACCGCGTTTATTGCTGCAATTGGACAGCAGTTTCACCCGGTATCCTACGAGCATCTTCAGGTTGAAGACGCTCGGAAGAAACTGGGCGAAACTGTTGTCCAATTGCACCAATGAACGCAGTTGGAACCCGAAAAATAGACAAGCCTTCATTCAAGCCCCACGGAAACCTACGCCGCAATCCTTAAGCTACGATGTGGCCCCGGATCGAGCATAATTCACGCATCAGTCTCGACAAGCTCTCCTGCCCCCCAAGTCCCAACCAGCTGCTGATTCGCTTCGATTCACTATCAGTGAGTCGGAAATGCTCTGAACCGAGTGGTCAGCTGCGGAACGGAGGTCTTGATGCGCTTACGCTTGAAATCGATGGAAACGGGAAGTGGGCAGCCCTTCTTACGGTGGTAAAGGTGCAACTAAAATTTTCAATATAATCGTTTGTTCCGAAGTTAACAGAAGCTTACAACTTTGCCCATGGCTCGTGCGATGTAAGCAATTTTTTGCAATAAGATGGAAAGAGCGGCGATCTTGGGTCATTTAGTGCACATTTTAATGTCATTTTGAGTTAGTCGAAAAATATATATCTTGGACTACATTTCATTTAAGATGAGTTGGAACTCACCATACAGGCAGTAATAGCAATGACACGAGAATAATATTTTAAAATATTCCATTTATTAAAGCATGGTATGACTAGAGTTTTAGGCGCACAGCTTTCGAAATTTAGACGAAATTATATTGAAATATGTTGTTTTACCATATTGGACTCGGCGTTACACCTTGATATTTGCTAGCAACAGCCATAATAAAATATAATTAATTATTTTGCGTTCAGAAGTAAATGTATGCATATGTTATCGAATTAATACGAAAGATGTCATGTGCCATTTTGATACGTGCGAAAATATAATTTAATTGCCATGAAATCATGCCGGTATGATGCAATTTTTTCACTTTTATCTATAGATATCACTGATGAGAACACGTATCCAAAGTTTCACGCAAATCTGAATATAAAATTCGCTCAAACCACCTTAAAATGTTTGAAACATTCTTGGCGAACACATGTTTGAATAAAAAATTAACATAATTATAATTCGCAGAGTAACGATCAGTTTAAGTTGGCCCACCGATTTTGAAACTCCAACATCGATTATCTACTTTTTTCAAACAAAATTTAGTTATAGAATAGCTACGGTGGGAATTATCTGAACGCATATGAATGCACGTTCAATCACATTTATTTTATTTCATTAAAATGTGTATGCCTCCGTAGATCAACTGGCTAAAGCACTCGGTGCGATATTATTGGATTTGGGTTTGAGTCCCCGTTAAGGTGGAAGATTTTTCCTCCCTAGAATTTCGCAATTACTTGCATACGTGTTTTAATTAGTGATATCTACTGATCAAAGTAAAAATACTGTACTTGTTCGATTTTTACCCGTAGCTTCAAGACAGTTTTACACGAGGCATTTTAATACTCAGTCTGATGTATGGATGGATACGCAATGTATTGTGTAATGTAAAGCGGGGGCATACTAGAATAACTGCGCGAATGCATGACAAAAAAACATTGCCCCTGCTCTGATTCCGTGTTCTTGCAATTTCTGGCAGTAAACTGCACTATTAAGTGCTTCGTGTAAAACGGCCTTTATGGCACATGATGTATATTTCGCAAAAAATGGATTAAAAATGTACAGATTTACTTCTAAACGTGTAATAATATATATTTCATACCATTGTAATGGTTGCTAACATTTATTAAGGTGTCGTGTTGAGTCAAAGATTCGGATTTTTTTTAAAACTTTCCCGAAGAATTCTGGTGGTCCGTCCCTACGATCCCGATCAGCCTTCTGATTTGCCATCAGGTTTCTCACGGGCCGAACCACTAGAACTTGATAGGAATCTACTTCTACAAAATACCCTGCATGTCACCTCAAGGGTGTGGCGCAGGGGGTGAGTAGTCACCAATATGCATTACACTATACCCTAATGTTAGAGTAACTACGACTAATTACCCATTAGCGTAAATCGCTAATGCTTGTCACGAGGCGAATCCTCACAAGCATGCACTACACTACAAATGTGCTCCCAATGGTAGAGAGACCATTAGTATATATGTATTTTGCAACTACACATGGAATTGCCATATGCAGGAAAATGCCAACCAAGGCAGGACTCGACCCCGCGACCCTCGGATTATTAGGGAAGAACTTTATTCCACCGACACCGGGGTAAATATAATTTTCTCCGAAATTTAGAATACCACGCCCAAAGCAAAAGACAGAACACTGCTTTAATTAAGGCAAAAAAATGTACAAAATAATTCTTGTGCCATTTCCATTTTTGCATACGTAATGAGTTCCACTTCATAATTATGAAGTGGAACTCATTATTTATGCTTAAGCAGATGTACTCAAATGACATGTGGTCCTGTTCCTATTTTTTTTCCTCGTCTTTTATAAAAGAAGTGCTGGAAATACGGAATGAAGACAAACCGTAAGAAAACAAAACTATTGACATTCTCTATGACAAAGAAAGCGTCACTGTTCATAAAAGTAGGAGGGCACAAACAGGAGCATAAAGAGCAATTTAATTAATTGTGTAGTTGGCTAGAAAAAAATGGGAATAGTAGCAAAACTATAAGGAGGAGAATCGTTAGTGAAGGGTGCGTTTAGTAATAATGGGAGCTGATTACGGGGATCTTGGGTACGCATTTAAGATGAGTCTGGTGAAGATCTTGATATGGAGTGTAGCGTTGTACGGGGCAGAAACGTGAAAAAACTGCCACAGAAGCTCGAGATGTGGATGTGGAACAGGATAGAGTAGGTGCGGCGAATGGAGACGAAGGCAAACGAGGAAGTATAGTAGGTGAGGAAAAGAAACATCTGGATTATGATAATGAGGATTAGGGATAATGAGGGCTGGTTAAGTCAGGGATAGAGGGGAGAGGATGTTTGATAGGATATTTGGATGGGATGAAGACGAATAGAACGTATGCTGAGACGAAGAAAGAAATATTATTTGTAAATAGAACTGCGCACTTGTCAAAATCTGGAGGATTTCTACTCAATTTAATTTAAGACTATCTTAACCGGTAGATTACCTTGTAATAATAATTTGAATCATTGGCAAAATGTGCAGTTACCCACGGTTACCGCTCCAGCCACCTTAAAGCGATCTTTAGTTGAGCCATAGAGTAAGCATATACTCTATAATATATTTACTCTATGGTTGAGCTCACCTATTTTGCTCCTCTCCGCCTCGGATGACTTCGACCAGGAAGAACACACAGCTGCGGACACCTCCCGCCAGTTCTTCCGCCTTTCATCCCGGGAGCTATAGTTCTGGTCGGGCACCTTCCACAGGCAAGTCCGACTCTCGACCTCCGTGATCAGCTGCACCGTATCGACCATCATGGCGACTGAGGTAGCTAGCGAGCCTTGTGGACGCGCGCCGAGCGACGCGACGCTGCCTGGCGATTACGCCCCCTCCTCCGACTCGCGATATTCCCTTCCCCTCCTCTCCTTGCTCTCGGAGCGACTCAAGCCGCACTGTTCCGCTCGGCGCTTCCCCTAGCGTTTTCATTGTGCCTCGACCGCCCATCTGGCGCTGCCAGCGGGACGGGTTTTACCGGCCGTTGCGCGAGAGCGTTTCTAAGCGCTGGAAGTGAGGCCTTCATACCTCTGCGGCGGAGGAAGGTGGCGATAAACTCACCGCGTACCCAACATGAAACTCCATCATATCTCTGCTGCTAGTAATAGTAGCTCTGCTGTGGAAAAACAATTGAAAAATGACTAGCGTAACCGTAACAATGGCCCTAAAGTTCATGGATGTCATCAGAAAGTGCATAATTTTTTGATTAGTCAGTTTCTATGATGCGATTAAATGAATAAAAAGGTTGAAAATTAAGTTTGTATTTATAAATAAAGGGTTACTTCGATGGTAATAGTTTCGCTTGGGCCGCTTATGTTAAGCTAACCCGAAAATCGATATTTTGTAAATTGAAATTAATAAAAAGTCTCGGCTTACGACCTAGGCTAATTGTAAGCCCAACGCTCAATTGTGGGTGACTCCGTTAAGGTAATATCTACCACAGTCTATACATTCACGTCAAGCGATGTTTTTTCCGTATACAGACGCGCGCCGCGCCGTAGCAAGCACCTCTTGTGGTGGACGTGTATAACTACTTAGCGTAGCGCGTGCATAAGGGTTATTTTTTGTTCTCTTTTTCCAAAATTTACATTTCCTTTCATAGGTTTTCTTTTTGCAAGTTATAGTTTTTAATGACGGTAATGTCATTCTTTTTAAATCATTACGATCTCGTTCGGAGCACCGATGTGACACTATCATTCGCGGAGTAAATTATCAGTGAAATGGTTAAAATATGTCATGCAAGTTGCAAAACTAACTATAATTTTTAAAATACTTTTTTTTGTCACTCATGGCTGACATGTAGAGCAAAAATTCATTTTTGCCAGTGCTGTGCGGAAATTAAAACACACAAGGATCCACGGAACAATATTCACTCCTTCGAGTCCTATCCATAACTAACATTATTCACCTTAAAGTTGTGTTTTTAGATTATCATAAATGAATCGTAATGATAATGAAAAAATCATTATATATAATAATTATCGATAAAAGAAGCCGTTACTCCTATTTACGAAAACGCGTCTCGCGTTTAGCGTCTCGCTGGCCTCCGAAGGGAGTCTATTTTTGAAAGGTAGCGGGATTTCCCGAGTCTTGGCCGCGGCCACTGCAGGGAATTTACGCCGGCAACTTTTGCGACGAATCTTTTGCGGCAAGTCAGCGGTAGTCAATGACCTTTTGTCATGATTTGTAAAAACGTGTTCTCATTGGCTGATTTCTGCCGCAGTTCCACTGCCGAAGAGCTAGGAAGAAGCCCTAAGGATAGGGTTTTATTCTTACTCGCCTCATGCCTCGTTTCCATCACTAATATTCTACCATGGCTATTTTCGATCTCATAACCTGCCGGTATTCCGTATAAATTTGTCCTTCCACGGTAGCTCATTCGTTTCGTGACGTCGCAATTACTAACATTCATTGAGGTCAAGTTCAAAAGAAAATTGACGACCGTTATAAAAATGCGCGCGACCCACCTCTTAATGACGCATCAGCATGTAAAATCACTAAATAGTATTAAATAATATTATCCTCACGATTATGTTAAATCAATATCCGTTCCATTCTCGGCCTGGTTCTACAAACACCTACTGTCGGTGGAATAATTATGTAGACTCGAGTTTGGATATTGATTATGAATTATTTAATAAACCAGTATGAATGCAAGTTACATCGCACTTCATATTATTTTATTCTGCGTTTAATCATGCGTATTAACTATTTTTACAATATACCTACGATTTTTGTCGAGATGAGAACAAAAAAATGCCGGTTTATTGGCGTTTTTTAATGGACGGCTCTTTTTTACATTTCATAAATAAGGAACTTAAAGTTCAACCGCAATGAAATTTTATACAGTGCAGACGAAAAAGTCCTAATTTTAATTTTCAAATTTCTGCTCTTTATAATCTTCAACAAAATCGTTGTTATCAATATTATGAAATAACTTTTTCTTCGTAATTGATGATCTCAAAAACACGAACTTGGCCTTGTTTTAAATCTCTTTGCAGCAGTATTTCAAAACAATCACCATCGTTAACCCACGTTACGAACTGGAATTTTAGGAAATTAATAAATAACGGAGTATTTTAGTAGGCTTAGCGATGCGGTGAGGTGGCCGTCTTCGCTGGTCGCGTGTTGTAAGTGGGTGCACCGTTGGCACATGGGGATTGCAGGCGTATCACCTTACTCAGGTGGGGTCTTCATGGTTACAAATTTATGCCTAAAACACGTTCTCTGTTGCAATAAATGATATTAACCATTATGGAAAGAAAGCCTATCTTCTATGACGGCGAATATTTTTCCTCACACAAAAAAGGCTGTTGCTTACTCCAAAGGCATAAATCGAACATTTTTGCTTTTTCTAACAACAAGTTATTGAATCTAGCCATTTCATTATAAGCAGCTCAGAAAATAGCTATAGGTATGTTTTATTATAGCCTAATTTTGCGTATCATCCACCCTGTGTTCTATGAAACAATCATAATGGGAGCAAATCATTGAAAAATAGTAGATGACGATTTAAAGCTAAGGAAAAAAAGTAAATGCGAGATGTATCTACGCCACAATCAATGGAAAATTCCAGAAATGTGAATCCCATAAATAATGAAATAATTTATAAATATATATTCAATCCAGCCATGTTTTATTGTTATAACTACTATGATTTATGCTTCATGTGAAATGCCTAATCTAAACCGTATTCAGTTCAATATGATTCAATGCGAAGAAAGCTTCACTATAAATGAAACGTGCGTTTTGACTTCAAATTACGTTAAAATTCTACTCTGGCAAATTTAGAAATTAGGAAATAGAATTCTGGTGTATGTAAGTGTCATATGTGACGTATCATCTGGAAAATTTGGCTGTAAGCGAGAAATAATGTTATTTCAAATTTTCATGTCAATTGCAACCAATGAAATATTTCGATTCTTCGAATATTCGAAAACCAATGAAATTTTATTTCGATTAATTTGACCATTGCGTGCATTGCGAAAATTATTATTGTTAAGATGGCCCATCAGTTAAGGTATTTTTAATTGGAAGAGGGTTAATATCCGCTAGACTTGAATAGAAGCAAGTCCACATCAACTTACAAGATTTCCTTCTTCATCTCAGCATACGTTTTACATCTCTTAATCCCATTCATAAATCCTATTCTCTTTCTTCCCCCTCTCCATGTACCCAACATCCTCCTATTTATCCCGGACTTTAGAATCCCATCGCTTCTCATTACCTATTCCAACCATATTTTTGGCGTCCTCCTAATCTCGTCATAAGTTTCCCCTCCTCATCCACCGTAGCAGCCTCCTCCTCGTTTGTCTTCTTCCTCTCCGTCCCCTGTACTTCATCCATTCTCCTCCACATCCAAATCTCAAACGCCTATTCCTGTCCTCTTTCCTTACAGTCCAAGTCTCTGCACAGAATTAGCCTACCAATCAATTGTCCGCCTTACAATGGAATGTGCTACAACGGTATGGGATCCAAAGGAAAAGGTGCATATTAAAAAGCTTGAAAAAGCCAGAGGAAAGCAGCCATGTATGTCTTAGGGAATCACAAAAGGACAGAGAGAGTTACAGCAATGTTAGGGTAAGTGGGGTAGGTATCATTCCAATTGAGGAGGAAGGTATATAGATTGTGTGGGATCTACAAGTCGATAAAGGAAGAAAAGGTTTGGGGAGAATTCACTAAAAGGTTAGACAAACCCAACTTCGTAGGTAGGAAGGACCACGGTTTTAAAAATAAAATACAGGCCACAGAAATCGGATGTACTAAAGAATTCCTTCCTAAAATGCGGAATTAAAAAATGGAATAAGTTGCCTGAAGATATTTTTAAGACCTTTCCTAACACTATTAAAAATTTAGAAAGGATGTAAGAGCTAAATTACTCCAGGGTGCACACTAAGAGCTTGTGTGTATAAGTCATGAGTTTCACAATGAGTAGATATATATATTTTTTAATTGTATTCACTTCATTTCTTATGTTATATTCTTGACCGTTGCCACCAGGCCAATTGCCTAACTGAAACGATCTATTTCATAAATAAATAAATAGAAAGCCACAATCGATATTCAACTCTTTCAGTCTTTTGGCGGCTTTACACATGGAAGTTACTTCCATGACAGTAGCCTTGCAAGTTGCTTGCAAGTGGCACTTCGATGTGTAAGCATGTACTTCCATGGCAGTAGGGGTCGATAGTGGAACCTATCGACCGCGGTTCGCACCTGCAAGGAAAATAGGCGGGCTTCTATTTTGCCTGCAAGTAGCATTTCGATTCAGCGATAGTATTGCAAAACATCCGGTGAAATATTCTGCCTGGTTCAGCTAAATTGAAAAACCACAGTTATATTAAATAGGAATTTTCTTAAGATTGAAATTTGATAATGTTAAAGTACTAAATTAGTTGTCAAAATGTTAATATAATTAATATTTGAAAAAAATAGAGTTGTCAAGGAGGGCAAGTTTGTTTAAATGAATCCATGAGTTGATTTGATTATTTTAGATTAATAAAACTCAATAGATAAGTATTTCTGTTGATGAAAACAAAATATTTCGCATAAATTATTATATATTGAAGTATTAAATTATATATATAGTGTACAAATATTAACCCAAAGTGAACTATAGAAATGTATATAATAATAATGTTTCACAATTATATGTTAACATTTACGTATTAATATAAGATTGTATTACCTGCTGGGTTTTGATTTAATGATTCATTGATTGTTTGATTTTACTTCCTTTCGCCTCCTTAGTTCCGCTACTAATTTATTTGCGGATAAGCCGAAAGTAATGAGTAAGCAGAGCTATGCCCTGCAAGTAGCGATAAAAATCGATACTTCGCTGCACTCGCTACTTCCATAGAAGCCAACTTCCATGTGTAAAGACGGCTTTATACAATATCCCTGTTATAAGTTTTCTTCCATTGTCGAATGGGTCCTTCACTGACGTAATTCTTACAATAAAATATAGTATGCCCATTTTTCTCCAGCGAATGGATTTGTTCTATAGACTGAACCACATTTATTTGACAGTATGGGCTCTTATGAAAATTCATTTCCTGTGTAAATCTTCAGGCCGGAGGTGCGATGCTGCCGATAGCAGCAGCACAATTAAATTTGTGCTATTTCCGCATACTAACTGCATATTGAAGAGTCTTCTAATCCACAAATATTCTTCCCTGAAGTAGCTTAATTAACTTTAGTGCTGAGTTGGAAATGATTTCTCACATGGTCTAGAGGTGAGCACACGGAGCGTAAGTTTAGCAAACAGCGTTCTCCATAAGACCTGTACTGTTGTCTGAATGTGGACCGCTGTATACATCTCCAGTTTCATTCTCCTGCTTTATAGACCTTACTTTTTTGTTAAATTTTCATTACCTTTTTTTATAAATATTAATCTTAATTCCATGTGCTCACACTTACTGTATAGTACAGGGGTTTCTACCTTTTATTTTTGCTCGCGATCCAAAAATTATATTCGAAAATCACTCGCCACCCCTACACATTGCAGCCACTACAATATCAATCGGTAATTTGTCATTCCCTGAGATCTCTCGAACATCTTCCGCAAACCCCTGGTCTAATGCATCTCTTGCAATTCCTGCGATCATTGGATGACCGGATAGCAAACGTTGGTTCATCATCGAACTAAACTGAATTTATCAGATGCAATAGCCTGGGAAAAAATGCAATGTAAACATTATAATTTTTTTTCGTGATCGCCACCTCTTTCTCGCAAATAGTTTAGAGTTGATTTTTCGGAGACTCACCGAGGGTTAAGGGGTATTCCTCTGATTAAAGGAAAAAAAATAAGTGTGGAAGTAAGTATCATATGAAGATCGCTCCCCTTTCTCCCTTTGCCTGTCCACCTAAACCTAGCACTAGAGACTCTCTCCATCCATATGTTAACAAACTTGCTCACTGTCTTTTGTTTAGGAAATGGAAACGCTTGTTTTTGGCTAATTTGACTAAGCAGCTGAACTTAACGTGGAAATACGCAACAGCACTATCATTCCGTGACATCATTCGCCGTGTTTCGCATGATGTTGTGTTTCGAAGCCTTCGAGTGCGCGAAATGTTTTGCTAAAAATATTTTCGTAAAACGACTTTGTTTCTCGACAACATTTTGGTAATGAGCACTTAAGAATTTAAATTTCGCATACAAATAGTTTTAAAAAATAATGTTTTTTCCCTTTTGCCGTATTCTATCCATTGTAAAAGCGCAGTTGAGCATTAAAAACTACCACCAATAGGGTACCAGCTTCCACAGGATTTTCGGTGTGGCCGTTGTGACGTAGTCACGACGCCGTCATTAATGAGTAGCAGCCGACGCACTTTTAATGCATGTTTTTCGATATCATGTTACTCGATGAAATGCAGTGTTGAGCGTAGATTATTGCGCGATTAAATATTTTTTAAATCTCCAGAATTGTTTCTGCCACACCTTCCACTATAAATAAATGATTCTCTACGATATCACGACTGGGTTTATGAATCGGTGCATACCTATTCATAAAACTGATGCAAATAATTAGGTTATGCGAGTAAATTGTGCATCGAAAAATACATTCACGACTAATACTGATGAGCCACCTAGTTTTATCGCCATTGTTTCCCCGATTGGGCATAAATGCAACCTTTTGGAGAATTTTCTCTCCAATTCTCACGAATTAGAATCCCAACTCAATAGACGAAAGTGACACGGACAAGCATGTTCACCAACATTTCTTAAACGATAAATATCGCAGTGTCTTATCTTGCTGCTGATTTATATTCTTCAACGCACAAATTTTATGCAGTTTCGATGTTTTTAAACATAGAACACACAGCATTGTCAAACAATGTGTAGCTAACTAAAATCAAGTGAGGTAGAGTGATTATAGCGAAAGATTCGACGAGCAATCTGATAGGTGAACGAGGTAATGAAAACGTATGTGGAAATCAACAAAGAAGAGATAATATCCCAGTTCCACCATCATGTGCTGTACGTAAAAACATTAAAGTAGCGTCATCATGGTAGCAAAAATACACTTGACGACATACAACAACACGAAGAAATGTTTTAATTTTCATAATTCGATGAAATATACTGATATGGCAAATACATAAATGAAAGGGAAACAGTGTTTTCACGAACATATAATGTAAACAAAGGCAGCCATATTGGATTATTCGGTCACGTGATTTGTTCCTCCAGCCGTCATTTATTTTATTTACTGATTGGCTGAATTTAACCTATCGATCACTTTTCCACTCATCCACAAAAGAGTGGCATGGAATGCGTTATTGGGGAGGAACTCAGTCTTTCTCCGACTGCTGTGAAGTTCACTTGGGATTTACATCGTCTGTGTTGCCTAATTTACTACGTGCGAATGGTCCTGCGTTCGTCTCGGATATTTATTTTCCTGCGCCCGAGCCGGTCAAATGCCCCGATACGCGCCTTCCATTCGGATTCTTTGGTTAAAGTAGTTTAGTGAGGTAGAGTGATTATAGCGAAATTCGATGCTGTGAAGAAGTTTAAGCGAGATAGTTCCCTAGTCATAATGGATACCATATTCGAATTTTATTTTTGAATTTTCGCGTCAGTAAGAAGTATTAAGTAAATATTGTAATTTAATGGTGCAAAAATATAGTTATATATGACAATCATTATCAGTAAATATAACCACATAAGTGTATCATTTGACAAATATTTTCACGCCGTACGGTGAAATCGCCTTCACAATTGAAGTTTTTTTGGCGATTCTGTAAAACGTACTGCGGTAAGTAATTGATTCATTTTTATAAATAGTAGAGAGAACATACAAACTACACACGATTAGTTTTTGACGAAATATAAGTGTTAGAAGTTCCTAGTTTTTTCAATGTTCTCCCTCTGGAGCGCACAGCCGTAATCTATCCCATGTAAAACAGCTGATATTTTTAGGCAAATCGCTCGAAAAGTAGTTCGGCAAGAGGTCAATATTTTGATATCATTGGAAAGATGGGAGTTTTTTCTTTAAAATTACTTCGAATTCATCAAATTGTAGGTGAATTGATTTATCGCTCGAACTACCTTAAGCCTCGGAATCAGTGGCGCTTTCTCTCCACCCAATGTGAATTTATTCGCAGTAGCTGGACACGCAGTTCCGCCAGAAACTGAAGTGGAAGGAGAAACGCCTTTCATTAGATACTCGCCCTGTGATGGTGGAAAAAGGGCTTAGAAGAAGACCTCCCATGTTTGGTTTTTGGACTTGGGCAGTTTGGTTTTGTTGCGGCGGCTTCCCCTTTCACACACACACACGTAGACAGACTGACATAGTCCTCCCCTTTCGGGGTCCATCCATCCTCCTGCTTTTCCCGCATCTCCTACCCGTCTCTCCACCGGAAGTGCACGCTAGTTGACCCGGAGACCGCGAAGTGAGTGAGGGTGTGAGGGAGGGAGGGTGGAGCGAGTTCCCGATAGGACGAGAGAGCCTTGGTCGTCTCCTCGCCGCTTGCCCCCCCACAGAGTGGTCGTCGGCGTATGTTCCCCCCTGCCCCCTTTCCCTTCCCTCCTTTTTAAGCATCCTTTTCAGACACCCTTCCCAACCTCACACTCGAGAAGTCTCTCGTATCCTCGGCCTTCTACGGGAACCGAAGAGAAGAAGGGCTCATCTTTTCTCCGCTTCATCTTTCCTTCTTCTTTTCTTGAATGGAGGAATGTCATTCATACTCATCGAGTGAGTGTGGGAGCACTTTGCAGGAGTACATACATACGTAGGTAGGTATATCTAAATCTTAATAGTACCCTGCTGGCCACTTCAACGATGAAAGGCCAAGGAACGCCAGTCATTTTTTTTGCAAATTTTAAGTGTTGGGCACACTGGCAAGGAACTTCCGCAAGTTTATTCCGCAAGAGATAGAGGAGAATTTTACTCTGACTAAAAATTGTTCAGAAGTTAATTAAGAGCGAAATTGGGTGCTGTCAGCACTAGCAACAATACGCTTCTGCAAGAGACTAGCAGAACATTTTAAAAGTTTTTCTAGCGGACATGCAGAGCCGTTCACAACTGCAGTGTCGCTTGCTGCAAGCAACATGCGCAATAAATTTTGCCAGTGTAAACCCAACTCATTAGAACATTTTTCAAGCGTATTGTATCATCATCATGATAGGCATCCTATAGAAAATATTACAAACAACACCTTTGTCTCCTCACTAAAATACAGCCACCGAAATTCATCCCATAAATAGCCAAGTGTATGGTGTTTGCTATGTTGATTTTTCCCCATCCCCCCATTTTGTTATTTTTTATATTCTTTGAATGAATTCATTTTTTAATAATACCCATTGCAAACGTTCTTAGCAGCTGTTTCTGTGGTTAACATTACAAAAAACAAAATATAGTAAGTAAATGATTGGTTAGTAGGTTTTTGAGGAGGCAACGAATAACTGAGGTAATTTGCACCATTAAGGAAAGGTACAGCTCTCGCGAAAGCGTATGGCCTTCGAATGCGCGGCGTTTGTGTTATCCGCGTCATACAAATTCCATTTTTTGAAAAGCACTCTTGCATGGCACAAATGCCATGTCTTTGCTTTCCCCTACGTCCCATTTCCCTACCCCTTCCACCAAACTTTACCCCTCCACGACGTCTTCTTCTGCGCATCCGAACGCCATAAGCTTTCGCGAGAGCTTGTAGGTGGTTTGGATTAGTTGGGGAACGGTGGAAAGTTTGTAGAGAGACCCAGCTTCAGCATTATGCTGCAGTTAGCGAAAGGCACCAAGGAGTCCAGAGTTTAACGTCCCATCTGACGGACCGAGTTCCGTTCTTGAAGTGATTTTCAGATACCATTCAAGTATAACTTGGAATTCCATTGGAAAAAATCCCTGCCACTGCCGAGATTCCAAATCCGTACCCTCAAGACTGGAAGACAGTTGATACTCTAGTCACCACACCTAAGTATATGTCTTGCCATAAAATTGAAGATAAAGAGATGGACTGTTAGGTTTTATGCCCGTATCCTCACCAAATAATGACCGTGAGAGAACTATGGCTGCACCCTGGAAGAGTTCACTCGCAATCTTATCAATGTTACATCAACCATTTGGTAGGTATTCATAATTTTTTCTGAAAGAATACTGGTATCCAAACGTCCCCCAAAAAATGCTTTGGTAAATGCTTGCATTGAGTGACAAATATATGGATGAAGGAGTTTCGTGAGCATATTTGAGACCTAGGTCGAGGGTGAAAGAATTTAAGAGCCTTCCGTTCAAGGTTTTGAAACCTGCGCTGATCGCAGCGACACCTCAGCGCACACGATCTAAAATAAATTTACGATGTGCGCTGGCGAAACGTTCGGTTACCCCCGCGTCGGTACCCTGGTGAAAATGGAAACGTCAACAAAGCGGATTACGGAGCGGTAATGCGCTCCGTAATGCGGTCAGTGTAGCGGAAGTAAAGCGGAAGCGAAAAGGGAATGGAGAGGAAACGGAAAAAAACGTAAATTGAGACAAGGAAGCGGCAGAAAAGAGCCGTAACTAAGCGGAGAACGAACCGTATTGAAACGGAGAATGAACCGTATGGAAACGGAGAATGAACCGTTAGGAAGCGGAGAATGAACCGTACGGTAGCTGGAAATTTCCCGAATGGAAGCTCTCACTAAGCGGAAAATGAACCGTATGGAGAAATTCAGAAAGCGGAAAGCGAAGAGTAAGGTGTTTTAGTAAAGACCATGTAAAAATAGGAACATTTTTTTCTGCAACATTACAGACTACACTCACAGACGATCTCCTACTTCCTACCAACTACCTACCCAACCGCACAGTACAACTTAAATATCATATCTTCCTACATAATATCAGCCTACGTCATTCTTACTCGCAACTGAAAGTAACCCTTCAAGTAAATGGTATACACCAGGTCATTCCCGTCCGACTAACTGTAATTGCGAGAACTAATTTTTTTAAATGCCAATGCCGTGATAGTTTGTGGAAATACCATCCAATCACGATAACAATTATCAGGCATTAATTAATTGAAATATTTGTTGCCACATTGGATGAATTTAAAGTTAATATTTATGACAATAAACAAGATTTTTTCCAATTACCGCACTGAGGAAAGCGAAAGCCGAGAGTTCCGCTTCCTTACGTTTCCTTTACCTTCGTTTACGTAAAAAAAGAAAGATTATTTGAAGCGAAGGGGAGCGGAAGTGGAAGGAGTTGCTTCCTTAGACTCCTTTTACCTTCGTTTATGCAAAGGCAAGGAAGCTTAAACGGAGCGGAGAGGCGAGGAAGTGGAGGAGTCGCTTTCTTCCGCTTTGCTTACGCTAAACAAAGAAGTTGAGGCGTATGCGAAGCGGTGGGTGCCGCATCCTTACGCTTCCATTACCTTCGTTTACGAAAAGGCAAGGGAGCTTAAAGGAAGCGGAGGGGAGCGGAAGCTGAGAAGTCGCTTTCTTCTTTTCCGTTTAGGCTAATGAAAGAAAGCAAGGAACGGTATTCGAAGCGGGGGGGGGGAGAAAGCGGAAGTTGTTGCTTCCTTCCTCTTCGTTTAGGCTAAAGGAAGAAGTAAAGAGGCGTATACGAAGCGGAGGGGAGCGGAAGCTGAGGGTGCCGCCTCCTTACGCTTCCATTACCTCCTAATTCGCAATGGAAAGGAAGGTTATACGAAGCGGAGGGGAGCGTAAGCGGAAGATTCGCTTCCTTCAGCTTCATTTACGCTAAAGTAAGAAGCAGAAACGGAATACGAAGAGTAGGTGAGCGGAAGCAGAGGGTCCCGTATCCTTATGCTTCCTTTACCTTCTTTTACGCAGACGCAAGGAAGCTTAAACGAAGCGGAGGGGTAGAAACCTATAGGTAGATTTCTGTATATATGCTCACCTCACAATGGTCTCGTCATAATGCTTTGCAAGTAGTAAACGATTTCGTTCAAACTACATAGTTAAAAAGGAATTCTTTTTACCGATAAGTAATTAAAAACTTTAAATTATCCATGTTCTTCCATTCTCGGGTTTCCACCGCTTTGGTTGTTTATCAAGAGAACCATTTCTCCCGTATTCCTACAGGTCGAAGTGTTTGTATTATCCATTTTTGACGTCTTTACTGAGAATCAACACAATGCAACAATGGCGTATGCGATTTTCGAAGTACTCTCGTCCTCAAGCGCACTTCAAAAATGTTTAAAATGTGTTTTCAAGTGTGCTGCTTAGTGCGAAGGGTAAGAAATGAAAGGAAAGCAACAATGGTTGCAATTGCAATCAAATTTCGTGTTCCATAGTGAGCAGTGCACTAGAGCGAATGGAAAACCCACAATCCCGAAAACAGCGATACTCCCTTTTTACATGGGGTGTTTCAAAAAGTAGCCACAGGCGAACACATTAAGCCCACCTCCCGCGTGGTGAAACGTCCACGCAGTCGGGACTCGATTCCGCGACCCTCGGATTAGCAGGCAAGAACTTTGCCCCGTCGCCACCTATTCCGTGTAAAATCACTGCTGGCCTGTCAATCCCTGCAATACATCCTCTTAGAAACATGCTGGGTTGGATGTGGAAGTTGAAGAGTATTTCTAGTCGTCTTTGGAAGCATGAGTCGTTCCTTACATGGAAGACCTCTTGCACGTTCGCGAGTTCTGCTCTGCCCTAAGAGAGAGCATTCCTCTCCTCGCCCTCCGTTTTCCACAAGACGAAGATAGCAAGAGAGAGGCGAGGAAAACCCCTCATCCTTCCCACGCACTCACACCCCCTCATGCCCGCCTATGGACCACCACCGTGGCGTGGCGGCGCCCGACGGCACATCTCTTCCCGCCAAAAAGCCATTTGTGGCGGGACGGGAAGTTTGTTTCACCGCATCCGCAAGGTAGATTTCCCGCGCGCGCGCGATTACATGCTGCTCATGATTTGCTTCCTGCCCTAGCTCTTATCTTAGGCTCAGCTTACGCTTGCTAGATCCGTTTAAATTGAATCTACATCTATTTAATACCCTGCAAGCCACATTGAGTGTATCTGGCAGAGGGTGAGTTTTCACCAGTGAATATTGCTTTTTGATTCAGACTCTTCCCTGTACAAAGAAATCTCAATAACTTTTCTAGCCTTAATTTCCAGAAGAAGAGTATTTCGACTTGACCAGAACTTGAACCCGGATCCCTCGACATCGCGCCGAGTTCTTTAGCCAGTTAAGCTACGTATACGTCTAGAAGGTTGTTGGAAGATGTAATGAGAGACGAAGGGTTGCTTAGGGTCGTGATAGAGGGGAGGATATTGGGCAAGCGGGGAAGGGGATGGAATAAAATAGGTTTTATGGACGGAACGAAGAAGGGTAGAACGAATTCTGAGATGAAGAAAGAAATTGTGTTGGTAGAGAGAGTCCTTCACATGTAAAAATCAAGAAGGTTCTTAATCACTTGCATTTAAAACTGCCTAAACCGGTAGATGAAACAAAATATTAATTATGACATCTGTAGGGTTGACGTAAGCTACCTTATGGGAGAAAATTACGGCCGAGTAGATAGGTTTGAGGATTCTTTATTCATGCGATTCATTCATGATATAAACAAAATCAGAGTTCCTCGCCTATTCGACTGAAACACAACTCAATTCTCATCCTTTTCCTCCCCCAATTACTTTACCCACTCATCTTCCCAACAACTACTGCCAAGCGCCCTTGCGGCGGCTCACTTGTTAGTAATTAGATATAGAAGGGTGTCTGACAGGTGGTGAATTTTCATTGTCATACACTATTTCCTCCAATGTATCCCGGCTTTATAATATCTGTACAATTATTATCTTGGCGTGAAAACCGTTCCTTATATATTCTCCAATCGATAAACGCTCACGTCAACTAACCGTCTGTCTGTTGTAATATACAAAACCCGAACTATTAAAATTAATATAAAATTAACTAAAAGGCTGTGGTATCTTGCAGTTAACGTTAAATGGACATTATTCTAAACCAGGTGGAAAATGTGCAAAGGAAATTTGTTTGTTTGGTGCTAAGTAGATACAAGAAAGATGATAGCGTGACAGCGAAAGCTGGGATAACTTTAAAGAGAGAAGAAACTATAATATACTGACAACTCTTTATTAGGCGTTTACCCAGGTCAAAGGGTGGGTATAATTGGCAGGTTTCAGAAACTAACCAGAATTGGGATAAATGATAATAATTTTAAAATAAGACCTTAAAAGCATTGGAACATATGCAGCAAAGTATCTACTCTTTTTTAAACAGGGCTGTAGATGAGTGGAATTCACTTCCTGAAAAAATTGTAAACCCTTTTCTTTAAAATCTGCAAAGAATTTAAAAGGAAATCATGCTCAAATTTTAAAGAGCTAAAAAATAAAGTGGGGTACATATGGCCCACATCCGACCAATAACACAGAAAAACTAAGTTACCAAGGATATGTTGCAGATATATTTGAATTTATATGTTTTTGTAGAACTTAGACATTCTCTTAGATTTTGGGTTTTCAAAATCTCGTTCTCTTGTGATTTTCAAATTATGCCGAGTGTCCAAGTTACCACCAGGCGAATGCCTAATGTAATGGTATGTTCGAGATACAAAAACTGGGCATATATCTTACCTAAGTGTTACAACCTGCCTTTGTAAATGAATTACATACATGCATAGAGAAATGAGAACATCACAACGAAGGAGGGCATGCATTGAACATGCGGATTACACTTGCAAGCGTATTGGTTAAAGAAATTTCAACAGCAAATTAGCTAACCAGGTTACCTGTTCGTAAATCAACTTAATCTCTCCATCAAAGAATTAAAACCGATTTAAAATTTATTTACAATATTCTAAACTCATTCATTGATTGTCCTGAATTGCTTTCCTCCATAAACTTCAGAGTCCCTTGTCGATCCACACGTACGCATTCCTTACTCCATATGCCTATCCGGGATAGTCTGGGGATAGGCCCTATCCCCAGACTATCCCTTGTCAAGCGCTCACTTCACTACCGCCTCTCCTCCCTACTGAATTATTTGCCTAATAATATAGATACATCTTTTCTCTCTTCGGACTCATTTATCTATTTCGCTCTGTCCCATTTTCCCATGAAAAAAAATACCTCTCTCATTTACCTCCCTTCCTACCTACGTTTTATTTGTATTTTTTATTATTTTCACCGCATACCAATTGTTTTCATTGATTGTTATTGTTTTTATTTAAAGTCTGTTACTGTGTCACTATAAATTGGCAGAAATGGTGTATGTGAGCAATTAAATAAATACATAAACAAATAAATTATGTAAACTCTTATGGTCTGTAGTCGTTGGCATAAAAATCACATTTTAAACCTGTTGCTCCGGTAGTCTACCTTTTTTCATCATCTACTGTGATGATTCAGAGCTTGTGTTCGAATAATGCTAATTGATTTCTATCTTATTCGCACGCATTAATCTATCCCTCTATGCTTGTGGAGTTTAGGAAATTGATGAGAGGAATCGGGCTGAGGTGGTGAATAGGGAACTGGCTTCCTGTACCGAGGGCCCGGGATCGAATCTCGGCTGTGACGGAGATTTTTTCGTAGAACCTTGAATCCTACTTGGGTGTTGTGTGGAGATGTGCACTTCATCTACATCTACAAAATACCCTGCAAGCCACCTCAGGGGTGTGTGGCAGGGGGTGAGTAATCACCAACATGCATTACACTATACCCTAGAGTTAGTGTAACTACGACTAATTATGCATTAGCTTAAATCGCTAATGCTTGTCACGAGGCGAAGCCTCACAAGCATGCACCACTACACTACAGATGTCATCACAATGGAGAGGGACCGTCAATATACATGCATTCTACAACTACACAGATGGACAGGGACTCAAGACCCATGTAGAAAACATGCTAGGCGTGCTTTTAGTATGTACTAGGTAAAAGATAAGGATTCAAGTATTAGGAGTACTACTACTACTAAGAGCTACACTACCTAACGACAAACCTAGATAAACTTCATGTGTGTGTGTGTACTAGACTTCATGTGTGTACTACTCCACTCGTTGGATGGGGCGTTAAAATTGTGGACCCGTTGGCTCTTTTCATTAAAAGCAGACAAATATTGTCGACGGGCTTCTATCTACACTTCCATTATTTCCCATTCAGTCTCACGAACGAAACCACCCACTTTTGCTCAACGGCACAAATGACCTCAGTTATCGGACATCTTCCCTAAATAACCAAATAAGGGATGAATGAATGAAAAGGGTTACAAAATATATCAGGAGGTGGTCGGAATGAGAGAAGTACTTGGGAGTCACTATCACTTCAAAACTCTATTGGAGTGTGGGTGTCAGCGTGGAATAACATTGGGTCACTTGGAAAGTTGGGAGGTAAATAGTATGTGAGAGTCAGATATGCCATTTCACGACAACGAACCATTACTTTCCATGGTGTGCAGCAAAAAAAGAGTCGATTTAATGGTTGAATGGGAATTCTCTCGGGACTTCCACCGAGTCAGGTGAATGGCTGATGTCGTTTCAAACCATCGTCTTTAGTGCGTTGAATTTGAATCAGACTGACCTCATATCCACCCAAAGCACCTTTTTAAAGCCAATGCGTATATTGCAGACCATTCTGTTTGTTCAACCGATTCGCCGGAAAATTTTCTTTTTGTCAAACATCGATTTTTTCTAGCCAAAGAGTTGCAAAGTTTTCAACTTTCCGTTTTCGCTGCTCCATCGTGCCGTGGTTGTGCGCTACAAATAAAATCGAAAATGTATTTCGCGTAGAGTCCTGTAACATGACTGTTTAGCGAAATTTCCTTGTCCTGTTTTAAGAATTAATAAAGGAATTACCAGCCCTGAGCATAGGCCAAATTAAAAATTGATAATGTTAAACTACTCTTAGAGCTGCGAATATGTGTTCATGAGACTAATATTTGGCTAGAATTATCAGATTGGTATTACTAGCCCGAAAAATGAACCAAATTAAAAAACAATTCGGCCAAATTAAACTCAGCTGAGCGATGGAAACGTATGTTTATGTAATTATTAGTTGATAAAACAGTCAGATTGCTCTCTTGTTATCATTAAAATGTCATTATTTTCGAAATCTGACCATTTAATTGACATAAAGTGATGCCACGTTAAGGAGCTGCGCTGCACTATTTGGGGCTAACTTCAGATATTTGTAGCAATGAATATTTGAAATTCATAAATATTTAGGACTAATCTAATGTGTGCCCCACTGACCCCACTGGCAATTTTACTTCCCCAAAACAGCAACCTCGGGAGCAATATTTGACATACATTAACAAATACTGGTAATGAGGTATCTGCGAGGTCAGTTTCTCGCACATCCACATAGCATTCGTAATGGTATAAGTAATAATTCTAAACTTGCGACGTGAAGTTTGTACCAATATTGAGACAGCGGCACATGCAAATGTATTGAAACGTTGACGACATAGGTATTAATCCAGACATGCATGGAAAACTCTTGAGGTTCATTTCACTTACGCTAGCTAAACGAATATCTTATGCAATCAAACCAAATCAAGGGAACGGCAATATCAAAACACTTAATTGATTTTATTAACGTTGAGTTTACAGAAATTTGACATGAACCTTATTGTTTTGGAGTGGCATACATTTAAACATTCACCCGGATAATTTCTAAATATCTTCACTGAATAACTTCATTCGCGTAAAAGTACCTATATATCAAGGGAAATAAAAGAAATTAAAATAAAGTAATAAATATATCGTAGTGCAATAAACATTTACCTGAAAAAGATAATTTAACAATGTTTATATGCCCATGCGGTTTGTAACTGATTGTAATTTAATGAGTACTATTTGTTTACTTCACCGTTGCTAACCTTAATAAATTCATCGTTGTTAAGCAGTTTTTACGGATTATGAGCTTAACAGCCACGTTATTTTGCATTTTTCTTTGCACCACCAACTGCTAAAATTCCAAAACTACTACCAAATCATGCAGACAGAGAATCCACATTTAATGCACCAAACCTGATTTCTCTAGCTCAAAACTTGAGAGAGAAATAAACAAAATGGATAGAGAATGACTAAATGACTGACTGACTGACACGCTACAAAATTAATATATTTAGATTACTCCCAAATAATACACTGGAGAAAGAGATAATTTAACTGAATAGGGACCTTTTCGCAATTTCGAAGAAATAACCTGCGGTGAGGTTGCCATCAATGAAAAATCAAAACATGCATTGGGATATGATCAACAAATTAGGCAACAAAATGAATAGGTACATGACAAAAAAATGTCTTCTAAATCCTTAATAGTGAATAGCTAAATTTTCACGCTTAAAAAAAGAAGTAAGACTGCCTTTTTCAGTCTTCAGGTAGATTGTAAAATAGATCTGGCCCTACATACAAGAAACGGCCTGAACAGTGTCATGTTGGGATTGGGTAAAGTTAACTTGGGTAAAGGCACAATTTCCTTCGTTGGCTGTCTATGTAAAGATTAGCGAAAGAAAGAATTCTTTCCAGGTTAAAAATTTTTAAAGTGGAAAATGTGTCATGTTAAATTGGTATCCTTGCCCAAATCCCAACTTGACACTGTTCTGGAAGTTTCCTTTATGTTTGGCTAAATCTACTTAAAAATGAACTTACAGACTGAAAATAGGTAGTCTCACTTATTAAAAATAAGTGGAAAACTGCAAAGAATTCTTTCTTTCACTATGATTAAGTTCCAAATCTACTCTGGGACAACATCATTCATAAGTAAAGCTTGTTTTCTGCTAGGATTTTGTTACCACTCTTCAAAGTCTCAGCTTCTTATAAAAGTACATACATGTGCCTTAGCAGGAGCGACCTTAGGTCGGTGAAGAAAGGAAAGGAAGGTTCGTAACGATTCTAGTTGACAATCACTCCTGGCGATCCCTGGCGATAATGAGGCTTTTGTGAAGCACAGCAGATTTTACCGAGTTAAAATATGCTCCTCCTCAAACAATTATTACATAATTAAACTTGGAAACAAAAACTAGTAAAATACTCTCAGATTTTGAAATGGGTATTTGTTGCTAATAGGATAAAATTTTGACAGGGTGTAACGCAACACCTTAGATACAGTTTCTATAAGTAGCGCCGATTTCAAACCTTGATCGAAGTTTACTCCCTTATAAAAGATACTGTTTTACATCTACGACTACAGAACAACTAATGGATGCATTCGGAGGAGACTTAACAGTGTCGTAGATGCCAGAGTAAGTCATCGAAACGTTGGTACCTGAACTCATGAACCGGGGTTGATACCCGAGAAGAAGAATTGACTCGTGCAATTCGCCTTGAAAGCACCAGATTCTTCGACTGTTGTATGTGAGAGTGTGTGTGTGTGTGTGTGTGGTGGGTGACGGCCACACACAAAGCCAGCCTCCCGAAGAGAACACGCCCGCCTGCCTCACGGCCATCGTCGACATCAGCATCCATTTCCTCTCAATCCCACGCAGTGGACCCAAGCCATTTATTCGCCGCACTGCCATTCATGCGCCACTCCTGTAATACCATCGCCTCCTCCTTTTCCTCTCACTCTCTCTATCTCTCTCTTATATCCTCTCTTCTCACATCCCTCCCACGCTGACTCCTTAGCTGGCACGAAGAACGCGAGAGAAATCTGCGGCGATCATCGGAGCACAATTCCAAGAATCTAATACGATTTGGAAGAACTAAGCGAGAATGTGTTCTACCAGGAATTTAGGGTCCCGGAAACTGCTAATAACTATTTTCTCTTTCAAGGCATTCTCGATCCCCTAGCCTTTAAGGCCGTTTTACACGGGGCACGTAAATGCACAATCTGATGTATGTTCGAACGTGCATTTCAAATTCCGTCGTGTAAAGCGGTGAAATGCTAGAACGCATGCGCAAAAGCATGAACGCGAGATGGCAAAATAGCCCCTGTTCTAATTCCGAGCCCGCATTCTCGCAATTTCAAATAATTTTTTTCCGATAGATGTCGCAGTAGTAGGGAGCGGAAGAAGCTGAGTGACGATAAGTGTATGTTGTATTGGTGGATTGCATTGTGTGCAGTTGTTGCTTGTTGTCATTTGCGGATTAAGTATGAGCTGGTCACACAAGGACGTGTGACAACATGTCAACAACGATGCGCACAGAATTTCGTTTCTTCTTTGTTCTAACAAGTGACTCGCTACTCGCGCACTCAACAGACGACGAAATTTCGTGAATGAATGCTTGCTTACGAACACCGTGTAAAGCGGTAACGCATTCGTCTGCGCAATAATTATTGCACGCAAGATTAAGAAATGAATGCAGTGCTAACCTGCGCAATGACGTGCCCCGTGTAAAACGGCCTTTAGAACGGTGTTTTTTGGTTGCACCCTCCCCATTTTAGGATTCTGCGCATCAATTTGGTTCACTGTTTGCCCCACGAATCTGAAACTTCGAAATCGTCCCCCGGATTGAACTCGTTGCTCTCAAAATACCCCTCTCAAGACCTCTTCTCCCCATCCAACTCATTGAACGATATCTCAAATGTTTTTTTGCGTTGATTTTCCCCTATTCAACGCCTGAGTTGATTTTATTGTTGCATTACTTCTTGTTTTTTCTTCATAATTCTTGTTAGTATTTTATTGTTTTACTGATATTTATTAATTTTTATTGATCAGCCAATTTTGTGTGCCTCTTATGGTCGAGTTCGATAGTAAAAGTCATTTCAGTTCGGTTTCCTCTGCGCTAAGAAGACTTGTCACTTATGACAACCAACGAATCTGGTTTTGAAACTGTTGTTAATTTTCTTGAGTTAAAGACTCTAACAAGAAATCTAGTATTTTTACTACACCGTGAAGGGTATATTGAAATGCCAGAAACATCTCATACGCTAGTAATAAAAGTACTGGAATCTCCAAAATTAAACTTCTAAAAAAACTTGCCATGTCAGGTGAAGTCACTTAGTCTATGTTTTCATAGCATTAATTATTAAGTTGCCGGAGCTGGCAAACTCGCGTGTCAAATAATTTCACAAACTTTTGACGCAATAGTTTTAAGATAAGTGAAATGTGGTTGTCAAAAGTCAATTCTTATTATTCTTCAAACTTAGATGGTACTACATGCTAACGGAGTTCCTGAAACATGGTTAGAGACTGAAATTTGAATAGATTAGAGGAGTGTAAGCAAACTCTTGGATAAGTAATGAAGAGATAATGCAGTGAATGTACGTGAACAATATGTTGAAGTTTAATACATATTTAAACTGATACCGAAAGACTGTTGCCCCCTTGGCACCTTCCGTGAAGATTAGGCTAATCCCGACGCAGGACAGTGGGCTGAAATCGAAAAAAGCTGGCCGAAACCCAAAAAAATTGTTTTCTCAGTCCGGAAGTTGATAAATTGCACAGTAATTTTCCATAGATTGGTGCATGTGATGTTGCATACCATTTGTCATAATACGTAGCGTTAACAATATACATAAGCTCAAAGTTGGATATATTTCGTATAAATCGCCCGCCTTAATTTTATTCCGAAAATCACGGAATTCATGCAAATATTGAGCCTTTTGTAGTAAAGCTGTGGAATAAAAACTGAAAGTTTTTGAAAGAAAAGTTCTTTCTCATTAAATATTACTTATTTTATTTGGCAAATTGTAATATTTGTCATCGATGCATGACAAAATGGTGGACACTGTTTTTCGTCAATTTTTCGCATTCATGTAGTAAAATGAGAATGAACATCGACGGGCCCTGAGATCATACATCACGATAATAATGAAGCTTGTAGAGTGTGATTGCTAAGAAAACATCTGCGACCGTGTGCGACACCGAAAATAAAATCGATTTTTCGATCGTGCGGCCCAGTCCAGATCTGCCCGCCGGCAACGGAGAATGCTGTGACGTGGCATGTGTTGGGAATCACTATTGCTCCATAACGTTCTTCATGGCTATTTTCATGCCGAATCAATTGAAAAGGACTTCCATGTACGGTATAATGATGTTAGTATGAGGAAATCGATCTCCTTATACAATTTCTACTGTTAGCCAATTTAGCATTTAGCCCGCTTTCCTCGGGTGAAATACAGGCTCTAACAGTGGTACATTACGCGTATAGTTTAGCCTTTGAAAGGATATTGTAGCTTTTTTAGGCTGACAAGAAAACTTACTTTGAACGGCACCAGCCAGCAGCTTGTGTCAAATTGTTGCAGGTTTTCTTCGCCCTTCCTTTAATTCCTTTCATACTATTCCCTACCCCAAGCCACCCCACCTGTCCTTAACGGCGCACATGACCTCGGTTGTCGTTCGCCTTCCCCACATAACCAACAATATCCAGTAATGCGGCACGGTGTTTACTGCCTAGTGATGTCAAAACCGATGCTAATATGAAGGCGTTCCTTTTTCAGTGCAACGTCAAAATATTTCCTTCTAAAGCGATTTATAGCCAACCCTACTCATTAAATATTACTGCTGATTGTCTTTAGTATTTCTTTTACGACAGGAATTGCCGAGTGCAAAAAATAAAAAAATTAGTACACAACCCTATTTAATCTGCATGTCCTCCTAGCCACCTCAAGGGATAGGTAGATTAGGTTTAGCCACCTCAAGGTAGATTAGGTTTGTCGATAGGTAATGTAGAACTTAGTAGTAGTAGTACTCCCTAACAATTATAACTCTATCTGCTACCTAGTACTTACAGCACGCCGTACATGTTTTCAGCAAAACTCTTGAATCCCTATTTATTTATGTGGCTGAAAATACATAAATACTATCGGTTCCTCTACCATAAGTAGCATATCTGTAGTGTAATGCAAGCTTGTGAGGCTTCGACTCGAGATAAGCATTAGCGATTTATGCTAATGCATCAATAGTCGTAGTTTCTCTGACTTTAGGGTATAGTGTAATGCATGCTGATAACTACTCACCCCCTGCCACACATCCTTGAGGTGGCTTTCAGGGTATTTTGTAGATGTAGATGTAGAAGGGAGTGTGGTATGGGGTGAATTATGGCCTAAATAAACCTTAAACTATGTGCTACAGAAGCTCTATGAAATACAAAAGTTAATATTATATATATATTACAGCACATACATTATTATATATATAGGCATATTTCGTCAGATTTAATAATCAGGCAAC
Source organism: Pyrrhosoma nymphula (assembly GCA_963573305.1). Classification (NCBI taxonomy): domain Eukaryota; kingdom Metazoa; phylum Arthropoda; class Insecta; order Odonata; family Coenagrionidae; genus Pyrrhosoma; species Pyrrhosoma nymphula. The sequence continues at coordinate 100,953,611 of OY754334.1, read as the reverse complement.
TTGCCGATCAATATACTTATAAAAACTGTATGGCATTTATTTTGCTGGCATAAAAGTTTGCCAGCTCGAAGAACGCTACTGAAATCCGCGGTGGTCATAGGAACGATGTTCTGGGAATCGAAAACGATTGGGGAACTTAGCGGAAATGTATTCCTACGGAGGACTTAGGACACCGGAAATTCTAAATTGCTATATCTCCTACCTCACCTCTGCTCTTTGCTCTACCCTTCCTAGACAGGCCCCCTTGGATTAAAAGCCCACGAATTTCATCTACATCGTGCCGTGCGATCCACCTCAAGTTGTGGCAAAGGGAGTATCTTCACCAGAAAATGTCCCTCGCATATGCTCCCGATGCATACATTTTATGGACTCCGTGTGTTTATGTGCAATTCGAATACTTGTATCCATAGAAATATAAGAATTCCGAAAGTATAGCAAGCTCTGCAAGATGTTACGTTACTATTGGTTATCATACCATAAAAATAACTGGTTGGTTGGCTCTTTATGTAAGCGACCGGCAACTGGGTCAATCGTGCGATTTAGGTAGTTTGAGTTAAGATAGAGGTAGATAGAGTTAGATAAGGCGAGTAATAAATAAATTTGTAAAAATAGATGAAAAAACATGCGATGTACTAATGGTTTAGAATCTGACACTATCTGCGCGTCATATATCATGATGATCATGAGTGCACTTACATTTTTTTATTTTCTCTCTGGAGCGCACAGTCGTAACATATCCCATATAAAACGGCTTCAATTTATAGATAAACATTTCAAAAAGTAATCCGGTAAGTGGATGATGCTTTGGTATCCTTAGAAAGATGAAATCTTGTTTTTTATAATCAGGCCATGTTCATTGAATATTATGTGAAATGAAATCTGGCTCAAACAATCTTAAGGTAGTTTTAGCGAGATTATTCCCCTATCATAATAAATACTACTACGTTAAAATTTTAATTTATGCAACTGTAAGAAGCATGAGGTATATATCATAACATTAATGACGGAAAAACCTATCTTTAAATTACAAAAATTCTTAGTGATTAACTAAACATACATCTGTAAGGTTTCAACGTAACAAATTTTTCACATGCATTCAGCTGAAAAAGCATTTACAACCGCAGCTCTTTTTGCTATCTGTAAAGTTTACTGCGGCGAGTAATTAATTTCTTTGTAAAAAGAGTTGAGAAAACATAAAAAAAACTACTCATCGTTGAATTTCTTTGGTTATAAATTCCTCATTAAATAATAAAGTATCTCCAGAGTGTACTTTTTGCCATACGCGTACTATTTTCCATGTAAAATGAATAGTATTTTTTAACTAAAATTTCTCGAAAAGTACAATTATTAGGGACCTATATTTTGTTATTATTGGGAAGATGAATCGTTTTCTTTATGACGAAGCCAAATATTTTAGAAGGAATTTTATGACATGTCACATCCTGCTCCAACTAACGTAAGCATAGGAGTATAGAAGATTTATTTGGGGTATAGAGGAAGGATGGAGAGAATCCCGGCTTCGATCGAAAATTTCAACCTCAGCTGGGATTTGAAATTTGAACTACGGAGGTAAGTACTCTATCCAACACGCCAACCCGATCTCCACAAATAAGTTTTCGGCAAATTTACAAGGCTACCTGTCAAAGGAGCAATTTATTTATTTGGGCAATACACTAGAATAAAATGGAAATAGTGGCAAAGAAATCAAGAGGAGAACAGCGTTAGCGTAGGGAGCGTTCAGTAATAGAAAGGAGCTGATGACTGGCACCTTGGTTCAGGATATATAGAAGAGGCTGGTGAAGAGCTTGATATGAAGTGTATCTTTGTATGGGGCAGAAACGTGGACTCTGAGAAAGGAAGACGAAAATAGGCTGTAGGCATGTGAGGTGTGGGTGTGGAGAAGGATGGAGAAGGTGAGGTGGACGGAAAGGAATACAAATGATGAAGTGCTTGAGATGGATGCTGAAGAGAGAAAACCTCTGGATGAGATTAGTAAGAGGCAAAGCAGGTGGTTAGAGGTTAGAGGTAATGAGGGGCGAAGAGTTACTTCAGGCTGTGGTGGAGGGAAGGATGTTGTGCATGCGGGGATTGGGAAGAATGAGGATACGGAGAAGGGTAGGAAGAATGCTGAGATAAAAAAGGAAATATTGGGAGACAGGGCCCTGCACATGTGAGAACATAGAGGATGTTTACTCACTTCCATTTCAACCGTTCCATCCCAACCGCTAGATCACCTCAAAATAATTATAATATTACCTCTCGAATGAATCCGGAATAAATGGCAGCTAATATACCTTACCCTTAGCTGGCACCGAAGACGGAAGTATGCAACAGACGTGCCCGGCGACCATAGGAACACAATTCGGAGAATCTAAGCCCATTTGGGAACTAAGCGAAAATGTGCTATTACCGAGAATTCAGGACTCCGGAAACTCCAAATAGCAATTTTCACGTCTGCGTCATTTCTGCTGTTTCCGCCACGTTTTTCAGGACTGGTGCTCTGCATGAAACCCAGCATAGTACGATGGTGATCAAGTTACTGTAATGGGAGGAGCCACCGAAGAAGAATGGAAGGAGCACTGGCTTCCTATCCCGAGGACCTGGCTTCGATCCCCGCATCGATGTATGTTTTTCGGTAGAATTCCGATCTATTCTTAGGTAACTTGCGAAGAGCGTTTTTGTGGATATGAAGTCGTTTAATGTGTCAGATGCTCTGGTTTATTGTCCGTATAATGTGCCTCAATCTGTTTCATTCTTGTATTGCTTATGCATGCGTCGACTGATTTCGTGACATTGTTTCCAAACGCTATATTTTTAAGGTAGTTTGAGTGAAAAATCACTCCACCTAGAATTCGATGAATTTTACTTAATTTTTAAAGAAAAAAGTATCATATTTCTAATGATAAAGAAATATTTACCCCTTGCCGACCTACATTTCGAGCAATTTGGCTAAAAAAAAGCTGTTTTACATGGGATAAATTACGGCTGTGGGCTCTAGAGGGACAATATTGAAAAAATAGGAATTTATAGCACCTAGATTTCGTCAAAAAACTAACGGTTTGCGGTGTGCATGTTTTTTCAACTATTTATAAAAATTAACCAATCACTCACCGCAGTAAGTTTTACAGGATCGCAAAAAAAACCTGCTGTTTTGAAGGCTTTTAGTCACACGGCGTGAAAAAATGAGTCAAGTTAGAGACTTATGTGCATATACTTTTATAATTACTGAGAATTATTGTCATATATAACTATATTTTTGCACCATTAATATTACAATATTTACTTCACACTTCTTACAAACGCTGGGATTAAAAAATAAAATATAAATATGGTCTCCATTATGACTAGGGAACTATCTCTCTCAAACTACCTAAAATGATAATGCATTTGAATTCCACGTGAGAGACACAAGTCATTCGCCGAAACTCGAGATGATCCAAGATTCCCCGAAAGCTTATTTTTCAGCGCCAAGATTAGTCCTTCCAAGGAAACATTCTCAGAGCATATGCTGCCTCCGATGGAACGAATCACAAATCATGCCCTACTAAGAGTTGGGGAAGGAAGAACTTTGGTAAAAATAGGAATAGAGGAGGCTGATGGAGTTGACCCTCGCCACGGGCACTTCCCGAGTGCCCTGTTTCCATGGCAATTAGATCAAAGTGTTATTTCTTCGCAGACGAAAGAATCAACAACGTTTATGAATGGAACAAATATTATATAGATTTTCTTCATTATGGAAAACGAATGAGGTAGAAATTTATATTTTTTTCGAAGACACACGCATCCTTGTCGTACTGCTTTCCTTACTTCTGGTTCCTCAGCACTTCCACCATATTTTATCTATGCCGGCTGTTCCTCATACAGCTTGATTATAGCTCATGTGTCATTAAATGACGGTGCAATGCTCTTTAGTGTAGTCAGCATTTGGTTCCAATCCGCACTTTCATATGCTTTCTCCAGGTTGATGAATGAGATATATTTTGGGATTGTCTTTTAGATTCTCTTCCCTTTGATAAGTCTCAGGGCTGAAATAGGTTATCTTATTTCCCTGCTTTTTCTGAAACTGAAATAGTCTTCACTTTGGAATTCTTCCATCTTCTGTTCCATCCTCCAGTGGATAGGTGATTCTGGTGAGAATTTTCAATGCATGTGCTGTAAGACTAATTGTTCTGAAGTCTTCGCATCTCTCGGATAGGGATGATTACATTCTTTTTACATTTCGTTTGAATATTCCCACTTGAGTAAATATCAAGAAACAATCTGTATAGCTAATTCAGAGTCCTCCCTCCTGCAGGTAAAAGGAACTCCGAGGGAATTTCATCAGCACCTGGCCTCCCTTTTTCCTTCAAGTCTGCGGCATCAAATTCAGATCTTAAGGTGGAATATCCTTCCTCATCTTCATCCATAGTGCCTTCATCTTCTAGTGCTCTGTTATTTGTTACTTTGCTACTGTAAAGTTTCTTCAGTTAATCTTTCCACTAGTCTCCAGTTTTACTCTTTCCATCTCTTCACTTTGTTCTCACTTTCAATAATAATTTCATTTCCTTCACTTCAAATGAAAATAACTTTGATTAGATGTTCTTGAAATTAACTTCTTACAGTTCTGTCAATAGCTTCAAATTATCCCTGGGAGATGTTCCCTTCCACCTCTTTACATATAAGTACTTCATCCATTCTTCTCTGGCCTTCCTTACTTTGAGGCTGATCACATTTCTCATTATATTATAAATATACTGTCCTTCCTCGAGTTTTTGAGTTTTTGTACTTCCTTTTTTCATCTATTAGACTCTTATCCATGGCTTCAGGTATTCTTTTTTCTCCTCACTACTTTTTCTTGGGCTGTATTAATAATTCTTATCTTGATCTCTTGCTATATCTTTTTCATTGACCCTGATCCTTTTCATCCTTTTCAGCTTGGTCTAGAGTACCATAATAGCCCTCTGTGTACGGTTTGCCTCAGTCTTTTTGCCTGCCAGCGATTCTTCGTTGACCTCTATGGTTTTTAAAATTTAAGCGGACATTTCAGCATGGCCAAATTATGGTGACTGTCGATATCTGCATCAAGGTAGTTCTTCCACTCCTTTTCGTGATTTCTAAAACGTCTCGTCTAAACGTCTCAAATACTTCTTGCAATATTATTTTAAACGCCCATTCCGGCCACGGCTACTCTTATCTTCTATTTTTGTTATGGTCACTATGTTAGTTTTGCTATGGTGCATGGAGAGAAGGAATTTTTGGTGTATATCACTACAACTTTTTATCTCTTTTATTTTGTCACTTCCATTAGTTTTAGAGTTATAGTGTGGGATTAAAATAATACCATCGCCGGATTTGAAAATTGCAAGTAACTTGCGTACCGCGTAGCCTCTTCCGCGGATCTTAACTTAATCCTTACATCAGCTGTGTTACATTTTCCGTTCGCCCGTGACAGTTTTGGACAAGGATGCAGCTCTCCAGAAGCAGAATTTTCTTTATATCGCATCTAAATTTTTCAATGTTCAATAAATTCAATTCAATGTCCATGCGTATAAATCTATCAATTTCCAATGCGTCCAGTTAATGTCCATTACCGGAGCATCCCGTAGGTATATCTCTCAGCGGAGGATCCAAAATGCTTGCGGGGTACTCGAGATGTCGCATAGCTAGAGCGAAGAAACATCTCAATTTCACCTTGCCATCCGAGGGCCTTCCCATGGTTCACTAAATGAACTACACTCTTTCATGTAGCGCCGAAAATCTTCCGTATGTGTTTTCCCCGCAATATTTTGATGCAATGATTCCTAAGGTATTTGACTTCATCTGATGCATTTATACTTACTCCCTCCATTTTTATAGATACTTAGTCGTTGTGAATTCTGTCTCAAGGAGTGTATTGCAGTGCATTTATTATGAATAAGTTCGAGCCCCCTCTCAAGACACCACTGTTAGTTGATGTTGTGAAGATCCGATGATGGAGCCTCTTATGTTTACATTTGTAGCAAATTTTCGGTAGGGGAGACCGCGTCCTCAATAAACAATCTAATTTCGCTGCTAACTCTGGAATTTCCATCCATATGAATTGAAATTATATAGGGCCGATCACGCTTCCTTGTAGAACGTCAGATTTCACCCTTACTATGTCGTATCTAGAATTGTCTTGTATTTCTCAGTTTTTCTCACTTTTTGTTCGAGGTCTTATGGAGATCCTCAGTTGACTACTGCAAATTCAACTTTTCAAATAAGATTTTTGATGATTCCAAGAAATTTCAGGTGGGGATGTTTGCATTACGCGCATGTTTAATGGTTCGTTACTGTATTTTCTCATACACACTATGTCTACAGCCCGTAACACTTTGACTTATTCAATTGCGACTGCATTTTGGATGTTGCCGACCATTCTTCTCCCTGCTTCTATCCCTTTCAGTCGCCTCCATGCATGGAATAGTCGCTGAACCTTTCTCCACTGGGTGGGCATACCTACTTCTACAACGTAGCTCACGGTAGCACTCTAATCTCTGGAGGAGAAAATTGCGCTGATTGAAGTTTCACTTCCATCTCCATTGACTAAACTGTCCCCTTCATAGAGGTCCACTCGGGTTCTCTTCTTCTTCCAGCGACCGTGCGGAATTACAGAGAGTGTGGTGGAGGTTCGGACATCACTGTTCCGTCATTTCCATCGGTCAAGGGAATGCGAGTGAAGGACAGGGGAAGTCGTGGGTGGCTGGACCATTGAGTGCAAGCAGAGAAAATGTCTCGGAGTGGCACTGGACAAAGGACGGAAGTTTATTGCGGGCTGTAAGCGAAGCCTCTCTCTTTGAGTGCGGCCTTATAACGGGGAGGGAGGAAGTTGACGGAAAAGACGAAGGAAGTGTCGGAGGGAAAGGAAGAAATGGACGACGCCTTTGGGGACGGACCGTGCAAGGAGTGACGGGTGGTCGCACTGACATTTTGGCGTCTTTATCTCCGGGAGGAGGGAGGGGGGGTCGAGCGGAGTCCATTGATTTAGTCCCGGCTTTCACGGACGCACTTCGGGGGTCGGGTCGAGGAAGTTGGCGGACTCCCTTCCGGACCCGTTACGGTCGCAGGACTGAGACCTGAAGAAATTGGAGGCGATCCTCATGTGCATTTTCCTCTCCTCGGCCCCCTTCATTCCATTTCGTTGTAAGAGTTTCATCAATCCTTCACTAGAATCAAAAAATTTTGAGAATACCAGGACTAGCCACGGTATGAGTTTTACGGAGCCAACCGCAAGTGCACACAAGTGCAGAATTCTACAGAGAGAAAAAAATCATTCTCCTTGTGCTGGACTCAAACCCGGATTCCTCGATATCTCGCCTAGTGTTTTAGCCAGTTTAGCTACCGAGGCGTGGATTTATGTTTTCGGGGAAAAAGCCAATAAAACCCGCAGGGGAGTAGGACGACTCGATAGCTTAACTGGCCAAAGCACTCGGCGCGATAGCCAGGGATCCGGGTTCGAGTCCAGCTGTAGGAGAATGGTTTTTCCTTTGTGGTATTACGCATTTCATTTGTTTCGACAATGCCTCCGACAGTGAGACTGCAATCATCTCGTCATTTTCATGTGCTCGCGGTGGCTACTAATCACAGAATTACTGAGTAAATTTGAGGCGTGTAACTATATACTACTCCGAAGATGTGAAGAACATTTTAAAACTCCTGGCTAGCCTTATTTTTTATGCTTTATTTACTATTTTATTTCTTTAAGTTGACTGCATAGGATGATAGTTGATGATTTTATTTGTGTGTCTGTGAGTTTGTTATAATCATGCCATGTCAGGATGGCTCTTGATGTATGAGGACGAGACGGTATAGATAGGTAGACTAGACCTAGTACTTGTGTTTATTAAGTTTTCACTATGACTAACACTTCTCCCCACTTAGAAATTTGCTGCATGAATTAGTCTTTCGTAGTATGATACATTATAGGGTAGTGCTAATAAGTAGTAGTATCTTTCGCCCGGATGCTACATGCTGGCATGTTCGCTAACGTGGTACTTTACTGGTCTCAGGCTGTGTGACTGCTTTTTGGTTCGCGCTTCGTGAACAGGGAGTCCTACGGGGCACGATCTTTTACTTGGACGAGCGTTGCATACCTGGTGTGGAATCAATCCGTTCCATGCACCCTGATGGTGGCCTTATTGTCATTTCTTAGATTTAGATGTAAAAATTAATTCCTTAGAGCAGCGGTTCCCAAACTTTTTCTTTCCGCGACCCATTTTAGCCCATACATTTTAGCCGCGACCCCCTAAAAATAACAAACAATGTGTAAATTCAAATGATATTTTTTTAAAGTAATTACAATCCTCATATCGCGACCCCTTTCCGAACGGCCCGCGACCCCCCTGGGGGTCGCGACCCCCAGTTTGGGAACCGCTGCCTTAGAGTCAACTTAGTACATATCTCTTTCCTTAAAACCTAAATTCCACCCAATGGCATCACACTATTCCAATAAGTAAGCCAATCGCCACCTCATATAAAATGACTTAGGAGTCGCCTTCGATCCTTAACTCACTTTCATCTTCGTCTACATACTGCCCTGCGAGCCACCGCAGAGGCGTGTGGCAGTTCCTGCCGCAATACGTGTATATCCATCTCCATATTATTTTCTTTAAGGTGGTTCCATTGCGACTGTGTGAAACAAAACAAATACTAAACGCCAAATCTTGGATTATTTGGTATAAAAAATGCCACTTTCGCTGATGACTTGCGTTAGCTATTGAAAATCAGAATTAAGGTACAGAATTCGCAGATTGTTCCATGAGTATATTTTTAATTAATACTTTTTAAAAGCCATAGACGCCAACTGCGGCGCCATTTCTATGGAGTTACCAAATTTTGAATTCAATTATCGCAGTAATTAGCTAACAACTCAAAACAAAAGGTGGTAAGTTGCATGTATTTTATTTTTAATCAATTTCCTGGGAGATTTACCTAATTAAAAAGTGTTCCGTGAAAATGGCATTTATATTAGACATAAAAATGCTGTATTTCCCTGAGTTTCTCCCATTCTCCCATTTAACACCATGTAATTTGAAGTCTAATTTGCGAGAAAAATATCGTGGAAAGGTAATATTTTGTTTTTCATATCAGATAAAGGACTTGTTTTTCTATTAGTATCCATAATATGAAGGAAATGACATTTGTGTCCTTTTACGGCGGAACCACCTTAAAACTTAAATTCACCCACACTATGTTCCATGAAGTAAGTCAATCGTTACTTCACACAATGACTGAGGTGTCACCTTCGACCTTAAACTCACTTTCGTTTTACACCTCCATAAAATCAAATTTTAGCCCATGTAGGTATATTGTGGGTATGCATAACAAGTTTTCCGACATCGCTGACTCCAGATCCCTCAAAACAATAATCGCGGGCTGCATTCTCCACGGTCTTGGATACTGATCCGTTAACTACTCCACTGGCAGTCTCACTAACTTGAAATACCTAATTGAAAGTCCCCCTAATTTTTTTTTTCATTTTTTATCACCGCATAACCCTCCTCCGTAATACATCCCGTACTGACATTATACGTACTCTTTTTCATTGACTTCGCAGTCCGTCGAAACATCCCTGACATCACGCTACTCCATTCTCTCTTGAATCGTCACTTTCGATCGACGGGCTCTCGACACGACCTTTCCCTAATTCAATGTTCAATTTTTCAATCCGACCTAACATTCAATTTTTCACTGGCGTATATAATCCACGGAAACATTGCAGTTGATTTGGGTTGTCATAAAAGGAGGGCATAAACTGGGGACTTAACTTAATGTAGTTACTTATAAGTAAACTTTTCTTGTAGATTTTCGCAGCTCTATGATTAATGGTATTCAGGCTTTTGGTTCTGCGATTTATTATTTAGTATTAGGCAACAGTTTCGCCGTGCTATGCTGCCGGCTTAGTCCGGCTTTTAAGAACAACAATGGTCTTTAAAAAAATAAACAATTCCAGCAGTAGATGATTTTGAGAAGTAAAAACTTAATTTCGAAGAAGTCTCTTTAAAAAAAAGGTTAAGGTAAGCAAAGTTTAGTAAAGAAAGTTAAGTTTTTTTTAAAAGACCATTGTGGTTCTTAAAAGCCCGACGAAGCCGGCAGCATAGCATGGCGAAACTGTTGCCTAACACTAAATAATTAATCGCGGAACCAAAAGCCTGAATACCATATACTTATAAGTAAGTTCCAAACGAATCTATTTTCTCACGACGTCGTTAACATCTTACAAAACTCGACATACTGCGGTAGATAAGATCATGGGAATAAAATTAGGGAAATAGACTGCAGAACGGACAGGTTTAAAATGTAATTCTTTCCGCGAACGATAAAAGACCATAACAGCGGCTAATGAGACTTTGAACTAGGTTCGTCTATAGGTAGTGTAGCTAATTAATTGATTTGCACCCTAACGCTTGTACCCTTATTTGCTACGTAGTACAAAAATAGTTAATCTTGCATGTTTAATGCATAAATCTTGTATCTCTGTGCATTTATGTAGTTCCAAAAAACATTAATGCTAACGGTCCCACTACCATTGATAGTATACCTATAGTGTAGTGCCTGTTTATGAAAATTCGCCTACTCATAAGTATTGAGGTGGCTTGCAGGGTACTTTGTATATGTAGATGTATTAGCAGGTTTTGCAGTTGACAACAGTTTTGCCTGCTAGAACGCAGCAGGCGAAACTGTTGTCACAAAAACAGCGACGCGGTGAAACGCGCCTTCGCTTCGCCAAGCCTTCGCACCAACTACGAGGAAGCTATTGGTAGGGATCTAATTCAGGTGATGAGTATGATATGGATACTCAGAAGAAAGAATGAGAGTATAGGAGAATGGATTTCTGTTACGGGAGCCGAGCTCGATGGAGATATAGTCACTTTTGATCGTATGACATCCTCTCCCGTATCTCTTTCCATATCCCCGCTCATAGCTAGCGTAACAGTTATTCCCTCCACCTACCTCAATCCCAACATTCTCTCTTTCCCATCAACCTCCTCTTTACCAGCCTCCCTGAATTGTTTGACACAATTTCGTCCACCAACCATTTGTCGATTTTTCCACGCCCTTTCACAGTTACATTATATCGAGAAAATAATCTCCTTTTTCTCCCAAACTCCCTTTTCCATGTTCCTATCTTTTGTTTACCTAGTTAATTCTGTAGTTTTCGTTTTATTTATAATACTTTATTTTGTGATAATTTAATAAAATACTTCATTAATAATTATTCAACGTAAAGGTCAACTTTGGCTTCATTTGATTTTTGAGCAATTAAATGAAATAAAATCAGTGAATCATCTCGAAGAGCAATGAGAACCGACTTGCTTTCATCACTTTTCTACCAAGTGGGTTAGGTCTTGATGGAACGTTTCTAATCCTGCTTTTCCGCCTTAAAATGTTTATTCTCTAATTGTTTCCCTCTATACACCAACGCACTTCCAGGAACCGAGTATCTGTAGCATTTCCCAGTCACCAAATATATGCGCAGAGAATACCTAACTTACTCTGTTTGGTCGGTATTTCTAATTAATGAATGTCATGAGAGTAATAAGTAGAAATTAACGGATTAATAGAAATTCACCTGTTATAACTAACGCTACCAGCGACATGAAGAGTATTGACTTGTTGTCTGTACAAAACTGATCTCGAAAGCTAAATATCACTGTGTTTTAGGATTTTAGTCACTCCAACCAAGAAATAATGGATCAATAGAATGACTATAATTGTTAGACGAATTATGTTAAGATTCTCCCCCACATCGAAATGGAAAATTAAATTGAATCTTTTATGTCAGTTCGAAACAGGATAATTTTCGAATGACGTCAACCACATTTTACTGGCACCAACATACTGTGGCAGAAGCGATCTCAAGTACAATTCTAAGGATATATATTTCGTATCTCAGAGTGGAGCCTCATGTGGAGAGCAAAGAAGAGCCTGAAGAATATTGTTAAGTTCACGGTACATCTACGAAGTACCGTGCAAGCCACCACTTGGGTGTGTGGCACGGGGTGATTCCACACCAGGCATGCAGCACTCGTCCCAGTTCAAATCGGGGCCTCGCACGTTCCCAGTAAACTGAAAAGTTTGTTGAACACCAATAAAAGCACAATGACCTTTGCACATTTGCGGACATAACAGACAAAGAAATTAAAAATATTGCCAAAAATGAACTATTGTCACTAAAAAACCGCATAAACACAGGAGTCATAACAAATATAAGATGCTACTAGAAGGGGTACGTAGGAAAAAGATCAACAGACGAATTCTTAGCAACTAGAGAATTAAATATGGTCGGAATTGTGTAAAAAAGGGATCTCTGGGAAATGGAAAGCCGGAATTATGGAACATATGCAGGGTTGATGTTACGGAAAGAACGTGGAGGTACACGAAGAGAAAAGAAAGATAGCAGATCATTATTACGGAAGACCCCCGTAAATACACTTCTTTAAAATTTTAGGTCTGATATTTGTTGACGGTGGTCTGTGCTGAACTACAATTTTTTATTCATAGATTTCGGCCGTATTCATAGATTCCGAGTTAAACATGGGATTATGCGGCTCATCTTAGTCCAGTCTAAGTGCTGTTTATAACGGTACTAAAAGTTGGTATTCATCACAGGGGGAGCGCTACAGCTTCCCCAAGCGGCCGAAATTGAAGCCTCGCCTTCAGTGATTTTGCGCGCGCGGCCATATTGTCCGACGCAAAACATAAGTGGGTGCTATTAAAGTGCGTGTAATGTACGGGAGTTTTGTTTCCAATTCTAGCCGTGTATTACTGACATAGCGAGCTATAATTACGCCATTGAAATCTTGCGACACCTATTGCGCATGAGCAAATGTTTGTGTAGCAGTAGGATTCGCCTTAGTGTGGAAATAAGTGATTTTGTGTCGGGTGATCACCGACATATAAACGGGTCTGTGCGTTTGGTTGCCGAAACCGGCCATCGACCAAATCCGCACGGCAGCTGATGCTCGAAAAGACAAGGCAAATAACATTTCACAGGTAAGTGAACGATATTTTTAAACATTTTCGCAAATTATTGTTCAAATCTTTTTTGTGATACATGCGTGAATACGACATCTAAAATTGTGGAACCATGCCCCACTTGATTTCCCAAGGACGAGAAGCGAAGGAAGGAATGGATACAGGCAGTGAGAAGGAGAGACTGGGAGCCTTAAAAGAGTTCCGTTCTTTGTTCTGAACATTTTTCTGAGGAATATTTTGACTGGTCGTTTTTGTGCTACATTTGTCTTCGTCCTGATGCGGATCCAACATTGATTGAGGAATTCTTATCGTAAGGTAAGAAAATTTTAAATGCCATTTCCTTCTCTCTTAATTGTTAGTTTTTTCCTAGAAATTCCGGAGTGTTTCATTGTTATTGAAAACCGTACTTGGGGAAATTTCTATTATTATACCCATATTTGAACAGCTACCATAGTTATTTTTGGGCCATGTTCTTCATTAAACTTCGTCAGACCTGTTAAATTTTCACGATATCACAGCTTCGTGTGCGCAATTAGCATGTTGCTTCGTCAAATTCACGTAGCCACATGGCAAATTAAGTTTTCGTAGCCTACGTTTTCATTGGATTTGTTCCTTACTTATGAGGGCATGTCACCCTCATTTATTTATTACGGGCAAGTGCCCAATTACAAAGTATAGCACACTACATAATATGATCAAACGACACAATGGACGAAATCAATAGTAAAAAATACTAAAAGTTATAAAACACACAGGGGAACAAAATACAACACAAAACAAATCACCAAATTCACAACACTACAGGAAACTGAATTACCACCATTATTGTGCCTGTATTAAAATACTGTTGTTGTATATTGTGCTTGGAGCAATTATTGACCCTTATGTCCTTTTTTATAGATCGGCTGTTAAATCTTCCATTAGGCTGATTAAATCTCCCAATGACCAGTTCTTTTGCCTGTTTTGGATCGGAAAGTAGCCTGATAATTATCCTTTGTTGGAGGGAGTTAAACAACTGTAATAATATGTCAATTATCTTAGTTTAGAGTTACTTGTCACCTGCACAGCTGTTTCAATCGCATCTGTTTACACATTAGAATTGTAACAAAGTTGCTTAGCTTGTAGTCTAAATTATCATTGACATTGTGTTTGGTAAATTATCTCATGAATTGATAGATTTCTACTCAATTGGCACTTTTTTAAGAATACATTGTAAATTTTTTCTTGAAATTTAGTTGATGTGAATGATGGTATCTTGATTTTCATTTTCAGGTTGGAGACTGATGCCTTTATTGTAATTATCAATTGGACCAAATTCCATCTCATTGAAATTATATATCAAGAAATAAACTAACCTTGATTCATCTGCTCAGCCCTAATTTGTGAATGGATGTGTCAATAATCCTTGCAGTACAGGATGAATGAAGTTGTCAGCTATTGATGCCATATGTAATATTTGAAAACAATAAACCTGAATATTGTTGTAGAAGCGCTGTCTGTTATTGTGTCTCGCAATCCATTCCATATCTATAATTGGCTGGTGTCATTTAAGTATCATAAAGAAATGTCTCGGGTTGCTTCTTGTTGGATGCTATTCATTCTGTAAAGATTTTTGTTTCTAAGCCGTGTTTTCCTTCCAATAATGGTTCATACTGATTTCTATGCTCATAAATCGTGCTATCATCTCACGTAATTGGTAGGATCGAGGAATAATTGGAGCCAGAGGGTCGGCATTCGATGTAATTTCTGGAATGGTTAACCTATTATTAATATTCACATGTGATTGCGGTTAATACGTGAAGCACATTCGTAGTTGCCGTGAACTCTAGTTCTTTATAGTGACCGATCGTCCAACCGCCCCATTTTTGCGGCGCATTTACTTGAACTTTTACGCATCAGTATTACGAAAAACTGTCGAACGAGAACAGTAGGATAGGTCTGATCATTTATATCACGAGTGACAATCAAAGGACTGAGTATTATAAGGTACGCTTTAAAGTAGAAATTCTCAACAGTCCCCGTTTTTCGTACCGCGTAATGTAACGTCGTGCACAATTGAATAATACTAACATCTGGGGCTTCGGCATTAGATGTAGATATTATTATCTGTTTCAACATCATTCATTTATAATATACTCTCGTGATAAATACAAGTCAGCATTAACTTAGCTACTTTGAGCTAGAGGAATTAATTGCGGCAGACCCCATGATCGTCCACTTATTTAATGCCGTTGCAATGCATATATGGGCTTTAAAGTGACAGTAGCATTAAAAATTATCGTTCCTGAATACCGGGATAAGTATGATCATTGATTTCATACGTGACAATCAAAGGTTTGCATATTTACGGATGTTTTAACTTAATGGAATCTTACGGAAATTGCTTTATTTTGCGTCGAAGGTTGCCGGATGGCGCAAAAGCAGTGGCTTCAATTACGGGACCCAGAGGATCCCCCTGTGGTATTCATAGCTTTGGTCGAGGGAGATAGCCTCGGGGACTAACGGAGTCCGAGACTTACCTACCGCGCGAGGATGGAACACCTGGCAACACCGCTATTCGTCAAGTAGCAGGGTATTTCCCGGAATTTCTGATCTGATTTTGGGGTCACCTGAGGAGTTGTGCGTTATCTGTGAACCCCTTACCACTCATTACTTGCTACTGGGACTTTATTGCTCACTGAAATCGGCCTGGAATCCTGCTCCCTGCCCTTTGGATATATTCCATTTCATATTTTGTAATTATTTATGGCTTAGACGCGTTGTATTTCATTTTCCTATTTTTCTTTAAGATTATTATCCTTACTTAATGTATAACATAATCACTCGGTTTTGTTTCGTGCAATTCGCGTAATTTAATTTAGCTACACAAATAATTAATTCACTAAAGTAACTTATTCCTCCAAACACACAGCTAATTGAAATGAAACAAACACCCTAGAGGTGGCTCGCAGGGTAATATGTAGATGTAGATGAACGTTAAAAACTAACCATGTAAAATGTAAACAAAAGGATGTTACCAAGTATGAAAGGTATGACATATTATTGATATTATCGTGATTGAACAAAACTCACCACACGAAATGTAAACAAATGAACACAACTAAGCGAAGTGAAATCAAATTTAATCAATGTGAGCTATAATACCTAATTAAAAACTGTACTTACAGAATTATAAAGTGGACTAATTAACCCGTTTTCCGATAAAATTAAATTAAAGAAAAACTAAATTAATTAACTAGGAACCCTGAGAACGAAACTAGTACATTATTGCCTATGCAACTATATTTACGTCAGTATAAAACTAAATCACTAAGCCAACAATATTCCTAACGACAGACTAGCAAAATACGTAACCCCTTAAATTAGCTCTAACCAGAGGATTAATCTCGATTAATCACATAACACCTTCGACAATCACCACGCAACAACAACTGAAGAAAAAAAGGCGACGCGCGGAGCTTAAACTCAACGTTAAACCATTATTCTATAGGTTTAACTTCCTCCGGACTAAAGCTGCTGAGGCTAAGGTCGATCAGCGCTAAACAGAAGCTAAGAATATGAGTTCAGCGACATCGCCGGTCTAACTTCCTTTAACCTGCCGTAGGTGAAGTCTAACGTACCTAATTATGAATACGGCCGCAAGGGTTAACACGAATTTGTGGACGGGATAAGATTCTCAGTGAGAGATTGCGATAATTCATCGCTTTCAGACCGACGATTAAAAAGTAGAGTTAATCTATTATATAAGTTCGGGAGCGATTTATTCTCTGACGATGTTAATAATATTCTAAGAAATCCGACATACTACGGTAGATCAGATAATGAGAATAAAATGAGGGAACTAGACTGCAGAACGGATATATTTTAAATGTCATTTGTCCCGCGAACGATAAGAGACCATAACAGCTGCCAATGAGACTTTTAACTAGGTTTGTCGACAGACAGTGAAGCTCTTACACCCTGTAGTGTATCTCTAACGCTAGGGTATAGTGTAATGCATGTTGGTGACTACTCATCCCCTGCCACACACCCTTGAGGTGGCTTACAGGGTATTATGTTGATGTAGATGAATTTGTTATCATTGGAAATATGAGATTTTTACATGATTTTAATGATTTTTTGTGAAATGATATTATATTGCTCAAACTAATTAAAAAGATTTATTTCACCGAAATTACGTAGGAGTTTTAAGGACGAAATGAAACGCTATCACCCTCCGCCTTGACCAATCAAAACGGAGGGGATAAGGATGAAAACATTGGGGCAGGAAAGAATCTGGGAAAGAAGTTTTGGTTTTTTGAGGAGGCAGAAAGAGGAATGCTGAAGTCAGGGTATGCAGCGAGTGGTGTTGGGAGGGCCTTTTGCCCCCCCCCCCCCTTGTGGGTGGGCGGTGAGGCCTTGAGGGAATCCTCTCGGTCCCATCCTTAGGGAGGAAGGAATGGGGCCCCTCGCTGGGAAACACCATTCAAGGAGGACGAAGCCTCCCTATTCAGGGTTGGAAGGGTGGCGCCAGCTCGGCGGGCCCGGTCCGAAGCCCCCTCTTCCCCCCACCCTTCGGAGGAGAGATGGGAGGGGTGTGAAGAAGGGAAAAGCCCTTCGGGACGATTATCCCTTTTTGTACCCCACGACCGACCCCTCCCAGGGTGCATTTTTTTTCCAAAACCACCCCCTGCCACAAGCCCATTTCCCCACCCCTCACCCCACAAACACATACACCAGGAGGAAATAAGCCCTCGGACACCCTTGTTACACAGTGCAGGGGCCTTCAATGGACACGGCCATCTTTCCTCGGCGAAGAGCCTTCCACCCCTAACCCGAATACTAACCTCCCCTCCTGCCATACTCCCTCCCCCCAAACAATGCACCTGTTACCCATGGGGTCTTAACGGATTCCCGGAAAACTTTCCTCCTTTTCCTAACTCCCCCTTTTATCCCCTCTCCTTATCGCCCTCCTCGCTCCTCTCTTTCATAACACCAAATGAGAAATCCCACAGATCTTTTTTCCGTGTCCTTACCCGTTCGCCTGTCCTCATGAGACTGTTCCTCAAACCCTTTCATCAACGTAGGCAAGGGTACATATTTCTCAGTAAGGGGGTTTGGCCAAGCTCTTGGGGTTGTCGTCGTTTTTCGCGTTAATAGCTTTTATTATCATCGCCGTAACAAGTCCTTCATGGGAGCAATTACTAAAATGAGCGAATTAGCTTTATTGGCTGGTCGATTGTTCAATAGGTTTTCCTTCAGTTGGGAGAATTTTTAATGGAATGTATTTATGGATGTGTAGGGATGAATAAATCTTATTCTGCGTAATAACCTGCAGGACAATTCGAGGACCACATGATTGATTTCGAAGGGCCAGAGAATAGTGAATATCACACCCATATATGAGTCAGTTGAAGATTGCTAGGTGCATATATAACCGAACAAGCTAACACGGGACTTACTGCTGAATCACGCTACATCTACATTTACGAAGTACCGTGCAAGCCACCAGTAGGGTGTGTGGCACGGAGTGATTCCACACCAGGCATTCAGCACTCGTCCCAGCACAAGTCAGAACCTCGCACGCTCCCCCTGCCACTAGGCGCAGGCCAAAAATCAGTCAGGAGAACAGTGCGCAGTCCAACCGGAATCTGGGAGAGTGATACGTAAATGAACATGCTAACATGCAGAACAATGCTATAGACATATCTAGTGGTTAATATTACTGATACTCTTAATTTATGAATGCTACGAGATGCTACTTCATGCAGAAAACAAAATAAAAGAGTTCGTCGGAGCGGTGAGCGGGAGCGAGTGCGGGTGTCGGTTCCTCCAATCATACTGCGCGATGCGGTTGTTGGGGCCGCTCCCGTGTACTGCCTTGTACTCCTCTCGGGGAACGTTTTGATGGCAGGTGTGAACATTTCGAGTCCGTTTGTGAAAGACCTTTATCACTTGTAAATAAAAAATGGAGAGGTTATGGCTTAATCGAAGGAATCGACGAAGGAGAAGGCTGAAGTAGGCCGCTTTGCTCGTAATAATTGCAGAATATTATGACAGCCTACCCGACAGGAGGATCTGGGTGCATCACTGGGTCGCTAGGCGAATGGAACAAGGCTGTCTTCACAATTTATTCAACCATCAAACATTCTTTTTCAAGAGAAAACAAACCTTTGTCCTTTTTCGGCCACATATTCTGTTTCACTCGTGAACTATACCTGCGAGCCAACAGGTGATTTTCGATAAAACAAAAACGCGCACAACGGCAGCGGAAGACGTGGTCACGTGATTAAATCCGAGTCCTTGATTAGCTGCGGTTGCGATTCTCGGTCGGAAAAATAGACTGTCGGCTATTCTCGCACCCGCTCACGCCAGCCACTGCCTTCCTATTGGGTGACGAGTTAGCCGCTCCTACGAACGCTAGTGTGATTCGCTCTTTAAATGAGATAACATGGTACACCTCTTAAATTGTATTATATGGGTCAAATGGATTACAATGGTATGGTAATGAGTTAATATTATGTGATTATTATGGGTCAAGATTACTTGAGACCTTAATTGGGGTAAGTCCCCAATTAAGGTCTCAAGTAATTATGACCCATAATAATCACATAATATTAACTCATTACCATACCATTGTAATCCATTTGACCCATATAATACAATTTAAGAGGTGTATTCTTAGTTCATTGTGATGGTTGGATATTGATCCATTCATGCATTCTTAATATTTGGCAGCAGATTTATTTTTTGGTAGCCATCGTTAGTCACGTATGCTTCAGCGATGAACCGCTACAATTTACAGTGCAACTCTTGAAAATCTCTGACTTTTTACACGATTTCAGTGGAACTACTGGTCAGTTTACAAAGGAAATTTAAGTTACATCTACCCACGTTTACCAATTATTTCTTACAATCCGCTATTTGTGTGTTTTCTGAATGAAACATTTCGTCGCTGCGTGAATGCGTTATTTTCAATTGTAAGGTTTAACTGAGTATTATAACTGGATATACCGTCGTCAGCGTCAATGATCGCTTTTTAGCGATTGAACACGAATCACCCCGTCGTGAAATTGGAGGGAGTGATTTTTGCAGATATGACGCTTATATAAACCTACGGAAACCTTATGACGACATTTGGATAACTGCATGCTTAGTCATCTCTGAAGAGATTTAAACGGGGGTTCAGAAAAAGCTTAAACATATCCAAAAGCGTTTTTACGACATACTCGCAGGATTTCTCCAAGTTTATACCAAAATATTTCCAACCACGCATGCCTAAGGTAATCAGTTATTGCCACGGTATAAAATATCACCTAAAAAGCACTCGTCCTAACAAATATAACTGTCCCGATCAAAGTTCCTGCCCACGTAAGTAAATCACTGTCATTGGAAACAACACCACATCTCGAGATAATATATATACTGAATCGCTCGCAGATCAAATAGTTCCGAAGGACTGGAGATCAGCTTATACCACACCCATATATAAAAGCGGGAATAGAGAATAGCCCGGTGACTATCATTTAGCGTGGTGAAAAGAAATCTCTTTGTACTCTTCCACTTAAGTTGAACTAAATCTGAAACCTTAGTGGAAGAGGGCAAAGTGATTTTTTCAACCATACCAAAAGTAGCAATATTACGCGATGTGTCGCCTGCCACCATCAGTGACTTCCGACCTTTCTCTCCCTCATCGCTCTCGTGAAAGATATTTGAAAGCATCATTCAGAAACAGAACCTTCAGAATTTAGAAATTGCGGAATTGTTGATAAACACCCACATAATTAATTTTTAAGGATTGATCTTGTGAGACTAAACTGACCTTCTTCTTTCACTACGTTTTATTCCCCGGTGAACATTATGTTCAAATTCGTTCCGTACTTCTTGATTTCGAAAAGCATCCGACGAGGGAATTCACAGTAAATTTATCGTAAAGTTAGAACCATATGGAATAGATAAAAATATCATATGCAGGAGCAGGAACTGCGAGATTAATATTATAATAACTAGGATTTCAAGTGGTGATAATTTGATGCCTCTATTGCATTGGTACTCGCCCGGCAACCATGGAATATTCTTTGCCAAAAAAAGTTTGAGCCTTATCGGGAGAAGGTGCTCCGTCACTCGAGAACACATTGGATTTTGCTCGCCCTTACTTTAGAAGAAACGTCATTTGAGGGAAAGGCTTCATTAGGGTCCCAAAAACGACCTTCCACGAAGTTCCTAGATGTCCATATGCTTTTTAAAAATTCGTCGAGTGCGGTCTGCGGGCTTAATCTTCCCCAAACCTCTCCCATTAATACGCGCGCACACAAATGAACGTAAACACACGACCGTTCCCCGGAACGAGGGAAGAAAGTAGGGGAGGATGCATGGCATTGAACATCCACACAACACCACGGGATCCTCAAAACCTCGACCTCAACCCCTTAAAGCACGGTTGGGTTTTTAAACTTCGGAGAAAAATGCAGGCGACAACGGTTTGTTATTGTTGGTCTGGCTTTAAGGTGAGATGGTAGGGGTGGTGGGGGAGTGAACAGGACAAAAAAGGCAGGTAAAGGTCTGAAACGAGCGGTAAGATTTTTCCAGGTAAGGGGTAATCCTTAGGAGTCGGCCGCAAGAATGGTAGGCGTGCGAGAGTTAAGGGCTATCTGGGAAGAGATGTGTCGCGGCTGATAGGTTATAGGTAGAGACAGGGAGAAGAAGAAGACTTTCTTTCTTAGAGGAGGGTTCCCTTAGGACATGGGGAGTGTAGAAGGATAAGGAAAGAGTCGGGGCAGAGGAAAAAATATAGGGAAAGGCGCCTAGAGGGCAAAAGGCGGGCAGTATAGATATATGAGCCCCTATCTCGTCCGCTCAGATGCCCATAGATTGTTTTTTTTACACAGGTAGACGGCGCTAAAACACTTGCACTTTAGAAACAAGTGTGTAGTCTCTATCGCAAACACTAACGGGTACAGGAAAGCCAAGAGAAACGTACGAAGTTGTAAATGGGCACCAACATATTGAATTAGGTACGCGTTTAGTCGTCAAGACCAAACCAAAGAAGCTGGAGACAAATTGATCATTTCAAGGAAATGCGACAAATTTTCTGAAAGCAAGAGATAAATTGTACTGATTAAAGTGAAGCCTTTTTTTCGCTCCGAGGTTTTACATTATCATTTTACTTGACCAGTGATTTCACAATCATTCTAGAATTTTCATTTGCTTGACTGATCTTGCTCCTGGTTTTTTGTACATGAGTAAGCTTAAATGACAACGCTGCTATCACCCTAATATCTTTAAGATTGGATTTTGGAACTGGTTATTATTATGTTTCAATTCTAAGACTGGCTAACTGCAGCCCGCCATTCTTCCCAGTTAATTGCAAACTCAATTGCATCCTGGTACTTCTTCTTTCCTATTTGGCCCTTGTGTTTGTCAAATGGTCTTCCTCGTGATACCTTCCATTCTATTTTGCCCTCGATTGGGTTCTTGGCAAAGGCATTGCGTTTCAGGGTATGTCCAATTCAGCTGGTCCTTCTTTGACTTCATATGCAATACACCTTTCTTACTCGGTTCTACAGTACACTTCTTTAACTTTCTTTGATTAGTCCATTTTATTTTCAGCATCCGTCTCCAACACCAGGTCTCGAAAGTATCCATTAAATCTGGTCAGATTTTTCAATAGTCCAAGTCTCTGACCCATTGAGTGGCACCATCACACCGTGGGAAGTTTTCTACTTACTTGTTTAATGTTCCGCTTTCCATTTTTCTGATTACATCCTCCTTGAGTGCAAGAGTGGTATCTTCATCATAAACGCTTTCTTAATATGAGCTATTCTAATCTTAATTTCCGTCGTACTTCTTCCATCCAATGTGATAAAACTTCCGTGATAAGCGAATAACTCCACTTGTTCACATTTCTATAGATTCAAGCTTTTTAACTCGTGTCCCGATATATCGTCTAATCTATGACTTCGAAAGACAAATGGGTATCTACGAAGTAGCGTGGACAAGTAGCGTAGATATGTCTTTATAATGTACCCAGAAAATCATCTCAGGAGTGAGTGTTTCAAGGGGTGAATTCCCACCAAGTATGCACAACACTGCAAGCTGTGAAACTTTAACAAACGCGGAACAAGAAAGGTATTAGGAAGTGTATTCAAAATGTCAACTATACTGTCTCCCTATGCATTGATAGTAATGCCTATTTTTATATGAGATAATTTTGCTCATAATTAATATGACATATTTTGTTTTTGCACTTAGCAACATTCAATTCGTTGGAAACCAAATATTTAGTGGTTTAAGATCACTTTGAATCTGTGCATGTGATTCATAAATAATACTAATAGAATAACTTAGCGAAGTGTCGTCTGCAAAAGAAGTTAATTTACCGTAAAAACTTATAGGACATAAATTGTATATATATATATAGATTAAGGCACAGTATGGGGCCTAAAAAAAGAACCCTGTGGAACACCTCAGATAAGTTGGAGTTTTTACTGTAACAACTTTGAAGACGCACGCATTGGTCTCCGTCACAAAGGTAACTTTGAAACCAATCGTACGTAATACCCTAAACACCATCATTTTCCATAATTGCTTCATTATTATGTTGTGATTTACAGAGTCGTAAGACTTTAGTTATGCCAATAAACATGCCCGCAAATTTGCATTTCCCATCAAGTCCTTCATTTGAGTCAGAACAGAATTTTAATAAACATCCTCTGTACTTATACTACTCAGATCCCGAATTGATTATTATTTTTAAAAACAATGCTTATTTATAAAACTTTAAATTTAAATATTTAGTCGTCTTTTAACAAGTTTTTCAATTATTTTAGAAAACACAGACAGTAAAGATATTAGTCTATAATTATTTACGTCAGTTTTATCACCTTTTTTCAACATAGGTATTATTATTGCAGTTTTCAACTGATTAGGAAATATCTCTGTATGCATACTTAAAATAGCAAGGTAAGCGAGAAGATGCGAAATATTTTGATTCATTGCTTTTATAAAATGTGCAGAAATGTTACCAACACCTTTGGATTTCTTTGGCTTTAGTTACTTAATGATATTGCTAATATTTTCCTTATTACTTGGAATAAATTACAGTGATTCGCCTAAGTTGAAGGATGGGAACATTTATTTATATTTGTCGAAGTCACTTTGCAATTTTTTGCTGTTGTTCAAAGATTGAATTACTTTTCCAAAATGGAAGCTAAATTCAATGGCCCTGCCCTGACACACAGTGACAATATAAACATTCCTTCAGACACATTGCAGGACCAATATCAAACTTTATGATTAAGAAACAGAAGTAGATGTCTCAATAACTAGTAAAGGTATCATGAAAAAAAATAATTCATTACATTTTCCTCTTTTTAATGCAATTTTCCACTTGTAATAAAAAGTGGGAAATTGCACATAATTCTTTCTTTCATTATTTTTAAGTTCCACTACATCTACTCTGAGAGAACATCATTAATAAGTGTATTTTCATGGCATTGAATCGAATAAATAATTACTTCATTGATTATTTTTTCTAACTTTTTACTTTATTAGCCGTCAGCCGGTCCGTGGAATAGTCATCGATCCGCAGCTGTAGAGAGGTTGAAGATAGCTGATATAAACTACCATAGTGGCAAGGAGTTTGAAGGGCGTCAAGTAAAATTATCATTGTGGAACCATAAAGTTTAAGTTTTAATTTATAGAATGAATAAGTTCCACCAAGTAACGCCTGAAACTACCAGTTATATAATGTTCTTGACGCCTTTGAAACAGTGATTTGCCTGTAATTCACTCAGAAGATTAAGCCTGTCGTTTAATCTACGCCGTGTGAGTGATTATCTTCCCACTGCTTGTCAGAGCCTGGGCACAGTACTAAACTTATAATAACACCTCTTGACAAACCCAGCTGTTCTTTAATGCACGCGATCTAATGTTGACATCAAGTCTTCTTCATAACGATCGCAATTACTAGACGTGTATTCTATGTGGGGCCAAAAATATGGAAATACAACGCTCTTCAACTTCTCCATCGCAGTACACCGAGTATTCTTTTGATATATGTCAGCTTCATGAAAGCTTGACCGCACATTTCCCAGATATAATTTTTCAAGATAGGTCCTGAGAAATTGTAAAGCCTCAATTACTGACCTTACGTTTACTATTTCCGTTTTGTTAATTCTCTAAGTCAATACGATTGTTCCGGTGTATTATTATTTATAGAAAAATTTACTGCTGCACATTGTTTTAGGTGTAGTTCTAACTGATATTTTTCTTAGATTGCCACAACATCCTTTGTTTTAAGTTCCTATCATCAGGTCACAAAATTTATTTGTATACAACCACGTCGTCAGTAAAAAGTTCAAGTTTATCATTAACCACGGAAAAAACGACGCCAATGTGTAGGAGAAATTTAAGAGGACCGATGATACTTCCCCTGGCGACCACAAATGCGAACTTAGCGATGTTGGACATGATACCATCCATAACGACCTTTAAAGCTCTGTTCCTCCGCACATGAGCTTTCAGAGATCGAAGCGCCTAATTATCTACATCTACATCTACAAAATACCCTGCAAGCCACCTCAG
The DNA here is from genome assembly GCA_963573305.1 of Pyrrhosoma nymphula. NCBI lineage: Eukaryota > Metazoa > Arthropoda > Insecta > Odonata > Coenagrionidae > Pyrrhosoma > Pyrrhosoma nymphula. The sequence continues at coordinate 100,928,072 of OY754334.1, read as the reverse complement.
GGGTGTGTGGCAGGGGGTGAGTATTCACCAACATGCATTACACTATACCCTAAAGTTAGTGTAACTACGACTAATTATGCATTAGCATAAATCGCTAATGCTTGTCATGAGGCGAAGCCTCACAAGCATGCAACACTACACTACAGATGTCATCAAAATGGAGAGTGACCTCAATATACATGCATTCTACAACTACACAGATGGACAGGGACTCAAGACCCATGTAGAAAACATGCTAGGCGTGCTGTTAGTATGTACTAGGTAACAGATAAGGATTCAAGTATTAGGAGTACTACCACTACTAAGAGCTACACTACCTAACGACAAACCTAGATAAAAGTCTCATGGCAGCTATTATGGTCCCTTATCGTTCGTGGGAAAAATTACATCTTAAATCTATCCGTTCTGCAGTCTAGTTCCCTAATTTTACTCTCATGATCTGATCTACCGTAGTATGTCGGATTTCGTAAAATATTGTCAACGTCGTCAGAGAATAGACCGGTTTGGAACTTACATAATAGATTTAGTCTAAATTTTAATCGACGGTCTGAAAGCTTTTCCCATCCCAGTTGCTGCAAAAGGTCAGTAACACTAACGAGATTATCATAACGGCCTTTAACATATCTTGCCGATCTTCGCTGCACGCGTTCTAACTCAGTTTCCAAGCCTATCTCATAAGGATCCCAAATACTGGCGGCATATTCTAAGTGGGGTCTAACGAGGGAGAAGTAGCTGATTTCCCTAACTTTATCGTCGCACTTGCCAAGTACTCTTTTAACAAATCCCAATTTACGATTAGCTTGACCGGTAATTTCTCGAATATGTTTACTCCACGATAGATCATTAGTCAGTTTAACTCCGAGGTACTTAACCGATTCTACGGTGTCTAGTTTTATGTTGTTAATGCAATAGCTGTTACAAGGAGCGTTTTTCCGTTTCCAAAAATTTACAACAACGCATTTTTTCAGGTTTAATTCTAGCTGCCACGCATCGCACCACTCTTGTATTGCCTCGAGGTCCTTAGTTAGCGCTTCCTTGTCATTAAAGCTACGAATTTCTCTATACATCACTGCGTCGTCAGCAAATAATCTAAGCTTACTGTCAACTTTGTCACCGATGTCGTTTATGTACAAAAGGAACAGAAGCGGGCCTATGACACTTCCCTGTGGGACACCCGATGTGACTTTTACTTCACTAGAGATAGCGCCATCTAATACAACCCTTTGCACGCGATTACTTAAGAATTCTCTAATCCAGGAAACTACGTCGTCGTCTAAACCGTAGGATTTTAATTTAATGAGTAGCTTAATGTGGGAAACTTTATCAAATGCCTTTTTAAAGTCAAGAAAAATTGCATCAACTGGAGCGTTATGTTCACCCGAGACTAAAATATCGTGAGCAAAAAGTGCTAATTGAGTTTCGCAAGATCTTCCCTTTCTGAATCCGTGTTGTGTTTTTGTTAACAAGTTTTCTATATCGAGGTGTCTCATAACTGAACTAACAATTATATGTTCAAGGACTTTGCAAGAGATAGATGTGAGAGATATCGGTCTGTAGTTCGATGGCTGTTCCTTATCACCGCTTTTGAATATGGGAGTGACATTTGCAATTTTCCAGTCCATGGGTACTTCGTGTTCGTTGATGGATTTACTAAATATATTCTGCAAGTAGGGTGCTATTTCACAAGCTAATTCTCTATACACGCGGGCAGGAATTTCTTCAGGACCTGGGGATTTATTTGGACTTATAGATTTTAGCAAGTTTTCTATTCCGTGAGTGCAGATGTCGATAGGCGGCATCTTTTGCTGGAAGTGATCATTTAACTTTACGGATGTACTCTGCGTTGACTTGGTGAACACACTTTGAAAATAAGAATTTAATAAGTTGGCCTTGTCCGAACTGCTTGTTAATAATTCGCCATTTTCGTTTCGTAGTGGAATAACTGTTGATCTATTGCCTTGAACTTCCCTTACGTATGACCAAAATGCCTTTGGGTTGTCCTGTAATTGTTCTCCTAATGTTTTTCTTTTAAAATCCATGAATACATTCCGAAAGGCTTCCTTTGTAGTGGCTTTAGACAGTTTGTATTTTTCAAATATTAAATTTTGATCACTAGTGGACAAATCTCTACGGAGTTTCTTCATCTTGGCGTGGCATACTCTCTGACGTCTTAACGATTTTCTCACTTCTGCATTGTACCATCTTGGTTCGCTGCCCTCTTTTTTTACTTTACTTGGAATGTATTTTTTTATCCCTGAATGTACAATCGAAAGAAAAGCTTTCCAACTACCCTCCGTGTCTAACTTTAAGCTTGATTCCTGGAATTCGGGAAGAGAATTTTTTAGATGACTCTTAAACGCATTGAAATCGGCTTTTTTAAAAATGTAGAATTTTCTTCTTTGTTTAAAACTTTTAATGAAACTCAAGGAGAACTTTGCGGTAACTACTCTATGGTCACTAATGCCCTCAACAGTGTTTACCTTAATTACTTGTTGCGGTATATTTGTTGCCAATAAATCAAGAATGTTGTCCCCTCTGTTAGGCGTCGTAGCTATCTGATGTAGGGCATTGGATGAGAACGTGTGCAGCAGGGACTCGCATATATCTTTGTCTCTTCCTCCTGATATGTAAGTGTAGGTCCTCCAATCTATAGAGGGCGTATTGAAATCTCCACCTATGATTAAATTTCTTTCGGTGTTCCTGGATGTGATGTTCTTTATTTGTGCTTCGAGTTCTAAAATTGAGGTGACGTCGGTGTTAGGTGGCCTGTAGTATGCGCACACGAATATTGTTTTTGATTTAGGGCATCTAATAGAGCACCATACAGATTCTATGCTGGTATCTGGGACGGTTTCCGCTCGGCTGACTATGGTTTTCTTTACAGCTATAAATACTCCGCCTCCGGTTCGGTTGGACCTATCTTTTCTATAAACATTGAATGATTTAGGAAAAATTTCACTATCAGAAATATCGTCCGTCAGCCAACTTTCTGTGCCAATAATGACGTTACACTCCGTGCTATGAATAAGGTGGTGAAATTCTGGAATCTTATTTTTTAAACTACGGCAGTTAACTACTGCAACGACTAATGCTTCATGATTATTGTTTATGCGATTCGGGGTAATTTCAAGATTGCTGTCTTCAATTAAGCTATTCTTGGACGCTATATTCAGAGTATTCTTAGCTAAATTACTAACTGGCAACACATAATTATTGACCCCACTAATTGACCTGCCCTGTAGCCTACCGTCTATGTTAAACTCGACGAGTGTGCTCAAGTATCCTGCGCGCTACCTCCTGCGATGCCTCGTATGTATAGTGGACACCCGAGCGATTTATAGGCACCCGACACGAATCCAGCACCGGCCTGAGGTCCAAGAACTCCGCTCCCTCGCTCCCACAGACTTCACTGAGTCTCTGGTTTATGCCTTCCACTCGGCTCCAAACCATCGAACCCCGATCCGTCCTAGGTACCAAGCTGCATATGGTAAGCCTCAAGTTGGTACCAGATTCTCCGCGAATACGACGGAACTCGGAGCATAGGTCTCTCACAGAGCCTAAAATCCCCTCGGATCCCATAAACACGGCATCATTGGTCCCAACATGGGCAACCACATGCAACTTGGAGCAGTTCGCGCCCCTGACCGCCGACTTCATCGCCTTCGTCACCTGTGGCACCTTTCCTCCCGGTATACACAAGGAGGTGACCCGTGGTTCTCCTCCTTCCCGTCGCCTCGAGACCACTTTCCATGTCCCCGAAGCAACGGAGGGAGACGACACCGGAGGCACGGAAGTCCGAGAAAGGTCCTCCACTCTCCATCCCGCGACAGAGCCTGGGCTTCCCCTGGCCTTGACGCGTTTGGAGCGCTTAGGGCCCTCCTCATTCCTCCGCGACCTTCCAGGACCTTCCACCAGCCGCTCCACCAGAGCACGGAGCTCGTCCACCGTCTTCTCAAGCCCAGCGATCCGGGCCACCAAGGACTCGCGATCGGGTGAGCCCCTGAAGAGGTTAAGAGCAGTCCTAATGGGAGTCATTCTATTCTCAAAAACCCTTTCACGAGTGCAGAAGGCTTTACGACTTTATTCCCTTAAGGGGATGGGCTAATGGGCTGACAGCGATGAAATGAATTATAGCGATGAATTATGCGATTATGATTACAGCGATGAATTATAATATTGATGAAAGCAGCGTGATTATTTTTGTACATAGTGCTGTTTAAATGAATATTGGAAACCACGATAATAAGCATATCGTGTTTATTTTTACATTCACAGGGGTGGATGTTTACAAGAGGCTTTTCAACCTAACACGGAAGAAAATTACCGACGCAAGTTCTGCTCGACGCCCGATCATAAACCGAAATCCTGAACACGTCTATAATACATGGTTAACGTCACAAGTTGACGCCAATCGTAAACTACAGGCTAGAGGGGTGAATTGATTCTTAGGTCTTGGAACGAGATCCAGCGAGTGAATCGGAATTGTGGGGCAGTTAACGTAATACCTTCTCGATTAAAAGGCCCTGGTTGCAATCCGGGCATTGAAGGACATTGTCTGAGGACTCCACCTCATCTACATCTACAAAATACCCTGCAAGCCACCTCAGGGGTGTGTGGCAGGGGGTGAGTAATCACCAATATGCATTACACTATACCCTAGAGTTAGTGTAACTACGACTAATTATGCATTAGCAAAAAACGCTAATGCTTGTCACGAGGCGAAGCCTCACAAGCATGCACCAGTACACTACAGATTTCATCACAATGGAGAGGGACCGTCAATATACATGCATTCTACAACTACACAGATGGAGAGGGACTCAAGACCCATGTAGAAAACATGCTAGGCGTGCTGTTAGTATGTACTAGGTAACAGTTTAGGATTCAAGTATTAGGTGTACTACTACTACTAAGAGCTACACTACCTAACGACAAACCTAGATAAAAGTCTCATTGGCGGGAGTTATTGTCCCTTATCGTTCGTTGGAAAAATGACATTTTAAATCTGTTCGTTCTGCAGTCTAGTTCCCTAATTTTACTCTCGTGATCTGATCTACCGTAGTATGTCGGATTTCGTAAAATATTATCAACGTCGTCAGAGAATCGACCGGCTCCAATTCGAAGTTGGAACTGATGACGCCTTTTATCCCATCCCATCATCTGAGCTCCAGTGTGGGGGTGACAAACTTCTCGTTCAGAATTTGAAACCGGGACCTCTCGCACCCTGAGCTAATACGATGTTATTTTTTACTCATTACGCATCCTTACCGTGAATAATCATCTGGCCATTTTATATTTCCACGTCTTATCCGTGCTGGATATTTTATTTAGAGTGAACTACGTGTGTTTTTCATTTCTTCCACTTGAAAGATGAAGGAACTTGAATAGCTTTGCGAATGTTTTGAATGCACTTTATTTTGAGAAGTGACCTATAAAAAGGACACAAGAAAAATGTTAAACTAACCCCTCACCCTTTCGTCCAATGTGTTTCATACGGTCAGTTTGAGAACCCACAGCCTCTAAAGAGCAGTTCCACTAAATTTTCGTTTACTTACCTGTTACTTCCTGTTGCGTACGCCGCTGAGCCACGTGTTTTAGCGGCACGAATACCTGTGAATCTCGCGCTCTCTTATTATTTTCCCCACTTATTTAACGCACGGGGTGCACGGAAAATATGAAGAAACAAAAAGCTATAGAGCTTAAGGGAGTTTGAGCGAGATTTTTCGCTAATCATTATAGAGACCACATTAAAATTGTATTTTTAAATTTAAGGAACGGTAAGATGGTAATCAGTATAATTATCTTAACCCGTGTACTGCATATTAGCATGTTTGTCAACGTCGCACTCTCCTGGTTTCTGGTTTGGCCGAGCGTTGTTCTTCTGACTGCTTTCTGGTCCGCGCGTCTTTGCCAGGGTAGTGAACGGGGTTCGATTTTCAGCTGGTACGAGTATTGCATCCCTGATGTGGAATCACTCCGTGTCGCACATCCTGGAGGTGGCTTGCACCAAGGAGGTTAAAATAAAATGGAGGAGGCATGACCGTGAACACTCATGGGCGAAAGTGAAGCAAGAATAGAGTGCTTGGGAAGGATTTTGTGCCGAGTAGGTGTTGCCAACCAGTCACAAAACATCGCCTTGTCTGTTGTTATTAACTTAGATTTGACGAAAATCGAACGCGACCGCCGGACACGTAAGCCAGAGGAAGGTCTAAACTGTGCCGACTGCAATGGCGGAATTGGCTTCAAGAATCAAGTGGTATGTCGCCTCCATTTCTTTTCTAACCTCCTTGGCTTGCACAGTGCTTCGTAGATGAGTCGCCATTTCTCTTTTTTGAGTGGGAATTATTCTCCAAACATCCTGTTCCGTTTCCCGAGATATCCATCTCTCTTCTCAAGTTAATCACCTTCTGAGTGCTAATTGCTTGCCGCTCCTTCAAGTCCCGTGGGAGGAGTGAAAGAAGCATTTCTGCGGTCTCCAGAGGTATTTTCTGCACCCCCACTGGTGCGGAGGGGTGAGGGACCCTCTACGACTCGGGTGAAAGCAACGAACACTGGGGTGGAAGGGATGGACACCCACCCATAGAGGCCATACCCTTGTTGTGAAACGCTTGACCCCCTCGTGGTCACTCTGCAGGCCGCAGTTCGAGCCGTTCCCACTCAGCAAGAGAGAAGGAGATGCACTTAAGTGTTGCCGTTATGCACCATTTGGGCCAAGGGGGCGGAGGGCATTCCAGCTGACCGATCGCCCCTGCTTCCTGTCGGCCCCCCTTGTGAAAAGGGCCGGTCAATTGAGAGAGAGTCTCTCCCATAAGCCCTTGAAGTTTTATAATACACACAAGGGCAATTTTTCAACGTAAAAAATTTAGCGTTTTCTACAACCGGGGAGGCTATTGCTTTTATGTTGCCCCGTTGGGGGAGAAATGGGCTCACTTTGATCTAAAAAAAAAGGTGACCGCAAATGCATGAAAGGCGACCCCTATTGTAGGTTGTAGCTGCCTGAATCCGTGCAAAAACGCGCACCCACGATATATAACGCTATTGAAAGGCTCAGGTATTTCAAGCGTGTCTAAAAAAATGTAAACCTTAGGAGGAGCAGTAGTAAATGGAGGGAGTAGAAAATAACTTTGAAAATGCAACCATTTCCAATTTGAGTCATGCCTATTTCTCACCGATCCCCACGCTGGGCTAGGTTTTCAATTGTATGCCACAAGCTGCAGGTCTGAGAGTTTAAATAATCAAGTGGGGTGTGAAAAAAATGACCGTCCACATCTACATAACACGCTGCAAGGTATCTAAATGGTGTCTGGCACGGGGTAACTTTTCACTTATGTAGTATTGCACAATATGATGCAAATGTTTTTGGAACTACGACAGCTAATGGATTATGCACATACATAAACGAATTTAGACATTAGAATATCTTAATTAAAGCGAGCACGTGCGACCTTGTATTAGTTCAACCTAGCATATTCATTATAATTGCTTTTTTTTTTACAGAACATTCACTAACTAGGCCACCTGCCGAATGACAACGCGATTAGTGGATGTTGTTTCTTTTTCGTTGAGTCTGGATTCAGCTAAGGCATTAGCTCAGGGTGCGAGTGGTCGCGGTTTTACATCCTGAACTAGCACATACTCCTGAGGTGTCTTGAAGGGTACTCGGCAGAAATTCATTCATTTGAGCACTCTACCAGCTGATTAGTAGGTCCTTAGGTAGTATAAAAAGGCGTGGAGTTGTCTAATTTGAGATTGGAGTCTTATGACATGTCATCCAATGTCTGAATTGTAACTTGGGACTTTCTATTTAGAAGCTACTACGTTAGCTGCCCCACAATTCCGATACCTTGCTGGATCTCGTTCCGGAACCAAATATTCAATTCCCCCCTCTAGCCTGTAGTTAACGATTGGCGTCAACTTGTGACGTTAACCGTACATTATAGACGCGTTCAGTATTTCGGTTTATGATCGGTCGTCAACCAGAACTAGCGTCGGTAATTGTCGTCCATGTTAGGCTTCAATGCCTCTTATAAGCATCCACCGCTGTGAATGTAAAAATAAGCACGCTATGCTTATTTTTGTGGATTCCAATATTCGCGTAAACAGCATTGTGGACAGATATAATTACGCTGCTTTGATCAATATTATTATAACTTGGAGAGTAAGTTAGGAAGCAAGTAAATAAGTTATTGATTGCTCTGGGTACTGGCCCTTAAGAGCAAAAATACAAACATATGCATGCATACATAGATGTTCATATGTGACGCAATAAGAATACTAAAACATTATATTAGATTACAACAAAGGTGCTATTAAAAATTTAGAAAAAAATCATAAATTTTACTTTTAAATTTTTCATTGTTTTAGTGTTTTTAACATTACTGGCAAAGAGTTCTATATTGTGGTTGATGTTACAACAAATGAATCACTGAATTTGATGGTGCGATGTGCAGGAAAATAAAGCATTGAGGAATTGCTTCTAGTTATGATCCTACGAGAACTAGGTACAGTCTTAAAAAAATTGGAACAGTTAGTCAGGCTCCTTGAATGAGAACAGCTGATGCAAAACATACACTGCAAATACAATCGTCTATTTTTAACGATTAGCCACTTTAATTCGTCTATGTAGGGGGAAATATGATCTTGGCGGCGTAATCCATAGATGTACCGTACACATGAGTTTGAGTTATGTAAAATAACATTTAGTTTATCAGGCAGATCGATGAATACCAGACAACAATAATCTATGCGAGGAAAAATTAATTTGGAAAATTAATGGAGAGGACGAATTTTGAAATTGAACGGGATGAAGACAAATTAAGAATTTCATAGGATTACAAGAATTTCCATTATGTGACGTGCAAAATGAATAAACCAATAAGGATACCATAACCACCCATGGAGAGGGTGGGGTGAAAAATATCTCCCCAAAAATCTCACTTTATTTCTCATATGAAGCACATAACCTAAGTCATTGAGGTCTCAGGCATAAGTTCATGTTTAAATACACATGCTGGGTTGCTCAAGAAATCATACAATTTATATTTTTGAAATGAAATGGACAATTTTCGAGAAAATTACCTCCTTCTGCGGGTAATGAGATTATCCCATCCAAGGTCACCCGACATAAAAACTTAAAAGTTCACTCCTACTAAACATACTTATTTTAAGCAACATTTTTATTTTTAGCATTTTAAATTTTTGCGTCTCTCTAGTGAACGTTTACCTACTACAGCCCCTATTTGATTGATTTTACTTGTTCTCAATAACCATCGAAAACAGCACTACAGGCCTTTTACGTCGAATCATTTAAGAATAAATGAAGGACGAGCACACGCAACCATTCCCTGGGTGATGAACAGTTCACCCGGGCGGTATTGGAACCCGCGACCCTACTAGTCGAGTCAGCAGGCGAGGACATTACCATCAGGGCCGACGATTTGTTAAGATACATTGATGCGGATAGTTGAAGTTTATTTGAATCACGAATTTCGATAAGGGTTCGACTCGGATTTTTGAACATTTTCAGGAGAGACGGAATAGGTTCTGAATTTCTGTCAAGCCATTTGAAGTAAGTGCGCAGTTGTCTTATCTCAAAAAGTAGATATGAGTCCTTCTCACTCATACATCGGTCCATACGTGTACACTAAAAAAAGAGGAAAAAAGTCCATGATCAAAAATTTCCGAGATGAGCCCTTTTTGGAATTCTGATTCATTTTCGATGTTGAACGACATCATGAAGACGTTAATATTTAAATTTAAAAAAAATGGAAGACAAATGAGGAAGTTCTTCGTATGGTGGGTGAGGAAAGGAAACCTCTGGAACAGATTGGGTAGAGGCAAAGTAGGTGGATGGCGGAGTTAATGAGGGGCGAAGGGTTACTTACGGCTAAGATAGAGGAGAGGATGTTGGGCAAGCGGGGAAGGGGAAGAAATAGAATAGGTTTTATGGACGGGATAAAGGGAAGGACGAACGCTGAGATGAAGAAGGAGATTTTTTAGGTCAATATGGCCCTGCACATGTAAAAAATCTTAGAGGATCTTCACTCACTTTCATTTATACTTACCTTAACCAGTAGAACATTTTATATAGTATATATAAATACACTCTACATCTACATCTACATATTACCCTGCGAGCCACCTCTAGGGTGTTTGGCAGGGGGTGACAAGTCACCAAAATGCAGCATGCAAGCGGACCGCCACATGCACACCGCACGGTCATGAATATTAAGGATACTAACCAATTCCATCATTAACTAAAAACCATCATGCAGCATGCAAGAGAATCCCCACATGCACGCCAAACATGTACGATGACTCATAATATTCTACATGCTACTTAAGAGGGCAATCTGCCTATGAAGCTAGAACATGCTAAACATGCTGTAAGAAACACCATAAAACTCCGTAAACATGCTTTAAGAAATACATAAGTTAGTAAGCTACACTACCAGTCAACTAATCTATTTCTAAGTCCTTACACAGCCGTTATAGTCTCTTATCGCTCGCGGAAAAAACGACATTTTAAATCTATCTGTTCTACAGTCTATCTCTCTTATTTTATTTTTATGATCATTATTTATTTTTATGATCTTACCATAGTACGTTGGCGGTCATAAAATATGATCAACTTCGTCGGAAAATAAACTAGTCTTGAATTTACATAATAGATTTAGTCTTGTTTTCAATCTAACGTCTGACAGTGATTCCCATCCGAGTTGTTCTAAGAGGTCAGTAACACTAACAAGATTATCGTAACGGCTTTTCACGTACCTGGCTGATCTCCTCTGTACACGTTCTAACTCTGTTTTTAAACCTGTTTCATGAGGATCCCAAACACTGGAAGCATATTCTAAATGGGGTCTAACGAGGGAGAAGTAGCTTATTTCTCTCACTTTGTCGTCGCACTTGCCTAGAATTCTTTTAACAAATCCCAATTTACGATTAGCTTGACCTGTTATTTCCCGAATATGTTTATTCCACGATAGATCATTATTGAGCCTAACTCCGAGATATTTTACGGATTCTACCGTCTCTAATTGGGTATCCTGAATGAAATAGCTCTGTTGTGGGGAGTTATTTTTCCCCCAGAATTTCATTACTACGCATTTTTTCAAATTTAACTCTAGCTGCCACGCATCGCACCATGCTTGGATTGCAGTAAGGTCGTTCGTTAGTTTATCCTTATCTTCACTGCTACGGATTTCTCTGTATACTACAGCGTCGTCATACTTTCGTCATTTCTCTGTATACTCATCACTGTCTGACTGACTGTAACGCTGTAAGATGGAGCCGTAGTCACGAAAACGCATTTAAGCCCAGTGAACTGCTAATTCCTTGAAGGGAGTGGTAGACCGTTGAAAAGGTGGTGGATTGTGGAGTGGAAGGTATGGAGTTCGATGCACTGTTGTGGTATTTTTAAAAATTTTCATAGTTTTTCCGCTTATCTTTTTAGATATGTATTGTGATTTATGGTAACTTTAATTTATTCCGGGGAGGAAAGCGAGTTAGATGGAGCAACAAATCTAAGCGTTTGTTATATTCATCATCATTCAACGGGCGCCTTACTACAAAATAGTCTAACAATGATTAGCAAATTTCATAAAGTTGAGGCAACCGGTTGAAGTTCATGTTGACGCAAATCGTAAACTAGCCGAAATGGTATGTATGTATGTATGTGCTTATAATGGAACTTAGAATTTGACGGTTGCTCCTTGCATGCGATCGTAAACGTCTCGGTAAACGCCAATGCATTGAACGGTTAAAGTGGAAGTTCACGTCGACACCAGTCATAAAAACGGGCCCTCATCCCTCTGCTCATTCCCCACCCAGGGAGAAGTGAACGGGGGCTAAGCGGCGGCGGCCCTCGAACCCAACACCCCCGCGATGTGAAGAGCTTACCCCGAGTGAGGGGTGGTCCACATGTCACGCCAATTAGCTTGGCACGGAAGATTTCTGCTCGGGAAGAGCCTGGGACTTGTGCGGTTTCTTGACGGGGGAGCCGCTTAAAGAGGACCCGGCTGAGTTGAGTGCGGGGCAGAGGAGGGGCAAGGCAGTTCTAGGAAGTCGGCGGTCGACGGGGGCGTGTGGGAAGCGGGTTCAAAAGATTCCGAAGGTCCACGAAAGAGAGATTCGTCTGATTGATTGCCCGGTGCCACTCTCGCCTGCCTCCTTTCCCGGGCGGTTGGAGCCTCCGACGCCGGGAAGCCTGCTGTGCTGGAAGCCCCTGACGGGATGCAGGGAGTGGTGGACGCGGCGAGCACAAGAGGGATGTGGGAAATCCTCAGTCACTCCTCCTTCGCAGACGCGTAGAAAAGGTGAGGTGGAATGGAAATGAAAGAAATGCTACAGAGTAGAAGCAGGTCCACTTTTCATGCTCAGAAGCCATTAGTATGTCAGCTGTTGGGGCAGGTAGTCTTGTTTGAATCCATCACCGTTAAGCTCTTTAATCGCACTAGTGACAGCCCAAAGCATTTTAAAGTAGTCAGAGCGAGTTATCACTTCGCCTAGAATTTGATGAATTTGACCTAATTTTAAAGAAAAAACACCCATCTTTCCAAGAATATCAAAATATTAACCCCCTGCCGAACTACTTTTCGAGGAATTTGCCAAAAAATAAGCCGTTCTACATGGGAAAACTTACGGCTGTGCGCTCCAGAGACAGAATTAAAAAAAAAAAGAATTTCTATCACCTAGATTTCGTCACAAAAGCAACAGTGTGTATTCGACAGATCTGTATGTTTTCTCAACTATTTATAAAAATCAATCAATTACTCACCTTAGTAATTTTTGCAGAATCGCCAAAAACCTTCTGCTGTGAATGCATTTTCACCGCACGGAGTGGAAAAATGAGTAAAGTAAGAGACATAGGTATAGGTACTTATATATTTAATTTCTAAGAATGTTTTGTCATATATACCTATATTTTTGCGCCATTAGTATTACAGTATTTACTTCATATACCTTACAGACACTGAAATTAAAAAAATAATATTCGAATATGGTCTCCATTATGATTAGGGAAATATCTCGCTTCAACTACGTACAACCTTATATGCTTCAAAATTAAATTTGTGGCGAGCATTCTCTTTCTTTATTTACAAATACGTAAATGCACCTTTAAAGAATAGGCTTCATATCCTAACCATTTTGAGAAAACCCAACTTTGTAATTTCCACAAACTTTATTTCGCTAGCACGACGCGCGCATGTCACCACAGTGTGGCATAGTCATGTGCACAGGCATATATGACTATGCCAGTGTGGTGAAACGCGCGTCGTGCAAGTGAAGTTTGTAGAAATTACAAAGTTGGTTTTTCTTATTATGGATATTCATAATTTCCACGGTGTCAGGTCTGATATCATCAGTTTTATTCATGTCCTAAGTCTGAGGCGAATTACTTCTCCGTACACTTCATGGTTGAGGCCTTTACTTTGTAGAAATCCATATTAAAAGAAAGAAATGGAAATACTTTGCTTATTTTCTACAATTTTACTTTAATTGTCGACTAGTTTCGATACACTGTATCATCTTCAACGGACTAGTGGTACAAAAGACATAGGGACATAGTTATATACTGAATGGGTTGGGAAGGGGTGGGGAAGGATATGGAAGCGGTTGGTAGGAACATGTCAAATTCCTACCAACCGCTTCCATATCCTTCCCCACCCCTTCCCAACCCATTCAGTATATAACTATGTCCCTATGTCTTTTGTACCACTAGTCCGTTGAAGATGATACAGTGTATCGAAACTAGTCGACAATTAAAGTAAAATTGTAGAAAATAAGCAAAGTATTTCTATTTCTTTCTTTTACTTCTCCGTAGATGTCAAAATTTATCGAAGATTCTGTGCTACTATAGTAGGTTATTGGGTAGGAACTTTGGGGCCAAAACAAATCAACGAAGAGAGTAGATGGCAATCATAACGCTTAAAAGTGATGCATGTTTTGTTTTGTGAAAAATTATCCAACCAACAAGGCTATCACGTGCAATATCCATAAAAATCCAAAATCTTTATTAATAATGCAGTGCTTATTATTGGAAATGATTTCTATTCTACATTTTTCTAGATAAACTATCACGGTCCAGCAACAATTCCGCTACTAATACCTATTCCTTTTCCGCCTATTTAACTGCACAAATAATCCACTCAAAATAGCCAATTGCACATTTTAATGGCCAAAATATTCCCCTGTGCTATCCCACCGTAAGGTTTCATCTATACTTTTTTTTAGTGTACCAATTAAGTATAGAGGGATATTTTCATGTGGAAAAACAAATCACGCAAAGCACTAATTCATCCCGAGTTAGATATCAAAAATCTTTGCGAGAAAGTTTTAATCAAATGCTTAGCCTATTCCACTTAGTGAGTGGAAAAGCTAGTCTTCTTAGAATGATAAGTATACTAAAGATGAGTATGTACCACAGCTATTATTATCCCTCATTTTCCACGGAAAAATGACTTTATAAATCTCTCTGTTCTGGAATTCTATTATCTTTGATGGAAAGGTAAAACTTTGCGAATTTAACTGTGAGTTTTTTTATTCACGATCCGGGTTTCAACAGTTTATGTCATCTTCAGGTATATCCATAAACTGCTGAAACCCGGGTCGTGAATAAAAAACTTACAATTGAAATTCGCAAAGTTTGTTCCTTTCCATCATGGAGAAATTTCACATGGTTACCCCCGACAATGTACGATTTGTTTCTATTATCTTTGTTGAGAACAACCAACTTTGTAATTTTGACAAACTTTGTGGAAATTCCAAGCTGGTTTTTCTCAACATGGATATTCACCATTTCCACGATGTCTGATATCATCAGTTTACTATCTTGTACTTGATATCGTTTCTGTACTAATGCGCTGGAGGTAGCTAATTGGCCTGAGTATGAGGGAGATATTATGTGCTGTGGGATTAACGCTTTGACGGTTTTGCCCCACGATCTGCGATAGAAAAATGATAGCCAACATCCCAAGGCCCGACATCCGCCACAAGCTCTAGTAGCGGCTTGGAGTGTACAATGATATACAAATACATTAATGAAGCCTTCTGAGGATAAGTAATGAGGGAACAATATATGATTCATAGAAGATATGCCAGATCATTAAAAAACATCAATGAGAAAAAAGAAGTGAAATTGGCAAGGTCAAAAAATTAATTCAGTCACTCTAACAAAGAATGACAGATTGATTTTTCCAAGGAAGGTAGGAAATTATGACAGGGATTAACACGAGTTGACCCAAGACCTGAGTTGACTGCCATTAAATTCGGGTTATGTTTTCCTATGCAGTCTAATGCGAACTTTACACCAGACTGCGTGGAGATTCTTTGGATACTATAATAACGTTAAATTTTATAAGGTTCCTAGTTCTCTGACACTTCTTTCTGTTCTATCTCTTGACTGTTTTGGTGGTAAAACGTGTAAGCAGATTAAATCAAATACTGATTAACCAAATTGAACTAAACACAAAGAAATTTAATTTTAAAATAGTACACCTCACTTCAAACAAATCATTTCTTCAGCGTAATGTTTTATGAATGTGAATGACCGTGGGTCCGTTTTTTATGAACGCAGGCAGTGCCTTTTGAATTGTTTAGCGATATTGTGAATAACGGCATTTTTTTATTTACCCTGTTTTCAGTGTGAGGAATACCTACGTGCGGAATACCTACGTGATGAAGTCAGTTGGGTGTCAAATATGAGGACGTCGTTCATCAATTAAGTATGTACTTGTTAATTTTTTAATTCTTGATGTTAAACGTGATCCTTAGATGCCTTTTTTTCAGTGCTTCTGTCCCGGAGAGGTGTTTCTTGAGGGCTTAAAACAAATACAACTCTAAGCAATAATTTACAATAGTAAGACCTATGCTTGAGTACTCCACGACAGTATGGGATCCCTATAAGATTGGGCTAATAAAACTGAAAAATAGTCCATAGAAGGGCCGTTTGGCATGCGAAATTTGTTTATAAAAGGGACGAGAGCGCTATATAATAAATTGTTAGATGACATGGGATTTGAAACTCCCAAAAGTAGAAGGGATATATCGATTATTCGACATATACAATGAACTCACATAAGACCACGCGTGGTGAGAACAATTGCGGAAAGGACGGGAATTCCAGACTTCCTTGGGAAAAAAAGGCCATGGGAGGAAAATTAAACTGAGGCCCATAAGGAGCTCACTTGTAAGTGGACATATTCGTGAATGGAATACCTACTCTGCTAGAGGATCTGTTGAATCCTTTCCCGAAGAATTTACAAATTTTAGGGATACATCAAAGAATGTTTTTACATTGATGTTGGGAGCTTAACTGAGATTGACCGTTAGATTTAGATAAGGGTATTTTCACATTTTTTTATTTTCTCCCATTATTAGATAGATAGATAGAAAAATATTTATTGTTCAGTAAAAAATCCAAAAGAACAAAAATAATAATAATACGGTTTGCAGGCACAATCAAAATTACAAAAAAAGATCAACTTTTCATCATTTTTCAAAATGTCAATATATAATGTCTTCCCATTTCATAACATAACAAATGTATGTACGTAAAAAAAGGCAAATGCAGTTATACACCAAGCCGAATTTGATACAACACAAAAAACTCATGTATTCATAACTTAACAAATAGCAAAATGATACAGTAAATAAGGAACCATAATAACATGGACACAAATTTGAAAAAAATGAAAGTAACATATGTTATAACTTATAAATTATTCCCGGGAAAGTAAATAATCATGATATTTCATTTTAAATGTTTTAACATATATTCCATTTTTAATATAAGTTGGCATCTTATTCGATATGTGACAAGCTGTTACAAGAAATGGTTTATTATATGCAGTGGTGCGATGCCCTCGAAAATAAAATTGATTAGGATCAGACCTAGTGGACATTGTGGAGACAGAGGGTCAACTGAGGAACAAATCATACAGATACTTGGGTGATTTTTTTTTTTAAATAGAACAATCAAAAAGGATCCTAGAAGGTGCTCTCTACGGGATTTGACGTTGAGCCATCTTAGTTGTTTATAATACGATGTGATGTGGACGTCCCTGCGAAGGTCAGAAATGAATCTAAGGCAGGAGTTTAGGGCCCGGTGAAGTTTGAGATTATTTTCTTCGTTGAGGTCATTATAAACAATACAACAGTAATCTATTACAGAGAAAATAAGCGACGATATGAGTGTTTTTCTAGTATTAAAAGGAAGTAGGTTTCTGTGAGCTTTTAACTGATAAAGTATAGAATGAATCTTGTTAGAAATATTATTTGCATGACAATCCCATGATAAGTTAGCAGTAAACGTAATCTCTAGATTATGCACATTACTTGAATATGGAATAGCGATACCATTAACCACGATACTGGTAGTCGTAATGTGGCTAATATTACGTAGCATCTTGGAACTACCGATAGTAATAACCTTAGTTTTACTTGAGTTTAGGATGAAGTCGTGACGCGTGGCCCACTCAGTTATTCTATAAATGTCTTCATTAATTTTTGATACGGCCTCGTCAATTTCATATATCCAACAGCTGCGATAAATTTTATTACCCCTAGTATCTGGCCTGTATCCTGTTATCAATATATTAAAAAGATAAATGTGTCAATTGAGATTTCCTTAAGCGTCAGTGATTATGAACAATTCATGCAAATATCAGTGGTCTCAACCCACTGATTAATTTTTGAGAGTTAGCAGGGTACAACTGGGTATGATGAGAAAATTTAGGGGCCAAAGGGGTCATTATCCTACGCTTTACCTCAAAATTTCTTGATTTCGATAAATCCGAATAGATTATTGAAAACATTAAGGAAGCAGATAAAAGTTACGATAATGTTTTTAGTCGTCTCTCGTACCAATACCAAAGATATGTATTACGTGATGCTAGAATGAGATAATACTGTAAGATATTCATTATGAAATTAAACAAAAACCTATGTGCTGCTTTTATACTATATAATTTAGCCTGACAATAGTTTAGGCACCTTGTGCCCTTCTCAAGGTGTCACAAGTGATCGAAACCATGGTTAGATTGAATCATGGAGTGAGAAAATAAAACGAATTTTCTTTCGTATAGGAAGAAGGTCCTCGAATAAGGAAGTGGAAGAGAAGTGATACTTCCCTCTAGTTAGGTGACACCACGAAGATGCCGCGAGCATGGACAGGAAGATTTAATTCGAAAAATAAATAAAATACAAAGGAATGCTGTGCGCCTCGTTAAAAACAGCTACGAGTGAACAAATAGTGTTTCATTGCTTTTAGGGGATTCAGTTGGGATCCGCTAGAGACTCACAGGCTACACACTACGCTTCGATTGCTTGAGAAATTCAGAACAGGTGTGTTTCAGTGTGACTCGGTGAATATCATTTTGACGTCGCACTACATCTCTAGGTCCGAAGGGAAAAATAAATCAAGAGAGGTACATTTCCGAACAAACAGGTACAAAAATTCGTTCTTTTCAAGCACAATAAGTGATCTTAATAAAAACAGATCCACTGAAAACACTCCCAAAATATACCTTTACCTTAATATAACATTCTTCTTTACATCTTTACGTGGCTGGTATCCTAACAACCCCTGCCACACCCCCATTCGGCGGCTCGCAAGGTAGTATGTAGATATAGATAAAATTTTTTGCAATACAGAGGTTTTTGGTAAAGAGGTTTCATCTGTTTTACTGTACAATTATGCAATGCTCAATCCACAAATGGACAATCTACTCTCTTTCTGACTTTCATACATTTCTATTGTACCTGCTGAAGTGCGTAAGACGAATCTTATTCCATTCGCAAAATTGCATAATGATACCATTTACCTACGTCTTCAAAGGCTTAACTCCTTTTGACGCTGGTTGAGGCTAGTTCCAAGGCTTTGTAGACTGTTCATACTGATTACGAAGATATGGCGTCTAATTGTGAGTAATATTTAATACTTTTGCTTTTTTTAATTTTCTGATTTACAGAGAGAGTAATGCAAATGTGTCGTTTTCCAGGCGCTTAAATTGGCCAATCATGACACACGACGAAACACTTTTTTTTAAATGCATAACAACCTTTGCACTAAACGGACGGATATTGCTCCTCATTTCCTTAAGATATTTCTTCAAGGAAATTCCTTGTTCTCCTGGTGAGAGTCACACATCCAGCGCTTCGACAGCTGGTTATTACTTTAGCCGATGCCACGCCGAACAGGTTTCATTCCAATCGCTGATCCGTAATGAGTGGCGATTCAGTTCCACGCCCGTGTACATCGGGAGAGTTCCTGGAAACGGAGTCCGACATAGTGACGATCTCATCTTTTTATCGGGAAGTTAACTCGGTTACTTTAAATGCGCTGGTCTCACCTCGCCCATTCATTCAACGAGACCCTCTCCTCTCATTACCGAGAATCCGCGTTGTAGCGAACAGGTTTTCACTCTCACTCAACCCTTCCCAACAACGCCCCCACATCAACCCCGTGATTAAGCGTATATCCTGCGAAAGAAAGCACCTCTTTGGTGAGGGGGTACATATCTCTTCTACACAACCTTGACCTGATATTTCTTTTTTTAAATTCATTTACAAATATTTTTTCATCAAGGATTTCCCCGTTGACGTCCGTTCTAAGTAACATACACATCGTGCAATTCAAGGTTCCCAAGACACATCAAGGATGTGAGGCAGGGAGTGAGTTTTCATCAACATGTAGTACACTACTTCTAAAGGCCGTTTTACATGAGGCACTTTATTGTACAATCTGATGCATGTATGGATGTGCATTGAAAATTGCGTCGTGTAAAGCGGTAGGTTGCAAGAATTCATGCGCAAATGCATAAGCGACAGATGAGAAAATATCCGCTGCTCTAATTCCGAGCTTGCATTCTAGGATTGCGTAAACAGATGCTACTTCAAATTGTGCTATAAAGTGCTTCGTGTAAAACGGCCTTAAAACTACGTAGTACCATGCAAGCCACCTCAAATATTTGTGGCAGGGGAAGGATTTTCACCAAAATGCAATTCATAATATTCTACTGAAGTTAATGAAGCTACGACTTATGATGCATTAGCATAAACCTCCAAAATATATGTCAGAAAGTGAAATTTCACCAACATACACTGTTTCAATAGGTAAGTTACCAGTGTTATATTGATGATGAATATTAATGTTTTTGCAACAACATAATTCCACAGAGTAACGCAAGTTTTACAGGAAACATGCGAAACCATTCTGACGATGGTTTTCGTGGCGTTCAGATGATACGTTTGGCAGGTTTCCGGGTTTCGTCCGCGTTGGCATCGTGTCGATGGCGACGTTTCGCTTGCTATGCTTTAGGCGTCCTCAGGCCAGGCGACGTGTTTTTAGCACTATATAGCAGATTAATAAACAAGCATTAGGGAGAAAATGAAATAACATTTATTTTAATAATAAAAAGCACTTGGTTATTATTCCACACTTTATTTTAAGGAAACGACCCGGGTTTCAGCATCTCATGTCATCATCAGCATCTCATGCCATCATACCTGATGATGACATGAGATGCTGAAACCCGGGTCGTTTCCTTAAAATAAAGTGTGGAATAATAAACATGTGGTTTTTATTTTTAAAATGAAGGAGTTCCACAGAGTTACGCCGGAGACAGTGTCTTAAATAACATTTACTTTACCAATTTAAAAACGTAAAATTAAGTCTCCATAGCAGCTATTTTGGTTTCTTACAATACGAAAGAAAAATCACATTTTAAACTTGCCCGTTCTGCACTTCATTTCCCTAATTTTATCCTCATAATTTAATGTACCGTAGTTTATCTTATTTTATAAAATGTATTTTATTTCATCAAAAAATAAATTGGCTTTAGGCTTATGTAAAACATTTAGTCTAAATTTTAACCTACGGCTTATAAGTATTCCAAATGCTGGTTGTGCACTTCATATGAGGTCTATCAACGGAGAAGTAGATAAATTCCTTAACTAAATGGTCGCACAGATGATGAACGCTATGATGCAAACAAAACTAAACGCCGAATGCCTGAACGAAGTTAATATTGTGATAAAATGTTCTAATTTTCGCCTTTCACTGCATGGCTGTTGTTGTCTGAACAAGGGCTTGTCTATCCTGAAGCTGTCTTTCTTTTCTGATTAGTAACTGAATGACTAGTTTTCTGTTCAACGAAATCCTTAGAACAAACTCGGCTGCTTCTATACAAATGCGCAACTTGACTGTGTCAACTGTCTCATAATCAGAATTAATGTATACGTTACATGCAAATTACGCAACGAATGTATAACAAGTACAGTGAATATAGTGACACTTATAGGCGCACCAAACGGTAATATAATAAATTATCAGCGTCAAAAGGATACTTCAAGATAGGAAACACAGATCGTACGTGAAACTTGACATGCAAAATTTAACCTGTAAAATGAACTCGAAGCTAATACCATACCCATTGAAAATATAATGTTGTTGAAAGGCACGCACACGGGTGCGAAAATATACTTTAAATGAGGAATATTGCCATGTGAAAAATCATTTGGCTTCACTTGTATCCGAACCCGAATCTCTCAATTGGCGGTCAGTTGTGTTACTCCTTTGACATCTACATAATGCCCTACAAGCCACCTTAAGGTTGTGTGGCAGGGGGTGAGTTATGGTTTTACTTTACCCTAATAAGGATAATGAAACGACGACTATTAATTCATTAGCAAAATCCTGCAAATACTTGTCAGGAGGCGATATTTCACCAACATGCACTGCACTATAGGTATGCTATCAATGTTAGACTAACTATATATGTTAATTTATTTAGCAGCTACATAAACGCACATATACTAGTGTTAGACAGGAAACATGCTTGGCTAGAGGGGCCGTTTGCATTAATATTTTTTTTGTAGCTGCAAAAATGTACATATATAGAAGAGTTATACAGGAAATATGCATGCAATAGGTAGCATGAGATAAGGATTAGATTAGGGATTAAATTAAGCAACACTAGCTGCACTACCTATCGACACACCTGGTTAAAAGTCTCATTGGCACCTTTTATGTTCTCTATGTCATGTGCTAGTCAAATGAACTTCATAAATAATTTCCTTACTTTTTTGCAAGTTGGAGCCAATAGATTTTTCGATGATTTTAAATATATTTTATGTACTACTCTATAGTTGTAGATAATGTTATATGAAAAAAATGAGATATATATGCTTCAGAGCAAATACAAACTGTCTTTCATTACTCGCTCCGTTAAGCGATTAGCAAATCTACCAACATTATGGAATACCTAATAGGCCTTAAATTAATAAACCTGATTTTTACATCGCTAGGCTACTATATATTTGGTGCCAGTCAGAAATCATAACGTGTTTCGCTTTCATTCAGTTCTTTACGGAGATTATCTTCATCTACATCAGCTAAATACCTTGCAAACCATCTCTACTGTGTGTGGCACGGGTTGATTCCACTTCTTGCATACAGTTCTTGTCTCAGTTCAAGGTCAAACTCCAAAAATAGCAGTAGGAGTACAAATGAATGGTTGACTAAATGCTTACTAGCCGTGCGCTACATCAGTAATAATTTTTACGTGCTACACACGGGTTGGAGCCTAATTGGAGTTTATTCTCCTTATCCTATGGAATATTAATTAATGTGAAAAACCAAATGACGTGGGATATAATATACCATTTCATGCGGCGTGAGGGATTGGCACATAAATTACATAATATCAATGAACAAAAGTAGATACCAAGTCTATTCTGCTTAACGAGAGAAGTAAATTCATTGACAATATATATTAAAGTCTCTAATTTTCTGCAGAAAAATAACATTTGCAATCTCTTCGTTTTGAAAATCATTACGTTTTGTTTTCCACTTGTCATCGTTTCTATTCAGAACGTCTCCCGAAATATCGTCCAATTTGAGCTCGCGCAACAGACTGAGATTAAAATTATACAAACAGGACACTTGCAACTTTCCACTATCCCCCCCCCCCCCGATCTGTTGGAGGAATCCACCCTAAATCACTTCAAAATATAGTCACGGTTTTTTCCGAATGAACTTTTTACAAATGCACCTGCTCTCCATAAATGATTTTACAAATCTAGGTTATAAGTTTGAATGGAATTAAATTTGCTAAAGGTTTTTTGGGAGAAAAGGGAAGCGTATGGCATTGCGTTAATAATCAATTTATTCTGTGCTACAAATTCACTCGTAAATATAACACAGCACATACAACCAT
Organism: Pyrrhosoma nymphula; assembly: GCA_963573305.1. Lineage (NCBI taxonomy): Eukaryota > Metazoa > Arthropoda > Insecta > Odonata > Coenagrionidae > Pyrrhosoma > Pyrrhosoma nymphula. The sequence continues at coordinate 100,904,853 of OY754334.1, read as the reverse complement.
GCCCTGGGAGGTGATAAATCCTGCCCAGGCGGGACTCGAACCCGCGACCTTCGGGTTGGCAGGCGAGTACGTCACCCCGCCGCCACCGAGGCCGGCAAGAGTTATAAAGAGTTGAGAAACCATACAAACTACATACCGTTAGTTTTTTGACGAAATCTTGGTGTTATAAGTTCCTACTTTTTTCAATATTCTCCCACTGGAGCACACAGCCGTAATCTATCCCATGTAAAACCACTAATATTCTTGAGAAAATTTCTCGAAAAAATAGTTCAGCAAGGGGTTAATATTATGGCATTTTTTTATTTAAAATTACGTCAAATTCATCAAATACCAGGTGAACTGATTTTTCGCTCAAACTAAATAGCGAGCAATTAATGGGAGGGAAAGTGAGATGATGACCTAATTTGGAAGTTAGGTGAGGGCTGTCCAAAAAATTACCAATCAGCTAGTGGAATACACAACGATGAGACTTAGTCCGTCAGAATAGTTGGTTATGAACTGAATTGTTGGGCATAATCGAGAGTGCTTTTTTAGTTGTGTATTACAGTGTTCGAGAATAGCGAAAATTGGTGGCACTCACCAGGGGAGATTTAGAGGTCATCAATGGTGAATTAAGCAGGCAAGGATGAGCAGGCAATGGTACCGAAGGACTCCCGGAGGGACCTCTGGAGGAAGGCTTAAATGCTTCATCTCACATCTCTTGTGAGCTTTCCTCTCCTTTGCGTCTTGCTCTTTACAAGCAAGTGCCACCAAGTTTTACTACACCTATACAAGTTGTCGTTACAGATGATCTACCCTAAAGCAGCACGTATCGAAAGCACTAGATGAAGAAGTGTTTAGCAATGGGAGGGAGCTGATGACGGGGGTCTTGGGTGAGGATGTAAAGAAGAGAATGGCGAGGAGTTAAATGTGGAGTGTAGAGTTTTATGGGGCAGAAACGTGGACCAAGAGAAAGGAGAACGGAACAGAATAGAAGGGATGACAGTAGGCTGCAGGCGTTTGAGACGTGAGTGCGGAGTAGTATGATAAACTTGATGGTTTCGGGCTTCACTTTGTGAAAATCCATTCTAATGGGTTCAAAAAATATATGGTACTTTTTTCACAGATTTCTATTTCAATTCGACCGGTTTCGTCGCATAGGCGACATCATCAGGACGAAACCGGTCGACTTGAAATAAAAATCTGTGAAAAAAGTACCATATCTTTTTTGAATTCATTAGTGGAGGAGTATGGATGAAGTGTGGTGGGTAGAAAAGAAGAGTAATGAGGAAGTGCTCGGCGTTGTGGTTGACTTGAGTAAACTTCTGAGTGAGATTAGGAGGAGGTAAAGAGAGGTGAATGGACTGCTGAAGGCCGTGGTAGAGTGGAGGATGTTGGTTGCGTGGAGAAGGGGAAGAAAGAGAATTATTGGTTTCATGGACGGGATGAAGAGAGGTAGGACGTATGTGGAGATGAAGAAAGAAATACTAGAGGTAGATAATGTCCATCACGTGTAAAAAATCTGGAGCATTTTCTCTGACCTTCAATAAAACCTACCCTTAGCGGGTAGATTACGTTAGTAGTAGTTTTTTGAGCAGCCAGCTTTAGAGATTCAAAGAAACGCCTGGAACAATTTCCATCATTTCTGGATCTTGATTCCAGCTTGAGCGTATTTTCTTCGAAGGCCTTTGAAAGTTAATTTTTCTGCTTTTTAGCAATCGTTTTTCCTTTTTGGATCTTTAGGATATTTTTAGCCAATTGCATCAGAGCACTAAATATTCCAGTATCAAACCTTTTTCGCTTTCCTGCCAATTTCAATCTCTTTAAACCTTTCAATATATCCAGCCGTAAAATTATGATTGCGGACGGGATGAAGAGAGGTAGGACTAGGGCTTGGTGGTTTTCCAATATATTGGTTCCAATATTAATATTTTTAAGTATTGAGATTCCAAAATCAGAATTTTCGAACGACCAATACCAATATCCAGTATTGGATATTGATGGTCGGAAATTCCAATATTAAAATTGGAATATTGTTTATTAAAGAACCAATATTTGCAACTGGAATATCGAATATTGAATTACCAGTGTTAAAAATTGAAGTACTGAATATTGGAACCCGGTGAGGAGGGTGTTCGGAGAGCGCCTTAATTTTTGAAAACAGACGGCGCTTGGCACTCAGTGCAGCACTTCCTTTTCCACCATTATTAATTGCAACAACTGGGGAAAAGAAGCTTACATTCCTTTTCCTGTTTTATTAACATACTTTTACAAAGTTAACACAGGCAGTATTTTCAAACATTTGCAAACAAATTTTACCTGTTAATATTGCTATGCTCAATATTAAATAAATTTTTTCCAATATACCAACATTTCATTTTTTCATTATTTCCAATATTAAAATATGCCAATATTTTCCAATATTCAATACTCCAATACAGGTTACTGATATAGGTCGCACTTCAATATTTTAAGATATTGGATATTGAAATTGGGATTTAAATACCGCCCATCCCTAGATAGGACGTATTTTTTTATCTCCGCAACAAAAAACGGCACAATAGCTAATTATATTGGTTGATGAAACAAAATATATAAACATAGATCAACAAGAAAGAAATACATGAAGAATGAATTAAAAAATGTAAAAAAATAACACAAAAACAAAATTAACTAAAATTTTGGGTTCCATACCAAGTGCCGTTTGATGAATGATTTGAATATGTTGGACGAGGAGAAGAGGTCAAGGGAAGGATACGCTTAGGACAATATGTTAAATTGGAGGGGATTGGGTAAAACAGGGAACGCTGTGATAGGGAGAGCCGGAATTTCGGGATGTGTAGGAGATTGAAGTTTCGTGTGGTGCGAGATGAAGCATACCGAGATGAAGAAAGAAATCGTGTTGGGAGATAGGGGAGACTGTTATTACCGGGAGGTTTTTTTTATTAAATGCTTCCATTTGAACCTTCCCCAACCGGTAAATTATTCTAATAATAACAATTAGGCTTGTGCGATGACCGATTTTGGTCATCGATTTTCGGTGAAAAAATTTCATCGAAATGTTTCGATGACGATGGCTGTCATCGATCATCGTATAAAGTGTACACGATGATCTATGACTATCGATGAATATCGATTAATGTCGATGATCGATGAATGCCGATGTTCGATGAATTACGATGATCGATGACTCTCGATGAACTGTGTAGTAGAGATGAGCGATATATCGCTGTGATTGAATCACCGATACTGAAAAGTAGCAATCACAACCTGTGACTAAATAATCGAAATCACTGTGACTGTGAATTCGGTGAATTTAGCCGATTTAGCTCAGGCTGCTACTGCTGCTACCAACTGCACCAGTGCAACCAACGAATACAATGCTACCACTGCTACTGCGTATTTACTGTGATTGAACGTGATCGCTACTTCTGTATCGTCTACCACAAACTTGAGGAAAAACATGAATTCCAAACATCCCACTGTGGCCCTGCCATCGTCCTCAAGGCGCAATAGATGGGGTGCTTAAACTTTATACATACATTTTAGATGTAAGGCGTTCAAATGAATGGAAAAAAAGAAGAAAAATTAGTGATATAAGGATATCGATTATCCTCATCGATGGTTTTCATCGACTCATCGATATCAATGATCCGCATCAACTCATCGGCTCATCGGGATCGATGATTCTCATCGACATCGATGATTCGCATCGACTCAACGGCATCGATGATTCTCATCGACATCGATGGTCGATGACATTCATCGTCATCGATTACAGTCATCGCACCGCGATGACTAAAATCATCGTCGATGACTTCGATTAATCGACTCATCGCACAAGCCTAATAACAATCGTGGTGCATGTGTTGCAGAGAACCACACCCTGCCGCTACCCCTAGCGGTGGCTCGTAGAGTTCCACGTAGATGTAGTTATTCCTGGTTGGTGGACTCTGCTCCAGTGCTCGACGTCTCGTGCGAAGGTCAGTAGTCTCCCCTCTTCGGTCAAGGATCTCACCGCAGGTTCTCTCTCCTCATGCACCCCCTTACTTCCCCCTGATCCAGCTCCCCCTCCACCCGCTCCGCCAACCTCACACTCCGGTCCCGAAAGTGGAGGAATGGGGTTCTTGGAGGGGGGGGGGGTTGGGGTCGGGGGGAATCTCGGGACTGCGGTGGTGGTACCTTGTGGGGATGACCGGCGCCGGCTATCCGATCAGCAGGGAAGGCGCTGGCTGGCCACTGGGCAGGCGGCATTGCGATACATGGGTGAGGTGGTCGAAGGCCTGGGAAGGGACTTAAAATAGCATCGTGATTACATTCTTAGGCATCCTAATTAGGGTGGTAGGAGCGATATTTGTATGTGCACAGTTTTGCGTCCAAATTTGAATAAGTGTACCTACTTCTTAGTGATATCCAAACATCGGTGATTCTCAGCCGGTGTGCCACGACACACTGGTGTGCCGCCACGCTCATAAAAGAATCATAAAAGATCAATAATAAAAAAAATAATTTAAATTATTAAACTAATACATACTTTTAAATATTAATATTTTTGTTTTTAAAACGATAACTGTTTAAAACCAGTATAACTGCTGACAATTTAATATAAAATACCACAGTTTTTGTTCACTGTTGTTCCATCAGCATTTCCAAACCCCTCAAGTGTGCCTTGCTGTCAAAAAGTTTGAAAACCACTGCCATACATACGAGAAAAAATAAAGGAAATAGATTGAAGACCCGATAGGATTCAATTGTAATTTTTTTCCACGGACAATAATGGTTGGTGAGATCATTTCTATGAAATTCCCACCTTCACTAGGCAGAGAAGCCTTTATAGGTACATACTTGTGTTCAATAGCATACTATCATTACCAACCCTTTACTTCGCTTTAAATGTCCGGCGTGCCATTGTTTTCTTCGTGAATTAGAATCACGTAGTATTCATAAATTAATAAGCAGAGGTATCTTAACCAGTGTACTGCATGCTATCATGTTCGGTTAATGGTATTTAAAAAAAATTAAGTTTAACTAACCGCATGTTTGCCTACGCATTAATCTCCTAGCTTCCGGTTTGTCCGCTCATTGTTTTCCTGACCTGACTAATTTTTTGCCTGCACCAATGAACGAGCGAGTTTATAATTTGATTAAGGCGAGAACTGCCTGCCTCGTGTATAATCACCCCAAGCCAAACACCCTAGGGGTGGCTTGCACGGTTCTTAGTGCATTTAATGAATAGTGAAAATAAATGAATGTTATCGTTTTGTTTTTTGGTGATTCAACGCTATTTCAAGGCTTGATTGTGTAGCACATGAAATATATTTGTAATAACTCGATAACATATGTACAGATTTTCTACTCGATGCTAAATTATACATTCCATATTACTTTTAATGGTTGCAAACAAATATCAATATGTACTCCTAGACAAAAATTCGAAAAAAACATGTACAATTATACTTTTTGCCCAAATTGCGAATTCAGCCCGGAAAACTCAAATCATTATATGCTTTACTAAAGCCCAAAAATGTAAAATATAACTCTTTAATTATTTTTATTACTGCATGTAAGTAGAGTTCCACCACATAAACAGATTACTTAAATGAAATTTGTTCCTATTATTTCTTCGACATTCTTCGCTTGCGTCATCTGGTAGTGAAGCCTTCTCGGGCCTTCTGCCCACGTTATGATTTTACATTTTAATACGTTTTCTTTTAATCCTCCGGGTACTCTTCAAACCATTTAAGGCAGTTTGAGCGAGATACTTCCCAAGTCATAATGGAGACCATATTCGAATTTTATTTTTTGATTTCAGCATCTGTAAGAAGTGTGAAGTAAATATTGTAATACTAATGGCGCAAAAATATAGTTATATATGAGAAAAATTATCGGTAATTAAATTAATATACATATATGTCTCTAACTTGACTCATTTTCTCATGCTGTACGATGAAATTGTCTTCACAATTGAAGTTTTTTTGCGATTCTGTAAAGGTTACTGGGGTGAGTAATTGATTAATTTTTACAAACACTGGAGAAAACCAACTATCTACACACCGTAGTTTTTTTGGCGAAATCTATGTGTCAAAAATTCTTAATTTTTTCAATATTCTCCCTCTGGAGCGCACAGCCGTAAATGTAACGCAGCTAATATTTTTAGGCAAATTGCTCGAAAATTAATTCGACAAGGGTTTAAAACTTTGATATCATTAAAAGGATGGGAATTGTTTTCTTTAAAATGAGGTCAAACTTATTAAATTATAGATGAAGTGGTACTTCTCTCAAACTACCTTAAACGGTTCACGCTCCACTCCACCTCTAAAAATGTTCAGTAAATTTCACCAACTTCAGTGTACACCTGTGCGAGCGACCGCATTGGGCAAGACCGTGGAATTAGATTGCAGAACGGAGAGTCTTTATCGAGAAATAAGTAATAATTGTCTTTAATCAGTAATCACAAGAACATGGACGTGCCTTTCTAGTTAATGAAATAATTCTGGTGATATTACCTATTATAGTCCTTTATTGTCCGGCAAAATAATGAAATTTTCGGTGTCTCTCTCCTACGCTACACCTTGTCTTCTACTTGTGCTCATTTCTACAGCTGTAGGTGCGTGAGTTTACTAGAATAATGAATGTGTATGAGATTTTAAAGACTCTCGAAATTTTATATCAGCTTAACAGTGGCCTCCGTTGTAAGATAATTTTACCTGATGATGACGTGCCACGTCGAAACCCGGGTCGTTTGCAATAAATATATGTGGAATCACAAAGTTACGGCTTTTCATTCAATATAACAGTGGCCATTTGAAAAGAAAATACTGTATGTTAATTCCGATCAACGCTGAGTGATTTAGGAAAATTGATAGTACATTTAAGATTAGAGAGTTCTTAAGAGATAGCATATACAAATGTTCTTTCAGGCGGAGTTATTAATGCATATATTGAAGTTGAAGGCACACCAAAAATCACTCAAGGTGTTGTCACAGTTTCAATTTGGTTCCTAAATCTTATAACGCCTGTGGTGAAGTGGATATTTTTCTTGCATTTTCACCCCTTGCCACACAGCTTTGAGGTGGCTTATAGGTTGCTATGTAGATATAGATATTAGCATCAAATAGATATGTTGTAATAATGAAGATTAAATTATAGGATCGCGTGCAAAAGGTCGTTTAAGGCGGTGCTATCACTAATGAAGTTGAAATAGCATCAGGAGTTCCACAGGGGGTGTGCCATAGGTTCACTCTTGTTCCAAAAACTTATATAGCATGTGGTTTAGGGCATGTTTTCTTGAATACATGAAATACATCACGTATTTATGAGGATTTGGTTTGTGTGGAAGATAGAATGGGGAGGGATTCCTCCGGAATGCATCCCACATACTTCTGCCGGACGGTCGAGAGCAGCACGAGAGGGAGAGGTCGGCCATCAGAACAGGGGGATGTTGTGTGTGCGAGCGGAGGAGGAGAGGGAGGCGGGGTTGGGTTACTCTGGGGGCAGGTGCCTTTCGTGGAATTCCTCCTCCGCACTCTCTTCTGCCCCTCTCTCCCTGCCCCCCTCTCTGCTCCCCCCCCCTCTCGCCCCCGCCCGTCTGAAAACCCCGCTCTACACCTCCACCCGGGACCGCCTTGTTGGAATTCCTTTCCATCTCCTCCCCACTCTCCGGGTTTTAAAAATCCCTCCTCCTTCTCATCTCTTCCCAACTTTTTCACCCCACACACACACATACACTCACACCATTACTCCTTTTTCCTTTCTTCCGACCGCCCTCCCGGCAGGCAGGCCGTCGGAGGTGTGTGTCTGTGTGCTCGTTCCTTGGGTCCGTCTCTCAAGAGGATGGGTGGAGGTGGGGGTGTATGGGCTACGTGATTCCGGGGAGGGAAGAGGGTAGGAAGGCGCCGAAGGAAGGAGAGAGGCGACGGGTTCTCTTCTCTCTCTCTGTGTTCGACCCTGAATGAGAGAGGAGTGCTCCATTCTCATGCCTCTCTGTCTGTGTGTGCATGTCCCCCTCTGCCCCAAAACAACCAACCCCCTCCTTCGCCTATCTATTGCCTCCTTTCATCCTCTCTGCCTCTTTTCCATCCTCTATGCCCCGTCTGCATGCCCTATTTTAAATTACTAACTATAACTACTACGGCACTTCGGGTGTGCCACAAGGGAGTGCAATGGGGCCCCTTTGATTCTCAGTATTTTCCTGCGTCTATCGTCTGCCTCTATTCCTGCATCTCTGACCCTTTTCCATCTCATATGACCCATGTGCACGGCCTATTTAAATTAATACAGTTTACTGCTACAGGCTTTAGCATACATGTTGAATGAAAACATTCATACATGCTGCCTCGAGGATGGGGACCCTTCTTCTATCAGGGCTTAGATGGCAGAAGGGACAGTTTTGTCTCAATCTCGCCCAATAAAGACCTTTTATTATTATTGCTTATTATTATTATCAGTATATAGTATCCTGCGTCTTATCGCTTGCCTCTTCTCTTGCCTTTCTGCTTCTTTTCACATACTCAATTCTGCCTGTATGCACGCCTCAATTTAAAATAAGAACTAACCACTCTAGTGTCCTTAGTAGGCACATCGAGTGAACCACAAGTGATTGCGATAGGTACCCTTTACTTATTAATTTTTTTCAACTTTAGTTTTGATAGCTGATAAATAGTAGACTGCTTCACTTATCACGCACTCTTTCGAATTAGAGCCGAAACAAACACACGATCCCTCACCTCAGTTCTTCATACCTCCAAATTATCTTACATTTCTATAAAACAAATACATATTTCTTCTTAATACTTTTTCCAATAAGATCTCCTTTTCACCTTATCCAGAAAACATAGCCATTTTCTATCCTTCCTCGGTTACACAACATCCTCTACCGCGGTCTTCAACATACCCTCGCCCCTCAACATTTGCTCCATTCAGCAACTTCGTCTTAATTTGATTTCTTCAGGCACCTTTCTTAAGTCCTTCGCCAAATGAAAAACTTTCCTTGGTCTACCCAAGTAAGAAAATCGTTTCACCAGTACCTACTTCATGCCCGTCCTTCTACTCTTATGCTTAATTTAAAATATTTTTCTTGAAAACTCTTAACTCATGTCATCTTGTGGTTTTCTTCATTCCATATTTGTCGCTGTGATTCTAGAGGGCCTTCACTCCGCTGAAGTTCTTTAACTGACTGGCTGGTCAGCGGCAGCCAAACAACCCTACTAGTTATCCTCCTTGAACTCCTGTCTCACACTACATTCTTGAAATTAACACTTGCATAATCAGCAAAAATAGGTTATTTGCTGATGGCTTATTTGTATATATTATGTGAAACACAGGGTATATTCTCTTTTACTTGGGACTGCAAATATTTCGAAACGATGCAAATTTATTATTATTGTTAGTTATCAGGATAATCTATCGATTAATGTAGGCCCAAATATGAAAAATTCTCCAGGCTTTTTTATGCACAAAGCCCCATATTCTTAGACATTTCCTTTCTTCGTATCAACATGAGTAGGGAGGCCAAAGCCCATACCGGACTGTAGTGCCGAGGAAGTAAGTAAGTAAATATCATTATGCGTCCTGCCTCTTTTCATCCCGTCCATAACGCCTATATTCTCTCTTCCCCTTCCCCAGTTACCAAATATCCTCCCCTAATCACGGCCACGGCACTGCCCCTTCGACTTTTATAACCTGCTCCAGCCACCTACTCTGCGTCCTCCTAATCTCATCCGGAAGTTTCCTATTCTTGCCCACCATGCCAAACACATAGTTTGTCCTTCTCCACACCCAAATTTACAAAGCCAGCAGCCAATTCTCGTCATCTTTTCTCAGAGTCCACGTTTCTGCCCAACACAGCGCTATATGTACTTCATATTGGACTACATATAACCAACCTTTTCTCCTGGTGGTGAACGGTGCTTTCGCCAGCGCTATTGTTCTTCTAATATCTCTGCTACCATGCCTATTTCCTTCTGGAGTACTACCCTAGTAATTAAACTGCTCTACCTGCCCCAGTTTGTGCCCTCCAACTTTTATGACCAGCATTGCTTTCATTGTTCTTGATTATATAAATTTTCTTATGATTTATCTTCATTCCGCATTCCCCGCACTGATTTACTAATGCGTCTCTGGAATGATTGACATACCGATGCCTGGTCGTTTGCTGAATATACAAGGTTTCTATTTTTATTCCATTATCCTACTCCTCCCGTGCCTCTCTTATGATTTTGTTGGCATAAATGTTAAACATCAAAGGCAAAAACGGGCGGCCTTGCCTTACCCTGCGACCTATAACTCCCCACCTTGATTTTCCATCAGTCACCATTACCTGTATCTATATTCTGGCGTATATTATAAGTTTTGGATAAGTCTCCTATCTCACCGATCTACTAATATTCATGAGTATTTGCATTATTTTTCCCAATTAACTCTGTCAAATATATTTTTAAAATCCTGAAAGCAAGCAAAAACGTACTGATTACAGTCTATGTTTCTATCTGTAAGTTTTCTCATCACCGCAATCGCATCATGAGTTGCCCTATCCTTCCTGACGCAAACTTGTTATTGTCAAAGCAGTAATAATTTCTTGTCTCCAACCGTTTATTAATGATTCTGAGTAAAACTTTTGCAGCTTGTGAAATTAAACTTTAATTATTTACTCATCGAATTCTGAAACATTCATTTTCTTAGGGAAAGGTATTTAGGTAAAATTTTAGGAAATTCATTTAATGACACGGCCAATGTCTGGAGAGAAATTAACGAAAAATAACTTGGTGCACTAAATTAATTACGAAAAAAATCAAAACCAGAAGAAGGTAGGAATTTTGAAGTTACTGTGAAGTGCTAATTTTCCTGAAGTGCCCATGTCCTAAGAACATTTCGGTCGGCTTTGAAATATTTGGGTCCATCAAACTAGTGTTGAGTATGTGTCGTATGAATACCCGAGAGATATGCAATATGCATTACTGAGGTGCTTCTTAGGTGATACTGAAAGTATTTTACTCCTCCTATGCATGAGTTGATTTAATGATTGAAAACGATTGGAAACTATCACCCCATCAATGATTTTTCTTCCAACATTCCGTCAAATTTCAAAGTTTCAAATGTCATAATATGACTCACAATCCATCGGGAGCCAATCAGGTGATCAAAGAATGACGGGCAAGCAGCGTCGGTTCTGCCGTAGTTCCGGCAACGCAGGCTGTGTCGAGAGTTGAAAGATTAGAAACTCCTATGGAATCGCAGTGTGCCCGGGAGATCTCGCTACTGACACGTACCTTTTGGTATTCCATAATTTTGGTACATGTTACCATACCATTTTTGTGGTACCTATTGCCAATATATGTGTATAACTAGGCTAATCATACGTTCAGGTTTGGCTAGGACCGTCCCGGTTTGAAGGGTCTGTCCCGGTGTCCCGCCCGGTCGGCAAATATGTCCAGTTTGAAACTCAAAGGCCCCAGAATGTCTCCATTTGGGTCTGCTGTCCACTGAAAGGAGAAATGCGCAGCGACAAATTCACGTCGAAAATTGTGTAAATCAAGCACATTTCATCAAATTTAATCACGCATCCTCGATGGCCCTTCACTGAATGATTGATTTTTTAATTGGTTGAAGGGAAGAGTCCCTGTGATACAAGCCGAACTGAGCAAAGTTATTGTTCAGCTTTTCCCGGAGAGACCAGAGGAATTACTCGGCGGGGGTCAAGAAGGGTTCAATCACCCGACTTGTAGCGATATTTTGTAATTTCAATAAAAAAAATAAAATAACTGGTCACGATTAGTATGGCGTTTATAAAAAAGTTTTGATTTTATCCCAGTTTTAGTGACATCAAAACTAGATACGTCCCGGTTTTGAGAAATAAGAATATGCCAACCATATATATAACATTATAAATGGTAAGTATACCTAACTTAGTTTTCCCACATAGATTTATTACAACAAGACGACCTAGGTTTCGACGAAGCTCATCTTCATCAGGTGATGATGATAACGAGCTTCGTCGAAATCTTAGTCGTCTTGTTGTAATAAATCTATGTGGAACAACTAACAATAAGTTATACTTAGAATTATAATGCTAAGCAAATTCTTACGGCTTATATATAACCACGATTGCGCTTAATGAAATACAGGGATTGATGTACTGGCAAATAATGTTTTGTTTATATTACTCATGTTATTCATGGTGTTTTGGTAAACCTATTTCTATCCTTTGTAGCCCTGATGAAGATATAAACATATTATGAAAACGCTTACGAATTGGTTATGATTTGAATTTTTTTTCACAAAAACCACGACAGTATATTATGGAAGTTATCAATGTGGTCAAAACATAAGTGAATTTAGCTGAAGTTTTCACACGCGAATATTATCACAGCATATTGAATATTGACCGAATCCATCTAGCACTATGATTCTATTTTTTCATGCTCATGGTTTGATCAATCGTGGGATTTCGAAGTTCACCTTTTCCTTGTCGAGCGCAGCGCGGGGAACTCCGCTGCTTAGCCTAACAACACGTGCCAACTAGTTACCTTTTGAGTGCGGGTCGGCAAATGAATTCTTCGATGACCAGCAAATTACACGTCTGTTCGGGTTTCATCTACATCTACAAAATACACTGCAAGCCACCTCAGGGGTGTGTGGCAGGGGGTGAGTAATCACCAACATAAATTACACTATATCCTAAAGTTAGTGTAACTACGACTAATTATGCATCAGCATAAATCGCTAATGCTTGTCATGAGGCGAAGCCTCACAAGCATGCAACACTACACTACAGATGTCATCAAAATGGAGAGTGACCTCAATATACTTGCATTCTACAACTACACATATGGACAGGGACTCAAGACCCATGTAGAAAACATGCTAGGCGTGCTGTTAGTATGTACTAGGTAACAGATAAGGATTCAAGTATTAGGAGTACTACCACTACTAAGAGCTACACTACCTAACGACAAACCTAGATAAAAGTCTCATGGCAGCTATTATGGTCCCTTATCGTTCGTGGGAAAAATGACATCTTAAATCTATCCGTTCTGCAGTCTAGTTCCCTAATTTACTCTCATGATCTGATCTACCGTAGTATGTCGGATTTCGTAAAATATTATCAACGTCGTCAGAGAATAGTCCGGTTTGGAACTTACATAATAGATTTAGTCTAAATTTTGATCGACGGTCTGAAAGCTTTTCCCATCCCAGTTGCTGCAAAAGGTCAGTAACACTAACGAGATTATCATAACGGCCTTTAACATATCTTGCCGATCTTCGCTGCACGCGTTCTAACTCAGTTTCCAAGCCTATCTCATAAGGATCCCAAATACTGGCGGCATATTCTAAGTGGGGTCTAACGAGGGAGAAGTAGCTGATTTCCCTAACTTTATCGTCGCACTTGCCAAGTACTCTTTTAACAAATCCCAATTTACGATAAGCTTGACCGGTAATTTCTCGAATATGTTTACTCCACGATAGATCATTAGTCAGTTTAACTCCGAGGTACTTAACCGATTCTACGGTCTCTAATTTTATGTTTTCTCCAACTACATAATTTTATTCTCATAATATAATCCAGGGTTTATCACACTTTTTTTAACTCTCGCCCCCTTAAATGGGTTTTTATATCAAAATTTTCTTAGTCGCCCTCAAGAAATTTTAAACGAGAAATACGTTATTTTTCTTGTTGAAAATTTCACCTCAATATCTCACCCTCTTTAATTAATGAGATACTGATACTCGTATCTGATGCTTCTTAGATATAAATTCAGTATATTCGATGTTTTCAGGCTTAACCATGTAGAAATCCACTATCGCTGAAGTAAAAAAAACACAGTTTATGGGCAAAAGGTACCAGATGATGATGCCAATGCTTCGAAACTAGCTGTACCTATTAACTTATTCGTGGAAATATTCATTGCGTTTTTTACTTCAGCAGAAGCTTAATGTTTGAGGTTAGTAAATGTAAATTCAATGTCACCTCTTGAACATATTATATTAAATCTATTTCTTTCCTTGGTTCAATCCTATTTTTCTTTGTGAGGGAACTCAGATTTTAATCACATGAATTTTTCGCCCCATTGAGAATCCCTTATCCTTGGAATGTGAAAGGTATAACTTTCCTTGTCTATCGCAGTGCGGACAACTGCACTACCCAGCCTGACAAAACGTGCCAAATAGTTACCGCCGAGTGCCAGTTGGCGAATGAACCCCCATTCTCAAATCCACGGTGACCAGCAATTTTTCTTCCATTATTCCACGGGTCATTTGCTCCCACTTCTTTCCCGCAAGATGGAAGTTAAAGGAAGACAAATGGAGGGATGGAATAGTCTATTCGAAAAAGTGGAAAGGTCTTTCGTTTGGTCACGCCGACACTCTTTGCCATCGAGAGCAAATGTCACGCCTCATAGCGATACTTGTTGCGGTCCGGTCCCTTTCGAAAAACATTCGCCATACCTACCTTTCGCGTTACAGAGCAGAAAAGGGCGTTAGGGCTGACCCCATCAGGGTTATCCCCTCACTTGTATGCATGCGTACAACGCGTAGGCTGGTCGAGAGACGGACGGATGGCTCGGGGTTGTGTATGTGACCTAAAGGGGCCATTTTTTCCTTTTCCCGGTACTTTGCCGCTCGTTTTCATAATGGCCCTGAAAATGGACGCGACTGAAAAGGGACGATGACTCTCAAATGAGACACATGTTAACGGGCGTGAAGGAACATTATGTGCTTTTTGAAAAATATTAAAATGGGGAGCAAGGTGCTAGGGGAGCACGGTGACATGGGTATGGTTGTTTTTTTTGAGTAGGTGTGTGTAAGGTTTTTAAAACTTCCCCTCTTTTGGATGGAGTGCTGTTTTACTATCGCGCGTTCAGATAACCTGTTATTTCACTCGCTCCATGAGCCTTGGATGACGTTAATGGCCTCTTATTTTAATTTGTTCTCGTTATGAGATAACTGATGCCCGAGTCCATACTTTTCGGAACCTGTCCTCTCCTTCTCTTTGAAGGCCTAACGTGCTGGAAGAGATTATCCTGTCGAATTTATTCCGTTGTCTTCTAGATGTGCTTACAAATGCGAAGTAATACGGACTTGCTGCGAGAATAACTTAATCCTTCCGCTCAGGTTTAATGCAATCAAAACTCTCACAGTTAGAAAATGTGTACAAATATATGTAACCTGATAAAAGTAATACTACCTGTGCTGTGAATTGAACCAAATCCCTCGATTACACGCAGAAATACCCTGCTAAAAATTTCCTCACAAACTGTTCTGTAGAACGTAAGTAATTCTACGGAAATCGTCGTTCTTTCCGTAGAAAGAGTTCCTTTTCTAAGGAATTTTAAGAAGCTAGGGCTCATGTTCCGTTGAAATAATTTCGGTAGAATAAAATGTTCACCGCTATAAACTAATTCCGTACAATTTGTTCTGTAGAGCGTATGGAATTCTAAGGAAATCGTCGTTCTTTCCGTAGAAAGATTTACTTTTTGAAGGAATTATAAGGAACAAGGGCTCATGTATCATTCATGATGTATCTCCTAGTGATCGAGAGTTAATAATTAATAAATATAAGTTGTCTAAAGCCGCTACAAAGGAAGCGTTCAGGAAAGCATTCACGAATTTTAAAAGGAAAACACTTGTAGAGCAGTTACGGGATGACCCAAAAGCATTTTGGTCTTATGTTAGGGAAGTTCAAGGTAAAAGATCTACCGTTTGTTCGCTAAGAAACGATAATGGAGATGTGTTAACAAACAGTTCCGATAAAGCCAATTTATTAAATTCCTACTTTAAGAGCGTGTTCACCGAGTCATCTGAGAATTCATCCGTGGCGGTTGATAATCACTGCATACGAAAGATGCCTCCCCTTGATATTAGTGCTCACGGAATAGAAATTTTATTGAAATTGCTCAGTCCAAATAAGTCACCTGGTCCAGACAAAATCCCTTCTCGCGTGTATAAAGAACTAGCGTCAGAAATTGCCCCCTACTTGCAGCTAATATTCACAAAATCCATAAAGCAACACGGAGTACCAAATGACTGGAAAATTGCCAATGTAACGCCCATATTCAAAAGTGGAGACTAGGAACAGCCATGTAATTACAGACCGATATCTTGAACGTCCATTTCATGCAAAATCCTTGAACACATTGTTGTCAGCTCAGTATTGAAACACCTAGACACGCATAACTTGTTAATGAGAACTCAACACGGATTCAGGAAAGGTAGATCATGCGAAACTCAGTTAGCGCTGTTTGCCCACGATATATTAGTCTCCGGAGAGGACAACATTCCAGTGGACGCGATTTTTCTTGATTTCAAAAAAGCATTTGATAAAGTGCCCCACGGAAAGTTATTAGTAAAACTAAAATCATAGGGCCTAGACGATGATGTAATTTCCTGGATCAGAGAACTTTTGAGCGATCGCGTGCAAAGAGTAGTATTAGATGGCATAGCCTCCAACGAAGTTAGAGTCACTTCTGGCGTCCCTCAGGGTAGTGTCATAGGCCCACTCCTCTTCCTACTCTATATCAACGATATTGGTGAAATAATAGACAGTAAACTTCGATTATTTGCAGACGACGCTGTAGTATACAGAGAAATCCGTAGCAGTGAAGATGAGGATAAACTAGCGAACGACCTTACTGCAATCCAAGCATGGTGCGATGCGTGGCAGCTAGAGTTAAATTTGAAAAAATGCGTAGTAATGAAATTCTGGGGGAAAAATAACTCCCCACAACAGAGCTATTTCATTCAGGATACCCAATTAGAGACGGTAGAATCCGTAAAATATCTCGGAGTTAGGCTCAATAATGATCTATCGTGGAATAAACATATTCGGGAAATAACAGGTCAAGCTAATCGTAAATTGGGATTTGTTAAAAGAATTCTAGGCAAGTGCGACGACAAAGTGAGAGAAATAAGCTACTTCTCCCTCGTTAGACCCCATTTAGAATATGCTTCCAGTGTTTGGGATCCTCATGAAACAGACTTAAAAACAGAGTTAGAACGTGTACAGAGAAGAGCAGCCAGGTACGTGAAAAGCCGTTACGATAATCTAGTTAGTTTTACTGACCTCTTAGAACAACTCGGATGGGAATCACTGTCAGACCGTAGATTGAAAACAAGACTAAATCTATTATGTAAATTCAAGAGTAGTTTATTTTCCGACGAAGTTGATCATATTTTACGACCGCCAACGTACTATGGTAGATTAGATCATAAAAATAAAATAAGAGAGATAGACTGTAGAACAGATAGATTTAAAATGTCGTTTTTTCCGCGAGCGATAAGAGACTATAACGGCTGTGTAAGGACTTAGAAATAGATTAGTTGACTGGTAGTGTAGCTTACTAACTTATGTATTTCTTAAAGCATGTTTACGGAGTTTTATGGTGTTTCTTACAGCATGTTTAGCATGTTCTAGCTTCATAGGCAGATTGCCCTCTTAAGTAGCATGTAGAATATTATGTGTCATCGTACATGTGTGGCGTGCATGTGGGGATTCTCTTGCATGCTGCATGATGATTTTTAGTCAATGATGGAATTGGTTAGTATCCTTAATATTCATGACCGTGCGGTGTGCATGTGGCGGTCCGCTTGCATGCTGCATTTTGGTGACTTGTCACCCCCTGCCAAACACCCTAGAAGTGGCTCGCAGGGTAATATGTAGATGTAGATGTTCCGTAGAAATAATTTCGGTAGAATAAAATGTACATCGCTGCAAACTAGTTCCGTACAATCTGATCTGTAGAGCGTAACGAATTCTACGGAAATCGTGGTTCTTTCCGAAGAACAAGCTCCTTTTCTATGGATTTATACTGAGCATTAGTGCACATAATCAACGGAAACTCTACGACATTCTGAGCGACTGCTTTGACGGTTTTGATATTGAATTCACTTCACTTCCCTAAAGCAAGCTCATAATGTCATATAATGAACGAAAATAAAGCCATATGAATGTATTTGGAAATAAATATCTCTGTAGGCAGGATGCAATGCACACGCTTTGGCATATGTAGAATGGTTATTTGGTTAATTATATTTTGGAGGTTTTGCAATCTGAAAACATCGAAATCTCATATACTAACCTAAATAAATCCGACCAGACCTTGAATTGTTTAATCAGGGCTGCAGTAAAACGAGTACAACAAATCTGGCCGCATTTTGACTTCAGAATCTGGACGGCAGAAACATTTTCGTAATGATATCAACAATATCTACACTACAGCTTTCATCAAAGTTTTAGGCTAAAGACAATGGGAGATACTGCCAAATACAGAAACGCAGACTAGGCCCTCGTGCAATGATCTCTCTCTGGACCTGTTTATTGAAATAATCATCCTTGTATTCACAGTATTTCATTCATTCCAGACCGCTAACTGGATGCATCAGGTAAATCTTCGTAAAAATGCTCTTCGAATCAGAAATCGGTAGACGAGTGGGAAGAATGCCCGACTCCCATTCAGAATATTTAAAGTTTATGGCCGATTCGAATCTCCCAAGTGGGGAAAACTTTTGGATCGTTTTCCTACGTTCATTTGCAAACATTTTTTAACATTGCGTTATAAACTCCTAATCCACAGAACTGCGTTTTTTTTCAAAACATTTAAAATCAAAATTTAAAACATTTTGTCCCATACGTAATCAGACCTGCAGGGAATTCTACAGAATTCCTTAAAAAGGTTTTTCAATATTTTAAGGAATCTCTTCAGAACTGCCTAGGGAATTCTGTAGAATATTTTTTAAGAAATGTGTACAGAATTTTCTAGCAGAGTACGCAAAGTAATCGGCGTAAATCCGGTGATATTTATTAGATTCCTAGTCCAGGCGATTTATCTATCATTATAAATTCCTCGTCCCGCGAACTCTGCGCACCTAGCATATTTTCATGGAGTTACTGTCAATGATTCCATCCTGCAAATTCAGACTTGCCCTTAATCCCTCCAAGCATTCGAGTTTAAGCCGATGTTTCACTGTTAAAGTTTCCTGGCAAAGATTTTGCCAAATAAAAAGATTTGTCAAAACACTTTAAATCCACGTCAGACGTCCGACACTGTCGTCAAATTCTACAGCAAATGATATGCAGTTTTGGAATCGGCTGCCAACTGTCGCTGTAATGAGTATTCAATTCTTAGCGCAAGAAATAGTAAACTTTAAGTATAAACATTTGAATCGTAAAGTACATAATAGTTGCCCAAGGACCTACTAATTGTAACCTTGCTGTAGGCAGCGTGAGTTATCATGTATTTACAAGGAAAAGAATTTCATGGGAAACATTTCGGAGGAGCAACAAATGGTTATGATATTTCTGGGATTTATTATAATTGAAATTCTTATGACGGTCCACAGCTTTATCAGCTTAACCATCTGGCCCCTGATTCACCATTTAGTCATATTTCATTTGGAGTATCTTCTATTTTTTATTTGAATTGCCAAAACTCACCCAAAACATGCTTCAACCGACTCAAAACAGCTATGTTAACCATTGTGGTCAAAGTGCGCCACGTATAACTTATCTTCAATGTTATTGGTAACTCGGTCGACAAATTAGTATCACCTTTTTACCAGTTTAATTATACTTCTTTAGCTAAACATTTTAGAGGAAGCAATAATTAAAACTTTGTAATGTTCCACACTGTTTTTATTACTGGTACAAGCCTGATCGGTTTCAATATTAACACATCATCATCAGAGGCTAACACTTAAGCTTCTGATGATGATGTGTTAACATTGAAACCGGTCAGGCTTGTACCATTAATAAAAACAGTGTGGAACATTACAAAGTTTTAATTAAAGCATCATGTCGAAATTCCACAAAGTCAACCCTTCAACCATCTTGTATATTTTAGAGGGAATTTTGATAAAAGTTTAGTCCCCTCAAATTGTTTGATCGAATTTTTGGTCGTAAACGTTTGTTCATAATTCATAGTTCATTGAATCTCCTCTCATTTTGTAGGCCAGGGAACGAGGTCATAACCCATGTGACGCTGAGTTTTTTCGTGAACATTCATGCCCTGCCACACACCCTTCCGGAGGTTTGAAGGGTACCTACTTCGTGGACGTGGATGCAAGTTCAGAGATGGGAAACTCCGAAGGGAACGAAGCCGACACGGGTCAGTTGAATGAAAATTAATATCTGCTCCTTGTTCTCGTGACGTTCTCATGGGAGCGAGGAGAATATAATGAGTACCTTGTCGATTCGCGGTTCAGGGCCGCGTTGGTAGAGCGGATCGCTTCGGGCGATGGCCTGGCGGCCGTTTCATTTCAAGGAGCTTTACAATCATCCCATTATTTTTTTTAACGCTTGGGAGATGTGTTGTTTTGGCCAAATGATATGCCAATCGTGGACTAGATCGCACCTTTACGGAAACGAACCTAATTTCGGATCGCGTGCGTTAGAGCCTGTGTAAAATCCCGATCACAAGTAAAATTCCGCGGTGATTTGCTTAGGGAAAAACGAACTTCCTGAAGGTGGTTGGAGTGATTTTAATCTGCGCAGAAATTCACGTGAAACTTTGCATACGTGTTCTCATTAGTGATATCCCATTATTGGTTATTTGGCAATTCAAAGTTATTTTAACATGTAGTCTTATGGCAGTTGACATATATTTCGAAATAATTCGATTATATTTGCACATATTTTCTTCTAAACACGATATAACACATTCCTAATTATTATAACTGTTGCTAAAAAATATCAAGGTGCCACGAAAAGTCAAAAATTCGAAAAGAACATATTTCAATGTAATTTCCTCTAAATTTCGTACACCTCGGAAACTCTGGTCATAACATGCTTTAATTAAGGAAAAAGTTTTGAAATACAATTCTTTTATGATTCTCATTTTTTCCTGTATGGTGAGTTCCAACGCATAAACGGATGCATTTAAATGAAATGTGGTCCAATGATTTTTATCGAATTACTTAAAAATTATAAATATATGTTCACTTAATGATTCTCAGTTACCACTTCAGCCACCTTAATAGTAGGATGCTTGTTACGCTGTAAATTTTCTCGCCCGCAATGAATTCTTTCTGCTACTTTTCTTCACGGGTATTTAAATGCTATTATTTCTCGGGATTATTTGGACCGAAGGCTTCCGCAGTGGTAGGTAAACATGCTGGAGCTAGCTTTTCCGGAACAGCTTCGACTTGAAGACGCCACCTGTAACGAAGGAGAAACTGTAGATATGAAAATTGACCAACGCAGCTGTTCTGGAAAAAACTAGCTCCAACATTTCTTGGGATTGTTCTCCAAAGAAACTGTCATTAATCTACATCTACGAAGCACCGCGCTTGCTACCTCCTGGGTGTGTGGCACGGGTTGACTCCACACCAGGCATGCAATACTGCTTACAGTTCAATATCAAGCCCGCCAAGTTCCCACGGCTGCCAGGCACAGAGCAAAAAGCAGTCGGGGGAGGAATGCACAAACAAATCCGATACTAGGAGTGTGACGGGTTGGCGAACGGAATCGAGAAAACTGTACGAAGGAGTAGAGCTTAAGATTTGAGTGTTTTTTACTTAAAGGAATGAAGTAGAAGAATAATCTTAGAAAGTTTTATGTTCTAGCACCAACCCTTTTTTCTACTAGAAACAAACGAAAATGGCTTCGCGCTCAACATCAGCCATTTTTGGACTGCATATTCTCCTTTGGAGGAGTTATTAAAAATATGTAGCTTAGAGAACATAAAGATATGCTAAAGTACAACATATATTTAAAAGTAGAAGCTTGAGATATTTCTAAAAAGAGATTTGTCATGTGTAAACTAACGGGTTATTGAATAATATTTTAAGTTAGCTCTCCCATTTTTTAGTGTTTCCAGGGGAACATTTCGGAAACAATTTAGTCAAAAAACAGTTTTTTGTAGGAAAAAATGTTGAATTCAGGTTCAATTTCGATAATAAAGGAATTTAAAAGGAAAATGAAAGGAAATATTTTCCATTTTGTGTAGAATGGTTTGGTTTCAATATCTCTCCTCTGTCATCGTTAGATCTTGAGTTGTTAAGAATAGAGCAAACATAAAAATTCTAAAAAATGGATATACCGTCTTAGAGAAGTGGCTGCCGCGAGAGAGTGAAGAGGGATAAAATTTTTAAAATCAATACATTCAACTGCCAAAACATGCGTACAAAATATTGATTAAAAAAAATGACCATGCAACCAATTGATTTTACATTGGATAATTTGATAAGCAATGACTCCACTACTAATTTTGTCCATTGAATAGAAATATATGTTTCAAAATAACAATAGAGAATCATCGATTCGAAATGAATAAGGTGACATGTTTATTACAAGCGATAAATAATTCATGTACTCTCAGTCGTAACAAATGTTATGACCAACCATCAAAAATTACTACAATAATTCTCTACAGACTTGAAAGAAGCTTGACATTTTTCTTACAAGAGATATATGTCATGAACTCATGTGTAAACTAACGGGTTATTGAATAATATTTTATAGTTAACTCTCCCGTTTTTTTAGTGTTTGCACAGCACTGCCACAATGAGAAAAATTCAAATTACACATTGCCTGCGACCACATTTTCCAATTGTGTATTAGAATAAACCATTATTAAACTGATTTCGTTTGCACACAATTAGTTGACTCTGGGTTTTCTCCATCCGTCGATCATAACATCCACTGGAAAATTCAGCGGGGATGTAGTAAACTTATTGTTCTGCTTTTGAATCACCGAAAAAGGATCTGAACTGTGTGTCACATATGTTCTCACTTCAGCTTTATTCGTCCCTGCAACGATTGCGATGGTCCTTAACGCAAGGTTCACCTTTGTCGGTGACGCTACCAGTCTAGTTCTCGAAATCCATCCTACCCCCCGTGACGATACACTCAAAATCTGGATCTACGAAAGGAATTTCGATGTACCTCCCTTGCCATTGTGTCTTCAGTGGCTCAGCTGGTTCCCTATGCCAAAGTCGGTCAGGGCAAACTGGCAGATCTTTGTTCGGCATTAACACGGTGTGGACGTCGCTCATCTTGAACTTCGCTTGGCTTCTGTCGAACACGATTGGCGCTTTGCCTTGTTGAAGGTAATCCATGACACCACTTATGTCATACGGCTCCAACTTACCTCTGACAGTCGAGAAGCACACCGTGAAGACGTGGTAGAAGGTCTCTTCTGCTTCCCCAAGTCCTTTCGCATCGTCCCGCTGCAATTTCTGTACGCACTCCACATTGACGCGAAGTCGGTGCAAGAAAACAAGTAAAGGACGTCAAAGTCCATAAGACCTGTATCACTTATATAAAAGTGTGAATCCTCGGGAAACGAGCTGTCCGCACAAAAAAAGGAACCCAGTGTGTCACCCAAGAGGTCCCAGAAGCGACTCCAATCTGCAGAGGAATTATTGGTGAGTAGTTTCGACCCCCGGTTACCTCGGACGGAGTAGTTGTCCAGCTTTATCGCCTTTTGACGAGGATGGACCATCAGTGGATGTGTTGTCATCGTTCGCTAGGTGAAAAGTGCTAGCAGGAGCAAAACTAACCGCATCTCGGCGCCTTGGAAAAACACTCCTCAACGTTAGGAAATGGGAGAGGTACCTCCAACAACGTCTATGGTGTTTTAACAGTTTTTACCTCCGACTCAAACCCAAAAATACCCATTGATAAGATAGAGATAAAAATTAAGAGATAACGTTAGATCGCTAAGTAAGCAAAGATAGAACGAATAACATGCACCTTGCGTCTAACAGGTAAACATGAAAAAAATGAAGTCATTTTGGATGATTTTAAAAATTATAGACGATTACCCTCATTGGAATGCATGGAGCAAACAATAATTCGGATTGATGACTGCTGAAGTTGTACAAGAGAGGGGTTCTTACTGCTGGAATCGTTGTTTTTTAAGGAAATGTTTACTCAATTAGTAGTGCCGAGCTATGCCAAATTATCTGGTGACTGGCCCATCGCGCTTAGTGGTGAAGGTTTTGGAAACTGCACTTTTCAATAACTCGATTACTGATTTGATTGTATCGTATATGTTTAATTCATGGCATGCAATGGATATTTGGATTTTGGAGCCCTTGAAGCACCCCTACAGAACACTATGTCATCAGGCACTGTCATTCACCCTTTCAGGAGTTTCTACCTGCCTTGCACTTAAGAATGGCTCTTTAATAGATCAAAATAACAATAATGCTATTTTCTGAAGAAATTAAGCAAGATAAACTTTTCCTCTATTGAATTCATCCGATAATTTATGAATGATAACCCCATTAATACTGGTGAAATGGTATGAGGTGTTGTGTTTTCTAAGCTTAAAATCCAAATTTTTCTCCGTTGCACTTTGAGAATATGTTACAGATAATTATATAATTTATGTAGTTTTAAATCACAAAACTGCTTACACTCACTCTATGGTACCCGCTTCTGCCAGTTGAGGTGACACCTTTATTTCATTGAGTAAAACGCTTAGAGTATGATTGAAATAAAATTTTATTCGTATTATTTTGATGAAGATAATATTGTGATGCCGGGAGGAAATAAATACAAAGAAAGGCAATCTTGGGCAAAGGCTGAGTCCCAATCCGCCTACTCGTCCGCTAATCTTGTTTTGCGGCTTTGATGCTGGTAGATACTGTACTCGGTTCGTCCTTATTAGAGGAGTGAACTTTGATTCATGGAACTTTGCATGATCTCTCTTTGCAAACGGGTGATTATATGGGCCATTTCCCAACATGGGAAGCCCAAGTGAGTGAGATCCGTACGCCTCTTGACTAAATTAATCATAGTGATTTGAGTTCTAGTGATCATTTTCTTCAATTGAGTACGAAAGTCATCAAGATGCCAAGGATTTCGTGAAAGCTTCGATGAATTTTTGTTCGCACTTGCTTCTGCAAATTTTGCTTGAGATTGACGTTCAATATGATCGATTCACGGGCATGAACCGAATAAAATAAATCATGATTTTTATTCAAATCGTTAACAGTGAATGATTTGATTTTTAATTAAAATCGTTGCTAATGAATGATTTACATGGAGAATTGAATGATTGAAAAATGCCTTTAATTCAATTTGTTCAAAATGAACGATTTACTTGGAAAATGTAGTTGGAAGATTCGAGCAAAGATTTGAGGATTTTGCGAAACTGAGAATCATGAACAATAACGAATTCTCGAGAGGGTTGGTCTATGCTTCCCTTAAAAAGAAAGAATGGTGGTGGTATGTTCGTAATTTATAAACAATTAGGAAATTGCTATTGCGTTGAATTTATTTTGACCTGCAATTGGGATATATATTTGAATTTAACTTGAAGAACTGGTATCAGAAAATAAGTACACGCGGATTCCCTCTAACAGGATTTTTAAAGAGATATATCCAGATAACATGTATATGTTTAATGTGTTGAGCTGCGAATAGATAATGTGCCAAGACAACAGATTTCAAAGCAATCCCAAAGCAAATATAATGTAGAAAAGGACACAACCACAAATATATAATTTCCGTCAATTTCTGGCTATAAAGAAATTACATACATTACATTTTTCCTTGAAGTCCACTAGCCATGGCTTGTAAACTGCAGTTATACTTACATCTACATCTACAAAATACCCTCCAAGCCATCTCAGGGGTGTGTGACAGGGGGTAAGTATTCACCAACATGCATTACACTAAACCCTAAAGTTAGTGTAACTACGACTAATTATGCATTAGCATGAATCGCTAATGCGTGTCACGAGGCGAAGCCTCACAAGCATGCTATACAACAGATATGCTCCCAATGGAGAGGGATGGTTATTATATATGTATTTTGCAACTACATAAATGGATAGAGATTCAAGAGTTATACTGAAAACATGCACGGCGTGCTGTTAGTACTAGGTAACAGATAAGGATTCAAGTATTAGGAGTACTACTACTACTAAGAGCTACACTACCTAACGACAAACCTAGATAAAAGTCTCATTGGCAGCTGTTATGGTCCCTTATCTTTCGTGGGAAAAATGACATTTTAAATCTGTCCGTTCTGCGGTCTAGTTCCCTAATTTTATTCTCATGATCGGATCTACCGTAGTATGTCGGATTTCGTAAAATATTATCAACGTCGTTAGAAAATAGACCGGTTTGGAACTTACATAATAGATTGAGTCTAAATTTTAATCGACGGTCTGAAAGCGTTTCCCATCCCAGTTACTGCAAAAGGTCAGTAACACTAACGATAATATTATAACGACCTTGAACGTATCTTTCCGATCTTCGCTGCACGCGTTCTTACTTAAGCAAACATTTGGGGCATTGAAAGAAGGTTTATATTTTTTATTTGTATTTTTATTTATTTAATATCATCCTGAAAAGTTTCAAGAGCCTTTTACATCAGGCGTTCTAACTAACAACAATGAACAAGCACAAAGAACCATGCCCTGGGAGGTTAAAAAAAGCCTCCTCAGGGCGGGATTCGAACCCGCGACCTTCGGGTTAACAGGCGTGGACGTTGCCCCACCGCCACCGAGGCCGGCAAAAGGTGCTCGGTGATTCTAAAGGTATTTTATTTAAGGTATCATATAACAGAAATGAAAAAAATATTTCTTCTGCATCTGGTCAGTCATCATTAGAATACGCACTAACCATGGTAGGAGGGCCGATTCGCTTCATAAAAAGGGGAAGAAACCATTCCACAAATGTGACTGTGGAGAAGAAACATTCGGGCACATGATAGAAAAATGCAATATAAGGGCATATGATGGGAATTTCTCCGATTCTCTGATGGCACCTGACGCCGTGAAGGACTACTTTGTTGTTTAGATATTTCTATAGAATTGTTTACGCGACTCTCATGTACTACTACTACTTACTACTTCCTCGGCGCTACAGCCCGGTATGGGCTTTGGCCTCCCTTCTCATGTGCTCTTATGTACTCCTCATACTAAATATGTTTTGTAATCTTTTATAAAATCTAATTTATTCTTTTGTATAAAACCATGCGATGAATAAATAAATCATTTCTTCGGCATTTTTTTTTTCAGCTTTAGTAATACGGGAAATCAAAGGTTACCAATCATGCCGATGGGCTTACGCTTACTTAATGGGTTTTGGATTTGGATCAACCCAGTAAATCGTACATTGCCGTATTTTCATGCTTGATGAAATACGTGAAGAACCTAATCATTACTATGAACCAAATCACGCGAGCCGAATCATCAACATGAATCGAAAATCCCTTCTTTAGCATGTAGTCCTAATGGCAGGGCTGGTAAATGAGGGGATGTAACCTAATTGCCTTGATCAGCTTTTCGATGCTCTGACCATCAGTACTTTTCAAAAAATTGCACCCAAGGCTTAAAGCTAAGTTATGTGCCAAGTGAACTGGAAGACTGAAAGAACTGGAAGCAATTGACTGCTCTTCAGTCGCTTATTTCCAAGAAACTCGGGGATCTTTGAATACTGGAAAGCGTCGTTATTGGACCCTGAGAAAGTTGATGAACCACCCTAGGATACCTGTCAAGGAGGGGAAAATGATAATAAACCTAATGGAAAAACGCTGCGGGTGAAGAGTGTTAAGGGGAAGTTATTAATTATGGTTTCCCACAGTGGCAACTAAACACTAGTTGCGCGGAGTATTCTACACTTATACTAAGGTCGAGCGCCGACTAAGGCCAGTTCAGCGGACGTTAGCTCACCAGGTAGAGAAGAGTTGTCAATCAAAAATATACCCTATATTTATTGTAGGAATATTTTTAGTGTCAAGCATAAGGCCGGATTTATTCTTTATTTAATGATTCTACAGCTGTTAGAAGCCAGTTTCACGCTATCAAATTCAACGTCAAACTTTGCTGAAGACTTCTTGAACAAGCTTACTTTAATGGACATGACGTCATTTGAAATACCATGACGGTGGACATACTGTCTTTAATGCTCTTGACAGTCTTCGTTACCATCAACTTCCTCTTGTCTTCAACAGTTCATTCTCTTGGACGTTGATTGATCTTGAAGCTCATTGACCACTCGGCCACTAGCATATCAAAAAAGACCACTCCAGTACGAAAAGTCAGCAATCTGCCTCAAACTTCCACGGGGGAAGTGAGCATAAATACTTACGGCTCGTGATCATCTCGAAGTCGTGAACACTGTCGATTTTGGAATCATATCCTGTTTATGAAAGGTGGTCTTCAACTCAACACTCGCCAATATTTGCAGATCATTGTCGGTGGGGCGTAACTTTTGAAAAACAACAGCGCTCAATCTCATTTATTATCGCATTTACAAAGTATTCTTTAAATTAATCCTATCTATTTGTCAGCAAACAAGGACAACGCAAAGCAAACATAACGGCAAAGTTCAGCACCATCATCTTTTGGAGAGCAATGGTAATTAGTGGATGTGTGATCAGTGAACGTCAATTGGGATTTTACAGATAGTAGTAAGCAAAATAATGGCATCTCTCCGAATTGTAAAGACACTTCTGAAAGTGCCACAGTTGAAGTGGCATCTAAAATTACTTCTCAGGTGTACGGATATATTCGCAGACGTTCTGGTATGGGCCGTCTCTCTGTAATTCCATTTAATAATGATAGTGAGCTGTAAATCTCCTTTGATATTTCCCTACGATAGTAAATTATCATAGCAATTCCCATATCCATATTTCTTTAGCCCACAGACACGATAAATTAAGAAAGATATATAAGATAACAGCTAAGCTTTAAAATTAGTTCATCAAACACAAGAAATTCCTAAAAACAGAGCCACACAGTGATCCCACATTAGAAATTTCACTTCTCATCCATCTCCTCATTCAATGCCTCTTTTAAAGGCAATGATCGGTTGGCGTTGAATTGGAAAATTTTGTTGGAGTAAAAGGATTTGCTGATAATGGTGTGGAGTGGCGAGTTACAGCAAACCTATCTTCGGAGGTAATGAATGGTGATACATGTTTCCGTAGATACAAGGCGAGGCTCATCTAGTATTTTGGAATGTAAAACAATCCGCAAAGGTTACTTTGTTCATCCATGATAGAAAATAACTTACTTTCAATCTACAAAATTAATTTTGATACGACCCGGGTTTCAGCAACTTACACTTCGTGCCATCTTCAGGAACGTTCACCTGAAGATGGCACGAAGTGTAAGTTGCTGAAAACCGGGTCGTATCAAAACAAATTGTGTGGATTGAAACTAAGTTAATTTCTATCATGGATGTTACCAACTTCCACAAAGTTAAGCCGGAAACGATTACTTATGTTACATTATTCAAATTATCTTAGTGCAGAAAACTTCTTCGTAAACGTCGGAAACCCGCATTCGGTTTTCAGATAACATTTAAAGTCTCAGGGAAACCATTTACTAATATTCTTTAAGGTTTTAAATAATCTCATCGGGAGCACATTGGTAGAAATCAGGGAATGTTATAAATTGCTGTTTCATCAAAAAAATATCTCCAGTGATTTGTGAACAAGCTGCTTTTATTTACACATCCCGAAGGAAAAAATACCATATCTTCTTTCGCAAAACTACTTACAAAGTGCCAATGAAACGTCAAAGTCTTTTTTTCTTTCTGTTGGTAATGAAATACTGCACATACAAGATGAATTTGAAAATAGCTTCAGTACCACCAGTTGTAAACTTCAAAAGTAATTTTTTTCGAATATTCCACGAAGTATCAGAAATCTATAATGGTTGTTTTGCGATGCTTACATAATCGGATGTCTCATCAATTTACTGGCCATAAACCCCAATACCAATTCATTTCGAAGGCAGCCTCTAAGGTATACACGCTCAGAGCCATATACCTACTGAAATATTATGCCTAAATGGGATAAAGGCATCAGTCCTTGCATCGGCCACGTCTATCCAAAACGCATGGCGGAATGTTTGTTGTAGTGGTTTCACTCTCTTTTTCTTCCCTTCCTCCTGTGACGCCACAATAACCTCCCAACATAAAGAAGGGAAATCTTACGAATAGCCCATCTGGGCTTTTCCTCCTAGGTGTCACCTCTAAATGCCAAACCTCATAGCCGTAACCGGAACAGCCTTTCACATTAAGGCCCACCGTTGTCACGGTGTGGACGTCGCTCATGCTGAACTCCGCTCTACTCCTGTCGAACACTATCGGTGCACTTCCTTCTAAAATGTAGTCTGGGACACGTCTAACGTTCCTAGGCTCCACTTTCTTTTCGGCGGACGAGTAGCACACCGTGTAGACGTGGAAGAACGTCTGTTCACCGGACACCGATACTTGTAAATCGCCTCTCTCCAATTTCTGCACGCATTCGACGTCGAGCCGGTGTCGGTGCGAGAAAGCAAGGTAGAGATCTTTCCAGTCAACATATTCATTGACCTGGTAAGTGCAGTGTACGTCCTCGGGAAATGAGCTCTCCTTGCAGATGAACTCCTCGGTTGTGTTCTTTACCGTGGCCCACAAACTACTAAAATCTTGACGGGTAGCATCCGGGAGCTGTTTAGACGTTTGGTCATCGCGGATGGTCGAGTAGTCCAGATTGATCGTCTGCCGCAGAGCACTTGTCGGTGTCGACTGCATGGCCGATGTCCACACTATAACAAGAACTAGGACAGTCCGTGGAAATCCCATCTCGTCACTATGGAACCACTAATGGAACTGAAACAATTGGGAGATTCCTCTCGAGGTTTTTAGTGTTTGTTTCTTCCACCAGGCCACCAAAAAATGCTTGCTTAGCTGATAAGATAAAGACTAAATCCTCTGGTGTCACCAAGTATCTAGTTACCGTTGCGGAGAGCTTCATAAAATGTCTCTCTCCACGCATATTATTTTTAGTTTAATATATCATCTTGGCATAACCTATGGTCAGTAAATTACATATTTTACATATTCTATTGTTTATGGATACGTTATTGTCATTGAAGCGAGGTGGAATGCTTGTGGCTCTAGTTACGTATACTCCATGAGAAAGTTTTCTTGCCCAATGCTGAGTTGTCAATTTCGTTGGAGCATTTCTTATATATACCTCAGTTTTTGAATGCCCTTATTAAATAAAATGTGGTCAATCTGATGTGTCATCACTAAATATCCATGCGTAGTAATTTTAATAATTATCCGACGTTCAGCCGTTTTCTTACACGGGGAGAGTTCTCAATCGATAAGGACGCAGTTTAAAAACATTAGAAAAATAAATTTTTAACCAAAAGAAGAAGTGCTCGATAATTTGAAGAAGTTTATAACAATATTGTTAAGTAATTTTAGGGATTATTTTAGGAATTTTTAACAACAGGAGCTGCCTTTCGTTTGTTTATGTCTTATAGTCTTTTTATTTCCATCTTTTTGACCTTGGTAGAACAGTAAGGGAGGGGCATATGCGGAAGGTGAAGAAAAACTGAGTGGGTAGATATGGCCCTGTTCATGTAAATATCCGGAGGACTTTAACTGTTCTCTATTTAATCGTAGGTCAACAGGTAGATGACCTAGTTATACTAGTGTGTACTACATGTTGTTGCAGGCACATAGATCCATCCTTATTATTCTTATTTCTTATCTTTCGTGAGATTAGCAACATTCTGAGATAGAACATATTTATCCAATATTACGCCGAATAACGGCATGCACATAAGACAATGGTTTCGTCACTTGATGGTCGGCCTCACATGTCTTTGAAACAACTCGCCAAAATTTAACTAAATATTTCCCTCATCGGCTCATCCACAGCAATAAAAAATGCCAACCGTGCATCACTTAACATATTTTATTCTAATTATAGCATGAAATAGAATAATTGGACGAGTTGTGCGAATACGTCACAGGGTCACGTGACAATAACACTCAGAGCAGGTTGTGGAATATCAAAATGAGACATACCCTATGGGAGCCCATGTCCTCTTATTGAAGTCGTTTCCTCAAGCCTCTGCTTGATTTTCAGTGAGGCGTCACGGGTTCGAGAGGGCAAGAGTCAGTGTGTATTATCTTTTACTGAAGGCAGTTTGCGTGTGTCTGGTGAGAATACAATGAAATTTATGTATTTAACGTTGATGTTGCATTCATTTATTTCCATACATTAGTTTGGTGATGACATGTGTGTATTTTATTCTTTATTGTATGTCGAAAGTTCTAGATACTTGCGAACTAAGTGAGAAGGCCGTGGACTTGTGTGTTACCACGTTTCAATACGAGCTATTAGTCCAAGAAACAGAGAAAAAATTTCGATTTCAGGGATGTAATTTAGGAATGGATGGAACCCGTTTTACGATGTAGGGGGGATGATAGAAGATCTCTCAATTTGATGGAAACTCGAGATTTGTTGTCTTTTCAGAGCGACGTGCGTCCAAAAGTTGGTTAAAACACGTTTCTTTAATTTTAAAAGCCAATATAAGATTTTTAGAGAAATATAAGCATAATATACCTCTAGGTAATTCAAAGACCATTGAATTGTACGGTGGTTAGTTTCATTTGATTATTTTTTATTGCCTAATTAACAAAAACCGTCCAAACGGCCAATTTTATAAATTAATTATTTATCACAAAGGCATTTATTTAATGTTTTGCTCATCTTAAAAGGGAACTTTTCCAACTCCAAAGTAATCGAGAGTTTATGAAGGTCAATCGGTTAATTTGCTGATGAGATATGTTAATTTGTTTAACCGCCAAGACGCTAAATGTTGAAAGCAATAACTTTTTGTTTATCAACTTTTCGGGGCAATTCGGAATGGATTATCCTCTGGAACGTTTTTGTTTTCAATTGCTGTTAAATATCAATGAAAAAAATAAAATATTAACTTCTTATATGTTGCTTCAAAAAAGGGGCAACTTTTTTATAAACAAATAGAGCCACATCTTTACTCGTACATTGTACGAGTTTTTCACTGCGTGCGTAACTAACTTTCTGCTTAAATATAAAATCGAAAGCTGGCTTATAAACAAAAATTCCAAGAAGTCCCCTACGACCCATAAGACACAAGTTAGGAATTTGTTTTTAAAAACTCGCAGCCGCTTTGTTAATAAAAATTTAGAAACGAGTTCAACGGCATTAGATAGTCAAAAACATATTTTTAAAAGTAAAAATTTATTATTAAAAAGCTTCTAGTTCCTTAAAATAACGTATAAAGTGGAGCGTATGTAGAGCGACCCCAGCGGGAGTGGTGGTGGGGATAGCCGATGAGAGACGCGCGCACGCGAAACAAAAACTGAAATCGCAACTTAAAATCGGCGGCACGCGGAAAATTTCGCCATAACCCCATGAAAACTCAACCATTTTGGACGTTTTTGAACTGGTATAGCTTGAAAAATTATTAACAACAAAATTATTGGTTTTTAATAATAATGCGTACTTATACGGTTTTATACGCATTTTTATGTTTCCTTCTCAGTTTTGCTGAAACAAATTAAGTACTAGCTTTAAAAAATTTATAATATCTAATGCGTGCATCGATTTGTTTCATATTTGATGGTTGATGGCAATGGTTGATATTTTTCATGCAAAGCGAATATTTGGCATGTAAGACTGTTATCTATAATGATTGCAACAGTAAAACGAGAAATGTATACTTGTACTGCCAATGGTTTTCCTGTGCTGATATAATCTTGACTATTTCAAGGGGGATCTTTGCAGAGCATAATTGGTGAGTGTACACTGTTGAGGGCAGTGGTGGTAAAGAGGACCATGAACTGAACATTACCGTTTATGGTCATACCTATAGGTAATGTAAGAAAGAGGGAAATTCAAGTCGAATAAACGATTAAATACCTCCTCCTGGCAGTGGGTGTATCTGTGTGAAAAGACATTTACCGTTCCCTTGAATGTTCAATACATTCAACATTAGCTGGTGTGGCGTACTATGCCTTTATTCAAAATAAATAGATTAAAATAATAGATAATGTTCTTATCATGCATAAATGTACTTTTATTGCCCTACGACCGTAGTAATTGCAATAATTTTAAAGTTACGTAGAAATGATTTCCAAGACAGCATTGCTAGGTGAATATTTTTAAAACAGTAGTATGACGCTGGTTGGTAATTGAAATTAATATTTTAAAATCTGTGACAATTTGATTAGCAATTCAAGGTATAAGGCCTGTTGATTTTTGTTTTGTGGAACCATGTATTTTGTATGGTTATCCATAAATTATAACTGCGGCTCTATGTTGGTTTGATCTCCACAAGCGGGAACCTCGGATATCCGTATAAGGGTTTTTGGATATCCGAATAAAGGTATTTGGATATTATGGAGATTATTTCCTGAGAACCTAGATCTTGTGTAGATATCAACTGCTACCTTGGTATTGAAAGACTGTCTGTATCTAATGTGCTATAGATCTTAATTTCTGACAAATGTGCACTAACGCCATCAACATTGGGATTATGCTAATCCTTCAAGGCAGGGGTGATTTCATGCCAGCAAATCCTACAGTGAGCATGAGGGTATTGTCTTTGATATTTTTCTCTTACTGCGATTGCCAAAAATGTGTATCAAATGAAACGTGAAACTTACTCTTAATTGTAGATTTGGCTCTCATTCATCAGTTTGCCAACATTTAGCTGTGTATTCGTACATTAATAGATATCAAACATTGACCTCTCTGTTTAATCTTTAGAAGCAGAGAATATAGGAAGATCCAAGATGGCGCGTCAAAAAAATTGTGTTGGTTATGTTTTCGTCAGAGCTTTTCTATAAACAAATGTCCGCCTTTCGTCTGCTTCTATAAAGGTTAATCCAGCGCGTGTTACTTCCTTCAAGGGACTGACATGAAGTTAATATTGCAGGTATTATGTCAGTACATTCATTAAGAACCGACAAATTACGCGATTCTACTAATGTGTGGTTAGTTGTTACATTAAGTGTACTGCGATGGGTGCACGATCAGCGTATAGTTACGCCCCCGTGTGTCCTATGTCACAGTTGTAGTCGAGGGGGATCTTGCCCTCTGGGATGGTTGGCGCCTCTATCGGTCTCCGCAGGAAACGACTTCATTAAGAGAACATGCCGGGGCGGCAGATGTCCAGACCTCTATTCTACGACCAGACCTCTATTCCAGTTGTATCAGAATGCATTGGAGCGTAGGAAAACTTGAGTAACAGTTCGTGTGTTTTGGTGCATTTCAGTGAAATATTGTGCAGTATTGCGTGGTTCCACTTAGCAAAAGTTCTTGCAAAACGCCTGGAGTATGTTTCCACAAATTTCCAGCGGAAATGGATCTCTTCAAGACGTTGTCTATTCGGATTAGAAGGGACGAAAGGAAGTCGAAAATTTCAACCGTCATGCGTGTGTGTTCACGGCATTTTTAGGCTTCGGTTTTCAAAGACGTTATCTACGGTTATTTGTAAAACCGCAGTTCTAATACTTAACGCGTTTAGAATAGACCGTGTCATGTTATACTTGTTAATTGGAGTTGTCGTCGTGTGAATTGCTTCCTTCCAAATTTTCAAGCACTTATATCACCTGTACTTGCCACACCTGTTACCACCACCCCTTAAAGTTAAGATAAATTCATATAGCCGACTCATTAAATCTTAATTTGACGAAATGGAATTCATAGCAAACCGGAGTGTGGCGTTTACGTTAACATTTCTTTCGTCTTATGGTTCAATGATTCACAACGTAACCGTCATTTACAAACTAAACCGTGATTTTAATATGCTCACATTGCATGTTTCATAAATTTTGGTTGACGATGGTGACTTGGCTGAAAAATTTCACTTGGATTACTTGCTAATGATACTGTCCGCAACTATTACAAGGTGCTGTCGCAGGAAATTGAATCATTTATTGCCAAAATTACCCTTGGCTGTAACTTATTTCCGGTCAGCCGACGCATGCACAAATTTTACAGAAGATTATCTCGAACTTTCCTGACAAAGATTAAGTGGCCAGTAAGAAATAATATTAATGCTTTCAAGCAAGGTCTGACAAGCCAAAGTAAATGCTCCCAATCTTAGAAGTCAGGGAATGATGTAGTGTCTACTGTTCATTTACTCGCAACACACTTTGCTAATGCTTGACACACGATGATCGTAAAAGGTTTTTCACCCATATTATAGGTTTGTAAAGGCAATAAGGAAATTTCGTGGAGGTTTCAGTCAGTGGCGGATCCAGGACCATACCTCGGGGAGGTGGAGGGGGCTATATCTGCTAATATGCCCACCAGGGTATGGTAAATCCCCAAATGGATAAAATATATATTGTTGTACGTGCAAGAAGTATGTATTTTTTTGTCTCGGGGCGGGGGGGGGGGGGGGGGAAGGGGGCAATTGCCCTCTTTGACATCCCCCCTGGATCCGCCACTGGTTGCAGTGTAGGATTCAGAACAGGCAGAATATCCCTCTGGATATGATAATTTGCCACTGTTAGCAGCAGCATGTGAGCCAGCTTTTTGCCTTCAACAAATCAAAGAGTTGAGAGCAAAAGTCTTCATCCGTTGTACTGGTGAAAACGTCCTTGTAGTATACAGAAACGTGTATATCATAGCCTTCTTTGATAAGCCTTGAATTTCCGTAACTTCCTACGAACATGAAGCCGCAGCTGATGTCGAAATCAGTGAAAAACTCGAGTGATTTGGTCCATTTCATCGCTCTAAGATACATTTCCTCCATTTTAACTAACTCTACCTACATAAATTACTATATCACAAGGGCTTGACCGATACAAACAAACTGAAGCAATAATCACAACGCTTGTATGGGTGCTATCTCAGCCACCTGGTGGTCCTACAGTAGGAAAATGCACTCTACCGGCCAACATGTGAACATCGTTACCTCCACCCGTTTTTTTGTGTGGGCTACCGTAAGAACTGGTATTTTCACCCCGTATATTTTCTCCAGTGGACACTTTTAAAAATCATTTTTAATACAGAAACTAATTGTTTATAAACTGTTGACACAAATGGATATAGTTTTCACATTCATTTGTTTAAAGACTCTGGAAAAACCTTTATTTATATTTACTAATGTTTTACATAAACTCATTGTGAACACATTGAGAGAAATCGCGCAATTGTTTTAATTGATGACTTACTAGGAAAAGTTAATTCAGCTATTTGTGAACAAGCTGCATTTTTTCGCGCATTTTGAGGACGGAAAAATACCCAATCTTCTTTTGTATTGCACATTAAAACGTGTCAGTTAACTGCCAAAGTCCTTTTTCTCTTTCTGTTATTAATGAAGTGCTGCATAGGAAGGCTTAATTTGAAAATAGCTTCTGTTCAACTATTACTAAATCTGGACATTAATTTAGAGTCCGACGTATTGACAATGGCCTTGCTACGTCCCCACGATCATTTTGAATGTAGCGCGCGCCCTCAAGGGTAAACATGGTAGTGAGATTGTATACCAGAATTAGATCATGTACTCAGTCCCTGCATCGGCCGCGTCTGTCCAAAGAGCATGTTCGAACGGTTGTGCTAGCAGACCCGCCATATTTTTCTTCCCTACTTCCTGTGACGCCACAAGCAGATATGGTTATAATGTGAGGAAATCTTACGAGCGTCCCGCTTAGGAGTTTCTTACTAGGTGTTACCTCCTCCAAATGCCAAATCTGATAGCCGTAAACGGGACAGCCTCTCACACGAAGGCTCTCCGCTGTCACGGTGTGGACGTCACTCATGCTGAACTCAGCCCTTCTCCTGTCGAACATTATCGGTGTTCTTCCTTCTGAAATGTATTCTGCGATACGTCTAACGTACCTAGGATTAACTTTCTTTTCGGCAAACGAGTAGCACAACGTGTATACGTGGACGAACGTCTTTTCTCCGGACACCGATCTTTGTAAATCACCTCTCTCCAATCTTTGCACACATTCGACGTCCACCCGGTGTGGTGTATGTGCGAGAAAGCAAGGTAGAGAAAAATCCAGTCAATATCTTCATCTATGTGGTAAGTGCAGTGGGCATCCTCGGGAAACGAGCTCTCCTTACAGTTGAACTCCTCGGTTGTGTTTTACACTGAGGCCCACAAACTCCTAAACTCTCGAAGGGAAACGTCTGAGAGCTGTCTGTACGTCTTGTCACCGTGAACGGTCGAGTAGTCCAGCTTGATCACCTGTTGCAGAGCACCAGCCAATGTCATGTGCGTGGCCATTTTCCAAACGATGGCAACAGCAAGGAGGGTCCATGGAAA
Source organism: Pyrrhosoma nymphula (assembly GCA_963573305.1). Lineage (NCBI taxonomy): Eukaryota > Metazoa > Arthropoda > Insecta > Odonata > Coenagrionidae > Pyrrhosoma > Pyrrhosoma nymphula. The sequence goes on along the minus strand of OY754334.1, from coordinate 100,866,861 downwards.
TTCCATCTCGTAATTATGGAACCACTAATGGAACTAAAACAATCGGGAGAATCTTGCACAGGCTTATTTATGAGGTCATTTCTTTCGCCCCTTAGCTAAAATATGTTTGCTTATACAATAAGGTAAAGAGCAAAGCCACTAATGTCTCTGCGTAGCGCATTACAGAGACGGCGGGCTTTGTTTACCACTTGAAAAGTATTACTTTTCAGGTACTATTTTTACAGACTGGTCGATGGTCTTGACACACGTGTTGGTAATTGAAACATAATTTACCTCATCCAATTTCTCAAAGATATGTTCTAGCCAGAGAACCATCGGGATATTATCTCAAATATTTATGGATCATAAATTCATGGGAACTTTGCTTGTTCCTTATTTCATAAGGCTTTTTAACGCAAGGACAGAAAAGTGATTAATTCATCAACAAATAATCCTGGCGCAGTGTGTGTTTGTTAAAAGTTGTGCAGCTATTTTGCAACGGGAACTTTGCTTGTGCCACTATTTCATAAAGGTGCTTTTTAATGCAAGGCAAGAATACTACTTAATTCATCAATAAACTATCCAGGAATAATATGTACATTAGTTAGATGATGTGCAGGCATTTTGCTACTTTGGTAGGATATTTGGACACAAAGAATGCAGTTCAACGGACATTAGATAACAACATTTGTATTCAACGGTTCATTCCCTTGAATGTTGAATGGTATTTTATCCCATTGACCACTAGGCCACTAGCATATCAAAAAAGACCAATGCAGTCCGCAAATTCAGCAAACTGCCTCTAACTTCCCTGTGTGATGTAAGCGTAAAAATTTACGGGTCGTAATTCTTTCGAAGTCGTGAGTACCGTCGATTTTGTAACCACATCCCGTTTTCGAATGGTAATCTTTCACCCAGCACTCTCCTCTACTCGCAGATCGCAGGTGGGGCCTAAGGGGGCCTTCATAGGTCGACCTCAGAGACGGTCATCGATGCCGATCACCGTCGACGGATTATGTTCCCCTTCACAGTTCGGTGGCCAGAAAACAAATGTGAGGTGTTAGACGTCACAATAACATTGACACTGCAGTACCTGCATTTCATCGGAAAAAGTAAAAATATTTGATTTTTGAGTTCATTTGCCGTGATCAAATGAATGAATTCTTATAAAATAAGTTGGTAAGTATTTATTCAAGGTAATTTGATGGCAATAGTTTAGCTTTAAACTTTTCTGTTAAGTAAACGTGCAATGTCTCAATTGTTTTCATAAGGTAATTGAAATAAGTTAAAATAAAAGTCTCGAGATTGGACTCCAGCATTGTATTGAGCTACAAGTGTAATATTTGTGCGTATGAAATAATTCGGTTTTTATTAAACTTGCCAGACAAGTAAACATATCTGTTTCAGGCTGGACCTGGTGGAAGTTGTCAACATTCATAATGAATAAAAACACTTGGTAATATTCCACAGATTTTTTTTTATGGCACGACGCATTTCACCACTCTGTGGCATAACCATGTGATGCCACAGATTATGCTACAGAGTGGTGAAACGCGTCGTGCCATAGAAATAAATCTGTGGAAGATTACCAAGTGTTTTTATTCTTTCTGAATTGCCAGACAAGGTTTAATTGACATAACCACATTGGCAGTTTCACTGTTGAACATGCAGTAAACAATAACAACGACATGAAAATTTCTTGTGACATCAAGGTTGGATTACTTAGGTTAAAATAAATATTTGTTTAATGGTCGATAGTAGCCATTCTTAGGTCAACGCTGGTAATATATCGTTGCAGTAACCTTAAGGAAGGCTAATTTCGTTGAATATGAGCAGTTTTTTTCACATAATCATAAACTAAACTCGAAACAACTAAGATATATTGGAGAAATAATATGTCAATAAAAAAAGCCTTACGAAAACAGAAGGTCTCTTTAGCCACAGATGGGGGTTTAACTTTTGGAAGGGAGCAGTATTTCCACAGGCCGCCGCCAGGGATTCCAGTCGGGATGAATATTTCGCGGCGAGTCAGCGCTAGTCAGCGGGACTGAGCGGCATGACGTCATGATGTCTAAATACGCGTTCTCACTGGCTGAGTTCCACTGCTATGCCTCCGCCGGCGTGCTATGAAGGCCCCCTTACCGGTGAAAAACAACATTGTTCTTTAACTTTTTTTATCGCATTTCCCAATTATTATAAAAAATTATTCATATCTATTTGTCAGCAAACAAGGACGACACAAAGCATGAATAGCGGCGGAAGACAGTTGAAGTGGCATCTAAGATAACTTCTCTAGTGTACGAATATATTCGCAGACGTTCTGTTATGAGTCCACTCTATGTAATTCTCTTTGATATTAATAGTGAGCTTATAATCTCTTTAGATGTTGCACTTGGATAACATATTTTCATAGCAATTCCATTATCCATGTCTCTTTAGCCCACAGAAGCTATAAAATAAGAAAGATACACTGTTGAACCGATAAGGGTTTAAATTCGTTCTTCAAACACAATAATACCTTTAAAACACAGAGTCACACAGTGTTCCGTCATAACAAAATCCACCTATCATCCGTCTCCTCATTCAATGCCTCTTTCAAAGGTATTAAGTCCGTTTCACACCACTCAATTTTACTTGAACAAGAAACGTTGAACATGAAATATTGAACGTCAAACTGCGTCAAAGATGATTCAAGACAGCAGTTCAAGAATGCTTGATCAATAATAATTGAAAGGGCTTTCACACGATCAAAGACTTCAAAGACAAGGTTGAAGCGTTTGAGTTGGGTTAAAGGCAAGGCAGGAACGAAATAGCAACGACTTTTCCCAAATTTTCTGTCGTGTGTGGTCAAACATTTCTTTATTATGTAATATAGATTTTTTAAACCCATTTTAATGTTTAAGTATAGGTTTAGCAGTGGCTGTTTTAGGCGTTGATATTCAACTTCAGAGACAAATAAATCGTCGAAGGGCGAGAACGAGAAAGTGAATTCGCAGGAGGCAAAATGAATGGTTGATGAAATTGCTGCACAACGAGGTATGAACGGAAGGCCCGGAATATTTTAAAAACTACCTAAAAATGAGCGAAACAAATTTAATTGAGTTAATACAACCGAGGATCTCAAAAAAGGTAGTGTGTTGGCACTGCATATCAGCCAAGCACAAACTCGCAGTGACGCTGAGATTTTTGGCGACCGGCGAATTCTTTACGAGCCTTCAATACACAACCAGTATTGCTCGCAACACCATTTCTTTGCTCGTTCCTGAAGTGTACACAGCAATTTATGAAGCCCTTAAGGACGAATTCTTGACGGTGAATAAATGACTAATGTCTACCTTTAATATACTAATCTAATTTATGCGGCCATTTGATATTTCTATCCTCAAAAATCTTTAGCAGGTACATACATACGAATAATACTTGTTCTTGACTGGGTAGATGCAACTCCACGATAAAATTTAGTTTTTGCAGACACTTTGAAGTATTTAGCGATAGCAGCTTGTTTTATTGCTCATGATTTGCTCAGGTACCAACTTCTGCCACACAATGGGAAGGCATAGCGAAAGGCACTGGAATTTTCCCCATTGCATTGGAGCCCTAGATGTAAAACATTAATTTTCGAGCTGCAAGAACTGACGGATCAACGTATTCTAATTACAAGCATACTCATAGCATCATTTTTTAAGGCTTTGGTCGATTTCAGCATAAATTTCTGTAAAATATAAAATGCATGTATGTTGTATACATGCATAAAACGGAAAACGAAGGATCTGGAATCATCATACGCCTATAGTCGCCGGGACATGGTTTGCCGACAAAAAATGTCTGAAACTAGAGATCAAAAACATTTTGTAGTTTTAATCACCACCTAGTGAAAGTATTTTATATCCTGAGTTGAAGAAATAACTATGAACTTTAAAAAAATTGCTAATAAAATCTTCCGTCATCGAGATTTGAAACGGAGATCTCCGAGTTACCAGGCGAGGACGATACCCACTAGGCTACGAACGACTATACAGCAGTATGAGAACAAATATGATGTATTCCGTACATGGCTTTAGCAGGCTTTCGTGCTTGTCAACGGCTTGTCATGTTTTGTTACAAAATATCATCTACATTCCTTCTGAGGATCTTATTTGTACGCAAAAACTATTATTATTTAAAGATATCCAGTCAAATCTCATATGTTGCGAGAAAACTAGTACATATTTCGTAAATTATCATAAATTCTTCGACGGTGTCCATTTCTCGCCTGGAAATTCTGTGAGCGAAATTTGTCAATAAAGTTCTTATTGTGCCAATAGTTGACGTTTCCTAAATATGAAGTACGAGATCAATTATTAATAAAAAAGCAGAGATTATTATTGTACGCCTAAATACTCTAATGTAAGTTCTTTCAAAGTACGACGTGAAAGATTGTCCTTGTTTTCCTTCCGTCACTAGAAATATTGTACTGTCAATTGAGACCATCATATACCTCGTATAGCTTGCATACATATTTCATAATTTAAAGCACAGTGGCAATTGCATGTTAAAAGGCGCATGTGTTACATTGAACAATTATTTTATTATAACATAATAGCATAATATACGAGGTGCTTCCGCATGGAACTTACTCCATGTCGGCCATCTTACGCCCAGTGGTCTGAAATACAACCCCATTGGTGGATACGCTTCAAAGCCGTTCAAGATTCAAGAAAAATTAGAACCGTTCAAGACGAGAGGAATTTGATGGCGACGAAGCCTTTCAAGAGCTTTCAAGAAAACATGTCCGCTGTCATGACGTCATGTCCATTCGAGAAACCTTGATCAATGATTCTTGAATGGAATTTGACGCAGAATTTGATCGTGTGAAACGGGCTTTATACGGGTGGCGTTGAAATAAAAACGTTTGTAGGAGTAAAAGGATATCTGAAAAGCGTAAGGAGTGGAGAGTTATGGCAAACAAATTTTCGGAGGAATGACTATGGAGGAGGTGATATATGTTCCCGCAGATGCAAAGAGACTCTGAACAGGCATTTTGAGAAGAAAAACGCTCTGCAAAAGTTACTTTATTCAAAATTCTTCAGTGGAGAAAAATTGTTTTTTAAACGTTTGAGACAATCGACTTATGATTTCAGTTTTTCTCATTAAATGATCTGGGAAAACATTTTTCAATTTTGATTTGGGTTAAACATGAACTCATTGGGAGATATTCGGGAACTTCATAAATTTCTGTTTCAGTGAAAAAAATAATTCAAGTGATTTGTGAATAAGCAGCTTTTATTTGCACATCCCGAAGATGGAAAAAATACCCTACCTTCTTTCGAACTACTTACTACAACATGCCAATTAAACGACAAAGACTTTTTTCTCTTTCTCTTTGTAATGAAACCATGAGCAGACAATCGTCTTTGGCGATTTGGCGTGGAAGTCTTTGGCGATTTAATATTGCTCTTCAGTCGATTATTTCGAAGAAACTCGGGGATCGTTGAATACTGGAAAGCGTCATTATTGGACCCTGAGCAAGTCGATGAACCACCCTAGGATACCTGTCAAGGAGGGGAAAATGATAGTAAACCTAATGGAAAAACGCTGCGGGTGAAGGGTGTTAAGGGGTAATTATTAATTAGGGTTTCCCACAGTGGCAACGAAACACTAATTGCGCTGAGTATTCTACACTTATAATAAGGTCGAGCGCCGATTTATGCCGGTTCAGCGGATGTTGGCTTACCAGGCAGAGAAGAGTTGTCACTCAAGCGCATACCCTATATTTACTGTAGGAATATTTTTAGTGTTAAGCATAAGGCCGGATTTATTCTTTATTAAATGATTCTACAGCTGTTAGAAGCCCGTTTCACGCTATCAAATTCAACGTCAAACTTCGCTGAAGACGTCTTGAACAAGATTTCTTTAGTGGACATCACGTTATTTGAAATACCACGACGGTGAACACACTGTCTTTAATGCTCTTGACAGTCTTCGTTACCAACAACTTCCTCTTGTCTTCAACAGTTCATTCTCTTAAACTTTGATGGATCTTAAAGCTCATTGACCACTCGGCCACTAGCATATCAAAAAAGACCACTCCAGTACGAAAAGTCAGCAATCTGCGTCAAACTTCCACGGGGGATGTAAGCATAAATATTTACGGTTCGTAATCCTTTCGAAGTCGTGAACACCGTCGATTTTGGAATCATATCCTGTTTATGAAAGGTGGTCTTCAACTCAACACTCTCCAATATTTGCAGATCTTTGTAGGTGGGGCGTAACTTTTGAAAAACAACATCGCTCTTGCTCATTTTTTATCGCATTTACCAAGTATTCTTTAAATTAATCCTATCTATTTGCCAGCAAAGAACTCGCGAAGCAAACGCAAAGCAAATAGAGTGCCATAGTTCAGCACCATCATCTTTTGGAGAGCAGTGGTAATTAGTGGATGTGTGATCAGTGAACGTCAATTGGGATTTTACAGATAGTAGTAAGCAAAACAACGGCATCTCTCCGCCTTGTAAAGACACTTCTGAAAGTGCGACAGTTGAAGTGGCATCTAAAATTACTTCTCAGGTGTACGGATATATTCGCAGACGTTCTGGTATGGGCCGATTCTCTGTAATTCCATTCAATTATGATAGTGAGCTGTAAATCTCCTTAGATATTTCTCTTCGATAGTATATTATCATAGGAATTCCCATATCCATATTTCTTTAGCCCACAGACAAGATAAAATAAGAAAGATATACTTTTCAACAGCTAAGCTTTAAAATTTGTTCTTCAAACACAGAAAATTCCTAAAAAACAGAGCCACACAGTGATCCCACATTAGAAATTTCACTTCTCATCCATCTCCTCATTCAATGCCTCTTTTAATGGCAATGATCGGTTGGCGTTGAAAAGGAAAATTTTGTAGGAGTAAAAGGATTTGCTGATAATGGTGTGGAGTGGCGAGTTACAGCAAACCTATCTTCGGAGGTAATGAGTCGTGATACATGTTTCCGTATATGCAAGGAGAGGCACAACTGGCCCTCTGGAATGTAAAACAATCCGCAAAGGTTACTTTATTCATCCAATATAGAAAATAACTTACTTTCAATCTACAAAATTAATTTTGATACGACCCGGGTATCAGCAACTTACACTTCGTGCCATCTTCAGGAACGTTCACCTGATGATGGCACGAAGTGTAAGTTGCTGAAACCCGGGTCGTGTCAAAACAAATTGTGTGGATTGAAACTAAGTTAACCCTTTAACGCCTGAATTAATTTTTTTTCTGATTAGCTTTATATTTAAAATTTCGTCTTATTACCTTATACTAATTCAGAATCTAAAATTTCAAAGCAATATTCATTCTTATTTCTGAGATATAGGGTGTACCATATATGGTATGCTAGGCGCTTGTAGGGTGTCTGTTGTAATGCAGAGTTATCTGCTCCATTATACGTCCCTGCAGTTTATTTCACGTAAAATTACTGTTCAAGTTATTTTAAACGTATTATGCAAATAAAGGGCTAAGACAGTGTTTATGCATATTTACTCTTCACCCTGAAAATGGATACACAGGAAAAGGATAAGATACCAACATATTCTCAGAAACATAACTCTTAACAAATAGTATAATACGTATTCAGTTGAAATAATGTGAATTACATTTTTAGAAAGCGTTACTCTTTAAATCTATAAAATTTTTATGATTCATAGAATTCTTTATGATGTATAGTCTATTTATGAGATATTTATGGTTTGAATCTTTATGATGTATGGAACTTGATAAAACAATCAATACAGCAACCCATATTGCGCTTCACGCACTCATATCTTGATTTAGCTCCACACACTCCACACCTTCTCTTTATTTCAGCAATGCTTGCTACAAAATGATTGTAGCCATCTTTGCGGATAGTGTCACTAAGCTGGCTATTTATGCTACTTTGCGTCATTGGTGGTCATCCTGGACCCCTTGGGATAGACCCATAACAAGTAAGATAGGTCAATACAAGCTGCCTTCTAAATTATAATTAGGGTATAGATTTCCCTGCCTTTCTCATAAGAGTCCACGAATTATGAATCGCTGTATTGATCAAACAGGTAAACCATGACCTTCACCATTTTTTACTCCGGAAACCGATGCGGTAGTTTCCTACATTTTCATCCATACGATCAGTGCCCTCCATGCACTTATTATACTGGCTAATCGCATATGGTCGGGGAATAGCTACTCTTTTCTTTTTCGATTGACGTCCTACCGGTGAGACTGGATTTACCCCATAAGTAGTTGATGCCACTGTAACCAATGAATTATCCATCCAATAAATCAAGCATATACCATCACATGATACTTTACTTTCCATGCCTCTCGGGACATTTTTTTCATAGACAGTGTATTTTTCGGAATCCTATTCTCGCGGACTGTTCCCGTGCCACCCAGTCCCCTTTATTTTAGATGCTGAAGAAGGTTGATCCCCGTAAATAGATTGTCAAAATACAACTAATACGATAAGTTCTTTATCGATGACGGAAAATTGTCAAGCATGTTGATCATAAGAGTGGCCGCTTTACCAAATTTAGCCTCATAGTCCGTGATTGGCTCACAAGATTTTCCCTGGTAATAGTCTGGTGTATTCAAGCACCATATTTTGTAGCCAAATCGAATGGGCTTACCCTTGATAAATTGCTTACAGCTATGGCGGCCGTAATAGGGAACCATGCACTCATCATAGTCGATGTGTCTCTCCGGCCGAAATTTCATCAGGTACTTATTTTGAAGCGTGTTAGAGAAAGGTCTCAGTTTCCACATCTTATCATTACTATCCATGGGGTTATTATCTGCACAGTGTATAAATCGGCATATTTGAAGGAAACGACCCCTTCGCATGGCATTTAGGATGAGATCATTTCGAAGATCTTTTTCGTTCTCACAGTAACTTCGCTTACTTGGCACTACACTATACCCTGATAGTACCAGAATAGCTATAAAAACCTGCATTTCATCATGTGAAACATTAGGATCTGGACAGTTTTTGAGCAGTGGATACTTAGAAGTTTCTTTGCAGAGGAAATCAACGATATCTACATGAAAAATGCTTTCAAAAATATCTACCGAGGACATATCTCGCTCTATGGTGAAGTTGGGCTCAGATAAACCACCAAATTCCCGCTGCTAAAAATTCCCATCAGTCCATGATACCTCGGCTGCCTTCGACTTGGCCCCTTGATTTAATTTCCGTACAGAGAGTTTTTTGCCGAGCCAGATTGGTGTCCGAGTGTGCAGACGAGCCAGATGGCGATGAAGAAGGCAGGGAACGGCATCGGTCGCGAAAATCAGTGTCACTCCCAGTGCCCAGACGATCGCCGTGAAATACCACTTCAGCTAAGCTGAGTAACTGCCTCCCGGACTAATTGTCTATTAGACCGCCACTATCTTCGTCAGCTGAATCCTCGTCTGAAATGATATTTGGCTCTGGAGGTTCAACAAATATCTCTCTCACATCTAATGTCTCATCCTCCTCCAATACCATAAGAACTTCTTCAAGTGTTAGGGTCCTAAAACCATGAAAATATTGGGAATAGCTATAAGAATCAAACCTTTGTCAAAAACAAATTAAACAATATAAAACTTAAAATTCGGTTCAAAGAAATGCGGCCCTGTCATTTATTATCCGATGCGGTATCTTGAGTAAAGATCTTTTTTGGAGGAGTTTTGAAAATAAATCTCAACAGGATAATTTACAGCTTTGCAAAATACTGTCTAAAATAACCTGCATTGTAGAAAAAATAGTATTTCAAACGAATATGATCAAATTTTTTACAGCTTTAGCTGCAGTATTACACAAAAAAATCAGAAAAAATCTTGAGGATCCTAAATGACCACGTAGGCGCCTAGCGTACCATATAAGGTACACCAAATTGTTTTCACACAACATTACCACAAAAAATAGCATAAGAGTCTTAGTGATCGACAAACAGGTAACAATATATACTTACTTTGAATGAGATGAATGATATGTGCAAAAAAGCATTTATCAAAGAAGAAATGGAGCACTAACCTAGAGGACAACGCCATAATTCCCTAATTCAGCTTATAGTCTATCACACTCCTTCCTCCAACCATACACATTGACAACTGATTCTAATATAAAGAAACCAGGCAAACTGCTATATATTGAGGAAGGATTCATCGTCCTATCGACGGAATTTCGAAGCAAATGTAGCAATGTAAGCACATATTAGTGCCGCCGAAGATTCACCCTGCATTACGTACCATATATGGTACTCTAGGCGTTAACGGGTTTTCTATCATGGATGTTACCAACTTCCACAAAGTGTAGTCGGAAACGATTGGTTCTGTTACTTTTTTTCAAATTATCTAAATGCAGAAAACTTCTTTGTAAACGCCGGAAATCCGCCTTTGGTTTTCAAATAACATTTAAAGACTCTGGGAAACCCTTTACTAATATTTTTAGGGGTTTTAGATAAACTCATTGGGAGCACATTGTTAACACACATAAACTCATTGGGAACACACAAATCAGGGAATGTTTTAAGTTGCTGTTTCATCGAAAAAAATAACTCCAGTGATTTGTGATCAAGCTTCTTTTATTTATACATCCCGAAGGAAAAAATACTGTATCTTCTTTCGCAAAACTAATTACAAAGTGCCAATGAAATGTCAAAGCCCTTTTTTCTATCTGTTAGTAATGGAACACTGCACATACAAGATGAAATTGAAAATAGCTTCAGTACCACCATTTGTAAACCTAAAAAGTAATTTGTTTCGTATACGAAGTATCAGAAATCTATAATGGTTGTTTTGCGAAGCTTAAATAATCGGATGTCTCATCAATTTACTGTCCATTACCCCAATATTAATTCATTTCGAAGGCAGCGTGCACCCTCTAAGGTATCCATTGTCAGAGTCATATACCTACTGAAATATTATACATAAATGTGATCAAGGCATCAGTCTATGCATCGGCCACGACTATTTAAAACGCATGGCGGAATTGTTGTTGTAGTGGTTACTCTCGGTGGTACATATATGCCATCGATGATGAGTTCTTTGGTATCCATCGAATTATAGTGGGGAAATCTTAAGAATATCCCACCTGGGTGCATCCTCCTAGGTGTCACCTCTAAATGCCAAACCTTGTAATCGTAAATTGGAAGCCCAAACATACTAACGCCATCCGTATTCGCCGCTGTCACGGTGTGGACGTCGCTCATGCTGAACTCTGCTCTACTCCTGTCGAACACTATCGGTGCGCTTCCTTCTGAAATGTAGTCTGGGACGCGTCTAATGTTCTCTAGCTCCACTTTCTTTTCGGCGGACGAGTAGCACACCGTGTAGACGTGGGAGAACGTCTTTTCTCCTGACACCGATCCTTGTAAGTCGTCTCTCTCCAATCTCTGCACACATTCGACGTCGACCCGGTGTCGGTGCGAGAAAGCAAGGAAGAGAACATCCCAGTCAACATATTCGTCGATGTGGTAAGTGCAGTGTGCATCCTCGGGAAACGAGCTCTCCTTGCAGATGAAGTCCTCGGTTGTGTTATCCACTGAGGCCCACAAACTACTAAAATCTTGACGGGTAGCATCCGGGAGCTGTTTGGACGTTTGGTCATAGCGGATGGTCGAGTAGTCCAGCTTGATCGCCTGTTGCAGAGCACCTGTCGATGTCGGGTGCGTGGCCGATGTCCACACGATAGTAACTGCTAGGACAGTCCATGGAAATCTCATCTCGTCACTATGGAACCACTAATGGAACTGAAACAATTGGGAGGATGTCGTATAGGCTTTTTGAAGAGGTCGTTTCTTTCGCCCCTTTTCTAAAATATGTTTGCTTACGACGATAAGATAAAGAGTAAAGCCGAAAATGTCTCCGCGTAACTCTTTGCAGAGATGGCGGACTTTGTTTACCACTTGAAATGTCTTTCTTTTCACGAAGGTTCTTTTTTCACAGATTGGTCGATGGTCATGACACACGTTTTGGTAATTGAAATCTTATTTACCCCTTCCAATCTCTCAAAGACAAATTCTGGCCGTAGAGACATCGAGATATATCTCCAATATATCTGGATGCTCAATTCATGGGAACTTTGCTTGTGCCTCTATTTCATAAAGGCGCTTTGTAATGCAAGGCTATAATACTAATTAATTCATCAACAGATTATCCTGGCATAGTATGCACCTACATTAGTTAGATAATGTGCAGGCATTTTGCTACTTTGGTAGGATATGGAAGAATGCAGTTCAATGGATATAAGATAAAACATTTGTATTCAACGGTTCATTCTCCTGAATGTTGAATAGTCTTGATGACGCATGCACAAATGTTACCAAAGATTATCTCGAACTTTCCTGACCAAGATGTAGTGGCCAGCAAGTAATAATATTAATGCTTTCAAGCAAGGTCTGACAAGCCAAAGTAAATGCTCCCAATCTTTGAAGTCAGGGAATGATGTAGTGTCTACTATTTATTTACTCGCAACACACTTTGCTAATGCTTGACACACGATGATCATAAAAGGTTTTTAACCCATATTATAGGTTCGTAAAGGCAATAAAGGAAATTTCGAGGAGGTTGCAATCAGTGGTGGATCCAGGACCATATCTCGGGGGGGTGGAGGGGGCAATATCTGCTAATATGCCCACCAGGGTATGGTAAATCCCCAAATGGATAAAATATATTTTGTTGTACGTAAAAGAAGTATGTATTTTTTTGTCTCGGGGCGGGGGGGGGGGGAAGGGGGCAATTGCCCTCTTTGACATCCCCCCTGGATCCGCCACTGCTTGCAGTGTAGGATTCAGAACAGGCAGAATATCCCTCTGGATATGATAATTTGCCACTGTTAGCAGCAGCATGTGAGCCAGATTTTTGCCTTCAACAAATCAAAGAGTTGAGAGCAAAAGTCTTCACCCGTTGTGCTGGTAAAAACGTCTTTGTAGTATACAGAAACGTATATATCATAGCTTTCTTTGATAAGCCTTGAATTTCCGTAACTTCCTACGAACATGAAGCCGCAGCTGATGTCGAAATCAGTGAAAAACTCGAGCGATTTGGTCCATTTCATCGCTCTAAGATACATTTCCTCCATTTTAACTAACTCTACATACACAAATTATTATATCACAAGTGCTTGACCGATACAAACAAACTGAAGCAATAATCACAACGCTTGTATGGGTGCCGTCTCAGCCACCTGGTTATCCCAACCGACCTTGGGTTATCCCACAGTAGGACAATACACTCTACCGGCCAAAATGTGAACTTCGTTACCTCCATCCGTTTTTTTGTGTGCGTTACCGTAAGAACTGGTATTTTGACCCTGTATATTCTCTCCAGTGGACACTTTCAAAAATCATTTTTAATACAGAAAGTAATTGTTTATAAACTGTTGACAAAAATGGATATAGTTTTCACATTCATTTGTTTAAAGACTCTGGAAAAACCTTTATTTATATTTGCTAATGTTTTACATAAACTCATTGTGAACACATTGAGAGAAATCGCGCAATTGTTTTAATTGATGACTTACTAGGAAAAGTCAATTCAGATATTTGTGAACAAGCTGCATTTTTTCGCGCATCTTGAGGACGGAAAAACACCCAATCTTCTTTCGCATTGCTCATTACAACGTGTCAGTTAACTGCCAAAGTCCTTTTTCTCTTTCTGTTATTAATGAAGTGCTGCATAGGAAAGCTGAATTTGAAAATAGCTTCTGTACAACTATTACTAAATCTGGACATTTTTTTAGTCCGACGTATTGACAATGGCCTTGCTACTTCCCCACCATCATTGTGAATGAAAGGGTAAACATGGTAGTGAGATGGTATACCAGTATTAGGCCATGTACTCAGGGCCTGCATCGGCCACGTCTGTCCAAAGCGCATGTTCTAACGGTTGTGCTAGCAGACCCGCCCTATTTTTCTTCCCTACCTCCTGTGACGCCACAAGCAGATATGGTTATAATGTGAGGAAATCTTACGAGCGTCCCGCTTAGGAGTTTCTTACTAGGTGTTACCTCCTCCAAATGCCAAATCTGATAGCCGTAAACGGGACAGCCTCTCACACGAAGGCTCTCCGCTGTCACGGTGTGGACGTCACTCATGCTGAACTCAACCCTTCTCCTGTCGAACATTATCGGTTCGCTTCCTTCTGAAATGTATTTTGGGATACGTCTTACGTACCTAGGATTAACTTTCTTTTCGGCAAATGAGTAGCACAACGTGTAGACGTGGACGAACGTCTTTTCTCCGGACACCGATCTTTGTAAATCACCTCTCTCCAATCTTTGCACACATTCGACGTCCACCCGGTGTGGTGTATGTGCGAGAAAGCAAGGTAGAGAAAAATCCAGTCAATATCTTCATCTATGTGGTAAGTGCAGTGGGCATCCTCGGGAAACAAGCTCTTCTTACAGATGAACTCCTCGGTTATGTTTTACACCGAGGCCCACAAACTCCTAAAATCTCGACGGGAAACGTCTGAGAGCTGTCTGTACGTCTGGTCACCGTGAGCGGTCGAGTAGTCCAGCTTGATCACCTGTTGCAGAGCACAAACAATCGGGAGAATCTTGGACAGGCTTTTTTATGAGGTCATTTCTTTCGCCCCTTAGCTAAAATATGTTTGCTTAGACAATAAGGTAAAGAGCAAAGCCACTAATGTCTCTGCGTAGCTCATTACAGAGCCCTCGGGCTTTGTTTACCACTTGAAATGTATTACTTTTCACGTACTATTTTTACAGACTGGTCGATGGTCTTGACACACGTGTTGGTAATTGAAACATAATTTACCTCATCCAATTTCTCAAAGATATGTTCTAGCCAGAGAACCATCGGGATATTATCTCAAATATTTATGGATCATAAATTCATGGGAACTTTGCTTGTTCCTTATTTCATAAGGCTTTTTAACGCAAGGACAGAAAAGTGATTAATTCATCAACAAATAATCCTGGCGCAGTGTGTGTTTGTTAAAAGTTGTGCAGCTATTTTGCAACGGGAACTTTGCTTGTGCCACTATTTCATAAAGGTGCTTTTTAATGCAAGGCAAGAATACTACTTAATTCATCAATAAACTATCCAGGAATAATATGTACATTAGTTAGATGATGTGCAGGCATTTTGCTACTTTGGTAGGATATTTGGACACAAAGAATGCAGTTCAACGGACATTAGATAACAACATTTGTATTCAACGGTTCATTCCCTTGAATGTTGAATGGTATTTTATCCCATTGACCACTAGGCCACTAGCATATCAAAAAAGACCAATGCAGTCCGCAAATTCAGCAAACTGCCTCTAACTTCCCTGTGTGATGTAAGCGTAAAAATTTACGGGTCGTAATTCTTTCGAAGTCGTGAGTACCGTCGATTTTGTAACCACATCCCGTTTTCGAATGGTAATCTTTCACCCAGCACTCTCCTCTACTCGCAGATCGCAGGTGGGGCCTAAGGGGGCCTTCATAGGTCGACCTCAGAGACGGTCATCGATGCCGATCACCGTCGACGGATTATGTTCCCCTTCACAGTTCGGTGGCCAGAAAACAAATGTGAGGTGTTAGACGTCACAATAACATTGACACTGCAGTACCTGCATTTCATCGGAAAAAGTAAAAATATTTGATTTTTGAGTTCATTTGCCGTGATCAAATGAATGAATTCTTATAAAATAAGTTGGTAAGTATTTATTCAAGGTAATTTGATGGCAATAGTTTAGCTTTAAACTTTTCTGTTAAGTAAACGTGCAATGTCTCAATTGTTTTCATAAGGTAATTGAAATAAGTTAAAATAAAAGTCTCGAGATTGGACTCCAGCATTGTATTGAGCTACAAGTGTAATATTTGTGCGTATGAAATAATTCGGTTTTTATTAAACTTGCCAGACAAGTAAACATATCTGTTTCAGGCTGGACCTGGTGGAAGTTGTCAACATTCATAATGAATAAAAACACTTGGTAATATTCCACAGATTTATTTTTATGGTACGACGCATTTCACCACTCTGTGGCATAACCATGTGATGCCACAGATTATGCTACAGAGTGGTGAAACATGTCGTGCCATAGAAATAAATCTGTGGAAGATTACCAAGTGCTTTTATTCTTTCTGAATTGCCAGACAAGGTTTAATTGACATAACCACATTGGCAGTTTCACTGTTGAACATGCAGTAAACAATAACAACGACATGAAAATTTCTTGTGACATCAAGGTTGGATTACTTAGGTTAAAATAAATATTTGTTTAATGGTCGATAGTAGCCATTCTTAGGTTAACGCTGGTAATATATCGATGCAGTAACCTTAGGGATGGCTAATTTCGTTGAATATGAGCAGTTTTTTTCACATAATCATAAACTAAACTCGAAACAACTAAGATATATTGGAGAAATAATATGTCAATAAAAAAAGCCCTACGAAAACAGAAGGTCTCTCTAGCCACCGATTGGGGTATAACTTTTGAAAGCGAGCAGTATTTCCACAGGCCGCCGCCAGGGATTCCAGTCGGGATAAATATTTCGCCGCGAGTCAGCGCTGGTCAGCGGCACTGAGCAGCATGACGTCATGATGTCTAAATACGCGTTCTCACTGGCTGAGTTCCACTGCTATGCCTCCGCCGGCGTGCTATGAAGGCCCCCTTACCGGTGAAAAACAACATTGTTCTTTAACTTTTTTTATCGCATTTCCCAATTATTATAAAAAATTATTCATATCTATTTGTCAGCAAACAAGGACGACACAAAGCATGAATAGCGGCGGAAGACAGTTGAAGTGGCATCTAAGATAACTTCTCTAGTGTACGAATATATTCGCAGACGTTCTGTTATGAGTCCACTCTATGTAATTCTCTTTGATATTAATAGTGAGCTTATAATCTCTTTAGATGTTGCACTTCGATAACATATTTTCATAGCAATTCCATTATCCATGTCTCTTTAGCACACAGAAGCTATAAAATAAGAAAGATACACGGACCAATCCAGAACTCCACGGAAAACTACGAACTTAGAAAGATACACTGTTGAACCTATAAGGGTTTAAATTCGTTCTTAAAAAAAAAAAACTTTAAAACACAGAGTCACACAATGATCCCTCATAACAAAATCCACGTATCATCCGTCTCCTCATTCAATGCCTCTTTCAAAGGTAATATACGGGTGGCGTTGAAATAAAAACGTTTGTAGGAGTAAAAGGATATCTGAAAAGGATAAGGAGTGGAGAGTTACGGCAAACAAATTTTCGGAGGGATGACTGGTGATATATGTTCCCGCAGATGCAAAGAGATTCTGAACAGGCATTTTGAGAAGAAAAACGCTCTGTAAAGGTTACTTTATTCAAAATTCTTCAGTGGAGAAAAATTGTTTTTTAAACGTTTGTGACAATCGACTTATGATTTCAGTTTTTCTCATTAAATATTCTGGGACTTCATAAATTTCTGTTTCAGTGAAAAAAATAATTCAAGTGATTTGTGAATAAGCAGCTTTTATTTGCACATCCCGAAGATGGAAATAAATACCCTATCTTCTTTCGCACTACTTACTACAACATGCCAATTAAACGACAAAGACTTTTTTCACTTTCTTTTTGTAATGAAACCATGAGTAGACAAGCGTCTTTGGCGATTTTGCATGGAAGTCTTTGGCAATTTAATATTGCTCTTCAGTCGATTACGTATTTCGAAGAAACTCGGGGCTCGTTGAATACTGGAAAGCGTCATTATTGGACCCTGAGCAAGTCGATGAACCACCCTAGGATACCTGTCAAGGAGGGGAACATGATAGTAAACCTAATGGAAAATCGCTACGGGTGGAGAGTGTTAAGGTGAAGTTATTAATTATGGTTTCCCACAGTGGCAACGAAACACTTATTGCGCGGAATATTCTACACTTATACTAAGGTCGAGCGCCGACTTAGGCCGGTTCAGCGGACGTTAGCTCACCAGGTAGAGAAGAGTTGTCAATCAAACGTATACCCTATATTTATTGAAGGAATATTTTTAGTGTCAAGCATAAGGCCGGATTTATTCTTTATTTAATGATTCTACAGCTGTTAGAAGCCCGTTTCACGCTATCAAATTCAACGTCAGACTTTGCTGAAGACTTCTTGAACAAGCTTACTTTAATGGACATGACGTCATTTGAAATACCACGACGGTGAACATACTGTCTTTAATGCTCTGACAGTCTTCGTTACCAACAACTTCCTCTTGTCTTCAACAGTTCATTCTCTTAAACTTTGATGGATCTTAGAGCTCATTGACCACTCGGCCACTAGCATATCAAAAAAGACCACTCCAGTACGAAAAGTCAGCAATCTGCGTCAAACTTCCACGGGGGATGTAAGCATAAATATTTACGGTTCGTAATCCTCTCGCAGTCGTGAACACCGTCGATTTTGGAATCATATCCTGTTTATGAAAGGTGGTCTTCCACTCAACACTCTCCACTATTTGCAGATCCTTGTAGGTGGGGCGTAACTTTTGAAAAACAACAGCGCTCAATCTCATTTCTTATCGCATTTACCTTTATCTTTTTGTCAGGAATGAACTCGAAAAGAACGCAAAGCACAAATAGTGGCAAAGTACAGCACCATCATCTTTTGGAGATCAGTGGTAATTAGTGGATGTGTGATCAGTGAACTTCAGTTGGGATTTTACAGATAGTAGTAAGGAAAATAATGGCATCTCTCCGCCTTGTAAAGACACTTCTGAAAGTGCGACAGTTGAAGTGGCATCTAAAATTACTACTCCGGTGTACGGATATATTCGCAGACATTCTGGTATGAGCCGTCTCTCTGTAATTCCATTTAATAATTATAGTGAGCTGTAAATCTCCTTAGATATTTCTCTTCGATAGTACATTATCATAGCAATTTCCATATCCATATTTCTTTAGCCCACAGACACGAAAAAATAGGAAAGATATACTTTTCAACGGCTAAGCTTTAAAATTCGTTCTTCAAGCACAAGAAATTCCTAAAAAACAGAGCCACACAGTGATCCCTCATAAGAAATTTCACTTCTCATCCATCTCCTCATTCAATGCCTCTTTTAAAGGCAATGTTCGGTTGGCGTTGAAATGGAAAATTCTGTAGGAGAAAAAGGATTTGCTGATAATGGTGTGGAGTGGCGAGTTACAGCAAACCTATCTTCGGAGGTAATGAATGGTGATACATGTTTCCGTAGATACAAGGCGAGGCACAACTAGTATTTTGGAATGTAAAACAATCCGCAAAGGTTACTTTGTTCATCCATGATAGAAAATAACTTACTTTCAATCTACAAAATTAATTTTGATACGACCCGGGTATCAGCAACTTACACTTCGTGCCATCTTCAGGAACGTTCACCTGAAGATGGCACGAAGTGTAAGTTGCTGAAACCCGGGTCGTGTCAAAACAAATTGTGTGGATTGAAACTAAGTTAACCCTTTAACGCCTGAATTAATTTTTTTTCTGATTAGCTTTATATTTATAATTTCGTCTTTTTACCTTATACTAATTCAGAATCTAAAATTTCAAAGCAATATTCATTCTTATTTCTGAGATATTAGTAGAAATCAGGTAATTGTTTAAATTGGTGTTTCATAAAAAACATCTCCAGTGATATGTGATCAAGCTGCTTTTATTTACACATCCCGAAGGAAAACATACCATATCTTCTTTCTCAAAACTAATTACAAATTGCCAACGAAAATTCAAAACCTTTTTTCTCTCTGTCAGTAATGAAACACTTCACATGCCGGATGAATTTGAAAATAGCTTTTGTACGACCATTTGTAAACTTCAAAAGTAATTTGTTTCGAATACTCCACAAGGTATCAGAAATCTGTAATTGTTGTTTTGCAAAACTTACATTATCGGATGTCTCATCAATTTATTGGCCATAACCCCAATATCAACTCATTTCGAAGGCAGCGCGCACCCTCTAAGGTATACAGGTTAAGAGGCATATACCTACTGAAATATTATACCTAAATGGGATCAAGGCATCAGTCTTTGCATCGGCCACGTCTATCCAAAACGCATGGCGGAATGTTTGTTGTAGTGGTTTCACTCTCTTTTTCTTCCCTGCCTCCTGTGACGCCACAATAAGCTCCAAATGTTAAGAAGGGAAATCTTACGAATATCCCACCTGGGCGTATCCTCCTAGTTGTCACCTTTAAATGCCAAACTTCTTCGAAGTAACCGGAACAGCCTTTCACAATCGAACCCATTATTGTCACGGTGTGGACGTCACTCATGCTGAACTCCGCTCTGCTCCTGTCGAACACTATCGTTGCGCTTCCTTCTGAAATGTAGTCTGGGACACGTCTAACGTCCGTAGGCTCCACTTTCTTATCTGCGGACGAGTAGCACACCGTGTAGATGTGGGAGAAGGTCTGTTCTCCGGACACCAATCCTTGTAAATCGCCTCTCTCCAATCTCTGCAGGCATTCGACGTCGACCCGGTGTCTGTGCGAGAAAGCAAGGAAGAGAACATTCCAGAGAAAATCTTCATCGATGCGATAAGTGCAGTGTGCATCCTCGGGAAACAAACTCTCCTTGCAGATAAAGTCCTTAGTAGTGTTCTCTATCGAGGCCCACAAACTACTAAAATCTTGACGGGTAGCATCCGGAAGCTGTTTGGACGTTTGGTCATCGCGGATGGTCGAGTAGTCCAGCTTGATCGCCTGTCGCAGAGCACCTGTCGATGTCGAGTGCGTGGCCGATGTCCACACGATAGTAACAGCTAGGACAGTCCATGGAAATCCCATCTCGTCACTATGGAACCACTAGTGGAACTGAAACAATTTGGAGTTTCCTCTTGAGGTTTTTAGTGTTTGTTTCTTCCACCAGGCCACCAAAAAATGCTTGCTTAGCTGATAAGATAAAGACTAAATCTTCTGGTGTCACCAAGTATCTAGTTGCAGATACGGAGAGCTTCATAAAATGTCTCTCTCCCCTTTTTTTATTTAGTTTAATATATCATCTTGGTATAACCTATGGCCAGTACATTTTATATTTTACATATTCTATTAATTATAAGATACGTTATTGTCATAGAAGCGAGGTGGAATGCGTGTGGCCCTAGTTACGTATACCTACTCCATGAGAAAGTTTTCTTACCCATTGCAGAGTTGTCTATTTCTTTGGAGCCTTTCTTATATATACCTCAGTTTTTGAATGCCCTTATTAAATGAAATTGGGCCAATCTGATGTAGTCATCACTAGACATTAGAAAAGTAAATTTTTAACCAAAAGAAGAAGTGCCCGATAATTTGAAGAAGTTTATAACAGTATTTTTAGTGATTATTTTAGGAAATTTTAACAACTGGAGCTGCATTTCGTTTTTTTATGTCCTTTTATTTCCATCTTTTTGACCTTGGTAGTACAGTTAGGGAAGGGCATATGCTGAAGTTGAAGAAGGAAACTGAGAGGGTAGATATGGCCCTGTTCATGTAAATATCCATTGGATTTAAATTCTTTTCTATTTAATCCTAGGTCAACCGGTAGATGACCTATTTATAATAATGTGTACTACATGTAATTGGAGACATATTGAATCATCCTTATTATTTTTATTTTTATCCTTCGTTAGATTAGCAAATTTCTGATATAGAACATCCTTATCCAATTTTACGGCGAATAACGGCATGCACATAAGGCTTACACGCCTTACATAAATAGCTTGAGTACCACCATTTGTAAACCTGAAAAGTAATTAGTTTTGAATACGAAGTATCAGAAATCTATAATTGTTGTTTTTCGGAGCTTACATTGTCGGATGTCTCATTAATTTACTGGCCATAACCCCAATATCAATTCATTTCGAAGGCAGCGCGTACCATCTAAGGTATACTCGCTCAGAGGCATATACCTACTGAAATATTTTTCCTAAATGGGATCAAGGCATCAGTCCCTGCATCGGCCACGTCTATCCAAAACGCATGGCGGAATGTTTTTTGTAGTGGTTTCACTCTCTTTTTCTTCCCTGCCTCCTGCGACGCCACACATATCTCCCAATGTAAAGTAGGGAAATCTTACGAATATCCCACCTGGGCGTATCCTCCTTGGTGTCTCCTCTAAATGCCAAACCTCGTCGCCGTAACCTGAACACCCTTTCACACGAACGCCATTCGTTGTCACCGTTGTCAAGGTGTGGACGTCACTTATGCTGAACTCTGCTCTACTCCTGTCGAACACTATCGGTGCGCTTCCTTCTGAAATGTAGTCTGGGACGCGTCTAATGTTCCTTGGCTCCACTTTCTTTTCGGCGGACGAGTAGCACACCGTGTAGACGTGGGAGAACGTCTTTTCTCCTGACACCGATCCTTGTAAGTCGTCTCTCTCCAATCTCTGCACACATTCGACGTCGATCCGGTGTCGGTGCGAGAAAGCAAGGAAGAGAACATCCCAGTCAACATATTCGTTGATGTGGTAAGTGCAGTGTGCATCCTCGGGAAACAAACTCTCCTTGCAGATAAAGTCCTTTGTTGTGTTATCCACCGAGGCCCACAAACTCCTAAAATCTTGACGGGTAGCATCCGGGAGCTGTCTGGACGTTTTGTCATTGCGGATGGTCGAGTAGTCCAGCTTGATCGCCTGTTGCAGAGCACCTGTCGATGTCAGGTGCGTGGCCAATGTCCACACGATAGTAACAGCTAGGACAGTCCATGGAAATCCCATCTCGTCACTGTGGAACCACTAATGGAACTGAAACAATTGGGAGGATCTCGTATAGGCTTTTTTTAGAGGTCGTTTCTTTCGCCCCTTTTCTAAAATATGTTTGCTTACGACGATAAGATAAAGAGTAAAGCCGAAAGTGTCTCCGCGTAACTCTTTGCAGAGATGGCGGACTTTGTTTACCACTTGAAATGTCTTTCTTTTCACGAAGGTTCATTTTTCACAGATTGGTCGATGGTCTTGACACGCGTTTTGGTAATTGAAATATTATTTACCCCTTCCTATCTCTTAAAGACATGTTCTGGCCGTAGAGCCATCGGGATATATCTCCATTATATCTGGATGCTCAATTCATGGGAACTTTGCTCGTGCCTCTATATCATAAAGGCGTTTTTTAATGCAAGGCTATAAAACTAATTAATTCATCAACAAATTATCCTGTCATAGTATGTACATTAGTTAGATGATGTGCAGGCATTTTGCTACTTTGGTAGGATATGGAAGAATGCAGTTCAATGGATATAAGATAAAACATTTGTATTCAACGGTTCATTCTCCTGAATGTTGAATAGTCTTGTAGCCCATTGACCACTAGGCCACTAGCATATCAAAAAAGACCAATGTAGTCCGCAAATTCAGCAAACTGCCTCAAACTTCGCCGGGGGATGCAAGCGTAAACATTTACGGCTCGTAATCCTTTCGATGTCGTGAGCACCATATATTTGGAATCACATCCCGTTTGCGAAAGGTAATCTTTTACCCAGCATTCTCCACTACTCGCAGATCGCAAGTGGGGCCTAAGGGGGCCTTTATAGGTCGACCTCAAAGACAGGCGGCGATGCCGATCACCGCCGACGGAATACGGATCCCATGAACATAATATATGCGTTCATGAGGTACCCTTTCACAGTTCGGTGACCAGAAAACAAATGGAATGTGTTAGGCGTCACAATAACATTGACACTTCAGTACCTGCATGTCATCGGAAAAAGTAAAATTATTTGATTTTTGAGTTCAATTGCCGTGATCAAATGAATGAATATTTATTAAATGAGTGGGTAATTATTTATTCAAGCTAATTTTATGGCAATAGTTTCGCTTTAACCATATATGTTAAGCAAACGTGCAACGTCTCCATCGTTTTCTTAAGATAATTGACATAAAATTGACTGAGGCAGACGAGGATTAGTGGAAATTATACATATTGATTAAAAAACAAGATGGCACTTTTTCCACAAGTTTTACTTACACACATCCGGTACACATTTTTACACATCAGGTACAATACCAAAGGTATTGTACATGATGATGACCTAACGGTTGAAACCCGTCGTACCGAAGTAAAACTTGTGGAAAAAAGTGCCATCTTATTTTTTAATCAATAATTGAAATCAGTTGAAATAAAAGTCTCGAGATTGGATTCCAGCATTGTATTGAGCTACAAGTGTAATATTTGTGCGTATGAAATAATTCGGTTTTTATTAAACTTGCCAGACAAATAAACATATCTGTTTCAGGCTTGACCTGGTGGAAGTTGTCAACATTCATAATGAATAAAACAGGGGCGGATTAAGGTCGTTGTTTTGGGGGGGGGGCTCTATTTTCCCGGGATTTACGGGGGGGGGGGAGGGGGCGGCCGCCCCCCCCCGTAATCATATCGTGTTTATGAAAGGTGGTCTTCCACTCAACACTCTCCACTATTTGCTGATCCTGGTAGGTGGGGCGTAACTTTAGAAAGAGAACATCGCTCTTTCTCATTTTTTATCGCATTGACCAAGTATTCTTTAAGTTAATCCTATCTATTTGCTAGCCAAGAACTCGCAAAGCAAACGCAAAGCAAAAATAGCGGCAAAGTTCAGCACCATCTTCTTTTGGAGAGCAGTGGTAATTAGTGGATGTGTGATCAGTGAACGTCAATTGGGATTTTACAGATAGTAGTAAGCAAAATAATGGCATCTCTCCGAATTGTAAAGACACTTCTGAAAGTGCCACAGTTGAAGTGGCATCTAAATTTACTACTCAGGTGTACGGATATATTCGCAGACATTGTGGTATGAGCCGTCTCTCTGTAATTCCATTTAATAATTATAGGGAGCTGTAGATCTCCTTAGATATTTCTCTTCGATAGTATATTATCATAGCAATTCCCATATATATATTTCTTTAGCCCACAGACACGATAAAATAAGAAAGATATACTTTTCAACAGCTAAGCTTTAAAATTTGTTCTTCAAACACAGGAAATTCCTAAAAAACAGAGCCACACAGTGATCCCTCATAAGAAATTTCATTTCTCATCCATCTCCTCATTCAATCCCTCTTTTAAAGGCAATGTTCGGTTGGCGTTGAAAAGGAAAATTTTGTAGGAGTAAAAGGATTTGCTGATAATGGTGTGGAGTGGCGAGTTACAGCAAACCTATCTTCGGAGGTAATGAGTCGTGATACATGTTTCCGTATATGCAAGGAGAGGCACAACTGGCATTTTGGAATGTAAAACAATCCGCAAAGGTTACTTTATTTTAATCATCCATTATAGAAAATAACTTACTTTCAATCTACAAAATTAATTTTGATACGACCCGGGTTTCAGCAACTTACAATTCGTGCCATCTTCAGGAACGTTCACCTGAAGATGGCACGAAGTGTAAGTTGCTGAAACCCGGGTCGTGTTAAAACAAATTGTGTGGATTGAAACTAAGTTAATTTCTATCGTGGATGTTACCAACTTCCACAAAGTTAAGTCGGAAACGATTGGTTTTGTTACTTTATTCAAATTATCTTAGTGCAGAAAACGTATTTGTAAACTCCGGAAATCCGCCTTTCGTTTTCAGATAACATTTAAAGACTCTGGGAAACCATTTACTAATATTCTTAGGGGTTTTACATAAACTCATTGGGAACACATTGTTAACACACATAAACTCATTGGGAACACATTGTTAACACACATAAACTCATTGGGAACACATTGTTAACACACATAAACTCATTGGGAACACACAAATCAGGGAATGTTTTAAATTGCTGTTTCATCGAAAAAAAATAACTCCAGTGATTTGTAATCAAGCTACTTTTATTTATATATTACGAAGGAAAAAATACTTTATCTTCTTTCGCAAAACTAATTACAAAGTGCCAATGAAACGTGAAAGTCCTTTTTTCTATCGGTTAGTAATGGAACACTGCACATACAAGGTGAAATTGAAAATAGCTTCAGTACCACCATTTGTAAACCTCAAAAGTAATTTGTTTCGAATACGATGTATCAGAAATCTATAATGGTTGTTTTGCGAAGATTACATAATTGGATGTCTCATGTATTTACTGGCCATAACCCCAATATTAATTCATTTCGAATGCAGCGATCACCATCTAAGGTATACATTGTTAGAGGCACATACCTACGGAAATATTATACATAAATGGGATCAAGGCATCAGTCTTTGCATCGGCCACGTCTATCCAAAACGCATGGTGGAATGTTTGTTGTAGAGGTTTCAACCTCTATTTCTTTCTTGCCACCTATGGCGGCACTAGCACCTCCCGCAGTTAAGTAGGGAAATCTTACGAATATCCCACCTGGGCGTATTCTCCTAGGTGTCACCTCTAATTGCCAAACGTCTTCGACGTCGCCGAAAAATTCTTTCATATACGAACCCACACTTGTCACGGTGTGGACGTCACTTACGCTGAACTCCGCTCTACTCCGGTCGAACACTATCGGTGCGCTTCCTTCTGAAATGTAGTCTGGGACACGTCCAACGTTCCTAGGATCCACTTTCTTTTCGGCGGACGAGTAGCACACCGTGTAGACGTGGGAGAACGTCTTTTCTCCTGACACCGATCCTTGTAAGTCGTCTCTCTCCAATCTCTGCACACATTCAACGTTGACCCGGTGTCGGTGCGAGAAAGCTAGGAAGAGAATATTCCAGTCAAGATATTCCTTGATCTTGTAAGTACAGTATGCATCCTCGGGAAACGAGCTCTCCTTGCAGATGAAGTCCTCGGTTGTGTTATCCACTGACGCCCACAAACTACTAAAATCCTGACGGGTAGCATCCGGAAGCTGTTTGGACGTTTGGTCATCGCGGATGGTCGAGTAGTCCAGCTTGATCGCCTGTCGCAGAGCACCTGTCGATGTCGAGTGCGTGGCCGATTTCCACACGATAGTAACAGCTAGGACGGTCCATGGAAATCCCATCTCGTCACTAAGGAACCACTAATGGAACTGAAAAAATTGGGAGTGTCCTCTCGAGGTTTTTAGTGTTTGTTTTTCCACCTGGCCTCCAAAGAATGCTTGCTTAGCTGATAAGATAGAGTTCAAGGCTCTGGTGTCAACAAGTATCTAGTTGCAATTGCGGAGAGCTTCATAAAATGTCTCTCTCCACACATATTTTTTTTAGTTTAATATATCATCTTGGCATAACCTATGGTAAGTATAATTACATATTTTACATATTCTATTATTTTTGAGATACGTTATGGTTATAGAAGCAAGGTAGAATGCGTGTGGCCCTAGTTACGTATACTCCATGAGAAAGTTTTCTTGCCCAATGCTGAGTTCTCAATTTCGTGGAAGCCTTTCTTATATATACCTCAGTTTTTGATGGTCATTATTAAATAAAATTGGGCAAATCTGATGTAGTCATCAATAAATATCCAGGCGTAGTAATTTCAATAATTATCCGACGTGCAGCTGTTTTCTTACACGAGGAGGATTCTCAATCGATAAGGACCCAGTTTAAAGACATTAGATAAGTAAACTTTTAACCAAAAGAAGAAGTGCTCGACAATTTGTGGAAGTTTATATTAGTATTTTTAAGTAATTTTACAGGTTATTTTAGCATATTTTAACAATTCGTTTGTTTATGTCTTATAGTCTTTTATTTCCATATTTTTAACCTTGGTAGAACAGTTAGGGAGGGATAGATTTGGCTCTGATTATGTAAATATCCAGAGGATTTTAACTCTTCTCTATTAAATCCTAGGTCAAACGGTAGATGACCTAGTTATAATAATGTGTACTACATGTAATTGCAGACATATTGAACCATCCTTATTATTCTTATTTCTTATCTTTCGTTAGATTAGCAAAATTCTGAGATAGAACGTCTATATCCACTATTACGCCTAATAACGGCATGCACGTAGGGCAAAGGTTTCGTCACTTGATGGCCTCACATGCCTTCGAAATAACTCGCCAAAATTTAACTAAATATTTCCCTCATCGACTCAGCCACAGCAATAAAAAATACCAACCGTGCATCACTTAAGATATTTTACTCTAATTATAGCATGAACTAGAATAATTTGACGCGTTGCGTGAATACATCACAGGGTTACGTGACAATAACACTCAGAGCAGGTTGTGGGATAACAACATGAGACAGTAGCACTCCCTATACTAGTCCATGGGAGCCCATGTCCTCTTATTGAAGTCGTTTCCTCAAGCCGCTGCTCGATTTTCGGTGAGGCGTCACGGGTTCGAAAGGGTAAGAGTCAGTGGGTATTCCCTATTACTTAAGGCAGTTTGCTTATGTCGGGTGAGAAGGAAATGAAATTTATGTAGTTAACGTTGATGTTGCATTCATTTATTTCCATACATTGGTTTAGTGATGACCTGTGTGTATTTTTTTCGTCATTGTGTGTCGAAAGTTCTAGATACTTGCGAACTAAGTGAGAAGGCCGTGGACGTGTGTGTTACCACGTTTCAATACGAGCTATTAGTCCAAGAAACAGAGAAAAAATTTCGATTTCAGGGATGTAATTTAGGAATGGATGGGACCCGTTTTACGATGTAGGGGGGATGGTAGAAGATATCCCTATTTGTTTGCAACTCGAGATTCCGTGTCTTTTCAGAGCAACGTGCGTCCAAAAGTTTGTTAAAACACGTTTCTTTAATTCTAAAAGCCAATATAAGATTTTTTCGAGAATTAAAAGCATAATATACTTGTAGGTAATTCAAAGTCCATTGAATTGTACCGTGATAAGTTCGATTTGATTATTTTTTATAGCCTAATTAACAAAAATCGTCCAAAACGGCCAATTTTTAAAATTAACTTTTTATCACAAAGGCATTTTTTAAATGTTTTGATCATTTTAAAAGGAAACTTTTCCAACACTAAATTAATCGAGAGTTTATTAAGGTCAATCGGTTAATTTGTTGCTGAGATATGTTAATTTGTTTAACCGTCAAGACGCTAAATGTTGAAAGTCATACCTTTTTTTTATCAACTTTTCGGGTCAATTCAGAATGGATTATCTTCTGGAACGTTTATGTTTTCAATTGTTGATAAAAATCAATGAAAAAAATAAAATATCAACTTCTTATTTTTTGCTTCTAAAAAGATGCTACTTTTTGATAAACAATTAGAGCCACATCTTTACTCGTAAATTGTACGGGTTTCTCACTGTGTGCTTAACTAACTTTCTTAATAAATAATAAATCGAAAGCTGTCTTTAAAAAAAAGGATTCCAAAAAGTATCTTACGGCCCAAGTTAGGAATTTGTTTTTAAAAATTCGCTGCCGCTTTGTTAATAAAAATAAACAAAACGAGTCCAACGGCATTATTTAGTCAAAGACATAATTTAAAAGTCATAATTTAATTTAAAAAAGCTTCTAGTTCCTTTAAATAGCGTATAAAGTGTAGCGTACTCAGAGCGACCCCAGCGGGAGTGGTGGTGGGGATAGCCGATGAGAGACGCGCGCACGCGAGACAAAAACTGAAAACGTAACTTAAAATCGGCGGCACGCGGAAAAATTCGCCATAACCCCATGAAAACTCAACCATTTTGGACGTTTTGTAAACTGCTATACCTTGAAAAATTATTAACAACCACATTATTGGTTTTGAATAATGATGAGTATATATACGGTTTTGTACGCATTTTTAAGTTTTTCAATTTTGCTGAAACAAATTAAGTACTCATTCATTACAGTAATCTACCGGTTAGAGGTAGGTTGTGATGAAAGTCAGAGAATATCCAACGAACTCTTACACGTGCTGTGCCCTTTCTACCTCTTGTATTTCTTTCTTCATCTCAGCATAAGTCCTACCTTTCTTCATCCCGTCCATAAAACCGATTCTCTTCCTTCCCCTTCCCCGCTTACCCAACATCCTTCCCTCTATCACGACCTTCAGTAAACCATCGTCCCTCATTGCCCCTTCCAGCCACCTACCCTGCCTTCTCCTAATCTCATCTATAAGGTTCCTCTCCTAGCCCACCATGTCAAGCACTTCCTCATTTGTCTTCCTTTCCGTCCAACGCACCTTCTCCATCCTCCTCCACACCCACATCTCAAAAGCCTTCAGCCTATTTTCGTCTTCCTTTCTCAAGGTCCACGTTTCCGCCCCATACAACGCCACACTCCATATCAAGCTCTTTACTAGCCTCTTTTTTACATCCTTACTTAAGGTCCCCGTCATCAGCTCCCTTCTATTATTGAACGCTTCCTTTGCTAGCGCTATTCTCCTCCTAATGTCTTTGCTACTATGTCCTCTTTCTTCTAGCGTACTACCCAAGTAATTAAATTGTTCAACTTGCTCCAGTTTGTGACTTCCTACTCTTATCACCAGCTTCGCTTTCTTTGTCCTAGTGAATCTCATTACTTTTGTTTTTCTATTATTTTCTTCATTCCGTATTTCTCACACTGCTTTTCCAGTGCATCTACTAAAGTTTGCAGTCCTTTCGATGACCGACTCACCAACGCCTGGTCGTCTGCGAATCTAACCGACTTTATCCACTGGCCTCCTAATTTCATTCCCACGTCTAGCTCATCCCATGCCTCTCTTACCATTTCCTCAGCATAGATGTTAAAAAGTAAAGGCGACAACGGGCACCCCTGCCGCACCCCGCGACCTATAACTGCCCACCCTGATTCACAGTCCGCTACCCTTACATGAGCCCTCTGCCCCATATATAAGTTTCGGATGAGTCTCCTATCACGCCAATCTATTCCTATTTTCCCCAGTATCTGCAATAGTTTCTCCCAGTTTACTCTGTCAAACGCCTTTTCGAAATCTACAAAACAAGCGAAAACATCCTGATTATGCTCTATGTTTCTATCTATAAGTGTCCTCACTACCGCAATTGCATCTCTGGTTCCCCTCCCCTTCCTAAACCCAAATTGGTCATCGCCTAAATAGCACTTTGCTCTGCTCTCCAACCTTCTATTTAGTATTCTAAGCAACACTTTTGCTGCGTGCGAAATTAAACTGATTGTTCTATACTCCTCGCATTCTGACGCTTTCTTCTTCTTCGGGATAGGTATTAATACTGTTTTCACTAAATCCTCTGGCCATACTCCTTCCTCGTAGATCCTGCGAATAAGTTCGAAAAACGATTTTCTCCCCCTACTACCTAGATTATTCAGTAGCTCCGAAGGTAGGTTATCGGTTCCCACGGCTTTTCTACCCTTCATTTCTCTTAGTGCCCTCTCTATTTCACTCTCAAGTAACTCTGGTCCGAGGTTATCTTTATCTATTGTTCCTTCGTCCTCTAGATCTAGGCTAAGGGGTCTATTCTCGCTGTCATATAGCTCCTCTACGTATTCTCTCCACCTT
The DNA here is from genome assembly GCA_963573305.1 of Pyrrhosoma nymphula. Lineage (NCBI taxonomy): Eukaryota > Metazoa > Arthropoda > Insecta > Odonata > Coenagrionidae > Pyrrhosoma > Pyrrhosoma nymphula. The sequence goes on along the minus strand of OY754334.1, from coordinate 100,835,680 downwards.
TCTTGGATATCTTCCTGTTCGATTAATATATTTCCTGTTTTGTCCTTAACCTTTGGTATCGCTTGACCTCTCTTATCACCCGATAACATTTTCACCTCGGCGTACAAAGCGCCCACTTCCCCCTCCTCCTGCATCTTTTCCATTTGCTCACATTGTCCCTTCCACCAGTTTTCTTTTGCCCGATTGGTCACTCGCCTGAGTTTATTATTCAATTCCTTGTACTTCCTCTTCCATACGTCGGTGTTCACGTTTTTCCGCATCCTTCTCTCCTCCATTTTCTTTATCATATCTTCTGTAACCCACTGCTTCTTAACCCTCTTCTTTTACACCGTTCCTATTGTTTTCTCTGCCGCTCTTGCGATGCCTGTTTTTATAACCTCCCATCTCTTCTCTATGGTTCCCATCCGCTTCTCTTCACCTATGTTCTTTTCTACTAGCTCTTGGTATTCCCTCCTTTTCAACCCTTTCAATGCTTCAAGGTTCCCCCTCTTTATCTTCCTACCTTTACAAAGCCTTTTGAATCTAACTTCACACTTCATCATCACCAAGTTATGATCCGAGTCCGCATCCGCCACTGGATAGCTACGAGAGTTTTTTACACTGTTCCTAAATCTCTGCCTCACCATTATATAATCAATTTGGTATCTCCCAGTGTCACCCAGCTTTTTCCATGTGTACCTACGCCTGGGGTGATGTTTAAACCAAGTGTTTGTCACTACTAATTTATTTCTTCTACAAAATTCAACTGCCTTTTCCCCGCGATCATTTCTTCTTCCTAGCCCAAACCCTCCTACTTCTAATCCGTCCCTCCCTTCTCCCACCACTGCATTCCAGTCACCCATCACTATCAGGTTTTTCTTCCCCGGCACTTCTCTAATTATTTCTTCTACTTGCTCGTACACCTCTTCCACCTCTTCCTCCCTATGGTTGCTCGTAGGCATGTATACCTGGACCAGTACGTAATTCGTCGGGCGTGCTTTTATTTCTACCACTAGTATCCTATTGTTCACCTGTTCAATGTTTACCACCCTCAGTCCCAATTTTGTGTTCAGTACCATGCCTACCCCCCGTTGACTCTCATCTCCCCCACTATAGATCACCCTGTAGTTATCACTCCAATAGTCCCCGCTATCCTTCCATCTAACCTCGCACAATCCCAAAGCATCTATTTTTCCTTTTTCCCTTTCCTGCTTAATATTTTCAAGCTTCCCGGCCCTCATCATGGTCCTTACGTTCCAAGTTCCTATTTTTATCACTGTTTTCCTCCTCCTCTTCCTCTTTTTCTTCTTCTTCTCCCTCCTTTCCCTTGTATCTTCTGATGATGATTCTGATTCTGTGCAAGGATTTCGTGTGATGACGACCGCGGAGGCCTTGCCTCCCCCGCTGCCGGGCACGACACCCGCCCTAGTGGGCGGCGTCCCGTAGTTGCCAGGAATCAGATCTCTTTGAATGACTTTCATGTTCTGGGAAGTGATAGTTGAGAGGTATCACACGCGACTCAACGGTATTTTTAACGTGACACCATCACGGAACTACCTTTCGTCTGGCTCCTACCCTTCGACCTATCTGGCATGGGTGGCCCTACCAGGAGCAATGTACTTGCTCCTGCCAGTCCAGCTCTAGGGGTCATTGGAACGCACAAGCCCTTCCACCACGTCAAGGTCGTAGTTCAAGGAAGAGAATTAAGTACTAGCTTTACAAAAATTTATAATATTTTTACTGCGTGCATCGATTTGTTTCATAATTTGATTAGTTTGTTTCATTTCAAAATTTGTGTGAGAGAAGAGTGATATAACAGCCCTCTCGTACAATGTCCTAATCCTAGGCATATTCTCTTGATAAACAATGTCTCCTTAATTCCATTGCGCAAGTATTTTATCCATGGGATGCCAATATTATCAAGCGTATTGTCATAGAGTAAGTATATACTTACTCTATGGTATTATGTATCCTTAATTTTGTAATAATTTTTACATCGTTTTCATGTTATGTAGTAAGACAGAGCTTAAAAACTTGTTTCCATGATTTATGAGTGCAAAGTCCATTCAGCAGAAATATAATGATAGTTTGAAGCCGTATTGGCTGTGAAATATCCTAAAACATACGCTAATTTATTTTAGTTCAATGTTTAGTAAAATTTCCAATTGCAGTATGCTATTTATTTGGCTGTTAGTTCATACCTGGTGTAGAGTCACCCTCAACCCCACGTCCATGAGTTGCCGTGAAGGGTACCACATTGTTACTGTACGGCTGCATGTCTAAGTTTCAAGAGCGTTAATGTGGGAGAAATTTACTATGCATTCAACTATACTCAGTCCAAGATAATAACGCTCTTGAAACTTAAGACATGCAGCCGTACAGTAAACACGTCCAATGGCATTTGGAGAAGGAAATCACATGACCAAAGAATCCATGATGGTGGCCTTAGTTTAAATTATACGATTGTGATGAAATTGTTTACTTTTCATTTGTGTCTCAGCCAAATCAGTATATTTCAACGCATTCGCTATTGTCTTGGAAGTACTCGAGTTCAAAGTTACTGCCAATACCAACTTCGTGTAATACAATTATTGCTCTGTTCTCCCAACATTGTATATGTGGTGAAAATATTTGTTTTATTTTGAGAGAAGTATGATACCCCACAATTCGGAGTACATTAAGTTTGAACAGTAATGTCAGGTATCAAGAAATTACGTCGTAAAGATTTAGTTAAATAGTCTCAAATCCTCCTTTTCTGGGTATTTTTCGGTCTATGTCCGCATCGTCTTCATACAGTCTGATATTCATGGTAGTGCTGGAGTTGATATCGATATGCGCACTCCTGGAGGGGTTTGAGATGACATTTATGGAAAGTGTGTAATTGTATAATCTTTTCTCCGAACGAAGAATGACTTATAGCAGAAATTCCACCCTTCTTTCTCCCCAGCTACGAGGAAGGAGATGATGGATGGAAAAATATTTTTCTTGTTCACTCATTCGCGCAATAAAAACAGTGTCCCACCCCTAAAACTTTTTTCTTCGAATGCTCCTTTCCCAGGCCGTTTTTTTGTGTTAGTCCCCAACGACCCCTAAAGGGAAGAAGGGTTTCTGTTTTTTTCAACTCCTCCCTTTTTCAAGAAAAGAAGATGTTTTTTGTGCTGTGAGACGTTTGACATCGCTATGCTGAATGGCGGTCGGCACCGCTTGTTGTGAAATCCTAGTCGTCTTCTCCATGACCGGTATTATCAATCAATGGCGAGGACAAGTTTAATTTACCGCACCGTCGCTCTTCAAAACTAGGACGGTACCCTGCGTTCATTAAAGAAGGGGATTCCCTAGGGGGTTCTAGGTTCCACGTTTTTTTCTGGACCAATTAAGGGAACGGTCCACCGAGTACGGGGTACCACAACGTTTAAAGAAACCCCTTTTGGTGGCGACCTTTCCCGAAATAGGGTCAACATTCCCTCTCTCTGAAGAAAAATCGCAGAACTGGGATATATATGGAATGATCGAATTTATTTATTTTTTAAATTCTTCTCTTTAAAAAAATTGAATGTTTTACCCCTAAGGCATTTTTTTGTGTACAAGGTCCGTAGAGTTTACTACAATCGTTGCGGCGAAATGAAGGTACAGCATGTACTCGTGGTATATACCACGAGTACATGAGCTGCGCTGTCATCTCAATGTTGTCATACCAAGACCTAGAACTGAAGTTTTTAGACAGAGCTATCTTTTCTTCGGGCCCAAAATTTATTGTGCATTACCAAAATATATTGTAAACATAAGAAGCAAAGGTAAATATTTTAGAAGTCTGAAGAAATGGTTGTTTGATACTGAGGATCTCTTATTTATTTATGAAAAAAGTGTATATAAATATGAAACTAATACTTATTATGTTAAATCTATCAATTTGTTAACTGAAGGATCAATTTTATTTTTTGTTTGGCTAAATGTAAGATTTAGCCATTTCTCAATCTATTAGCTGAAAGATGAACTTCATTTATTTGTTTGGCAAAATGTAATATTTTGGTTATTTTAAAACATATTTGTAATTGATGTAGCTAGGCCAGTTGGAAAGACAGTGATTAATTTTTTTCTAGTGAAAACATACAGTATTTATGTTTTTGTTCAAAGGACGATCGAGTCGGTAACCCCACAGCGGTCATTTTCCTTAGGGGTACCTATGTTCCCGACTAATTTGATGTGCCATTGCTGATGTAATTATTTGTTGTCGAGGAATAAATTCTTTATTATGAGATTTACTTGACAGAGTAAATCTTCTATTGGATGAAAGAAGCAAGAATGATGTAGTGAGCCAAATAGAACAAACAAAGAAAGTATTCTACCAGAAGAGAAGTCTATTTACAACTAGTAACGCAAGCCTAGAAGTAGGGAAGGGCATCATTTAAACATATATTTGCCACTTTCTCTTGTATAGCAGTGAAGCCTTAACAATGCTGCTGCAGAGGAAAAGAGATTGATGACAATGGAAATGTGGAGTTACCGAAGAATGACGTCAAGTGGACAGGGAGAATGAACAATGAAGAAGTCTTACCAAGAGTTGGAGAGAAAATATGTACCATGAAATCTCTGAAAAAAAGATGAGATACACTTCATGGACATATTTGCGACAGAATACCTATGGAAAACAATAATGGAAGGAAACACGAATGGATAGAAAAACCGAGGAAGCCCAAGAATGGATTAATCATGGTAAATTATAAAGGCCGTCAATGAGAAGAATGATGGAATGAAAATGTTAGCTGAGGTGAGAGTGCAGTGTGGAGCTACGGAAAACAAATCTTCGGGTTGTAGACTGCTGGCGATGACACTGTAAACATGCACTTTATCAAATGTGGCCTTAAACGGTGTGGTGTATAAACCTGTACAATAGCAAACAAGAATGAGAGTTAACATGAGACACATGAAATATACGCGTGGATAAGAAAGGGTAGTTGTCATCTATTGACGCACATCTGAATCACTACACCTTGCAACTGAATCACTACACCTTGCAACTGAATCATACGTACGTACGCGTAGCTTTGATTTTTCAACAACTTAGTTGTCCTAAGATGCGAAATTTCAGGGTGCAAAAATGTACTCCTACTTACTTCATTATATGGGAGTGAAACTTGGAGGTACTAGGATTGACATTAGTGTAGGCTAAATGCAGTGAATATGAGATATCTGAGAATAGTTATTTGTAAAAGTAGGAGGGTGAGGAATGAATGAGTGATGAAAAAATGTAAAATGAATGTTCTGGTAACGGACGTATATGAAAAAAGCGTGCTTCGTTGGTTTGGCTGTTTTCAGAGAACGGATGAGAGTGGAATAACATAACAGATGCATTATAGTGGAGATAATGCCGCGAGATGAAGGAAGGAGATGGCCGAGAAAATCATGGGTGAAAATACTATTTATCAGATTTAACACGTGCTGTCAGAACCACAGCCGGGAATTAAAGTGTGGAAAATACGAAGCACTAATTTATAGAGCCACGTGTATCAATTTTACAAATTTAATCCATAAACCATCGCTTTAATCTTTCGTTAGTTTTATTTTTGAGACTTTGGTGTAATTCGTCTTTGAGGTTCGTTCTTGAACGTTGTTTGTGTTGCTTGAGAAAGTCGTTCAGGCCCTACATTCAAACGCAGAGTCACGTCTAAATTAAGTTTTGAGTCTTATTCTTACATTCAACGTGCATTCTCAATGGTCGGGAAATATTCCAGAACAAAAGAAGGCTTGGAAGGGGAATATGTGTTGTGGGCTGGAGGCATGGAAGGTGGTTGAGGAATAGGGCGTGATGGTGTGCGTTCAGGATATATTTTTGAGATTGTCAATGGGTGTGGCCCAGGGAATTTATTTTGGTGGAATAGGAATTTCCCCAATGAGGGGAAGGAAGAATGGTTGAAAGAATGGGTGTAAAGTCGGACTACGCCCTCGCCAGGACTCCGGAAGCCACTGGTTGCATGGCACGCCTGGAGAACATAAGCACACAGTCTTCTTGGGGGCAAGGGTAAGGAAAACAAAAGACGGCGGTGTGTCTAAGGGGCGGAAGTGAAGGAGAGAAGCCTGTGTGCAAGGAGGACAGTAGGAGACGGGAGGAAGGAGGAAGCGGAAATCGCATGGAAAGCAAGGGGGGGAAGGAAGTCACACGAGTGAAAATGATCGTTTTGGGGTTGCAAATGGACTCATTCGTGGAACCGGGTCGTATGTAAAAACTCCCCTAGTCTCGGCTGTTGAAATTGACTGGGGGACATAGGTCCCAAGACCCTATGATGATCAGGGTGATCTTCCGGACATCGTTGCCGATGTGGAATCGACCTGCAGTGCCGTTGTTCAGTAGCTACGTGATTTCTGCCATTTTTGTCGCAAAAGTATGAAAATATCATTTACACCAATCAGCTAATCAGCCATTTACTTTATGCTATCATGACTCTTATATTTTGGTGCACCTTTTATCAGTTTTTCGTCAAAACGACATTCATATTCTAATAGTAATCCACATTTCTTGCACCCATGGGCAAGCACTGCCACAAGAGCCTTTACAAATTTGCTGGTTTTTAAATGCGATTGCCGAGAAATATAACGTGGAAAGCCCAATTTTTTCTACGACAATCGGTAGAGTGTACTAGATAGATTGTTGTTGGGGGGGCCTTCGTCAGGAGCCCGGGCACTTAGACCTTTTCTTAGTCCATTGTGCCAACCCCATGCCTGTCTGCCACTTGCAGACAGGGGACAAGTGCACCTCGGTAGAGGTATGGAGGATTGGCCTCCCCCTGCCTCACCCCAGTACCAGGTATAGAGGGTGTCCTCCCTCCAACCGGCCCGGTTTGGCCTGGCCTCTCAGGCCTGCCGGTATAGGTATGGAGGGAGTATCATCTCTCCATCCATGCCTGGTTGAGGTATGGAGGAGGGTCACCCATCCAACCACTGTCCGGGCCCAACGTTGCTTAACTTCGGTGTTCTGATGGGAACCGGTGTTTCAACGTGGCTAGGCCCTTGCCCTAGAGTGTACTAAGAAGGGCATATTATGAAATTTTAACGAAAATGACACCTCGTTTCTCGGTGGAACCTCCTTAAGGTAGGTTCAAATGGAGAAGAGTAAGTTTTTTTGTGCCCAATCTCCTTACACAATACTTATCTTTCTTCATCTCAGCATACGTCCAAACTCACTTAATCCCGTTGATAAGGTCTATTATTTTTCTCCCCTTCCCCGCAGACCCTAAATTCACCCCTTATTCAGACCCCTTATCACAGACTTCAGCATCCCTTCGCCCGTCATCACCTGTTCCAATAACCTACTCTACATTCTCCTTATCCCCTCCAAAAGTTTCAGCACCCACCATACCAAGCACATACTCGTTCGTATCGTTTTCCATACACCGAACTTTCTCTATTCTCCTCGACACCCACATATCAAACGCAACATCTCTGTTTCAAAGACTCTCTTGAAAGTCAGCTTAAGGGAAGAGGTTGATTTGATGTGTGTTGATGGAAATTATCCAAAATCCAAAAGGATTTCACGAATTAGCTGTGAAGGTGGTGGAAAGGAGGCAAATAAAGGAGGTGTGGCTCTACGTTATGTCCCGCGTTGCAGTGAGCCACTTCAGGAGCCATGTGGAGGAGGAATTCACGCCTGAAGACGCTCGCTGCAACGCAAGTCGAAACGTTGAGCCACGCAGCTTAAACTGGAAAGCCTGCGGAGCTGCCAGATCTCTTCTTTCCCTCCCCGAAAAGTGTGAGAACTCCATTTCGCTATCGGACCAAGATCGTGACTGTAAGTTTTGCGGACCGCTGCCCTAGATCCGTCCTCGGTAGTTGAGAGAGGGAGGGAAAAAAAGTTGATTGGTTTGGGGCACTCAAAGGACAGAGCATTTCGCCACCAGGAGGTGGAGAGTGAAAGAAGGGGGAGAGGATATTCCGTGCCGGTAAGGAGGAGAGTGAGGGAGAGAGAGGAAAACCTTAAGAGGGGCCAGCGTGAAGAATCCCGGAACATGTATATCCAGCACACAAAGCAGACGGATTGACATTCCGAGTCCTCATTAAAGTTGCCCAAATAATGGAGCGGATGAAAACAAGAGGAGGGCGGGCTGGGCAGGGGGAAGGAAAAATACCTCGCGGTGTTTGCGTTGTGGTGAGAAAGGGGGAGAGAACTGGGGGGAGGGAGGGAGGGTGAAGCCTGCTTCACAAAGGACTTTTTTCCCCAGCGTTATTCCATGAGTTCAGCCCTGGCTTGTGGTTAAGGTAGTTTGAGCGAGAGTATTACCTAGTCATATTAGACCATATTCGAATTTAATTTTTTAATTTCATAAGGTGTAAGAAGTGTTAAATAAATATGGCAATATTAATGGCGCAAAAATATTGTTTCAAGTGACTGAAAAACTCGGTAATAAAACATATCTTTACCTATATGTCTTAGACATGACTCTTTTTCACGCCGTACAGTGAAAACGCCTTTACAACAGGTTTCTTTTGCGATCCTACAAAAATTAATACGTTGAGTAATTGATTTTTTTAAACATACTTTAGATCTGATGTAAACTACGCACTGTTAAATTTCTGTCGAGATCCATGCGCAAGAAATTCCTCATTATTTTTAATAATGTCTCTCTGGAGTACGTGTATACCTGTACCATTACCCATGGAAAACGGCCAATATTTTTTGGAAAATACTTCGAAAATTAATATTGTAAATGGCTGATACGTTGGTATCTTTGGAAATATGAGATATTTTTCTTTGAAATGAGACCAAATTCATTGAATTTTATTGGAAATGATATATCGTAAATCTTCGTTAATGGCTTAAAATAGTATTGTGTTGAAATAGCATAGCAGTGTTAAAATAGCATTGAATTGCCAAATAATCCAATTGGTATGACGCAATTTTTTTCGCTTTTTCCTATATTTATCACTAATGGGAACATGTATGTAAAGTTTCACGCAAATCTGTGCAGAAACACAAACCACCTTACAGGGCTCTCCAGAAGAAATCATGCTTTCCTCTGAAAAATCTCCAACACAGCCTGAGTTTGAACCAACACCTTCGGTATGGGAGGCCGGCACTCTATTTATACTCGATCGGCTCCTTAATTCCTTTCTTTCTCTTGTTCTTCACCGCAAGCCCCTCCTCCTTAATTCTTCCCGTAATGAAATTATGTCCGTTCTTACATTGACTCTGCTCTCCGTCCGTGGAGATTTCACTGATCTTTTCTTTATTCTGCCGTGAATAGTAACTTTTGATCGACTGATATCCTTCAGTCTCTCTCAGTCTGTGGTTGTCAACGGACGTATTTTTCGCTCGCTGAACATGCCGTCTGTGTTAAATGCGGTCAGGTCCTTAAGCGCAGCAAGAATCAACGCATTATTTCATGTGGAAGTTGTCGTGAACAGTATCACCTTGCCTGCACCACTATGACCGACGATGAGTTGAACACTTTGGAGGATTAGCAGCATTCATGGCACTGCCGCCCCTGTTTGGAGCTGAAGCGTTCTACCCGCGATGATAGCACCCCGGTGAAGAGCTGTGTCAACCTAACTACAGAAGAACCAGCAAGAGCGACACTGAATGAGATTTTATCTCGCATCAAATGCTTGCAGGAAGAACATGGAGAGATGAAGAAATCAATTACCTGGTGTCATGAAACTATTAGTGAATTGAGGGAATCGTTGTCCGAAGTGAACCGTGCAATCTCTGCGTTAAGTGATAAGCTTGATAAAACAACCAGTGATCTTAGTGAATTGCAAAAACGGGTTTCGGCACTCGAGGGGCATATCAATTACTTGGAACAAGAGTCTAAGAGAAATGTGGTCGAGATTCATGGGGTGCCATATCGAAAGGGTGAGCACTTAGTTGCTCTAATCCTAAGATTAGGTCAATCATTAGGGGTTAAGATGGATTCCACCGATATCGACTATGTGTATCGCCTGGGCTCTCATGCTGACTCCACTAGGCCCCCTACCATTGTCCTTCGATTCATGAGGCAGATCACAGCTAGTGAAGTTCTAAGTAGCCGAAGAGTTAAACGAGAACTCAACTCGCGTGATCTTGGGTTTGACGATATGCCCACTTAACCAGTGTATATAAACGAGTCACTACCACAGCTAAATAGAAAACTATATGCCCTCGCCAGAGAGCGTAAAAAGGCTGGAAAATTCAAATATCTTTGGATAAGAGGAGGCAAGATTATGTCAGGGTATGCGAAGGTCGGTATCGGAGTTTAATCAACTGTGTTGAAGACCTTGATAAATTCGCATAATGGTTAATTCAATGGAGTTGTTAAACATTTGTCATGTCAATGCGCAGTCCTTACACAGGCATTTTGACAAATTCAAAGATTACTTCTCCAGCCTCGCATACCATATCGTTGCCGTTTCTGAAAGCTGGTTAAATGAAAACATCTCCTCTGAGTCCATCAAGTTGTGTAACTATCATATTGTACGACATGATAGAAGGGGATGAGTTGGTGGTGGTGTCGGTGTGTATTTACATGATAGTTTATCGTACAATATACTGAAAAAGTCAGACTACTCCTTTTAGGCCCGAATACATTTTCTTATAAATTGTGGGCAGTGAAGGGAAAGCCTTATTCTGTGTAATTTATAGGCCTCCAAAAACGAGTTATATGTCAGAATGCTTTTAACCAACGTTCTACAGTTTTCTCGCTTCCTACATAAGTGTGATTTTGTGCGGAGAAAATATTGACATTCTGAAGAAATCTCCTGAAAGTGCCTACCTCAAGGATCTTATATTCTGTTGCAACCTGTCTATTATCCCTTATAAACCTACCCACAATCGCACAAACAGAAGCACCCTCTTGAACCTCTTCGTTGTCGACGACTTAACGAAGACTGAAGAATACGGACAGCTTTCTCTACCTTTTTTGTCAGAACACGACGTAATGGACATCAAATATCGCTTCCAACACAAAGGTCATAATCCTAAAAATATTTGCTTTCGTAATTTTAAGACATTCGATCTTATCAAATTTGAATCTGAATTATTAAATGCTAATCTGGATAATTTTTTTGGTTCTCATGTAGTGGATGAGTAAGTAGAAATCTTTAATTCTGTGGTCATGAAGTTGCTAAATACTCACACCCCATGTCAAACTATAGTGCCTAAACATCAACCGTCTCCATGGCTAACTCCGGCATTTAGAAAGTTAATGTCTCGTAGAGACCACCTTCGACGCAATTATCGACGCACTCTTCTGCCCCACCTGCATAATAAATACAAAGAGATTAGAAATCAAGTGCAGCAGCTAATCCGAACTGCAAAACAGGAGTATTACAATGAATGCTTTTCGGACAAATGGGGCGTAAAATCCACCTGGCAGGAGTTAAGACGTCTTGGTATCGGAAAATCTAGGAGGCCCTTATCCAGCACAACATTCTCCCCGAATTACCTCAACACTTACTTTCTCAAACCTTCTTTCAAGGAAAATAGCAGAAAGATCTGATGACTTTTATTTAACTGACAATTGCTCTATGCTCACCGATCCCTCACTATTCTCCTCGTTTGATAGTGAAAGGCTGTACTTACAGCATTAAGTGCGGATGTATGGCAGATTTGTCATACAGCCAATGTAAAGGCAAACACTAACTTTTTAGGTAGATTTCGAAGAAAGACTAACCATTGAAGTCGTTACCATGGTGTGACTTCCGGATAATTTCTACATAGTTTCGTTTTTTTTTCGTTTCATGTCAAACCATCACCAACTCAAAATTTTATAAATATAACTTCTATTTAGTCACGATTATTAATGTTATTTTTTCAAAAATTCATACAATACTGATTCATAAAATATGAATGTGGAAAATCTCGGTCAAGTTCGTTAGTGGGAAAAATCGGACCAAGGAGATGGGGAAGGCTTTTTGAAAAACTGAAAAAACGATAGTTCCCTTGTAAAAGAGCGACTTGTCTTTACTTTATCTTTTAATTATATTTAATTTGTCTCAAGAGGTTGTTGTTGTAGGGCGCCAGAAACATACAATGAAAACAAGAGTTAAGTTATCTCGTTAATTAAGCTCCCTTTATTCTGAAGTAATGGTTTGATTTGATATGCCCGTATCTTTTCCTAGGCAAAAATCGCCCTTTACAATATAACATTTACACACTTATTAATACCTACTCTGTTTAACTTGTAAATTTCACTTTTTGCCTTCCAGCCACTGATGATTTCATTAATCACAAAGAAATACCCTTCACTCACAAAAAAATTACCCTTCGCTTATATTTTGTTTGCCTTTACGGCCACAGTTGATATCACTAATCACACAAATAATACCCTTCACACACAAATATTACCCTTCAAACACAAATATCACCCTTCACACACAATAGTAGCATACCTACAACTTTGGATAACGTTAACCTTTGACACACATGAGCCCCGGAAGAAATCCTGTCGCCAAACAAGTCTCATTTTGCGGACGTGAAACCGGCTTCAATTCCCGTCGTTGTAGTCGATGTGTCTCCCTCGTCTTGCGTCTGCTACCTCGTGTATTCTCAGGATGAACTTTTTTATGGTCGGTGTTAACTTCTAAAAGCCTTACTTAACTTTTTGTCGAGTCACTACCACTAGCAAAGAATACTTCTTCTATTTCTGTTATTACAAAACTTTACCGTTCCGAGTTGCGTGGATTCAGTCTGCCCTTTGGGTATAGAATTGTTGATCAGTGACTCTCGATGTACATAGGTCATCGCCCTTTTATAGTTACTCGAACCCATTGTTCGATTCCCCTCGCTTTGTATTTCATCCCTCCTAGTGGGGAATTCCCGGAGTTGCGTCATTTGCACCTCGCCAGCTTTGAAAATGCTTGTTATTGCAGCTATGATTAATTAACTTGCTACCAAGCGAGCTTCACAATAAATAAACTTAAGAGTTGATGTGCTTCAATAATGACTAAATGTGCGTCCCCCGCCGCTAAAATGTTTTAAGAAGAAATATTACGTAATACCTATGCGCCGCGAAATCGATAATAAGAAGACATTACGTAAATAATTAATATGGCGTCGTTGTTACGTTACACCCTTAATATGAAATATACTGCATTCGTTTAAATTTATTGTAATTCCAAAGACCAAAAATGTTTTTGAAAGATTTCTTATAACACCAACCTTTGCTCAGGGGGTGGAAAAAATGGGTTTTCGCACAAAAAATCATAACTTCATTTGTAGGCACGATATCAGATTCGATCAAAGTTATTGTAGACCTTCTAAATGTTATGTAAAACTTTTGTCTGAAACAGTTTTTGATACGATTAACCCTTACTGCAAGGGGAGAGCAGTATGAGCTGAGTTTATATTTAAAAGAACTTCGGAATCGGCCTGTGCCTCTAGGCCGGACCTGAGGGATTTTTTAATCCTTGCAAAATAAAGCAAAATCAAAATCTAACTACCACGCCTACCCGATCCCCTCTCCCCTTTCCAGGTTTGGTGCCCTAACACCCCTTGCCACACGCCCTTTCGGGCGCGGTGCGCTCACGGGGATGCATGTTCATCTACGATCTACACCGGCGAAAAACCGTGCAAGCCCCCTCCAGGGTGTGTGGCACGGGGTGATTCCGTGCCAGGTATGCAATACTCGTCCAAGTTCAAGACCGAGAGTCGCACACACCCCTACTGTCGGCGCAGAAATTGTGTGCACTCGAGTTTGGATACAAATAACAAGATAACGAAAAAGACTACTGAAAAAATAATCACAGTATAATTTTCCTTTTTTTTAAATTCTGCGTTATTTGAAGATAAATTTAAAGTTTGAAAACGCATTTTAATATATTTTTTCAACTGGTGTAACGTAATAAAGTACCGGTTTTGGACGGTATTCGATCAAAGCGCCGACTTTGATATTTCGGAACTAAAAAACAAGTTGTTGTATTACAGCCAAAGTTCAGTACGTGTTAGATACCCATGTCTCTATACATGTAATAAGTGTCAGGTTTGCATCCTTAGCAGAAAAACAGTTGCTATTAATTTTTTAAAACGCTAGCCACTGCGCGGGGACCAGAAAATATAACAACTGGTCAGGAGATTACAACAGGGCGAACCAGAAACCAAGGATGTGCTACAGTGACAAACATACTATCATGTAATACATGGGGCAAAGTACTGCTACCGATTATTATTACTAACACTATTAAATCATCGATAGTGCGAGATATTATTTCATGCAGAAAATAAAATCACGCAGGACTTTTAAAGTGGAATGAATCGTTAGTAATAACGGTAAGTTACGGTGAAGAGGAGGATGGAGAAAGTGCAGTGGGCGGAAAGGAAGACAAACGAGGAAGTACTTGGTATGGCTAGTGAGGAAAGGAAACTTATGGGTGAGGTTAGGAAGAGGCAAACTAGGTGTTTGGATGAGGTAATGAGGGGCGAAGGGTTTCTCAAGGCCGTGATAGAGGGGAGGATGGTGGGTAGGCTGGGAAGGGGAAGAAAGAGAATAAGTAGGTCTTATTGATGTAATGAATAAGAGTAGGACGTATGCTGGGATGAAGGAAGAAGTATTATTGGTAGATAGGGCCGTGCACATGTAAGGACGTAGGCGGTTTTTACTCACTTCTATTTAAATCTACCTTATTTGGTAGAATACCTAGTAATAATAATTAAACACAAGTACATACAATGTCTAGTCTAGCCTCGTTCTTCATATCCCGACATTAATGCTGAAATGCAAAAAAATATTACAAAATTACGTATACGTAAAATTAATTTAATCCCCTGCTGACGCCAAAAACTTAAAATATTGATGTCGACGCGGAAGGGGTAGGACTGTTAGGGAATGGAAAGGTGGGGAAAGGGATAGTGCCAAGAGGGTGGTTATGTTTAAAGGGGGAGTGGGGGAGAGCAGTCAGTCTGTGGGACGAAGGGAGCCTTTTTCTCGTTCCCCGACATTCCATTCCATCCTTTACCCGGTAACCCAGCCTCCTCCACCGCCTCGACACTTCCATCTTGCCGACACCTAATTGGCCCTTAGAATGCCTCCTCGACCAATGGGGACGCTATCCTCTCTACCCCCCCACCCCATTCCATTTCCTCCCACTCCACCTCCCGTTCATTTTTTGTTAACCTACCTGTCCCCTCTCATCCCCTCACATGTTAACCGCCCTCCTCCTCACACCACACAGTCTCTGAGAGAGAGAGTTCCTTGCATGGGCCATGTCAAGGTCTTCATTGATAAAGTGCGTGAGAAAGGCATTTTTAGTTTTTGAATCGAGGAGGGAAAGAGGGTGGTTTTGGCATCATGGGGTGGTGGTGGTGGTGGAAGAAAAACCGCAAAGGAGGTAGTCTCGACCCCCCCCCCCCACCCACCCCCTCCTCCACCTTATGTATACCAACCTTCACTGTGGTGATGGTCCAATCGTAGATGCGGGGGTGGTAGGGCACGTATTTTTCCCCCTTCACGGCACACAATGAGAACCGAGTCTTGTTCTCGTTTTTGATCGGTGGTGGTGGAAAAACCGGCGAGATCTTTAAAAGAAGATTAAATCCTCTGGCTCGTTCCACGCAGTTTTGGAGGTTAACCAGCCAAAAAAGGGGGTTAGGGACGGATGCAATAAGAGGAGGGGAAGGTTTACGTTTCCCACGAGAACACACGAGAAGCAAGCTAGTTTATCAACGAGGAGAGAGAGAGCGCTTGCTAGATGGGAGAAGAGACGAATGCCTATCTCTTCTCAAGAGAGCCGCGCAATCTCTGTTATTTCTCTTACGGCTTTCTCCTATTCGTTCTGTCACCATCAGCATACCATCTCTTTGCGGAGGTCTATTTTGGTTTCGTACGCGTCCGACGAAAAGGTTTTGCTGTAGTTTTTAACCCACTTGACTGAGCGCGGGCTTTCTGTTTTTAGCCCCGTTAAATCTCAGATCTACAACCGAGTATCCCTACAGTGTTTTAAGCCTGAGACATTTTAAACCTTCGACAGTAATAGCATCGACATAAAAATTGAGAAGGTGAGCGATTTCAAAGTACTTCAGAATGATCTTGAGAAGATAGCAGCTTGGATAATGAATATTGGAATGGATATACATTGAGAAAATGTAAATTCATTGCCTGTAGTAACAATTTAAATATACCTAAGAGAGACTGACTACAAATCCTCAGGAAAACTTAAAACTTTCCTGATTGTAAATGGTACAAATATTTGATTGTTTATTTAACCAAAAATTTAAGATGGGGACCTAACGTGGCAAGAATTACTAGAAAAGCACTTAAAATATTGTATTGGATGACGAGAAACTTCAGGGGTAGTAGTGAAACCACAAAAAAGAAGGCATATAAGACCCTGATACATCATATATCAACCTTTTTAGGCCTGTGTTTTTGGCCCTGTCTCATTTTTTATCTACGGCAGGTTACTCCTGTAGATTTAAAACTCTGGAACATTCCAAACCTTTGCACATGACTATCTGGCCGGAGTTTGTCCCACAGTATCATTATACTATTGAAGAAGGGTTTTTGGGGGTGAAGTGAAGAAAGAGGGGTTTCAGGGAGACTGAAGTGGATAGATACAGAGTGGGCTGTCACTACTGGGCCCATTTTAAGACGTTCAAATGCATTGATGTGATTATTTTCATTTGCCAATCATCACAGTGAGGTAAATATGTTACCATTTGAAAATAGAAAGATTAAGCTCGAAAAGTTTGAAATTATTGAATCAATCATTCATAATAGTTTGAACGGAAATTAGAGCGCATCCTTGCCGAAAAATTATATAAAAATGAAATTATAACTAGGTAAAAAAATATATAAAAATTTTAAATGCTGAATGGGGCTCATGTAGTCACAGTTTAAAAATGATCCGGAGATTTCCGCGGAGTTTGCTATGAAGAGTAACAGCTTTCGGGCGTTCCTCCATGCCGTGTCCATTAATGACAATGATTTCACCAGCTATCCTACTGGAGTCTTCAGGTGAAGTCACTTCTGATCTGAAGACGCCAGCAGGATGGATAGTGACATGGTTGTCATAAATGTAAACCACACATAGGTCCACCCGAAAGTTGTCACTCTTAATGATTTAAAAATATTCCATACCTCGCAATGTTTTTCTTGAAACACCCTGTGCTGTTACCTGGGCTTGATAAAGCCATAGGAGCCCATAGAAAAATGGAAGCATTGAACGCACAGCTCAGAACGAATAGCTCAGTCGTGTAGCCATTGTTTCAGCCCCAGTAAAAAATATGGATACCTCTTTCTCCAAGGGATCCACATTCCACATGCTTCTTTAAATTCTCTTTACGCTTCCGACGTTTCCCTTTATCGCCACCAGTTTTTTTCTTCCTGTCTTAATGCCGGGGTCTCACGTCTACATCAACATAATTCCACGGAAATCCCCTCAAGTGTTGTGTGAATTTGGATGAAGAACATATCTTACCAGTATTACAATCAGTCCAAGAGATCATAATAGCATGGATAAGTAAATGTAGCAAATGTCAGAAGCAAAAACAGTGAGCAAGATGAGGGGAAAGTGGAACATTACTCTACCTGCCAGTTTCCTAGACAACAATTGAATCTTAAGCTTTTGGTTTTGTCAATGCCATAACTGGTGTACGTTAACAATATGCGAAAATAATGCTGAAAAGTAGTTCAAAGTAGGTAAAAGTAAAAGTTACAATTAACTCACACCACCACCTAACTACCGCTCAATCTAACCACCTCAAGGGTCAAGGAAATCGACAGGGTGTGAAATTTTACCGAAATCTGCCTGTGATATCTTCCTATAGTAAGTACCGAGCAAACCACCTCGTGTAGTAAAGTCCAAGCCACCTAGAGAGTGTAATACATGGGGTGATCCACAACAGGTATAAAATATCTGGCCAAGTTAAATTTCTTCAATCCTTCCCTGTGTGAAGAGTTAAAATATTTCAAATATTTTTATTTTCATTTAATGATTAATTGCTTCACTTTTTCTGTTTTGCATGGAATGCTTTTATAGCATGGAATCTGGAAAATTTTATGGAGCTGTAAGTTGATTTTTATTTTTTTTAGAGGTGACATACCGGTTAAGATGGGTTTAGACGGAAGAAGGTCAACATCTGCTAGACTTTTACAGACTCCTGCCTTTATCTCCTTACTCGAGCTCATCCTTGAGCACGGCATATAAACTTTACTGGAAAAATATTCACGATGCTTCCCATGAATTCAGCATGATGCATTCAGCTTCCAATAATTAAGGCAAAAAGTATTTAAACGACGAGGTCGAAAGTGAAGATAACTTTTTTTGAAATTTTTAAATTTAATTATAAATAATTTTAAAAAACAATTTTTCAATATTTAAAATGTGCTAAGTGCGTACGCAAATGTATATTTGCATTAATGAAATCTACCAGTAATAGGTAGGTTTCATGGAAAGTGAGAGAAAATGCTCCAGATGTTTACAAGTGAAGGGGCCTATCTACCTCTAGTATTTCTTTCTTCATCTCCACGGACGTGCTACCCTTCTTCATCCCGTCCATAAAACCCATTCTCTTTCTTTCCTTCCTCGCTTGCCCAACATCCTTTTCTCTATCACGGCTTTGAGCAATTCATCGCCCTTCATCGGCATATAGCTGTAGGAATTATGAGTGGTCAGTGAGTCATGCGAGCATTCATATGGCGGAGGGCATGTGGGACACCTTTTAAAGTGGTTACCATAAAATTGAAAAAAAAACTTTCAGTAGAAATTTAAATTAGCCACACTAATTTTATGCTAACTATATAATCAATTACAGTATGCCGGAGATCATATAAGGTTTTTACTTCGTCAGAAGATACACTGACTGCCTTAAAACATTATTCTAAAAATTGACCTACGGTTTGATTGTGACTACTATCCCAGCGCCATCATAACAGAGTTATCCGGTGATGTAGCAGTAAGCTTAGCTGCGATATCAAGTTAATGTTGTTAGCCCCGTTACGTCTAACGGCAATTGATCCGTGCGACATCTCTGACCTGCGAAGAATCATGCTCAAGACATATCTGACGGACTATTGCTCATTGAGACTTGATTGAATTTTGTCTCGGGTCATAATATAGACCATATCATAATTTAATTTTCAACCTGTAGCAGTTTCAAGAACCAGGTAATAAAAATGGTAGTATCAGTGACGCAAAAAACTTTGTTTTTATGGCTAAACTTACCAGCATTTAACTTAATATTCATAACTGAGGCTTGAACTTGGCTTATTTTTCTCGCGTCTTACGCTGGAAATCACTTTGAACCTTTGCGGTTTCATATAAAATTGTCATAAAAAGATCAATGAATTTACTTTGTAAGTGAGAAAAATACGATCTACACATCTGTACGTGATGAAAAAATATTTATTTTCCTCATGAAATAAATATTTCTATGAAGCGCACAGCGTAGTTCAATAAGTGGTTGATATTAGAAGTAGAACTTTATTTTATGATGATGTCAAATTCATTGAATTTCATTCGCAGTAATATCGCGCTCAAATTTCCATAATAGGCTGTGACTGAAGAGTTACTTGCTTGCCAATGAGTGGGTATGCCTTTAGCATATACATTTTTCCTCCTAGAGACGATTTAAAGTATATTTACGCACATCATTGCTGGGGGATGTAACTGCTTTTGGTTATAACAGAATTCCTGCGAAGTTGGCATGGTAGTCGACGGTTTTTTATTTTTATCACATTTGTACTCTTGTCTATCAAAACACTTCTGAATAAATTAAAAACCTGACTAATAGCAAAAACTGATTGCTTTGTTTTACGAGTCGTTTCGTGTAACAATATACAAGAACTACAAGTAAATTTGTAGTTGACACTCAAGCTGTGCAACGCCACCGTCACAGGAGTTAATACCTAATATCGAAGAACTTTGAAAAACTGAATTTTGAACTTATCTGAACGCCGCAAAAACCTTCATCAGAAACCAATATCGAAGAACTTTGAAAAAATATTGAACTTTAACAGTTAGACTGATGCATTTAAGCATATCGTTCGCCAGATGCCCATAAACAATGATGCATATTATTAGAACACTTTTTAGCTCACAATTGCATAAAAATGGCTGGTGCCCAAACACTCATTTCCACAGGCTAATGTGCTGGCTCGTAACTCTGATCTTGCAATGACTGTATGCATTCCCAATGACATTGAATCTTTATCTATTATGATTAAGCTTTAGTTCCCAGTCAATCCTACTGAAGGGTAAAATTACTTGGTGGATTAATGACATTAGTACTTTCACGATTCTACAAACATATACTTAAAAGTTGCTATCATCATTGATGGCAATGTTTAATTAAACTTATCCTGTTACTATAGTTTTCTATGATTACATGTACAAGTGAGAGACTAAAGCTAATTAGTTAAAAACCACTCCGAGTAACCGTCAAAGTAGTACATTTATATCCTGGATGGTTCAGTTGGTGCTTATAATCCAAGTTGAAAAAATTACTTATTTCAATGTGCATCATCCAGGCAATACGAGTATCGTGACCCATAAGTTGCCATCATCTATCACCATCGTGTGCCATCATAAGCGCGTTTACATATTTTTCGTTCCTCCTTTCTATTCCTAGTAGTAGTCTTTAATAAGGATACTATTATGAATTTTTTTCTAAATATTTACATGCATCATTGCGAGGCGGTGTGGCTCTCGGTGGGAAAGGGTAGCTTATTTGGTTAAATACTCAAAGATACTTTCTCACATTCCTGCTTTCATGTCCATTCAAACATATCTAAATAATTGACTTCTAAGATAATAATAAATTATTGCAATAAGAGCTATTATATTTGGTTGGAGGCATATCTTGATTCTATTTCTTTCCACGCTTCATTTCATGAATAATATATTGGTGTAATATAGCCAATATTCAATCTGCGGAAAACTTCATTCAGGGTGATTAACGTAAACGACTGTACTCATAACTTTGTTTAACTTTGTGCAAGGCAGGTCTTAGGAAAATTGCAATGTTCATTTTTGTTCGTCCTTGTACTATCCGTCGTGTTTACTTCAGTCTGGATTCATTCTTCAGTCTGGACGTGTGGCATTGGAGTTTACATGGAAAAATGAAAACCTCAACCCGATTAAAACCCAAGAAAATGATAGAGTAAAACCACAAAAATATGGGTTGAACTTAAATTCTACAATTACAGTTGCTGCTCTCTTATAATGGCGCATTGATTGAATGAATTCCCAGTTATCAAGCTACCTTCGTTTTTACCGCATAAATCTCCTTGTTCTTTTTTGTAATAGGTTTGTTTTCGCAAGCTGTATTACTGGTGCTGAAGAGAAAATGAGCTCTCAGTGTGGAATGCCAACAACTAAGTAGCAGAGTTTTAATCTTCCTGAATTATGCAATGAGTTCGCGAATTTATAGTTTAAAAATTCTCTCCCTTTTTTTCGATAAACATAAACCTACCTATCGTGGGAGCCATCACTTGCTGTGACTGATAACATGATAACCATTCTATACGTGTTACTTTATCAGTGTGCATATACTTTCCTCTTCCATTATTCCTTAACCCTCTCAGAATCGTTAACAGAATTATTACTAAACGGTGCTATTCGCTTGGGGTTATAGAAAACGACAGGATTTCTTTATTGTGAAACACTCAGCATCTTAATTTCATATATTTTATGTCCACCAAAACATGCCAATGCTGGTGTAATACCACTATTAATAACATAATTGGAAGATTTTGACATATTTTGGTTGTGCTGTGTTCTCACGTATTTTCGCGTATAATAGAGTGGGGAAAAAGTTAAAACGCTGGGAAAATCCTTGGAACTACAGGTGAACTTAAAACACTAGCATTTTCAATATCTATTTTATCGTTGAGGCCCATGAATTTATGCAAAGCAACTATTTGTACATCATTAGGTGTTTATCCACCTGAAGATGTTGCTTTGCGGCGAAACTTTGGTCGTCGACAATAAAATATATTAGAGTAATCTGCCAGATAAGGTGCATTTAAGTGAAAGACACTAACAAACCTTTAGATTTTCACAGGTCAATTTTTCTATATCCTTGTACGATTTCTGTCTTCATCTCAGCATTTCTCAACATACTCCCTTCTATTATGGCCTTCAGCACCCCTTCTCCTCTCATTACCTGTTCCCAACACCTAATCTGCCTTCTCTTAATGCCCTCAAATGATTTTCTCTCCTCTCCCACAGTGTTGAGCACTTCCTCGTTCGTCTTCCTTTCCGTCCACCGCATTCATCCATTCTCCTTCACTCTGACTTATCTCAAACGCCTGCTGCCCATTCTCGTCTTCCTTTTCTCAGAGTCCACGTTTGTGCATCATACAACGCTGCACTCCATAAACAATAAAATAGAGGGTGAAAATTGCAATGTTTAAGTTGTGTTTTTTCCAAGGATAAAATAAATCCAGATAATTACACCTGAGACCGTCAAGTTGGCTGGGTTGAGCCACCATCAAACTTAAAATCTTCTAATCTCAGAGAAGGGTGCAGTGTGGTAATGCATTTGCAATTTAAAAATTATATGCTTCGACTACGCTTAAACGCCATCATTCTTTGCACCGTGGGGTTCCATTAATCGCTGCGATCCATTGCCATTCCTTCATGAGTGCGCATACATACATTCTTTCTCCCTCACCTCAGAGGTGATATTAATTTTTACACGCATTCTTGTTAGGCGCTTGTCAAGACGGCGTGAGGGTGACTCTTTAGCTCCGAGCGTTGAAGTCTCCACAACACGCACTCCACGAGTTGAACTCGCCGCATAAGCGGTGGGATCGCACGTTATCAATCATCGGTCGGGAGGGGAGACTCTCTTGAGAAGAGGAATATATGTATTAAAAAAAAGAAAAAAAAACCCATTAAGGTATGTTTCTCACGTGAAAACGGATGGCTCATCTTACCCCTCGCTCAGCCGTCCTTGTGGGAAGACGGCAGGGGGAGGAGGAGAATGAGGGGGCGGTGGAAAGTGGGGGAGCTGAGGCTGTTGTCACGGACCTTGTTGAATTGGCGGCGACGGCGGGCGGCTGTGGTGGACTACGCGGGCCTACCAGAGAGAGGCCGGGGAGGCCCCTCTAACAGACGACGAAGAAGACGGGGGAGTGTGCATGAGAAAGACTGAAAAGACTACGGTCTGGTTCTGGTCTTTTCACGGCTCTTGGGAGGCACTTTCTTGAATGTAGGGGAAGACGCTGAAGCACTAAGGGTGGGGCGACGGCGGTTTTACTCCTAGCGAGGAGGAGAGAGAAGGAAATATATATAATGTAGGAGAGAGAGGAGTGATCAAGAAAGAATATAGATGGTAGCGGTGGAAAGAAGAAGGTTCTCGTTTTGAGGTCTCGGGATGTGGAAAATGAAGAGGAAGTGGTTAGGTAGGGGTGGGGAGGGGTCAGTTCTTCTATCCCGTTGAGGCAGGACTATAACATGAGTTAGGGGTGTCGTGCTGTATGAATAATGAGAAGATTTTTATAGATGAAAGAGCAACTAGGATAGTGCGACTAGGAGAATCGCAGAGAAATTCATCATCGCATGGTACCGTGTAGGTGCTAACGACCCGGTGCGATTTGTTCAAGCTCACATTTAGAATTCGTGGAGACTGTATACTGTTTAGGACTACTTATTTTCTGTGGTCCAGGACTAAGGTACAAGGAAATAGTTATCATTACGCGAGCGCCTTAAAAAGATATATGCTTAGTAGATAAAAAGGTTTCATGTGATTGATCGACGGCTACTGCCTTCATGACTTGACAAAATGATGAACTATTGTCTCATTGCACCACAGAGAGGAATGAAAAACAAAACCACAATGACGGAGTAATATTTGAAATAACCCAACAGAATCTTTTCTAACAGTAAATTCCAGCGTCGTCTTGTTTGTTCTCCTTAATGGTTAATAATTCCCTCAGGGTTTTCCTAAATTTTAATGCATTAATGTTCATAATGAATAAGTTTTAATCAAATTTCCCCGCTCGGCAACATATAAATGTTGGCATCATTTTATCGTTAATATAAGCACGAAGTGATAGCACCAGAATTTCTACGAATATATGGGTGCCATATTGAAAACTTGCTGCTATAGATACGCGGTGCATTATTGAAAGAAATATAAATACCAACATACCACTACGTGTACTATAAATACATGCACTACTGGGACAAGTATCAGGACTATTCCAAAGGGTATTGGTCAGCTTTATTAGGCGTTTTCATGGAAACTGAAAAATTTGCCTGCTAAAATGCTTTCGTTGCCATAACTCCGCAAGCAAAGAGATGCTATTTTATGACCACTGGACCAAAAATGCTTGTAATCACATCCCACATCACTTCCGGAATTGCGCAGGTACTTCATAAACTCCCTGTATATTGGTCTAGAAAGGAAGAAAATCTGTGTGCCATATCGGTGCGCCATAATACCCTAGGGGTCTGAAACTAGTAGGGGATCAATAAGGATTAGTACTCCCTCCCCCAAATAACTGCAACTGAAAATGGTCTAGTTTTCCAGCTGGAGTCTTCGTCCCGTGCTTGGCAACGGTTTCCTCCTCACCACTGTCTCCTTGCTCTCAATATTTGCGAGCAGACTCTGAACATCTCGTCTTGGGAGTATCCGCCACCCTCTAAGTCCTGTCACCAATTCTCCCATCCCATGCGCAGCAGCCTGTTGGGTGTATCACCTTTCGACATTCCCCTTCGATCAAGAGACCACATCCTTCCTGTACGAGCCCCTCCGTCGCCCCCCCCCGCCACCTCACTGTTGTCGCCCGCTGCTCCTGTCTCCGCACACCGACCACATCCTTCCCTCACCACTGCGCATTTCAACCCATTCACCCGCTCTAGTTTCTCTGCCGTCCCCCTCAGGTTTCTAACTCCACCCCCGCAAAAGTCTTCAACGCTATACTGTTACACGTGGATTGAAACTCCTGCCGGATGGCACCATATTTGCGTGCGAAGCCCCTACGGGGTATTTTAATTTTTTTCCTGTACTGAGTGCCTAGTGCTTTTTTGTGACAATTAATCGATGATGGAATAGGATCTGATGCTTTTCCGGCGTATGCAATTCATCATCATTCAAGTATTCTACCAGCTGATTAGTAGGTTCTTGGACAGTCCCCATTTTGTATCCCAACCTAATAGAAATTGTCTCGCTTTCCCTCCTAAGTTATTAGATCCCTCTTCAATTCTTCATATCTTCTACCTCCTCTTATTTCGTCCAGAATTCCTATCCTTTTCCTTCCTCTCCCACGCTTCCCCAGTGTTCTCCCCTCTATCACTCTCTTCAGCATGCCCTCTCCTCTCAAAACCTCCTCCATCCATCTCTTCTGCCTTCTCCGAACCTCTGCCACAAGCTTCCTCTCCTCTCCGACCATATCCAATACCTCCTCGTTCGTCTTTCTCGCCATCCAGCTAACCTTCTCCATCCTTCTCCAAACCCACATCTCAAACGCCTCAAGTCTACGCACATCCTCCCTTCGCAATGACCAAGTTTCCGACCCATATAGCGCCACGCTCCATATTAAAGTTTTCACCAGCCTCTTCTTTACGTCTCTTCTCAGACCCCCCCTCATCAATTCCCTTCTCTTCGAAAATGCATCTTTAGCGAGCGCAATTCTGCATCTGATGTCCTTACCACTAAACCCATTCGCCTCCAAAATACTACCCAGATACGTGAACTGCTCGACCTGCTCTATCTTCTGCCCTCCCACCCTTATATTCAGCCCCGCCTTCTTACTTCTACAAAATCTCATTACTTTCGTTTTCTTGTGATTGATCTTCATCCCATACTTTTCGCACTGCACCTCTAATGCATTCACCATTGACTGTAACCCCTTGGCCGACTGACTAACTAATGCTTGATCATCTGCAAATCTCACTGATTTTATCAGCTCCCCTCCTACCTTTATTCCTACCTCCTCCTCCCCCCATGCCTCCCTTACCATTTCCTCTGAATACACGTTAAAAAGCAACGGCGATAGTGGGCACCCTTGCCGCACTCCCCGTCCTATCGTGGCCCATCCCGATTCTCCATTGGCTACCCTAACCTGCGCCGTCTGGTTCATATACAAATTCCGAATCAGACGCCTGTCCCTCCAATCGACTCCTAATTTCTTCAACACTCCCATTAATTTCGTCCATTCCACCCGATCAAACGCCTTCTCGAAATCTACGAAGCATGCAAAAACATCCTGCCCATACTCTAGGTTTCTTTCTACTAGCGTCCTCATCACCGCTATAGCGTCTCGCGTTCCCGTCCCTCTCCTAAACCCGAACTGGTCGTCACCCAGGTATTCATTCGCCTTCTTCTCTAGCCTTCTGTTTAGAATCCTCAGAACTACTTTGGCCGCGTGGGATATTAAGCTTATTGTCCTATAGTCTTCGCAAGTTTTTGCCTTACTCTTTTTCGGTATAGGAATTAGTACAGTCTTCGCGAAGTCTTCCGGCCACACTCCATCCTCATAAATCCTACGAATAAGCGCAAAAAGTTTTCCTCTTCCGTTCTTCCCCATGCTCTTTAAAAACTCTGCAGGTATGTCATCTATTCCTACCGCCTTATTCCTTTTCATGTCTCTTAGAGCTCTTTCGATTTCGCTATCTAGGATACTTGGTCCGATGCCATCGCTGTCGATGTCGTCTTCCCTTTCTATATCTAACCTATTGGGCCTTGTTTCTTTACTATAGAGCTCTTCAACATACTCCTTCCACCTCTCCTGGATCTCTCTCGGTTCTACGATCATCTTTCCCGTCTTGTCTGTTATCGTTGTAATTCCCCTTCCCTTGTTACCACCCGTCAGTTCCTTTACTTTCCGATATAATGCATCTGCTCTTCCCTCTTTTTGGTATTTCTCTAACGCGTCGATTTGTTCTATCCACCACGCCTCTTTTGCTTTCTTTGTTTCTCTTCTAAGCCTGTTATTAAATTCTCGGTATTTTCTCTTACCTAGCTCTGAGTTTACGCTCTTCCATTTCCTTCTCTCCTCCATCTCCCTTATCATCTCCTTCGTGATCCACGGTTTTCTAATTTTAGTTGCACTCACTACGCCTACCGTTGCTTTCGCCGCTTCTATAATTCCGTTTCTCAAACTTCCCCATTCATCTTCGACTGATCTAACTCCATGGTCCTCACCCATTCTCTCATCCACCTTCTCCAGATACTTCTTCTTCATTTCCCCAGTTAATGCCTCCGTATTCCACTTTCGTACCCTCCTTCCCATTCTTATCTTTTTCAGTTTTACCCGACATTTCATGACTAATAAGTTGTGGTCTGTGTCTGCATCAGCTCCTGGATAAGTATGAGAGTTTTTAACACTATTCCTGTATCTGTGACGTACCATTATATAATCTATCTGGAACCTATCTGTGTCTCCCGGCTTCTTCCAAGTGTACCTACGTCGAGGATGATGTCTGAACCATGTATTCGTAATTACTAGGTTATTTCTGCGGCAAAACTCCACAGCTTTCTCGCCCCGGTCGTTTCTCCTTCCTAGCCCGTAATCGCCCACCTCCCGCCCATCTCTTCCTTCACCCACCACCGCGTTCCAATCCCCCATTACTACCAGGTGCTTACTTCCTGGTATCCTACCAATTATTTCCTCTAGCTGATCGTACACCCCATCTACCTCCCCCTCTTTATGATTAGAGGTAGGCATATAAACCTGGATTATAACTAAATTCGTTGGTTCTGCTTTTAGTTCCACGACTATTATCCTATCACTCACCTGTTCTGCATACACTACTTTTCTACCGAGTTTCCTATTCATTACGAATGCAACCCCGCGCTGACTTTCATTCCCTCCACTATAAATTACTCTATAGTCGCCGCTCCAGTAATCCCCGTCATCCTTCCATCTTACTTCACCCAGACCCATGATGTCTACACCCACCCTCTCCATTTCTTGCTTTATATTCTCTAGCTTCCCCGCCCTCAGCATAGTCCTAACATTCCACGTGCCTATTCTGATAGTTTCGTTCCTCTTCTTTATCTTCTTTTCCTCTGCTGCTGCTACGTCTGAGCAAGGATTTCGTGTGATGACGACCGCAGGGGCCTTGCTCCCACCGCTGCCGGGCACGACACCCGGCCCTCTTGGCCGAGTCCCGTAGTTGCCAGGATTCATTATCAATTGAGAACTGTCCATAATTTCAAGGTTTTTGTTTTAATTGAGATAGTCTTCCGTGGCCTTACTCAATAGTGTTTTTTACGTGACACCATCACTTCAGAGGCCGCCCCACTGGGGTCAGACGCCTTTTGCAGCCGCCTCACTGAGGTACAGACGCTGCGCGGACTACCATTCGTCTGTCTCCTAACCTTCGACCAATCTGGCATGGGTGACCCTACCAGGAGCAATGCTCCCGCCAGTGCAGCTCTATGGGTCATCGGAGCACGCAAGCCCTTCAACCACGACAAGGTTGTAGTCCAAGAGAAGAGCGTATGCAATTAACATAGATTATTCGGGTATTCCACCGGGTCAATTCCTCCATCGCTGCTGACGCTGCCATCCATTGGGACAATGTGAAAATTCTTTGCCGAGAGGATACATTTTGGGAAAGATTGATCAAGGAAGGCAAAGAGTTACGACTCGCTGAGAATAACATCGACAGAGACTATGGGTACTCTCTCTGAAACCCTTGTAAACCCGCACTGAGAAATATCCGAGAGGAAAGAAAAATATGAGAATCCACTGGCCTGACAGAACCTGATCCTCAATAATAGGTACAATATACTGGCACTTTCGACTATTTACATATACGATTTACATATTTGACTATCTCGACACTCAGCCCTGATGATGATGGACGACTCGTTGATACGTCGGCAGCGATGGAGTAATTGACCCGGTGGAAAATCCGTAGAACCTATGATAATTGATATTGGAACTTATGAATAAAACGTAGTCTTCAGAAACTGTGGTATTCCATCACAACAATTTATTACAGAGAGGAAACTTTTACAAACCACATAAAAAATAAACTCAACCACGACCCGGGTTTCGACGGATAAGCGTCATCATCAGGTGAACAAAAGTGTACAGCAATCCCTTATATACTATCAGTCAGTTGGGGGTGGGTTAGTGGTGTGATGGGGGGGGGGAGAGGAGGACGGGAATGGAGAACAAAAGAGGAAAGGATGGGGGAGTTGGCGGGCAGCAAGTGTTCATTTCAAAGATTAACATTTGGGTCAACATTTCGTTTTAAAATTTCGAGCTGTTCAAATGCATTTAGCTCACGTCGGTTATTAGTAAAATGCAGTACTTTAACTTTAAAATCACTTTCATGGTCAAAGGTTAAAATCATTACTATTTTGCATCATTACTGTTTTGCCAAACACCTTTTAACCTGTGACCATGAAAGTGATTTTAAAGTTAAAGTACTGCATTTTACTAATAACCGACGTGAGCTAAATGCATTTGAACAGCTCGAAATTTTAAAACGAAATGTTGACCCAAATGTTCATCTTTTAAATGAATACTTACTGCCCGCCAACTCCCCCATCCTTTCCTCTTTTGTTCTCCATTCCCGTCCTCCTCTTCCTCCCTCACACCACTACCCCACCCCCAACTGACTGATAGTATATAAGGGATTGCTGTACACTTTTGTTCACCTGATGATGACGCTTATCCGTCGAAACCCGGGTCGTGGTTGAGTTTATTTTTTATGAGGTTTGTAAAAGTTTCCTCGCTGTAATAAATTATTGGAACTTATGTTTTTCAATGCGCCATAATCATCGATAATAATCAATCCGAGGATTGCTCTCCACTCGACTCTTCTCTCTGCCAACCGCTTCATTCCCACATAATGATTCTCTTTGACATCCTTCATGATTTGTCTGATGCATTCCATTCTTGGTCCTCCTCTATAGTTATTTCCATCTATTTCTCCTTTCAATGTTGTTCTTATTAGACTGTTGTGCCACAAAATGTGTCCAATAATTTTGTCTCTCCTTCTTCGAAGAGTTTTTATTATGGGTACTTGTTTTCTCTCTCTTAGCTCTTCGTACGACTTTTTCTTTGGTGCTTCTCCTCGTCCATTTAATTTTCATCATTCTTCGATAGCATCACATCTTCATTGCTTCGAGTATCTTTTGCTATGTATCTGTTATAGTCCGTGCTTCACTGCCGTATAAGAGCATGCTGATAATATATGTTTTAATTAAGTATGAATATTCGAGGATGTGGGGTAAGCAGGGAAGCGAAAAGAAAGAAAGAGAATATGCGATATGGACGGAATGGAGAGAGGTAGGACGTGAACAGCGTCATAAATGTCAACAGGTATTTAAATGTGAGATTCTTTTAAATGGTTTTGTCTCTCAATTTATTTTTGTTGTAATCATTTATGACGCGTGGGAAGAAGGAATTTGTGCAAGGAATGAGGGACCGGTAGTTATATTAGGATCAGAGGAAATAATCTTGTTCTAATGTACCTTAATCGGTAGACCTCCTATGATATAACATCCACAGACTAAATATGTCTTCATCATCCGTCATCAATCTAAATATTGGTTTGCTGCACCTTTTCCACTCAATTCTCCTTGCGGCATTCCTTCATAAGTCTGAATTTATGACTTCCCTTATAATATGACTGGGGTATTCCGTCCTTAGTCTTCTTCAATAATTCTCCTCAGTCATCTCTCCTTTTAGCATCTTTAGCTTCCAAGAGGCTTATGTGTCACTGAAAGTGCCCAAAAAGTTTACATTTTCTTATCCGCAGCTTTCATTAAACTTCTTTTTCGTAGGACTTTTTCATTGGTGATATCATACCATTCTATTTTATCTTCATCATAATAGAATAACACCACGCTCTCTCTCAATTCTCTTTTATCTGCACCTGTTCATTTTGAGGTTTCATTTCTTCATAACAGCATGCTCTAAATATAAATTGAAATTAAGTTCTCCCTACATCTAAGCTTTAGCTGGCTGTTAACGGTCTCTTCTTCTGTTAGAACGCCTTCTTGGATAGTATGTCTCTGCTCACCTTCATCTTTCTTCTGTTCTTCCATGGACCTAATGTAAACACTGATACAATGGTTGATGGCTCGTTCAACGCCAGCCGGACCAAGCATCCTCGGCAGCTAAGCAGCACATGCTTTTGTCTCCACTCCTATAACATCCTCGTAACGAGCAACGAGGTTGAAGTACACAGGAGAGGGAGATGCTGGCCTCCATACAGGGAGCGGGAACGTGGCAGGAATAAGGATTTAGCTAATAAAAGGATTTTTTTCAGTATTATTATCATTAAATCTAATTAATTCAGGCTTCTTAAAACTGTTTACGTTTAAAAATAGAATATATTCTCTATTATGGCTAGAGGAAAAACTCGCTCAAACAAACTCAATCAAATTCCAGTTAAATAGGAGAGAATAAAAATCCCCTAGATGCACAGAGTTACCGGCTCCTTTCTCTCGTACACAATTTATTTAATCTCAGCTTGTCTTGTCTCCCTTCATCCGGTCCATGAAGGTCCACTCACTAAGGCTATTCTATCTCTTCCCATTCGTCGCTTACCAAACATCCTCCCCTCTATCGCGACCTTCTGCAACCCTTCGCCTTTCATCACCTATTCCAACCTCCTCTGCCTCCTCCTCATCACCTCCAGAAGGTTCCTCTCTTCACCCACCATACCAAGCAATTCCCTGCCTGTCTTTATTTACGCCCACTGCACCTTTTCCACTCTCCTCCACACTCACATATCAAACATCTGAATCCTATACTCATCTAACTTTCTCATAGTCTACGTTTCTGCACCATGCAACGCTACACTTCATGATGGAAAATGAAAAAACTTTGCGAATTTCACTTGTAAGTTTTTTTATTCACGACCCGGGTTTAGACAGTTTATGTCATCATCAGGTGACCTCGATGTTCGACCTGAAGATGACATAATCTGTCGAAACTCGAGTCGTGAATTAAAACTTTACAAGTGAAATTTGCAAAGTTTGTTTCTTTTCCGTCATGGAGAAATTTCACAAAGTTACCCCTGACAATGTTCGTTTTGCTACACTTCGCCAGCCTCTTCTTTATATTCTTACACAAGGCCCCCGTCATCAGCTGCCTCCTATTAATAACCGCCTCTTAAATTTGCGTTATTTTCTATTTTTTGCTATTATCACCATTTCCTCCACCGTACAACCCAGTCAGATAAAGTGTTCCACTTGCTCCAGCTTTCGCCCTCCCGTTTTTATGACCAGCCTCGCTTCTTTATTTCATGTGAAATCGAGCAATTTAAAAAACCTTTTAACCCAGGAGCGACTTCAATTTTTTGGGCTAGGTTGGTTGTGGTTTTCTTTTCTCTAGTAGTGTTTTCTTTCCTGCTACGCTCCATATCCATTCACAGGGCCAGTAAACACTCTCCCCGGTATGTTTTAACCACCTCGCCGGTGACGGACTATCTCACGCCCACATCTCATCCCTCCTGGGCTACGGGGGTGGGAGTGGGAGCTGGGGTGCGGTAGACTAGAGGCGCGGCAGGAAGGGTTTGGTTGGTTGGTGGTGTGTGTGTGAGAGTGGCGTGGTCGCCCGCATGAGATATCCTGTTACCTTATCCCATTTCCATTTTTAATGACGGACAAGGGGAAGCGGTGGCTGGGTGAAGGAGTTTTGCACATCTCCGGGGCCATCACATGGTCGGTAGGAAGGGGAGTGCGATGGGGAGTGCTTATGACGGTCGCCGACGCCGGCCCGTCAGGTGGAGGAGGACATGGCAGGGGGAAGTGAGGAGGGGGCAATTTTGAAGTGAACGAGACGCGACGAAGCGGCGAATATGGGGATTCGACAGGGGTATGGTGTCGGGACAAACGGCCTACTATAATTTCCCCACGGCCAAGAGAGCAATAGGTTTCTCACCCTCTTTGTATATTGAGACCTTCGCACGATCTAACCCTTATGGGCGAGAGAAAACAACAGGTATATTGACTGCGACTCTAGCGTGGGTCTCTATTGCGTGTAATATCTCCTTGTGGGTCGAGGATGAAATTACAAATTTCATGGAAAGTTCCGTGTATAGAATTCTGTTTTACTTTGATTGAGAATTCGATGGTACTTCATCCCGCTACCTCTTTCTGTATATATTCACTTTATTTCACACATCCTACCCCCTCCCCAATGATTAATGAAAATACTCAGTACTTTTCTACAAAAGTTTTTATTGTACGATACATTTCACTGATTTACGGCATCGTCAAGTAATTTACATGATTACTATTATGGTGAAACTCGTCGTACAATAAAAAATTTTGTTGAAAAATACAAAGTATTTTTATTTTCATGAGTACTAACACAGGTTCTAACTTGAAGTGCTTGCATAGTTTACAATAAGTGACTTAGAAGTTAACGATAAGGTATGAATAACTAATGCTGATGCGTTTTGTAACAATAAAAGTCTTTTAAATTTATATCTTCTCAACCCGCGTTTCTTTTAACGATGTGTCCGATGTTGTAAATATCTGTATTTTTCTCGGCTCAATCACGTCTTTTTTATCGCTGGTGCTCTCAATATATTCGAACTAAGAATGCTTTTTACCCAGGAACAAATCGAAGTCGAGCTCTGCCGAGGTATTTCAAGGCATCAGAATATCTCTCATCATACGACTATGTCCGTAAGTGCAACAAATGTCTTCATGCAAATGGGAAAGGTGGAAAGAAAATGGCTTTGAGAGGAAGTATCTTCGAGACGTTCATCTAAAAACCCGCATTCCTCCCTCGAGAAGGATCTGAAGGGCAAAGCAGCTTCGTTTGAGAATGAGGAAAGTTTAAAAGAAAGATACAACACAAAAAGGAAACGACACTTGAAAAAGACGAGTAAGAAGGGAAAAAGGAAATATGTCTATATAGCTTATGCATAATGGAGACTGAAATAACATTTTCCACTGGTAAAATACCTTCGTTGAGACGTAGGACTCGACGCACTACATCATCAACTGATGATGATGTAGTGCATCGAAATTTAGGCCGGAATAAATGTATTTTAGTTGTGGTAAATTGCTATTTATGTCTCAATTATGTTGAAATTCCACCGACATTACGCCTGATACTTCTCTCTTTTTCAGTATATACACATATGCACGGTGAAAAAGTTTATTAAGTTAATCGATATAGTACCGCGTTAACTGCGTAATGTTGTCAAAGTTAAAGCCAACATGGTGGTAAGCCCTTTCCAACGCAGCTTCAAAATATATCATTCTGAAACGTTAAGTATTTGAGCCTTTACTTGAGGATTTAAATATTACCAATGATTATCATCACAATTGATATTTCGGCGTAAACTTTTTATTGCTAAAATTAAAAAAATAATCCTTTCTTTGCCAACTCTCTCTCTTTCGATATAGGTATTTGATTTCTTCCTGCCGCCACTGAACCTACGTCACATGTTAAGCATCTTCATCTAGTCTATCGCCGTTTTTCAATTAGGCCATGGTTTCAGCAAGCTTCAATGCCACACAAAACACAAGTCTTAACCGATTCTTTCTTTTCGTAGTAACTTTGGTTCACTTCTTTGATTCTTTCACTTTTTGATAGATAGCTGCTGGCGCTCACTTCTCTAAATATGCAAAAAAATGTAAGGTTCATCAAGCGCATTGCACGGATGATATTTAAATACGTGAGATCAGTTATACTTAGTCTTGCACATACTCCTTATTGAGTCTGTGACGGCAAACGTTTTTGTTACTCTTGATCCTGATCGAATTACGAAACATTGCCTTTCGCAGTGGTAGCCTCTTCGAGGACTTCATGCCACTGCTCCATTCTTCTATTTCGCCAACATATTTTAAAGAATGTCAGCGTCGAATAAACAATCATTTGTTCTAAACGGGTAAGTTTAATTTCCTAAGAGATTAAATCATCAAAAATTCTGCTTCGGATATGGCGACATCTTAGATCGCTCCCGAACGTGTCGTGCAGAGGAGGCAAGGGCAAGGTGTTCAGGTAGCTCCACCGCATCCATAACTTATTCTTTTTTGCAAGAGCTACCGCTACAGTTGCGGCGCTATTCCCAAACAAGGGTGAGCAAATAAGCTTCCTTAACCAGTGTGTTAGAATGAGTAGAAAAAGAGTGAAGATATGAGGGGTGGGGGGAGGAAGGAAGGAGAACGAAGGTTGGGGGGACCGGTGTGCACTCGATCTGTGCAATTGGCTGGACCAGAAGGGGTTGGAAGAGATTCATGGAAGAGGAGAGTGTGCATGGGGTGAGGCTCTGAGTCTGGAGATGCTCAGGCGAAGGACGAAGCAAACCTTTTCCCAGGCTCCTCGAAAGAGGCGGTTGCTCCGGGAGTCCACTCCCACAATACGTACAAGGAGAGCGGAGGGATTGTGGGTGGAGATGAAGTAACCTAAAAAGGCCTTCGATGAAGAAGGTCCTCATTACTTCTCCTGGGAGCAGTCCATCCTCAATGGACGTTGTGTCTCCGCCGGAGAAGAAGAGGAAGGAGTTATATGGCATGGAGGGGAGACTGTCCTCATCCCCTCTTTAAATATATCTCCACTCTTTGTCTCCCCTAACTTCCATCGAAGCAACCCTTCTGCATTCCCCTGTGCACGTTTAGGAACTTCTCATCCAACCCCCATTGTTTTCGGTGAGCCGAGAATGTTTAGATAAATTTATATATTACATGGAACCTTAACAATTCTGTGCCACTACGCTTTGAGGGTGGACCGAAAAAATCCGGTTAAACCAGATTTTATTTGCTTGGTTCGTGTTCATACGTTGTGAATTGATAAGACAACCTTGTTATGCAAAATTTATTCGCGATTGGGTAGAGTATAGTTGTCCGTGGGCTGGAAGATTTAAATCCGGCCCAGTAACCTTCCTTATATTGATTAAATAGTTTTAGAGCAGAAACATTTGGGCTTGTATATTGAGTACTCAATTCAGTCGATGGTTATATTAATGGTTTCTTCGTTAATGAATACATTTTAACGCGAGATATATGGGATGAAGATTAATCATAAGAAAATATAAGCAAGAGATTTTTCTTGACAAAGAGTACAAGGCGATCATTAAAGTGGCAGGGTACAAACTGGATCAGATAGAAAAATATAAAGTAATGCGATAGTACTAAGGAGTATTATGAATAGTAAGTACAATAGAAGGAGAACTGTGATAGAGCTAGGAACAATCAATAGGAAAAAAATGATGGCAGGGACCTTTTAGAATGTAAAGAAACGACTGACGAAGAGATTGATATAGAGTGTGGCATTGTACGGTGCATGAACGTGGATTGAAGAGGTATGAAGATGAGAATGAGCCGCAAGAGTTTGAGATGTGACTATGGTGAAGAATGGAGTAAGTGCGGTGGACGGCAAGAAAGACGAATGAAGAGTGCTCGGTATCGTGAATGAGGATAGATAAGTTCTGAAAAAGATTAGGAGGAAGAAGAGTAGGTCATTGAAACAAGTAAAGAGCGATCAGGGGATGCTTAAGGCCATGATAGAGGGGAGGATATTGGGTAAAAGAAAAAGAAAACGAAAATATATCGGATTAATTACCTTAATACTTAAATAATTAAATTTTGCAAAGAATGCAGTAACAAGTTACTATACAAAAATCACTTCATCCTGCTTAAGGAAACAAGATCGCACAGCAAATAGATTTATCTACAGAACAGACTTTTCGTATGATTGCTGTTGATGTCAGTTCATCTGACATTTAGTGAACTTAATGGAGGATATTATCCGTCAGATACGGGAACAAACTCCAGTGGTACTCTACGTAGGCTGAGCTAGTAATTTACAATGTACTTAGAGCTTGGATATAATTAAAAGATACGACATGACCATCTTTCCTAATTTTTAAATTCTGAAAGTAAGCTGCTCAATATTCTAAGTTTACGTACGTCATTTACATGCGGGAAATGTGCTTATTGTTGGTGTCTTTTAAACAAATCAGCGTTTAATTGAATCATGAGCACCATTTTAACTGACTTATGTGATAGTAAAACTCATGCATTCATACATATACACCATTTCCCTATCGAGGTAGGAACAATCAAAGAGGCTAGTTATTGCTGGTAGACCTAACAAACGGGCTCTCCTCCAATCGTTTTCTCCGTTATGCCCTATCCTTGAATACCTCTTTCGCTTCTATCAAATTAACGCATTGCTTTATATACGCTCTGCTGTTCATAAGACTCCTGTTATGTTCCTTTTAAGTGTCTCTTCCATGGCATTCATCTTAGATTTACTCGGTCTAGCCATTCCTGTCGCTCTATTCACTCCTCAATCATAAATCTGTTTCATTATTTGACTCATACTATCTACGATACATATTTACATACTATCTACGATTTTCCCTCCAGCATTCGCACGCATCGCAATCCCCTCATATACCCTTCCAAGGGCCTTCCACCTTATGCATACATCCAACTACGGTACACAAAATCGCACATTTGTTCCATTATTTCATCTTTTTTCCCATCATACTTCCCATTCTCCTTGTCAATGTAAGCTTGTTATTTGACGCATTAGCCCTCAAATTCATACTCTCTTGCTAAGTAAAATCTATGTAAGACTCTCGTATTATTTCAATATGATTTCGTGTTACTTGAATTTGATGATGATCCATATAGCATTCAAACTTTCAATATCTTACCGTCTCTACGCCACAACAGGCATTAATCACTTTCAGTCTCAGGTTTCCGCGGCGATGCAATGTTGTGGCAGGCATCTTTCGGGTTGCGGCCTTGTTCATGTTTAATCTACAACAGTTTCACCAGCTGTCCTGCTGGCGTATTCAGGTGAAGAATTTCGAGAAAGCTTTTAGGGAATAGGCTTTTAGGCTTCCCGAGGATAATTAGGGAAGCCATTGAGACCCATAAAGCCGCCAACAACTTTAATAGAGAAGACGGATATCCCCTACACGGGGTATGGAAACGGAGCATCGGTGTCCCGCGCAAAACAAATGCAGCACCACGATAAGACACAACGCCGGTGCAGATTTGACTCCCAAAATTCGCCTATATAAAGCGGAAGAAAAAGCTTTCTCGACATTCTTCACCTGAAGTCGCCAGCAGGACAGGGGGCGAAACTGTTGCATTTTAAACATGAACGCAGCCGCAACCCGAAAGATGCCTGCCACAGGCATTAATTACGTCTACTATTTTCAAAGACGTTCTCTCCTTTTGCATTATTATGCTTCGGAGTGGGGTTTTCTTTATTTGGAAAAAATATATCGCAATATCAGTTCTTCTCAGCCGAATGGACAGGGAACGATCGTTAGCTTTGAATGGAAACTTGGTATTTATATGCAAATTATGTACTTTTCAAAATCGTGGACGAAACTTTTGTCGAAAATTGGCTTGGAATAAGTAAATTAAAAACTAAATATATATTGTTTATTGTTTAACGTGGAAAATATTTCTTGTTTAAAATTGCATGCGTTTAGCGGCGTCATTACGTTGTCTATAAGAATATAGCGGATGACGTTATATTCGATGACCTTGCTACTAATGTGTTTTTCAATGTGATGATTAGCTTTTTCTATTCCAATCTGATGAAAATCTGTATTTCCTTTACAGAGGAAAAAGAGTAAATGAATTAATCCCTCCAGTCCAATTAGAAGCAGAGCAGAAAACGGATATCGTGTAGAGATATCAAAACAATGAGATACCGTTTTGGATTTCTATACTTTTTCGGATAGCTAACCACTTTCTAAATGCAATGATCGATGTCTGCCGTGGACTTATATTCATCAGGGTAATATAATTAAATCCTTTAGAAGATATTATGCCAAGCAATGCACTCATATATATTGGATAAGTTTAACGGAAGTGAGGAATAGATTTTGGCCCGGCTTGGGGTCTTGCATTCGGCTTTATTCTTCGCATGGAGTTAGAGGAACAGAGGAATGTACCACTGTACTTACATTCAGCCGCTTAGCTGCAGGAGAAACGTTAGTATTATATTTAAACGAATCAATGGAGATCTGGTTGTCATAATAGCTAGAATACTAGTTTCACTTCCCAGGGACCTGGGCTCGAATCCCAGGAATAGTGGAGATTTTACTGTGGAATCCCGATTCTCCTGGGGGGGGGGGGAACTCGGTAATTTTTATTGCCCATCAACAGTAGCGGTCTCCCCTCAGGACTTCATTCATATTGACGAGACGATTACGGTCAATAGTTTTTGACGATTTTGGCAATAAATTTAGCGAATTTGATCGCTTGTTGAACTTAGGTACAACCATTTACTCAGATACATCGCCAGAACGGTCGACCGTCCAGACAAATGAGGTTCATGGACACGCTAATATCAGTAAAGGCCGCAGAGAAAAACACCAATGGCCGACGAGAGGCAAAAGTTATGGAAATGTACCCCCCAGGAGCGCTAAGTGGAGGGAACACCAAGGTGCAATACTCATCTGCTGATTCTCGAATCAGGATCCCTCCATATTGTTTAAGCTGAGTGTTTAAGCCAGTCACCGAGACGTCCTTCCAATCGGTGAATTTTTGAGGGCTTTAAAGGTACATACAAGATGTTCAAATCTGCAGGAAATATGATGTAACAGAAGCAGTCCCAACGTGCACATAGTGCCACCGTCCACGAGATTAAAGCCAAACATGGAACAAAATTAGGTGTTCGCTCTTTTGACATATTTGATGATACCGGCACTAGTCACGGTTTTACCTTTACGGTGTCACCCACAATGATCATAAAAGCGAAATTTCTGAAAGGAAAAATCTACGTAAAGGCGAATGACTTTTACTCTGTGGAATTGCGCATTTATGTGAACTTTTGGGTGACTTAAAGGAATACAGTCCCGTAATCCTCAGAATTTGTTATTAAATTTGTCTATTCTCAAACTTTCAAGTATAACTAGTATTACATTAGAAGTTTAAAATGTCAGAGTTTTGATTCATCTTTTCCTGTCTTAAAATTAGATATTTCGCTAAACATTACTAATAGCAGTTAATTATTCATGTTCCATATACTAACGCAAGTCGTTGTGGGCTAATGGCTTACATCTACAGACAAATCGTGCAGGCAGTCATCAACTGAGGCTATAACGAAGTGTAGTAATTACTTACACCCATGCTTTCCCATCTTGCATCGGATAGGGGATTGTCTTTAAAATTTGATGAATGCTTTTTTAAGTATTAACCATCTGCAAGTTGGTGAGAAAAGAAATATACCATATAATTCAAGTCACAGACGAAAAGGGATTTACAACTACTCGCTCAAGATGTGGCACCTGTGGGAGGTCACACACTCGCCATGATTCAAAAGGGGATTCCTTCGACTTTTCTGGGTTTCAAGGCTTACCACTAGTTCATCCTCTCAATGTGCGAAAAGGGGATATGAATGGTCTATCCTCGGCTCACTCTTGACCTAATTAAGCCGAATGTGGATTTACCTCAGTAATTTTTAGCGTCCTTCAAACAAGATCTCCTCTCAGAGCTGCGTCCTTTACTATCCTCGGGAGATGGATGCATAAAATTAGCGAAGCAGCAAAACTTTCAACTTTCCGTTTTTTTTGCATCATTGTGCCGTGGCTGTGTGTCACAAATAAGAGTTCATGTAGTCTAAGTGCTGTCCAGTTTCACAACTGTTCGGGTAAATTAAGCCTGATCCTTTCTAAGAATTAATTTAGGAGTTATTAGGCCCTAAACATGGGTAAAAATAATAAAATAGGAAAAATTAAAGTCATCTATGAGTCCAGAATTGATGTCTATGTAGCCAAATGCTGAAAAACGCAGATCATTGTCGTTATTACTACAAGGTCATTATATCTTAAATATGACTATTAGATTGACTATTTATTGGAGTTACTGTTCGAAGCTACGGTGCGTCATTTTGCGCTAACTTATGATATTCGAAGTGTCTTAAATTCTACATTTATAGGTATTTAAGGCTAAAATTTGTACATCATCTTTCCTTATTATATTATTCCTTTGTGCCGAAAATCGTGAGGATCGAAGTTAGTCGAGCCACGGCCTTGGTTATGTTTGCGTGGAATCTCCCGTATTTATTGCAATGCTTCAAAATTTTATTTCTCCATTGCAAGCTGCCGCCCCTTGAGAATCAATTGTCGGGGCACCCCATTGCAGCCATAGGACGGTGCGAATCAGCCATAGAGCGTTCCACGTAAAGTGGATAGTGTGGGCAGTTTGGGCCTTGTGGAAAACGACATCGCCAAGCTTCTCCCTATTAGTTCACCTATACGCCATCACGTAGCCGACCATTTCCAATACCGCGCTAAATTTTTAGTTAGCTTGAATTCATTGTTACAAAAACACAGTACAAAAATTCCACTTATTATTTTTGCTGTCACCGGTTTTCTATAGACGCCGAAACCGGTCGACAGCATTAAAATAATTAGTGGAATTTTTGTACTGAGTTTTTGTAACAATGAATTATATCTTCAATTTCCACAAAGTATCGCCACAATCCATTAATTTGATTTAGTTAGC
The DNA here is from genome assembly GCA_963573305.1 of Pyrrhosoma nymphula. NCBI lineage: Eukaryota > Metazoa > Arthropoda > Insecta > Odonata > Coenagrionidae > Pyrrhosoma > Pyrrhosoma nymphula. The sequence continues at coordinate 100,794,378 of OY754334.1, read as the reverse complement.
TACTTCAGGGAATAATAGGTGCAAATAGGGAGACTCCTAAATGTGCAGCTACTATACTACACAGCACTGGGTTAATTTTTCTACCTATATTGGCAACTCAAGAAGAGTTCAGAAACAGGAGGGAGTTGATGACGAGGAACTTGGGTAAGGATGTAAAGAAGAGGCTGGTGAAAGATTTAATATGGAATGTAACGTTGTATGGGGCAGAAATTTGGACTACTGAGGAAAGGAGACGAGAATAGCTTGCGGGCGTCAGAGATGTTAGCTGTTGAGGAGGATGGAGAGGGTTTGGCGGTCGGAAGGGAGGAGAAACGAGGAAGTGTTTGGTATGGTTGGTGAGGAAAGGAAACTTCTGGATTAGATTAAGAGGAGGCAAAGTAAGTGGCCGGAAGGGGTAATGAAGGGCGATGGGTCGCTCAAAGCCATGATAGAGGGAAAGAAGCTAGGCAAGCGGGTAAGGGGAAAAAATGGAATTGGTATGAAGGACGGGATGAAGAGGGGTAGGACGAATGCTTGACTGAAGAAAGAAATGGAGTGGGTAGAAAGGGCCGTGAACATATAAAAATCTAGAGGGTTTTAACCGTTTGTTCAGATTAACTTAAAAAAAATGAAATTGGCAACATCGCACCTCAGGCCTTACCGATATTTACACTCGAAACGATTCTTCAAAGATCCCATACCGTCAACCAAATGGGGAACGCCCAAAAGCTGCTCAATTGGTAGAGGACGGATATGAAAAGTGTGGCGTGGAGGACCGATTCGGCCTCGACACATGTCCCACCGTTCTGTTTTGTGCGCCCGCTAGTTTTTCGGTGAGCCAAGTGGTCAAGGAGAGAAGAGGTGAGGTGATAGTGGAGAGGGGAGCGGGGGTCGTCGTGGCTGACACCGGCCGTCTTGAACGGGCGACGGCGACGGGTGGAGCAGGCACGTCGACCCCAAGCAAAGTCTTGAATGAATCCGTTTGAGAGATGGTGGGGGGGAATGGGGAGGGTGAGGGGTTAAGAATCCTTTCTGCCCCCCCCTCTCCCATCCCCCGTTCCCCCCTCCTCCTCCCCCTTCCCCCGACCACTCCTGACGCCGCATGTGTGACAGCGGCGGCCGGTGGTGGTGGTCGGGAAATGGCAACTTGACGACACACACCAACAACCCATCCCTCCCTTCTCCCGGGGACGAATGTGAGGGACGGGGAGGAGGAGGATAAGGCTTGGGGATATATATTTAACGAAGAGGAAGAAGTGTCACCCTCGAGATAGACTCGTTGCTAGGCGACCGGATCATCTGATCGCTGGCTTATGTGAGAGTATTGCCATTCACCTTTTTCCATCCGTCTGGATCATTTTAACGATAGACTATTCGAAGATTATCCTTTCTACTCCTAGACATACTGTAGACAGCCCTTTTTATTAATTGGCTTTCTATAATTAGTCTCAAGGAGTCTACATACAGGAGGCTCCAGTAGATGGCGGAAATCACAGAATTTTGCTGTCATTTCGCGCGCTTTTTAATGGTTTCTAACATTGCCCGAACCGTGGCGCTGAATAACGGAGCGATTAATTCGTTCCCCATTTTTCCATTGCGGATAAAGCATGCGGAAAGTGCCAGCGTGCTACTTGCTTTTTCATCGATTTTGCTAATTTGCGGTGGTTTTTAAGGCGACATTTATAAGTTTTTAAGGCTTTAGAAATGCGGCCTAACCGTCGTTGCTGTGCACATGGGTGCAATGGAGGTTACGATAAGTCCAAGAAGGGAATTAAGGAGTTGGGGTTCCGGAGCCGAAGTCTCTTCAAAGCGAAGGAATTGCATTCAGTACTACCATTTGTCTCAACAACTCGTTGTCACATAATTCAGTTCAGCCTTTTACTCCTTGGAATTGCTAATTCATACTTAACTTTCACTCCTGCGATATCATTAGTGGCTGCAGTGGTCTTCCATCTCTACTCAATTTTCCAAGAGTTATCGCTCCATCGTTATCGTCTTTTTAGCTTCTGAATGACATACTTATGTGCCCAGGAATCGTTGAAAAATTAAATTTTAGTCTCCTCCGATCCCTTCTGAGGCCTTGCTGATATACTTAACTTACTTAAGTGGAATTTTATTACGGAGTTGAAGGGGTTTATACTTATTGTTAGTGTGTGCATAAATATTTCATTCTTACTAGTTTATAGTAAAGGATCATGCCCGTTTTTTTAATTATAAATTTTTCTGAACCACCTCCCAAGTTTTGGGTTATAAAGTTAATTTTATCCGGAGGTTATGTAGTGGGGCGTAATGTAGTGGGTAATGAAGTAGTAGATGATGCGGGACATTTCTTGTGAGGTGAGGTGTTAGTACCTACAGTAGAACTCCAATCATCTGGTTCAATTGGGACCGGACCCCATCCGGATAATCAAATATCCGGGTAAATGGACAACTCACAGAAAAGGTAATTTCTTTGGAAATTTCTTAACATATTCGCTTTGGATTGATCTAAGAACGCTAAAGAAACTTATGTGTGGTAACCAATAACTCTCAAACGAAATCAATGGTATAGAAGATACAATACACTTTTCGAATAGCCTTTTGCCGCAACTGTAAAGAGCCGATTTTTTAGGATTTTTTCCCCTAAAAGCGATCCGGATAATTGGCGATCCGGATAGTTGGGAGTTGGGATAATTGGAATTTTACTGTAATAACAATGAGAAGTTATTAAAAACAAGTGCTAGGTTTAATCTGACAAGCGATAATCGTATTTTTATAAACTCTCTAGACATAGAACAGCTATTGCAACTGTAATCGTCCCTTACTGTCATAGAAAATATGGTAACTTAAATCTCTCGGTTCTGTTGAACGAGGAATCAGTAGGTATGTGAAAATATTCGTGAGGAGCATGGCACTCTATGGATCGAAAACATGGACCATCAGAAAAGCAGACCAGAAAAGATGAGAAGCATTCATTTTCGGGGCATTTATTTCTTTTTTACCTTTGTATCACTTGCAGTCCAGATACAATGTTTAAATTTTCACCATCGGATAGCTTAAAGAAAGTTTTTTAATGCTTGAATTCGATTTCCTTTGTAACGCATCCACGTTCGAGTCATTAACATTTATGTACATTTTTACAACTCCAACGGTCAACATAGACATAAACAGACGCATAACATCTGTTTGGATTGATTTGGTGATATATTCGAAACCTAGTGTTGGAAACGGATGCTGATGATTAAATGGACCGATAAAATAAGAAATGAAGAAGTTTCCAGAGGAGTAGAAGAGTAAAGGGCCATATGGAACACTATACAAAAATGAAGATCCATATGGTTTGAATAGAGGGAAAAGTTCCAAGAGGAAGGCCAAGAGATAAATACATAGGCTAAATAAAGAGGAAAGCATATAAGAGGAACTAACGGGGAGTAAGGGGACTAGCATTAGGTAGGGAATGATGGAAGGCTACTGTCCTAGGTTAAAGTCCTAGGATTGAATACCAATGAATACATTATGTAAGTCTGTAAATTAATGATAAAACGCGACCACTGATAGGCTTTTCTGAGCGCATGCGCTTCGAGAATTCCCAAGCCAGAGACTACTTGAGAAGAAAACGTGACTGATGCGTGCCATCTTCACCACCACGCACCATTACTTGATAGGGAACTGCTACTTTGGTATTTCTATACGATTAATCGTAAACCTGTTTGTTTGTTCATTACATTTCATTCTTTCCAAGCTGTTGGATGATAAGAGCGAGATTCAAGAATGTTTTTTTTCTAATCGTGTAACTTGAGCATAAGAACGTTTATAATAGTTGATTCATGAAAATGGATTTCATGATAAAATTTACGAAAACATTTACTGCGGGAAAAGGGCTTTTAAAAAATTGCTTACCGCAAGCCTAAGACTCTATTTAAATCCATGTTAGGGTGAACTAGCCGTACTTAATTTGCACCAAATTTCGGAAGTGGCGTATTAATTCCAATCTTTAGATCAACTTCACGATCGTGAGAGGGCAGGTATGGGCTAAATAAGGGAGAATGCTTACTAGCTGGCCATATCAGTCGTACTAATTCCAGGGTCATGAACCTCTTGAGAGATGAGGGCATATTTGACTGTATAGGCTAATTACCCTGCAAGTATTTAGCATATAAACTGTTATAATGTCCTGCGTGATCTAATAAACTTCCTCCAACTAGTTCAATCTCATTTATATGCGTTTTCACGAGGCATTCCAAGGTGACGCTTCCTGTCACTCATATTTTTTTATACGACATATTTTTCGACCTCATGTAAATGTGCTATGCCCTAATTGTCCGATTCTCTTCGCAAGTATAACCCAGGCTTGTACTGAATATAGGTAGTACATGGCGTACACTAACGTGGTATACCTGAATTGGAGCTCGGCCTAAAGTGCCGTTCGGAATCCCTTTCGCAAAATCCTCCTGCATTGAGCCAGTTCGTGAGCTTGTCCCTTGCAACCCTTTCCCTCGTCCTTGAGAACCCCTCCCCTCCTACTCACGCCTCCCTTTCAATCCCTTCCCCCTCCCCCCCCCAACCACCTCCAGCCCTTCCGCCATCCTCAACCGACCAAAAAATGATGTGTCGCTCGGAGTCTTCTCTCTCTCTCCTCTGCTGAAGAGCAGCTGTTTCGGAAAAGGGGGGAGGAGGGTTTATGTCCCGAAAGAGGTGAAGAGTGTCCCGGGGGAAAGAGGGAAGGGGGGTGTTTGAGCGGATGGACCACTGGGGATGCTGCCTTATGGCAGACGGACGAACTGAAGTGAGCAAAAGATTATTATATTTTTTTCATCTTCCCTCCCGTCTTCGAGGTTAGGGTTACCACCATACCGCCTCATCTCCTCCTTCTCGGCATCCTCCCTTTCTCATCCTCTTCATCTTCTTCCACTCTTCCTCTCTTTCCCCTTCAAGTGTCTTCGCTTTTCCCGTCTCCGACGCCCTATTATCACCAACAACTACAGCTACGATGCACCGTGCATGTCCCTTCAAGGGTGTGAGACAGAGTGATTCCAAGCCAGGTGCCCTTTTCGGTACTCTACTAGTTAAAGGAAGGTTTCATTGAAAATCAGATAAAATCCTCCAGATATTTACACGTGCAGGGCCCTATCTACATCTAGTGTTTCTTTCTTCATCTCAGCGTGTGTGCATAAGGCTTCCGTAAGTAAAATAAAAAACATTTCTAATATTTAGGATCGAGTGAGCTTTCTTTTCATCAAAAACAACACTTAAGTTTCATCGTATCCTGATGTCTGCACTTCATGTTTCATTTCCTAATAGTGCCAGTAACAGTGGCTATGGCATAAGGGTTTTTTTTTCAAGTTGAAACTGATTGTAATAAATCTAATGTTAGAATCACGATGTGTCAAGAGCGCTTTTTCTAATTTTGGCCGATATTCATTCATTAGAGTAATCTACCGGTTAAAGGTAGGTTATGATGAAAGTCTGAGAAAATCCTACAGATTTTTACGCGTTCAGGGCCCTATCTACCTCTAGTATATCTTTCTTTATATCGACGGTCCTACCTGGATGGACGAAGTCCTACCTTTCTTCATCCCGTCCATGAAACCTATCCTCTTTCTTCCCCTTCCACGCTTGCCCAACATGCTTCCCTGTATCACGGTATTCATTATACCATCGCCCCTCATTACCGCTTTCAGTCACCTACCCTGTCTCTCCCTATTCTTATCCAGAAGTTTCCCATCCGCTCCTCACCAGCCATATGCCCTCGAAATGTTCGAGAGTCAGCAGTGAATAAATTTTGAAGTCACAGCGTCGAAAGTTTCTATTATTATCATTCATAAGCTGAAGTTAGTCGGGAGCTGTGACTTCATATCCACGGACTTTCCGAAGTTAGACAGCGTCGAGTCCAAAGGCCATATACGTATGTATTTTCCAAGTATTACAGACCATCACAGTTTCATCTTGAAATTTCGCAACTTAACATGTGAAAAAATGTCCTCATTATTTTATATTATACTCGAGTTAAGTTTTCCATAAAGTCTTTAAATATCCCCACTTTCATTAAAATACAACATTCCATGAATGGTTCAGGGAGACGATATAATGTGTACTTTTCGTGTTCTAAAAGCATTGGAAGTGAAAAGTTATTCTATCGTAAGTAGGAGATTGTGTAAATTTGAAAATTGTGCACGTTTGTCTATTTATTTACGGCATGCAACTTGGATTAGAAGAGACTAATGCCTCTGTCATGGCTATATTAGTTATGATCCTCAGTAGAACGAAATGTTGCCAGCTATTTCCAAGTTTAGGATTACATGATTATTTGACGTCTAGAATACTTATTTGTCCATTCTCCTCTTTCGTTATGGGTATATAATGTAACAAATCATGAAAACTTACTATATGGACCTCTGGTTGCAAATGTTGAGGTGCTCGAATTTCGGCTTGCGCTTCTATTGCTAAGGAAATTAAACAGTTTCCCCGGCAAGTAGTGAACTGTTAATGCGAATGTCGTCCGCTATAGGAATCAATATGACCGCCGGAGGAGGTTGTCAGAATCTTTCGCATACATGTCCTTGATCGAGTCCTTTCAGGGTGTGACGTCACTTTCCCCCAACAAATATCGACTTTTGAATGACACTAATTGAAATTTTCGAGGCAGTTACGTCAAAATGTCGTCACTGTCAACGTTCGGAAATGCCGATGACATACCGAATAGAGCACTAGAGTAAGGCCCAAGGCATGCATTTTTTTTATTCCAGTTCAAGATCCAAACCCACACGCTCCTCTGGCCGCTGTGCGGGGATCAAAAAGCAGTCTGGAGAACAGTGACGCTGCTGTGGTTCATGAACCATAAAGTACGAATGTACTAAACATGCTTAGATGAAATACACGGGTTTATATACACTAAAAAATACTTACTCATGCTTAGTGATTCAGATCAACATATTTCAACACTGCTCTGAAAAAGGCGCACCAATATGCATGCTTTGATTTGGACGTCACTTGGCACTAACTCCACGCCGTTAGAAGAAATGAATGTGGGGTATTACCATAAGATACTGATTCATGCAGAAAAGTAAACCATGCGGGACATTTTGAGCTAGGTGAGGTGGCAATAATTAGTTGTTTTAAACAGAAAGGGAGTGGGAGTTTGTGGAATAAATACATAAGTAACTACAAACAATTGTTTTAGACTCCATTACAGAAGTATATGCCCTGGGAAAATATTAGGAGACGCAAAGATGTATCAAATAAATAATTGCATGGTCAGGTACAGGCTCAGAAACAGTTTTAAAAATTCATTCAGCTTTCCGGGTACGGATGGGGATTCACATTATAACCTAGTTATGACATAAAATTATGTTAGATTTAAAAGTCCAAGAAAAGATAGGAGGGTGAACAAGCGGAAGACAGGAACATAGAACGGGACAAAGAGGAGGAAATACCATGAACTAGTGGACAGGGACATGTGTGAAGCAAAGAAAATGTGAACAGTTGTGGTAAGGTGCTAGCATAGTATTGAAAGAGAATATGGATACTACCCTATTTCGAATTAAATATAATCAGGTTCAGAAAACATTGCATCTTTCTCCATAATTTCAGCATTTGAAAGTTTAAAAAATTACGGATAATGCAATAATTTTGCTCAACCATCGTGAACCGCTAATATTGCAAATGAAAGCGTAATTTCTTCACATTTATTAATAAAAACATATTCGACTCATATTTTATGTATTACACTTACCTTGTCTTATCCATGGAGTAAAATTGTGAAGGGTGATTCAACTTTAATTGATTCGACATATACCTATGTGGTATAGACAGATTATATAACAAACCTTACATATATATTGTGCAACTTAGGAATTTTTTTTGGCAAAAAAGCCGACTCCTTATCAATTAAGAGAACCATCCGAAAACAATAATAGGTAATTGCATAATCAAAAGAATGGAATAAATGTAACACACGTAGAAAGGTCCAGTTCTAAGCAACAAGGCAACTTCATTACAAAGGTTACACCGGGAAACCCACCTGCACCATCACTCTTCGAGATCCATTTTCAATATCGATATCCAATGCTATCAATAGAGCAATTATATGAGTGAAATATAAAATTCTTAATATCGATACCAAAGTAATCGGTATGAAATAAGAAAGTATCGATACCGGATTTATTTATCAGAAATATCAGGACATTCCTACTCATCCAGTGGACCTCATACTGTTCTTGTAGTTCTCTTCACAAATTACCTAAGTAGGGCTAGGGATCCACAGAAAAATGCCTTCCTCTGCCTTGATTCAAACCAGGGCATTAGGATATGAAGTTGGTGACTACTTTAGCCACCACACCACCGATTCCCTCGGAATTAGTTTCCTCATCACCAGCAGCCATCAATTCGACAAGCGATTATTCTTCTGTTGCTTTTCACTCCACTTTACCAGCCTAGCCGTTTTAATCTCTTCTTTTATTCGTTTTTTAGTGATTTTATTTTCCATTTGAGTCCTCATTCTGGTGTTTGTCGTAATTTGCCTTTTGCGTTGCATCTTTTTCTTTTTCTCCACAATTCCATGTATAAAATTTACTTCTCATATTTGTGACGTGTGCATTGTGAAAAAATCTTCCTAGAAACCTAAATATACAATTCATATGTATATGCGTCAGCCACAGACATTGATAATCATGGCATTTAAATATTGCATAAAATTATTTAGAAAGGAATGTGATTTGAAACGGCCTTTCAATGGTCTGACGTCAATAGACGTCCGACGTCACAAGGTATCGCATCTTTGCTCTTCGTATCCCACAGGAAGGATCAAATTATGCAAGTTCGTTGTTCTCCACAAAGGCGATGAAAACTATTATTTTAACCTAATGTGATTAAAACAACTGAACTGAGCAATAAATGCGCATTGGGTTACAGGCAGTAGTATAGTTATTTGACGTTATAGCCATATTCCCGATGACGTGGTGTTTTCATGCCGTTGAACGCGCGTACTTTTTAACAAGAAATATTTCTGTATAACGAGGTCGTTTTTCAACTAATTTTTGGTCCTTGATATTTAAGTTTATGAACATCACATAGAAGGTAGGTACTTAAAAAATCATGTTTCGCTCATTCCCCCTGTTCATTACCCTTATCATTTTTGCTTCCTAGACGCTGCCATGTCTCAGATTGCGTCTAATAAGTCGAAGGACTTTGAAGAAGTTTCATTACAGTACTTTGAAGAGTTTTCATCAGACTTCTTTTCGCTCCTTGTCATTGCAGTATTTCGTCATTCGTGGTTTTTCCCGGTCATTTTACCTTTATCATTCTTCGATGACACCGCATTTCTATTGATTCCAATGTTTTCTTTTTTGCTGCTATTGTCCAAGCTTCGCTGAGGCATAAGACTCACTAGACGTTTTATTTTTATGCAACCCTTCCTTGCTTCCAAGATTGTGGTGCTTGCTTTTAATGGACTCTACTTCTGGAGGAATGGCTTCTTCACTAGCACCACTCTAATCTTTCTTCCTTCTTTCACTACTGGAATCCTGACACATAGATATCTTCTAATTTATTACTTTTAAGCCAGTTTTTACCGTTCTAGTATAAAGTATCACTATATTGTCTCTGCTACTTCGTAGGGTTTTCATTAAATATACCTTCTCCCCAGTTCTCCAAATAATTCTTTTTCTTCCATTTCATTTTCTTCGCTCTTCTTCAACACCACATTTTTATTCCTTAAAACCTTCTCTATTCTGCTGTTGCTATCACCCAAGTTCCACTGCTCCACAAAACTTTTAATGAAGTGTATCCTTACATACTGAGTTGTGTCCAGGTATCTTCATCGCGTATTTCACTTATCTGAGAAAATCTGGAGATAAAAATCATCCGCCTGGACTTGAATTAGAAACCAAATCCTCTTCGCACCAAGTGTTGTCAGCAATCACGTTTTCTAAGCGTAGGTACACTTATGAACCTTGTAATATATAGAGGCTTCAAATGTGTGCTTTAATGATAAAATACATTGAATATCACTTAGAACTTGTAAGATAAGTTTGCATTCAAATGGAATCAGGACTTTTTATTTAGAGCATCGTTATCTAAATGTAGAAGAGATGACAGTGACCTGTGTCTAATAGGAATGTGTAATGTCATGAGATAGCGGGGTAATATGAAGACCGAACGGCTAATTAATGAAATACCCTTGGTCAACGGAAAGGACGGGAATGAATATGGCATTGAGAAGACATGTGAGCAAAAGTTTCGTCATCATTGTGTGTCAAGTCTTTTCCGCTCGAATCGTCGTTTCAGACCGTGGCGGGGAAGGTTCTAGGACGAGAGTGAAATTACAGTTGAAAGGGAGGAGGAAAACCGTGCGCCAGTATTAGCCTTTCTTAACAAAAGGCAGCATGATGACGGAGTTTTAACATTCCACCTTAAAAATACAGTACAATTCTTGAGTGCCCAAGGAGGGATTGGATTACCAACGTGAAATTTCCTCCGCTGCCGGGATTTCAACTCGAACCCTCTGTTGGGAGCGCCAGTACTGTAGTCACCGTATCAAGCCGACCCTGGTCGTTGAAGTACCTCTCATATTTAACTATTAAATCGTGGATATGAAATAAAACTTTTTATTTGTTTTTGCTTTATTCCATTGTTGAAGTGCATCTTCTCTTAAAAAAAAACAAGTTGACCATCATGTTGTTATTATTATCATCGGACGAGATCTACCGGCTAAGGTTGGCATTGATGGAAGAGAGTAAAAATCTCCTAGAAATTTACAGGCACAGGCCCCTATTTTTAAACGCTATTTTATTCTTCATATCAGCATGCATCCTACCTCTCTTGATCCCGTCCATAAAGCCTCTTCTCTTTCTTTCTCTTCCCCAACTACCCAGCATCCTCTCCTCTATCACTGCCTTTAATATATCCCATCGCCCCTAATTACCCGTTCAGACCACCTAATCCACTTCTTCCAAATCTGCTACAGCAGTATCTTCTCCTAACACACCATGCCAAGTACTTCCTCGTTTGTATTCATTTCCGTACATCTCATTTTTTCCGTTCTACTCCACACCAACACACAAAATTCCTGCAGCCAATTCTAATCCTTCTTTTATAAAGTCATCGTGCTCGTGTCTTCATTTCCGAAGAAATTATTTTGACCTCTTCCATGCGACGCTTGATCTTCGATTTAAATCAAAATTGATTCCTTTGAATATCTCATCTAAATGAAGGAGGTATAGTCATATCACATTGAGAATGAGTTTGGAAAAAAGGCTTCCACTTGGTTATGAAAGGCTGATTTTTGGCGCCCCTTAAAACATCGCAAGACGTCAGTATGTGATGCAATTTTCCCATGTTTCTAGGGACTCTTTGCAATCAGTTTACCTTTATGCGCATTACTGAGCATTGCAGGTTTTAAATACTGTAACGTTGCAAGCCTAGGCTCTCGATCCAGGATACCCTGTAATTTTCACCCCTATAGCAATTGCCTCTCTTTTGTACAACAAAAAAATGTATTCCCGCGTTACGAAATAAGAGTAGATGCCAGTTAACACTATGAACTTAAGTCAATATTTTGGTAACCCAGTCGTGTAGACGACAGTGTGTACCAATCCAATAAGGTATAAGATGACTCTAAAGACGGTGATACCCTGTGGGACTTGGTTTCTTTCCATTCATAAAGCTGACGTTTCAAGTCTACTATTCTACGTTCGTCTTAACGCCCGCGGTCGCAAATGAGTTCGCCTTATCCGGCTTCTGTGAGCATAACAGTAAAAAATGAAAGACTACTGTGGTGACTTTTAAAGTAGATCAGTACACTTATCTGAAAAAAACTAACGGTTTCAGGCTTAACTTTGTTGAATTTCTTCTTCCAGCAAAGGTGAAGGAACCCTCTTTGTAAAAAGCTCATTCAGTTATCACTTTACAACATGGCTTTTGACGTTTGGTACTATACTCAGGTTAACTTAGTCACATCTTAGGATGTCACTTAAAAGTCTTCTGCAGGTGGCACTAAGCCGATGTAGCACTGATTATCAAATCAATGGAAGATATCAGCAGACGAGTTGAATTTTCACAAAGATGCTTTCATTCTTTCTCCACATCCAAAAAGGTGAAGGAACCCTCTTTGTAAAAAGCTCATTCAGTTATCACTTTACAACATGGCTTTTGACGTTTGGTACTATACTCAGGTTAACTTAGTCACATCCTAGGATGTCACTTAAAAGTCTTCTGCAGTTGGCACTAAGCCGATGTAGCACTGATTATCAAATCAATGGAAGAGATCAGCAGACGCGTTGAATTTTCACAAAGATGCTTTCATTCTTTCTCCACATCCAAAACGAGTCTCTGATTCATAACACATTTATTTTTTAAGAAAAAAACTTCATTATGTGGAAGTTTCATTTTATTTTCAATTGGTTGATATAAACATTCCATGACTGTGGATTTCCTGATATTTCAAACAGCTAGTCTAATTTATAAATTTGAATGGCACAATCGAGATTTTTTTCGGGGTTGTGATGTAAACATTCCGTAATCATCGGAATCCTTTTTCCATCATTCCTTAATTATTCAGAAGCGCCTGTCCGTCAGTCACGTCTGTTTAACCGCGTCGCAAGATTTTCTGAATATTATTGAGGAATGTAAAAACGTCACAAAAAGTTCAAATATACATTACCTGGGCAAGCCGGTCAGGTCAGGACCCAAATGACCGGAGTATTGTAAACATTAAGAACAAATATTTTAAGGGGCTGTTTTTATCCCATATTGATTAACTTTTACTCCCACAATAAATAAATCATTCTCGGGTCATGACTTCTCTTTTGCACCTTTGAATCACTTGCAGTCCTGATACCAAATTTAAATTTTCACCAGTGGATGGCTTAAAAAAGTTACGTTTTTTAATTCTAAATTTAAATTTCTTTATACCCTTAGTTATGGTCTTGGACTGATTTTTTTGCACCAAAATCGACCTCTTTTTGTTTATTTCAACTATGGTAATTTTAATTTCCTTGGAAACACCAGCATGGCCTTGAATGGGAACTTATACCCTATATCTTAGGTTAAGTAATGAGTATGATAGTTAAAGTGAAGTTTTGGTCGGGGTATTTTTTATAATTTCCGCTGGTACTACGTGAATACCTTCTCCTTCTTATTCAAATAAAACAAAATTCTGAGACAAGTTATAGTTTGAGGTTTAAATCCAAAGTTTCTTTAGAAGAATAAGGATAATAATACATTGAAGGATGCATTTTAAGGTTAAGTTGAAATTTGAATGCCGTTTAAGTCGCAAATCATTAACAGTCTGAAGAAAGAATTGCTCCAGCTCCATCTTCGGTTCCCTTTCGTTAAAGCATGATGATTTCTTACCTAAAAATTTCTCATGAATTTTAATTAAATATCGGTACTCAATTTTTTAGTCTTCTCCGATAGTTCTCCCTATCCTTTCATCTTCTTATGATTAGCTTTTCAAGGATATTTGAGGGCACTAAGAAACAGTCATTCCGGATGGATTTGGATTACTAGTTAGTAGTTTAAGGGGTAAATTAATGAGTTCAACAAAGAAACTTCGTGTTGCATGGATAAAATTCGCGGAAGAAACTTTTTTGTCCAATAATTGGAATATTTTCTTCCACCATCGACTTTTTTAATAAGATAATTCCTCATTAAAATAATCATTTGGAACCCAAAGGCCTATTTTGCTGCAATTTAGCAGCGAGGTGCTTTTATTTAAAGTAACTCTTTTTGCAATTTCTAGCCGAAGAAAGAAGTACACCTCATCTTGATTCCCATATCTATATATACTTACATACACCATTTTTTAGACATGGTTTTTGCTTCCTAAGCTCGGCTCTAATCTCCCTGTGTAGTTGGAAGGAATCCAAATATATGTCGCTGGTTTAGTGAATCTACGAACGCTATAACTTTTTCTAGTAGCAAATGGTGCGGTCCTTCGTTCTATGACTCATTTTTTCCTGAGATTTGTTTTGGTCGCCGGATGTGACGAGGCATCTAGAGAATTCCGTGGCATTGAGAAAACAACATATGTCGTCCGGCTGTTTTATAGCTCCCATAACATCCTGGTTTTCAATAATTGGTAGGTACCTGTTTAGTTTAGATAGCACCATGCGAGAATATGAGCGAAGAATGGGTAGATTTTGGTGATAAAACGTTTTTTTTTTTCAAAATTCAAAAAGTTTCTATCACTTTTACTGCGTTCAAACAGAATATCACTTTTGCACATTTAATACACGATGCACTCGCGTTTCAACTCACAGAGTCATCATCTGGTGCAGAATGCCTTGTACGTGATGATGACTTTTTGAGTTGAAACGCGCTGGCAGTGTGCATTAAATGTTGTGAAAACGTGCGATACTGTTTGATTTCGTTAGGAAGAACTTCCCCTATATCAAGCCTGAATTGGTTGGACATTACCAATTTCTCTAGACCTCTTTGCCATTGAAATCGTTTGACATTCGGTCCTCCTCAAAGAATTGTTTGCGCATCTGCATTCATATATCAGCCTGCGAGCCGCCGCAAAGGCAGGGGTGTGGCAGGGGACGCGAGCCATGATGAAGGGAGGGAGCAGTCAGCATTTCGTTGGTCTATGAATATTTTATTTCAGGAGAACGTCTATCAACTAGGAGAAATCGTATCACTGGTAATCGAATTTTCAGAGAACTAATTATTCATTAGGGAAATATTGGACAGTTTTTTTTGTGAGACGCCCCTCATCATGCCGATTCCGTCAACCCAAGAACGTGCTAGGTGAAGTGTTAAGACTCCTGCTATTTTTTTGTACTTATGAACTTTTGTACTGAAGAGGTTATGTACGTCTTTAAAATCAGTCTAACACTGTGTTACAAGGAAGAATAGCAGTTTAACATTTGTAGGGTGTTCCATTTCGACTCCATTACTTCGAGACCAATTACAATATTTAATTAAAATTTGTCTCTTTCGATTGGTCGTTGGAAAATTTATCAATGGTTTATAATCTCTTCCCCATCTGCTTTAACGCTTTCACTACCTACTTAATCTGATGTCCGGTTTCATTAATCATATTAGTCGATTTTCCGCGAAAAAGTTATCCCAATTTTTTAGGTTTAAAAAAATAAAAATTCGCATTATTTATGCGGAAATTGCAAATATAGTTCTTATTTTATGGAAATAGATAATAGTTATGTTGTTATGTCGGAAGTTGCTAATCCGTTATCCGTTGTTGTATTTTAGTTAATTCACTACCTTAGGTGCGATAACTATGGGTTTATACTCGATTACATTAGTTGTTGAAAAAACATTTTTGAGGTTGTGGGATGAAGCCGAACTTCACAGTTAGTGAGCGAAGCTATTCGTTCGAATATATCCGAACTGTGCAGCAAACAGGTAAATTAGGCCTTCCTCCTCTCGCTCTAATCCGTTAACGTCTCTTACTTTCTTTCCCGCAGTTTTTCATTAAAGGGAACTTAATTTAAAGAGCCGTTTAAATGCTGGAGGAGGAGTGAGAGAGAAAGGGTGGGGGGGTGGCGACACTTTTTGAAAATTTAAACAGGACACCGAGACAGCAGACGAGAAGTGGAATGAGAGGAGGGAGGCGGAGTGGGGGGGGGGGGCAAGGAATAAGAAGACCTTCGAAAAGTCCGTTGGAAGATCGGCACGCGCACCCAGTTTGAAAAAAAAATGTGTTGGAAAACCGTTGGAGACGGCAACGCGGGAGGCACTGACAAGAAGAGTGTAGGGAGGAGGATGGAGGGGGAGGGTGAAGAGAGAGAGAGAGAGGAGGGGGAGGGGAGTGGTTTTGGGTGGGGCCGCCTCAGACGGATGCAGAGATACAAAAGGAAGAGAGCATGAAGAGACAAAAGTTGGCAAAAAAAAATTGGAGCCTAACAAGAGAGAGAGAGGAGGCAAAACGCCATGTACAGTCTTGTTAGAAAAAACTCAAGAGGCTTGTACAGTCCTGAGAAAAAAACAATACCATTTAGGAGTAAAAATATGTACGTTTGGACATACATGCGTGAGGCTGGGATGCACGTGGGATATCCTTCCTCGGGGTAAGAAATTCGCATCAACATCGCACACGTGGGGATGACATTAACTGGGGGGATGAGGTTTGCCATTTAAATCCCCAATGGCAGTCGTCACCGGAGCAACGAACTAAACTTGGGCTGCAGGAAACCCTATAATACACATTGAAGGGGATGTGGCAGGTGTTGAAACTCCACCGACATTCAGCACGGTTTAATTTCTTTACTATAGGTGATCAACCGGTTCAGGTAGATTTATATCTACAATTCTTTTACAGCCGCAGGTTACGAAACGAAAGCATGTGGCGAAAGGGGTAGGAATTTTATACTAATAAACTTGAATCGAAGGGTTAGGCACGTTTACTGCTATACCTGAATTTTGAAAAGACAACGAAGCTTTATGCTTGCGAAACTTGGACCCCAGGTAGTAGAGAAGTAGAGCAATACGAGAGAGATTTGAGGTTTTAAGATGCACGTGTAGATAATGGTGACAGAAACAGTGCGATGGATAGATTGGAAGACGAACAAGGACGTTTCTAGGGATGGCAGAGGAGCAAAGAGCTGTAGGAAATAAGGAAGAGGCGAAATATGTTCATTGAGTAAGTAATAATTGGCGTTAGTAAACTGGGGGCCTTCTTAGCAGAGAGAATTTGACCATCATTAACACTCTATGTTACTAACTACACTGATAGAATCGGGACTACTCAGACTACCGAGTGCGGTCTCCGGTTTGTGGAAGTTCGACCTCCTGAGGGATAAACGGCATGGAATACGTTGGAAGTATAATATTTTTCTTCATCATGATGGTGTGTGGATAACAGAGATATTCAATTCTCTAATTAATTTCTCATTTAATTTATACCGCTCGGTTTTGGGCCGCCCTATCTCTCTCTCTCATATACTTTTCAAATCGCAGCTGTCAGTTCTAAATTCAGCTTGATGGTGACGATAGATTCAATATTTCCCAATCGTTCATTCATTCATTAGAGTAATCTACCGGTTAAAGGTAGGCTATGATGAAAGTCAGAGAAAACCTTACAGGTTTTTACACGTGCAGAGCCCTATCTAGCTTCAGTATTTCTTTCTTCATCTCAGAGAATGTCCTACCTTTCTTCATCCCGTCCATAAAACCTATTCCCTTTCTTCCCCTTCTCCGCTTGTCCAACATCCTTCCCTCTATCACGGCCTTCATCGAACCAGCGCCCCTCATTACCCCTTCCAGCCACCTACCCTGCCTTCCCCTAATCTCGTCCAGAAGTGTTATCTCCTCACCAACTAGGTCAAGTACTTCCGTATTTGTCTTCCTTTCCGTCCACCGCACCTTCTCCATCCTCCTCCACACCCACATCTCGAACACCTCCAGCCTATTTTCTTCCTTCTTTCTCAGAGTACACATTTCTGCTCTATACAACGCCACACTCCATATCAATCTCTCCACCAGCCTCTTTCTTACATCCGTATTTAAAGTCGTCTTCATCAGCTCCCTTCTATTACTGAACGCTTAATTTGCTAGCGCTAATCTCCTCCAAATGTCTTTGCTACTATGGCCATTTTCTTCCAGCGCACTACCCGAATAAAAATTGTTCTACTTGATCCAGTTTGTGCCCTCCTAGTTTTAAGACCGGCCTCGCTTTTTTGTCCTAGAGAACCTCATTTATTTTGTTTTCTTGTGATTTGATCCTAGTCGTTAGGTATGTAAAATTATGCACATAGGGTGGGTTGCACAGTTCCTATTCCAATGCCGTGTTAGTGGTTTCAAGGAAGATTCTGCAAGAAATCTCTCATCGTCGGTCAAGGTGTACGTTTCCATTTAGTATTCTTTGGGATTGAAGAGATCCAAGTGAATGAGGCCATGCGATATGTCCATGAATGCTACCATATTTTTTATTATTCAATAATCTACTGATGAGGGTTCTCGGGACTAGCTTACCGCTACCAAGGTCGTCCACCAGTTTGTGGAAGGTGTGTTGAAATCCTTATGTGGAAGATAGCTGTAAAATACTAGGGTTAACCCAAGGAGTAAGGAGCTATGGACTAACAGCGGCGGTATTCGTATCCAAATTATATATCCTCGGGTGCGATGGCTCAAAAAGTCTACAAAAACGTCTTGAAGATGCCGTGACATGGCAAGTGAGTGCCGCTAACATATAGGAGGTCAGTAAGTAACCTAAAGGAAGGGGCAGCCGCCCTCCTTCACATGAGTGAAGTTGGAGACCACGTGGAGTACAGTGACACTCATTACACCGCGGGCATGATAAAGGGGAAGGAAGAGATGATACAAAAACAGATAAAGAGATAACATTTTAAGGATCCGTTAAATTAATGATCCGCTTATTGGTGAATGTTCTTGATTTAATATTTTTTACGTACAACCAAACAAAGAGAAGTGCGAGGCCTCGAAAATTATCCATTGAAACCAGATTATTTAGATTTTTTGAGCATTTTTGTTGAGTTCAATAAACTATTTACTCCCTTTGATTTTCCAGGAAATGATTTTTTAGGCATCTCGTATCAATACTGCTCACACAGTACTCGGTTGCGATTTACTTTTCTCTGATGTATTCTAATATGCCTTGGCACTTGTTTTATTAGTTTACTCTTTCTAGTTTGTCATTTTTATGAAAATAATACCACCTGCGCAGAAACATATGAATAATGCTAATTATTACAAGAGTTTGAGGTAGGCATAAATTAAATTGTCCATTTTCATTTTATATTACCTAGAGTTAAGGCAATAACATGAGGTAATACATGTGTTTTCTTAGGTAGAGCATGTGCATGTATGGGTGCCTTTTGAATGCTGACTCAGATGATTTATCTTCATTTGTTCATTGGAAGTTTTGTACTCCATGAAATTTCATGGCTTTGAAGTAAGTACTTAATATATGAAGCGCTAACTCAAGGAAACACAACGTACTAACAGCTGTCTCTCGTGTGATCACGCACAGATTTATTTGACACAGCATTCACGAGACAAAAAACCGACTTTCTCATGCTCGATCTGCTTTAAACAGGTTTCTTTGTGGCCTTTACTGGGCTAATCCTTGAAAGGAGTGATCTTGTTTCTCCACTCCATCTTCTCCATGAACCCTACTTACATATGAGAGGTGACTTTTAAAGCTATTGTGTTTTACCGGCCGTAAATCAACAGGCACGATATCAACTCGTGAGATATTCTGCGCCCTGCTTTGGAAAACGGGTGCTTGTACAAATAAGAGTTTGAAAGCGAAAACCATGTGAAATGGTGATAAAGTCCGTGATCCGGATAGTGCAAAAGAACTGGCGGGTGATCTGGTGGAAAATCTGTTCACCATTGATTTATCCCCTCCCTATTTTGACAACTCTAAGGTAAGTTTGCTCCAAAAAGTTATTTGGATCAGTAGTTCTCTGTTGCTCGTTTGGTTATTTTGGGGAGGCGACCGGAAGCTGAGGTCATTCGCGACATTGAGGAGAGGTGGGTAGGTTGGCAAGCAAAGGATTATTCGCGGAAGAGCGGTGGAGAGAGACCTGTCGTCGGTATCTGACCACTCTTAGCGTAAGGAGCCACGGGCACCATTGTTTAACGCCCCATCCGAGGGACGGAGTACTGAACTTGAGTTGCTGTCCACACAGCACTCAAGTAGGGATCGAGATTCCACTGAAAAATATCCTCACGCTGCCGGGCTTCGAACACGAGCCTTTGAGATGGGAAGCCAACGACACCAACCAAATCGCCAGAGGGTTTCCGCATATTTCCGCTGCTAAGTGCGGGACGAATAAATTCGAATATCATGCCGTAGTTTTCTATTTAATCTTCTTCATCAGCAGTCATCACTATCAAGACTAGTTTGATGCAGCTCAATACTTCATTCGTCGCTCAGATAAGGGTTATATTTCTCTTTAGCGCCCTAAATCAACGGATCTCAGTTGGTAAGTTCAAACAGTAGCACTTTTCCACAATTTGTATTTGAAAAATAAAAATTACGCTACGTGTCTTTTGGCCTACCAAGTCTTTATCTGATGCTTACTTGTGCACCTGGCGATGGCTTGGTAAGCCGGAAAATGTGTTGCGTAATTTTTTTAACACAAATTGTGGAAAAGGTGCTATTGTTTTTTAATTACCTAGCATTCCTCACTTGCACCACGTGACACCTGAGACAGTGAACACTGAACAGTAACAGCTCTCATTATTTGACCTAATTATATCAATCTCCATATCCTTTAGTGATTCCTCCTATCGATTTGACCTGAGATTTATTTTTTTCAGTTGTCTCAATATATTTAAAAATTGTCTGTCCCTTATACTTTGCAGAATTATTCATGAAACCTCCTTTCTAGGTTCTCCATGAAGTTTTCGTTGGTGACTATCTCCGGTCGACTGACCTACGTTGTTTTTTGATGGAATCTCTATTCTCTTTTCTCCTAATTCTTATCTTCTGTTCCTGATATCTCCCAATCTCCCACGGTAAATTATTTCGTAAATTTAATTATGAAATCCGTATTCATGAAACAAGTATCATGAACGTACATGCCTCGATGTCACGAGAGCAGGAAAAACTCATGACTTTGTTCTTTTTACCCTGGGACACCGGCTTACGAGCAAGCTCCATGCATTTGTTCTAGTGTGGTGCCTCCTAACTTCCTAATTGGTAATTCTGTCTTTAGTATCTTCATTCAAACACAGAATGCCTCATTTGCATTGGCTACTCATCTCTCTATGTCTTCTTAGCATATTTAAAATCTAAAGCTCTTACTTTCTAGGTATTACATGTATTCTTTTTTTCCAGTTTTTACTGCCCGCTCCCATCGGCGACTTTGTTTTCATGGTGTTTTTTCCTTTACTTATTTTCATATTTTGGGTCACCACGGGCCTCCCGCACAATCCCCAGTTTTTTTCGTTTTATTTAACCGAATTATTTATTTTGTCCTTGTTTATTCTTTTTCAAATTTCATCATTTTACATCTAAACTAAAGATAAAAATTTTTCTTTTTTTCTACTACCTTCGCTCAAGTTTATATTACAGCAAAATAGTCGTTAAAATGTATGCTGAAAAAATTCTTGTTAGCGTATGCGTTAGAGAAAGGATGGAAGGTTGATTTGGAAGGCTCTGGGTGGAATAAAAACAAGAAGGGGCACTTAACATGAGTACGTAAAGAGGACAGCGACAGAAAAAATGGATAAGGAAGAATCGTATAGAAAAACACCGAGCAACTACAATAAAAAGCAAAGACACAGAGATAAGGAACTTAAGGGGAGATCGACTACCAGGAAGTAGGAAATCATTGAAAAAGATAGAACGAAAGGATACAGTCAACCTATTTTTTAATGAAAACTTGATGTTAGTCAATTGTGTAATGCCTCTAACCATTTTTTGTTTGATAAAAAACCCTATTCCCTTCCTTTGCTCAACTTCCTAAGGCTTCATGCAATCTTATTTGTAACCTCTAAATCAATTTTAGACGAAATGTAGATTGCTTAGGCTGAAAATGGATGAACTCTGATGCCGTATTTGTGTGATTCCTCCCAAAATTCCCAAGCAGAAGATTTCCCAGCAGGGATTTGGTTGAGGTTTTGATTAGCATATGGGTTTCAGCCCGGAATAAATACAGAATTAGGCAAAAACCAGGATATGAAAAACATGCTACTAGTTATTTTGCAGCAAGTGAACACCAAAAAAAAAACATTTCTTCTGTTAACCTGATCTTCTTTTTTTGGCAGGGAATACACGGATAAAAAGTGGAAAGAATTTAAAAAATCCGAACATATAATAAATGTGTATCTGAAGTTCACCTTTCCTTACCAGGATGAACCAATGCCGATAGAGCGAGCTGCGAGTGTGAAAATATTAAAAAAATATAAAAAAAACTGATGGCGAAGAAGGGAAGAATATGAGACTGCCTCTCGTCTCGACTTACCAGTTTTCTCTGAAGTTTATCATTTGCCGGGCCACATATTTTGCTCTCCGCGAAACGAAGACCGCAATAACTGTTCTTAAGCAAGGCACGGGACCAGTCAGTATGGAGAACCGAAAATCGTGCCGAAGACTCAAAAAAAATTTGAAGTGACGGGAAGGCACGAGATTATTGGGCGGAGAAAAGCAACAGAACGAGACGTGACAATATTTTCAATATCCGATGGAGACGGAAGGACTATCTTGGGTCGGCGGAATTGGGTGAGATTGAAGATAATTTACAACACATTGGAATGTATCCGAATAAAGTAAGGTAATGGAGGCATTTCGTGGAAAAAGAGAGCACAAAATATTCGGCTTCATGTACGGGGCACTCTGTGAGCTATCTCAAGGGTTTGTGGCAAGGGTTAATTCCACATAAGTCAAGCTCTAACCATCAAACACACTGTCATACTATATTAAGCTATTTTTTTTTAAGTATAAGCAATATATGTTAAATTATGAAATGTACGAGGTAGGAGATTCCACGTTTGTTACGGCGTCTAACCATTATTCAAGTCATGCGGGATAGATATTGCAATCATACATAACGAGGATCATTTGTTTAAATTCATACAAGCATGCAAAAATGATTTTACATTCACAGACTTAAAAAATGAAATGAAAATAGTATCCCACCCATAAATGAAAAAAATAAAATTAATAAGTACCTATAATAACAACACTATTAATCGTTACTTCCTACAACACTGGCGGTTTCAATCACGGCTATTTTGTCCTAATCGTACACGGAAAAAATAACATTTTAAACACGTCCACCCTGTTATCTAATTCTCTAATTTTATGCGTATGATCTAAACTACCGTAGTAGCTCGGATTTTAAAACATTTTCGAGTAAGTTTTTTACATCAAATTTAACGTCTTTTGTTTAACCGATGCTGTGATATCGATTCCAACCACATTTCTTCAAATAACCTCGACAAAACTTCATAAAACACGACGCATTTAAATCTTTTGGAGGAATAGATATCTGACGTGATATATGTAGAAATTTGATTTCAAATTTTTCACAGCAAAAATAACATGATGAAGGGATGAAGTTACTAAACATTCTGATTTCAAAATGGGCTTGCTCCTTTGTTCTCGCTTTTTTGCTTTGAGATATTTTCCAGAATGGAGAAGGATGAATTCTGAAATGTCTTGGTAGCTCATTTTTTGGAATTCATCGATAATTTGACAAAAGAAATGCATATTATTCCGAGCTGATGAACTATAAAAAATGTACAAGTTTATTTGACGTATCTCCATGTTAATTTTCATATAATTAATCAGTAAATGTTTAATATTTTTCAATTGTTACTAAGATTTCCATTGATTGTTTCTCTTCCATTGCTTGTTTCTCTTGAAAGATCATAAGTTGTACCTTAATGCTCTCGACGTTTACCCTTAATTGAAAACTGCTGTCGTTACTGAAAATGTCGACGGAAGAATTACAAGATCGAGTTGATGCGGTGACTATATTATTGGCTTCGCACTTCAAGTTCAAATCCCGGCAGAGGCAAAGATATTTGAGTGGAATCTCGATTTCTCATTGGGTATCTTGTAGAGTGTACTTTATATGAGGTAGTTACTTATCCGTCGGATGGGACATAAATCTGTGGTCTCATTGGCATTTTTTTTGTTATGAGCCCCCGGGTTTTACGCTTTTCTTTCTCTACTTACCCTAACAATATATCCAACCTGCTCACTTATCTTAAAAGACAAAATGAATCTAAGCCGTCGGTCGGCTCCAAAAACAATCAAACCTAAAGCTATTCGATGGCAGCGTTGTCCAGTCTATTTCGTGCTGTGCCTTGGAATTGTTTTCCATTAAATCTTTTCATCGTCTAGCCTTTTGAGAATTATTTCATCAGTATTTCTTCCTTCATAACTTAAAACTCTGCACTGTCTTCCTACTTTTTCGTTCTGGTTCCATTTCAACTCCGTTTCGTAGAAAGACGAAGGCTTAAGCTGGTTTGAACGAGATATTTCTCTAGTCATAATAGAGACCATATTCCAATTTTATTTTATAATTTCAGCAGTTGTTAGAAGCATGAAGAACATATTGCAAAATAATGGCGCAATAATGTTGTTTCAAATGAATAAAATTCTCAGTAATCAACTAATTATGCTTACATAAGTCTTAAAATTGACTAATGTTTTCACTCCTCACGGAGAAAACGCCCTCACAACAGGTTTTTTGCGATTCTGAGAGTAAATATTATTGAGGTAATTGTTTTATGTTGAAAGTAGTTGAGAAAAAATACCAACTATCCACTTTCTGATGAGATCTATGCTATAAAAATTCCTCATTAAAGTAAATTCTCTTTGGAGTGCATACGTGTACCATTTCCCGTAGAAAACGACTTCTATTTTTTGGCAAATATCTCGAAAGGTAGTCCTTCAAATTCTTTGAAATCTATGTGAATTAATATCTCGCTCGAACTACCTTAGGGCTATAACCTCCTTTTGAATACAATACAACATACACTAAATGAAAAAGTTTTGTCTGGGAGTGCCACTTCAAGGGAGTGTGGCAGGAGGTGATTCCACACAAGGAATGCACTATCCGTCAGAAAAAACTTTTATTTAGTACTATTAGGTATTTTACTACATATACTATTAAGTAGCGTACGTGGAAGGAGATTCCACGTGCGTTACGTCTTGTAACTATCATTCAACTGGTGCAGATTAGATACCACTTATGCATACAGTAGACCTTTAATATTCAGTCCTAAAATTAGTATTCAGTCATAGTGGAGACCATATTCGAATTTAATGTTTTAATTTCAGCGTCTGTAAGAAGTGTGAAGTAAATATTATAATATTAATGGTGCGAAAATAGAAAATAGTTACATATGACCAAAATTCTCGTTAATGAAATAAATATATCTTCATTAGTCTCTAACTTGATTCATTTTTCTCGCCGTACGGCTAAAAAGCCTACAAAACAGCAGGTTTTTGTGCGATTCTGTAAAAATTACTGCGGTGAGTAATAGATTATTTTTTATAAATAGCTGAGAAAACATACATACTAAACAAAGCTAGTCTTTTGGCTGTAAATTCCTATTTTTTTCAATTTTCTTCCTCTGGAGCGTACAGCCGTAATCTATCCCGTGCAAAACAGCTTTCCTTTTTAGGCAAATTGCTCGAAAAGTAGTTTGGTAAGGGGTTAGTATTTTGTTGCCATTGGAAATTACTCATTACTCGTTACTCATTTTAAAGAAAAAAAAAGTTTTTTTCTTTATAATGAGTTCAAGATCTAGGTTAAGTGATTTTTCGCTCAAAATGCCTTCAAGGGTCTCTTGTTAAAGGACGAGATTTCGTGAAGTTGGCTATCTCTATGGAGGTTTGTTTTTTTTTCACCGATTCTCCAAAGAAAAATGGCGGAAGGAAGGCAAGATGGTGAGTGCGTATTTTTTTGGTTCGGGGAGAATGGAACGGCGGGTGGGATGGGCGGAGGAAGGGGAGAGGGGAAGTGAGGTTGGGAGGGGGTGGAGACAAAGTGGGGGAGTGGCGGAGAACGGTGTGCAGTGGAAAGGGGGGGGTGGAGAGGCGAGGGGGAGTAGCTGAGGCATTTGGGTGGTTTTGCGCCGTCTCTCCCCCGCCGCTGTCCGTGGCCTCTCCAAGGACAATGGAGGCAGTGTTGCCGTGTTTGCGCTTTTGGCGATAGATTTAGCACTCTTCCTAACATATCGTCGCGAAAATGGTTGTAGTTGCGAGTCTGTAAAAATTACGAATCCACAAACTACGTGAGTATTGGCACTCCATGCAAACAAGGGTTTTTCAAAGTTATCACATCAGAAAATTTGAAAACGAATATGGCAAAAATACACTACAAGTAGCAATTCCATCCATGTTTTATGCATTAAAAATTGCATTTAAAGATACCAACAGGAGAGAAAATCATGATCCAAAGTCTGGGCGAAAGGTCACTTATGGTCAACAAATGTTATTATTTGTTGTCACGTTGATTTAGATTTCCATGTATTTATTTTATTTTCTGAAAATAATTACATAGAAGTATTACCTTTCTGATATTACTGTAATTAAGTATTACGTACCTGATATTCCGTTGTATTCAGGTAGCCATTGGTACATATGTGAAGCTTATCTGATGGTATTATAATTGAATCCCAGTATCATCCAATTCTATCACCGACCACCAAGTGGCTTTTGGTTCGGCATGCATATTTGTCATGCGTGTACACATTCATACAGGCAAACATACTAACATGTGACCCAATAATTTACTCATTTATCTTGATTAGTAATGCGTAGGACCCCATACATCATTTAAAAAATCTTTTAGAAGTAAAATGTTTAGATGAATTAATAGTTACCCAACCTTCACTTTTAAGTTTCATTTAAAGCATAAGATTAAAACAAAACTGGATCACAATACTCAGCTTCACAAAGACATTCAGGGGGGAAACGACTTGTGGAACACATGAAACATACAACAGATACATCAGCAAAAAAAGGAATCCCAACATGCCTCAGTGTTAATTGAGGGATATGCATGGTAATTAAGTCCTAGGATTTTGGAAATACGATTGTTGATGCAAATTGGTGACTAGCCTTTCGGGTATTTAAGGATAGTCTCTGCATAATTACACAGAATTTTAGAATTAAGATGTTATTTCTTCTTCCACAATATTGGACCATCAAACAAAACTGAAATAACTCACCAATTACTTCAATCACTTACCCAATAATTCACATATTTCTCAACTAAGCTGTATTTCCTGGCCATATGAGTAAAACTGGAGCACAAATGTGAAACAGATTTATGCATACATGTGATAATCACCAACGAAATCAAGACTACTTTGAGAGGCTCTACTTAGTTTATACCGAAAAAAGCTGTAAGTTAAGTTGTTCCAAGATAATCGCATAATAGAAAAACTTTTCACTTTTAATCGCAAATGCTTCATAATTTGTAATTTTCTTCACTGTATAACAAGTGTATTTATGTAACTACCCGTAACCATGCCATATTAAGGTATTTGTACTCATGCTTACAGGAAGACATTATTTCAAGAGAGACATTATTAGAAAATTGGGGTATTTTCGACGCACGCATAGTGTCAGAAATTTGACTATGTGTAGCTCGTATCTTTTATCATCTTTTTACGGAAATAAATTTACAACAGCTGCTTTTAATACTTTAAATAAAATTGGAAAAAAATCTTTGGTTGAGAAGGCGATTACAACATATGGCGTGAGACAAATCAACTAACAAAGTAAACCTAAAAAACCCTCAAATATTTGTATTAGTAAATTTATGAGAATTTCAGCCATAAAATAAAGTTTTTTCGTCATAATTATTGCAATAAATACTTCAAGCTTCTTTTTACTTCGTAGAAATAATTCAACTCTGGCCTCCATCATGGCTAAAGAAGGATCTAGCTTAAACAATTTTAGCAGATATAAATTTTAATTAAATTTTGAAGTTTAAGGTTTATTACTAACTTAATCTTGTTGGAAAAAAGAACATCTATATGGAAAGAAAACTTGATTTTTAGCATCAATGAAAAATGTTTCTTATGGCATGAAACGTCTTATGCATCGGTACGGATTGTGAGTAGATATCTGACGCTGGCTGCGATGTGACAAAATTGTGTGCCGAATATTTCTAAAAAGTTGTATAATTTCAGAGATTTACAAACTGGCCATGTGACAAGATGAAAGGTGAATGTTGAAAAAGAAGAATGAATAGCCATATTTGAATTGATGACGTCACCATACAAAATAAGATGACCGCCAAGTACGAGTATGAAATCAGGTGTCGCCGCTAGCATAAAATTAGTGTAATTCGGCGTCTCCAGTTTGTAGATTTTTTTTTCACCTGATTATGTTTCGTATGGCTAGAATACCTTTGGGGATTAAGATCCTTTTACAGAACGATTTTCATAGTTAAGTTTTGTTCACTTATATCTATGGAAATCACTTAGGAGTGAGTACACGTACGCAAAGTTTCATTCAAATTTATACGTAAACAAAAATCGCTCCAACCACTTGAAGGACTTTAATTCTTTCCATCCCTGCCTGCGTCCTTCTTCGGCTTCGGGAATTCCAGGAATTTTCCTTCAGGACATGAAGAGTTCATCTCTGCGTTCTCGGGACGACGTGTATCGGCGAAATCAGACACGGATCGTGCTTCTTCGAGAATTAGTCGCATGATTCCGAGATTTTGCGTTAACATAGCATATCATTTTAATTCCTTTGATGAAATACAAGCGAAATGTACAAAAAAAATCCTATTCTAAAAGTTATCGGGCTCCCGTATTTAAAAAGAGCAAATAGAGTTTTGACATCCCGTGAGCACACTTGAGGAGAACTACTTTTCCGAAGACGTTTAGTATAGATATACCCATGTATTTCAAATGAATGCCGCTACATCACTACACTTCCAAGTTTAATATGGAATGCAGAGTTGCATGGGGCAGAAACTCTCGTCCACCAAGCTCTTGTACGGAAAATGTTACCGAAGCAAATATTACTAGTACTAGGAAGCAATGGCTGGGAAAACTCTAAGGTCGATAGCATTGAAGAACACGAAAACTGTTTCGTTCAAAGTTTACGGAAATATGAAAGATATCGTTCACATAACGAGTTATATCCTTGTTGATACTGATTACTATAAAGTTTTTAGGTATGATTTTCGAGATATGAGTCCAGTCACCGACATTTTTGTTCATATTTTATAGGGATACATTTTTAATTATGGGGTTAGAGGCTTAAATCAATGAGAATAATTGTAAAGAAAGGAAGGTCACCATTTGTGTGCGGCGACAATGGATGACATAAACTGGGAACATTATTTCATTGGAATTTAATTAAAGCAGAGCCTCCGAAATGGAGGCTCATTAATGCCACAATATCACCGCAATCCTCGCTGGAGCTTCGATAAATCCTCACTTTTGCGCAAACATTTTCAAGACATAACGTCAGGCTTCGAAACTTCACCTCCATCAAAATGTCATTTGTTTTGAAGCTCTCTTAAACATACAATATCACCCAACAGAGTCATCTCCATTTTTCATTCCTCATGGTGCAGCTTTGCTCGGCCAAACATTTTTTTTGCTAAATGTCATTTGATTTGATTGCTTGGAAGTGATTCATTCTCTCACGAGTTCAAGCCCATCATTTACTAATTGTAAACACTCCCCAGGCGCCGTAGTTACCAACGCGACGTAATTTGCCGCTGATGATTAATCATACGATTATTGAAATTCACGTGAGAGTTTTATGTTTATGATACACGATTATTCATTTCCTGCAATCAGTTCGAATCAATTAACGATTTTTAGAATGTATTCTCGTAGCTAACACGCACAAACATATTTCGAAGCCTGTTTAAACTCCATGGGGAAACTCAAATGACTAAAGCGCTTCTATTTTTTTTCCGATCATCCAAATAACCCTGTACGTTTCATTGCATTTTTAGCTTCGGTGATAGGGTAAATAAAGTTCAAGAACGCCGTATCAAAGCGGTCCATTCTGTCCTGTAAAAATGGGAGAGGTGCAGAAGAAACAGAGAGACATATATATTTTAAACGATGTCTGGCGAGATGTGGCGGAACATCATTCTGAACGTAAACAAAAACAATTTGGTAATGTCCGTAGAATAATTTATTTAATGTACAACGCGTTTCAACGTGAAAGCCTCATCTTCCAGCACATCGCGTTTCGACGTCAAAGCGTAATTTTCATGAGCAATGTACCTGAACATTATGATTTGACGTCAAAACGCGTTGTACAGTAAATAAATTATTCTGTGGGCATCACCAAGTTGTTTTTACTTAAGTTAAACAGAGGTAGGTGTTTTATGAAGCAAGCAAAGCGCTAGGATACCTGTTCCACATCCATAATTGCACTAATATACCTTATGGAGGTTCAACGTCAACTGTGAGAGTCATAGCAAATACTGTATTCAAAATATTTTAAAAATAGCACTGCTTTCTCTGATGACATACCTTAGCTCTTAGAAAACAAAATTGAAGTACAAAATATACTGATAAAATATATAAATTATTCGCAGACTCATATTTTTAGTGGACATTTTACCAGCTATAGGAGCTGACTACAGAGCCATTTCCATTAAACTGATGCATTTTCACTTTAAATTTGGGATAATTTGCTAATGACTCAGAAATATATGAAGGGAAACTGCCTATATACTGTTACCAATCTATTCCCAGGGAGAATCCACTACTTAACAACAACGTTTCGCGAAAATGGCAGATACATTATATAGAAAAGCACTATTTTTTCTCCATATGTCACCTTTTCCAGGAAAAAATACGTTTTTATTTAAAATTTGTACTATGACAAAAAAAGCTAAGAAAAGTGTTGATTTTGTTCTTCATAACAAACGATGGAGTATGATAAGTGATAGTGTACCGGCATATGATAAGTGGAGAAAAATACACAAGGAGCGATTGACGAGGACGACGGACGAAGAAGTGCTCGGCATGGTTGGTGAGGAGAAATATAAATGATTTAGGAAATCAGGAGAAGGCAGAGTAGGTGATTGGAGCAGGCAATGAGAAGCGAGGAGGTGTTGAAGGCCGTGATAGAGGGGAGACTGTTTGATTAGCGGGGAAGGGGAAGAAAGGGAATAGGCTTCGTTGATGGGATGAATAGAGGAATAGTCCGTCGAAGATAATAGCGTAGTTTACAGTTAAAAATTCAGCCAATCAGGAATTAGGTCAAATACCGTTTAGGGATTGGAAACACGTGATCGAAGACTCCATGATGGTGACTTTGTTTAAATCATGCGATCGTGGACAAAATTGTTTCTTGTTCATTTATTTCTGAGCCAAGTCAGTACAATTCAACTGCGCTATTACGTGCGTCTTGGACAGACTATAGAACTTACGCTGGACTTAAGGATGAAATAGTCGATGGAGAAGAAAACCTCCACCTGAAAATGATTAGAATAGGTATTGCTACTTCCATGTAAACCTATCTTTGCCGATATATCCCATTTTATAAGAATAATCATACAAATGACATGTTTTAGTCATTGTACGGTAAAACCACTTGAAGCCGGCGTCTATTGACGTGCATACTCCTGTCACCTCCGTTTCACCATGCGTGGGGTCTCTATCGTTTCATAGCAATTAAATCGCGCGATTCTCTAAAATGTAATCGGTGTCATTTATCTCTACGATTGGAGGATCGTGGTCAAATCTGTAGTAGGTACTTGTCCCTATCACGTGATTTGGGAATACCAGAACGTAGGTGACGTAGGTTGGGAATAGTTTAACCGTCGTCATCATCCTCAATCATCAACCTGAAGATAGATATTCACTAGCTCTCCACTCCACGACCCTCTCAAGTAACGGCCGTTTCCTTCTTCAGTCTTCATTTTAAGTCCCTCTCTATTCATCGGATGCATCCATCCTTGCTCATCCTCGATAATTCTTCCCATTAATCTCTCCTTCCAATATTATTCTCGATGAGCAGTTTTGTCGCAGATTGCGTCCATAATGTTTATCGTCTTTTTCTTCTCAAAGTTTTCATCGTCTATTTTTTCTTTCCAAATTTTCGTAGGGTTTTTTTCATTGGTGATTTTCTGTCTATTTGGAATACATCGATTTTCGATAACACCAGATATTTAGTACTCCCTATCTTCTTCTCTCTGAAGCTTCCGATGTCTCTATTTTATTGCGTTATAACGGTATGCTCCAAATAGTTCAACATTAGACCGTGAAAAAGGCTTCAACCGACACAAATTTTTACTGCAACCAGTCGAAATATACTAGGAATATGTATAATTTTGCACTAGATAGAAAAAAAATTAACGTGCAGGAGCTGATAGACACCCATGAACGAGATTGCGTTTTTCCGTTTGGTACAGGGTTTCTCAAGCTATTATTTAACTATCGTCCTCCTTGAAGGGCTTTCAAACAAATTTTTTTCTAATGGCTCCCATAAAATTTAAAACTAGAAAATACTTTATATTTGATTAATTTATTCAATAAAATCATTGCGCTTGGTGATTTTTTAGCAAGAATTTCAATGTGCGGTTTGATGTTAGTAAAATAATAATGTGCATTCATGCAACACATTGATAACTCCTGGGTTTTTTTTTAGAGAAACCTGATTGCAATCCCATGATTTTTTGTCCCCCACCCCAAATCTAATTTTAGCTCCCGATGAGAATCCATGGTTTAGTGGACATAAGCATCCTCAAGGCTGTAATCATAATAGAGCACGGGAAGTGAGGATGGCAGGTTAAAATTTAAGGTACAAAATTAATTATTTATTCATTAAAGTAAACTACCGGTTAACGGTAGGTTTTAATGGAAATCAGAAGAAATCCTCCCGACTTTTACTTGTTCACTGCCCTATATAATTCTTATATTACTTTCTTCATCTCAGCGTACGTCCTACCCTTCTCCATTCTGTCCATTAAACTTAATTCTCTTTCTTTCCCTTCTACGTTTGCCCAACATCCTTCCCTCTATCGCGGCCTTAAGAATCGTCTCGCCCCTCATTACTTCTTCCAGCCACCTACTTTTCCTCCTCCTTATTTCATCCAAAAGTCCCCTCTCCTCACCAACCATGTCAAGCATTTCCTCATTTGCCATTCTTTCCGTCCATAGCACCTTCTTCCTCCTCTACACCCAAATGTCGAACGCCTGCAGCCTTCTCACGTCCTCCTTTATAAAAGTCAACGTTTTTGTCCCATGCAACGCCATACCACATTCAAGGTCTTTACCAAACTCTTCTTTATATCCTTACCCAAGGTCTCCGTCATTAGTTCGTTTCTATTACTAATCACTTCTTTCGCTAACGCTATTCTCCTACTTATGTTTGTGCTTCTACGCCCATTTTCTTCCTACGCACTACCTAGTAGCGTACTAGTAATTTATTTGCTCTACTTTCTCCAGTTGGTTCCCTCCTACATTTATGACTAGCCTCGATTTGTCCCCGATATTTTATGATTTACCTGCATCTCCTATTTCCCACCGTAAAGTTCTAATACATCTACAAAAGCTTGCAATTCTTTGGCTGATCGACTAACCAAAGCCTGCTCGTCCGCGAATATAACCGATTTTATCAGCTGGCCTCCTTTGATTCCCACATATAGTTCTTCCCATACCCCTCTTACCATTTCCTGGGATATATGTTGTAATCAAAGGCGACAGTGAGCACCCTTGCCCTCCTTTGCGACCAATCAATACCCACCCTGACAGCGTTGTAGCTAGGGTCTGGCCAGGCGGGCGGCTACCAGGGGCGCAACCCTCATGGGGGGCGCACTTTGCAGACCCACAGCTTGCGGGCTGCTGAGGCACAGCCACACAAAGTTAAAACATGATGCTAACTCACATTTAAAAAAAATTGCACTTCATTACGATAGGTGCCCCCACAGACTAGGAACGGCGCCCCTAACTTAACACACAAAATTTGTACCGAACTCTAAATAAAAGATTTTTTAAAACTTTACACACAAACCAAAATTTTCTCACACTCGTACATCAACATTGGCCGTTTTGCCACTCTCCGGCACACGCCGACCAAAGCGGCCGGGTGGCGTGCCGGCGCCAAACTGGCCGTGTCAACTGGGCATACTCTGTGAGAACGACCAGCGAGCGTAACAAAACACTGTATGGGGAATCCCCACAATTTATTCAGTCTGAATTTTATATACCTAGTCTTAAAGTCAGTATAGTGGGATAAAAGCAAGATATAATTTTAGTTAATACTTGTTATTTTAATTATTTGTTAAGCGAACACAAAACATTGTTGTAATCGAAATCGGAATTTCCATTGAGGTTGCATCAAAACACTTGCAGGAACTTGAGGATTTTTTGAATGATTTCATAAAAAATCAAACGGAGATGTGTATTGATTCAGCAAAATATCTAGCAAAGGAGTTAACGATAGAACCGGAATTTTCTAAAAAGCGTTAACGAAAGGTTAAAACAATGTTCGACGAAAGGGCAAAGAATGATGCGGCAATAATGACTCCACTTCAAAAGTTTAAAATTCAGCTTTACTGTGCACTAGACACACACATTGCACCTCTTAATTGCCATGAAGAATATGGCTTAGTCACCAGATATCCCAATATAGGAATTGCACTTCGCCTAGCATTGACGCAATCTATGACTTCTGCCAACTTTGAAAGATCTTTCAGCAAATTAAAATAAATAAAAATATTTACGATCGCATATTGGTCAAGAACGTTTGAGTAATCTTGCTATATTCTTGATTGAGTATGACATTGCAAAAATTATTAATTTTAACCGTATTATTGACAAATTGGCCTCAGAAAAAGCCAGAAAAGTAAGCTTTTAAGATATTTTATAATGTATAAATGAACGAACTCGTATTGTTTCCCTTCCTTCATATCAGTAAGTAAGAACTAATTTCATGCTTAAATGTATATGTAACTTAAATTACACTCCCAACGTTATTGCGTTGTTTCTCTTCCTAGAAAATAGTCTTGGGGTGCGCAAAATTCAAATCTTGCCAGGGGTGCTCATGACCCTAGCTACGACGCTGCACCCTGATTCTCTGTCAGCCACCCTCACCTTTATCCTCTCGGCAATATATAAGTTTCGAAGGAGTCTTCTATTTATTCTTTTTTTCCAGAGTATTTGCATGAGTTTTTCCCAATTTATTCTGTCAAACCTCTCATGTTTCTGCCACACTGTGCACAGCACTTCCTCTTTTGTCTCCATTTCCGTCCACCCCGCCTTCTTCATCTTCCTACGCTCCCACATCTCGAACGTATGTTGTCTATTACCGTCTTCATTTCTCAAAGTCCACGTTTCTGTCCAGTACAACGACAGGAGAAAAAACTTCGTCACGTTCCACGGGATCGTACAATAAGTGAGAAACATTCAAGCAAAATGTTCTGTCTACGGTAAAAAAAATGAAAAGTTGACTTATTAGTTGGTTTTTCACCGTTCCCTCTCTCTGTTAGCCTCCTCATTGTGTCCATACTTCCATGTACATTCTCTATTTACTGAAACAAGTGCTCTGTATTCGAAAGTTTTAAATTATTATACAAGTTAATGCTTCACTCTTTACTTTCTGGAACTGACTCACATAGAATAATTTCTCACTTTGTAAATTCAACTCCATTGTATTTCTGCCAAACATAGTTTTAACATCTATAATTTCGGTCCTTGATAATGATATAACAGCGAAAATAAAATTGTGAGGAATTCACAAACATATAAGCCATTCCACTTTTAAATTATAGTTAAAAAAATTTCATACCCTCGTCGTGTTAATATGTCGCAAATATGAATGATTTCGCACGTATCATATTGATATGGGTAACTCTTATCACCTCCGAGAAAAAAAAATCTAGTTTCTGGGGATGATATTACTCACGGGAAGTAACTCAGGGTAACTATGGCACTATCTGAGAAAAGTGAGTTAAATATAAACAGTAGCTATCGGTAGTAGTCTTTTAGTGATTTCAGTGAGGTGGAAACAGGCGGCTGTTTTCTTCAGGCATACTCAGTTTGTTTATATTTCACGGAAGGAGGAAGATTTATCTATTTGAAGTTTTCACCATGGATTGATTCATTAGAGCTAGAGTCATAGTCGGTTGAACATTTTATCTAGCGTTAAGATAGCTTTATCGGCCAGCATTTCGCAATTCACCCATTTGTATAAGTTATAGATAGGTATATTTCCATCAAACTTTCATGTGATTCATTTTATATTGCATTTGCATGACTATCTATCAAAATTTGACTAGACAATTTGACATCATTGGTTACAGCTAATGTTGTTAAAACTTGTGGCTCCATTAATTAGCTTATATTCATTGAATTTAGCCTCATTTTATATAGACACCTACACAGTCTTACGATACGAAAATATCAGATACTTACTTCTTACTGTATCTGCCTAATTGTTTAAGTACTCGTAGTTTTTCTTGGGATTTGATTAAAATGTTGAAATCGTTTTCCTTGGGATTCGATACGAGAGGGATGTTTTAGAAAAAGTAATATGTTATCCTGAGGCAGAGATCGCGTCAAAAATATTTTATCAATTAATTGGCTGGTAAATTTGTTGCTCATTTTAACACTCTTTATGAAATTCGCAAAAGAACCTATCACTACGGCGCACAGTGGGCTGAAATCGAAAAAAGCTGACCAAAAGTCAAAAAAATTATTTTTTCAAGCCAGGAAGCTGAATGTTTGCATAAATATTTACAAAAGACCTGTGCATGCGATACGCAAAGCATTTTCCTTTGTACTCAACAATTAACAATTTGCATGAGGTCAAATTTGCACAAATTTTGCAAAAATGGTCTACACTCAATTTTCTCACGAAATCTTCAAATCAAACACTTGCTAAGCATTTATAGGTAAACAATTGGAATAAAAAGTGATGCAGCTAGATGAAACAGTTCTTCATCTTTGTTTTAATGTAGTCTACTTAATGTTTTGTCATTATTTACCAAATATATTAAACAAAATGGCGGACCATAATGTTTTGTTATTTTTATAATATATGTAGAGAAATAGTTATTTGCATCACCGAGCATCGTGAAGTAACTTAAATGGGAAAACTCTAAAAAGCTTCCACTGTGCGAATCCGATGAGTTATGCTGCGACCGTTTGCGACGCCGAATTTCACATCGGTTTTTCGATCGCGCGGTCGAGTCTCGTCCAACCCGCCTGCAACGGGGAGTAAGGTGGCGCGGCAAGTGTGTGGAATGGATTGTAGCCGCATCCACTCCGCTATGGAGATTTTAGAGACATAAACATTGAAAAGAGTCTCCATGTATTTTATTTTGGAGAAATCGCGGAAAACATTTCTTGCTTTACTTTTTGAATGTGATTTCACCTAACCCATTAAACACGATTCATTCCTTATGACAAGGAAAATCCGGTCGAAGCCAGTATCATGCTTCAGGACGATATCAGGTGCACAGCCAGTAGATTTGATTAGCGGTATATCACCTACCTGTAAGGCGTGGTGATTTAAAAAAAGTTCATATTATCTTGAATGCAAGCCTTGACTCTCGCGACATTATTTTGTCAGTCGCTGCACTTATCTTTTGATAAGCGCACCTTAATCACTAATCAAGCATCGTCTGGCTTAAGTGTATGAACAAGTGAATCCCGCAAGTGTGTCTTTTACTCCAAGAGTATACATCTCTTTATCTTATCCGAGCCATAGGTGGAATGTGGCGATTAAATGCTCGCGTGCGCTTTCGCGAAAACAAAATCTACTCGCGGGAATGCATGGTTTTATTTGTTTACCATCTCACTCTCTGATAAGCTTGGAAAGTTAAACGACCGTCGTGACAGTCCGTCCCCCTAATGTATAATTCCGTTCGTGATGTTCTTTTTTTCCATGGCATTTAACTCGGTCCTGGCTCTCGTCGAAGTTATACCTACGGTGGTTTATTAGAACTACAACCTTTGAAGTACTACCTTACTTTGATGTGGAATATAGTGGCAGTGAAATATGGTGGCAGCTGTATTGAAGACACTTTCCACTTAAAGAGTTCATCGCCTACAAAGTAGTTACATCGCCTACAAACGCCCACCCGGGAGAGTATGGTAGTCTCCATGCATGACTACCAGGGTTCCCAAGGTAGCAAACGTTCAAAGCTAGCATCAAAATGCTTAACCCGTTATCCGAGTTAGCTTTCTAGCTCTTTAGGGCTCTAAATTCATTTGTTTAGGTGGGCTTCTCCGATATATTGCGAGCACTGTCAGCATATTTTGATCCAGTTTTGTTTGGATCGTAAACATAATCCTGAAACACGCTACTGAAACTTTCCCGCCCTCTCAAGTTAAGGTTGTATGAGCGAGATTTTTCCCTAGTCATAACAGATACATTCGAAGTTGGTTTCAATTTAAATTTGTTTTTTGTTTAAATACAATTCAATGTTTCAATACAATTGAATTTTGAATTTTGTTTCAACAGTTATAAGCATGAAGAAAATAATTTAATACTAAAGGCGTAAAAATATTTTTTTACATGGCTGAAATTCTCAGTTATTAATTAATTATGATTACATAAGTCTTTAAATAAAGTCTCATAAGTCTTAAATTCTCAGTAATTAACTAATTGTGATTACAAAAGTCTGAAATTCTCAGTTATTAGTTAATTATGATTACTTATGTTTTTTAAATTGAATAATTTTTCGCGTCGTTTGGTGAAAATGCCTTCACAACAGAATATTTTTTTTGCGATTCTGTAAAAATAACTGCAGTGAGTAATTAATGTATTTTTTAAATAGTTGAGAATTAAAACAGACTACACTTTGAAACATTTCTGACAAGATCTAAGGCCAGGGTTTTAAGTTCCTCATTTTTTAAATAAAGTCTCTATGGAGTGCATTCCCGTACCATTTCCCATGGAAAATGGTATTTTTTAGGCAAATAACTCGAAAAGTGGTAAATTGTGATAAAATTCTGATATTTGTCAACATTGGAAGGATAAGATATTTTTATTTGTGACATGGTCAATTTCATTGAATTTTATATGAAGTGATATCTCTCTCAAGCTACCTTAAATGAAGTTGTTGGCAGCGTTGCCAACCATGTGCACTCTTCTTCTCTCCCCTCTACTTCTTAGCCGACCCCTTCTGCAAACCTTGACTTGACGCTTCGCGCAGGTGACTGCCAACAAGTTTAGTTACCTATAAAAAGTTGGAAGAAAAAAAAGATAATGATTCAAGCTAGAGGGAAAAAAGCATCCTATGGGGTTTTTGCGTAACTTTCGTACCAAACGTTCCTAGGGTAAATATAGAAATCATCGTCACTGTTTTGACTGTCTACCAATAGATGCTTTTTCATTATCCTCATTCCTTTCGGAATCTATTTCGTTATAAATTGAATATATTCTCCATTTTGTTTCGGAAAATATCACTAATCTCCTAACGCAAATAAACATACATACCCATCACGCCGTTCCCTTTGAGGGTAGGTAAAGTTAAAAATATTAATTCTCTGTTATACAATAGAACAAAATGCAAGGCAAAATGAAATTAATTAATACAAAAACAAATTCAATAGGTACATATATAAAAACCTATAATGCCATTCCCAATCGGAGTGGGCTAAGTCAAATAATATTGTTATTGCCATTAGTCCTACAAAACTGACTCCCTGACAAATTTTCTCCATAATGCCGTAGCCTTACAAACCACTTTCGCTTATCTTACACTTATTCATTGCTTTATATACCCTCTCCTATTCCTTAACCCATTACTTTCGCGGTCTACCCCTTCCGCTCACCATTCACTCTACTATCCTTTATCTCTTTCGTTATTCTACTCTCATCCATTCGCTCGACATGGTCAAACAAACTAAGAACACTTCTTTCATTCATCTCCATTTATGGAGCATTCAACTTACATTCATTCATCACCCACTAATTCCTCACCCTACCCATCCAAAATTTGCCGCAAGTACTTATCAGGTACCCAATTTCCACTGCATTTAGCCCACTCTTTTGCTAATCCTGGCATGCCTAGATTTCTCTGACATATAAAAACGTTGGGAGGAGAACACAAACTAAATAAAATACAAAATATAGAAAGCATTCTTTGCAGTGGAGACTCTGGAGAGGGCCTCGCATCTGGGTTAACAGAAATGCCCCCGTGATATCGTTCGACCTCCCTCGTATATTTCTTATTAAAAAGAGCAGGGTAAGGCCACCCCTCCCCCGCACGCCAACGACTCATCCATCTTCCACTATCCAGCAGGATGCTGCTGAAGCCGGGATGACAAACAGCGGGCGCCACAGAATGGAGAATGGACCAGAGCTCTCACTCTCTCTCTCTCAAAACAAGCGCCGCGATGAGCAAACCCACACTCCATTCTGTGCAGTTGTGGACGGTCTCCCTCCTCTCAAAGACTTGAGGGTAGGGAACAACAAAATGGGAAGTAACAGGAGGCCCCCTTAAAATAAAAAAATAAATAAAAAATGAAGGCCCTCTTAAGAAAAAAAATGAATGACCATCCGCGAAGTTCCGCACCGCTGACTCCCATTTTGGCGCCGTAAGGAAAAGGGACAAGGGATGAGGGGGGAATTCAGGGGGGGGGGGAAGAAGGACGGCCCCGCATGAGAATGACCTTGGTCCGACATCCTCATCTCTCCTCTCAACCTCTTTATATCGTTTGTTATTTTTTCATTCCTTCTTTTTCATTTACATTTTCGTTCCTCGCCGAATTTCCTGTCTCGTCCCGTCTTCGGGGTCCTAATTCTCACTCTCTAAAGGCCGGTTTACGGTCGACGTCGACGTTAACTTCGATTTCAACCGTACGTTCAACGCATTGGTGCTTACAGAAGCGTATCCGATGGAGTGAAAGCGTTAACCGCGAACGAAAACCATGAACTTCAAAGTTCAACCAGTTGCAACTTTCAAGTTCACGGTTCGTAGTTGACGCCAGCCCATGCACGGTACCTAGCTTGATTATAGATAACTTTTGCCTATTCTCGTTTCCTAGTACGCCAATAATAGGCGGCTGATAAGTATATTATAATTATGTTCATCACAAGAGTGTTATTATATTCGTCCATTATGCTGTATGAACACATATTGTAAAGAACAAACATGAGTGTATCGTCTTTACATTAACCTTCACAGCATTGGATTATTGCATACTGACTTAACAGGGACATCCTCTTAGGGGCTATAATGCTATAGTAAAGGTGGTTGGCAAGAAATATAAATTGTCATGAACCCATTCCGAAAACTTATCTTGAATTGGGATATCTTGAAGTAGTAACTAGCCGGGTGACGGCCTGCCATGATGGAAACACCAGTTCTCTATCAGTCACCGAAGTTAAGTAAGGTTGGACTCAGTTCGATTTTAGAGGGTTGATCCTCCAATCCGTCCGAGTTCTGTTGCCCCTGTCTTCAAGTGGCTGTCTGCCATATACGTGTAAAAATGCAGTTAACTTACATTCACTCAATCATCGAGTTGCCTATTCGAGTCTCTCGCTTGCCGCTGTGTTTCCCCTCCTTGGACTTAAAAATACAGCCATCAACATCCAAAGTACCAAAAAGAGAAACCTTTCGAATTAATCTTCTTAAGAATGAGGAATGTCTTCATTGCAAGAAAATGAGTTCTTGCATGAAAATCGACAAAGGTTAGACTTGGATGCTCAAAGACATTTCCACCAGCGATCCAATGAGCGTACCCCGTGGTGTTTCTCGGATTACGCTAAGAACCGCACAAATATCATCCTAACCTAACCTACGGACGGGTAGCAACCTTTAAATCTGGTCCAAATATAGATCCATCTGTTTCGAAACTTTACTCTGTTTTATGATGGCGAAAACTATAATAATGTCAATACATGCTTCTCACCCGAAAGAAGAGCGGAAATTCTGCGCAATGAACGACATCCGTGCATTAAAATCGACAAGTGCGCTAAAAATCACCATAGATTTTTAATTAAACAACTAAAACCAATGATTATAGCTGCCCTTTATCCGAAGGCGCAGTCCGGGTGATGTAGGATTCATAGGTCAAATAAACATGGCAGCGGCTGGAAATTCTCCTTTCGATGTTGTCCACCCCTGGATTGTACCATACTCTCCAATCCTGATTAAGATACTCAACGAACATACGAACGTTGAATTGCGCAACTAAATTCAGTCTGCAAATATATTTATGCACACGAGGGAAGCGATCAAGCTGTTAATCACTCAGAAGAAAGGCTCAAAAGAACCGGAGGGACGATGTGACCATCTATCAACCTAGGTGCAATTTATTAAGTAGTAATGAGTCTTCGTGGCCCATTATTGGGTTTCCCGTGCATTAAAGAGGACAAACAATCCTTCAACTCTCCGTGCACGAAATGGAAAACGAACGAATTACAACGATCACAACAAACAAGATAGGATACGAACTCCTCAAATGATCATGCTAACAGTGTTCTCCAGGCTTTGTGGTTTTCTTATAAAATAAGTTCAATGTTTTTCACCCCCGTTGAATTTCAACGGGTACCTTCAGCTAGTTTATTCAATAAATACATCGTGTAGGATAGGGGAAGTTTAACGATTTCGAGGCTTAGAGATAATGGATCGGCAATCCCATCGGACACCTTCCACGTAAATCACCGAATCACTCCTTTAATCAGTGAGTCACGGTACTTGAAGACTGCGTTCTTATTTGATGACACAACGCAAAAGCCATCGGCGGCGATCACGCTCTTTTCTCTCTTTTTCGCGATCCAAATCTTGTTTGACTTCCAGTGTTTGATCGCTATAGCTGCGCCTTTAAACTTTTGTTTACCGGTCGGACGGGCGGGCGTCTAATCTTTTCACGCTGCTGTTGATTTTCTCTTCGAGGCTCTTAAGAGACGATGTTCATAAAGTTCGATTATGAGCGGGTTATTTCATATTCTGGGCCCGCTGATATTTTGGGTTCCCATGACCACATCACTCTGTCATTTCAACGTGGGTGCGCCGTCACCACATATAGGTCAATGGACATGAGTTAGTGGTGGTCAAAGGATCGTCCCTATCCTAGGGTAAATAGTAGTCTTCTGGCAATGGGTGACGCATAGGGATGGGAATTGCAGGAGGTATTTCAGAAAAAAATCGTACAGGGGAGTGATATTGATTTTTTTCAAGTATGAACTCGATCTGAATAATCCGTAAGCGCTGAAATATTTAATTCGCAAACAGGAGACAAAACAAATTGCGAGGCATATTTTTTTTACTTATGCATTTCACGCCATAATACTTAACTCAAAATCAGCCTTCAGTTGTAAAGACAGAATCAGCGTATGGCGTGAAAGAAATAAGCCAGATCGCAAATATGAATACGTAATTAATTCTTGGGACTCCTAGTCATAAAAGTCAAAGTGTTTTCGTCTTTAATACCATTGTATTTTTTCATACTTCTTGGAT
Source organism: Pyrrhosoma nymphula (assembly GCA_963573305.1). Taxonomy (NCBI): domain Eukaryota; kingdom Metazoa; phylum Arthropoda; class Insecta; order Odonata; family Coenagrionidae; genus Pyrrhosoma; species Pyrrhosoma nymphula. The sequence goes on along the minus strand of OY754334.1, from coordinate 100,751,614 downwards.
GATTGAGTATTTGGGAAATTGAAGGACAACTGAGGTCATTTGCACCATTAAAGACAGGCAGGTAGGAAGGTAAGGGTAGATTAGTCTTAAAATTTCCGATATTTTTATAATTTTCTTTTGATTATTTTCGGTATCTTTGGTTGGTTTGGTTGCTTATTACACAACGTTTCGCCTCTCTCCCTGGCGGCGACGTCTGGTAAATAATTTTCGTTTAGAAAGAGCTACGGCTGCTATATATAGTAGCAAGTGTTATAGTAGTAGATTATAAAATGATGTGCACATGCGGGCAATGCTAAATTGGCCGGTCAGGAAGAGCAATAAAATGCGGAGCCAATGAAAATCAGAGGGCCGCGAAAAAGAAAAAATTCCAATTTTCCGCCATTGCAGAACATACCTGGTCAGAATAAGGGCACAAAATTAACTTTGAAAACTTTGAGGTTCTGGCAAGAAAGAACCGATATATTCTCAGACTTATGTTAGAAGTCGTGGAGATTATGATGAAACCGGAGAACTATAACGGGGAAGATGGTTACACTAATAACTCCGGCCAATCAGGGCGCTTAGTTTGAATTTCAAACTACAATAGCCATTAATGCGCCTTAGCCACCAGCTACTATGTACCATAACTCAAACGAAAATTCTTTATCTGACGACGTCTCCAGGAAGAGAGGCGAAAAGTTGTAAAATAAGCAACCAAACGCGATGGATACCGAAAATAATCAAAAGAAAAAGGTTAATATATAAATAAATTTATTGCTGTTCTTGGACCTTGTCCTATTGAACACATACAATTTCATACATTGAGACTAAAATGTGAAATAAATTAACAAAAGAAAAACTTGCCAAACTAAATACAATCAGATGATATCTACACAATGAATATGGCGATAATCGTACCTTTCTTGGAAAGAAAATGTTTACTTTTGAAACAAACAACTTGACCAAATACAGTAAAAAATAATAAAACAAAGCAAGATGGAATGTGTTGATTGATAACCTTTAACATTATTGTACATATTTATAATATTTAGATTTAGCATCTCCAATTACAATAACGTCCTTCAAAAAAAGGTCAGCCGTCAGTAAATGTTAGGGAGGAATCATCTGGGGAATGGGGCAAGGATTGAGAGAAACCCGGCGTCGGTATTAGCCTGCTCTTAACGAAAGGCGCCATAGTAAAAAAAATTTACCTACGGATGGCATAATACACTTGAAGTGACCTCTACAAAACACGCAAGTAGGGATTTCCACTGAAAGTTCTCCGCTACTGCCGGAATACGAATCCGGGCCGTCGGAATGTAAGCTAGTACTCCATCTAGCTGAGTGACTCTATTTCTTTTCTTGCCAAGAAATGGGGAAGTTAAATTAAGAAAAGTCAAAAATAACTTACCAATCTTGGTGCAATAGCTACGTTGCAGAGTTGATTGATACCCTATTGATGACAACGTGAAAAATAACTTTTTTAACCTTTTTTTTATAAGTATAACCATATGTAAAAGTGCATTAATTTATTTCCCTTCTTGACCGTATCTGCCGCTTTAATTACAGAAAAAGTAAATCTGTTTGTCGAATAGTCTTAGCATTCTAGTGATTTCATCTCTTATGCTGTTCGTGACACGGTTCTTTTGCTTAGTACTGCGGCCCTTAATTCGTGTATCCTTTTAATCAGTCCGAAAAATTATTGTCTCCTCCTTAGCTATATATTTCAGTAATTCTAGGGAAATATAATGTGTTGTTGCTGTCCTTCCTGCTCTTCTCTCCAGCAGTACCCACTTCCTCTTTCTCTCCGTGAAATGAAATCATGTCATGGTAGTTCAAAAATGAAACCAAGGAAAATGAAGACACCGAAGTGTTATCTCTCACAATCAGTAATATGCTGGCGTAAATATAATTTTCTCTGTGGTGATACTATTAGTGCACGAAATGAGTGTAGAGTTCTGACATACATTAATTCTCGAGAAGTATAACTGAAAGGACTGGTACAATTTGGAAGAATAAGTTGGATAACTAATGTCGTGACCACGTAGTTATCCATTTTCACTAAGCGTTTTCGTGACTGAAGAAAATTTAGAGTTTTTGGATCGTCTTCGGACTAGTGAATGTTCTGAGGAGAGTAGAGGAGCAAATATGTCCGCGATCTTACAGCTACCAGACCCAGATGCCTGGAGCATGTTTGAGGACTGAATGATGCCCCTGCCGAGAAAAATTATTTTTAGCTCGGACGGCTGATTCATCCGCGCATCTCGGAGAATGGGGGGCGAAAGCTCGAAAAAAATGTAACAAAAAAGTCTGAGGCCCGCCATCCATTAATAAATTTCGCACCAGCATTCCAAGCAAAATATTTTTTTTCCAGGCCTTATATTCTTAATGTTCCTTTATCATGTAATCCGACTTTCCCGTCATCCCCAGTACCTTTCCTTAACACCACATCCCCTCCGAGGATATCCCAATCAATAAACATTCTTCCAGGTATCCCCAATAAAAGAGGATTGCTGTGTCGGTGTGGCTTTGGTTGATGGAATAGAGTTGTATAGGCGGCGCGGCGGAGGAACTTAGACAACGAAAGCTGTTCCCATGGAATGGCTGATCGCCTCTTACTTTAACAAAGACCGTTCCTCCCCGCGAAACTCTTTTCTAAAAATCGTGCTACGGTTAGCCTTGTGAAAAGAACCACTTGCAGATAGGGTTAGGGCCTTGTATATGAGAATTTCAACGAATGAAGATGCCGCCTCTTCCAGTGCAGCCGTTCTACACAATATACTTTCTAAAGGAAACATTAAACATCATTTGTAGTCATCAGTCCGAAGGTTGGTTTTCTGCAGTTTCAGTACACTGCAGGTTTTGAGATAGTTCGGTTTTTAGTCATTATCATAACGTTAAGAATACATTAGTTCCTCTTTGCCGTATAGCCAGCATTTCTGTTTCTTCTTCTTTAGCGACAACTATGTAATCTGGCCAGGTACCTGCGTAGCACATCCATGCAATTCTTTCACTCCAATGAAATTTTAGAAGAATTTCTGCGCTTCAATAGTAAATTTAAACCAAATGCAAAAATGATGCAGACGAAATTCGTTAGTGAGTTTAAAATGGCGCTGCAGTCGGCAGAGGATTTAGCAACGCTGCAATCCGCGGTTAGTTTGAAATATTCGGTTACCTCGAATATATTTTCACCGAGTTTATTTATAATTTGTTTTACGTGAATAAGTAAAACTCAACAATAGTTCCTTGAATGTTAGTTTTATATGTAAATATCACCGAAGGTGAAGGGTAAATTGCAAGAACGATCGATGAAGCGCATATTGCTATATTTGCATTGCACTTGAAGCGCTGGCATTTCATTCAGAGGCTCCAAAAGAAATCTTAGAAGTGTTTGAAACGGTTATGGCAATCACGAAGGCGTGCATCAGGCATATTCATTTCAGTTCTTTCTCGAACTGCAGACGAGGGATCTCGTAACATTCACCTAGAATCGCTGAGACAAGTTTCACCTTAAAACATGGTTGAAACTAGAGGAATAAAGTTTTATTCTGACCCTCCGACAGTGTTTTTGAAAATATTTCAAATCCCGAGTGTAAAAAAACCGTTGTGCCTAAAAAAATATATAGTAATCGATGGATACTCGAACCGGCACATTTTTCGCTCAGAGTCGATAACGCTAACTAGTCTACGTAAAACTCACGTCATGTAGGGGAAACATGTCATAATGTTTTCTAATTCTGGCGTGGCCACGGCATGGCAGTACAATCTTGCTTCCGATTTGAGTTATTTTTGGCGCATACGAGGCTTTATTATGTTCCCGAGGGTCTTATTTATACGCGAAAACTATCATTGTTTATATATATATCAAGTCAAGCTTCATAATTTGGGAGGACACTGGCACAGAAATCGTAAATTATGACTTGGAACTATTACTTGGAACGTGTTAGAGTGTCCTGTCGCCTGGGAAGTTTGTGAGGGTAATTTGTACATTAATTTATTATTATGCGAGCAATTGACGTAAGATTTCATCAAGCATATCAAGCACGGTAACCCTATCAAGCATGGTATCAATGATTTACTGGAATTTTTAAAATCATCAATGTACGCCAAAATACCCTGTTGAAAGTTATTTAGAAAATACTAAGTGAGGGATTTCCCTTCCATCACTAGATATTTCTTTCACTTTCATCACATCGGCGTTACCAATTATTTTACAAATAAATAAAGTAAAAATGAAAGACATTTTAAGGTGGATCCGAAGGAATATTCTAATTTACTTTTAATTTGTAATATTTACATAATTACTGGCAGTGTCAGCATAATATAAATTCAGTTATACCTGAAACATAATCTATTTTGACTCCATTTCCAGGCTGAGAAAAGTATTTTTTAACCTCTTTTCCATGATTACTGTGGATCTTTAGTGCATTACTTTTTCTTTTCGAGAGCTTAGGCATTTTTAAGAGAGAGGAGAATTTTTTTAACAGCGTAAAAGCGTGTCAAAAGAAGTAAAATTACTCTTCGGTTTCGAGTCAACCTCCATAAGTCAGCTCTGAAAACTATACTGAAATGAGCGCTGAAAACTGGGAATCTACTTCAAAACTTCAATCGAATACGATGCCTGTGTTAGCATAATGCCAATTTCAGTGCACAGTGGCATTAGCTGAACTACACAACCTAAATAAAACGGCGCCATATTGTTTGGGTATGTGTGCACTATAGTTTACATATAACATACTATGTAATCTTCAGTAATCTAGTTCTGTTTAACTGTCATTGTTAGCGGTAGTTATTGGGATACTAAAGGGTTGATAGATAAAAATGGAAGATTTCACATCCACGATGCTAGTTGCAGGGTGCAGTGGGCATTTTCTGAACTACACAGTCTAAATAAAGCGGCGCCATATTGTTTTGGAATGTGTACACTAGTTTTCATAACATACTAAGCAGTCCTCAGTAAATCAGTTCTGTTGAACTATCATTATTAGCGGTAGTTATTGGAGTATTGAACGGCCGATAGATAGAAATGGATGATTCATGCTCCACGAGGCTAATTTCAGTATGAAGTGGGCATTTGCTGACCTACGGAACCTAATTAAACTACATCAAGGTTCAAGAAACTCGGGGAACAAACAAGCTCCAGTGAATCAGTTGCGTTGGCATCAAGAGCACATTTTTAGAAGATTACAGATCACACAATACTCGAATCACTCTTCTCTTCCACTTGCCTGTGATTGGTCTTTGGATCCAAGAATCAGATAGAAAATGAGTAGCGTACCTGTTTCTGTTTTCAGACCTGGAACCTTATTTACTAAGGACTTGATACACTGAAACTTTGAAAAATCCGTGATTGTGACGTAAAAGCCCCCTAAAAATCTCAACTTTTGAATGAACCTATTTGAAATGTTCGTGGCTGTGACGTCTCCATTTCGTCACCGTTGAGACTCGGAAAGCTTGAGGCTATAGCGAATAGCCCCCGTGATAAAATAATTCGATTCTTTCATCGAATACGACAATACCCGTGCGAAATTCTACAGAGGAAAAATCATTCGCCTTGACCGGGACTCGAACCAGGATCCCCCGATATCACCAGTCAATCTGCTAAGGTGTCCTTCTCCTCTGTGGATTTTTGAGGGCTTAAAGGGACCAGTAGCTCAGGACTGGTGGACATTTGATGTAACTATGTGGTCCAAAGCGTATGCTTAGCGCCACCGTCCTCGAGGCTAAAGCCAGACATGGAACACAAAGAGGTGTTCGCTCTTTTGACGATTTTGAAGATACCAGGACTAGCCACGGTACTACCATTACGGGGTCACACTCAAGTGCAGCGCGATATCGAGGGATCTGGGTTCGAGTTCCGGTTAAGGGACTGATTTTTCTTCTGTGGAATTTCTCACTAGTGGCTAGTCTCAGTATTCTCAAAAGTCGACTACAAAACCCTTTAACCGGTACGTACGATTTTGATAATACTGAGTACAGTTCAATTTTCATCATCGAAGTAAGCATATCGTATAAGGGGCTTTACACTAGAAGTTTCCTCCGTTCACATTTCAACCAATTCGGACTCGGGATGCCACTGAATATATCTCTGCCATTGCCGGGATGCGAACCCGTGCCGTCGGAATGGAAATCTCTAAGTCACCAAATCAACCAGACCCTCCCCTCCCCCCACATTAGACTTTCTTCCGGAGAGTGCAATATTTTTCTCGTCGGACATGCCTTACGCCTTAGGGTTATTTGGGGCTACTCGAGGAATTTTTATGGGATCATAGTCGCAGGACTTTATTGGCGGTGGATGTACAAAAGTAAAATGGGGGGAGAGAGGGTTTTTTTTCAGCCTATTTTAAATCTCTCCCCTCCCCCATATACAGTGTCTCATTCCTCCGTGTTCTACCTCATCCTTCTTCGGATTTGACCACCTCCAGCTCCCGGCCACGACGACAGGAAAGTAGTCAGCCCTCTTCGTTCGGTGGGATCCGGACCCAATTGTAAAATTAGGTATGCGGGCTAGCATACGTTTCTGAGCACGGGAATACGGCTCATTATATTCCGTGCACGGAGACCGTAAGGGAGGGACTGGTTTCTCAAAGGCTCGCTCGTCCCCCGTTGCCATGCCACCTCAATCGCCATTGGCCAGAGACTATGAGGGAGACCAAAAGGGCAGCAAGGCCCGGACGGGACAGAACAGAAGACAAGAGAGGAGAGAGAGAGAGAGAGAGAGAGACGTGGCTCGTCCTGAAATGCAATTGCATCTCTTGTTTGCGAACTGGGAGGATGTATGTGAGTTAGGAGACTGGAAGGGGGGTGGGGAGTCGGGAGGATTCCAAAAAATGCTTGGCATGTCAGTCGAGTCCTTTTTTCTATCCGTCCGACCTTGTGAGAATCAACGGGACGCTTTACAAGGTATTAGTGGCACCTAGGGAGTGGTATAGAAGTAGCACAACTTGGTGGCACTCGCTTGTAATGATCATGCTCTAAACGAGAGGAAAGCATTCAAGTCACGTGGGACCAAGTGTCCTTCTAGAGGTCCCTCCGGGAGTCCTTCGGGTCCTTTACCCTCTCATCAACGCTTGATTCACCTTCATTGACCTGTATTTATCTGCTAGTGAGGGCCACCAAGTTATTCTATGCCTATGATTTTCGCTCATTTTACGTCAAACCAACCAAAAATATAAAATTCTCAGCCTTTTCATATTTGGTTCTTATGACGTTAGGCATACCAAAGGAATTCATAAAAAAGTCATAAGACATATTGAAAGAAATGATTTTTGTGTCATTCCATACTGAGTTTTAATTTACTTTAAATCAACAGAATGTGCGAATAAGTTTTAGTGTTGTAGCCTTAATTTTGTAGAAGTTTTGCTAAAAGTTTTGTCAGTGAACTTTGAAAGTTAGTATCCATAATTAAATCGAAATACTCTGTACTTTTATGCAATTTTCTGTTTTAATTGCTTTACGTGTTCCGCCGATTTACCGTAAATGCCGTAAACCGGCGAAACGCGTCCAGCATTTTCAAGATAAAGCTATAGAAATGTACTAAATGTAGAAAAGTATTTTAATGTAATTATGAAAACCAAAACGCTGCAGAACTCGTAGTAAAATTTAACTGCCTATAAAATGTAATCCAGGAGGGATATGCAGCGTATATAAGAGTTTTCTAAAAGGTCTTGAAATGCGATTTAATAGGATATTCTACAACATACCACTTAAGCTTTGAATAGTTGCGACGCAGTAAAGCAAATAATTTGTGATGATAGTATCTTTAAGAAGTCTTTAAACGGAATATATTGTACTCATCCTTTCTTTTAGAAGTATTTGAGAAAATATTATCTTTGGATCGTCTTAGAATCAGAACAAATATATACGTTTAATACGAGCTGTCTTAAAAATACTCGCTTAGGCTGGATTTCACCTCAAAATATGTTAAAACAAACGGATGAATATTTCACGACTCTAGAATGGATTGATTCAGGCCTGTCTTTGTGAAAATAAATCATTTTTATAATTACGATAGCTTAGTACTTATCACGCATTAAATTTATTTTCAACCATGGTCTTGGAAAATAATGTTATTAAAACTAATAATAAACCTTGAAATTGGAGATTATTTGCAAAAACCATGGTCGGTAATAAATAATAACTGTGGATAAGTAATAATCTATCGTTTTTATTAAAATTTCATGAGTCTTACCGGGTCAGTTTTATCCTATCGTCAACAGAAAATTCAAACATTTAAGTACAGTCTTCACGTGATAAACTTTGTGATTGGATACATGGAGTTAAATTCTGGGAGGATTTGAAAATATCGTAGTCGTGACCACAATTCCGCAATTTTGTAACTGTCAAGGCCCAAAAATTTCGTCGTCTTCCTGAATAGGGCACCTGCTAGATAGTAATAGTCATTTCCAGCAGGCCCTGACGAATATGCTGTCAGAATTTTCTCCGACTAATCACCAAATCTTTCATAATAAAGTGATGTCAAGCATCTCTATTATGTTTTAGCAAGGTAATCTACCGGTTAAGATAGGTATAAATGGAAGTGAGTAAAAATACTCTAAGATTTCCCCTATCTTCGCATAATATTTCTTTTTTATCTCAGCGTATGTCCAACCCTGTTTCATCCCATATACAAAACCTATTCTCTTGCTTCCCCTTCACCACCTGCCAAACATCCTTCTCTCTAGCACGGCCTTAAGCAACCCTTTATCCCTAATTACCTCCGGCAATCACCTACTTTGCCTCCCCCTGGTATCATCCAGAAGTTTCCTTTTCTCACCCACCCTGGCATGCACTTCCTCGTTTGCTCTCCTCTCCATCCTCCACGACACCCACATCTCGAACGCCTGCAGCATATTCTCGTCGTCCTTTCTCTGCGTCGACGTATCTGCCCCATACCACGCTACCCTTCGTACAAAACTCTTTACCGGCCTCATATTTATATCCTTACCCAGGATATTTCACAAAAAAAAACTTCTCAAAATTAACAAATGAGAACTCAAATTTAAAAAATCGTGTTTTCCTGTGTTGGGGACACGGCCGAGAAATCGCACGTCTGCTTTTGCGAGTAGTGACAAGCGGCCGTCGATGTTCTTGCGACGTCATTTGCAGCGTGGACTGCGTTGATTTTATGATGTTCCTGCAGCCTTTTACCCTTGCGACATATCCATTCTGATCGATGGCTAATTACACGTCCTTCCCTATGAATTTCCGCGGATTCTTTTATTTCCTCTTTGCTTTTGGGTGTCCGAGGGCCGACATCTAAACTATATCTTGGACGTTCCTTACAAACTTAAATTGAATTGTCACTAGTATATACAACCCATACTCAAGCCGTATTCCTTCTCCGGTATACCACCTTAGTAAGTATATTACACGTACAACATTCAGTTAGACGATGTACCATATTTGGGAAGCGGAACGGTCAACTAGCGTTTGCTCTTGCACGTGGTCGAAAAATACCCCTATCAAATGAATGATGACAGCCGTCACCTTAGCATATGTCGTGAAAATGTTATGATTTGAAATTTTAATAGCCCAAGTGAAGTTTATTATGCCACGGAGGAACAAAATAAAAGTTTAGGAGCTTAATAGTGGCAGAATAATTATGAAATGCATTCAAACTGGCCCTCGCCGTTTCTCACGAAATTCACGACCCTTGCCATAGCGGACGCCATGGTGAGTTAGTACGACTCGTACGGATAGTGAGACTTTTTTTCTCATGCTAGCCTGTACCAGACCTTTTGAAAGCGTGATGTTGGTTCAAAATCTAAGATTGTGACTTTTGTTCCTGAATTTGGGATAAATAAAGCAGCTAGTACACCATAACGTGGATTGGAACACGGCCAAAGTGGCTTCTTATGCTTTAAACTACGTTTTCATGCAGCCATTTTTGCATTTCCGGACACTATTTAGCCAATCAGAAGCGATGTATTCAACGCAGGCTGAGTTGCCGTCGAAGTTTCCCATTTTTCTACTTTTGACGCAGTTTACGTCGACTGAGCTGCGGCAGGGAATGAAGTTTGTCGCTTTCTCCCTGTCATTTGTTGATCACAGTTGGTCACGTGATTCTTGCTCCAGGGATTGTGGGTCATCTTCATATTATTGAGAAAAATAATCTTATACCTTATCTACACTACTTACTTAAGTGACTTCACTTAATATTTATATTAAGTGTGGTGCGATAGCTACACTTGAACTTTAACCCGACTGAAACGTCGTGATCGTCAATTTCGGGCATTAGAGAAACAGTGAATCTTAACAGTTGAGGATCAAGGCGACCAAATAGTTGAGCCCACTAAACTTATGTGCTTCAGTTCAATATAAGGATTAATTAAATTTATTTATTTTTATATAACAATAGATTTTCAGATGACTAATCCTAAAAACTTGTCATGTAAACAGGCCGAATGAGTAAAAATTTTAAGAAAAGAAAAACTGAGAGCAATGTCCTTTGCGGGAATTAGATTGTCCTCTTTGGATAAATCTACATCACAGGCATGTCTTACTTTTAAAGTCTTCCTTTTTAAAAAAATATCACGAACAAATCTCTGGCAGTTAAACCCGTAAGAAGGAGAGGGGCGTTGGGGTCATTTGTTAAGCAGACCGTTAGAAAGGGTTCAACCATACCGGCAACATACGAAAAGAAATCGTTTTTGACCTAACATCCTGGACTTGATTCTGGACAGCTTCAGGGAAATAGTTGATGTTTGGCGATAAAAAATAGCTATTAAAAGTCAAATATAATTCCAGTTTTGTCTTTTACTTTTTGGTACGGCTAAAAAAGCTATTAGAAGTCAATTATATAATGCCTTTTTTGTCTTCTACTTTTAGGTACGGCTAAATATATTACCTTCATAAATCACTAATTGGAAACGTACCAAACAATCACTGTTACCTCGGGCTTCATCTACTGCAATTTGAACAAACCCATATGATTGAAAGGCACAATGTTAGGTTCCACATGAAATTTTGTTTATGGGGGTTGATAACGCGTGTGCTTCATACCCCTTCACTTTGCATGAGCATTAAATCATATCTTAAGCAAAAACACCAACAAGCTGAAATAATTCATTATGGCTAACTTTACCCACTTTAATATAATTAAATCAACATCACCACAAAATCTAACTTTTAACAATACACCGGGTACCTTACAAAACTTCCTACATTTACCAATGCACCGCAATCTATGAAAATTACATTATCCCACACACGTAAAAAATATAACTGCTTCCCTTTACGCACAAAGTTATCAGTTACCATGTTATTTCTGCATAAAACCTCCAAAATATCAATAATAAAAACCTATACATTTCAAAATACATTACCTACGTATAACACTTGAAGAACGCCTACGGTGTGGAAATAGTTGACTTAAATACGGTTCTAAAGTAACTTAAGTGGAGGTGTCCTTAAATGAAGCTGCTGACACCTACACTACCACCTTAAAGGAACTTTTCACTTTTGGTACTAGTGTAGACCCGGCATTCGGCGGTGCGACCCGTCGTCAATACTCCTCATGAACATACATTTTTCATCATAAACTCCACAATGAACTGGAATAATTAGGAAGACTGAACGCGTAACGGTTCTCCACCGTCTTCTGTTTTCATCCGTTGTTGTCAACTCAATGGTTGCTGCCGCTGCCATTAAAACGGGGTACGTGTGCGACGCACAACGCGGCGGAAAAATTGCAATAAAATGGCTTCATGAATACATAGTTGTACTTGACTCGCATATTGACTTAAATATTAGTTTGGCGCCAAAAACCAACGCGCTAGCACATCTGAGTCGCGAGTTCAACACCGCGGAAATCCACGTACAAATGAAAATTATCAGGGGAATGGCTGGAGTCGTCACGGGGCCATCGCGTCGGGGATGTGGGGGAAAACGTTGGAGGGTCGATTGCTCTCCGGGTTCCTTTAAAAGCGGCTTCGAGGTAATTTCTCAACCGATATTGGTTCGCATAGCTGAGCTGGCAGTTGAATAGATCGGTGCGGGCCTCAGGTATGGCGGCATCGGTGTATGGTGGGGGAAAGAAGCATGGAGGGGAGTCTCGTTCCGAAGTGATGTGAGCGACTTGGAATGGGGTGAGGGCTTCTTTCAACTCTAATCTTTTGGAGGGGAGTGCTCTGGGGGGGTGGGTGAGCGCCTAAGAAGACTGTAAGGGTAGAGAGGGAGAGGTATGGAGAGAGGGCAATCTGTCGGGGGAGGTGCGGAGTGAGCCCCGCTAAATTAGAAAGCGGTGGTAGGCGACTCGCATCTCCCCTGTGGCGTTAACTCCCCGCCGCCACCCTAAGAACCACCCCCACCACTCCTTCCCCACGCTCATCAGAAACATAAAGAAAAAATTACATAAAAATAAATAAACCGAACCTTTTTGCCCTCCACCCTCACCTCCGGGACAAGCGAGGGCGGTCCATGAGGGGATGGTTAGTGGTAGAAATGTAGCGTCCAGGCCATGGAACCAAGATAGGGAATCAGTCTCTTTCAGCGACGCTAATGGCAAGTTCGAGGTACTTTGGGGAGTGATGTTTTCTGTAGTCATAATTGAGACCATATTCGAATGTTATTTTATAACTTGAGCAATCGCAAGAAGCATGAAGTAAGTATAGTTATGATCATTTGTAAATGATTTCACTTTGTAATATTCCACAGAAGGTTTTATCTCTTCCGACCCAGGGTTTTGACTACTTCACATTCATTATAAAGGGGTATTTATAATGACTGAGTAATAGTCGAAACCCTGGGGTGTAAGAAATTAAACTTTCTTTAGAATACTACAAAGTGACATAACATCCAAATTACCAATATGTGGTTCCACCAAGTGAAGCTTGAAAATTTGATACATAATATAGTTATATTAGCGACGTAAACATTATGTGTTATACAAATGATGTTCTTAGTAGTTAGCTAAACATACATATGTAAGGGTTTGACTTGATGCATTTGTTTCTCATTGAACGCTGAAAGCGCCTTCATAACCAAAGATTTATCCCATGACTTTGTAATAAGTATTACGGGAAGTCATAAATGTATTTCTTAAAGTGGTTGGGAAAGCATGCGAACAACAAACTTAAATTTCAGACCGTATCTATGCGTCAGAAGGTCCTCATTTTTCAAATAAAGTCTCTCTGGAGCCGTGCTATACAACCAATAATATATCTGAAGCCGCGCATGATATAGGTATCCAATGGGAAAAAGCATTTATTTTATTGGCCAATATCTAGAAAATGAGTTCGGTAACAGGATGATATTTTAGTATCATTTGAAGGTTGAGATATTTTCCATAATTTTGACGTTTAATTCACTGAAATTTTTATGAAGTGATATCTCGCTGAAATTATCTTAGGATACGTATTCTGAGAGAGGAGTTTCTAAAGTCATACTTCAGAGTACAATTGATTTTTATTTTATAATTTAAGCAATTCTAAGAAGCAAGAAGTAAATATTGTAATTTTAATGACATAAACATTTTGTTTATAGAGTAGTAAGAAGGAATCGGGTAGTTGTGGCGGATAGAGTACAGGCTTCTCACGCCGAGAACCCGGGTTTGAACTCCGGAGGTGGCAGAGACTACTCAATTGAATACCGATTGCCTACTTTGTGTAATACCCGGCGTTGCTCGGAATCACACTTCCTGCATAACTCATCATAAGAGGAGAGGGGTTAGTTAGTAGTTGTCAAAACAGACTACTGTGTAATTAATTATTTTATTTATTTGAATACTTCATTGAAAGCGTGTTAAAGTAGTGAAAAGAAAGTGAAAGTAGTTTTAAAAAGTAAAAAAATATCATCTTGATTTTTTTTGCTCCGAATCATCTTAGTTCATACATTATCAATTATTGAGGTGAAATGCGCGAATACAATGCAAATAGAGCCGCATTCGGCTACTACGGCTGGAATAATTGTTCATAAAACTACAATTGTCAGATAAATATTCATATTTTGTGCCATAATTTCGTTTTCCAATAGCTAAGGCATGTACCACAATGTGAAATTGGTGTTCATAAACAACAAATACGATTAGTTGTAATTCAGTATTTGTTTTCACTCACACAGTTGCAGTGGAACCTCCTCAAATGAAATCCTGCTCGGAGAGTTGAATCTGAAAATAGTTTTTAAAAAGGTTGTGATCATCTCCCACTCAAAGAGTTTATGAAAGGTTTTTATCCTCCCGCCGCGGACGCCCAATCTTTGTTCCGTTGGGGGATGGCTTGATGAATGGGCCGATACGAGGTGAGATTATGTGGGAGGTGGGCATTTGCCGTGTTGACGTCCGATTTTATTATCCGAGATTATTTATTATTTGAAGGGAGGGGCAGCGTAATATATTGGGGCACTGCTCCCCTGGCTCGGATCTTTACCACTCGGAGTTAACTCGGGGATGGGATAAGTGATAGTTACACCACGAGGATCGAGGTTAGATGAGATGGTTTTTCAGGGTTAGTCAATGGATATGTAACCCCGGGGATATTTGAGAGAAGGAACTGTGGGAAATATACACGGCAGGTGGTGTTGATGATGACGCAGGGTTTGGGGTGTTTAAAAGGGTGTTGGAGGAATCATGGGAGAAATGAGAGAGGGTCGTAAAAAGTGAATTTATAGCGCGGTTCCTTTCTTTGACTAATAAACGCTGTATACCTCAAGGCGGTGGGATCATAAGCGCTTCCACGTCTATTTGGTACCTTTCAAATCATTTTAAGACCTCCTGGCAGTAGTTGCATTTTCGCCAAACATACAGCACATTGCATTCTAGGAAGTAAAGTGAATTTAAAACGTGATAACTTTCTTTGACATCTTAAGTACGTCTGGCAGTGGGTGTATTTTTACCAAACGCCGTGTTGGTTATAGACTAGAAAGTAAAATGATCAAAAAAGGCCTCATGTCCCTCTCAATGTGTGTAAGGAGTATGACCATTGTTTACAAAAATATTAACATCATAGAATGCTGCAAAGTTGGCGAATCGTATTCTCAAAAAAAGTTCTCAATGTTACATAAATTATTACATTCCTGAGGAGAACAGCAGTATTTAAACTCCATTTGCCTTATACGAAAATTGCAATCCACAAATTGTTTTCCTTCAAAATCAATTCGTCTCATGATGTGATGTAGTCATCTGATCAGTTTGATATGTTCAGATGATTACCACTGATACATCTATCTTCCTAAGACAGATTTTGATGTCTGCCCTCCCGCTCAGGGGGTTTTGTAATTCCACTTAAGTGAAAATACGTCATAAAATGTGGAAAATTACGTCATTTTTCGTAGTCCAACTCCGCCACCCAGGCGGCGTGACCATCTTCGGCTCTCAAGTGGTGAACTGCCGGTCTTATTCATTTGATTCATCCGCTCTTTCGACTCTTGATTCGTATCTTTCGAGTCTTGATCCGTTTCATTTGGCTCCGCCTTTCATTAGTTCCATCTTGCCTGTCGTTAGGAACGTGAAATGGAGCCACCATCGGACCTTGGTCGATCGTGAGCCGATCATTGAGAGAGCGAAACGGATCTCCCGCCATCCCGCAAAGAGTCATTAAAAAGGTGAGATTACAAAATAACTCCCCAGATTGTGAAGTTTCCACATTGTTGCGGTACCAAACATCTAACCTAACTAGAGCACAAATATACCATAATTTGGGCTTGTGGCGCAATAATGCTATGAAGTGAACTGTATAGTAGTTGATGAACGATTTTACTTTGCGCACGATTTCTCTTCATCATGGCATGAATTGCTCTGTATGTATATATGTATATATATATATATATATATCTTCATTCAATGTATGCTCGTGAGCAGTGGATTATTTGAAACCGCGTTCTTTCTCGCGACAACCATTTTTTGTGTACCGAAATTGTTGACTATCTAATTTTGTTCCAATATACCTCTTAAATTTGCCTTGGTAATGAAAAATATTGAGGCTTTCTGTTGCGTTCTTCATTTTCCATATATAATGAGGTAAACTTTGTATGGCTAACTTTTAAAATATGTCCGAGTGCACGAAGAGGAATGGAGCATGCAGACTTCGGTGTAAAACTCCTAATGTCATCTTTGTTTACCTTGGCCGAACTGGTCACTAAGTTGCTTTCATAAGGTGGAATTCACTTCAATTTTTGTGAAACACACGATCGTAGAAATCATCCTCCTTTTGTGCCTAAAATCTCCACGTGCAGAGAAAAAAGTGCTCAAGTTGACTTTCTTGAAGTGTTTGAAATACGGCCCTCATTTGGAGACAACGATAACATACTAAATCACGTTGTTTCCTCATTTCACTGTAGCGTTGGACTGTGTCCACTCGTCAAAACAATACTTATTTTCCATTCGTTATTAGGTAATGCTTCTATTCGTTATTAGGTAATGCTTCTACATAACAGCTCTTCCAGCTTCCAGTCTCTTTCATTCCCCCAATGCAACCAACCTTTTCGTCAACAACCTCTTAACAACCCTAAGACATTCCAACAATCAATAGAAAATTTTTACATTAAAATAAATTAAAACGTTTAAACAAAAATTACACCACGTTAAAACAAAATCAAAACAAAAGTTGAAGTAAATTTCAAACGTTACACCACTCACCCTAGCCTTCCCTATAAGTACATACCTTCCCCCTCCGCTGCCTTCGTCACGACCTATGATGGTTTTGAATATTATGCAATACTGCTAAACTGGTCCGGTTATGTCACATATCGAATGCGCTGCGAAAATTTAGGACCCTGCGGATAAATATTTATGTATTTCTTTCTTCTTTCAGGAGATATAGGTATGTTAATTTGTAAATTGTTTATTTTCTTTGCCGACGTTTCACATTTTTATATATGCTTCTTCAGGGCTAAAATCAAAATTGTTGGTTAAAAATTATATACACATATGATTTATATTTCAATATTGTGACAATATAAATTATGACAATTGTGTACTATGTGGGCCAAACATCCCAATATCTGAAAAATAGGATCTCCCAGCATAAAACTTCAATAAAATCCAAAATTCAATTATGTGCACTAGCAGATCATGCAAATCAATAACAACCACACATTTAATTTCCTACTCAAAAAATAATAGATTTAGAACCTAACCTACCTAAAAGATTATTTAAAGAAATGGTGTGCATCACAAAAAAAAACAAAACATCCTGCAATTAAACAACAGACATCGCCAAATTTAGTTAAAATTTATTATAGTTTGATATTCTACAACATCACCTGATTTTATTTCAACTATTTGAAAACACCTAAATTTACAACAATTGACAAGCAAACAATAAATAGCAACGAAGGTATCATCAAACAATTAATTCAGAAATAACTCTCTCTAAGGCCTCTATTAGCCGAGGCAACCTGGACACTCCACCGGACGTTCCACCGGTGGAGTGTCTGGTTGCTCGGGTTTACTCCGCCCAGGTCACCGGTGGCGCCACCATTATCGGTTCAAATATTACCCAGCACACAGCAGTAGTTAAAATGGCGTTGTCTATCAATTTTGATAAATCTTTCGATAAATCTCTAGGTTTACTCGGTTGCCCTTTATTACTGTTCTTTAGTAAGTTTTCCTTTCTTTGCGTTACGTCACTTGGACAAGCGACACCTTCTTGCAAATTGCGATCACCATCTTCATTCACCACCGCCCCCGGCGAAAACATACTAACACACAGAAATTCAATTCACAAGAGCGAACAACTCACCACTAGTTTGGACTGTGAACTGAGATTGTGTGTCTGCCTGGAGCGTCGTGGTCAGGGCTGTTTGAGGCGCGCGCATGCAATATTCAGTCACCGGTGGCGCGTCTGGTCGCCTCGGCTAATAGGCTACATATACTCCAATGCCCCGGAACCTTGCTGAGCAACCCAAAGTGGAAGGCGCGGTTGCGGGGCTCAGTTGACTGGTTTCGGTGGAAAGTCTGGTGGCGCGTTTGGTTGCCACGGATAATAGGACTCATTTGATTCTATGCCCCACGACTGACAAGTTCCACCGGTGGAACGTCCGGTGGCGTGTCTGGTTGCCTCGGCTAATAGGGCTCTAAGGTAACTTGAAAAATCATATGTATATTAGAGCGGTGTCGTTCATGAGTGATTCGTTCATGTTGAACAATTCATTAGCATGAACCAAATGAATTTAATCACGTTTTCTGTTCAAATGGTATGGTTCATAATGAACAAAATCAAGCTGTTCTCGATAACTCATGAATCGTGTGATTCTTCGGTAGAGTAGTAGGAGTGAAGAATCACACGATTCATGAGTTATCGAGAACAGCTTGATTTGGTACATTATGAACCAGTTGGCTGAAGAACAACTTGATTGGAACTGTTTGCACCAACCACTCATACTGTAATAAGTAATTCGTGCAGAATGATCGAGATGGTGTAGAATCACATAATGCGAAACTGCTCGCGGATTCTTAGGATGGCTGGATAAATATTTTAACATTAAGATACAACAATGGTAGCCGATATACTTCAGTTATAGGTACAGGGAAATCAAATACCGAAATTTTAAATGACCGCGCGTTTCAACTTCTTGGGAGTGAACTGAATTTGTGATTGCGTGTATTGTATTGTAAGTGCTTTGCAGTACGAAATATATGCTCCTCAACTTGGAGATTAGGCAGTAACATAACGTCAAAGAGAATAATATTGTATCGTTGGATTGAAGTTATGCTACATATTCGTAGGTGATTATCATTACAAGGCATATTCTTCATCGTTAGGTTTTCATGGATTGATTTAATATCATCCCTTTCCCTATAGACTGCACTGGAATAATTTACTCCAAGATCTTCAACCGTTGCATATTTTACGTAAGGAAAAGGGTTTGTGCACGCTAAATAAGCCTAGTGGCCGCATTATGAATATACTGCTATAAACTTAACGAATAATTTAATATTCGTAGCGATCATTTAATTGCATTAAAATAGTTCCGAACACCGTGAAACAGGATTGGTAATGATGGAAAAGTAAATAAATATGCAATCGGATCGTATAGGGATGATATCATAAAATGTGCCAGTCAATCAAGCAGGATGAGCATTTTAGCATCCTGGGTATCTTAAACTTTTGTATAGTAATTCTTTAGTCATCAAAATTCACAAGTACATAAAATAGTT
This sequence comes from Pyrrhosoma nymphula, assembly GCA_963573305.1. Taxonomy (NCBI): domain Eukaryota; kingdom Metazoa; phylum Arthropoda; class Insecta; order Odonata; family Coenagrionidae; genus Pyrrhosoma; species Pyrrhosoma nymphula. Next base: position 100,732,539 of record OY754334.1, on the reverse strand, counting down.
TCACAATTAAATGTCTCCAGTTGTTGAGGTTGTATAGGCGAAAATTTTATAATTTTTGGAACACAATACCAGGCAACATTATTAAAGCTGTTTCATGGATAGGCATTTTCAGGTTCAACAAGAGTCATCGCATATGAAATATATACTTCGAGGATAATATAAAATTAATCTGAGAATCAGAATAAAATATCACGCAAAACTCGAGTAGGTAGCGCCGACTTCCCAATGGTACGAATTGGTCGGATTTGGTTCATTGCCTCAGTATGGTTCATTGTAGTAATTTGATTATTCATACTTAAATCACTTATCGTAGACAAATCATTCATCACAGATAATTCACTCTTCGCAGTAAATCATTCATCGCAGTAAATTGGTCCCTCTTGGTTCATCTCGTTCATTATCAATGATTTGAAAGAACGAGTATTTGATATGAACTAAATCGCACGAATCGAATCTTCAAAATGAACCGAAATTCCCACCTCTTAATGTATATATATTTTAGTAATATATAAAGCTACAAAACTGACTGACTGACTGACTCACTAATGGATACGAATTCCTGGGCATTTCTAATCGAGCTAGAAGGTTGAAATTTTCAGAAGAGGGTTGGAATTTGGTGTTGAGTCAGGAAAAAATCGAAAATCCCAATATTTTCCATTGGTTTCGAGTCCATATAGGATTTTGTTTTTTAATGAGTTTAAATGGGAAAAACGAATAATTTCCGCGTAGAGTAATTTTCTTTCATTCATTAAAATATGAAATAATTGAGATACAAATTTCATTCTTTGACCAAAATGAGGCTAACTTTATTAAGTTTAACGGGAAGTGATACCTCGCTCAAAAGTACTTCAAGGCACTCTCGAGCGTCTCACCTCCATGGAGAGAATCTCAATGAAAACCAAAACGGTGTAATACAGTTGGAAGAGGTGAGGGAGGAAACGGGGGAGTGTGGGATGGTGGGGAGACGAAAGAAGCCAATGAAAAGCGGTGGTTGATGGGTGGATAAAATTTAATGAGAAACCATCTCCCGTTTATCTTTTGTGGAGGACGTATTTCCATGGGGATTGGGACCCCTTCAAACGAAGCACCCTTCATTCCGAGGGAACCGTTTCAAGTAAGCAATTAGGCCATTTATTTATAACTATGTAATTAGGCTCAATCAATCCTCCAGCGGAACTCTTCTCCGAAGTTCAATTGGCCTCGTCTATCAGCGGGGGGTCGGCAGAGGGGTTCTTTTGGGGCCCCTTGCCACCGCAGTGGCCCCCGCCGTCGTTTATAGGAGACGGTAGCAGATAATGGGTGCAGGGGCTCGGGCTAGGTTTTTTCAGGTTTGAAAGACGGTGTGATTTCTTTTGGCTATTGGGATTTCTCGGGGTAATATCTACATCTATGAAGGGCCGTGCAACCCACCTCCAGAGTCTCCGATGCGGAGTGATAACATACCATACTTATTCATTGCAAATATTACTTAAGTGTCGTGATGCTCAGTTAAGGCCACCACACACCGAATGCTATGCTAAGCGAGAGAACTGTTATCGCAACGGACGTACGCTATGTGCGCGCATACACCAGAAGCTAACCATGCCGTGCTATGTAGCACAGCTGAGGCGGACAGCGTAAAACGCACTTCTCAGGTTTGACACTTGACTATTCCGTTAATATTGACGTCATTGAAATGATGAATGATTTTATACAATACGAATAGTGTGCAGAACTAATGTCCGTAATGTAGTTGAAATTGCTCTGTTGTAAGTAGGTTATAAATGTATTTGAGCTGGCGGGACGAAAGCGCTCATTAACCGCAATAGATACTGCACATGCGCCATGAAAGCTAAGCGAAGAGGAAATTGCCAGCCGAGCGATCCCTTGCGATATAGCGCTAGGGAAGTTCGCATCGGTTCACATGGCTCGCATTTGGTGTGAACGGACAGCTGAAAATCGCTATACGGGATCTAAAGACACGTGGCGAAAGCTGATAGAGCGCTTAGCATAGCATTCGGTGTGTGGCGGCCTTTAAGCTCACTGGCGAAAACATAAAATGGAAGTGAAAGAATTCCCCTTGATCAAACTTGTTGAACATTTCCTGGATTCGAACCTGGATCTGCCATCTGTCGGTCTGGCGTGTTAATTTTTTACAATACCGGTCAAATCAAATGAAATTTTCATGGTGTATTTTACATTGGTATGTTTTGAAACCGATAGCTCTTTCGGCGATGGTAATATATTTGTGATCTACATCTATATTTGTAGATGCTGTTATACGGAAATGATAATAGATAAACTTCACAGCATAAGTAAACTGTCTTTCATTTCTGTAAGTGATTAGCAAATCTGCCAACATGATTGAATACCAAATATACTTTTATACAGTTATCCTGATTAGTCACATCGGTTTAATCTTTGGTTCCTTATTGATGTTGCGCTAATCACCATTTATAACGTTTTTCTCTTTCATGTAGTAATTAGCGAAGCTCATCTGCATAGTAACGTGAAAGCCACCTCCAGGATTTGTGGTATTTTCATGCCGTCTGCACATGACATATATGTCTTTACAATTCTATTACACACATACAAATTTTCCTCTAAACTCGAAATAAAACAGATCGTATTATTATAATTATTGCTAAAAATATGGTGTTACTCCGAGTCCTATATTCGAAATCATCATATTTCAATATTATTTCTTCTAAATTACAAATAATGCGCCAAAAAATCTAATCATAACGTGCTTTAATAAAGGAAGAAAATTTTAAATGCAATCCCTGTATTATATCCATTACTACCTGCATGGTGAGTTCCAACGTTAAAGCAGATGCACTTAAATGAAATGTAGTCCAGGATATTTTGTTCGACTTTCGTGAACATTTTTTAAATTTGCACTCAATGACTCACGATCACCGCTCCAGCCACCGTTAGATGCATGCTTACGTGCAACACACGGGATAAGATACCAGTACTAATAGTAATATTAATACATACAATTCGAGGGTACTATGAGGTAAGTTTAGGTCTTTCGGTTAACCAAATCATGTGGCACATTTTACCCGGGGTGAGGTGTTACTAACAGCGATAAGTCGTTGAACACATGAACCAAGTCTGGTCTAGTCTAGCTAACGAGAGTGGTAATTGGAGCGAATACTTCCGCAGTGGCTGATCATGCTGGAGTTAGTTTTTCCGGAACAGCTGCGTTGGTTAATTTTCATGACTGACTGAGTATCGTCATGCGCGGTACCCGGGGTAGGGTGTTACTAACAACAAATGAGGGGTGTTACTTACAAAAAATGGGAGGTGTTATATACTAACAACTGTGAGGTGTAACTAACAACTGTGAGGTGTTACTAACCACTGTGAGGTGTTACTAACAACTGTGAGGTGTTACTAACAACTTCTAGGTGATACTTACAACAAATGTGAGGTGTTACTAACAACTGTGTGGTGTTACTAATAACAAATGTGAGGTGTTACTAACAACTGTGAGACGTAACTAACAACTGTGAGGTGTTAATAACTGCAACTAATTATATTTATAATCTTAATACCGTTAATATACTGATTAGTACCCAATCGAATATTTAATTTATGAAACATAATTACATCAACACCATGCAAGGAATTCCAAACAATATTAGGAGTACAAGCATTTAACGGAAGTACATTCATTTTTATTTCAGTATTCTCAGTGATTATATTTAATAACTTCATGGGATTATTCCCATATATTTTTACAAGATCAAGACATTTATCATACACATTAAATTTAGCTCTACCTGTATGATTAAAGATGGACAAATGAACAAACGTAGTGAACTCCACAGTTAATTTTATTAAGACGACCTAGGTTTCGACACGTTATGTCATCTTCAGGTATGATAGAAACTTTAGGTAGATACCTGAAGATGACACAACGTGTCGAAACCTAGGTCGTCTTAATAAAATTAACTGTGGAGTTCACTACGTTTTTTCATCTGTCCATAATGGAAAACTTCCACCATATCTCGCTGCAATTCATATCCTCTTGTATGATTAAAGTTTATAATTTATGGATGAATTAATCATACTCAACATACATTTGCCTATCTTGTACCTCAAGGTACACCCCTTGTTCTAATACCATTATTAGACTGTCACTAATGAATAATTTATGCGTTGGTCATGAAAATTGACCAACGCAGTTGTTCCGGAAAAACTAGCTCCGAGAGTGGTAATTTCTTGGACAAGATGTACCGCAACTATTAACATATTTTTTTGTGCGCAAAAATATGACATTCTAATTTATTCATTATGCAATCTATAACCTTTATTTTATACCTGCGGTTGTTTCAACAGTAACCCGTTGGCTTTGCCAAAGTATGTTCAATATCTTCCGAAAAGTCGGATTTGAACAAAAAACATAAATCTATAGATTTTCTGTTGACCTTTTATACATTTCAAGGCTAATTCATTCAACAATTTGGTCAATTTTCTAAATCTATCGCAACGGCTTTGTAGTATAACTGTATATACTCTACGCTGTACTCTATCTATTTCTGAGAAAAACCCTCCTTCGTCCGAGTTTCAAACACTAGTGGCACAATATAGGTAGAGTGTTACCGGAGAAAAATAACATCTCTCTTCCCCCTTTTCCCAGTATTCTATTAATATCCCATGTACTGCTGTTGTACCATCCACAAACTACACTACGATAAAAGGGGGCTTCTAAGAAGTTGCAGTTGTGGAAAAGGCAAAAAAGTAATGTCATTTTAAACGAATAATTAATCCAACCTAGTGAGTTGCCGATTTCAGGGTCTATTCTATGGAACTAACGCATTGTAACTTCATTTCCTGCTGTTACTTTCTGATTACTCTGATACTTTCTGATTACTTAAGATGATTTATGTCGCTGACTTTATATTTCCAGAAAAAAATCCGCGAATTACGTAAGTAGTTTGCAAAAATGTCATTATTATAGGATATGGAAAATATTATGTTTACCGATTCACCTATTCTTGCGTTTTAGGCCATGTAATTTTCAGTTTCATTTGCAAGTAAAAAAATGCGGTAAGGTAGGATTTTGTTGACGAGGTCATAGAGAAGAAGTAATTTTCCTAAGGCAGCCCAAACATGAAGAATGCGAGTAGTCATCAGCTACTGTGCCACTGTTCACCAACAGGGTCTCCGTAGGATTCCCTCTGATCCGTTGTACTTTTTTTACTTATAAATTTTTAGTTGTTACTTATAAATTTTTAGTTTACTTATAGTTTTTTACCAACCAACCAATGCGGTATTCAATTCTCTTTTTTCGAACGCCATGTAAAGGTGGAAATCCTGGCACGTAATATGCAAGACGTAGATTTTTTAAACTAAATACATAATATGGGAGATGTGATGGAGAGTTGAATTCAGTTGTTTGATCGTTTGTAAGTGCTCATATAAGTCCTTAATTTAGTTGTGAAATTTCCAGGGGTGTTAGTGCTACAGAATTTGCTTATTTTAGAAACTGCTTATTCTATGAATTACAATTATTTGCATTAGTTTCGTTAATATCCTTCCGTTCCCCTTGCATATATTTGCATTAAAGTCGTTGTTTTAAGATATGTCTCCTTCAAAAGGCCTTAAAGGGTTAATTACCAATTATTTTGAGAGTTCTACTATAGGGTCTTTCTAGATCTTCAAATAATTCACGTGGTGGGCTGTGTGACGTAGTTCTAAGGTCACGAGATCCAATTTATGGGAACGGAAAATGTTTTTGGCGAATTTGGATATTTAATGATTTGCGAATCCACGATGAGAAAAGGAATAGGTTATATTTCGGAATAGCTGGGTGTGAGGACGTTATTCCGAGGGCACAGCTATTAATTATGGAGTTCGGTGCTTTTTGTAGCGTGTCATTTGTGGAGAGCCATGGCCTAGTTAACCGAACTTGCGAATTATAGTCTGAAGGCTATCTCAGAGGTTTCTGGCATCGACTCGTCCCTGAGATATTGTGGTTGCCTTTGGTGAAGGAAATTGATTCGTAATTATCGTGCAGAGTTGGTCTTATCCACTACAGACAGAGATGCCTTATGAGAAAAGGAAATGTTGGAGAATACGCCTCCGTGGAAGGTCAAGGACTGGGTGGAAAGGACTAAGCACGTAAAGAAGAGGTCGCCAATGTCTAAGATTATTCTCTCTCGCCCGATTTAATCAAGCCCTGACCAGATATTTCTCCTTGACGAAGCCGTACGTGTGGAATCTCAAATCTAGATATTATGAAATTAGACTGTCACGCATCAGAAGGAATGTGACTTAAAGTTTATTGTAAAGAAAGCCAAAATCATAGTTAGTGGAAGAAATGAAGAAGGCGGAGACAACATCTACATTTACATACTACCTTGCGAGCCGCCGCAGAGGCTTATGGCCGGAGGGGTTAGGACACCAGTCGTGGAAGGGGAGGGAATAGTTAAAAGGAGAGGGGAGAGGACAGGGGTGAATTGTATGTGAACGATGTGTCTTATGTCAATGTGACGCTGTTTTGGTCAAAATCACTAATGGTACGAGAAAAGAAAGAATTCTTTTACTTATCAGTCCAACTGTGATTCGCTCTTATTTTGTCGCTTGTGCCTGTTCTAGAGACATGGAGCGGGGTCAAAATAACATCCTCCATGTCGTACTGAAACCCACTAGATCTAACATTTTCTAGTAATCTAAGCCTAGTGTGTAGCCTACGAGTCTCTGACGTCATCAAACATAGTCCTTCCATCAGCTGTGTGACACTTTATGTTCGCTGGTAGCTGGAATTTATCAAAGGGTCTCCGTAAAAATACAGCTGAAGCTTGTACCAGTGGACGAATTTTGACATCTGGGAAGTAGGATCAAAAGCGATGGAAGACGCAAGAAATATATTCTGAGCAAAAAAGCAAAGAAGGGGTTTTTACAGGAGAGTCTACTGAAAGCCAGCAAAACAAGAATGGAGGTGAGGCTGACCTTCTTCAAAACACGTATTTTGGGCACGCTACTTCATTGCAGTGAAGCCTGTACAACAGCTGCTGTAGAGAACAAGAGTTTGTAAGCAATGGAGATGTGGTGTTAATGAAGCATGGTGTAATGGAAATAGATGAAAAATAATCACTACTGAAGAATGAATATGAAGATCTGGAGAGAGAATATGCACGATGAAAACACTTATAGAAGATGAGGAAAACTTATTGAATGAATGTAGATTTATTTTAATTAATGTTTGTTTAATGTATAAATATTAATTTATTGGAGGCAAATTGTGAACCAATAGCCAATTGAAAACAATAATGGAAGAAAAAATGAATGCGGAGAATTACTGAGGAAGGCCAATAATGGAATTACACCCAGAAAATCATGAAAGGTGTCTCAGCGAAGATCTAGGTATACGTATTTGAATGAGCAGTAGACATGGGTATCAGGTTTTTGGGTTGATTTGATAGCAGTGGTCATAATACACCACGCACAACCTATCTGATAAGATTTTTAATTAAGAACAACGGCAAAGGTGCAAAATGTTTCAGCTATTTTATATGGTATTTATAATTAAGTGAAAGTTGACATTCAAAGATTAAAAATCAATTTCTTAAAAATTACCTTGTAATGCAGAACTTTTAAATCGCGGCTGGTATCCTCTGCATGGCCGCCCAAAACATGTCATAAGGTACCATTAACGTTCAGCCTAGCATGTAAAATGAGATATTCGTCACACTCCGTCAGGAATTTTAACACGCTGAGAGGTTAATCGCATGTTCTTTCGTCCGTCAGATGATATGTGAAAATTTATAGATCGGACGTCTCTCTTTTAGGTGACACTAACTTCAATGTCGGGTTCCTTTTCATGTCATTTTCTTCTTCCCTTAATTGCGTTTTAAGACAGCTCTACTTGAATTCATAAGTGCTGATGACGCAGTCTACAATAAAAATCCAGATCCACGTCCCAAATGATTTATGCACGTAGCTAATTTGAGCTTGAAAATATATTATACGAAATGTTAATTACAAACAGTAAACAAGCGATATAAGTATTCTCTAAGTCCCTTATTAGTAGCCTACGATTACAAACTTATATTTTGAATAGAAATGACATATTCTGTGATTCATAATCAAGTACTGATTGAACTTATCTTCTCATGAAAGTGTAAATATCACATATCATCCAAATTGTATAAAACACTTTCTAAACAAATGTTTGTAACATGAGTCATTATTGAAGCCATAAAAGTATATATATATTAGTGTATATTCATATCCTAACCTCAATTATTAAATTTCGTACTACATTTTTCAATCGTTAGATTTTGTTCTTAGAGTTTCATATTGTTAATCATCGGATTATTTAACTTCACATGCAGTGTTTTTCTCAATACGTAATTATGACTTGAAACAGAATTGTAGGTCTGTTCATTTCAGATATCGTGATAAATATAGAGTTAAATTTAAGAAATTAATTGATTTCTCTGACCCAACAATGTAGCAATTTTCCAAACTTGGAAATAACTACGTATGAGTAGAAACCAGATCAGTTTACCAGAAATGTTACCATTTTATCTTATTTTATTGTTAAAATAAGTTCCAGTTATTCCATCATAAATATTAACTTTCAAATATTTTTATAGCGTTAATGTATTATATTTGAAATACAGAGTCAGTGGTGAACTCTAAGTCAGTATGTTAGCACAAGTAATTTTTCTCTGGATTCAATTATTTTCCCTTTCATCAAAATCACATGCTTAGAATACATTTCACTGACTTGTCATTATGGAGTCAGTAATAGAGTTATAGTATATTATGGCAAGAATTTTTCTCCATAAATTTTCAAAGGAGAAATTTTCAATTGACGAAATTTTCCTAGTCAAGAAAGTATTTATTAAAAGAATCACCTTCGCGGTATAGCTTAACAAATATGGATCACACACATATGTCGTTTATCATATGTTAAACCTCTCGCTGCTTGGAAAAATAGTTCACTATTACGCCATCATACATTTAAATAAATTTGGATGGAGTCGAAGGGCCAATCAATCTACTTTTTCCGATGAAATAACATCAGAGAAATCACTTGGAAAATCTTATCCGCCGTCAAATATCCTGATATTCTGTCTAAAATTATGCCTATCTCAAATGATAAGGAGATATACGTGAATAGTTCAAATTTGGTGACAGATGTGACGGCTCTGGCACTGACCTAACTCACATGGAAGAAGAATGAGAGGGATTTGATCCAAGTGGTCCAACACTCGAAGTAAGCTGCTAATCAAAAGTTCTTCACTTATAAGGAGATCTTGATGATATCCTCGATTGGAACTCTCCTTAAACTATCGAGCTCAAGTGGATTTTCGAAAAAATCGAAAAAACAAAACTTTATAATATTCCAAAAAAAATGGGATGTGGTTGTTATCTCCAATATATTCTCCAATTCTCCTATGTGGTTGTTATTCTCTCACATTAAAAGTTGTGCGGAATATTACGGACTTGTGTTTCTTCGATTATGGACAATTTCCATAAAGTGAAGGCCGAAGTTGTTTCTACGAGTCAAGTGGATTTATTCTGGTCCTCTGCTATGCTGTTATCAATTTAGTATGAGTTCATCTTCAGATGAATGCCGGCGTGTCAGTCTATAAGTTTCAACATGATAAGCTTTATTGACATATATTCTTCCGGGAAAGCACATGGTGACCACTTCACTACATTAGCATATCCAAATATTACTAAAAACAAAGTCTGCCGCTCAGAAGAAAAAATTGTATTTTCCTTTCCAAATAAGGCTTTTGAACTTAAACGCCGAGCAAATGCTTGGTTGGCAATGGTTTACAGACTCGCATTAATTTGGTTAGAGTGCTGTGCTTCTGTTTTAGGTATATTCACGGTGTTTGCAGGGAGAGAAAGATTTTTTTCACTGTGTGCTTCACGCCTTCCTCCACAGCTGTTAACGCTCGTTGAAATGTCATGCTTTCATTTTTTTAGGTAACACACTATTTATTAGTATTACTTAAAGGTTTGTAAAACCTTTGTTCGTAAACAGCAAAATAATTTCAGACTTTTATATCAGGATTGACTTTTTGAAAGTCCATTATCATTAAATTAATAAGGATTGCAAAGTTTAACTAACTATGTGAAGCACCCGAGTTATTTAAAATGAGTTTTCAACCTCACCATGTGCGCAAGTAATGGTACTTCCTTACAGAACTAGCAATGCACCTTGTCACAACGTCTTATCTACCCAGTGGGGAGAGACCTTGCAGAAGACATTCATGAATAAATTCAAAAGTAGTCCACCACTGAATTATTCTGAGCATACAACCATAGAACGTTCATTGAATATTCAAGTGTGAAGTATTCATTTGAGACTGTTCATAGATAGTTCATTTCAGGTCCTCGAAGTATTATTAAAAATGCTCCCTGGTTGAACATTTAAAGAACATCTTTAAAACATGTATATTTGAATTGTCATAAACGACAATATCCCAGTGGGGAGAGACCATGTAGAAGACATTCATGAATTAATTCAAAAGTAGTCCACCACTGAATTATCTCGAGCATACAACCATAGAACGTTCATTGAATGTAAAAGAGTAAAATATTCATTTGAGACTGTTCATAGATCGTTCATTGAACGTTCAAGTGTGAACTAATCATTTGAAACTGTTCGTAGATCGTTCATTTCCAGTCCACGAAGTATTATTATAAAATGATCCCTGGTTGAACATTTAAAGGACATCTTTAAAACATAAAGATTTGAATTGTCATTAACGACTATACATATGTAATATTCCAAGAGGGTGGTCGATAAAAATATTATATATAACACCTACCGTAACAAAATCTGAACCTATCTCCTTATCATGTGGTACAGTCCTAAAATGTTGACTGAAAATCAGGATATAACTTTGCATGAGATTTCAGATATTACTTCTCTAATTCTATTTAGTCGGAAGATGCAGTAGGTCCTAAAGATCTTCGATTCTATACAAACTTCATGAATTTATTCTCTGGGGGCTTGATATTTATTTAACTTCGTCTCCCAACCCCTATCTTTGCACATCACCACGTTTGGTGCAAAAATATTTTTGAGTCCTGAGACCAATTGAGTCCTGCTTCACATGGAGTACTAGTTGAAATAGTTGATGGAAAATGCAGTGAACTATTTTTCCAATGAATTTCCCTTGCTCCCTCCTCAGCGGGAAACGCCCATTTTACGTTTTTGTGCTTTGTCTAGGCCTTTCATTGTTGGAAGAAAGCAGTTTTCACTATGTATCTTTTGCCCTTATGATTACAACACATTATCTTAAGAAAGTCGTGAGACTATTGATCAAAGTCAATGCCGTGACACCTTTCGCTGGCGCCATCTTGTGATTCGGGCAACCTGTTAATTTGACATGTATCTGTTTTTTTTAAATCTTTTCGAGTAAAAACGCCCAATTCCGGAGATTCGGGGTTTATCGAATGAGGAGGAAAAAAAAGAACGCTCCGAGCGAGAAACATCAACAAGGCTAATCAGGTGACTGCCCTTCCAAGCGATTATGGGCGGAAACGGCGTACTTGGGCGGGGGAGGGGGCGAGGAGTAGAGGGGGGGGGGGCGGAAGAATCCCAGCAGTTTGGGTAAATGGGATGATTAGTAGTCTGCGGGGAATAGATTTTTTTTCTTCCCTTACCTCTCGGTCGGTGCGATTTGATGAAAGAACTAACTCTCCTATCCTCAGGTGTCCAATTTGCATTTTTTTCGATCGGGCGGGTCGTTTGTGGATGGGAGAAGTAGGCATTCCAAAAGGGAAAATAGTTCGAGACATTTTTTTGTTAAAGGCCTCCCCGAAATTTTTATAACACGGAGGTAGAAGAAAGAGATACCTTTCCGAAATGGCCTTTATGAGCGGAATTGGTGGTCCGAAAAATCTGACGTTCTTGGAAGAAAGGAAAATGGCGGATTTTCCAAGTCTCCCATAAAAGGTTTCTCTACCTCGCGGGCAATTTGAATGTATTGATAAATTGCTAATATTCGTGATGAGGAAACCTACTATACATGCTTCCGCGGATGCAGTTAAATCCCGTATCTCAGGTAATACACGCTTGATCGTATTTCTTCACCCTTAAGGTCTAATTTACTCTGGTATTATATAGTTCATTTGATACCTCCCTCTTGTCATTTCCACACTGAAATTCGCCAAATTTACCATCATTGGTGGAATTTTTGACCAAGAGGTTTCAATGGTTGGTGCTTCATCGCTTTCTGTCCTGATGTGAGCATCTTCATTAATTTGTCTTTAACTTAGGTGTACCAATTTATATGCCATCTAATATTTCTTATAATTTCCAATCTTTATTATTCCTCTTCTATGCATTGATAGATTTTTCCTCGACCGTTCTTCTTACCAAGAAATTTTGGCGTAATTTATGTCACCATTAAGATGCCTTTCAGTTTTCATTCCTCTCCTATTCTCATAAGTACTTCATTTTTCAATCCATCAGTCAATTTCAGCCTTCCTCTCCGGAGACATCTTTCAAAACTTTTTAAGTATGTCTTTTTCATATTTCTTTTTATCTGTCTATATTTCGTTGCTATAAAATACCACACTCCCGACAGTACTTTAAGCAGCTCTGTTTCTCAGCTCTGTGGTAATATTGCTTGCTGTCAAAAGTCCTTTCTCCTTATCGAAAGCTCTCTCCTATATATGTCCTTTTCCCTATTTCATCGGTACAGCTGTTCCAAATTTCTAAGCTCTCCAAATGCTGAACACGAGCATTGTATACTACGAGCACTGTATAACGCGTTACGCTACGTAGCGTGACGAGTTTTGTAGACGTGACGGGCAAGTAACGCTACAGAGCTTGAAGAGTTTTGTAGACATGACGGGTAGGTATAAGTAACGCGTTACGCTACCTACGGTTACGACTAATAGGTTAGGCAAACGGCGTTACCCACATAAAATCTCCACCCCTTCCTTTTCTCCTCGCTCAACCCATTCCTCTTTCTCCTCCTACTACTTTTTCCCCCTTCTTCCATCCCAAATTTGTCCCAAAAATGCTAAGAAATCGAAACGAACGTAGTGGTTGTAGCGCATACGGTCTTCAGGTCTAATGATCAACACAAATCACTAATGAATGTGACGATATTGGAGGCTTTCCATTCGCTCTAGTATGCTGTTCACTTCGTAACGCAGCAGCGTACTTGCTTTCCATTCGCTTCAAACCTAGAGCAGTATTAGGCTGTGCACTTCAAAACGGTTCGGGAGCAGAGTTGATGAGGTCTAAAATACAAAAGAAAGTCGACAATCGCATCCGTGATAATGAATCACTAAATTGAGTACATTTTTCCGAATACCTAGAGATAAACTTTAATTCACGACCCGGCTTTCGTTTTTTAACATTAGCATAAAAAAAATGCCACGCAATATGACCCGATTCTAGGAATTTTATGCATCCGCAATAGTTGTTTTTGTGTCGATTTTCCGTGTAGGCGTCAAACGTGGTTATTGTAAAGTTTTTAATTACTTCGTGGTAAAAATCTAACATATTCAATGTTTGTTTTCAGCGACTCTTCCTTGAACTACGACCTTGACGTGATGGAAGGGCTTGTGAGTTCCAATGACCCCTAGAGCTGGACTGGCAGGACTGACAGGCAAGTACTATTGCTCCTGGCAGGGCCACCCATGGCAGATAGGTCGAAGAGTAGGAGCCAGACAAAAGTTAGTTCCGTGATGCTGTCACGTTCAAAATACCATTGAGTGGCGTGGGAATACCTCTCAAATATCACTTCCTAGAATATGAAAGTCATTCAAAGAGAATTGTTTACTGGCAACTACGGGACGCCGCCCACTAGGGCGGGTGTCCCGTAGTTGCTGGCAGCGGGGGAGGCAAGGCCTCCGCGGTCGCCATCACACGAAATCATTGCACAGCATCATCATAGGCGGATACAAGGGATAGGAGGTAGAAGAAGAAGAAAAAGAGGAAGAGGAGGAGGCAAACGGTGGTAAAAATAGGAACTTGGAACGTAAGGACCATGATGAGGGCCAGGAAGCTTGAAAATATTAAGCAGGAAATGGAAAAAGGAAAAATAGATGCTTTGGGATTGTGCGAGGTGAGATGGGAGGATAGCGGGGACAATTGGAGTGATAGCTACAGGTTAATCTTTACGGGAGGGGGGGAGATGAGAGTCAACGTGGGGTAGGCATGGTACTGAACATAAAATTGGGGCTGAGGGTGGTAAAAATTGAACAGGTGAGCGAGAGGACACTAGAGGTAGAAATAAAAGCACGGCCGACGAATTTCGTACTGGTCCAGGTATACATGCCTACGAGCAACCATAGGGAGGAGGAGGTGTACGTGCAAGTATAAGAAATAATATTAGAGAAGTGCCGGGAAAGAATAACCTGATAGTGATGGGTGACTGGAATGCAGTGGTGGGGGAAGGGAGGGACGGATTGGAAGTGGGAGGGTATGGACTAGGAAGAAGAAATGATCGCGGTGAAAAGGCAGTTGAATTTTGTAGAAGAAATATATTAGTAGTGAAAAACAATTGGTATAAACATCACCCCAGGCGTAGGTACACATGTAAAATGCCGGGTGATACTGGGAGATACCAAATTGATTATATAATGGTGAGGCAGAGATTTAGGAACAGTGTAAAAAACTCGCGTAGCTATCCAGGGGCGGATGCGGGCTCAGATCATAACTTGGTGATGATGAAGTATGAAGTTTCAAAGAATCAAAAGGCTTTGTAAAGGTAGGAAGATATAGAGGTGGAACCTTGAAGCATTGAAAGGGTTGAAGGGAATACCAAGAGCTGGTAGAAAAGAACATAGGTGAAGGCAAGCGGATGGGAACAATAGGGAGAAGATGGGAGGTTATAAAAACAGGCATCGCAAGAGCGGCAGAGAAAACAGTAGGAACGGTGGAAAGGAAGAGGGTTAAGAAGCAGTGGGTTACGGAAGAAATTATAAAGAAAATGGAGGAGAGAAGGATATGGGAAAACGTCAACACTGACGTAGGCAAAAGGAAGTACAAGGAATTTAATAATAAACTCCGGCGAGTGACCAATCGGGCAAAAGAAAACTGGTGGAAGGGACAATGTGAGCAAATGGAAAAGGTGCAGGAGGAGAGGGAAGTGAGCACTTTGTACGCCAAGGTGAATATGTTATCGGGTGGTAAGAGAGGTAAATGATCAAACGATACCAAAGGTTAAGAACAAAACAGAGAAGATATAATTCTAACAGGAAGATATCCAAGAAAGATGGAGAGAATGCGTAGAGAAGCTATATGACAGCGAGAATAGACCCTTTAGCCGAGATCTAGAGGATGAAGGAACATTAGATAAGGATAACCCCGGGCCAGAGTTACTTGACAGCGAAATAGTGAGGTAATTAAGAGAGATGGAGGATAGAAAAGCCGTGGGAACCAATGACCTACCTTCGGAGCTACTGAAGAATCTAGGTGGTAAGGGGAGAAAATCGTTTTTCGAACTTATTAGCAGGATCTACGAGGAAGCATACGGATAAGCGAGGAAGTATGGCCAGAGTATTTCGCGAAAAAAGTATTAATACCTATCCCGAAGAAAAAGAAAGCGTCAGAATGCGAGGAGTATGGAACAATCAGTTTAATTTCGCACGCAGCAAAAGTCTTTCTTAGAATACTAAATAGAAGGTTGGAGAGCAGAGTAAACAGCTATTTAGGCGATGACCAATTTGGGTTCAGGAATGGGAGGGCAACCAGAGACGCGATTGCGGTAATGAGGACACTTATAGATAGAAACATAGAGCATAATCAGGATGTTTTCGCTTGCTTTGTAGATTTCGAAAAGGTGTTTGACAGAGTAAACTGGGAGAAACTAATGCAGATCCTGGGGAAAATAGGAATAGATTGGCGTGATAGGAGACTCATCCGAAACTTATATATGGGGCAGAGGGCTTAGGTAAGGGTAGCTGACGGTTAATCAGGGTGGGCAGTTATAGTGTGCGGGGTGCGGCAAGGGTGCCCGTTGTGGCCTTTACTTTTTAACATCCATGCTGATGAAATGGTAAGAGAGGCATGGGATGAGCTAGATGTATGAATGAAAGTAGGAGTCCAGCGGACAAAGTCGGTTAGATTCGCAGATGACCAGGCGTTGGTCAGTCGGTTTTTGAAAGGATTGCAAACTTTAGTAGATGCACTGGAAATCAGTGCGAGAAATACGGGATGAAGATTAATAATAAGAAAACAAAAGTAATGAGATTCTCTAGGACAAAGAAAGCGGGACTGGTGATAAGAGTAGGAAGTCACAAACTAGAGCAAGTAGAACAATTTAATTACTTGGGTATTACGCTATAAGAAACAGGACATAGTAGCAAAGAAATTAGGAGGAGAATAGCACAAGCGAAGGAAGCGTTCAATAATAGAAGGGAGCTGATGACGGGGACCTCAAGTAAGGATGTAAAAAAGAGGCTAGGGAAGAGCCTGATATGGAGTGTGGCGTTGTATGGGGCAGAAACGTGGACCTTGAAAAAAGAAGATGAAAATATGCTGAAGGCGTTCGAGATGTGGGTGTGGAGGAGGATGGCGAAGGTGCGTTGGACGGAAAGGAAGACAAATTGGGAAGTGCTTGACATGGTGGGCGAGGAGAGGAAACTTATAGATGAGACTAGAAGAACTTACTAGACTTATAGAAGACAGAGTAGGTGGCTGGAAGGGGTAATGAGGGACGATGGTTTGCTGAAGGCCGTGATAGAGGGAAGGATGTTGGGTAAGCGGGGAAGGGGACGGAAGAGAATCGGTTTTATGGACGAGATGAAGAAAGGTAGGACTTATTCTGAGATGAAGAAAGAAATACTAGAGGTAGAAAGGTTACGGCACGTGTAAGTTCGTTGGATATTCTCTGACTTTCATCACAACCTACCTCTAACCGGTAGATTACTGAAATGAATGAATGAATTTTCAGCGAATTCGATGACTATACACAAATCATTCGGCCGCTTTTTTTGTGCACCCAGAGAATGCTACCAACCGGCTTGTTATCAAACGTTTCGCCAGCGTTCATCGTTCCATTCAATCATTTTTCGCGTCTGGTCAAGTGTGCTGATTAGCTCCGGTGTGAGCTAACCTCATAACCTTAAAAAGAAAGCTCCCATTATAATTAGCAGACGTTACGCGTCACTTGCACCTGCAAAAAATCCTGCAAAATAAAAATTTCGCCAAGGTGGTTTGAGCAAGATTTTCCCTAGTCACAACAGAGATCGTATTCGAATTTTAATTTTTAATTATCTCAATCGTCTCAGGCTCAACTTTGTAGAAGTTCATAATGAAATGTAAAACTTATTCTTATTCCACCAAATTATTTTATGATACTACTAGTTGGTACTAATAAGTTGGTACTAATAGGTACCTGGAGTTGACGCCGCTGCGTCGAAAGTAATAGTACCTACCATAAAATAAATTGGTGGAATAAGACAAAGTTTTTCTTTTCATTTATTTAATTTTTTATCTCCGAAGCTGTGAGAAGCACGAGTAAATATTGAAAAATAAATGCCGCAAAATTATTGTTTTATATGAGTGAAATTTACGGTATTTAACTTTATTAATAATTAATATACATACATACTTCTTCAGCTAGAGACATATTTTTCTCGCCCTACGCTGAAAACGCCCTCGCAACAGACAATTCTTTGCTCGTCTGTGAAAATTACTGCGATAGGTAATTGATTTATTTTTGAAAACAGTTAAGCATTAATAAAAATTACAGATTTAAATCTATGCGTTATAAATTCCTCGTTTCTAAAATAAAGTCTCTCTGGAGTCATACCCGTGCCATTTCCTATGGAAAATGGCTTCTAATTTTTGGCGAATATCTCGAAAAGTATAGGGGTTGTTATTTTTGGAAAGGTAAAACAATTTACTGTATGATGAGGTCAAATTCATTGAATTCATTGAATTAGCTGAACTACTATCGTAGGGTTATCAATTCTTCCTCCCAAGAACGGAAAGTACTTTGTGAATGTGACGGGTACCAGTAACGCGTGACGGTTTATTAGGTGACGCAAGCTCGTACATTTCAAACCTCCCCTACCTCTTTCCCTCTCTCCAAACTCACTACCCCGAAGTGTATAGTGGTTGTCATCTTTGGAAAGGTTAAATATTTTCCTGCATGATGAGGCCAAGTTCATTGAATTATCTATGAATGACATCTCGCTGAACAACTGCCACCTTAAGGTTATCAATTTTTCCTCCCAAGAACGAAAAGTACTTTGTGAATGTGACGGGTACTAGTAACGTGTTACGGTTTAATATGTCACGCAATCGCGTACCTCTCAAATCACCCCTACCTCCCTCCAAACTCACTACCCCCTCCAACAGTTTTTGCCCCGTACCCCCCCGTGCTTCCACGTCCTACCACTTTGCCCCGCCGTCATAACCATTACAAACCCACCCTCCCCTCCTCCCTCACACCCCTCCCAATCCACCTCCCACCACCCCCTGACTCGAGACCCCTACCTCCTACCATCATCCCACATTCCCGGCCCGCTCTCAACTCATCTCTCAACTCCGAACCTATTATCCAAGGCGCCTGGAGGTGCCGGAGCGGACCCTTTGAGGCAGAGGGTGGCGGGAGGGAGGGAGAAAGAGGGAGGAAGGGAGGAAGAGGGAGGGAGGGAGGGAGAGGGAGGAAGGGAGAGAGAAAGACTGCCCGGAGTGGCCCGTGAGTTTCTCTCTCCCTATGCCTCCTTCGTCACGTGTGTGTGTTAGTGTGTGAACGTGAGTGTTCTTTTCCTTTCCTTTCGTTCGTGTGCTCGTGTGTGATGATTCCTTTTTATATATATATATATATCCTCTTCCTCTCCATCAATTTTTTTCTGCTGATAGGAAGAAGGTGAGGCCGTCCGATTTGGAATGGTAGGAGGAGGAGGGGGAGGCCAGGAAAAAGGTGTGTAGTGTGCGTTGCTGTCGGGGGAGGCCCTGGGTTGGTTGCTTGATTATTCTGGGAGGAGGAGGCGAACGGCAACTGAGGTCATCTGAGTATGTGAGGATGGATTGGTAAAAGGGAGAATGTTCTGGTACCAGTGGAGGAAGCGAGAAAGAGAGGAGTGTTATGTAATCGGGATCAAGTTAGGGATGAAGGGGAGGCATGAGAGGTGGAAAACTGATGGGAAATAGTAGTGCAACAGTGAAAATATCACTTTTCAATACCACGCAGATTTTTAGAAATTCCACATAGATTGAAAGACGAGGACCGGTTATATCTTCAGACGATTTACAGTAGTTGACATGGTGTATATATACGTATATAGAACTGAGTGTCAGCTTTTAGGGCTCTTCCAGTTCAATGTTTATGTAAACCAAATCATCTACTGCGACCAACCTAAAGAATCATCTGTTTGAAACCGGTTGTTTTTTAAACCTGTGTGGAATAGCAAAGTGATATTTTCATTGATACATAACACAACTATTCCATAGAGCCTGAGATGGGGTCTTGTATCACGAATATGTTAGTAGTGGGTAAATAGGTGTGCAGGAAAGATTAAAGATAGCTCTAAATAAAAGTATTTTAGTATCTTAATTACCCGAGTCCCGCTTGACTGAGGTTCCACATAATCCGAGGTGCAGAACCTTTTGCTGAGGCTTTACCAAGCCAGTTTAGCTGAAACAAACAAACCTCCAACTCCGGCAACCAGTTTGATCTCCTCAAAAAGGAAATGACATACTTTAATTATTCCAAATATTCCTCCTCTTTAGAGTCTCTTACACCACATCCACCCGTGAATTTCGCGGTTCTCCACTTCCTCTCACACCATTCACTGCACTAAAAGGAAATTCATTGAAATATTTTATTTTATTTATTATATCATCCTGAGAACGGCTACAAGCATCTTTTACATCCGATAAGAATAGGCAATAGCATACAAACTAACACAAACATGCCCTGGGAGGTGAAAATTCCACTGAAGTGGGACTAGAACTCGTGACTCTGGGATGGGCTGGCAAGGAATTAACTTCGCTGCCACCGAGGCAGGTTCATCCCAACTAAATCCAGAAATGAAGAATGGCAATGCATAGAAATACCTATTTTTTGTTGGAATTTATCCTCGCGTATAAGCCTCCTATATTATCCGAGCGAGTCTCTGTCCACACTAGGGAAGTAGATACGTATGATAATGATTGATCCCCCGCTTTGGCCAGAGATATGTTTTGCCTGCATTTAATGGTTGGCCGAGGGTAATTTTGTTTTCCAGCTATTTTGTATGAATTAAAGTCACTGGTTCTAAATATATGAGCAATGGAAATAGGCACTTTAATCCAAATAGCACCAATAGCCTTCTACGTATTTTTAGGCTGAACGTGGCCACACCCATGTGTCGACAACGGTTTGATAAAAAATTTTATGTTTAGTGTAATTTTATTGAAATGTGGAATTATCTTATTCTTAAAATATCAATTCCCCCCCCCAAGAAAAGTTCGTATCTACACCAATGGTCCAAATTACTTCGGATAAAGGAGACTTCACTGCAATGATATTCGGTGAGACATAGTGGAAGTCTCGCGTCATGAATTCCTGTCGGTAAGGGAGATTTAACTCTTTGTTGAAATCACTGGCAGTGATTGATAAGGATGAGAATGACCGTCTTCGCGGTGAGTGGACTAGTGATGACTACAGTGTTGTGATAACAATAATGGCTAGGGGTTACTGACCTCGTAGGGTTATCTCACGAGGGACGAGTGAGAGAGAGAGAGAGAGAGCGATTGCGACGTAAAATGATAAAAGAAAGCAGAAGGGAACTCGTGACGAGAAGAGACGTTTGGAACTGGATCCGTCTCTCTCGCGGTGCGCAAAAATAAGGGGATGTGAATTGTTACATCTCGTAAGTGCAAATTAAATCAGGAATTATTCTCTGAGCACCACTCGAATCACTTCCAGGGTAATAACTAAATCTCCAAAAGAATGTCTTTCGGCTTTTTTGCAATATTGGAGGGTAATTTGCAATATTTTAACGACAAATAATGTGCATGAAATGTTTTGAACTGAGTGCTATTCATCATTGAATCAACTGCAGTGCCATGCAGAAATGTACATGGAATATTTAAAAAAATATTACGGTGATTTTCTTCGTAAAAGTCCTTATAAAAACTCAAAAATCCATAAAAGGGATTTCTGAGCTCGTATTCCTAGTGATAACTTACATTTTGCAACATACAAACATACTTAAGGCATTTAAGACCCTTTTTTCAAAGCATTTTTGACTTTTTTTTGGTAAAATTAAGGATTATTTGACTACACTATAGTGACTCCAAAACCAATACCTTCCCGTTTGTTCTTGAAAAAATATTGCCCACATCTCTCACGAAGACGCAGAGATACGACAGAGGGAAGTTAATGTGTCGAAACTTGCACTTTTCCATAAAGATTATTTATTTATCAGACAAGGCGTTTCGGCTTAATCACTTCGCTGACAGCCTTAAGGCATAGACTTTGCTGGTAACCATTATCAGTTACAGGCTATATCCCTACTTCATATAGGCTGATTAAATCGAAACGAGTCGTACGATTAATAAATAATTTCAGATGGAAATGTGTATAATTTTTTAATGAATAGAGTGCAAGAGTAAATGGCAAAGTTAAGATAAAAATCATCCGGAAATTTAACAAGTAATTGTTAGAATAATGAATGACACTCCCAACAAGAGAGTCCGGGTTCTTATCCCAGAAATAGCATAGATTACTGAGTGAAATCCTGATCCCTACTGAGGTGTTATGCGGCGACATCGTCACATTACACCCATACAGGAATTGAGATTCCAGTGAAACATTTAAACCAGCACTCGACCCCAGGCCCGGACCTTAGGGAATGGTAGCAATCGAGAATAGGTGGGTACGTGAGTAAAGGACGAATTATTACGGGGATAGAGATAGGTTGGAGAGAAACTCGGCACCAACCTAGGCACTCTAATACGATAGACCTCAATGGGTTATACAGCATGAAGTCCAGTAATACGAGTGGAACACTGCCTTTGAACGTGATGGTAGGCGAAGCTACTTTGTGGAATTGTGGATTAGTTAAAGAGTAAATGTTTTAAATACAACTGACAGGTTTCGATGCTAAAAATCATCATCGGAGTGCTAATTCCAGTGTTCATATCTATTTGAACATTAGCGTACGCAGGATTGACTTCTGGAGGGGGGGGGGGGGGGTTCATTAATGTGCATCATTATAAAATGATATTTAGATTATTATTCACTAAAACAATAATTAAATTAACATTCTATTTTCGTGAAGACAATTCAACTATATTTTTCAACGCAAGAAGCAAAATTCTAAACGCTAGTTCAGGTAAACGAACGAAAACGAATTCAGGTAAACATGTTTTTGAGGGGGGTTTTCAACTCTAAACCCCCCCCTCCCATCCGTACGCCATTGTATTTGTACTCTGATGATATTGTTTTTAGATCGAAACCGGTCAGTTGTATCAATAACAGTGTGGAAGATTACCAAGCGATTCGTTCTTTAACTGGACTTGAAGTGCTCTACACACATAATTAAAGTAGGAATCGATATCCAAATGTTAATATTCCGCAACTACCGGTATATGAACCCAGGTCTATATAGTGTGGAGCTTGTATTCTAGCCAATACACCGAGCTACGCTACCGATCCTCGAACTCACGACCATCGGATTAGCAGGCGAGGACCTTTCTCCACCGCCACCGGTGCTGAGAAGCCTGCTGTTTACGAGTCGCGCTATAGGGTGGAGCATTGTTTCGCCTCATCAGGAAGTCGGAGTATTATACTTGAAGTAATGTTTACTCATCACCAAAGATACTATTCCACTGAGATATCTCCGGCACTGCCGAGATTCGATCCAGGGTCCTGGGAAATAGAGGCCAGTACTCTAACTGCCGAAACAACCCTTGACTATCGGTTGAAGTCAGTTCGATTAGCTTGTGCTTATCGCACATTCAGCAGAGGTGCGGGAAACTTTTCAACTAATCACTTTCATCTACGAAAGTATCGCGCCTCTCTCTCGGTATTCAAATCAGTACCCTCTGGTAGGAAATCGAGTGAATAATAATTAGAGATCAGGATTCAAGTGGAAAGTCCCCCACCGCCGGGATTCATACCCGCGCTCTTGGTATTGGAAGCCAGTGCCATAGCCACAACACCAGTCCGATCCCCAATAGTAAAATTTCATCTGAAAAAGAATTTTTTTTAAATATGTTTCTCTTGAAAAAAAAATTGTAATGTCACCTGACGTACATACATCGCTGTTCAAAATTTCAACGTTTTATGACGTCGGGCAATGAGTTAAATTATGTTTGCAAAAATATTCACATATATATATATATACATATAAAATATATAGAAACAAATAAAATTAACAATGGAAGATTATAGTGTCACCTGAATTGCGTCGCTGTGCGAAATATATTCCCTGTATGACGCCGGAAAATGAGTTGAATCAAGGTTGCAAGATTTTAGGATACGAGTGAACCATTGTTAGTTGAAGAAAAGCATGTAATTACAGCACCGATTTAGAGATTCGAACGAGGACCCTCGTGTAGGAATGCCAAGGAGTACTCCAGCCACCAAACCGATCACCGAGAGGCCCGGGGTTGCCATGGTGAGCAGAATGAGGGGGTGGAGGTAGTTTGGAAGGGTCCAGTGAGATGAGTGTTGTGGGTCGGGGGTCTGGGAGGGGTGGAAGACAGGGGATCGGTCAAAAGGGGCGGAGTTTTGAAGGAATCCCCTTCCCCACCCAACCACCTTTTTGTTGCGGGCAATGGTTACCCTCGTTAAGAGCGTGAGGGAATAGTTCCTCTCCCTCCCCAACACTGCCGTGGAGAGTAGGTTGAGGAAGGAGGTCGGTGTATCACAAAGGCAACTCCCGACCTCAGAAAGGCCTTCCCTCCCATCTCTCCCTCTCTCCTTGATTTCAACCTCCCTCTCTTCAATTCCTCCTTCAGAAAGGCAGTAAGGAGTCTGCTCACTCAGCGGCGGCAAAACCCCTTTCGCTTTTTTCTCACCACGGACAGTTTTCGAAGGTCTCGAAGAAGATAGGGGAATGAGATGGAAGAAGTGGTTATGGATGTGTTATGGGAGGAGGAGGAGGAATGGGAGGTTATTGTAGGGACCTGTGGATGATGCCCGCCTTCTCCCTTACCTGGCGAAAGATTGGATGAGATCGGAATTGTCGGGAAGACTAATGTCAAGTTGTTCCCTATAACCCTGGGCCACGTACATCCTCCCACGACTCTCCATTGACTTCCTTTTCCTACCCTGGGGGTTCATGCAAGGGGTTTACTGCCATCGCCTCTTTCTCGCGCCCTTATATCCTAATACATAATAGGCATCGGGTCCTTGTGGTTTCTTGAGTAGAGGCTTCCTTCAATGATCCACAGAGGGTCAGTCGAAGTTTAGCCCACCAAGAGACGATTTTCATAGTCTTCTACTTCTTTTACCTTAATACATACCGTAGGAAGATTCACATCAACGTATCCAGACAGCTCTTTGCATACGTTTTTAAATTCCATTTCCTGCTGTACAATTTTCCCATCTACTGCAAGCTTGAATCAAGTGTTTAGCCATTGTAACACATTTTGACATTACACGTCGTCAAGTTCAGGGATTTACCTTATAAATCGAATCTATGCAGCAAATCCCGGAGGACGTCATCGTTTTCTACCACTTGATTTTAACAGTGTGTTATCATACTATATAAATTAGTACTTGCCAAGGTAAAGATTTAGAGAGCAACATTTAATATGGTTTTAGGCCCGAGTACCCAATTACCACTTATCTGAGCCTGGTTTTATGACAGACTTCATGTACAAATATCCTCGTGAATTCACACTGCTAAACATATTTTCTCTCTTTTAAGCCGAAAATAATTTAATTTAATCATTTTAAATTGTTTTTTCTGATATTTTAAATTCAAATTTCTTGATTCAATAATATTCTACCCCATTGAGCTCTCATTAAAACAAAAATAACTTCACATTTATACACAAAAAATATTTTACCCCTTGGCGCAATCCGATAAGAGTGAAGGCTTATCCAGACCGGGCTTCCCTACTTGAACGAGGGATGCCAATTTCTATGGTAACATGTTTTTTATAATAAAATCACATGTGTCTTCGTAATTAAAAAAAAGACGCTGCGTTAGTAAATAGGATTACCAAAAAGAAAGCAGTACCTGATAACACTAGTGTGGAATGCAAGCTCAATGGCCCACGGGCATGGAGTATTGGAAAACTGGAACAGATTAGAGGATTTCGATACTCGGTGCTGGATGCGAATCCTGAGGATCAAATGGACGGCTAAGGGGCCATTCAAGTATTACGTAAGACGTTTAGGGGAGGGAGGGGGGTTGGGATTTTCATACGTTGTCTTACGTAGGGGCATGAGGGGGTTTTAAACAGTCTCCCGTAAGATATAAGTCACTTCAGAATTCGTATTTTTATCACTTTTTAAAATTATTTTCGTAGGACAAATATTATTCCTTTAGGATCACCGGCGGTACGCCTGAATGTATGCTAAACTATAGAATAACGTACATACAATTCGTTGCGTTCATTAGTTTGGAGATGTCGCATTTTCAAAGAGCACCTGTTTTGCGAGTTGTGCGTACAGCGAATCGCGAAATATAAAAAACCGTTATTGATATCCTTGATGCGGTCAGTTTTTGCGCATTTTGACATAGGATCCCCCATTGTTTACTATCTATGTCCATGGTTTCAAAAATGCATGATAACTTACGTAAGATTGGGAGGGGAGGGTTCCTGAAAACTTACGCTGTCTTACATGGGGAGAGGGGGGTTAAAAAGTGGTAAAAATCGCCTTACGTAATACTTGAATAGCCCCTTAGATCAGAAGCGTAGAATTGTACTGAAGAATAGATGAGGAGAAAACCATACAGAGCTGTAACAGGAATACAAGGTTCCGATGTATAGGCCACACTTTGAGACATGGCGAATTTGTCAGGAGCAAAATTGAGGGGAAAGCCCCAGCAAGGAAAGGAGTCCAAGGGATAAATTCATAGGCCTGATAAAGAGCTATATGAAACAGAAGAGGTATAAGGACAAAAAGGACTTTGCCGGAGACAGAGTTGAATGGAGGACTCCAAGAAGGATGACGGACTAGTCGACCATCGAAACGTCGTCATATTATTATTTGAAATATTTAAACACTGCGGAATTTGGTTACTTTCTTGAAGAGGAAAAAGTTTATTTTTCACAAAAAACATATAACAAAAATGTTTACAAATATTATTAATTTTCATTATAATAAAGTTTGGTACTTTTCTACACTTAAAAGAAACCTTAAGAAACGTACCAAACTTAACTAAATGAATATTAAAACTTTCTACAAAGTAGAACCTGAAGCTGTGAATTTTAAAAGTTATTAAATTTTCATTGTGTGATATACGATTTAATATTTTTTAAATGATCTATGACACAAAAACTAAACAAGGCACATCATCATATACAAAAAAGTATTGGTAACAGCCTTTCATCACGTATAATTTTACTTTAGGTATCTGTTCATCACGACGGTTAAAATTAGAAATTGGACGAGAAAGTTACATAGATCCATAACTCAGTGAGACAATAATGAAGAAAGTAGAGGAAAAAATAATAATACAATTTAGGTCCTGCTTAGCAAAAGCGGCTTGTCAGCAGGTGCCTTGTGTAAAAATTGTTTTTTTTTTGCTATGCAGCTTTTGGATAAATTTAACTAAGCAGCCACGCTTTTAGTGATTTTTAAGAGCAGATATACATTTTATATCATGCATTGACATTTCATTAGGAAATTCATTTAACAACTCGGGGACTACATGTGCTAAAGTCCCTTTGCCAAGAAGGTTAAAATATTTGGGTACCGACAACCTGTTTATTCGTCGCAGTTGCATGTCGGTATTAATCACACGTTATTTTATTAATTTGCTATCGAAGAATATAATACGCTACTATTTATAATTTATTTTGCAAAATTAATTGGTTGTGCCGGCGATAAATCATATTTCTCCATTGGATCTAGAGGTGTTCTCCCTTATACATGACGTCAACAATGACTCGGGAGGCTCAGGCGACGAATTATACAAATAGTCCTGAATTTTAGGAATATTTGGCATATTGTGTAAAATATCCTGCAATGTTGTAACTAAAGCACATTTTGGTGATAATAATAAGAAATAACATTGAAGTTCCCTTCAAACGAGTCTTCTCTTGTGTTGGTATGGCTATTATTTCTAATTTAATTTTGGGAAAGAAATAAATCCCGAAAGCGATTGAAATAAACTAGACACGAATTTTTAATGAGTGTTAATGGCCTGAAGTTAAACTTGAGACTTAGGGTGTGCAAAAAGTTGCCAGTTATCTGCAAGGGGGCAACAGTTAGTTATGTGCCAAGTTTGAATATTGCTCAACTTCTGGTTCTTGACAAAAACTAATTGTGAGCGTTGCATAAAATCGTAGCGGTTTTAGGCTTATTTTCTTATAATGTAGGATATGATGTGTGGTGCTTCTCTGTAAAACTTAGTCCCCATCTCGGCCGTCTTACGCCCGATAGTCTGAAACCTATTGCCATATGTTGAGAATCTTCGAAGACCATTCTACTATCAAGATAAATTAGATCCATTCATGACAAGAGGTATTTGTTGGCAACGAAATCATTCAAGAACTCTAAAGACAATATGTCCGCTATCATGATGTTACATTGACTTCACGTCCATTTGAGAAACCGTAATGAATTGAGTGGAATTTGACGTCAAATTTTATGGTGTGAAACAGGCGTTGGTATATAGACGCCAACAATGGCGCGTAATTTTTGACGAGAAATATATTCTAGAAACAATATTGTTTCTCACCAAAATATTTGTTGTTAATTTAGGAATACAGAAGACATTCACATACAAATATATTTATAAAAGTTATGAATTTCACCCTCTCCGTAATGTTGCTGTCCAAATGATTCTCCACCATCAGCTTCAGTTCCTTCAGGGAGCAATCGAAGGGTGCAAAGACCTCAAAAACGATCCCGGCCATTGTCAACCAGTTCGAATGGTAACCAGCCAGACAGCTAGGGGTGGTAAAAATTCGATTTGTCGAAGGGAGCGTAGAAGCTTTAATGTTTATAAGGGATAATCGTTTGCTTTATTGCCATGCCCCTTATCGGGCGTATAATGATGAAATGCAGAACGGGGAATTCAAAGGGAAATCGCAGAAGAAGATTGAACCTTCCCTACCTTTAAAAAGGCTCGAATATTTTTTAAAAAGTTTTTATTTAATTTTATTCTTTAGATTTGGGCTGTTTTACCGCTCCTCCCAACCTTCATCATCCATTTTATCCTTGGCCGTCGTCTGAGAAGCCCCCAAAGCGAATACGGTGAGGCTTTTACATACATATACATATGTATGTATACACGAACAAACATATATTCCCATGGCCCCTCCAATCAGGCGAACTGGTTGGCCTGCTTACAGACCCGTGACTGAATTCTTTGGGTCCCATTAAGTATATATAAAAAATATCCAATAACCATTTGAAGAATCTCTGGCCGGGGTCGTTTCGGCACCTTTTTTTCTTCTCTTCTTCTTTTATTCCTTCCCGAAAGATTCCGTGTTTTCTAGTTCGTCCTCTTTCATCGGCTTGTTTTGTTGGGAGGGGTGTCTAAGCTGATTAGCCCAGCGGTCCTCTTCACTTACATCCCAATAACTAGTCGCCCTCATAGTGACAGTGTTTGTGTTCATTTCCCGCGTATATCTTCGCCTAAAACTAACGCCACTCGAAAAAGGCCTAAGCCGATGTTTTGGGTCTATAAATCCTTTTGATTCTACCTCTGTAATTAGTATCTCTGCGCCACAATGGGACGTCATTTCCGGTTTCCGACCGTAATAAATATTCTGGACCCTACGTGGAAAAAAGAAAATATTAACGCTCATTCACCATGTTAATTACTAAATACTCTTAAATGATTTCGAGGAAAGTAATGAAACCATTGGATAGCTGGAGCTTAATAATACGTAAAAAAAAGAGTTGGGATATAAATGCAATGTGAATGTATAATTTAAAAGCGTCTTTATTACATGTTGGCTAGTTTTGAATGCTAGTGGCTTCGACTATTATTGGAAGACATAAGTTGTACTTAAAAGCGTAACACTAAAATATGAAGGTATATTATCAAAATATGAACATGTTAATGCATTTTATCCAAAATGTTCCATCGATTCACACTCATTTAATTCATTTTCCATATTCTGTGATTCTACCATATCAATGATGCATTTTACAAACACATTTTCACCTTCTATATATCATCAAATTTTGCAAAATTAACTTATGATTACCGTTGATGTCTTAAAGTATTTTTAACTGTCATTCTTGTGTGCTCGGTCTGTTATACAAAGATATTTAGGAAAAATATTATTTTTATCGTAAATTTCTATTTCATCTTTTGCTTGAATGAAAAAGTTGTTTAATTTTCTTTCGGTAAAATCCCATCAAAGAAAAAATGATAATATGCGTTTGATTATTGCGCGATAGTTTATAGATATTTTTAATCGATGTTTACCTTTAGGTAATCAGCTACTTCTATTAATTCTAACGGATATTCATATTGAAACACTATGAATGTGTGATGGTATGTTATATTCCGCTTTAAAATAATTCTCTGCTGTACATCCTGGGTATTATCTAGAATTGCATTTCATGCCAAAGAATTACCAATGTGATATTAGGTCTAATTTACCATCTCTTGGAAAGCCTTTGTACGGATTCCTTCCCGTAAGTGAACCAGGATTCCACTGAGATTTGAAATTCCTGCTATGGGGATGCCTAAGAAATCTTCAATATCCATGTCGGCATACCTTCGTAGTAAATAAATGTGTTATTAGTTAAATTTACCAGTGATTGGCAAATGGTATCTTAATGTGTATTCTACTGAAATGATTTAAAATTCAAACAATGGAGAAAATATAATAGTCTCCTTAAGCCTATCAACCCATCAATGGCAGTGCAGGGTCTCTGATTCCCAGTCTTTGATTTCATTGTCGATTTGGTGAAAAAGGACAGCGGTAATTGACTTTTGTGGCCGAAAGCCAGTGACCAAACCTTCCTTGGAATGAACATTGAAGCCTTTCCTTCGTAGCTGCATTCCCTAGTATGTATGGAGTTAGAACGACCTATTCGGTGTCCTATGGGCCCAACATCATCGACGTATCCTTTTACGTTACACCAGACGTGCATCAAAAAGTCATCAACTCTATAAATTCCTGCGAAAATTGTTTTTAATTTCATTTGAAATCCATG
Organism: Pyrrhosoma nymphula; assembly: GCA_963573305.1. Classification (NCBI taxonomy): domain Eukaryota; kingdom Metazoa; phylum Arthropoda; class Insecta; order Odonata; family Coenagrionidae; genus Pyrrhosoma; species Pyrrhosoma nymphula. The sequence goes on along the minus strand of OY754334.1, from coordinate 100,702,306 downwards.
ATAAACTTTTTCGATTTGTTCATTGATTAAAGTCAAAATTCAAAATTGACTAAAACAGGCCCCTCTTTGTGACGATGTCATTATATTTCATCTTAAAAAAAACATTTATTTCCGGTGCCCATAGGAAAAACTCTTTCATTTCCCTAGACTTGGTAATAAAAATTTCCATGTGATCCTCATATTTACTTGCGGAAAACGCACATAAATATCAGGTTAATTTTTTATATCAATTTATTCTATATGTTGGGTCTTTAAAACTGGTGCACTGATGGGAGCATATTTCGTGTTACCACTGAGGAGTAAACAATAATGCTGATGCCCTTTCTCTGACACCTCGCTGCTTCTGTCGCCGTGCGTATGATCCCAAGTGCACATTCCCTACCCTTCTTTCCCTTTGCATTCCAAAGAGAATTCTCATTACTGGTTAAAAAAAGAAAAATGCTCACGTTCACACTTTTTGAGCGGAAAACCATTCAACCGAGAGCTTTCCCTTTGAATAATTTAAATAAATGTTCCATTTGGTCTTTGCGGTGGAGCTGTTGTTTGAAAGCCATTTAAGAGGTGCTCATTAAATGATTAATTCCACGCACCGCCGCTAAGATTTCAGTCGATAAGCTGAAATGACCCTTTAGCGAGGCTGGAAAACTAATTTTAAAAAAAGTGGAAAAAATAAGTAAAAATCCTTCTTTGATTTCTGTATTCTAGACGAACGGTCGGTCGAATTAGGCAATAAGGAACATATTTGATTAAATGGTGCTATTAAAGGTGGTCGTTACATTGGGATGCAGCTTTTCTTAAGCTTCTCCGAGAAATATTTTTTTCTTGTCGATTTCTGAACATTGTTATTGAGGTATGATACTGATAAAGCTTTTTCCTTTACCAAAGATAAGCGTAAACCTGTGGTTTTCGAGCAGTTGGATTTGAGGTGGAGAGAAAAGGAAGAATGTTGGGGGGAGGGGAAGACAAATTCAATGGTTTTAATAGCAGGTAAAAAAGAGGTAGTTCGATGAATGCAGAATAAGTGATAGAAAAGTGTATAGAGGGGATACCCGTTTATTAACCGGGAGGTTGTGGGACACATTAGTCGATGAACTAAGAGCTGCAGTTTACTTCCTTTCCTATTACCTTATCGTTCTTGGTAAATTTAAGTTGGTGGGGTCGAGTTGTTATAGCGGTTATTGCCTACCCAACATCCGCATTTTTTGACGACTTTTGGCGAACCAAGAAACCATTTTGCCTGATTCAAACACACTAAATCGCTAATATTAATCAACATACAAGCAATATATGTAATTATTTGCCATAAAATCACTCCGGGAACATCTAGGAACTATCAGGAAAATTTGCAATTTTTTTATATTTTTTACATAAGAATTTAAAATTTGGACTAAAAAGCGCAGCCTGAAGATATAATCCGATCAAGTTAGAATTTTTATGGGTTATAAGGACCACCAACTACAAAATTTAAGCACTAGCCGCAGACCGATTTAGAAAAAAAAACGGTTTTTCTATCCACTCTATTGTGGGTGGGTGTAGATAGAGGAAGAGTTGAAAGAATTCGGATTTCGTGAGGTGTAGGAGTAGGAATGGCATGTAAAAATTTCAAAAATTAGCTGATAGCGGGCATTTTTGTAAGGGAGAAATAAGGTTAAAAAAAAGACTAAGATAAATACGTAGACCAAATAAAGAGATAAAGTACATAAGAAAAAGTATCAAGGAGTAAGGGAACTGGATGAAGGGGACTGGGAGTATGAAGGATGGAGGGCTGCAGTCAGCCAACCTTAGGATTAAGCGACCCATTATACTAATATGTAATTACGATTGTCACTGGCTGACTGACTCTGTAACGCTGTAAGATGAAGCCACAGTCATGAAAACATATTTAAGCCCTGTGAACTGACTATTCTTTCTAGGAAGCGATATACCGGTGGTAAAATGGTGAACTGTTGAGAGGAAGGTATGAATTTCGTTGCCCTGTTGTGGTATATACTTTTTACACTCCAATTTTGAGATTACCGGGACTAGCTACGGTACTTACCTTTACCGTAAGGCTTTACGGAGTCACCCGTAAGTGCGATATTTTACAGAGGAAAAATCAATCGCCTTGACCGGGACTCGAACCCGGATCCCTCGATTTCGCGCCCAGTGCTTTTCTCGGCGCTCGGCGAAAGCACTCGGCGCGAGATCGAGGGATACGGGTTCGAATCCCGGTCAAGACGAAAACTTTTCCTCTGTGGAATATTGCCCTTTTTTCATATTTATTTTTCGCTTATCTTTTTAGATATTTTGCTTTCTTCATGGTAATTTCCAGTAATAACCTTTTCGTGCAATCTCCTACTCTCTAGAGTGATACACTCATTAATTACGGGGAGCAAAGCGAGTTAGATGGAGCCACAAATCAAAGTGTTTGTTATATTCATCATCATTCAACGGGTGCCTTACAACTAACTAGTGATGAAATAAGAAAATTTGCGGTTTCACGGTGTATTACGTGAAATTTTTCCATGTTAGGAATGATAAAAATTATGCGAATTTCACAAAAGATAGTTTATTCACGACCCGGGTTTCAACACATTCACCTGAAGATGACATAATGTGTTTGAAACCCGGGTCGTGAATAAACTATCTTTTGTGAAATTCGCATAATTTTTATCATTCCATATAATAGTGATAAAATGTTGACAAACTTTGGATCCAACCACCAAATATGATGAAATATTGAAAAAAAGGAACTCTCCTCTGATTGGCTGCCGTTGATGTTGCGTGACGGAAAATTTAGACTTTGACAAGGTTCGTTCGTCGACCGTTGACGGCGCTGTCAGCGTCCAACCATCGTAATAGATTCCAAGACAAAAAATCACCAATATTTTGATGTGAATGCAAATGTACTACATCTTATGGTTCGTTCTCGGTGTCATTTAAGGTTTTGCCGCGACCATTATTTGTGTACTTTCGAGGGCCTCGTGTGCAAAAACTATAAGGATTACAGAATATCTAAAACTATGACTGGTTAGCCCGTTTCATCGACAACCGGAAATAGTTTTTCGCGAGTGGAAGGGGGGTTGCGAGGTGACGTCACAGCGCTGCACGTGGGGGTCTAAATTCAGGCTTGTGTGGGCACGGCGCGCGTTCAGTTCACTCGTATCTCCGTAACGAGTAGGTCGATTTTAGTGATCAAGGAGTCTACGGAGAACTGAGAACGTGAGTTAGACGTTAATAACACAAGAACTATAAAATTATCATTAGAAAGCAGAAAATATTGGTTACCATCGACCAATTGTTCATAGGTTAGCCATTTGCACTAATGATTTCGATGAATACATGTTATGTATAGCGTAATTTATTTCTTTCTTTTCAACTTTCTTTCTGACAAATAAAACAAAAGAATCTCCCAATAACGAGAGTAACGTATGTAGTTTCGCATTCACGAAATAAAGATCCGACGGGAATAACAAGAATAGTCCCTGTATTTTTTTTCGAACGCCACCGTCCATTACTGTCACGTCAAAAAACGTCGATTGTGATCCCTGCATCCCCCATGAAGAGCTAGATTGTAGACGATGGACAATTCCGCAGAATAGTGCTCTCGCTGAGCAGCTACAACCATGTTGTTCTGCCACTGTTAAGCTTCACAGCGAAACAAATTCTCTCGAATCATAGCAAATGAAAGTGAAAATACAAGCTTCACAGCAAATTCTCTCAGCAATATTTGTGCAAAATATTGCTGAGAGAATCTCTATTATTAATCTATTATCTGCTTAATGTTTTATAAACTCCGTGGTTCCAGACTGCGAGGAAGTGAATATCCATTATAACAAGTAAACTTATTTGTTGCATTCGGAAAAAAAACTTGTAACACGATTAAAAGAAATATTTTATTGTATTTTTTAAACCGTAAACCTTGTATCTCACTAAATAATAATTAAGCGAAAACAGGCATTTTTGCACTCTGGTGGCAAAACAAACGTGTGAAGCAGCCATATTAGTAATAGTTTTTTGCTTCTCCTGTAGTATATTTGCGTTTTTAGCTGCAAAGTTTTCAATATATGGTGACTTTGAACTTCTCCACTATTTGTTAACATCTGTGACCGGTTTCACTTGGATAAGGCATCTTCTGCCAGATTCTAAATGCCGTTTTATACGAGGAATTATTGCACAATTTGAAGTGTCATCTGTTTTCGCAATGCGAGAATGCATGCTCGGAATTAGAGCAGGGGCTATTTTTCCATTTCTCGTTTATGCATTTTCGCATGCATTCCAGCAATGATTTACACGGCCCATTTTTCAATGCACATCTGTACGTGCATCAGATTGCGCAATGGAGTGCCTCGTGAAAAACAGCCTTAAAGTTTTATTCAGTGTCATCAAACAGACAAACATTTGTTTGAAATTGGTTATGGCTGTTTGAGGCTAGGGGGAAAGAGAGCAGAGAAGGTAAAAGACAGGTAGGGGGAGTTTTTGTTCAACACACCCCCAAATTTTGAATAGATTTCTGTCTGTATGGTTAGTCTGATTGAAACTTCATGATTCGCCAGAAGATGCCTTACCAAGGCGAAAACGGTCGTAAATATTAATAAAATGTTGGAAATTTGTATTTACTTAAGTTCTGTTATTTCAATGAATATTAGTTTTTTTACGAAGCCACGCCTGAAAACATGTACCAAATTTTGTCTATTAGTGACGCCAGTTTGAAGAACTACCAGTTTAAGCAGTTCAAATTTCACAGGAATACTTATCGTGACCTTAATCTAACCGGAAAATAGTAAAAACTGCGCATAAATATTTAAAGGTTTTCTTAACTCAATATTGCTGAATTTTTGCCTCATTAGAAAAGCATTGAATCAGTGCTGAGGCTTTGTAATTTGCCTTTTTAGGTTACTTACACTCGAGATAAAGGGGTGAAATAAACATTATTGGAGAGCTACAAGAATGCAAATCTGGAATATAGTATAGAAAAAAACAGCAAACACTATTTAGTGTTTGTTTTAACCACTGATTTTTCAGCTTTCAGCCCCATGAGAAAAGCATCGAGCACAAGACCTGGGTTCGTTTATTTCCTTATTTAAGTTATTTGCAATCAAGGTATGAGGTTGAAATATTCAAATTAAGGTTAAAATAGTCGCAGTATTATTCAAGTTTGGGAGAGTGCATCAATGTTCAGTACTTACAATGAATGTTATGGTTTACTCTCGTAAATATTATGTATTTGATGTAGGCGTTTATTTTATTCTCTCTGCATCTATTCGGATGGGTGGCGATGGATAGTCGGGATGTGTATACGTATTCTCGTCTCTCGTCAGTCCTTGGCTCCCTCCCCATTTCATTTGTCCTTCCAGCATGGTCCAGAGACTGATAGACGTGAAACCATTGGCCCGTGAATGAGTCGGATTCTGTTTCTCCTCTCATTAAAAAAATAAAACAAAATGAAATAATAAAAAAATACAAATCGAATCCTGCCGCTTTATTAGCCACGAGCGAGGCGGCAGCCTTTTCCTACGCGTGAGAAAACGGGGCCGTCCTCGTCCTGAACCTAATGCGTTTGACTGGTCCGATTCGTGATGATTGATATCTGTAATACGAATCGGAATAGAAAATCTCCTGGAGCCCAACCTACCGCCGCGTTTGACGTGAGTATTTAACAGGCTTTCGTTAAAAAGACCACCTGCCCCGACGTTTGGTCACGAATTAAAAAGCGGTCACGGGGGTCGTAAAATATGGAATTTGTGAACTTTTCTAAAGTAAATGTTTACGCGGTGTTTGTCAGAGCGAGACAAGGAGAAATGGTAGAGCCTAGCTTTGGGGAAAAAAGTTGAGTGGCTCTCTGCTTAGTAGCAGTGGCCATCAGAAAAGCTATGGCTATCGACGGTAAAGCTAGAGAAGTTTTGTAAATATTTCATGGAAGATATAAGACGGTGCTAGCGCAAGAAATTCATAGTATAAAAAATAATCTATCTACTCTTGGATTAAAGTTGGGGCGGTACTCAGGAAAGATTCGACCTCGAAATTTTTGTGGACTTTACGCCACTGTCTCCACAAATTTCGACTTTGAAATAGCATCATTTAATATTTTCGAGGTTGTAACGTGAACATTTGGTTTAATTTCGATTCTTGAAAATACCAATGCACTCCTTAATAGAGTACCTAGTAACTTTCGTCCTCTGTTCTCAGTGTTTCGAAAAATCACTAATGCAGATAAGTGGTTCTCTTGACAATAAAGAGGTTTCAGCAATTAATATCGGGCTAAGGTCTGGTGCCACCTATCGGCTTACATGTTTTATCGAGAATAAGAACCATTTATGCTATACAGACATTTATCCCTCACTCTTGTCTTTGACTTCCACTTTCAGCTCTCCGTATTTGCTATTGCCATCATCCCGTCAAAAATTTGGTTTTCCTCCAACTTCGTCACTTCAATTTTTTTCATTTTTATGACAGCTTTCTATAACTTAACACCTCTTTATTGGTTTCCCATTCAATGCTTATTTTGAATGATATCAGTTTTATCCTCTCTTGCCTCACAGTATATAGTCCGTCTCTCAAAGACGTCCAACACCACAGCACATATTACCTCTCTTCCCTAAAAGCTCACTACTCAGTAGCCTGCGATCAGTGTTCAATCTCTTTATACACAGATTATTAATAGAATTTTGGCAGTGATTTATAGATTTAGGAGAGAAATCATGTTATCTTCGAATATACTCTAAGTGCAGTCGCTAATTGCTTCTCCAAAAACTCTATGTTAAAAAAGCTTTCATCCTTCTACTTTTTTTCTACCAACTCCTCTTTTAGTAGGCGTTTGAATGGCTCTGACTGCATTGAAAGTCAATTTCGTTTCAGTGATTTGCTTCAATACATTCAAAAATTACTATCTCTGACTTGAAGCACCCTTTTTAAACCCGAGCGAAATCATTTTTCACACTCTCCCGCTTTATTTGAATATCTAAATACGAAAAAATAAAGTTATCATACGCCTTTCGAGCAAATTACACGGCTCCTTTTATCCTCAAATGGCGTTCTTCTTGGCTATTTTATATTTTCAAGGTTTCAAGTAATTTTTATAAATATAACCTTCAACTGTTCTCTGGTTATTTCGTGGAAAATGTACCGAATTACGTTTTTCAACTGTCCGCGCCAGCACATGCTCTATTATTGCTCGCAGGCGTTCATGGATAGCGGGGTTCAGTCCGTATTTCTCACGCCTCCGTCGTCCTGATCGTTCTGGCTTCAAAATGTTTACATCACTCCATTATTTTCAAACTATTGAGAATCAAATGCCGGCGGCCATTACTTCCTGCATATTAAAGCATGGACGTGCTAATGGCCTGGTCATTGTGAAGAACCACCTCTCCAGCCGAGAACCCAGTTATCCCCTGGTTTTTATGACTGTTAGTGCAATCGGGACCATATGATAACCTATCATGAGTAAACTTCTGAATGGTCTTGGAGTCGAAATTATTTTGACGGGAGACCGGCGCATAACTCTTATACATTAGTATATGCTGAATTTGGTTCAATTTGATTTTAAACTCAGTTTGATTCTTTATGTGCTGATAGGTTGGCCTTATACGCGTAAGTTACACGTTTTCCGGAGAATACAAAGGCTGCAGGCTTGAGAATAGGTCGTCTAGCATTGTGTGAATTAATTGATGAGTATGACAAAGCAAACGTAGTAGGCCACATTTGTCTCCATTATGTTTCATAGTGCTCCATTATATAGTGTTTCCATTTTTATAGAACGAAAATGCGAGTATAATTCGACAAAATCCCACATTTTGGCTCCGTCCTATTTGGATTACAACACCAGAAGTAGCATTGTTGAAATGACGTGAACTCGATATAAAAATATCAAAGGACAAAATATTGAAATAGAAAATGTAACACTGTTCAATTGCTTTAAAATTCTCTTTAAATATCATACGCAGAAATTGTCACAAGAAAAGAATTAGCCTCGAACTTGAATCGAACCGCTTACCTGGCGTAGCATAGTGGTCAGCGCATTGGCCCGGCAGGCCAAAGGTCCGCGGTTCGATTTTCAGTCCAGATCGATTTTTTCTCGAGGAAATTTATACGAATTTCATCGCCATATTTTGACAACCATGAAAATCAGCATTACATTTAATGATTTCAATATGCAAATGTCGACAGTCTCCCACTATTCCATCACCAAGGAATTGTTGACTGATGCTTCCCACAATCCTTGCAGTGACGTGGCTGTGACCTTGTCCTTTCGAAGGTGGCTCAAATGAACAAAGAATTACAACATTAGGTGCCATTTTATTCAAAGGAACCCTTAAATTTGCGAGAGGTATCAGATTATGAAAAAATAAATCAGTTTACTCAATGTTATTTCATTGATACCTACCGCGAAAATTATCATGGGGAACCATTTCTAAAAAAACCTTTTATGCCAAGGTGATCCAGTAGTAGTCAGGTGGCTTTCGTCAACATAACGTTGGCATGGTGTTCATTAATGCATATTAAACTAAAGCATATGATAATTGTCTCCGGAATCCTGTCATCCGGAATGAGATATGAGCTACAATATAATACTCCTATTTCTATCTTGCCAAGAGATAGATCGATAACCACAGATTTGTCCTGGTTTATTTAACTCTGAGGCAAACCGAACGGAAGTTGAAGAAATAAGTTTTTTTTCTATTGTTGTTATTGAATTCATTAAAGAAATTTGAGCCGAATATTTTATTGTAATTCCCAAGCATTCGCAATCAACTAGTTTTTTTGTTATAGTTAGGTAACATCTCGTAAAAAAAAGAAAGAGGAAATTGGAAATATGAATAGTTTTCTGGACAATTCTCACATAAAATGAATGGTTCATTGGTGATACCCCACCGCGATTTCCATCCAAATAGAATTAACGGATTAGCAGATGATTTAATATTCTTGTTTAGGCATAATATAAATACATACTGAGCAGATGCTAGTATCCCCATTCAAGTTTTGTTTTCAAAGGAGTTGGTAAAACCTCTGATGGATTAAGCTTCGGGAAGGCTATTGACAAAATTCTAGCAACCTTTATTGGATACAAGGAGAACATCTTTGACATGAATAAATATATTTGCGCTAGATGCAGTTGCATACATAAATACCTATCACATATCCAAAAGAGCTTATTTCTCGGTGTTAAGCCTGTAAAATTGAACATGTTTTAATAAACTTTTCCATTCTGCCCTATCCTTGCATGCAATAGAATAGAATAAACGTTTATTATACTCTGGGACAGGTTCCCTGGTACAACAATCCAATACAGTGAAATAGCAGCGAGGCTATTAACAAATTATTTTGTTCAAATCAGAAAATAAATGGAGCTAGTAACATAGAAAAGGAAAGACAAAAACAACTACCCTCAGTGGAGAACAATAACTGTACATGTGATAAAAGTGAATTCAAAGATAGGTTTTGATACGATACAAGATAATTGAAGGGTAAAAATCCTTATTTTAAACAGTTAAAACAAAAAACATGAATGGACCATAAAAAAAATAATTTTTGTAAAGAAAAAATTAGTAATTAGAATTATTTGATTAACAGGCTAAACTATTAAGGAAAACATTCTTTAAATAAAATTTCATACAATTTAGATTGAAAAATTGCCAACGAACGAGATTTCCTCAAATAAATTGGAATATAATTCCAGAGTTGTTGCATACGTCTATTGTTTAAGTTACCGTCGTACATTGGTGCACACACGCCCTCTTATTCATTAGAATCATAAAGTTTCTTCTCTTGATAGTAACTTCCACCATACTTCAATCATGAATTTCATGATCTACCCCTTCCTCTCACCTCATCACATTAATTTCTCTTCATTTCCAGAGCATCCATTCATTCATGAAATTTATGACACACTCATTCCTAACCTTATCCCTACTGCTTTGACCGCTAACACTCTTCATATCTTCTCCTTTTCTCCATGACACTTTTTCATTCCCGAACGTGAATTCAAACGAGAATGGAGGAATTTTTCAAGACGTCAAGGAGGTAAGAACGCAACGTGACAACCGAACAGTATCCCATAGAAAGAGTACTCAGCCTACTTCAAGAAATTAAAACAATCCTAAAATTATTTTTCAGGTGTCCGCGAAACCTGTAAATTTATATCCTTCTACTATCGGGTTCCATCCCGTTTTGTTGTTTCATGGATAATTGTAAAAACTAATAAACATCAACCGGGAAGACGGTTATATACCCTCATGTGTACGAGGAGGAGAGTACAGCTTCATGAAATGGCCAACCAGAATGGTTGGAATCAAGTTCATACTACAACAGCCAATCAAAATGATCCTCTGCAATCACATCCCTTAAATATAGCGGCAAAAATTCCAACGTATAGTAGCCAAAATGCAACGAGAATACCACTCACTGAAGACGCCTCCAGTAAGAGAGCTGTATCGTATAGGAAGAAACGAAATGGAACCAGATAATGCAATGAAGTAACACTGGGTAACGTGTGAAGCTTCAGGAATTGTTTGGTGTGATGGTGAACAAATTTCAAATCTGTAATATGATGTTTCGCATTAAGTGAACGATATGAGAACTAATGGATGTTCGTTTCCAGTTTTCATCTCCATTAGGCCGAAAGTGCGATGTTGCCAATAGTGGCGGAAAAACGAGCATAGCGCCATGCAGTAAGCCAGCTTTACATCTAGAAGTCTATCGTCAAATATCATTGCATAAAGTAACTCATTTAAATTTAGTGCGGTGCTGGAAATGGTTGCCTAAATAGCCCAGGGATCTGCACGCTGAGCGCATGGGGTATAAGTTTGGCAACAGCGTTCTCCATTAGACCCATGCGGTCAAATACTCGGGGAACACACTGTAGTTTTGTATTTTTTTAGGAGGCCCCAGACTCGATACTTTTCGATCACGCGCCTCAGAGTGTCTTCCACAGGGTCAAGCATCGTCTGATATGGGTCTTTACACTCAAGATACATTCCTCCCCACTCCCATTGCCCCGCCACCCCGCCCCCTTTAAATCCGGAACTCAGTGCCTCCACACCCAATTCCCATCCCACCCTCATCCCTCCTCTCCGGGGCTGGGTGGGTGAAATAATTTGACGGGAATGGTTTAAGGAAAAAAAAACAAGTGACGAGCTGAAAGCCGCGAATGAGCGGGCAAAACGAAAAGGGGAAGGCGCTCACACACACACGGACGCGAGCGAAACACAGATCCAACCAACCAACCAGGAACGAGGGGGAACGAGAAATTCCCAAAAGTCATGGCATATGCCCGTTCCTCCCGCGATGACCTTGCCTCACCCCTCCCTCCCGCCCGCTTAAGAGGTATGCCTCATCGTCTCGAGTTTTTCATACTTTATTTTTTATTGTACGTTTATTTCGTCAAAAAATCTCTTATTTATTTTTATCATCCCCACTCCAATATATCCTCCCATTCCATTAGTTTCCGGCGCGCTTTTGCTTTATTATTTTTCTATGTTTGTTTTGCTCTCCTTCTGTTTCCTCTTTTTCTATCCAACATATACGATCTAGAAGTGGCGCACTGTATCTATATATTCCAGGATACTTGAAAATTTTGGCAGTTATGATGTAATTTTTTTAATTAATAGGTGCTCAACCGGTTGAGGTTGGTTGAAATGGAAGAGAGAAAAACTTTAGATTTATACAGGCCCAGTCTTAGGTCTACTCAATATCTATCTACATCTTAGAATATTTCCTATCTCTCTTCAACCCTTTAACAAAAACTATTTCTTCCCTTTCTCCGCTTACCCTGAATCCTCAACTCTATCACTTCAATCAGAAACCCTTCGCTACCTGTTCCATCGGCATATTCTGCCTCCTCCTTACATCCTCCAGCAGTTTCCTCTTCTCGTCCACTGATCCATTCCCTTTCTCGTTGGTCTCTCTTTCCATTCACCTTACGTAACTCCGTTCTCTTCAACAATCAAAACTCAAACGCTTGTCTTATTTTCATCCTCTTTTCTCTGAGTCCACGTTTCTGAACCATATAACACTGCAGTTCATATTAAAATCTTCGCCAACCTATTTTTGTTCAATTCAACCTTTAATTTACATTATTATACGAGGTCCCCGCCATCAACTCCCTTATATTAATGAACGCGTCCTTTGCAGGAGTGATTCTCCTTCACGTCGTTGCTACTAGGCCCATTTTCTTCTAGCATACTGCCCAAGTAAATAAATTATTACACTTGTTCGAGTTTGCATTTTCCTGCGTTTATGACCAGCCTCGCTTTCTTCGTCCCAGAAAATCTCAAAACTATTGCTTTCTTATGAAAAATCTCCAATCCGAATTTCCCAAATTGAGTCTGTATAGCATCTACCAATGCCGTCAATCCCTTGCATAATCGAATAACCAGTTATAAAGTCCGACAAGATAAACTTTTTTCCTGCCAGGAGTAGCTGTGGAGGCAACTAGCTTGTTAAGAGTACCTCACTAGTTTGTTCAAATTGCTTTGTTTTTTAATTTCCATCGTAAGTGAACCTTCATATGACGCGATGTTTCTTGCCAACGCGTTTTCCGTGTGACCGTAGCAAGGAGATAATTGTGATTTCAGACACCGTAGGAATTTTGTCTTTAAATGGTACAGACCTTGATTATTTTCAGAAAAATCACGTTACTATTCTAAAAATAGTGGTGATATAGCTACTTTAAAAATTACCGTTAATTGTGAAGCAATAAATTGTTAATAAATAAAGGGAAGAAAGGCGTTCGTTGTCTCTCATACACTTATTTAATTATGCATACATCAGACGTTATAGAATTGCTTTCATCTCTCGGGTACCCATTCTTCGTAATAAAGGGAAACCAGGCACGAAAATACATTTTCACGAAAGTTGAAACGTTAAATGAATATTTTCCGGCTATGTTTCCTAAATCGTACATACATTTAATGACTAATTTTAAACAAAATGTCTATTAGTAGCTGCATAGTAGCTCTAAAAACAATTTAAAAAATTAGTTGTCGAATAAAGATGAAATATTTAAGTTTTCTTCATGAACTTATGCCAGTTAATGTTTACCTGCTACAAAGTTCTTGTTTCAGAAGCACTGTCGAATTCTTATTTCAAATAATCCTTGTCATTTTATATTCTGGAAAAGTTATCTCTTGTTTGCTTGTTTATTAGACCTTGTACAAAATATATCATACATGCTCATCCAACACATGAGACGATGCTGTATACTGTGTCAAGCAACGCAAGTTCCTTCGTTGAAACCTAAAAATAAAAGCTCCTTTTCGTTTTCGACCTTGTATACATGCATCTTCGTGCTAAGAAATCTTTGCTGGGGCAATGAACTGTTTTAAACATTTATAATAGCCATTCATTGCATCTGACTTCACGTCACGCCTAGGAGTTTCTGTGGAGGTAACCTTCTCCGCTTTCAAGGTGTCCCTAGTCTGTGTATGCTCGAAGAAAAAAAAGAACTTTATTCAGTTTAATCTTCCTTCCCTTTTCTCTTAGAATAAAAATCACCCACCATTCCATTCGGGCCTTGGCGCACTCTCTCATTCTTTTTTTTATTTTCGGTCTTCATTTGTTTATCTCTTTTTCGACGGATCTCCCCCCCTCCCCCTCAACCTCATCTCATCCCTCTGACTGGACCTCACGAGGAGCGCGTGTGTTGTGTGTGCAGAAAAAATAAACAAAAGAAAAATGAAAAACATTTTTGCGATGTGGGAGTGGCGAAGGCTGTTGGCGGTCGGGAGGCTGGATAAACTGCCGTAACCTTCTCTCTCTCTTTCTCTTGCTATCTTTATCTCTTCTTCCTTCCCTCCCTCCAGCGCCTCCCCTCCTTCCCCCTTCTCCTCTCAATCTCTCTTGGCCTTTACAGGCCCGGTTTCTCCGCTCCCACATCCAGACTCTCCCACACACACGTGAGCACACTTATGTGGATACCTACAGATGTATACATATAAGGTTGTTCCACCCTTAAACGACTTGAAACTTATTCAATTCATATCCTGGAAACTCGTCCAGATAAACATGTCCTCTGCTTGGCATGAACAAAATCCTACCTTTCGACGCAACTTTATTATTATTATTAGGTGATCTACGGGTTTAGATATGTTAAAATTGAGGTAATTAAAAACCCTCTACGTTTTGGCATGTGTAGGGCCCTGTCTACCAATATTTCTTCTTTAATCTCAGTGTACTTTATGCCATTCTTCATCCCGTCCATAAAACCTATTAATTTTCTTCCTCTTCCCCGCTTACCCTACACCCTCCCCTCTACTACATCCTTAAAAAACCCTCGCCTCTCATTATCCCCTACAACCACCCAACTTGCTCCTTCCTAATCTCATCCAAAAGTTTCCTTTTCTCACCCGCTATACCAAGTACTTCTTCGTTCATCTTTCTTTCCGTCTCACATTTCACCGCACATTCTCCATCCTCCTCCACACCCACATCTCAAACGCTTGCTGCCTAGTATCATCCTCCTTTCTCAAGAGTCCACGTTTCCGCCCCATAGTACGCGACACTTCATATGAAGCTCTTCACCAACATTTTCTTTATATGGTTTATATGAAGCTGATGCAGCTTCAGCTCCCCTTGATTTCAGAACTCTTCCTTCACTAGCGCTATTTTCCTCCTAATAACTTTGCCACTATGTCCATTTTCTTCTTACCACACCGCCCAAGTAATTAAATAATTCTATTTGCCCCAGTTTGTGCTCTCCCACTCTTATGACCAGCCTAACTTGCTTCGTCCTAGAGAATGTAATGCCTGATAGATATAACTTCATTCCCTATGTCCCTCGCTGAAATTCTAATGCATCTACTAAAGCTTGCTATCCCTTCGATGATCGACTAACCAACGTCAGGTCGTCTGCGAATCTAACCGATTCTATTTGTTGGCCTCCTACTTAGATCTCTACGCATAGCTCTTCCCATGCCTCTCTTACTATTTTCTTGTAACTTATTTTCGCGAATTGAAGTTGAAATAACATGGTGTTAAATACAAGGATTGGCAAAACATGATGAGAATAGTATTTTTCTATATAATATATATGCTTTTTTCACAGAAAAACTGATTTTATGAAGCAAATTATTGCTTATGTTGAGAGTAGATTGATAGTGAAGGAGAGAGAGAAAGCAGAAAAGAAAAGTCTTGTTTAACGGAATGAAGGCAGAGGGAGATAAAGTTGGTTCATTAGAAGAGAAAAATTGAGAGAGTATTCAGTCGAATAAAGGTGTAAAAGCTGCGTGTAAACAGAACACATAAATCTACCGTACTCTGGTAGAATATAGTTATGAATATTTTAGCTATAGAAAATCAGCATCAGCTGAACAATTGATAGATTTCAAAAAGAGCAATTTTCCTTTCATTTAGGTTTACACAGTTGAACAGCCATTATCTATTCTCATTTATTAGAGTAATCTACTAGATATAGTCGATTTAAACGGGAGCAAGTTAGAATTCTATAGAATTATACAGAAGCAGGCCCCAATCTCATAACACGATGTCTTTCATCATCTCAGCACATGTACTTCCTCTTTTCATCCCATCCATCAAGCCTATTTTCACCCTTCCACCTTCCCCGCTTCCGCAAAATCCTCCCCTCTATCACGACCTTCTTACCTGTTCCAACCACCTACTCTGCCTTCACCTAATCTCATTCAGAAGTTTACTCTGCCCACCCACTCGGCACTTCCTCATTTGTTCACCGGAATTTCTTCAGTCTCCTCCTCACCCATATCTCAAAAGCCTGCGACCTATTCTAGTCCGCTTTTCTCCGAGTACAATCTTCTGCAACGCTACACTCCATATTAAACTCTTGGTCCTTGGTAATTCTTTCAACTTTCATAATCAGGAACATTTTTAATGACAGAAAAACTGTTGAAGCATAGATCGGAGAAACATAGATCGGCTAAAAAATATAAGTTTACAAAGAGTTTTCTTGAAGATAACCTCTGCTAACTAGTTCCACATAGTGATGCCTAATATCTTTTCTTTTTTTGATTTTTGTAATGAACGGCTGCATTCTTAATTATGTTATTCCAGCTTTAAATAAGTTTGCCCGGCACTTCTACAAATATATTTATATATTGTCGTTATGTCCCAGAATTGCGTTATTCCTGGTACAATTAGCTTGGAAAATGTTACACTATTGGAACAAAGAGCTTGGGTTGAAAGTTTATGCTTCGTATGAAAGTAAAGCTTAATGCGAAACTTAACACAACTCCTCCAAAACTTAACAACAACATGCGAAACTTAACACAGCTCCAATTGAAACCTCACCCCTACATCTACATTGTACCTTGCTATTCACCTGAAAGTTATGTGACATGGGGTGCATTTTCACCAAGATCTGCAATATTCTACTACATCCTATATCCTACAAAATCTAATGAAGCTACGACTAATGATGCATTAGAAAAAAACCTGCTAATGCCTATCAGGAGGTGATATTCCTCCAACACGCACTACTCTTTATGCTAACAGTGTCATAAAAACTATGAATATTAATGCATTTTACAACTACATACATTCATAGATGTAAAAGAGTTGTACAGCGGTTTCGTGAAATGTTTTCATGTATTCAGGGAATAGATCAGCTAGGAACTAAATTAAGAGTTATGATAGTTTTAACTGACACGACGCACAGTGGGCTGAAATAGAAAAAAGCTGGCCAAAACCCAAAAACAGGTTTTTCAGTCTGGAAGTTAAAACTTTGCACAGTCATTTGCCATAGATTAGTTGCATATGATTTTGTAGCCGTTTGTCATAATTTGTACGTGTTAACAATATACATTGGCTCAAAGTCGGACAAATTTTGCAAAAATCGCCTGCCTTCCTTTTTTACAAAGCTTTTAGATTGTGAATTCGAAGAAATCATCTGCGACCGTTTGAGACGCCGAAAATAAAATTGATTTTTCGATCGTGCGGCCCAGTCCCAAGCGGCCAAAGCTTTGTTATTATCGTAATGTAAGAATCTCAGTGTCCGTCGACGTCCATTTTTTTATTTTGCTACATAAAGGCGAAAAATTGACTAAAAACAGGGTCCGCCATTTTGTCCTGTAACGATGACTAATATGGCAACTTTGCCCAAAAAATAAGTAATCAAGATCAATGCACCATTTTGTCCTGTAACGATGACTAATATGGCAACTTTGCCCAAAAAATAAGTAATATTTTTTGATAAAGAACCGTTAGACGAAACAATTATTATTATCAGTTTTTATCCCACATCTTTACTGCAAAAGGTTCAGAATTAGCTTGAATTCGGTGATTTTCGGAAAAAAAGTAAGGCGGGCGATTTTTGTGAAATTTGTCCAACTTTAAGCCAATGTATATTGTTAACACGTACGAATTATGACAAACGGCTACAAAATCATATGCACCAACCTATGGCAAATGACTGTGCAAAGATTTAATTTCCGGACTGCAAAAACCTGTTTTTGGGTTTTGGTCAGCATTTTTCGATTTCAGCCCACTGTGCGACGGTCTGGTTATTAACACTTAGAACAGGTATAATTATTAACTCTTTAACCCGGATTTAACTTTTTTCTACGGATATTTTCATATTCATTGTGTACATTGCAAATGGGCGATACGCCAGATTGCACCGACAAAGCTGACTTTATTTTATTAAGTTTGTCATTTACAATTAATAGTAATTTAATGTTTTATATTTATAATAAAGGAATACGTAAATGCCCCTGATTACAAAAATACCATCAGAAAATGCTTTACTTTTAATAAACTCCGTAAAAACAATGAAAATATGAAAAACTTTTTAATATAACAACAAATAACAAGTTCGATCATTGAAATACAATAAAAATTTGTCACAGATATTTTACATCTCTTTCTAAATAAAAGTACTCCTTTCGGAAATGGCTCAAAAATGTTCGTTGCCTAGAGTGTTCCACTCTTCGATTACTCTGTTTGGAAATGATAACTCAGCAGAGTTCGTCCTAGGTGACCAAATTCTAATGTTGTGCGGATGATCGTTTTTACCGTTGCAACTCGGCTTTTCCATTCCTTCTTAACTTAAACGTTGTTTAGTTGCTGAAACGCCGCGTATACAATGCTCTCTCACCCTTTGAGTCAGTTGAGTCACTCAAACTGGCGTGAACCAAACTAGGGCTGGGCGGTTTTCCAATATATTGGTTCCAATATCAATATCTTTAAGTATCGGGATTCCAAAATCAGAATATTTGAACGACCACTACCAATATCAGTATTGGACTTTGGTGGTCGGAAAAACCAATATTTATAATTTGAATATTGTATATTAAAGAACCAGTATTTGCAATTTGAATATTAAATATTGGATTAACAATGTTAAAAGTTCAAGTATTGAATATTGTAACCCAGCGAGGAGGGAGGTCGTCGAGCGCACTAATCTTTGGAAACAGACGGCGCGCATAGTACTCAGTGCAACATTTCCTTTTCCACCATTATTCATAGTAATAACTGGGGAAAAGAAGGTGACATTGCTTTTCTTGTTTTATTGACAGAGTGGTACATTAATGATACTTATAAGATATAGCATAGCATTAACAAACACCGGCTCAAATAACCATTGAAATTCTGAAATCCAGGATTCTAAAAAGAATGTCCCTAAGCATGCTGCATTTAATGTTCAATAGCGTTGCTATTCCTACCTTCAATCAATGAGAGGTAAACAAATTTCAATGATTTCATAGTTAACTCAGGAAGATTCTGCAAGCCATTGTAAGCAAGGTAATTTTACCAGTTAATATTGCTATGTTCAATATTTTACAATATACCATCATTTCATTTATTTATTATGTAATATTACAATATTTACAATATTCCTATTTGACAATATTTTCCAATATTCAATATTCCAATACAGGTTATTGATATTGGTCCGTTTTCAATATTTTAAGATATTAGATATTGATACTGGGATTTCAAATTCCGCCCAGTCCTAAACCAAACCTCGTCGTTCGCTGCGAGATCTCGCTTACTTTTAGGCTTACAATATACCTACAGTCACCGCTACAGAATGTGTAGCACCACGCGTCCCTTTCGGAGGCATGTGAGAAAGGGAGAGAAAGCCAAGGGGTAGAGGGGGGCCGTGGTGTTAGACGGCGAGTCACGAATCTGGGATTAGGAGGAGGCGGACCTTTCAAGGACGTCCTCCAGTGTGTGAGTGTAGGTATATATCGTCGCATTCTTGCTTCGCCGCCCCACACTCGTGCCGAGAGCCGGGAAAGCGATGGCCAAGGTGTGATAGCAGCAGGACGCGGTCCCGCTGGAAGGGAGACGAACTAGCGGTGGAGGCAGGATAGGTTGAAGAAGATACTCTTTCATAGGGCGCTGCTGATTCCGTCGATAGAATGGGAAGAGTGGCATAGGAAGACATCGATCAACTTGTATCCTATTCCTTGTCGTACAAATTGCATTAGTTTTAAATTGTAGCTTTTAATATTAGATTCGGGGTGAAATATGAGTGAGAACTTATATTTTTATGCATTTATTTATTTGATCAATACCAAAAACAGCACGAAAGCCTCTTACCTTGGCAGGCATAACAGATAAATAAATTAACTTTATTAACTACAAAAATCAACTATTGTCACTAAAAAAACAACATAATCATACGAGCCACAGCAAATATATGATGTCACAATATGGGGTTGAAGGAGGTCGTAGAAAATAGAACAAAAGGATTCGTAGCAGTCAGGGAATTAAATATGGTTGGAGGAGGTTGAAAGAAATCATGTAAAGAAATAGGGTCCACCGTCTATTTAACATTTTCTTTACTATCTTCCACTGGGAGTTAACCTTGATCATTCTAATAATAATAATAAATTTTGATATTTATTTTTAATTACCAACTTAATGATTCACAAAAATGCACTACATGCCATGTTATTTTGTAAAATGAGGAAAAATGTTGCCGTGCGCCGTGTTATAAAGAAATTTTGGCGAGACAAAGGGACAACATAGTAGTTATACATATTTTTATAATTTACGACGTTTATTTTTTTAATTTCCGCTCAAATGTGATTAAGTGATAGTTATTGTGTAACAATTAAGGCTCCAAAGTATGCTCAAAGAAGGGAATCCCTCTTCAATGGGATGAAAGTTGACACCCCCACGACGCGACGGTGGACTTTTGATCTCACGAAAATCTCCTAGATTACGTCTCTGGTGTATTTCAACCTCAAAGGAAGCTTCTCTCATAAGAGAGGAGTCTTCCCATCTCGGTTCGGAGAGCCAAACAAAGGAAAGGCGGGAGCCGCAGGCGGAATCTTCTTCTCCCGAGTCATGTTCGGGGGGAACATAAAGATGTATCTCGGCGTGCGTTCTTGGGCCGTTTATTTCGCGGCGTGAGCTCATATTTCTTCGTCCACTTTTCGACCCTTTTCGCACGGCTTTGGCACACTCTCCCGCCATGGGTGGATTCTCTTTTTCACCAGCTGGATTAACGACGACGGTGAAAGATTTTACAGGAGAAAGGAAGACTGAATCAATGTGAGCTTTCCATTCACTCAAGTGCACTGCTCACTTCATGATAGTGGTGGCATTGAAGGAACACAACGGTTTCATGGCAACTGTTTCGCAACCGACACAGTTTCAAAATGAAACAGTTCCGCGAAACACCCTGTTGCGGACAACAGCTAGAGGCACACCAAGCAGCAGGCGATCGATCAGCGCTGTTACAACATGGCTGTTACTTATGTATTCTTTTTAATAGGAAATATTTCACTGAAATAAAGTAACAATTTCATTTGGATTCATGAAAGAGAGGTACTTAGTTATAATTCTATTTGCAACGATGGACGGGCATGTGTTGGCTGAAAAAACCAGCAACTGCCTGCAACAGATTCAAATTCAACAAATTGTAGTTTATAACCGCAACTCAGCCACACGTTCAGTGCAACTGGAGCAGAATATAAGATGAAACAGTCAGATTCAGCTATAAGTTGCCGCTGCACAGCACAGAGCGCAATGTAGCAGCTGCGGCACGATCACGAAGCTAACCTGTAGTGTGCAACAGTTATTTGAAACAGTTGTCTGACCGAAACAGTTGCGGCTGCAGCCGTTTCACTCCAACAACACTTAACTCCACCACTACTTCATGGCACAAAGCCAACTTGCTTTCCATTCGGTTTCAGACCCTGTGCACTAGGCAGCACAATTCTAAACAGAGCATAGTAAGAAGACGTGCGCTGGACAATAAAAGGCCAATGATAATCGTATCCGCGACTGTTATTTTTGTGTTCATTTTTCAGTATAGGAGCCTAATATGGATAATGTTAAGTTTTCATTTACTCTACGGTAAAACGCTTGCGTTTTTTATCGCCCAATTTGCAAATATACTGCCGGGACTACTGCGAGCCTACCCATAGAATGCTAGCTACTGCAGGATGCAGGTTGTCTGCGAACAATGTTCCAGTCATCGTCATTCATGTTCGTTTAAGTACACCGGTGTGTTGCAATCTGCGCTAACTTCAGCAATTTGAATGAAATGCTTCAAAAACAAGTCATAGCAGATTCAAATTGAAAATGAACACTAACTATTCTCAGCATTTGCTTGGAATGTGACGTTCTTATGGGCGTGAAATCTACCGACAAACTCCCTGGAAGTCACCAATTTGGACGAAATTTGCAAAATGCATTTCGTTTTGTGATGTCAATGGTCATGCCTAATTGTTTAGCATAGAATGCATCCGTTGCCAAGTTACGTGAGCAGGAAACAATTTAGTTTTTTCTTCAATTTGCGTTTGATTTTTCTTGATATCTCCGGATATATCAGCCGTTGAGAGCAAAAGTTTTGCAAGTCAAAATGGACAGTTTCAGGAAATGGGGCTCAAAGTAAAATAAAGATACCTTTTAAAACCCTGAGTTTCAGCTATATAGTTTATAAACTCTGAAGCTACACTCACATTATTAATGCAAAAGCTGAAATCAAGCGGAGGAATAATTCAGCTTACACTTCATTTTTGCTCATTTTCAGATATTTTGTAGCTAAACGCTTTACGTACGGATTGAAATTCCCGCTTTGGACGCTGCCGGCCGGATTTAATTTTGAATACTCAGTAGAAACTCTATGGGTTTAAATACCACATCCAACGCACAATATATTGTACGCACGGCCGTAGGACGCCACATCCCATCGTACATTTAAATGTAATAATAATATATAATTTTTATTATTCAAAGATTTACATCCGATATGAACAATTTGAATGTCTGTGCTCTACGTCATTTAAATGTTAAGTAATGTACCCTAGTCCTTTAAAGGTTAAGGGAGAAATTAGTTTACATGCTCGATTTGCGTCGTTGTTACATGACATTATATTCTGTAGGTGGTGAATTTACATTAGCATGCGATCCTGTATCCTTTGAATTCAGCGGGCCGATTTAGATCTAGAAACGCAGTAGAAGGTAACAAATTGCAGCAATTAGCGTTGTTACAATTGCGACGAATCCCACAATTTTTTCAAATATTTCCACATATAGGCGTGGTCAAGGGCATTTTTTATGTATTACTTTTGTTTTTTTTGGCATAGAATGACCCAAATATTTTTCATGGCTTAATTCAGCTACTGAATTCGGATAAAGTGTTTTTTTTTTTCGTTATTATGGTAGATAAGCAACGACTACGATCGTTTTGGCCAATATGAATTGGTGGGAAGGTCAGGAATGGAATAACAAACGGTAATGTAAATATCAGTTTGAGAGGAGGAGGAAAATTGGAGAGAAGCGCAACTTCTGAATTAACATATTCTGAACGAAAGGCGCATATGTGACCTAGTTATAACGTCCCTTCCGATGGACGGAGTATTTCTCTTAAAGAAGATAAACTCTCTTATACTTCTCTTAAACTCTCCACATAGCAGCCATATTCCCCTGAGAAATCCTCGCCTCTGCCGGAATCCGAACTCAGGACCTCAATTATTCCTCAGGACCGATATTCAAGAAAGAACTAAAGATATAAGACCCATTTCAATCTCGTTGAATACATCATGTGCACTGTACCTACCCTTTAAGGAATTTGGGTTACACTTCATTCCGGCAATGGTCGCGGCCAGCCCCAGGAAAACTTGCACTTTCGCCCGATATGATCCTTAAATAATCCTATTTTGATTTTGGAATTTATCAAGCCAACCCGTAATTGCTTGGAAAGACCCAATTCCCAGGTTTCTTTCTGAACTTCAACGCTTGCTCGCGAATTATTGTTTCTTGTACCGGAATCTTCTTGTCTCTGAGACTCATAATCTATTGAAATATAGCGTCTTGTTATTGCGGAAGTTTTCAGTCCTTTCCTATTCGGTTAAAAACGAGATTCTTCGTAGGCTTGACGAATCTTCTCTTTGTCCTTATCGTAGACAGTTTGCTCTCAGGAGTTCCAAACTTCACTGCCACCTGCTACATCCTTCTTCTTTTTCACTCCTTTCTTAACTTCACATACATATTGCTTTAATTTTATCACTAATACTCAAGTAATTTAGCACACGTTTATCCAGGTTTTCATTCTTTTAGGATACCTTAGCAGAAGAGCACTTTTGAGATCTGAAATGCTTGGGTGTATAAGCAGCAACCGGAATTGTAAAAAAAAACTCGTTACAATGACGTTGTTTTGTCAGTTAAGGGTACTTACCGGGTAAGCATCCACAAAATCTGTTCCGGTCGACCGGTACATGCTAAAAAGTGAGGCTATTTGAATAGGGTCTATAGAACCCTACTTGGAATGGGTTATCGCTAATGAGGTAAGAGAAATCAACTCCTGGAGGGTAGCCAAGCACGTCGCTAGACTAATTATAAAAATATTCTTCCTAAAAATGCGTCACTATAACTAATATTTTAAAAATTGGTTATGCTCCAACGGAAATTCATTTAGAGTTAGAGATAATTTTCAACCCTTAGGGAAAGAATTTTTTCGAGTAACAAAAGAATCAGAGTTAACGGGTTCGAGACGCAGAACACATTCTCCATGTAAAATCTGAAGAACTCTAACGAAATTCAAATTTCTTACGAGTTATCGAAAATTCGACTAATAGACGTTCGAGTTATAGAAGTTTGTCAGTATTTGTTTTCCCTATCACTTTATCCTATTTCCACCGTGGAGTCAATTTTGACCGCTTCAATAATACTCCGTCATACATTATGTCCAAATTGGCTGTAAACTGAAAATAAGCATTGGTTACGCATTGAAAACGATAGAAAAACTTTTTTGATCCACGCTTTCGTAACATTAGCTTTATCTTATTCGTAAATTCGCATTTAATAAAGGTATCAGTCAGTGGTCTTCATTGCCCCAAACAATATCAATGTTTATCAAACTCCCACGTACTCAAATTTATTTATTACAAAATTGAGAGCTACAAAATAATAAAATGTACATTTACTGAACAAATATCTTTTCTTCTTTCCAATCGTAGCTTCTTACAACCGAGGCCCGTCGTTGCACAATGCTGGTGTGAATTGAGATACGTTGGATCAAATGTGACCCCTTGGAGTATTAAGAGGGAATTCACAAATTACGGTTCTAGCGTTAATGTCCTGAATTTGACTGGTTCGCACGTTTTTCTGCAATCCGCTCGATAATTATAATGTATCCCATAAAGTAGGGGCAACCCGCATACCACATTTTTTTCTCCAAGTTGGAGTTTCCTCGTGGTCAATTGAAATGGCATTACTGTGTTTCAAGGTGTATAAAATTCTAAAGAAAAGTTAGAATAGTAAAAGCTATTATTTTAATTTTATCAAACGTAACTATTCTGTCATATTTGGAGGGCCTAGTGTTAAAGTGAGTTATGTCCATGTTTTTCATTTCTTACTAACAGTTGTACAGATAGATAGATAAACGTCTTCACTGGGGCAAGATTGAGACTTTAAAAGTCCCTTATTCCATCTAACCCCTCATCAGTACATGAATACAGTCAATATGTCAAACACTGCAATATATAAATCAGAGAAATAATACTAAAAACAATAGAGATAGAATGTTAACGCGACATAATGAAGTATCAGAAATAAGTGTAAAAAGATGTGTATAATGGGTGGGAAAAACAAGAGGATTTTGGCTGGCATCCGTCACGGAAAAAACCCACTGCAGGAAAATATCCACGCATGAAGGGGGTTGTGAAAAACCTGCGAAAACATACTGATAGAAGCTAATATATAGGACGGACTGTAGAGGAAAATATTCGGACTTTGAAAGTGTATGTACAAATTACGAATATTTCTCGCTGCATGGAAGAAGGTCTCAAGGCCTCTTAGTACCATTGATTTACCAGAATATTTTTGCTTTTCACTTTGATGGACTTTGACGAGATTAACGTTGGGCCATTCATTTAATCGAAAGGAATATGGCTCGATCTTAATTCCTCGTTTTTGGGGAAAAAAATAGTAATTGGAAAATGTGTTTTACGGAATTTGTGCGTTTTGTTAAAACAAACTTAATAAAATAAGAAATATTTGGGGTGTATTAGTGCTAACAGCAAAGAAATTCAAAGAACTGCGGAACTGGCCACGCAGAAACTTTAACGGAGTCACCCGCTGATGGACACACAATTGTGTGAAATTAACAGTGAAAAAATCATTCGCCTGGACTGGGATTCGAACCCAGACCCCTCGATTTCGCACGATAGAGAACTCGGCAAAATCGAGGGGTCTTGGATCGAATCCCAGTTCAGGCGAATGATTTTTTCACTGTTAATTTCACACAATTCAAACAGCAAAGGTTTCCAGCGTACCTTTATGGGATTGGCAAACGTCACTAAATGAATTTTTATTTATTTATTTATTTATTTAAGCAAAAATGTCCACATACAGCAACTATTGCCAATTTACAGTGGCCCAATAACAATGTACAGAGAAAACAGTTACAATAAAAACATAACATAATAACAGACACCATAACAAAACAAAATATCGGAAAGAAACTAAATGAAGAAGTATTGTTAGCTATTTTCAGAAAGATGAGAGAGAGAGCCAAGTTTATAAAGATGTTGGAGGATAAAAAAAAGGGATCAACGCTCTCGGGAAGGGAATTAAGAAGGGAGGGGAGGCGGAAAAAAAGTGAGCGTTGAGCGAGCGATAATCTAGGAATTGGTAAATGGAATAGATCGTGGGTGCGCGTAGGCCGGGAGGGTACTCGGAAATTCATAGAAGAGAGGAGATCGGGACAGTGTGTGATGGAGTTAAGGATGTTGTAAACAAATTTCAGGTCACTTTTAAGGAGGAGACAAGGAAGATTGTGAATGTAGAGAGAAGACAGAATGGCGTTAGTGGACATATCTCTTATGTGGGGGAGTCTGTACTTCACTATACTTGTGAAGAAATGGGTTTTTACCGATTTAAGGGCTGCGAGATTTAAAGGAGCAGGCATCGCCCAAATAGGAGAGCAATATGTGATCACGGGAAGAACAATCGTTTTAAAATAGGATTTAAGAGCTTGGGGGTCTTTAATTTCTGTGTAGCGGCGGTAGGAATAGATGACATACCTGCAGAGTTTTTAAAGAGCATGGGGAAGAACGGAAGAGGAAAACTTTTTGCGCTTATTCGTAGGATTTATGAGGATGGAGTGTGGCCGGAAGACTTCGCGAAGACTGTACTTATTCCTATACCGAAAAAGAGTAAGGCAAAAACTTGCGAAGACTATAGGACAATAAGCTTAATATCCCACGCGGCCAAAGTAGTTCTGAGGATTCTAAACAGAAGGCTAGAGAAGAAGGCAAATGAATACATGGGTGACGACCAGTTCGGGTTTAGGAGAGGGACGGGAACGCGAGACGCTATAGCGGTGATGAGGACGCTAGTAGAAAGAAACCTAGAGTATGGGCAGGATGTTTTTGCATGCTTCGTAGATTTCGAGAAGGCGTTTGATCGGGTGGAATGGACGAAATTAATGGGAGTGTTGAAGAAATTAGGAGTCGATTGGAGGGACAGGCGTCTGATTCGGAATTTGTATATGAACCAGACGGCGCAGGTTAGGGTAGCCAATGGAGAATCGGGATGGGCCACGATAGGACGGGGAGTGCGGCAAGGGTGCCCACTATCGCCGTTGCTTTTTAACGTGTATTCAGAGGAAATGGTAAGGGAGGCATGGGGGGAAGAGGAAGTAGGAATAAAGGTAGGAGGGGAGCTGATAAAATCAGTGAGATTTGCAGATGATCAAGCATTAGTTAGTCAGTCGGCCAAGGGGTTACAGTCAATGGTGAATGTATTAGAGGTGCAGTGCGAAAAGTATGGGATGAAGATCAATCACAAGAAAACGAAAGTAATGAGATTTTGTAGAAGTAAGAAGGCGGGGCTGAATATAAGGGTGGGAGGGCAGAAGATAGAGCAGGTCGAGCAGTTTACGTATCTGGGTAGTATTTTGGAGGCGAATGGGTTTAGTGGTAAGGACATCAGATGCAGAATTGCGCTCGCTAAAGAAGCATTTTCGAAGAGAAGGGAATTGATGAGGGGGGGTCTGAGAAGAGACGTAAAGAAGAGGCTGGTGAAAACTTTAATATGGAGCTTGGCGCTATATGGGTCGGAAACGTGGTCATTGCGAAGGGAGGATGTGCGTAGACTTGAGGCGTTTGAGATGTGGGTTTGGAGAAGGATGGAGAAGGTTAGCTGGATGGCGAGAAAGACGAACGAGGAGGTATTGGATATGGTCGGAGAGGAGAGGAAGCTTGTGGCAGAGGTTCGGAGAAGGCAGAAGAGATGGATGGAGGAGGTTTTGAGAGGAGAGGGCATGCTGAAGAGAGTGATAGAGGGGAGAACACTGGGGAAACGTGGGAGAGGAAGGAAGAGGATAGGAATTCTGGACGAAATAAGAGCAGGTAGAAGATATGAAGAATTGAAGAGGGATCTAATAACTTAGGAGGGAAAGCGAGACAATTTCTATTAGGTTGGGATACAAAATGGGGACTGTCCAAGAACCTACCAATCAGCTGGTAGAATACTTGAATGGAAAATGGGTAAAGCTTATATCGCACTTTTTTTGAATGCCGTAAATGCGAAGTTATGATCTAGTGGGTGCTAATTGTGGCAAACATGTTTTCCTCGAGCTATAACTTTCTTCAGCTCAAAGGTCATCGGTGGAGGAGCTGTCATGAATAAGGCCAACTATAGTGTCTAAACATCAATTCTTTGTGACTCTTCTAGTAAATTTATTTTTGATAGAAAGGTGTGGGTTCACATGTTTCCAAAGTAAATTTGTTCCATGAGACAATGTAGTGTTTATTTGCAAATCAATGGCTGTGTTTACTATTGTAAAGCCAACTGTCTGTGTGCATCATTGAATTATCATGCCTCAAAACGGACGATTATTTTACTTGACTTTATTTATACTTCACATTTTTATGACATACACAATTGAATTTTTATAATTTTATAATAATATAATAATAATATAATAATAATAAGATTAATACTAACTAAATTTTTTCATAACGGATTTCTCCGGCTCATAAAGCTGAATACATCTCATCAGAAGTAGGAATCACCTGCAAATACTTATATCAATATTCATTGGTTTTATCAATAGGAAGAAGTGGAGAATAGCTATTCCAGGATGGAGCACATCAGTTACTTAAAATTGCCTACTCAAAATTTGCAAGTATTTTCGCAGAACTTTGACTCAAAGCTTATGTTTTTCTTTAATATCCTAGAGTGAGGCCTAAAGCCGTACTTATAACACTTGAAAACTTAGCTTTATATGTAATTGGGCAACTTTAAAACCAAAATTTAAGTTCTCGAACACTTGAAACTAGCTTTGAATATTTTCTCCTTAAATATGCTACCCACGTTTACTTGTTATTTTCATCTACATCTACGAAGTACCGTGCAAGCTACCACTAGGGTGTGTGGCATGGGGTGATTCCACATCAAGTATGCAGCACTCGTCATAGCACAAATTGGGACCTCGCACGTTCTAGTATCTACATTTAGCACGTCGCATTGATTCTTGTAATTGGGGCCAACGTGGCGGTACGCGTACAATATTACGTACTACGAAGAAATTTTCACGCTTCTAGAGACCTACGTATTACACCTATTAAACCTTAATACTGTACAGAGCTCACGTGGTATTATATTTTGACTGCCAATACCGAAAAAAGGCAATATTTAAACATATAATGCCTGCCATAGTATGTAACTATTTAAATGCTTGGTTTCCACAAAATTTATACATATAATACATTTGTAAAAAATAAAAATGAATATGTATTTTATAAAGGTGAATGATCATTAATTAGACAAGAATCGTAGGTAGAAACCAAGAATATATGAAAATAATTGCACATTTTCTTGACGATCAATTTCAAAGACATTTGTATTTATCATTTTACAGGTGCTTGGAATTACGTAATGCTGATGGAGTCATCACTTCATATCGGTGAGTAATTTTTTTCTTTAATATCCGAAAGCGAGCTATACTAACCAAAATGTATCCCCCTGAAGAGGTCCTTTAATTGGAGCGCTTATTAAGGTCTCTATTATATAGGGCGAATAGCAGAGCAACTCATGACATGCTACTGCTGCGCTGCTATATGCTTGAGTAAAAAGTTACCTGGTGATCAGCATTTCATCGGTTGTTATGCTATATTATCGTGTTATCAAAATTCCTCCCGCAAGTATAACAGAAATATTTTCTCTGCAGAAGTTTGAGACTTGGTCGGTAGTTTAACGTTTACTATACCTATCGAATCATACTGCCGTCGAAGTACGTGCTCACACATCAAAGTGTTCTTTGCGAACGGTTCATAGGACACTACTATGGAAGTAATCTGCCATGCCTAGAGCGCCCTTTCAAAAATCATCTCATTTTGAAGATAATCGATCGTTGCCGTTGAAATCGAATCTTAATTGGTTGTCGGGAGGAAGTCATTCGATTCTCAGCGCAGCGTGGGGGCAACCGCCACTTAGCAAAATGCCCCCTCAGTCCCTCATTATGCCCTCGCTTTACAAAGGCCGCGCCTCCCATTTCGATTATCGATTTTGAATCCTTCCTCTCGTCACTTGTCAGTCATCGTGACCGACGGCAGAAAATAGTCGGTCTCCCTCGAGGGGATACGAGGGCAAAGAAATCCGCCGCTTCGAGACATTAACCGCGCGAAAGCTACATCCATTCATTTTTCCAAATGGAATGGGCTCTTTAAAAACGCCTCCGAGACAACGTTCATATCCGATCTCGAACATACCTTTGGCAAAAGGGGAAAGGATAAAAAATTGACGCGTTAATAAATATATGATTTTCGCAGCACAACTCTATTCGAAAGAAACAGTGTGTCATAGCCTCCGGTCCTTTTCCTTTCCTTGACTGCGGGGGAGATGCGGAGCTGAAATAATATTAAAAAAATAACATTCTTTTAAACTGACCTTTTTATCATTTTTTGTTTCCATCTCGCAGAAATAAGAAACAGATTTCATTTGATGTTCTTCGTATCCCTCCGTTTTGTGATTAAGTCCGTCCCGCTCAAGGCTTTAAATTTTCCATTAAAAAGAAAGAACGTTTCGTTTTTAATGAGGGTTTCATTCCCACGACCCACTCTCTGAAACGATTTGAAATAAATCGGTCGAATGGCTCTCTTTTCCAGTCGCCGGTGGCAAAAAGTGGCAAAGAACTGGGGTTGAGGTTTGGGAATGCCAATTGTTGAGCAGATATTTTTTCTTGCTGTCTCCAAATTGATAAACGTAGAAACAATATTTCCAATCATTGCGTTTGCACAAATGATGTGGTACGCAGTCACGCGCACGGGTGCGAAGTTATACACCAACCTGAACAGTAATTTGGAGATTCGGGTTCGAATCCCGGTCAAGTCAAATGATTTTTTCATGGCGAATTTCACCGTCTTTGGTGTGTTGAAACAATAATTGGAATTCACTTATACCACATGTTTACCCCCAGTTAAAAAAATGTAATAGTGAATACAATTGGACCTTTTAGCGGAGCGATTGTGATTCGATCAATCGACGTGCGTTAGCTTTGATTTGTTTGTTGTATACAATTTTCTCAACAAAATAGTTGAAGTGAAGAAAACATTAATAATGACAGCTAATGGAACGGAAATATAAAAAAACAACAAATAGTTTATTTGCTTTGAAGTCTAACTTATGTTTTGCAATATTAATAATCAACGCTCAAAATAATAATAATCAACGCTCGCTCTTCATTTATTCAGGCATAAGCAAACTGCGGTTCGTTGTTTTCTCGCAACCCATGCATTCGTGTGACAACTGACCTTATCGTTCAACCAACCCTATCGTTTTTTAATACGAGTCGCAGATGTTGTCACAAGTTTAGAGAAAATCATAATTTTAATATAAAAAACTTTAGTTTTAAAATTATCAAGTGGTTTATCATTTTTCTTCTGAGGTGGCCGAGTGTTTGGCATTAAAAAAAAAGTTTTTAACAAATGTATGGCTGACTTTAGTGGTTTGGTGGCCAGAAATGGGCTCTAATGAAGTATTACTGCCGTTGATGATTTTATGTGAATTTGCCTCAGATATAAATACACTGGACAGATAATGCGGTTTCTTGTGCGTGAATTGCTGGTTCAAGAAAACATCTATTAGATCTAAACCGAAAAACATCTATTTTTTTACAGTCAGTCACTTTATTTGTACTCTGAAGGTCCAGGTGGCACAAGTCAAAATCTAGCCGATCTCGGTGTGGAACGGGTTAAGCAACTAACACCTTACATGGTTTCCCATTAATAAAAATCGCTTTGGTGACAATGTAGTCTTTAGAAGATACAAATTACGCATTCAATGCTAATATTTTCCGAGTCCCAACTATAACTATTTCGGAATTTTGTCAGTTCAAAGTTGGGTGTTATGCGAGTCAGTTTTACGGGGAAATTTTCAACGATTTTTCTCTTCTTTGACTTAAATTGTTTGGCGAGTGCAACAATCACCTTGAAAAACTGAGTTGAAATGGATTCAATAGATGAAGATATGTCAAATTGTTATTCATTCTTAGAATCTCTTTCTTTGCATTCTTGGTTATTAATTTGGCGTTAAGTAACAATGCAAAAACCTATTCCTGCAAATTTACCTCATCTACGATTTCAATGGGATATTTAGTTAACTATCGGGCTTGATGGGGCAGAGTGATTTACAGAGCCCTACAGTTCCGTACGTTGAATAATAGATTCCGTAATAACTTTTACCACATTTTTGAAAAATTTTAGTGGTGAAGAGGTTGGACAATTTTTCCGCTAATCGCTTTACAACATCAATTTCCTTACAGGGTCACGTAAAGGACACATTTTCTTGAAAAGGCTGACTCTATTTGATATCATGACTTTTGTCATATTCAAAGAAATTCTCTGATAGAAGTGAACATTTGAAGCGCCACGTTTAGGAAATTGACCCTTACGCCATGCGACTCTTCACATGGAGTATACAATATATTGGCTCACTTCACTTCGGAATTTAAATATATACTCGAAATTTCTCACTGGATAGCCAAGAGGTTTTTAGAAAAAAACAAAACTTAGTTGGAAAAGGTCGTTCATTTTCCAATGAATACAGCTGCGAAAACTAGTGGACGCTGTCCAACAGACTTCGATTCCAGTAGTGACAGATCCAAACCCCGAAAAACTGAGCTACTACGGTCTCAAGTCAGCCCGACGCGACGGTACTTATCTATGCTGCGCAAATGAGTTAACGCTCGGTTGGAAATGTAGACGCTGCCAAAGTAGTGAAGGAAGTAGTCTTCTCAAAACCATCATGAGCAAATAAATATTGAGAGACATATGAGGGACGAGGAAACCTAATGCCAAGGCTGGCATTAGGTTTCCTCGTGCCAGGCAATGCAGCACTATCAATTTTAGTTGAAGGGAAGTTAACGAGGCACCAATACAATGTCGTTAGTGCTCCGACCAAGACATTTACCCTCCGTTTAAAGTGGTCCAAAAAGCCAAGGATCGCTGCTATCCAGATATAGAATACTGCGCAATCTCCGAGAAAAGTTTGGAAATCAAGCTGCAAGCCATATTGGACCATACCATTTACCGCATTTTGGAAGTTCAAAAAGATCTAGTAGAGAAATACGGTCCCGAAGACTTGAAAATATTACAATTAAAATCGATATGGGGATGCGACGGTAGTTCTGGGCAAAGACAATACAAACAAAAATCTGAGAGCGGTTTAATACAAGATTTCAGTATTTTTTGTCGTCTTTTGTACCTCTTAAATGAATTAGTTGTATTAGCGCCTCATCCAACGAAATTGTCGTGTACCAAAATCGTCGGCCTTTTTCTCCTCGGTTTTGTCGGTCCATTTTCGTATCATTCCAGCGTGAGACTTTTGACGCGACTGTCGAAGAAGCAAATCGAGTACAATGTGAAATAAATTGTCTGATGCCAACTTCAGCTGCAATGAATATGATAGTTAACTCCTTGTTTAACACAATTTACAGTTTACGATGGTTGACGGAAAGGTCTGCAATGATGTGTCATGAAATCTCTCCACTCAGAAATGTTACATTTGCGGTGCTTCGGCAAAAGACTTTAATAAGATCGAAGACATGGAACAAAAGGAAGCAGATGTGTCCTTTAGATTCGGTCTTTCTACTCTTCATGCCTGGCTTCGCTTTTTCGAATGTTTGCTGCACATTTCCTATCAGTTAAACATAAAAAAATGGCAAGCACGAAGTATCTCTGTAAAGGAGTGAGGGAAAGTAAGTTGCGAAAACAAGAGCAATTTCGGATTCAAATGGGGTGATTAGTTGACCGTCCAAAACCCGGCTACGGCAGCACAAATGATGGGAATACTGCCCGCATTTTTTTTGAAAACGCAGGTCATTCATATAACATAAGGGGCATAGATGAAGGCCTTTTCACGCGATTTAGGATGATTATTTTGACCCTGTCGAGTGAATATGAAGTTGATGTTGAAAGATTTGATGCCTATGCATTGAGCTTTGCCAAATTATTGGTGAAGAAGTATCCTTGCTGCAACATGCCCAGTGCATAAAATATTGATTCATGGTTCTTCTGTAATTTCGTCGGCAGCATTACTGATTCGAATGCTTTCAGAGGAGGCTCAAGAAGCACGCAACAAAGATATAAAATCTTAACGAGAACACATTTCAAGAAAATGTTCCAGAGAAAGTAATTTAAGAGATATTTTTAACAACCTTATCGTGTCTTCAGATCCTATTGTATCATGCGTTAGGGAGCTTCCGAAACGGCTAAAAAAATCCTTGCCCGCTGAAGTCACTGCTATGCTAAAGGCTTCTGAAACGGATAACTCATCAATATCTGATGACTTAGATGTGGAGACCACAACGAACGATGATGAATGCTCCAATTCCGACTCTCAGGTAATTTCCTGCGATTAAAGTTCTAATTTTAGTATTTAATCTTAGGCTGTTTTTTTCGTGCCCACTACATTATCAGTTCTAGTTTATTCCTGTATCGACGTACTATTATTTGGATTGTTTTGATTTGAAGAGGATGAGTGACTTCAGGAAGGGCAAAATGCATCAACTAATTTGTATAATTAGCGGTTTTTGGAGTTTAGCCACGTTTAAAAAAAGCCCCACTATGCAGATGGTTATCAAGGTGAATCAATTATTCTTTGTACATAAAAACCTCGGAAGCTTACAATTTATCAGTTTCATTAAACTGTACGATTTCATCATTGGCTCATTATACTTTCACCATATCTAAATAAAATCCATTTCATTTTCGTTATTAGCTACTTCTCCATGGATAATTTTTTTTTATATTATACAAATTACTTATTGTTATGTCCACCATATTGGATGTAATATTCTATTTACATATATTTGGGGTATGAATTATAATAAAAGGCCATATCATGCCCCAGAAATGCATTGGTTTTCAAATAACCTAGCCTCTACTTTCTTATTCCTTGGGCCGCCATTTTGCTTTTTTTATTTGTTCTGATTTCAGATTCGTAATCAGCGGCCTAAAAAACCCCTGTGTACCAAATTTGAAATCGGATCAAAT
Source organism: Pyrrhosoma nymphula (assembly GCA_963573305.1). Lineage (NCBI taxonomy): Eukaryota > Metazoa > Arthropoda > Insecta > Odonata > Coenagrionidae > Pyrrhosoma > Pyrrhosoma nymphula. Next base: position 100,667,399 of record OY754334.1, on the reverse strand, counting down.
AAGGAATAAATAAATTTAATTTTCGTTATTAGCCACTTTTCCAGGGATAATTATTTTTTATATTGTACAAATTACTCATTTTTATCCCCACCATATTGGATTCAATATTCTGTTTATATATATTTGGGGTATGAACCATAATAAAAGGTCATATCATGCCCCAGAAATGCACTGTTTTTCAAATAACCTAGCCTCTATTTTCTTATCCATTGAGCCGCCATTTTGAATCCGCCATTTTGCTTTTTTTTTATTTGTTTTGATTTCAGATTCGTAATCAGCGGCCAAAAAAACCCCTGTGCACCAAATTTGAAATTGATCAAATAAGGATTTCATATTATGGCCAGCTTTTCGGAATTTTGCCACACTATGGTGTCGTTTGATTCATTCCACAGCGCCATTTCTGCTTACCAAAAGTGGCCCACTATGCACTCCGATCCCGGGGGCCGGAGCCCCGTCACTGGCTTCGACAAGACAAATAAGCCAGAGTTCTCACTCATTTATAGTTTGTGAATAGATTGAAGCCATTTTGGCCCCGAGGCCTCAAATTATTAGTTAAATCGGATGAGACTCTCCTCCGAGCGCAAACTATCGATCATGATGGACACTGCGGTGGGAACCAGCTACCTACTAGATGGTTCGATTAGTCATTCGCCCCTATGTCCAGCGTCGACGTTCAATTTGTACGTCAGAATCGCTGCGGACCTCCATAAGGGTTTCCCCTGACTTCGTTCTGTCCTGTTATAGTTCACCATCTTACGAGTCCCAAGCAGGATAGCACTATTTTATTTATTGGATGGCACTGGTAGAGAAGGCGCTGAACAAATTCAGCGCGTTAGGATGAAGCTGAGGCATCCATTTTGATTCAGAGTGGATAGTGTTTTCAGAGTGAACGAATGTCTTCGCAAATATTTTTAAAATATTAGATGTGCAAACTTTTACCCAAGGTAAGCCGAATACCATGCCGATTATTATCTTTAAATCTTTGTAAACTGAAAGCAATTGAATTAGCTGTATTTCGATGACATTTTTTGGTTGAAGTGGAACTGCTGAGAATCCGGTAAAAGTTACTAGCCTAAAAGTTTGTGTAGAACTGAATGGGATTGAACAGGTTATTAATGTTTCAAAAATAATAGCAATAGATACAATCGTGTTGAAGAAAGACAAAAATTATCAAATCCCCCGGAATCAAAAAGAACATTACTAAAGGCAATTAAACTAAAGAAAATTGTGCAGCATGTCTTTACTGTGGAGATTTTTATGAAACGCAAATTGAAGGCTGGGTGTCGTTGGTTGTCTGAAGTGGGCCCACAATATGGCTGGCACATGCAGGCAGTATGACGAAGTGGTACTCGCACAAGAAAATTGTAAATCGATTTAGCTTTCAAAATGATTTTTCACTACTTTCTGTATTTACTTTACATCAAAATTTATGTATTCCTTTCTGTCTCTTGCGCGCGGCAGAATGGAAAATGTGACATAACATTTGAAACCTGGAATTATTTATAAACCCTATCCTCCAAATATTCGGGAAGAATAGTAACACAGAACCACAACTGTGCGGAAGAAATTAAGACCAGAAAGCGCAATAAAAGGTAGTCTTTTGTAAGATCAAAGAACTGGTAGCAGCAAGGAATATGAAGACGGAAATCAGGAAAGGATTTGTAAAATGCTTCATATGGAGAGTTGTGTTGCATGGATGCGCGAACGTGAACTTTGAAGGAGAGAAAAGAGAAGTACATACCTACTTGAAAGGTTTTGAAGCATGGGTATGGGCATGGCGAAGATTGGAGAAGATTAGACGGAGGGATAAAATTATGAATGAGGAAGTTCTAAGGAGAACTGAAGAAGAGGGAAGAATTCTGAGAGAAATTAGAACGAGGAAAGCCAATTGATTTGGATATTTTAAAGAAGGTATAGTTTAAAGAAGTTAATAATAGATGGGAAAATAGATAGCAAGAGAGGGAGAGGAAGGAGGAGTTTCGGCATGCTGACGGATATTCAGGAAGGAATTATGAGGAGATGAAGACATAGGCTCCTAACAGACTATTGTCAAGGTATTACAATCGCTTAAACCTGTCTGAGGACAGAATTACCACTAATGATCTTAACCTAGATTAGCCGGTAGACCAGATTTTATAATAATAGCTACACTAGTGAATACAAAATATCAAAATGAATCAGTTTCCCTGCTCTCCTGAGGGATGAGAAGAAATACGGTCTTGCACACCCAACCAGTTCTCAAGAAGAGGTTGGTAGATATATATAAGTACTGCATTCCAAAATGCTTCTCTTTCCCTCTTTATCTGGAGTGACGCGGGAAAAGAATCCGTCAATCTGCCAGAGACTGCAGACTGCGGGGCACAAGACAGGAGGAGGAGCCGGTATGCAACCGTGGGATTGACAAGGTCGTGGAACGAATCATTAGCTTTTCCAGTCGCATCCTCGCTCGTAATTAACGCGTAAATAACTCAACGGCTCGGCTGAAAAAGGGCCGCGCGGAATGGCCGACCGTCTTTGTTGGATGATGATGATGGTGATGGTGATATGGTCGCTGGGGTTGAGAAAGGTTGTGAAGAGAGCCTGCCGCGGAAGACGTTAAGGACTTGTCGGAGTGGACGTATGGTGTGGTGGACAGGGTGAGGCGGGAGGGCCGGCGATTCCATAGGCGAATGTTAATGGTGGGAAATGGGAGCGAGAGAGCGGGGATGGATATATGGAGAGAGGTGCTTCGGCATTCCAGAAGAGACGGGGTGAAGGGGAAGGAGAGATGATGCTCCATGCCCTATCTGCACAGCAGTTTCTTCCCCCCATCACAACGTCTTTAAAACAGGCCTATAAACGGCAACCACAGCGCGAAGGGGATGCTTTTCCCAACCCACCCCACACGTCGATTCTGTCTACCTATCTACCCCTTCTAACCCCTCTCCCACCCCCCCACCCCCACCCCGCCCTCTCCAACCTACCTTAACCAACTTGCAATCAAGGTCGCGGACGACGGGCGAAGGCAGGTGATTGCACCCGCGTGGTCATTTGCGGTCAATGTTGCATTCTTGTCCATCCGTCGCCCTCTTTTTTTTTAAACCACTCCCCTTCCCCCCTTGCTTGCTTGCTGCCTCCCATGCCAGCCGAAGCAGCTCGATACCACTGCTCTCCTTATCCTCTCTCTTTTTTGTCGAATCCATTTCGTCACCACGAGAGGAATGGTTGATGCACAGAGGTCGGGATCGCGAAAAAGGGGGAGAAATCCTATTTTTGTTCAATTGCAATGAAAATTGTTCCCTTTAGGGTTTTCACTCGCTGATATCCATTTTACTGTTTTTTTTTGTAGCGAGAATCAATTATTTTAAGAGATAACGGGGGAGAGAAGACTTCTAAAACACCCCTAAAATAGGAGTTCGTATAAAAAACGCTCGTAACTCTAAAACATGCTTAAAATGCAACCTGTTTCCGCTAACGTGATATAAAAACTTGAGATTATTTAAAAAAATAAAAAAAATGGGTGAAGGGAATGTAGTTAGATGAAATTGTTTGAACATTGTAAGGATCTCAATCTTCAGTGAACTAAGAAAGTTTAATGCTGAAGCTAAGAACAAACTCATTGTTATATAAACATTATCATGGTTGCTCAATGTTCATTTATTTATTTAACTAACAGCACATTACACCACTTGATATTCGCATGAAATTTCGAAGTACGTATCAGATTCTCTTGAATCGCACTCCTCGTAATCGATGAGTAGACGCTCAGAACACTTGTGTATCGGCTCGATACTATTTTAATGTCGAGGGTCTGCATTTTATATTCGGCAGGACACAGATTCGTTCCGTTTTTCTTCCAGAATATCTTACTAAAGTCAGTTCTATATTTAGTTGAAAGTATGGACTCTTATGGAGATTCGTTTCCCGTGTAAATCTCCATATGGCTGGAGGTGCCATGCTGACAGTAGCAGCAGAAAAAATAACTTAGTACTATTGTCGTATGCATACTTCATGTGGAGGAGTTCTCCATTGTGTAAATAGCATTCCCTAAAGTAACTTAATTAAATGTAGCGCGGTGTTGAATACTGTTTCCGTCGTGGCGAAGAGGTGATCACACGGAGCTTCAGTTTAGCAAGTGTACTCCATCAGGCCCACACGATGTGGAACGTTCTATACCCCAATTTACCTGCCTAAGGATTTTTACACGTTCCTTATCTAAGCATTGAAAGTCGAACTCAATTCAGAAATACTCAAATTTTAATACTGAGTACGTATCTCGGATAAATCATTTCATGTATTCAAATTCTTCGTTTCATTTTCTGACCGACGCATGCGCAGAAGCTATTCTGTTTGTTTACATTGGTCATGTGCACATAGGTAATTTAAGCCTTTTGAATTATACGAAACTTTCTTACTTTCATACTGTTCGATCAATGTTAAGGCAACTTCTTTGGTCCAGGAGAACTTTTCACAAGTTTTTACTAAAAACTCGCCACACACACGGTATCAACCGCTTCGTGACGGAAACCATGTTAAGTCATTTTTTGCAGAAACGCTACTGGTATTTCCATGAAGCTTTCTAATCGTCTAAGATTGGTCGTTGGGTGCGAGATTCCGATGAAAAATGAGTATCGTTCTTATTTCTGTTTTCATCTATGAAAATCGAACTCAACGCATTCATCGAATACGTATAAGCCAGTGACTCGAGGATTTCGTTTCGGGTCAGGGGGGGGGTCATATTGAGTATAGTAAGGGGATTTGGGAGAAAAAGTTTGAAAATCTGGTGCAAAATTGTGTGCCTAGATAATTAAAACTGAAATTGAGACTGCACAGTAACAGCCGATTCTTAAAGATTTTTGCAGGCCAATTTCTAAAAGAACAAATTATCCACGGTTTTTGTTTAAAAATTACAAACACATTAATTGTTTTTTTGGAATAAATAAAAATTTAATCAGCATTCTTTGTTTTAAAAATTCAAATATAACTATTTCCTTTAGTTCCCTTTATTTAAATAAATTCAAAACTTGGGGAGAGGGGGAATCCGGACGACATTGATACCCCTGACCCCGTCACTGGTTTAATTCTTTGGGGCCATTCAAGTATTACGTTAACGTTTTGGGGAGGGAGGGTAGTTGGGCTGTTCTTATGTTGTCTTACGTAGGGGGTAGGGGGTTGAGGGGGTCCGAGACAGTCTTACGTAAGATATAAGTCACTTATATATTCACATTTTTATCACTTTTTAAAATTATTTTCGGGGGATAAATCTTACTTTTTTGGATCACCGCCTACGCCTTTTGGTACGCTTGAATGTATGCTATACTAAAGAAAAACGTACAACCATTTCGTTGGGTTCATTAGTTTGGAGATGTCTCATTTTCAAAGATCACATGTTTTGCGAGTTGTGCATACAGCGAATTGCGAAATGTAAAAAACCGTTATCGATATCCGTGATGAGGTCAGTTTTTGCGCATTTTGACGTAGAATCCCCCATAGTTTAATATCTATGTTCATGGTTTCAAAAATGTATGATAACTTAAGTAAGACTGGGAGGGGAGGGTTCATGAAATCTTACGTTGTCTTACATGGGGGAGGGGGTGTTAAATAGTGGATAAAATCGCCTTACGTGATACTTGAATAGCCCCTTTTACGCGAACCTATTTTGAGGGTGGGTGTATAATTTAGTTCATTAAATTACTAGTAAAAGACCACAACCGACATAAATCCGGAGACCCAATTCCTACTTCAGTCTCCATACCATTAGGTTATCCTCCTTCCGTCGGCATTATCTTCTTCTTTCGCGGATTTCAGAGCACGTGGTCTGCGGACCAATGGACCGGCTAAGTAGGGAAGCTAGGAGGGAGGGAGGAGCAAGTAATAGAAGGAGAGATGTCCGCCTTGGGAAGGTCGACCTTCGTCCCAGGAGCCTGAGACGGTGGAAAGGGTACACTTCTCAATAAGGATGATTACGAGCTGTTTCGAGAGTGGGAGTTTTGTGGGAAAGTGGTCCGCCGCGTGGAGCCTTTTGCCTTCGCGGTTTGCCCCATTGGACGGACGTCTCTGGATGTGTGTTGCACCGGCGAGTCGGCATCTCGCATTACCGAGTCCTTTCACGATCCTTTCGTGCCCCGCCAAGCTGAGGTTTTTGCTCGAGAATCCGTCGAGGCAACCAAGGGTGGTTGATTAATAGGTAGGCATCCGTCCTGCCGAGTGGAGGTCGTTACCGATCTTGCCTGGGAATCCATAAAGCGCTCGTAAAAATCAATCTGTTTTGCTGAACTTTTTTACACCCCTTTTTATTCTCTTTCTCTCTCTCCAATGCCACTGCTTCCTCAGCTCCTCATAATTCTAGCCCATCAATGCCATACATATCCCTTGCTACTTCACCAACATATTACCCAGCAATCCGTCGCAAAGGCGTGTGGCGGGGGGTGTCGGAACCCCAGCCATGAAAAAGGGAGGGAATGGGAAAAAAAATAGGAGTCAGAAATGAACGAAAGTGAATTGCATGCCAACGGAGTGGCTTAAGCCCGTTCCACACACGACGCTTGATCCAGTACAAGACCTACTAGTAGTATGCTAGCTGGTACTTGATATTGAGAGCGGAACCCAGTATGATTGAAACCGTGATAGAATGTTTAACACGATCATTGAACTTGTGCTTGCGATGAAGCGGTACTGTCGTCCACTGTCGCGAACTGTTAAAAGAAAATGGAAAATTTCCATAAAAGAAGGCGAAATTTGGCTGCTGCAGTAATAACAGGGATTGTCGAGATATTTTCACCGCACATTGTTTTAACCTCCATGGAGGTGAACAGCATAAATGGGTAGAACGGGTAGAACCGAGGGAACGGATTAGTTATAGGAGCGAAGCATCATGGTATCGCTTTGAAGGGCAGAGTATTGGCCAGCACCTAATGACCACCAAAAATGGCTGCCAAATGAAGAACTCCGAATCTGAAAATACATTTCTCACTACATTTAATCCAGCCTCAAGAGAAGCTTTAAAGATTAGACCTTTTCGAAGTCCTGCAAAGAAATAGCCATTTTGTCGCAACGATCATATGTGAAGAGATAAATTATTTTGTAGCTATGGCAAGACGATTGCTCGCTTCACTAAAGTATTTGTTGTGGTTACAAATGCTGGCCTACCGATACCGTTTGCTCCAGGCGCCAACGTCATTTTGTCAGAATAACGAATCATTTTTATACGTGGCAATTAGTTCTGTTATTAAGGCAAATATTCAGCCAACAAATGGGTTTTTGCTCGAATAACGAAAATATTTTTTTCCGTGCAAAGTGTGCGTAATACCCGTGATAAAGTGAGGCGCTGATTTAAAAAAAATATGACCGCACTGTGACTGTAAAAGCTAACGTAATTTGTTGACGGCTCCAAGGTCCTACTGGGAGCTAGCAGCAAACTAGTACTTCATTAATTACGAAATCAAGGTGCCCAGCCAGTATAATAGCTATCATGCTGGTTCTATATCACACGGCACTGGAAAGCTATTATACTAGTGAGTATCCTCGACTTTGTGCTGGGTCAAGTATCGTGTGAAATTGGCCTTATTGTCCCACTTTTTGCTATCACAAAGAAAGAAGAAAATTTTGTACCCATCTATTGCCGTTGTGTTATCTTTTTCGTGCTGTTTCTACTCAACCAAATGTACATTAGCATATATAGCAATAGCAATGCCATCATTGTAACAGCTAAATAGATTTTACCAACTAAAATAATATTAGTGTTGGGACGTGGCAATGACTATTATGAGTCTTTTGATTTCGTTAATTCAGGATATTACATCGATTTAAATTTTTTTTAAACCCTAATTCAGAACATGACGTCCCATGACTGTAAAAGTTTCACGACACGGGTTTAAATGTATTGCATCATCTTCAGTTGAAGCAATTGATGATGAAGCAGTGATCAGCCGAAGATGATGCAAAACATCTGAGCCCGGATCGTGAAATAAAGTGTATATATCCGTGAAAAATTGCAGTCATTCCAAGTAATTCACTATGGTAATATTTCACACAATAACGCCCGGATCTACGAATTTTATATATTGTGAAAGTTGTTCATGTTGTTGTCTTAATTTCTCAATTGCATTTAAGACTTGGTAGTACTTTCTTACAATGAACTCGTAAAAAAAATCACGAACACCCATGTCCTGGCTTGTGAATAGCCACCCAGGCGGGTCTCGAACCCGTGACCTCAGGGTTACCGAGGACTTAGTCCCGACGCCACTAAGGTTGAAGGAATAAAAAGGGGAAGGTCCATTCGAATCTCTCCCGGTTTATTTGCATAGATTACAATTGAGGGTATGTACCGAGGTTTACCCCTCACTTTACAAAAAAACAAATTCCCCATCTTCTTCTCCAGTCTTCTTATTCTCCCGGTCACCTTCGTTTCCAAGCCGTCTTCTTCTTCTCCAGGCCGTCTTCTTCTCCAGGCCGTCTTCTTCTTCTCCAGGCCGTCTTCTTCTCCATACCATCTTCTTCTTCTCCATGCTGTCTTCTTCTTCTCCAGGACGTCTTCTTCTCCATGCCATCTTCTTCTTCTCCATGCTGTCTTCTTCTTCTCCATGCTGTCTTCTTCTCCAGGCCGTCTTTTTCTTCCTCAAGCTATCATCTTCTCCATACCGTCTTGTTTCCTCTCCAGGCTATCTTCTTCTTCTTCTCCAGGCCATCTTTTTCGCCGGGGCTTCTACTATTTCCTCAGGCCATATTTTCTTTTTAGTACGTGGTGGATCTATAGGTTAGGGTTGCGCCTTATTGAATTCTTATATATTTTTATTCCTATTTTTTATTTATTTTCCTGGGATTCTTCGTTAAGGCTGGTTTATAGGATTATTCATTTGCTAATTCTTCTGTCTTCTGGGTTTTGCTTCTTAACGAAACTTTCTAATTCCTTTAGAAATCCGTTTCTTACACAAAAAAAGGATTATTTCACTGAAGTCTTCTCTCATTCCACCTGATAAGTATGTGTATTCAGTTAACTTCCGTTCTTAGGTAGTCCATGATTAGATGCTCCATGATTTCCGGTAGATTGCAGTCTTCATATAAATCATCTTCCGCATTTCCTATTCTATATAAATAACTATTGCAGTTTCCGTGCCCACTCAAAATGTGGGCTAATTTCCTAGACGTGATGATTTTTAATTTCCCTCTTGCGTCCAGGTTCGGTAAGATTTTAAATATGTGTCTACATTTGTCTGACTGGGTCCAATCTTCTTGCCTTTTTTGGAGGACCTTTTTATTTGATACATAACCATTTGACAAAGCGCATCTGTATTTTTTCTACGGCAAAGTAATATGTTTTATGATGTGAGTTCCATATAACACTGCCGTACTCCAGAACAGGTAGAAATATGGAAGGGAAGGAAAGGAGGTCAAATTTCGTATATTGGAGGAGGCAAACAGATGTAAAACGACCCATGGAGAGGTGGCAAGCATGTTGAAGAGGATCGATGGTGATGAAAATGTCGGTTAAGCGAGGGAGAGGGAGGAGGAGAATAATAGGAATTGGACGGTATGAAGGGAGGTGAAAGACAAACGAGTTAAAAGAAATCCATTTTTAATAAAAAACTTCGTACTTTTCCACACTTAGTTTAAAAACTGAGACCAGTTTCACTTTTATCAGGCTTCTTCTGGCACATTGTGAATCTTTGAACATTCTATTTATACACAGGGAAAGTTTTATAAAATTGGAGGGGGTTGATTTGCGATTGGAAGGAGGGGGCAGGACGGTATATGGCATGGCAGAGTGAGGACTAAACAGGGAGGAATATCATTTTATATTTATACTCATAGCAGGGTTGAGTCCAAGAACTATTGGGAGTTGGGCAAAGATTTGAAGTACACCGACCCAAGCCATACGTACAGAATGTGGAGATGGGGTGGTGGTAACTTGGGAGAGGAAAGGAAGGAAAGTGAATCGGGGGGAGGACAGTTGGAGAAGTAGAAGGTCACCATGATACACTGTTTCTATTTTTTTAATTTTTAAAGGGGTTGCAGGGGAAGAGTGGTTTAAAACCACAGCCAACACCTGTGGCTGAAGGGCAAGAAAAAGAGGCTAAGATCTGCCGAAACAAAGATAGAAAAAGGGGGGGGCGTGAAGTGAGGAGCTGGAAAGAAATTTTTTAATAATTAAATTAAGAAAATAGAGTTCAAATAAATTTTCTAGCTAGCAGCAGAACAGAATATAGTGCCAACTTGGATGTCATCATCATTCAATCCTAAACTTCGTTAACTGCAGCCATCATTTTACCCTGTCTGCTGCTAACTCAATTATGTCCTCGAAACTCTTGTTTCATATACCTTTTCGCTGGCTGGTGTATTTTTCCCTTTGTCTTCCTCGTGAGGCTTTCCCATTTATTTTTCATTCCATATTGCATTCAATAAAATTATCTCCATCTCAAAGTTAGACCTAGCCATCTGGATCTTGTCTTCCTCATAGTGCTTCATATCGTGCTCTCCTCTTTTATTCCTCTCCACACTTTCTTGTTCCTGATCCTTTCCGTCCATTATAATTTGAGCATTCCAAATTATTTATTATCCTTAAGAATTAAAAACTTTCTCTGGTAACTATGCGGTATTCCATTTTAAATGTTTAATCGAATAAAATTTTACAAACCACTTTAAAAATTGGAACTCACGACCCGGGTTTCGGCGCTTAAGCGTCATCATCAGGTGATATGTAGGGGTTTCCTGTCCCTTACATAAAAACAATGCCAGTGAAGGGGAAATGAATAGTGTTGAGGGAGTGAGTAATTGGTGGTTAAGTTTTGTATATAAGGGACTGAAAACCCCTACACACATCACCTGATGATGATGATGCTAATGCGTCGAAACTCGGGTCGTGAGTTCTAATTTTTATGTGGTTTGTAAAAGTTTATTTGATTAAATATTTATTATCCGCCCATTTAATATTCCGCTTCTTGCACCAAATTTCGGAAACCTCTATTCTATTATGATCCCGATTTCTAATGATCCAGGCCTCTGAGTCATGTATCGCAACACTCCATGCGAGTGTTTCCACGTACTGATTCCTCATTGGTAATGATTGAATTGTGTCGGAAGGATATTTCTGGAAAACCTGGAGTGACACTAGACCATTTGACGCGGCGGGACAGATGCCACGAGCATACGTAAGTTGAAGGTTCATGCTGCCTATTTTGGATTCGACTAATAATTATTATGTGTTCCCTGGCGTGGAAAAGAGCAGAGAAGTGCCTGTATTTGCGCTCTTTTGAATATAAATGAGGGTGCCTGACGTCAAGTGGTTTCCATTCTTTTCTCATCCCATCATGGAGTCTTATTATTCTTATGCCTTTGAATTCTTGCATTATTTGCACATCAAATGTTTATATTCAATCTATCAGCCGTTATCGTTTCAGTGAATGTAACATTTTATTATGATAGCATATAACTTTCTTAATAGTCTCCTTCTGTCTTGAAACCATATAGACATATTTGATAATCAGGAGTATACATATTTGATGTACTTTCAATGCCTCATTATCCTTTTTTTAACTGCAATAAGTTAATTTTCGTTGATCTGAGTAACGTTTTTAGCAAGATTCCGTATATTAGCAAGAAGTATTAACTAATGGGGTGGTTTAAAATGCATTATTATTAGTAATTCCCCAGGATTTGGTGTTACATTGCTGTTGAGAATCAGTATCCAATTACTTGTGGGACCATCTAAAATATGGTGGACTTATTGTGGTTTACAGCCCTTGAAGTAGTCCAGGAATTAAATTTTTTCTCTTGCTTAACTTATGCATGGTCCAGGGTTTGCTGCTAAGTGAAAAATATCCGCTTTTTAATATCTTTAACAGCTTCATGCAGCTTCTTACTTTAAAAGAGTCTACAGTGACCTTTAGGCTTTTAGTACGACGAAAATATGCGGAGAAAATACGACTGAAGATGATCAAATTTTCATTAGGTCGAAGGAAATGTTCAAAAATACAGTCCGGAGGTCACACGACCGTAGATGACTTATCAATATCAAAGTCAGGTAATTTATGCCACGATAATTTGATATGACGTAAACGATCCCCTAAGCTTAAGTGGTTGTTTTACGTTCCCACATCTTTATTCTTTTTTTATTGCCATGCTAAATGTTTTAATTTTCATCAGCCATGACTTTTTCACTGCTTCATTTCCAATACATTTATGGGTGCTGTTTTCCCTATCACTCTAGAATCGGCGAAGCTTATGCTTACCTACCCTGGCCCTCTGACCACCTACCGAGAATAAGCAAATTATGTCGAAATGGGAACGAGTACCACTACATTAGCTCACTTAGAATATTTCCTAGCCCAGTTCCTTCCTCGTATTTTGTTCCTCTGCGCCCATTTGCTCCTCTCCCTCGGCATAGCTAAGTTTTTTACCGGGAAACTCCCGGTGGGCTCCTCGGGGCGAAACTACTCTGGCACGGCCGTTGTTCCTTCGGACGATTTGGGATCGGTTGGCGTAATTCCTTCCTTGGAAAACTCCACGCGTTAGATCCAGCAATGGCCCTGCACACTTCCTGCCTTAAGATAATTTGCGCGATAAATCAGTTCAATAGAATTAGATGAATTTGACCTCATTTTAAAGAAAATCTTTCCTATGATATCAAAATATTAATCCCATTCCGAACTACTTTTCGAGCAATTTGCCTAAAAATATAAGCTGTATTACTTGGGATAGATTACGGCTGTGCGCTCCAGAGGGAGAAAATGGAAAAGAGTTAGGAATTTCTAACACCTAGGATTTATCAAAAAATTAACGTATGTACGTAACGTAAATTGTATGTTTTCTCAACTATTTATACAATATAATAAATTACTCAACCCAGTACTTATTACGGAATCGCAATAAAAACCTTCTATTGTGAAGGTTATTTCACCGTACGGTGTGAAAAAATGAGTCAAGTTAGAGACTTATGCGATTATATTTATTTAATTTCTGTAAAATGTTGTCACATTTTACTATATTTTTACACCATTAATATTACAAAATTTACTTCATACTTCTTACAGACGCTTACATTGAAGCATAAAATTCAAATGTTGTCTCCATTATGACTACTAGTAGGGAACTATCTCGCTCAAACTACCTTAAACCCCCCTTTCACGTTGACATTATCTTCAAGTCGCTCGATTAGTTTTGTGAGAGAAATTTTAATAAACCTTACGAACTATTGGTCATGTGTAAACCCTGCTATACACGACTCTTTAGGTTGCACTGAAGACAGCGCCAAAAACTCGGAAATGAATTCGGACCTTAAATTGAACACGATGTCTCGGAGCCTCTGTTTCCACAATGCTAATTTCAGTGCGCAGGCACTGGTGCTGTCAGAACTTTTGCTGGACTTCCCAACATAAATAAGCTTCGACATATAAAGGATTTAAGGTTTTAAGGAAACTTAGGTAGGAATTGGCGCCCAGTAATTGACGAAATTCAAAGAACGCGTAACGGCTCCCACAATAATGGGGCTTCTGTGGCTATATATAACCGCCAGAATCCTCGCTCGACTCATAATGCTGATGACGATGGCTGAGTCAACCATCGAAACGTTGATGCATTTAAATAATCTTACCCGGTGTGAAACCCGAGAAACTTTCACTTAAGCTTCGAAATATTTTTGGCATAAGCACTATATTGTTTAGCAAACCTTCTAAACGAGCTCCAGTATACCATTTGTGCAAGTCTCAAGAGCGCATTTCGATAGTTCGAGATCACAAAATTCCTCCGAATATTATTACGGCATTGTGGAAGTTTATTCGGGATTTCCACCGGGTCAGGTTCTCCATTACGGCCGACGTTTCGATGAACGAGTCGTCCATCGTCATCAGGGCATTGTCATTTTTTCCATCCATCGTCATTGCCCTAATGACGATGGACGACTCGTTCATCGAAACGTCGGCCGTAATGGAGAACCTGATCCGGTGGAAATCCCGAATTACCTTCCACAATACAATACGCCGGGAAGGCCGGCGATTATTACGGCAGATTATTACTCCACCACCGGTATTCTCTCGAAACAATCAAATCGCCTGTGAGGCTGTTATTGGTCGTTGGATGCAAGAATCTGAAAAATAAGTTTAAGTATACATAAAGAGAAATTAAGTATTATTCTTATTTTTGTTCTCAGTACTGACAATCAAAGTCAATTCTTTGATCGAACACGATAACACCCCTTACAAGGTACAATTTAAATCATACTGGATTCAGATCAATTTTCAGCACTGATTTAAGCATCATGTGAGAGAACCTGAACTTGTAAAGTAGGAGGATGCAGTAGCAGAGAATTTAGACTGAGAATTGGGCTAGTGAAAGAGGCGATCAACAATTAGAGGGAGTTAATGACGAACGTCTAGTGTAAGAAAGTAAAGATTGGCAAATAGTTTAATATTGAGTGTAGCGTTGTTCGGTGCTGAAACTGGACTATGAGAAAAGAGGACGAGAATAGGCGGCAGGTGTTTGACATGTGGGCGCGGAGGCGAATGGAGAAAGTGCAGTGGATGGAAAGGAAGACTAACGAGGAAGTACTTGGTATGGTGAGTTAGGAGAGGAAACCTCTGGGGGAGATTAGGAGGAGGCCACGTAGGTGGTTGGAACAGATAGTGAGGGGTTAAGGGGGTGCTGTGAAGGCCGTGATAGGGGATAGGGTGTTGGGCAAGCGAGGAAGGTGAAGGAAGAGAATAGGTGTTGTGGACGGGATGACGAAGGGTAGGACGTGTGATGAGGTGAAGAAATAAGGACCTTCGTCTGTAAAAAATGTAAAGGATTTATCTCTCTTCCATTTAAACCTACCTTAAACCGGTAATTCACCCTAATAGTTACGTGTAACTTCATTGATATAAGACCCTTTCTTACTCATTTGAGCATTTGGTAGCATTTTTTTTCTAGATTAGCGCTGCTAGGTAATATTTTTCTGTCAGAGATCACGTTCTCAAAGCACGCACTACGACGCGTATATGTTTCCGTGGTGCTGAACTTGTTGAAGAGTTGTTGAATGATGTTTTTGTCGTCTTCACTTGCATCTTGTGAAGCATAAAGTGTAATTGCTACTCTGAATAGGAAAAAACTTTTCTATTTTGAGAAAAACCAACTTTGTAATCTGCACAAACTTTATTCCGTTGGTACGACGCGCGTTTCACCAACGGAATAAAGTTTGTGGAAATTACAAATTTGGTTTTTCTCAACATGGATTTTCGCCACAGCGAAGCGAAACGTGCTTCGTACATCCCTGAACAAGAAATAACTGAGAAAACCGCCATTTTTGTTGTAGCATTTTAGATACACATTGTTTCCACCACTTTGGATCGCATTCGATCAATATTTTTTTTTGTCAAATGCCTTTGCCCGGTAAAATACTTTCCTAGGTAGGTACTCAACAATTACTAGTTACAGTTACAATAGTTGCATACGTTTTATGCCAGGCTTGTATTCGTACGCCACACACTCTGCTACAGCGTACATGCTAAAATTGAGTCACGATATCTATAAAATGAACGCAAATCGTGATTTCTATTTATTTAATAACTAAATAGGTATGCTTTTGTTTTTAGCATGAATCCTGCCTCTCAAGTGGTATTGCCTCCTTCACTTTTTTGGAATATATAGTAGAACACTTACAAAAAAAGTCAATACTAAAATGAAACTTTCGGTGGCTATTGTACGAAAAATCAAGCGATCCTTGTCACACAATGTGATATTGAAATTCAGTGCAACAGATAATTTCAGAGAAAATATAACGCAGGACATGATCCCTATGAAATCAAGGTGGCCTTACCTCAGCGACTCTCGGTGCGGGCAGAAATTTCTCAAGCCATGGTTGTTTGGCCAGATCAGGTCCGTTAAATGGCCTTTGTTTTCCATTTAAAAGGGCTTTTATCCAGAGGAACCCCTCGCATGAGCACCCATTTAAACGTTTTCCTGAATATTTTCGCTTGCTTTGTGGATATTGAAAAGGCGTTTAATAGAGTAAACTGGGAAAAGCTAATGCAGACACGCGGGAAAATGGGGATAGATATGCGAGATATGAGTTTTATCCGAAACTTATACATGGCCCAGAGGGCACTGGTAAGGGTGGTTGAGGGTGAATCAGGGTGGGTACAGGTTGAGGGTGAATCAGGGTGGGTAGTTAAAGGTTGCGGGGTGCGGCAAGAGTGCCCGTCGTCGCCTTTGCTTTTTAACATTTATGCTGAGAAAATGGTAAAAGAGGCATGGGCAGAGCTAGATGCTGGAATCCAGGGCCAGCTTCTAAAGTCGGTGAGATTCGCGGACGACCTAGTTAGTCGATCATCGACGGGATTGCAATCTTTAGCATATGCAATAGGATTTCAGTGCGGGAAACACGGAATGAAGACAAATGATAAGAGAACCAAAGTAATGAGATTCTCTGGGACAAAAAAGCGAAGCTATAAAAGTAGGAGGACACAAAATGGGCTAGTATAACAATTTAATTACTTGGGTAGTACGCTAGAAGAAAATGGTTCTAGTAGCAAAAATATTAGGAGGAGAATAGCGTTAGCGAACAATTCGTTCAGTAATATAAGGGAGCTGATTACGGAAAATTTGGGCAAGGATATAAAGAAGAGGTTGGTGAAGTGTAAGTGCAGTGTAATATGGAGTGTAGTGTTGTGTGTGGCAGAAACTTGCACTCTGAGAAAGAAGGACGGGAATAGGTTTCAGGCGTTCGAGATTTTGATGTGGAGGAGGATGAAGAAGGTGCGGTGGATGGAAAGTAAGACAAATGAGGAAGTGCTTAGTTTATTTGTTGAGGAGAGGAAAATTCCGGATGAGATTAGCGGGAGGCAGGGTTGGTGGGTAGAAGACGAAATGACGGGAAGGAAAGCTGAAGGCCAGGATAAAAGGAAGGATGTTGGGCAAGCGGGGAAGGAGAGAAAGAGAATAGGTTTTATGGACGGGATGAAGAAGGCTAGGGAGTTCGTGGAGATGTAGAATGAACTGCTAGGGTAGAAAGGGCCCTGCTTGTGTAAATATCTGGGAAATTTTCTCTGACTTTCAACAAAACCGACCTTTTACCGTTGTATAACTTAAATGAATGAATTCTTGACTTATGCATGCATTATATGTAATTTTAAATTGGATTCGTTCAAATACCAATACCTAGCGCGTTCCTATTAATTGAAAATTCTTAATTTCCATTCACTTCAAAATTTCACAAAATATTTTTTTTCATTTCATCACTTTATTTAATTTGTCGCGGCGTCCTCAGCCGGAGTCCATCACAGAGTTTTCGCCGTCATCATTCTAAAGTAGCCCAGACTAAGAGATATTGGGTGCTTTCCATTCGCTCCTAGTGCGCTACGCACTTCGCAACACTTCAGCGCAGATGCCATCCATTCGTTTCGAGACCAGCGTACTCAGGTGCGCACTTCAAAACACCTCGGAGGCAGAGTTGCTGTGCGCTGAAACAAAAGAAATTCTACAACCGCCTATCTATCTATCCTGGAATTAACCAACTGGTCGATATTAACCAACATAGAAGTTAGCATGCTTCCTGATATAGCCGGCGTTTAACGATTTGAAGTTAGATAGATATATTTTTCTTTATTTCCTTATAAATTGTTCATATTAAATGTAAAAATCGTCAGATGCCGTCAAAATACTAATGCAAATAAATTACAAGCAAAAACAATAATTTATACATAGTATAAACTCAGCGTTACGGTTAGCTATTTACCATGTAACATATATTTATTTACATTTTGTTAGATACTCTATATATTCATCTACCGAATAAAAACAATCATGCATTACCTAGTAATTTACATATATTTTTTTATGGTCTTATCACAAGAAATTGTTTTATATTTTATGGGAGTGCATTAAACCACCGTTTAACTTTTATCTTAGGCTGCTTTTCAAATAATTTTAATCTATGTTGTGGCACTATATTATTTTTCCTGCCTCTGGTTTCGTCTGGTCTCATCATTGTTCCCATCGGAAATTCCGTGTCCGAGGATGAACTCCATTCCGGAAGACTATCTAAGATTCATCGGTACTGGAAACTGGAGTCTCCAGTACGTACTCCAACAGTCTTCGGTCTATTTAAGAAATGAAGGCAGGTTATAGTCTTCACGGCAGACTTTTTAGACTCGAGGCAAGATTGTGCGCATTTGGCGTTCTCTTGTTTGTCGAAAACGTACCGGCGCAAATCATTCCATTCGTCAACATTCGTGTGCGCTGGAGTGCGCTGTTCTGCGCTAAGCAAAAAAACTGAATGGAAGGCACCCAATGGTTTGAAAAGCAGGAGAAGAGACGTTAGCGGGAATTCAAATCGAATTGGAGCTGAAAATTCAAATTCTCTTAAGACCAAATGATGCATCAAGCGACCAAAGTACTGAAGTCAGTTATGCATGTTTTAGAGGTGTGGTTTGGAACATACGGGACGAAGATCAAACATAACAATGGTGAAGTACTGAGATTATCCAGGAGTAGGAGGAAAACATCAGAATTGGAGGACATTGAAAAGAACAGATGAGACAGTGCAAGTATTCAGGTAGTATTGTGGACGAGAATGGGCTTAATAGTTGGGACGTAAGTTGTAGAAATGAATTTGGCAAGGGAGCATTTAAGAAAAGAATGGAAACTATGACGGGGACTCTTGGGCGTAGACGTTAAAGTTTGTTTAAAAGTGAAATATAGCGTTGCAATGCTCGGAATCATGGTAATTTAATAAAGATTTGCGTCGACTGGCAGTTTTTTTAAGATGTGGGTGGCTAGAAGAATGAATAGGCTAAGCTTGAAAACAAGAATTAGAGGATTTGGGAATATGCACAACATTTACTCCTCTTAGTTGAGTAGCCTGCAAAACAACAAATTTTCTAACGAACTCAAATACAATAAAACTTCAATTATCCGAACTCCAACTATCCGGATCGCTTTTAGAGGAAAACATCCTCGAAAATCCGCTTTTTACAGTCACGGCAATAGGCTATTCGAAGAGTGTATAATATCTTTTACACCGTTGATGTCGTTTGACAGTTATTGGTAACAGTACATACCCTTTCTTTAGCGTTCTTAGACCAACCCGAAGCGAAGACGTTTAGAAGTTTTCAAAGAAATAACATTTTTTGTGAGTTCCATTTATCCGGATATTTGATTATCCGGATGGGGTCCGGTCCCAATTGATCCGGATAATTGGAGTTCTACTGTTTATATAATTTATATCCATATACGCGAATAGAAGACATTTTTAATTGCCTTTAAAAACTCCATAAAACTTTAAAAAGTCACGTTTTCCAAAACGGCTTCTAAAATTTGCTGGCCATTAAATGTTTTTTCGAAACTAGCAAAGGCTGTCTTAACAAAATGCGGAATATTGAAAAGTATTATCTTTGTTAATACCTGTCCAAATGTCTACGAGGTGTATTAAAGCACTGAACAATTAATATTACTACCAGACGATGACCGAGTATAACTCTAAGTATAAGAGTGAAGACCTCCAGTATGCTGTGGATAACTTGTGTCAATCTACTGTATCATCCCGAAGAAAGTAATGAAGTCAATTTGAACTTATTCAGAATAAAAAATGACATGCTTGTTTTGACTAAGCTTCCATTTTAAATAAAACAAAGTTGGTAAATTTCCACACAGTATATTATCAACCACAAAATACAACACCGACCAAGGTTTCGGCACGTAATGCCATTCTCAAGGCTAAGCTTCTTCGTATTATTCTTCCCCTTTAAGTGTTTAAGCTTCTTCGTATTCCTCTTCCCCTTTAAGTGTTGGTTAATTTTTTTGTGTAAATGTTATGACAATATTTATTTCCTTTGTCTTAAAAGAGAGCACTTATCTAGGAACATTTAGCGGAACTCCCTTGAAAAGAGCTGGTGAAAAAGATCTGCGAGTCGTCTGGCGTAAGGAAAGCAGGGTCACTTCTCCTATATTAAAGCCTATTTCCTTCTAGCTATAAAACTTGTTCAGCACAAACATTTCTTTGCTTGAACTCTAAGCTCCTTAAAAGTCCACTTTGCCTCTAAGTTATCCCTGAATAAATTCTTTAGCGTTAGCGCAATTAAGAAAGGAGAGCAAACACAAAAACCGCAAAACCTCTCCTCGTAATTGAGAGAATATAAATAAGGGCGTTAAGAAATGAATGTGGTGAGGAAAGTCTGTCGAGACCCGTGCGATTACATATCTCGCTCCCAAAGTATCCGGTGGTTTTGTCCAACCTCCGGCCAAGGAAGCCAGGCTTATCCAGCTTCTGATTAGAGGCAGGAGAATGGATGGGTAGGAATACCACGTCAAATGCCACGTGACCGTACGGGTTGTGGGAAAGATCAACAAACACCAATTCACTTGTGCCCGAATGAACAAAGAGAGAACCCATTTGAGCGTTGAAATTGGAGTAGTTAAGTGTAATGCCATTGCTAATACAAAGGAAAGTTGTGCTTTTTTGAAAGATTTGGCGCCTTGTATCGTCAAAGGCAGTTTTGTATTCACTTTAACGGTGTTTGTAAAGGGAATTGTTTCCCACAAGATAGCAAAGGAAACGCACGGTGATTGGTCAGTCCACATTTGCTTCGTCATATTGTCCACCTGTCCATTACACTAGGTCTTTCAGCCATTCTGTAATCAGTCTAATTCCTTAGCCGTCAAGGATATTTTTAATTTTTTTTAATTTTAAGTACATAATTGATTTTTTTTATGTTACAATGAAATTATTTTCTTAAATCGTTTGCCTAAAATGAGTAGAGAACTTCGTTGTTAAGTACTTAGATAGGGTTTTTAAAAGACATATTGTAGTTTAAAAAACATAAAATACCCCTAGTATAGTCATAATTCTGCTAAATTAATAGAATTGAAGGCTCGGCAGTGATAAGGATAAATTCACAGTTTTACATGCTAACATGCGGTTGTGCGGCCGAGGATTAACGTTGATGAACGACGATAGCCGACGGAAATTCCGGGTGACAGCCGATCTTAAACCGAAATCTTGAACGTGACTCCAATGCACGGTGTTAAGGTTTCAAGTTGATGCAAATCTTGAACTAGACTCAACTGGCAAAGACATGTGACCGGAAACTTGAAGATCTGATAGGTCTTTTAGGTTTTTAGTAGGTCCCAATCCCTGCCGGGTCTAATGACTTCATGACTTTTTCATTCAACGTTCATTTATGCACTTCAAAAATGAATCTTTGCTATTCCAATGCATCGAAAGCACCTCAAATTTCCGGTCACCTACTATGATCTACTACGCCCCTATTGCTGTTGCTTTCTTTTCCACGAGTACAAAATCTGTACTCATCCTCGTGAATTCACTTTCATCCAACCACCACAGTTCCGACGCATGGCCGTCGTGTTCTAGGGCAGAACCTAAGCTTGGAGAGTTTAAAATTTACTCTATACCATGGAAAATGACGGTAAATCGTGGGAAAAATTGCTGGAAGAGAGATAGTGAATTTTTTCCGAGAACACAAAACTAACTTCCTGTAATTCTGTTCATCCTCAACTTTAGTGTTGAAAACGTAAATATAATTTTCATAGTTCATCCAACATCTTCTTTAATACAATGACGATAAACAATCTATCATTTTGCGGCAAAATGTAAAAACGAGGAAAAAAACAATAAAAATAATATTAGTGATAAAAAAATCACCAATGGATGATATGATGATGGATATTTTTGAAAGGACCATGGAGCTTGGCCATGGAGCTTCCATGGCTTAGTCATATTGAGTAAATGGACGAGAGTCGAATGACTAAACGGACGGAAGACAAAGAACAAAGAGGCAGACCAGGAAAGGCATGAGTGAACATGGTGGAAGTGACACTAAAGAGGAGGAGCATTGGATGTTTAAGAATAAGAGAGCGCATATGAAGTAATGGTGGAATTAACTGTTGTCGGAGCGAAACGGCTGCAGCCGTAATTGTTTCGGCCAGACAATGGTTTCAAATAACTGTCGCAAACAACAGGTTAGTTTCGTGATCGTGCCGCAGCTGCTACATTTCGCTCTGTGCTGTGCAGCGGCAACTGTTAGCTGAATCTGACTGTTTCGTCTTCTATTCTGTTCCAGTAGCATTGCACAAGTGGCTGCGTTGCGGTCATAAGCTACAATCTGTCAGATTTGAATCTGTTGCAGGCGGTTTTTGGTTTATTCAGCCAACACATATTCGCCCGTAGTATCAGATAGAACTATAACTGTGAAACACCAATATTTCATGAATCCAAATGAAATTGACACTTTAGTTAAGTGAAAGATTTATTATTACATAGAATACAGAACTACCTGTCATGTTATAACAGCGCCGATCGATCGCGTGTTGTTTGATGTGCCTGTAGTTGTTGTCCGCAACAGGGTGTTTCGCGGATCTGTTTCGTTTTGAAACTGTTTCGGTTGCGAAACGGTTGCGATGAAACTGTCGTATTATTTTAGTGCCACCACTAGTATGAAGCAATTCGTGAGTGTAACTGATACAAAACGTATGCAAGAACAGGAGTGCATGTATGAAATTATTGAAATATATACAGTTATACTGGGTTGGCACCGGTAATAAAGATTTTTTTTACTGTACCAACCCCGAAAGGGAACGGCGTGATGGGAACGTGAGTAGGCATAATATTCAACCTGACATCATCATTTAATAAATTTTTCAAATACTGATTGCTAATTCAATTGGTAAATATCATCAAATCCAGTGACTTTCTAGAAACTACCAGACAGAAGATACCAAAAGGAAAAATAAAACAACTCTCAGCTCTACCTTGCCATTTTCATCCTTAATTGCATCTTAACGATATACGACAGTTGGGTTGCATGCATCCTTAAAAAGTTGTTTTAAGGTGATGCAAGAGTCTGTGCCTGGCCCGGAAAGCTTAAAATTCTTAGCTTATTCCCATGAGGTCATAAAATTGATAATTATTTTGATATTCCCTAAAATATCAGATCAGCAAGCCAGCAGCATCGGTATCGGACGAGATGTATGGACCAGTTCCAGTTATTGATTTATGTTATTGATTTATGTTATTGATTTATGCTATTGATTTATGTTATTGATTAGTCAGTTCCGAGAGCAAATGGGACTTGGGATTTAATGCTTCACTTACATAATTGAGATGGGTGAAAAAAAAACGAATAGATCAATAGGAACGGTTCAGAGAACTGAACCGCTTGGCAAAAGAAGGCTTTTCTCCAACTCCCTATTCCCTTGGTAAAGCGAATGTGCGTTTTCGTACTACCATGCTTGGAAATTACGGTATACCTAAGTTGAATTCCGCGTTTGATGAGAAATATTGCACCATAAGAAACTTTCGTTTGACCATGACAAGTTATCGCATGCGCTGTACTCATTTAGCTAAAAATGGTTCAGTGACTCTATTGTTCATATAAAACGTTTCCTTAGAACTGTTTTTTACTGAAAAGGATCAAAATGGAATTTTTATCGAAATAAGCGGTTTATCACTCATTTAAATACATAGCACCTTGCAAGCCACCTTAAGGGAGTGTGGCAGGAGGTCAAATTTTACCAATACGCACATAACTATATGCTACAAATATAATATAAATTATCAAGTTTAATACATTTGGAAACTACAAAAACGCGCTGAGATACAAGAGTTATGCAGGAAGCATGCGAGACATGCTTTTAAAACTACTTAGCATATCATCACAATATCTTTAGGTAGCAAATCACATAATCAGCTACCAGTCCACCGGCGTAATATAAGTTCTCAATGGCTGCTATTTTGGTCTCAAGGGGTTCGAGGAAAATTGACGTTTTTTACCATTCCTTTCTGCACTCAATAGTTTTCCTCAGTAGTTTTCTTAGGACTTAATCAATGATAGCATATGCCGTGAATGACTAGTGCTTTCTGGGAATCCGTGGATGCCATCTGCCGTGGCTTAGTGATGTTTGCTGGTGTTCTGGGCGTGGCGGAGAGGATAAGAAGGTGGGTCTTTGGCGTGCCCATGAAGGGCGCGGAGTGGGTCTGGAGGACGTTGGGAAAAACGAGTTTCTCCAGGCGAAATTGAAAACGACCACACCACTTGAGCCTCTTCCCTCGTAAAATGGCAATTTGTATTTAAATCATCACTTTTTGAGACAAAAATAAGCTTTGCAGCTCAAAGAATAGGTCACCGAACCGCAGGAGGATAAAGGGTATAAAATAGGATGGAAATGAGTGTTGACGAATCTGTACTTGTCGGTGCACGCAGGACAAGTTTCCATGCCACGTTTCTGGTAAGAGATCGTTCAATTCAACTTGCATACAACTTTTCTTCGAGCATTGTTTTCCACGATAAAACTCGAATGTAATCACTCAAGCTTGACGTGAAATGCGGTGGTAGAATACCTCAATCGTAATTGCAAATTATTTCTTCCCCTATAGTAGGAGCTTCTTCCAATATTTCCAACATTTAACAATTAATAACATTTGAAAAGTTGTAGTTGTATTAAAAATGAATTCTGTTTCTCAAAATGTAGCATCTTATTACTCAATTAAGTGTATTTTAAAGATGCTTGCAGCATAACGAACGCCGGGAAAAAAAGCAGAAATTGCCTAAAATTTAACTTCCTAGAAAAACTAATATTAGATCACTAGAAATCATTACTTTTATGTGTTGGTTTACATTTTAAGGAATGGAGCTACAATGTTGACTGCAAAGTGACATCCCTATCATTATGTGTTGGTTTACATTTTAAGGAATGGAGCTACAATGTTGACTGCAAAGTGACATCCCTATCAAAGCCAAAGTGCATTTTTAGTGCAGCGTCAAAATATGACATTCTCAAGTCTTTTGGCGCGAAGTTAACATTTTAAACATCAATAATTATTGTCACCAGTCTTTCTTCGAGGATATTAACTTTTCTTTGCAGAAATTGAAAAAAACCTAGTACACAACCCTAATGAAGGCAAGGTTTAATTAGTAGTCTCGAGGGTAGTTTTATGGACTCGGTAAGGCACTTGTGACTTTTTCATGGTGTAGCCCCTTTACCTCGGGTATTATCCAATCATAATCACCCTCAGAGTATTGACATTCAAGTATTCAATTCACAAAATATTTCCAAACATTTCATCAAAGAAAAATCCTCCAAAAGCTCTTGTAGAAGAAACTTGCAGAAGTAACTTGCGTGTGTATGAACACCCTTAAAAATAGGAGAGCGTGTATGAGGCAATGTATGAGTGCTACTGAAGCAAAAAGGGCATGCAAGGAAATGAAATTATGGTAGAAATTTCGAAAACAGCCAATTTTACAGACTTAACATCGAGCATCAAGCTCTTTGACTTTTCTTACCTTGAGATAGAATGGCGTGACGGGTATGTGTGTATGTACGGCTCTCAATTTAAGTTGATTTTTATAGAAAGTACAATGAATAAAAATATATTTAAAAATATTTTATAACTTCTGTCATAGCGCGTAAGAAGTCAGAGAAATAAATGAATATTCTTGGTGCTGGAATGGCCACTCCCTAGACCTGGCACACCTGTACCTGGTTGGTTCATTCATAATTGTGGGTCGTTCAAAGCGAATTCCACCGTCTTGAACGACTCTTTCATAAACGGATGGTGGCGGAGAGGCACATGGCTGCTCGAAGGAGGTAGACTTTCCCGCTCTTATCTATCACAGAGCCCATGCCAGTCTCTATCTACCCCAACTTCCTCAGCTGGAAGATACCGCGAGAAACTTCTTGTGAGATAACTCCCCTTGTACGTTTGCGCGATTCATTTGGCACTCGGGGAAAATCGAGGCATATCGGCCGTCGGCCCCGGTGGCGACGGGGTATCGTCCTCGCCTGTCAATCCGAGGGTTCGAGTCCCGCCTGGGTGGATATTTCTTCACCCAGGACATGGGTGTTTGTGTTCGTCTGTTGTCAATGTTACATCACCCGATGTAAGAGGCCATTGCGAGCTGTTTTCGGGGTAGTTTAAATAAATGAAATAAAAAATATCGTAGTGGCATTCTTCTGAGACCAATATTGCCTTCAGAACGAATTCTATAGATAGAATTCCAAAAATTATACAGTCACAATCTCAGTAAGTACTCCTTTTTTCATAAATATATGGATATGAATGTGAAAATTATGAGCTAATCATTGGTATTCTTAAGTGTGTGAGTTTTGAACTTCTTCGTATTTTCGGGTTCTACCACGTTGGTTGCTGTGGTGATGACAACAGTTTCGCTGTGTGTTTGTGTGAGTTTGTTTCGTGTGAGTTTTACTGTACGAAAATAATGATGTATTGTTGTAGGAGTGCCCACAGGTTTTACAGAGGCTCTTGGAAGACATTTATGAAACAACACAAAAATTGGAATTGAGAGTGAATGCGTCAAAGATCCAAGTATCATTTTTGATAGTGAGAGTGGTAAGAATGGTTTTATGATGAGAGTAAATAGTGAAATAATTGAACTAGTGGATTTTGTGAACTTAGGCTGAATGCTTGCGAAAAAATATGGAAGGATAGATGAGGAGAAAAAGAGGCGGGATTTTATTTCTCTCCCGCTTCCAATTACTTTTCAAACTTCTCTCCCTTTTCCATGGCCGGTGTCCTGACTCCTCCCGCCGCACGCTGCTGCGATAGTATGCAGGAACGCAAGTAGATGTAGATATTCACCTTTAAAACAACTAAAAAAAAAACAAAAATTCACTCTGTGGATTGATTTTGCATTTTTGTCAGACATCCTGTCAGATAAAGAACCGTGATCAGTACCAAATTTGATAATATTTATAAATTTTCTAGGACTTCATATAATTAATTATCCATATTATCTTTCCGTTTTTAATGGTCGTACCACATTATGCAATTTGCCTTGGCTTTGTAAGTTACCCGTAATAACGATCATGGAAACGGAACGGCGTGCAGAAAAATACGAATGTATGGTTTTGCGATGAATACGTGGCCTTGGTCAACTCATGCGCAGATTCGATCACACTCCCTTGAAACGCAATATGCATTATATTCATAACCTGCAATCATTATTGCAGATTATGAATGAAGTCTTGGAGCCGGGCTCGTTTTGGTATCTAGTCGGCCTGGTGACACAAGGTTCGCGGGTATGAATTTAACATTGAGCATGGATGCTGTATATTTCTTAGGAAAAATGAGGTATGACTGGTTGCACAAACTTTTAACTATGAACTCAATAGTAATGAAATCCATAATGACAGTGTTGCAGGATATATCGCTTTTGTTATTTCTCTAAATTGTTGTTACTTGGGTCATTTGGTTCAGTCTCTTGCTAAAGTAACTAAAATTCATGAATTACGTCGCTTATTCTCACTGTAAAGAGTTAGTATCAAGGAGATGTTATTGTACCGAAACTGTGAATCAATAGAGGCATTAAATTCATCTTCTTTTTCGTTTTTGTGGTTTAAAAAATATTGTCTACGCTGATGTCATACATCAGCTATTAGAGGGCACAATTAAGGTATGAAACATGGAGATTGTCGATTTTAAATGGTTTCAGCTAATGTATCGCGTTTGGGCTTACTAAGTTTTTTGCTACTAACTCAAAAAATGACCTGGATTGCATTTTACCATTGAGTTCACCTCGCAGAGCCATTCAGGTGATGAACGGATCATCCACGCGTACCGCTCATCACCGGTTGTCAGGTGAGTGTGCGTGGGGATAAAAGGAGAAGTCGATGAAAAAGCGAAATGGGGAATGTGAAGAGGGGGATGAGGACGATCGTAAGTGAATGGGGGTGGGATGAGGAGGGGAAAAGGAGGGTATGGGAACAGTGGGGAAGTATAAGGGGAAGAGAGTGGGAGAGGGAGAGAGGCGAGGGGGGTCACTGAGGTACACGTTACCCGAAGGTGAGGTTGGTAAGCAGGAGGGATTAAAAGTAGGATTGCCAACATTCCCGGAGCTTCCGCGATTGATTGGCTGCTTCTTTTTGGGAGAGGTGTGCCAGTTTGTGTGCAATAATTTGTGAGAGAGATATGCGCTCTTGTTCAATTTATTTGAGACTTTCCAGTATGGGACAGCATCTGAAAAGAATTCGAAATTTAATTATGCCTTTCATTTGTAACACTGCAATTTTTGTACCTACATAGTCATTTATATAACCGAAATCAGCGTGCAAGCACATCAGGGGCGTAAGATATACTGCTCGGAAATTTTCTTGGCGCATGCGCAGCGCCAAGTCAAGGTCATGCTTGCATCGTAGACGTACGAATAATCTAGTGGAACTAAATTTATTTCAGTTGTGTAATTAGTAATGAAGTTGTAAAATATGAATGGATCACCCTGATAACGTTATGTTACCGTCTCCGTTCTGTAATCGCATTAATTAATTAATTTTTAAGATGTATCCGAATCAACTTTTTTTCCTCTCTTTTATTGAAAAGTCAGAAAAGACTTCCGCCTTCCTGAGCTTGTAGTATGTATAGGTATCACCTTCCCCCACATCTATCACTCATTGTGTAGAAAACCTATCACGATATCGATGATACATATACGGTGACCAAATATTGCTATCATTTCTTTGTATTGTTGCCAGGGAGTTAGTTTATTGAAAAATACGTTTTATAATTTGAGACGTCTGTAACGGTAATAATACCTAATACCTCGTAACGAATGAATCAGTTTAGAAAGAGCGCTCGAAGAATATCAAGCTTCGAACAATTGGAGTACTAGGGTTATTGCTTGTGTAATATTAACGAACTCTACTTGGTGAGCCTAACGAAGAAAGTATTCAATCTTTTGTGAAAATGGTTATGCCACGGTATGGTGACACAAATATGTGCCCAACGTCAGCGGACAAAGGAAGAAAACGCTCCGCTTCTTAAACAACCTGCGGATTGCAATTATTAGAATCAACAACAAGGAAACCACAACGAGAATACCGAGCAAAACTCCCCTACCGTAGGCACGGCGCGCGCGTCACTGTGAAACTGCCTCTCTAACACGCTCTACCATCACTCTAGCTTTGGTTTACACTGGCGGACTTTCAGTTTTTGCTTTCGGAGATAGCAAACAGCGAAATTCAATTATGCAGCCTAACAATTGGATTCTCGCGTTGCCTTAGAAATTGAAGATATCACCAATTTTCCAGGTCAGATCAATTCACCAATCTGTATACGAATGTGTGCGAAATTCCACAGAGGACAAATCATTCACCTTGACCGGGATTTGAACTCGGATTCCTCCATATTGCGGCGATTCTTTGGTTATAGTAGGGTTTTATCGAATCGCCAGTTTTTGTCGAATGGTCACCAAAATAAGGATTTAGCACTTATTTTACATTCTAAACAGTACTAGATATGGATGAATACGCTGTGATAACTTTTAAAAAGAGATAAATACGATACTTATCTTGATTAGGGAAGGGTACCTCGTTTGCCTCGACAGCCATAACACACAACAATAGACGATCGAATCAACAAGCGGCGAGGCTAATTGCAAAATTTCCAGCTTTTGCTACCAAAATATAAAGGGCAAAAAATTGTTGTAAAAAGTTGATTTCATAACATGTACAGAACTATCAAACTCTTAAGAATTGTTGGTGGGAGTGAGTTTCACATCAATAAACTACAGCAAATGTTCTTGTGGTGGAATAATCCTGTCAAAGGTTTTAGTCGCCGGTCAAAATACTGGACAAATTACACTTATCTGCGATTTTTTGCTGATCTAAATGGGACACCAAGGCCAGTGCAAGAAAAAAATTGTTGTAAAAAGATGATTTCATATAAGAATTTCACCTTCAATTTTATATTATTTTGCTTTATTTAGAAGGGAAAAACTTCGTTTATTTAATACCTAGTGTTGAACGGAAAGTAAAGTTAATGATGCTTCCGGCTGGTTTATACGAAGTAGTCCAACTAATGTCACCTCGCCGTTTGTTGATTCGATCGTCTATTGTTATGTGTTAAGGCTGTCGAGGCAAACGAGGTACCCTGCCCTAATCAAGATAAGTACCGTATTTATAACTTTTTAAAAGTTGTCGTAACGCATTCATCCATATCTAGTACTGTTTAGAATGTGAAATAAGTGCTAAATCCTTATTTTGGTGACCATCCGACAAAAACTGGCGATTCGATAAAACCCTGCTATCAACGGTTGTTTTAGCCAGTCAAGCTAGCGTCTTTTACCCCTGTGGGTTTTTTTAGGGCTTTTAAGGAACAAGTTGTTCAGAACTGCCGTACATATGAGCAGTGGCCGAATCTCCAAGCCTGCTTGGCGTGAGCATGCTTGAGCGTAACGCGGTGGTGACGTAGAGGAAGCACCCAAGCCCGCTCAGCAAGTCTACTGACTATCTTGCTATGTGCTTTGGTTGAGGCTAGATACTTTGAGCTACCGGCTGCAATATTCAGACAGGCTTCGGTCGCCTTCGGAGAAGAGAATATTCACTCAAGATCACCCGCGCGCTGCTAAATCATGCTTTGTCTCCGCCAAGAAAACATTTCGGCCACGGCTATGGTGTGACAGAAGTCCAAAGCGTGCGCTTAGCGCCACCGTACGCGAGGTTATAGCCAAACGTGGAACACAGCGTGGTGTTCGTTCTTTTGACACTTTGGACAGAGCCTGTAACATCATATGTTCGGCAGTCCTGAAAAACTTGACGCGATGTCTAGGGATCTGGGTTCGAGGTCAAGGTTCAAGATCTCGGTCAAGGCGAATGAATTTGCCTCTGTGGAATTTCGCACTTATGTGCACTTACGGGTGACTCCGTAAAAGAATGCCGTGGCTAATTCAAGTACCCTCAAAGTTCATCCGTATAATACTCTGAGGACTAGCTTATCGGCTTCTGAGGAATATCGCGTTCGCCAATTAGTCTCCAACGAGCGACTCAGTAATCGCAACTCTTCCAAATATTCAAATTATATCCGCTGTAATGCAGTAAAGACAGCTTTATAAGATAAAGTCGTAAGGCTATTGTGACACAAGGGCCTTAGATTGACATTTTCATGGGATAAAGAGCATTTGTTCAAAGAATTTTAGATTATCTGGGAAACGACAAATGGAGTCTCGAGGCAACCTAACGTGGCAACCTAACGATCCAGCTACCGGAATGGGTACCTCCAGCTACATCTCCGTAGACCTGGGATGTCATACCCGACTCAGAGGGAACAGCAGTGCGATTTTGTACGCACCAAATCAGTGAACTAAAATCTGTTATCCCTACCAAAATTGGAACTGTCGGTACTCTAGACGATTAGCCTGTCGGCTTTCGAAACATCAAAACAATTGAATAATATATTTGTATTTACTACCCTTTATGAGAGCATTTTTTTGAGCTTGAAGGGCCAAATAAATGTTACCCAAAAGTCCTAAAAGAATTAATTATCCTGGAGAGGTTTTTTTCGTAATGCTTGATACATTTGATCGGGGTTGAAGGCTATTTTTATCAATACGTGTGTAATAAAGTGTGTAATGCTTCTCTCCTTACTATCTTATGCTTTACACTTGTCGTTGACAGTATTTAGATTATATACTTTAGGTAGAATAATGGAATTATAGGGGAGCTGAAGGTCGTGATAGAGGTGACTACATTTTGTAAGCGAGGAGGGGGAAGAAAGGGAATGGGCTCAATGGATTGGATTATGAGAGGTAGGGCTTCGGCTAAGATGAAGAATGAAATCGTGGTAGGAGTTTAGAGCTGCAAAAGATTAGCATAGGTAGTCCTACTTCCATCTAAAACTACCCTTTCTGGTTGATCACTTCCAATTAAAACTGACCTACCCACCTATCTTTCGTAGCGCAAATGACCTTGGCTATTGGTCGCCTCCCCAATTACTAACCAACTCCGCATGTGGCGAGCAGTGAACGTGGGATAACCTCAGCCGTCGAAGCTCATTTAGGTGGCTGGAGCGGTAACCGTGGGCCATTGAGTGCACATTTTAATAATTTTTTGAGTAAGTTGAAAAAAATTCTTGCACCACGTTTCATTAAAGGTGCATCTGTTTTTGCGTTGGAATCCGCCATAAAGGCGGTAATGGAAATGCTGCAAGAATTATATTTTAATGTTTTCCTTTATTAAGGCATGTTATGGCAAGAGTTTTCGGAGCAGTATTCGAAAGTTTGATGACGTTGTATTGAAATACGTTTTTTAGAATAGTGGATTCGGTGTGACACCTTGAAAGTTGTTCCAATATTTTAATAATAATAAATGTATTATAAAGGGTTTAGATGAAAATCTGTAGGTATGCAATCGAATTATTATTTATTTATTTGGAAAGTCCCCAAAAACGGCAAAAAAGGCAATTACATTGGTCGACAAGCAAACAAATAAATAGAAATTTTAACAAAATATACCCTAAAAAATGTAAAACATAACAGAAAAATAGAAAAATACATAGGAAAGTAAGCTTGGTATTGGGATATATGGACAAGGAGATGGGATGGAGGGAGTCAACTCGGCAATACGTTTTCTGAGTACTGATTTGAATACAGACGGTGTGGAGAAGAGGTCAAAGGAGGGTAATTGCGAGGCTAGGGATTTGAAAGTTTTTGGGATAGGGTAGAATAGGGTGCACTGGGATATTGAAAGTCTGAATTTGGGAATGTCAAGAAGGGAGTTATTGCTTAGGGAACGAGGAGGAACATGAAGAGGAAAGAGAGGAAGAAGGCAGTTGGTACGAAGAGAGCCACTCCAAATTCCATGGAGGAACTTCATGTCGCATAGTACATACATGATGGAGAGAGAGGTTTGGGAATAAAAGGGAAACATTTTTTACGAAATGTATGTCATGTGCTATAAGGCTACGCGTTTGAATAAAATTGAATTCCCAAAAAACCAAATAGGTGAGATGAAATTTGTTTCAGTTTTAGATGCAGATATCACTGATGAGAAAACGTGTGAAAATTTTCATGCAAATCTGTTCACAAACAAAATTCTTTTCATTCAATCAAAGTATTTTATTCCAACATTTGCATGGAACAGGAAACAGAAGAGGGACAACGTGACATAAAAAAATATAACAGAATAAGGAATAACAACGAAAGTGTGGACCCTGGTGTAGGCTTTCACCTCTTCAGGTGAGGAATAACCTTTCACTGGAATAGTGTCACTAGAAATGTGCGAGGAAAATAGCTACAACCACCTTAAACTGTAGCGGCCTACTAGTACCTAACTGTTGAAGGTACCGGGCTCGTCCCGGAAAGGGATCTCCCGGAGTTGGCAACCCTTGAACTGAGAGACGTACGAACACATACACACGTGAGATGCGTGGAGGGAGGATGGGAGGAGAGGTGGTCGGGTGTCTTCGTGAGCATGCGTGGGTTCCTCGTTCTGAATGTCTTGGGCGGCGTCTGCGTTTCCCACGTTCTCTCTCTCTCTCCTGCTCACCCTAAACCCTCCCTCCAATCTCTCTGTACGGTCACCGCCGCAGAATAGCTCCTCCACCTCCTCCACACCGACCGACCGCCCAGATCCACGGACCGAGACCGGGCGGGCGGGCGGCCGCCGAGCCGCTCGCCTGAGGCGTGGCCGGGGACGCCGGCTGTTGTTGTGGGACCGGCCGCCTATCCCTACCGTGCAGAAGACTCCCTTGCCCTTCGAAGCAGTCAGTACCGGGTGTGGGGGGAGCGATGAAGGCGAGGTTAAAAGATTTGCAAAAGATTCGAGGAGCGGATGACGTGAGCCGTATGAGAGCGGATATATGGAGCCAGCGGCGTAACGACGTTGAAGATTTAAGGGAGGAGGGGGGCAAGCTTTTTGTCCCCCCTACAATATTGTTTGGCCCCACTCAAAAAAATATTTTTTTTCAAGCTTAAATTCTCTATAGGTCACTGATTGATTTAGAAAGCACATAAATGATATAATGAATAATATTGTCTCAAGTCTAAAACTATCAATCTCTCGAGACCAAGCTAATGGCTAATTAAACAGAGGAACGAGTTTAATTTTTAAAGCAATCTCTACATATTTTTGAGAAAATCCGTTGTTTTTTCCGATCATCGAAAATCCTAACACCCTGCTAAAAATAAAAATGAAACAAGAATTTTTGGAAAAAGTTTTGCTCTATAAAGGGTTTTAAATATCCTTATTCACCTATTTTAAAGATACCGGGACTAGCCATGGTATACACCTCTACTGAATCACCCGCAAATTTTCTGGCACTTATCCTTCTTCGCTCCGGAGATTTGTTACTGTCAAACCCGCAATTGAGGTTTTCCGATTCGGCTTTCACTAGAACTAAAGCTCCGTCTTTTTGGGGTGTCGTTTTAACCCATGAGAGCAGAAAGTAGTTCACATTTTTGCCGAAAAAGAAAGAATACAAAAGGTTATCCAGCTCATTTTTCATCCTACTTTGCGGCGACCTTAATGTGCCAGTGGATTTCAATGTTTTCTATTTGAAAATTTTCTCTAGGTAGTCGTTTATACGAGACCCGTTGCTTAAATGTGAATAGTCCTCGAAAATTAAATTTTTTGCTTCATAAACCATAAGACGAAAATAATGACATTTTTTAGAATTAAGAATGCGGGGCTGAATATAAGTGTGGAGGGAATGAAATTGAGCAGGTAGAGCAGTTACGTACCTAGGTAGTGCTTTGGAGGATAATGGCAGGGGGAAAATAATGTTAGAGACATTAGAATGAGAACTGCCCTGAAGACGGAAGCATTTTGTAAGAGAGTGGAATTTAAGAGAAAATTCTTAGGGCAATTAAAGGGCGTCTGAGGGGGGGCGTAAAAAAGATTTTGTGAAAACTCTGATACGGAGCAGAGTGCTCATTTAGTCCAAAACTTGGCCATTGGGAAGGGTGGATATTTGCAGACTGGAGGCATTTGAGATGTGGGTTTGGAGAAGGATGGAGAGGGTGACCTGAGTGGCGAAGGAGACGAACGAGGATTCTGGATGTTGAAGGAGATGAAATAAAATGGGTGTCTGAGATTCAGAGAAAACTCAGAAAATATGATTGCAGGAGTTGTTCAGAGATAAGGGAATGTTGTAATGGTGTTAGAATAGAGAACTCTTGATGATTGGAATTGGCTTGGAATTTTCTACGACTTAAAGACATATAGGCAGATGGTATGAGGCATTTAAAAGAGACCCGATGGGGAACTATCAATAAGAGGTAAATTGCGAAGATTTCCCAGAAATGTGGCTCTTATAATAAGGACTGTCCCAAAACCTACCAATCAGCTAGTAGAGTACTCGAATGAATAAAAAAAAAATATCCATATTTGTATTTTATTTTAACATTTTTATCAATTTTAAGAAGCATAAAGAAAATACAATAAGATTTATAACGCAAAAGTTTTGCTTTTTTTGGACCGAAATTCTCAATGATTTACGAAATGTACAAGCACATATTTGATGAAATATCTCTTTTCTACGCGATACTCTGAAAACTCCTTCACACCTGATTTTTTTGCGATTTTATTATAATTATTTAGGTGAGTCATTCTTTATTTATTATTATTGAAGAAACATAAGAACTACATAATTATGTCACATTTCTGACTTGCTCTGTGCGTCAGAATTTCCACATTGTTAGTCTCTCTGAAGGGCACAACTGTACCATATCCCTCAGAAAACGGCTTTCATTGTTTTCTAGATATTCCAGAAAATGGTTTGATTAGTGGATGTAGTTTGATTGAGTATCAATGGGTATCAACAGTTTCATATTTCAATGCATGTTGAGATTTTTAGAAGTCAAAAAGGGTACTTATTCGGAATGTGCAACCCTTACCTTTTTGACGCGATTTAGCATAATATTTATTTTCCAATGAGATTTTGAACACTTTTGAATAACACGAATTGTAAATATAAATTTCAAATTTAAAATGCAAATTCAATGAACACTATAATAATATATAATTTTAAAATACAGAAATCGCCATTCTTTCTTGAAAAACTATACTGGATAAAACTCAGTAATATTTTTCAAACTCACTTCAATCCTCAATTCTGTGACGATGGCACCATAGAAAGTGCGCAAATATGAATCGTACAAAGCTCAACTCGTACCGTCCTTTCTTTAATTCCTCTGTTTTGGACAATTCCATGGATTATTTTGCTCTGAGTATGGGCGCCAGTTGCAGAGTCAACAAAACTTTCACCTCGATTTACTGTGGTTCATGCTATCCAGTTCTGAAATACTGTTGTAAGCCTTCAAATATCTGACATTATCGTGGTACCAGGTTCGATGCAAGCTTTTATTGTCTCGATCAGCGTATCTTTCTTCCTGTCAGATACCGCGTAGGTAAAAAAAATCCTTGGTCTCTCGACAAATTCCGCGGAAAACTCATTGCTGAGGCAGCACTCGTCCACGGTTGTATTTTTCCTCTGAAAATAAAGATGCGTCTATTTTGACAGTCATTCCTAGCCCAACGGTCTTCTTTGGATTATTCAAAAAGTCTGAAGAAAACACTTCTCTTAAAAAAATTTCCAGTTTGCTATGGCTTTGGATTCTAAATTTAATTACTGACAGAATTTAACCGTAGTGTATTCTTGTGACCAACAGTAGTTAATGAAAAATATAGTCTCTTCAAATGAAAGTTCAGTGTTTTCAATCCACGTTCCTTTTCGAAGGAATTGCCACTCCATTGACTTCGTTCGATACAAAATTTCCATGGTATCGGGCTAAAAAAAACACCACGCTAATTATGTAAAATCAGTCAAATTAGTGGGCTGCATATTCCGAATAAATATCCCAAAAAGTTTTTACGAAGCCCCATAATTGTCATTCCCTTTCTTACGAAATGTTGACTACTCTTTTTGTGTAACGAGAAAATGTCTGATGTTGTCAGAAAGGTTGTGCATTGATAGTTTTACCTCACCAGGAACGACATCATGGAGACAGTGTAGTTTCCCACAGTGGAAACTTCCCCTTTTCGTGGAAACTTCCCTGTGGTGCGATATATGGGTTATTCTTGACGCATGGCTCCAGTGTTATCTTAGTAAACAGCGTGTTTCCTCGAATTTTTTAGTGCAATCACCATGTTGTTGGCTCTTTGTAGGATGTTTGTACTTCAGAAATGTGTACGTAGGTACTTCAAAATAGCCCGTTTTCTTAAAACTGCCCAACTAAATGTTTGAATTTCACGTCACAAGGATGTATTTTCACCAGACTATAAACTACATAACATGCTACAAAAATTTCAGGAGGAACTTATGCTAATGGATTGAGCATGTACATGTGGATATATGTATAAGTATTTTTCAAAAATATATTCATGTGGAAATCATGTTAGCATTGGTTAGCATAAGTTCTCATTGCAGCCAGTACAATCTCTAAATGGCTCGCGTTTATCCTGACACTTAAAAAATGTTGTTTCGATGGCCTAGTTCTCTGCTTTTTGCTCACAATCCTATTGACCGAACTATTATGGGGTGAGCAAAATGTTTTCGACGTCTTTAGGACGTATATTAGACTCTTCGCCACCCTTTCTGCCGATAACTATGCTCGAATCTCACGCCATTTTTGCAATATGGCTTGCATTTTGAACATAATGAAGGTACTGCCTGTGCAGAATTTAAAAAAATAAAACTTCAATAAATGGGTTTCAGTGTAGATACATTATCATCAGGTGTTAGATACAATAAAAACGTTGATACAATGTGGAAGCAACACTTTATGATGACGTATATGTGCTGAAATCATGGTCATGATGAAAATTTGATTTTTTTGTGGAAAATTGCACTCGGTTAATCCCTTCATCAGGGTAAAAGTTTCGATAGTTGCGATAGTTGCCAATGCTCTTATATTATTGATGTTAATTCAATTCCTCCGCTTGGGCTGCGATGTTTCTCATTCCTTATCTCTGATCGATATCTGCGTGAAAACTATCGAGGAAAAAATGTGGTCCATCCTAAGATGGACAATTGTGGACTGGAGGACAATTGCGTAAGAGAAATTGCGCGAATCCTCATGTCACAAATCAATGGCAATTACATTATCTTTGGCCCTGTTAAATAATTTCTAGTTAAATATTTTCTCTGCGTTGAAACCAAAACTCAAATTGATAACTCTCACGTAAACTAGCCGACAATTCGATGCATTATCCAAAACCCCTACTCATTTATGTTAACATCTAGTTAACGAAAGTTCTCATCATCTTCTGGTTAACGTAAGCCAGGGATTATAAAACCGACCCTAAGTGACAAAATACATAACCAGCAATCGGCTTCGTTAGATATAAGCTCTACTCACGCGTAGATAACAATAAAACCTTTAGGTCAGATCAGTAAGGGAGTGAAAGGACACCATAGGTGGTTATGCGTTGTATGTTTTTCCATAGAGATTACGACCGGAAATTCTTGCCAAGGAAAATATTTTTAGCCAGTTCTCTTTTTATGCTCCATCATTTTTGTATTGCTCAGATAGCAGAGGTCATTTCACTTCTTCAGAGGAGAAGGCTTTAATATCGGCCGCTGTCTCTCCACAATCCCGCCCTTCAAGGTCGGATCTCAGCAAATCGTGATCTCGGCCCACGTTTTTGCAGTTCACCGAGAAACACGCCCCCCCACAGCGCCCTCGGTCCGCCGGGATTCTTTGATTAGTGTGCTTGGACGTTCCGAAGTAACTGTGAGCTTTAAATACAAGACGTCGGAGATAGCGCGCATGATAACACATCGGCTCACTTCAGCGCTCACGAACGACGAATGGTATTCGGGCTGGTGCGGTGATTAGAGTACTGGCCTCACACCTTGAGGGGCCGGTTTCGATTCCCGGAAGTTGGCAGAGAATTTCCGCCGGAAATCCCCATTCCGATTTGAGTGATTCGTGGGTGGCATTACGAGTACAGCACTCTATTACTCGTATGGGACGTTAAACTATGTGCCACTATTTGTAATTTTTTTTGTATAGTACCGAAATACTTTTTTGGCAATTAAATGCTATTTTAACACGTAGCCTAATGGCATATGAGATATATTTCGTAATAATGCTGATTGCATACAAACAATTTACATATTTTCTCCTAAACAAAATAATATATTTCTTATTATTATAATCATAGCCAACAAATATCAAGGTATCACGCGGCGTGATTCACGCTGAGTCCAATATTCTAAAAAATATTTTCAATATAATTTAGTCTTAATTTCGAATTCCGCGCCTAAATCCCAAGTCATAACGTGCTTTTCATAAGGCAAAAAAAGTTAAATAATATTTTTGTATCATTTCCATTATTGCATATCTGGCGAGTTCCACCACATACGCAGATGTTCTTTAATGATATGAGATCCAAGAGTTGTTCTTGACTGACTTGACAAATTATTAAAATCTGCTCTAAATGACTCACGATTACAGCTCCAGCCACCTTCAGTTAAGAGCAGGCTAATGCCTACGCCAAGTTTCTCCCCATCCGTTCCCAATTTGCCGCCTAATCCTTAGCTAGTACAAACCAAATTACCTATCCCCAGAGGAACAAATGACCCCAGTTGTTGTTCTCCTTCCCAAGAAAACAGCCAACGAAAATGAACGAACGACGTGGAAAATATTAAGTAAATATTTAACGAATTCGCTTAAACAATGGGCTTGAAAAGACATACTTTTTTAAATCCAAATTAATTATGGAAGCTGCTGTTTTTGTTACTTAATGTACCATGAGTAAGTACGTAATTTAGTGGTAGGCGGTTGTCGCCAGGCATTTTCCTACTTGCAATGAAAATTTGCATAAATAATTAAATAAGGATCAGGAGTTCAATTCTTGAAATGTATTTACTTAATTATTATATCACACAACCATAAACGGCGCAATGGCTAATTACATTGGTCGATGTAATAAAATAAATAAACAAATAACAACAATGAAGAATAACACGAAGAATGAAATAAAAATTTGCACAAAAACAAATTTAACTTAAATTTGAGGTTCCATTACCCAAGCGCCATTTAATGAATGGTTTGAATATGTTGAGTGAAGAGAAGAGGTCAAGGGAAGGATACGCTAAGGATAATAATATATGAGTAATAAATGATAAATAATAATAAATGTCGCGATAATTATCCCATGTCGAAACAACAGATTGTCACGCGGTTTCGTGATGTATCACATGCTACAGCATCACTTGGCATTTTGAAGTGGAGCATGGATTGGAGCATTTCTCATAGATTGGGGGTAATCTCGTGAAACTCGCGCCACGTGACACCCGACCCCCGCACTCATTCAACTGTTGAGTCCTTGCGTGGTTACGTACGAGGCCTGTCTAAAAATGTATCCGAATTTGAATTTTCGGGTTAAATTTCTCGTATTTACAAGCACTTCGCATTTATTCACAATACAATCACTAGAAGGATATAGTGTAATTTCGTATGAATATTTTATGTTTGAGTATATCCCATGCTTTTATCAATAATATATGAATTTGATTTTCATATTCAAAATTTCAGTGCACTTATTTTAATTATGTATGTTTATTTATATGCATTTGTACTCCCCACTGTCAGTCATATCCATACTCAGTGTTCCACATCTGTCAGCCGTCCTGCGACGGTCTCACCATTATCATGCTATAATTATTACATGCAGACAAGATGAGACAACTTAAATGTTCTGCATCGTTGAAACCATACAATAGCATTGTTATTTCCCCATATGATAATTATATCACGGCGTTCGGGCATTGACTTACAGAAAATAAACTAGCAGGTAGTGACCACGATACTACCATTGGTGTTTATTGTATGGAATGTCACCTTATGGATGGGGGTTCAGAGTTCGAAGTTTTATGGAACATTCCTTAAATGACATTCCGGTCTTCTTATATGCAGAATACGATGCTTATTAATCATATAACCTTTTTTTCTGTAGGCATTGACTTTGACACAGCGTGTTACTCGAAGTATATATATTGGAATCCCTCCCTATAGTTATAACACGTTCATTGAGGAAAGACGACGTTTGTAGACTGTGAGGTTTTGAAATGTGGCTTCGAGAAAATATTAAAATACAAGCTGGTAAAGGATGAAAATAGACGAAGCACTAGACATGGTAGGTGATGGGGACATACGGTAGAGGAATCATTGGGTAATGCAGAAAATTTGACCAAGTGCGTAATGAGGTGTGATGCATTCCAGAGACTGGAATTGGAGGAAGAAAGTGAGGTTAGAGGGGATACGTAGGACATTATCAGACATTTTAGAAGCCATAGAGGAATAATATACACAACGAAGAGCTGAAGAGGACAAGAGAGTAGCTCAGGGGTTCCGCCGTAGTTTCTTTTACTTTAGGATGAGAATGACGGATGTCTTGTCAACATGCAGTATGTTACTGATGACGATGACTCTTTGAGATAACGTAATAATATATTTTCCATGTTTTAACAGCAGCTTGTCCATCTAAGAGCCATTATATCGACAGGTAAAGAATCGCAGATAAACACATTTCCACCTTTAAAATATCTGCTCTCTTGGCTACAAACTGTGAATGTAAGATTTGACAAAAAATGACCTTTTGGCTAAACAATATTAGTTCCATAACAAAATCATACGTTGCTAGTTATTTTTATCCTTAATTATATCCCATTCACAGTTACACGCAATAGAAAGTTGAGGTCAAGACTTTCAGTCAGTGGAAATCCATCCTGGATAGAAGAACTTATTATTAGGAACGATCGCTTCATAAAAGTACTTTAATGTCTATAAACTTACTCTCGTCACTTCAATTTTATTTTAAAACTAAATTAGCATTTTAATAGTATGAGATATATGAGCGCTGCGGCATGCAATGTGAGAACTCAGATAATGCAATGAACGCATAACGTTTGAGCACCAAAAGACAGCAAAACAAGCACAACCCAGAAACTAAAATTAATCCCGATCAGCATTTCTGTGGTCGTTTACGGAAATAAAATAATTCCTCGCCAGAGACCAACCCCAGAACTCTTTCACTCTACCCAACAGCGATATCGGCACCCTGTGATGCCCCCTTTCCCCTCCTCAAGGGACCAGGGAAGGATCCCATTGTTGGGTGGGGTGAATCAATCCTTCAGTCGATCAGTGGCGAAGAACTAATTTCCCTGTACAAAACCGCAGATAGATTGATCAGGAATGGTTTTATTTTAATACTTGTGCCTGTTTTACTGATGTGCGGTGCATAAAAGGCTATTTGAGTATCATATCTCTGTGTTCTTCGTATTTTTATGGAGGAGTCAATTTAAGAATAATGATTATAGCTACAAAGTTCGATTTATCATCATGACGACCTTCAACCGAGCTGAGGTTTCATCATTTGGAGCTGGTTAAAAAAAGATATCTTTGAGAGATTTATTAAAAGAAGAATGTGTCGATGGGACTATTCTCCGAATGCCTGCCTTCAATATTAAATAAGTGACACTTATTGGACATTATTTATTCATTAAAAGTTTTTCTGCGTAATTTTAGAAATGAAAGTTCCTGGTTTCCACGGTATTTACAACGTATAACTGCAGTGTGTTTTAATTTTAAGTTTTAATTAAAAAATTAATCCAAATTGTTAATATAATCAAAAGAAAATAGACTCTAATGCATGCATTTCGTTCATCAAGGTGACCATCCACTGGGAGGAGATTTTAGTCTCGTAAACTCGTGTGTGTTGCCCGAGGCTAAAAGTCCAAATGTATTTTCCTTTGTTTATATTTACAATTTGGATTATTTTTTAAATCTAATTTTCTTGTCAATTGCTCTCTTCTTTAATTAATTTTAAGTGTCAATCCCACGGCTGCAACAAAGAGTACTGCATGTCTCGGATGTCATCTATAGTATAGTTCAAGCGGACGAATAAATGCCCTCCAAAATTCCTCAGCAAGAGGTCAGCGTGCCCCTTTTTGGAATCTGAAAATAGAATTATAAAACTGTCTCCCAGCCGGATGTGCTATTGGCGCCATCTTCCCTCTGCTCACAAATGTGTAAGCATGCACCTGCTAAGTGAGTTATTCGATCGTCAAGTCGCCGAGATTCTTATCCAACCTGTGGGAGTGGATACATTCCATTTGTCTTATTCTGTAACGTGTTCCTACAGTAGGCGCCGACCGAATACACTGTGTCCACTGAGGAAGTTGGATGCTCGAACATTTTCACTTGATGTCCTTGACCTTTACATTAGACCCGTAACCCACAGTGGTACTTGTGCCTATTCACAACGCTGTGCTGTGGACAAAAACACATAACTATAATCTAATTCTGGCGATGGGACGAAAGAAGACGAATATTTCCGAAATTTTTGCTTGTGGAAAACGATTCGGACATTTGCCAAAATAACTGCCAAACTCTCTTAAACTCTCCGTTTTGCTATGAGAAATCTGAAGCGTGTTTCTCCAAGAGTCAAGTAATTATTTTATTTAACTTATAGCGTACTACGCTAGAATATTGCTGTGCAATATAGGGCACAAATTGATTATAATTAATAAATATAATTGAGCATTGGCCAGTAGAAAGCAGCTCGATACTCTGATAATAAGCATTGTGTAATTTAAGGCGTAAAATTGATGTTGAAAAACCTTGGGTATCTCAGTAGGTTTTCGTGAAGGCTTCCGCGGAGTTTTTTTGATGAAGAGAATGGTTTTTCGGGTTTCCATCCGCGTTTATCCATTTTTGATGGATGGATACGGTGGACTAGCTCAAGCGCTATATGTTGCGGGCCAAGAGCCCAATATATAAAACGGCAAAAAAACTCTGCAAACTCACTTTTGACCTGAAGATGCCGACTGGAACGCCGGCGAAACTATTGCCAGTACTTGGAGAAACAAAGGTGGGATGAACCCGAAAACCTTGAAGTCATATCATCACCGCGGAAGCCTTCATAGCGATATGGCGATCACCTGGTAAATGATGCTATTGATATCAGTTTAGAGGAGAAAAGCCTGAATAGGGACACGGGACATACGGTCA
Organism: Pyrrhosoma nymphula; assembly: GCA_963573305.1. Lineage (NCBI taxonomy): Eukaryota > Metazoa > Arthropoda > Insecta > Odonata > Coenagrionidae > Pyrrhosoma > Pyrrhosoma nymphula. Next base: position 100,623,690 of record OY754334.1, on the reverse strand, counting down.
GCAAAATTTTGAGACCGGTAATGGAAACGATAATCAGGGCGCGAAAACAAATAACAAATCCCTTCCGTTTAAGTGCCACCGGAATTGATAAACTAAAGAATGAAAACTTGACGTAAACAAAACTCGGAACTCAATTTTACCCTGAGGAAGATGAGCGCGTATATCGTCGAAACGTCGGCTGTTGACAGCCTTACCCGATGCATCACCCGAAAAGTCTTCAGGTAGCTTGAGTGAAAAATCACTTCACTTAGAATTTGATGAATTTGGCCTCTATTTAAAGAAAAAAGTCTCATCTTTCCAATGATATCTCAATATTTACCCCTTCCCGAGCTGCTTTTTGAGCAACTTGCCTAAAAATATAAGCTGTTTTACACACATTTTACACAGTTTACAGGCTGTGCACTCCAGAGGGAGAATATTGAAATAAATAGGAATGTATACCATCTAGATTTCGTCAAAAACTGTGTATAGTTTGTATGTTTAATTAACTACCTATTTATAAAAATTTATATTACTCACCGCAGTAATTTTTACGGAATCGCAAAAAACCTCTTGTTTTGAAGGCTTTTTAGCCGTACGGCGTGAAAAAATTAGTCAAGTTAGAGACTTGTGCACTTATATTTATTTCATAACTGAGAATTTTTGAAATATATCAGACAATATTTTGGAAACCAGTAAGATTACGATATTTACTTCATATTTCTTACAGACGCTGAATTAAAAAAAATAAGTTTAAACATGGTCTCCGTTATGACTAGGGAACTATCTCTCTCAAACTACCTTAATCCATATCAATCACCGGGAAAGCCAACGGTCTTTCTTCTCCCGTAGCCCATGTACCAAAATCATCCAGTGCGTAGCGTCAGGAACGTTTACGAGGGCTATACCCGTCTAAAGGTCGCGAGCGGGGGGATGAGTGAGTGTGGGTGTTATGGGCTGCGCGTTAAGACTGTCTGAGCCCGGGAAGGTGGCGGCTCCGTCGCGAGCAGGGCGTGCGGGGGCGGCCGGCGGAAGTGGGAGGGGGCGTGGCATGCATGGAGTTGGGGTGGAGTGGGAAGGAGGAGAATTGAATGAATGAATGAGTGAATGAAGTGACACGTAAGAGGTTGGAGGTTGGGGTGGCTGACGACCTTGAGGGAGGGAGTGCAAATACAGGGGACCCTTGGGAAGTCTTAGACGTTTTGATTCTCGAACAACATGAGTCTCGCCCGAGTAGTGAGGAGAAACGTGCATACAATCTTTCCCTCGTATTTGAGTGGTGGTGGGAAATTTTCCTGCAAAACTCAATAGTATAGCACAGAAATTTCCATTAGAAAGTTAGGTCTTTATCGGGAATAGAACCACGGATCATTGGCGTAGAAATTGCCACGGGAAAACATCGGCCTGGACCAGAAATCGAACCACGGACCTATGGCTTGCAGAGCCAATTCCTTTTTTTAAAAAAAAAAACCTGGGTAGCGTAGTACGCATTGGCTCGGCAAGCCGTGGTTCGATACCCGGTCATGGCCGATTTTTTTCTTGTGGCAATTTCTAGTATGTTTTTTCATCACCGTATTTCTATCTTGCTTTCGTATTAAACTGTATTTGTTCAATATGTACCTATGTTTTAAAAGTCAACTGTCTATTTTTTCTTTTATGCTTAACTTTTTATAGCACGAAAGGTGCGATTCTCGCCAAATTTGGCAGGTTTCTTTTTTCTTTTGTTAATTTATGCCTCGAGTCTCAGATGGAGTATGTTCACGTATTTGTTTTGTTTAATTGATTTTAATGCATTTGGTCAAGTTGTTTGTTTTAAAAGTAAAACTTTTTATAGCACGAAAGGTACGATTATCGCCATAGTGCTTATTTATTATGTATCATCTGGTTGTATTTAGTTTGGCAAGATTTTTTTTCTTTTGTTAATTTCTCAAAGTATGAAATTGTATGTGCCACATAGGACAATGTCCTTGAAGAGAAATAAATGTATTTATTATTATTTGCGGCAGGCATCTTACATATCTTCACGAATCTTTGGCTTGCCGGACTGAATCGCAGTCCACCAAGCTACCCATGATTCCTTGTTGGAAGATACAAGGAAAGTTGATGTTACGTCCTTACGGTCCATTCAAACGTCCTTGCGGTGAATTCATCCATGAGTTAGCTTCCTATACCAGCACTTACGCCGCGCTTAGCTACGTAGGTATAAGAAGATATTCATCTCTGCCGAAAATACCGAGATGAAATACGTATAAATTCCCAAGAGAAAAAATCGGCCCTCTTAAATGTTTAATCCATATATGAACATATCAATCGTAGGCATTAATAATAGAATTTAAACTGGGCATGAAAATAATAAAACAAGTCACGTGATCCAAAACGCTTCTCAACTGTTTGACGTCACTACGCGGTATCACATGTCTGCTCGACGTAAACGTCGGCATGAAGGATCAAGTTATATCAGTTCGTTGTCTTCCTCAAATTTCTTTTCATCTAATAAGATTTAATCAGCTGACCGTCTCTTTAAAACGCGTTGGATTACTAGCAACAATGACGTTCCGTGACGCCGAACGCCACATTGCCGATGACGTAGTGTTTTTACGCCGCAGAGCGCGCAGACGTTTTAAAGAAACTGTTTAAAATGTTTAAATAAACACGGAATATTTTCATTAAACAGCGTCGTTTGATGACTAAATTTTGGTTCCGTACATTTCAGAATATGAATTTTACCTAATAGTAGCTTTTAAAATTGATGCATACTTCCCATTGAGGGAGATGTATGTAATTATTATTAGGGTAATCTACCTACTACGGTAGGTTTAAATGAAAGTGAGTAAAAATTCTCTTGATTTGTACGGGCTTCAAACTCTATCCACCTCCTCATTTCTTTTTTCACCTCGAATTTAGTGGTGGCACTAACAAAACACAACAGTTTAATTTTAACTGTTTCGCAACCGACATAAAATATATATAGAAATATATGAAAGTAAATATGGAAAATTTAATTATCCCCTGATTAACGTCGCTGTGCAAAATTTGATCGTTGTATGACATAGGTAAATGAGTTAAACATTAGTTGTACGAATATTCATTTGCCTAAATAAAAAATATATAACTATATAGATATTTATGAAAGTAACAATGGAATACTGTATAATCACTTGACCAACGTCGGTGTATCAAATTTCATCACTGTATGACTTTGGGAAATTAGTTTAATTAGGGTTGCAAGACTTGAGGAATCGGTTGTACCTTTGTGATTTAAAAAAACAATATATAAAAAAATGGTTACCAGTTACATGTATAAAATCACGTATCGCCGTCAGCGTGACATTAGTGAACCTCAACTGAAAACGTATACGAGGAATTCGCGATTGCGTTTATATGAAACCGTTTAAATCACTCCAAGGGATAAAATTTGAAGAAAGTTTTTAGATTTAAGGTGGCTGTGACAGTAATCGTGGATTTTTATTTATTTATTTATTCATTATGCTTTAAGTTCACCCAACGAAAGAATTATAGGGAAATAATTGAGTGGCCATTTTAGTAACTTTTCAAGGAAATCAAAAAGTAATTCATGGACCACATTTCATTTAAGTGCATCTGTTTATACGTTGGAACTCACCATGTAAGCAGTAATGGAAATGATACATGAATTATATTTGTTAAATTTCCTTAATGAAAGCATGTTCTGGCTAGAGTTTTTGGTGTGGAATTCAAAATTGATCGATATCATGTTGATCTATGTTTTTTTCTAATATTTGACTCGACGTGGTACTTTGATGTTTATTGGCCACAATTACATTATGAAAAAATGTATAATTTCGCGTTGGAAAGAACATCTTTGCACATGTAACAATTTATTACGACATATATGTGTTGTACCATTAGGCTACTGGTTAGAATATACATAATTTGTAGAAGTAGTATTGAATTGCCAAAAAACCAAATCGATGGGATGCAATTTTTTCACTTCTATCTATAAATAACTCTATTGTGAACACGTATGCAAAGTTTGACGCAAATCTGTACACAAACATGAATGAATCACTTCAAACGCCATAATATGACAGTTTCTTCCTATTCGGCTACTCGCATACCTTATTCAAACAAACGATAAAAAAATAAGATAAGCAAATATGTATATTGAAGAGCAAAACCTTTAACATTTAAGAATAATAAATAATCATGCATTTCAGGGGAAATGTATAAATGCCCCCAAAATAAGAAAGTGAATAGCCTAAGTACGGATACTATTGGAACATTGAATTCTCAAGTATAGAAGCCCAGAATGTCCACCACGGAACCTTATAGAAATTTGCGAAATTTTATCCCCTACTTAAGAGGAGACATATCTCACAGAAATATTTTTATAATCTTATGATTGATTAGATTAATAAATTACCACAAAAATGATATTTGAACATAAAAATTGGCTTGCATATCGATACCTTAAGTGAAGCTGCTTTATTGATGACCTTACTCTTTGTTATTCCTCAACAAATGTTTCTATATCCAAGCAAATCAGGATTAAAAAGGTGTAAAACCTTAAAATAATGCGTAAAAAGTGATGAAAATATATAATATAGGGTCAATAGGAGAAGGAAAGGTCAAAAAATGCAGAAATTCCACCTAATAGACACCAAAGTTAGAGTCGCGCAACCCTGTTTGTTTTCACTACCCGAATTTCCTAATACCCAAAGAAACAGAGCGGGCAGCCAGAGTGTCTGCGTGTGGTTGATAAAGAGAGGAAGAGTGAGGCCATGGCCACGGTCTTTTGGTCCCTCCCCTCCCCAATCATCTCTTAAAGGACTCGTGAGGGCATGCCATGGCGGCGAGAGTGGAAAGGGCAAAGGAACTCTCAATGACATCATCGAACGGGAATAAAGCCACGAGGAACTCAGCGTTCATACGGCTCAGACGGTTGTTGAATTTGTCGTTGTCGGCTGGGAATTGAATTGTGATTGGGAGGAATAAAATAGAATAAACCTTTATTATACTCTGTGGCAGGTCCCCTAGGGCAACAATACAATACAATTAAATAGTAGCGTGGTAATTTACAACTTAACAAATGATTTAGCTCAAATCAGAAAATAAATGGAGCTTAATGACAAAGAAAAAGAAAGAGGAGCAACTACCCAAAGTGAGAAACAATAAATTTACATGTAATGCAATTGAATTAAAATATACAAGATAATTCAAGATATCGAAAAGGTAAAAATCCTTAAGTTTGCAATACGTTTAACATTTGAAAAAAAAAATACAATTTCAGAGTCAGGGTTATTGTGTTGGCTAGAGAAATGGCTTTCCATCAGGAGGGCTCAGGTTTGCATCCAGGTAGTGACAGAGATTTTTCATTGGATCCCGTACTTCGGTGTCATGTAGAGGGCACTTCAAGTACAGTACTTCAGTACTTTTTCCTGGGGCAGGCTAACGCCAAAGCCTGGAATCACTCCACCTAAGATTGGTCCCCCTTAAGGTGGTTGGGGCGATTTTTGTTTATTCAAAGATTTGCGTGAAGCTTTGCGTACGTGTTCTCATTAGTGACATCTATGGACGAAAGTTAAAAAATTGTATCATACCGATGCTGATTTTTGGTAACTCAGTGCTATTTTAACACGTAGCCTTATGGTACACATTTCGTAATAATTCGGTTACATGCGTAAAAATATGCTTTTAAATGCGAAATTGTAAATTTATTTTTGTTATAAATGTTGCTAACAAATATCAAGGCATCACGCCAGGTCCAATATTCGAAACAAATATACATATCAGTGTAAGCAATAATAATGAGTTTATTCCACAACATTATACCCCTTAGGTACCCCTTAGGAGAAACTCCATTTTGAGGTTACCTACTAGGTTTAAATTAACAAAAATAATTTGAATATATTCCAACATAAGTAAAAATAACATTGTGTTAGTGCTGGTATAGGTACAAAACTGCTGGTAAACAAGGAAACATAGAGAATTAAACTAATTAAAACATTTCATATCAATACAAATAACATAACAAACAAAGATAATTAATACGGCTGAGGGCTATACCATTTAATTTAATTTTAAAATAAAGTTGATATATCATTTATAGCAAATAACAGTTTTTTACACTTCTACAATATTTGTAATGTATTCTCAATGTATATTGAGCCCTAGAAATAAGTAATTATGCTTAAACATTTCTGTTATATGTATTGTGATAACTACGCGGCTCATGAATTATTGGTGTTTTCCATTCACTGCCACGGTTATTAAAAAATCCTAAGGGCCTTATAAACAAATAAATGTCTCTAAGGTAATATATTCATTTTTTGAGTAGCGGTAAGAAATGAGTTTTATTTGGCACCCGTAGCGTAACCATCATTAACTTTTTCTGGGATACCAGAAGAGGTTGCATATTGCAATTTCGTCTAAATATCGTATACCGCGCCGAAAACTCTTGTCATATCATGCTTTAATAAAGGAAAACATTCATGGAAATTTCATAACAATTATATTTTTATGTCTCTATGATGAGGTCCAATGCATAAACATGTGCTCTTCAGTGAAAAACTGTTTTAGATTTTTCTCTCTAATTAAAAAATTATTAAAATATGCCGTATTTGGCCCACGATTGCCGCTCAAGCCACCTTAATAACCATTTTCTTACCATTGCACCCACCTATCCTTCAATTTGCAGATGTCCATAGTTGTCAGTCACATCCTCAAACATCCAACCACTAGCAGTTGCCAAGCAACAGGATGGGGGCAAGGATACATTGCCCCCATAAAATGTTATGGAGAGTGTTAAAATGCATTAAGAGAGCATAATCATGCAGAAGGCGCCCTAATTTGATATGTCACCACCGCAAAGAGACGGTACTTCGGTTCCAGCGAAATCTGAAAACTGAATCAGAAAGCTTTAATTCCGAGTTAGAAAACTTACTCCGTTATTTTTTCCCAACTCCCTTTCTAGGATTGCCTACAAAACACTAATGCATGTTTGCTACTTGCTATTTGTTTCAATGACTTTTGCGTTCTCGATCTTCTTTCGTTCCCCCTCCAAATAGTCCTCTCGTCAATTTGAACAAGATATTTATTGCGACCGGAATCATTCCCGCTCGTTCCTTTGATTTCATTTCCGGTATAATTCGTGATATGTTATTTAGGGATGGGCCAAGAATACCGGTATTTGGTAGTATCGATACTATTTTTTGAAATCCGGTAGTACTGACCAGTATTTAAAATCGGTACTACCGACGGTACCGGTACTAAAAATACCGGTATTAGGCAGCGCTGCCATCTTGCGTAAACTAACGGAACTATGAAAATAATTGAGTGCTGTTAATGCGTCAATTGCCGGGGATACATACAGGCTGACTTTAAGCTTGCTTTTTGCAAGAATTGCTAACTCTCAGCATGTCGTCTACCAGCTACGTATTGAATGCCGTTTTCAAAAAAGATATTAACTTTGGAAATTGCAAGTTATTTGGAAAGAAGTAGGTATAGAACAGGAGGAGGACAACAAATTTGAGGTTTAATTTAAAAAATAAGCATTTACATGCTTATGCGAGATTAGGTACGAACACACCACAATCAGCTTCTCCGGAACGAAAACTAACACTAGCTGTTGATTTTTATTTTAACCGTTTGATCTTACTGTTTATTGATCGGTATGGGAAATAATCTAGGAAAATGACAATGCTATTTATGACCTAGGATCTACAGATTGGTACATCCACTTAACAATTTTTATTTGGTTTGAATGAGAATTAAAAATATTTATCCCCTTCGTCATTACAACCAATCGAATACATTTAACGAACATCGCTAGTTGCAGTAGCGAACAGAATTATCTCCTCCGTGATTGAACTTCTTTTAGCCACTAGACACGTTCATGACGAGATGTACATCGGATTCAAAAGTATTGCAAAAAAACGGAGCGGAACCACTGTCGTAGCGGCCCTTAAAACGACCAAACCACCTAAAGCAAACTCTCCAGGACGGAGCAGAATGCCCTGCAAGCCTTAAAACGCAACAAGACCATCAAGATTCTTCCTGCTGACAAAGGCAATGCCACAGTTCTGATGAAAAAAGGAAGAATACCAGCAAAAAGTGATGGACGTCCTCTCCGACCCTGCCTATCGGAACCTTCCTCGCGATCCCACGGACGCCATCGCCAAAAAGACCATTGAATTGATTAAGAAATCCGACATCCCCGAGGAAGAATTACGAAAACTCCGGCCCAAGCTCATCCTAGGATGTATGGATTGCCCAAAATCCATATGGCTGGTGTAGCACTGCGCCCCATTGTGAGTGCAATTGGAGCTCCTACGTACAACTTGGCCAAATACTTAACTGGGGTGTTAGCGACTCATGTGGGAAAGTGTGAACACCACGTGAAGAACTCGGCGGAGTGTATAACAACCCTGAAAAACATCCACCTGCAACCGATGGACGTCATGGTCAGCCTAGACGTGGAGTCACTGTTTACTAGAGTACCACTCAACGGTACGCTGACTCTACTGGGAAAAAGATTTGGACAGAGCACTGTGAAATTCTTTCACCACGTGCTAACCTCTATCTACTTCCTGTACGACGGGGGCTTCTATGAGCAAGCGGATGGAGTTGCAATGGGATCACCGCTATCACCAGCCATCGCCAATTTTTTCATGGAGGACTTTGAGGAACACGCTCTCAATTCCGCGCCACGGCGCTCCAAGCACTTCTTCAGATACGTGGACGATACCTTCATTATCTGACCTCACGGAATGGACACACTAAGTTCTTTTCTGGAGCATATGAACAGCCGTCATCCTAACATTTGCTTCACCTTGGAGATGGAAAGGAATGGACAGCTACCGTTTTTGGATATACTGATCTACAGAAAGGAAGGCGGGAGCTTGGACCACAAAATATAACGGAAACAACCCACACCGATCTTGACCTCAACGGAAAGAGCCATCACCACCCCTCCCAAAGCAACGCTGTCCTCTCGTCGCTCATCCACAGAGCCAAAGCAATATCATAAAAGGAAAGCCTACCCGCAGAAATAGAACATCTGAAGAATACCTTCCTCCAGAATGGATATAGCCACCATCAAATCTACATGGCCCTTAAAAGGTCCTTCAGACAACGGAAAAAGACGCACCAGTAAAGAAAGCAAAACCCACGGCCAAGGCCTACCTTCCTTACATTTCCAGTGTTCCTGGGAATATATGTAGGATCCTGGGGAGACATAACATCAAAGCGATTCATGTCCCACCCAGCAAACTACGGAATCACCTAATAAAGACAAAGGATCCAATTGGCCTTAAAGTACCCGGAATTTACCGCATACCTTGAGAGTGTGGCAAGGTCTTTTTTGGCGAAACAGGGAGAACTATTGAAACAAAATTGTAAGAACATCGACGCCACTTCAGACTCGGCCAGAATGAAAAATCCGCTGTGGCGGAACAAAGTCTAGAAGAAAATCACTCCATCCATTAGGTGGAACAAACCACCATTCTGGGCGGAACCAGAGGATACTGGGATAGAATTACTAAAGAGACCATTGAGATCCGGCTCACGAGCAACAATCTCAACAGGGATCAGGGTTTTCGTCTCAGCTGTACCTGGAACCCTATCTTTAAAAAGGCGGGAAACCATAATATTGGCGGTAACGGATAGCCAATGAACGGAGACCATGGTGGGAGGAACAGAGTCCGCATACACAGCCTTGAAAATGGCAGGAAAGTCTCCTGCCGAAACGTCGGCAATCATGGAAAGCCTAACCCGGTGAGAAACCCGAGAACAACTCATCAGAATCACATAATTTCCGGTATTTTTTCGTTGGTACTACCGGGCGAGTAGTATTATTGCTTTTTATTACTCGTAAAAAAATACCGGTACTTTTTGTTTAGTACCGCCCATGCCAAATGTCGTTCACTCGGGCACATTATAGTCCTTTCACTATTATTCTGTGGCCTGCTACGCTATTCCGATTATTCCATCTCGTAAATTGTGAAGGGCAATTTTTACTTCGTGGAGATTGGGTGAGCATAGTGGCTTAAGTACTCGCCTCCCTTCCCGAGGGCTCTTTGTGATTTTTTTCATTATAGTCCCGTTTCCTACTTGAGCACTGGGTGGAAAGTGCTTAAAAACAAGAACTGCGTCCATCGTATTAGACATATTTGCAAACAATACGGCGCCTGCGACCAATAATCGACGCACTGGAGCTCATTCCTTATATTATCTACTTCTCGTTATCATTACCGTAACTCACGGATATGCAGTATTAGAACTAGGGATACGGAAAAATCCTCGATACTTTACCATTACCGATATATTCCTTTCGATCCCAAGTACTTTCGTACTCATTACTCCTCTTCTGATAATTTACTCGAATGAGTACTCATTATGTGGTATCGAAACCTTTGGTATCGAATTCTGTAGAGCGCTTATTGATCGTTCAAATGGAGGGGGATCCTCAATCAAATAACCGAAAGTGACGGATGGTGTTTATGTTCAATTTCGAGATAGTTTTGGCGTTGGTTTCAGCGCCATGCTTTCTCAAAGCCTTCCGCGCATCTTCCTCTGACATAATCGTTTTTTCTTACCATTTCCTTTACCGGGCGATACTTCTTTCCATTTAAATTTCCAGAATATGACTTCTGGAGTAACTTTAATAATTTTCCCCATGGGAAACAATGAAAGAAGATGGGAACTGCTGAAGAAAGAGAGAAGGATGCGTTTCCCTTATATTTAGTCACCCAAGTTAAGTAAACTAATTAACGTCATTTTTTATTCTACAGAAAAACAATCTATGGGGACTATTTGCAAGGCAAATGTAGATGTAATTCGATAGTTGCTTATTATATTATTTGTTGATTCGATTCTTACTAATATCGAGGTCTTTATTTCAATACTTATGTGACATCGATAAACTTCTTTCGATGCCCAATGTGAGTGCATTATCAATACTTAAGTTACGATACAACATCTCTAACTGGAACGGAGTCGATATTAGTTACCTACATTACGGCTGGCGTTGGCGATTATGTCAGGGAATAGAATAGGAAGGTCCAATTGCATAAGGCCGTATAGTATAGGTTTTCTTAGAGGCTGCTCAGGTCACCAGGTAGTTCTTCCGTCGGAGAATGGCGGCAATTCAAATTTTTAACATGGTGGTAACCCCAAAAAGCGGTGGATATTTAAATTTTATTTCCTTTTACCGATATTTAAACTAGCACAGCAACACCGTTAAGTCTCATAACCAAGAAGAATCACAATTCCTGAAAATAGAGGACTGGTGACTAGAAAGGAAATTCAAAGTAGAGGAAAAACAAAATTTAATAATAGCTGTATACATTATTGTAACAATAATAAGAGACAGTCCGAGTTAAATACGGGAAAAAACATCAACGGAGTAAATGCAATACATTTAAATTCACAAGTACTAAAATGCGGTATACTTACTGTGATACATGACGTTAAATTTGAACCAGATGAATTAATATATTAAAATTCACAGTCCAATGAAGTAACTACCGTAGAGTAATGTAAAAAAAATCATAGTAATAAGGAAAAGTGTACTTCAACATTAATTAATAACAGGAAATTTCCCTAAGAAAATATAACTTGAAAACAATGTATGGACTAGCATTAGTAACGTCCACTTACACAATAGAATTGCAGAGAAATTTCTGCTAAGCATTCGAGAAACATTTCATAAGTGAATTCAAGCCCTTCCACCACGACAAGGTTGTCCAAGGAAAGGGATGAGGCACCTGAAAAAAAGAAACCATTACCTAATGCATTGCAAATGAGCAATTTATAAAACGGTGATTGATTAACGTATGTATACCCTCTAGCTAACGTGCCATCACATAACTCAGCCCAAATCATTTAGTTCATAATTAGTTATTTCATGCATGTAAGTGCTAACAAACTGTCAAGAACACTACATGTTCGCAGCCTCTCATGACACCATTGGCTTAAAAAAAGTGCCAGAGTTTCTTCATGATTACGCGGCATATGGAACTGCCAGGCAAATATTAAACAAATTGCTTTGATAATGAAGTAAAGTAACTTACCTCAAAACACTAAGATGGAACAAAATTATCTCTTCTATAAAATGTGTTCACTCCATGCGAAGATTCCGATGCACCGTGAATTCCTCTATCACAGAAAACCTATTCGCGCATTCGTCACTGAAATCCTTAATGTTGTCACTTGAAGCTTCACAAATTATGAATTTGGTCGAACCGCATCTTTCTTGTTAGTGGTCCTCGGCGACTCTAAACCACGCTCAAAACATTCAAAATTGAGCCGTTATTGATGTTGTTGGTCAGGAAATTTAAGCAGCATATCGTCTCTTGATTGGCTATCAGAACCATGTGACCGGCTGTGAAATCCTTTTGATTCTCTTGTAATTGAGGTCCGTAGTCACCGCAGGTGCCAGTGCTTCCATCCATAGTCATACGAAAAAATGTTGAAGTGGACCTTCCCATTCTCTTCCCAGATTATGTGGTGTTCTTCTGATGAAACTTCATGAACTGCCTACGAAAATTATACGCTTCGATAGGAAATTTTAAATGTTACTAAATTAACTTTGTTGCGTTTCCTTAAATTATTCTCATGTTCTGTATTTCAAAGTTAATTTGAAACGAAATTACTCGAGAAAGAGTTTAAATAAATGTTGAAATCAATCAACTACTATATAATTTAAGTAGCATGATTTGTCTGCACAGGCGACTCCAAGAAAACCAATCCGTACGCATGTTAAGATCAAAACTATTTTGTATGGAACTTCAACTTCAAAAAAATATATTTATTCCATTGTATCACACCTCTTCACATGCCATCTCATGGTCGATCCACGAAACATCATGTGGTCCTTCAATCTACCTTTTCCCCTGCTAAGACCATTGTCTCCCTGTAGCTCTTCCGTGTCATATCTTGTTTTACCTGGCCTATAGGTATATTTGTCCATCGGCATCCCTCGTTGGGCTTTATATTCCTTACGAATTTGTTGTGTCTCAAAGTGTGCCTCGTCTATCTGGAACAGTTATAGGAAGTAATTAATTACCTAAAATTATCCCATTGACGGTAATTTGGCTTACTTTTATTTGTAAGCGTTACTTTTTTTCAAATTGTGATTTCACTAGTAATTTAATCTCAAAGTAATCGTGACATTAGTGTAACCATCACTCTTGGGATGGTTTGCAATAGGCGCGTTATCGGTCAGTGATAATGTCAATTACTCCAGTTATCGATTGTTAGCTATTGCAAGAGCACTTCATCATAACCGTTTGTTTCGACCCCTTCAGCACCTTCAGTGCAGTCTTCAACTGAGTCTCCACCAGAAATGTTTTCCGCGCAACATTATGCCGCAACGCTGTTTCTTTAGACTAACGCTCTTGACATTCATTGTTATGGCGATCCTAGAGTCTGCTATTATAAACAAATTAATTGTAATGTACTTGTAACTGGAATTTATTACTTTTTATAAAGTAATCTTTACTTCTAATTGATTACCTTTTTGAAGTGGAACATTTCTTATAGATGGGGAAATTTCGCGAAAGCCTAGCGTCACGTGACTCCCGACTTCCGGAGTTGTTTAGTCGTTGCGTAGTTACGTATATGCAAGGGCCGAATTAACTCGCAATGCTATCGCTAGAGGGATATAGTGCCATTTCCTGTTAATATTTTATATCTCTGTGTATTTCATACAATTATCATTTATCTAGATGATTCCTCTTTATGACCTCTTTTTTATTATGTACTAGCGGAAGGTGCCTGTTGAAATTCAAAGGATGTGAAAACATTGAACTTCTTTTATAAGAAAATCACAAAGCTTGGAGAATACTGTTGGCGTGGTCATTTGAGGAGTTTGTATCCTATCTTGTACGTTGTGTTCGATGTAGTAGACATGCTGACCGTTTTCCAGGTGCACGGAGAGATGGTCCTCTTTCATGCACGGGAAACCCAAAAATGATTGAATGTAAGTTAACTTCACTTTAACAACTTTAAACATATATCAATAACTCGCAACGTTTATGATGTGGAAATTGGTCTAAAAAACAAATTCGCAATCGTAATAAGAGGCAGACGGTCCCACTACGTGTAATACATCTCAGTTTTAAACGATAATAAACATCGATGTGTTTGTTGTAGCAACATAGACATTATTACCATTACTATTCGCTGCAGCTAAGTATTCTTGCATATTTTATTAAGTTTGCAGTACATTTAATTCCTTTATATGTATCGCTTACTACATAAGTGTTCTCTCATATACATGCAGTGTCTCTATGAGAGCTACTATGAGAATAGACATCGAAGGCTATACTATTTGTAAATATGCATTGAATTTATTGATTACCCCACGAAGCAATCTATCATGGGGTCCTTGGGACTCTGGGCACCTTCTTATACAGATTTTATTTCTACGTGCTATCATGGGCCTGCAGGAAAACGTGATATTTAAATGCTAGAGGCGCGAATATCCTTTGAAAATCAAATCTCTGGTTGTCAAGGAAATATGCTATTGTTAATTTCAGAAAAAAATGTGAGATATTTCAGCTAAAAACATGATATTTAGACAAATAGAAGCGAAAAATAAAATCAAAAGAAACAGTAAGAAACTTCATTTATTCAGCCATCCGATCAAAAAAATTTCAACCCTCTATTTTAAGCGGAAGTAATTTTAAAAAGCTGAAAATTATACCACTGCACAAAACCCAATACGTAGCGCACCAAAGGGCCGGCACCTTTTTGGGATTTTTTGGGGCCCTGAGATCTTTTTAAAATAGCCTACAATTTTCCTCATGTCTTGAACTATTAGTCTGCAAAACTTCAGCACAATCAGAGTAAAACTGTAGATTTGTATTAAAACCAAACAGACAGACAAACGACAGACAAACATTCTTCTTTATATATATAGATTTTTTTTCTTCTTTCAGGAGACATGGGGCTATATCTCCTGACCTAAAGATCTATATCTCCTGAAAGAAGAAAAAATACATAATTATCATTTATGCATAACTATAATTTTAATATTAATATTTTCTGAAATATTAGTTTAATTATTTATGTATAATACTGTGCATTCCCCACTGTCAGTCATATCCATACTCAGTGTTCCACATCTGTCGGCCGTTCCGCGACGGAATTTCTGACCAGGACCACTGAATTCGCTCCTTGAGGATGTGACGCTACGATTGCGCGCCTTCTCGAACCCCCTCCTCCCTTTGCAATCACATCCGCCCACTTTGGTGGCGTCGGTTGTGCGAAAATCCCATCCCCTTTTGGAACCGTGGAAAGGGGCGTTTGGTGGAGTGACTTTCTGAGGGGTGGGATAATAAGAGAGGGTGGAAATTTGTCCTGGGAGTGAAGGGATTAGGAAGGGTGCGGCCTTTGGATTTTTTCAGGAGGAAGGGTTGGAAAGTGGAGAATAGTGGTTTACTGCCGGTGGAAAAAATATGTAAACTCAAGTTTGGATACCGATAATGACGTTACTAGTAAAATTACATGAATATAAGTTACGTTAAACTTTAGCCTATTATTTATGCGTTGAACCATGCTTACTAATTATTTTTACAACGCACATTTGCTTTTTATTGCGATGGGAACAAAATAAGTGCAGGTTTTTGGCGTTCATTTTGACATTTGATAAAGAAGAAACTTGACGTTCAATCGTAATGAAATGTTTATACACTCAAGACCCAACGTTTCATAAAATAGCTCTGATATTTCAGTCCTTTCTCATTTGCCATAAAAAAAAGTTAAGAGGGAATTGAGGGTTCGGGTGGGCCGATTGCCGATCTCATAGCGCCTGTCCCCCCTTGTCAAAATGCAGACATTTCGATAAAAATAAGTTAGATTGTCGTGTGACGGCCACAATTATTGGAAGATGTAATTCGACTCCAAGCCATCAACCGATCAATCACTATAATTTTTTGAATTTTAGACGTTTTCTTCTAATTCTGCCTATCGTGCGTTGCTCAAATGATGTTTGATCAAATTTTAGTGTCAATAGTTTTTGCTTTGGGATGTCGGCTTAAGACGTGAGAGGAGCAGAGTCAATCCGAGAGCGATGTGGTACTGAATAGATGGGTTCAAAAGCGAGAAAAATGAGAGGAGAAATAATGTAGGATCAGAAAAGAGAGGGTCAATGTAAAAAGAAATACCTGCATGTGGAAGGGAAAAGAATGAAGGGACAGGTATGAAATGGACTATCACAACTAGGAGAAGGAAGATGAAATAATGCCAAATCCGAATATAAATATTGACTCTTGTCGATTTTAATACATCCACCATCCTCAGATACATGCATGCATCTGACCAACTTGAAGCTGGTTAATGAATGCTCGATATAATGTGCACTTGCTTATTGGAGGGTTAATAAGTTGTCTCAGCCTAAGTAAAAAATGTTGAGTCAAGCCATCAAGAAGGGAAGTGAGCACAACTAAGTTAACTCTACTTATGTGTATTTTCTTTATTACGGCCTGAATTTCAACATTTGTTTTCATTATCTTGGTTAAACCTTAGTACCTTAATTTGTTCTGAAGTTTTCTTCTCCATCACACTATTCAGCAATTACATCTAAAGACGTATGTGTTACAAATACTTCTTTTGCATTCTTGAAATCTCCCCTTCAAATTCGTTCTACCACTCCATCATAATCAAAACCTTTTAGTTTTCTCCTCCACTTCCTCATCCATCCTTCTCCATCTCACTTCTCAAAAATGCTTTCACTCTTCACTCAAACTCTTTGTTTCTTTATAGACCAGGTTTTGGAACTATATAATACTACATCCCTCATGAGGGTCTTCATTCATCTTTTCTCCACGGGCCATTTTGAATTTAATAAAAAAAATCTACGAGGAAAACGCCTACGTAGTGAGACGGGAATGTGAGTGAAAAAGAGAGCAAGAAAAGGTGTGGGACTTCTCCTTCCGGCCGAGCTTGCGGAGGCGTTGAGCATTTCGGAGTAGGTAGGGAGGAAAGATGTATGTATTCATGCATGTATTTCGCGCTCAACGGGCCAGCCTCCGGTTGCTCACAGCTCCCAGTCGTTGTCCCCTGTCCCGACCACCTCTCCTCTTCCTGCCTCCCGCGCCCCAATTTTAACGAGTCAACGTGACCTTTTTAGGGACCGTCCTCCTCCACACACCTTGCATTTCTTTCTCATTTTTTTTTAGCTTCCACAACCTGCCCACCCACCTCAAAAGCGACTAAATACCGCTGCCCTGAACGTGTGCGACCGTCCTGACATCTAGCGACGGCGAATGTTTCCCCGCTCTACTGAATGAGTCCCCTTAGAAGTCGCCCATTCAAATCTCCGAAACCATAACACACACGCCTTCCGTCCCCCGTTCCACTTTTTCCATTCTGTTACATTTTTCCCGCCCTCCTCATTTACACCGCATAACCGCGCCCAATTACCGGCGACCTCAACACGCGCGCGTTCTCTCCCAGGCGTAGGAATCCGGGTGGGTGTCGTCGATTTATGGCGCCTTCGAGGAGTATGGGGGAAGAGAGGACTTCTACAGAGAAGCGTTTCTTTAAGGCCGATGATTGCCGACTGGAGGATTGCCGGAGAGAGGAGGGAGAGAATCGCGGACGTGATAATAAAAATGCCAGCGTGCCCCCCCTCTATGGCGTGCTTAATCTCTCCTTATAAAGCCCCGAGAAATGCGATACGCCTTGCCAAATTTTTTCGTTTCGGTGTTTTTTAAATTGGCTGGATAGATTTTTTTCCCAAGAGTTTGTCACGATCATTTTTACTAGGCACCCCCGATAGTTTTTGCACAAATTTTAATGCAGACTCCCTATATTGGAATCTGTCGAGTGTAAGACGTCTTTTCACTATTTTGATCCTGAATTTCCACCATAAATATACTTTTACTTAACGATTTATTTAGTCCTAACCTCTGTATTACTTTTACTACCTTAATTTAATTGGAAATGGAAACTATTTTCCTCGCTTGTGTAATTATTTACTAACTACCTATCATTATTGCCTTCAGTATTAGAATGCCTCTCATCCTACACATCCTCAGAGCTTGTGTGTCCGTAGAATATCCTCAGTGAACTTCCTTTACTCCACTGCTTGCCAAAAACTCTTTCCTTAATGTTTAACACTGTCGATTGTTTCGAGCATTCTTCTCCATTACCGCATTTCAGATTCATTCACCTCTGCAAAAATACATACAAAAGTACGAAAGCAGTGGTATCACCTTCGGCAGCTTGAGCTGGCAAACGCCAATCCTATTTTTAACATTTCAAGGAATATATTCGTCAACAAAAACGTATCTTTAGCGCCTGAGTTTGGTTTCTAAGGCTTACACCATGAATTTGTGATGGTAGCCTTAAAAGCGCGTCAATTTTATCCTTATAGAACTTCGGATAGTTCAATACAGACTCATTATTTTTCTTTTGCCATTATTTTCTCGATGAATGAAATAAGTTTGTAGTTCAATATGCTTCAGGTTTCAATGGCTGCTTTTATTAGTAACACTACTTTTTTATTTGGAGTGTAAATGGTTGAAAGTATATTGACATTATTTTTGTTTTAGCATAATTATTATGAAATAACAGAAATAATAATGGATATTAAGTTTTCAAGTTTTTTCGAGGCACTTCGAAGTGGTTACATGTCCGGCTACTCTTTTCCACCGGCTTCAGTTAGCAAACTCACAGTGCATTATTTGGGAACATGATTGATTTCTTTGCAACATAGATACTGTAGAACTTTATGTCACCTTCCCGCATCCAACGTAAGATCAGGACGAGGAAAATATACAAGGTTGGTGGGGCAAAGAGGCCGCTGAATACTGAAGACCTTCGGTCACACCACCTGCTGCACGGGAGGATGTACACTACCTTTGCCCTCCTCGCCGACGAAAGCCATCTGTTTCTGCCAAATGTGTGGGGCTCTACTTATTGCAAGACAAGTTTTAATGAATGCCACGAGGACAATACAGATCTAGGGTAAAATAAATACGAAATTACAAGCATTCTTATAGTTTAAACCCTGTAAAAAAAAGCAGGAGTCAAAATAAACTCAATCGCCGTTTTTGAAAAATTATGATTTTATTCAGGAATGGTAACCCCAAAAAATATATAATTAAGAGGAACAACAATTGATGAAACGTCATTGAATTCTATTAGAGTAGGTGTTAAGTCAAAGGAGATAGTAAAGTGAGAAAACGTGACGAGGTGGAACAAAAATGAACCAGCCGCGGTATACAAGTTTTCAATTCATGAATGAAAGCCATGATTTCTCGTTTGCTTTGACTCGCGTATTCGTCATACAAACTCCTTAAATGTAGCTCACTCAATTCAATTCAATAAGTGTTTTATTCCACATTTGCAAACAAATTACAGGAAATAGAAGAGTATAACAAAACAAAATAACAAGGACAGAGATAACGCAAATGTGGACCCTGGTGTAGGCTTTCGCCTCTTCAGGGCAGGTATCACCTTTCACTGGAATGTTTTCACTGGATAGTTGTGCGGATACCGGGCCAATTAAAGAAGTCGCATGTTTCCCGCCCACTCAGATCTAGCCGTGAGCACACTCCAGGGCGCCCTCTGGACCAATGTTGGGCCAGTGAGCGAGTCATTCGGTCGCTCTCCTCAACTGAATATATTCACCGGCTGAAAAAAATAGTTCGATGTATTATCAAGGGTGAAGTTTTCCTTCACTCGAACCTCCTCCCCTTATCTCCGGCATCGTTTTGAAAGAAGCTACAATGCACGGCTCCTAGCCGAAACGTTGATTGGCGAGTGAGCAGGCGCCGAACAAGCCACCGCCATTCCTACCAACTGAGCGCGTTAAGTTTTGAGCCTTTGACGGATGGACCAGGGAGGAGGCAAAGGGAGTGGTCCAGGAAATTCCACCTCTAAAATGAGCCACCAAAACATCGTATATTTTCCCTTTCGCAGCATTATAGTCGACAGCCTTTATCGATTCATCGTTTCCCTACCTGTCGCTGGTGCCTTTGAGCTCATATCGTGTCGCGAAGTGGAAAAAATAGTCGAAGAATGAATGATATTTGAAATGTCTTCACCGGTAGAAGTGACCAGTTGGTTGTTTGGGAAGGCGAACGACAACTAAGGTCATTTGCGCCATTAGGGCGCGCCAGGTAGGTGGGCTGATAAAAGGAAAGATTATTGGGGAATGGAGGAAGGGAGGAGAAACACCCGGGGTCGGCATAGGACTGCTCTTCACCAAAGGCACCATGGGGATCATGGTTTAAGGTAGTTTGAGCGACATAGTTCCCTAATCATAATGGAGACCATAATCGATCTTTTATTTCAGCGTCTGTAAGAAGTGTGAAGTAAATATCGTATCGTTAATGGCACATAATATAGTAATATATAACCAAATTTCTCAGTAAATAAATAAGTATAAGGAAATACACAAGTCTCTAATTTGACTCATTTTTTCACGCCGTACGACTAAAAAGTTTTCAAAACAGCAGGTTTTTTGCGATTCTGTAAAAATTACTGTAGTGAGTAATTGATTAATTTTTATTTGTAGTCGATAAAACATATATACTATACACCGTTAGTTTTTTGACGAAATCTAGGTGTTTTAAATTCCTAATTTTTTCAATATTCTCCCTCTGGAGCGAACAGTCGTAATCTATCCCATGTAAAAAAAACAGCTGGTATTTTCAGGCAAATTGCTCAATAAGTAGTTAGGCAAGGGGTTAATATTTTAATTTCAAAGGGAGATTTTTTCTTTAAAAAGAGGTAAATTCTAGGTGAAGTGATTTTTTGCGCGAACTACCTTAAACTCTCAACCGACAGTGTAATGTTCTTGATATTCTCCCTAAAAAGCACCTACGTAGGGATTGGCATTCCACTAAAAAAATATTTGCATCTACCAGGAGTCTAACCCAGGTCAATCGAGATGGGAAGTAAAGTCCTACCAAAACACCAACCCAAAACCACCAGAAGAAGTTGTCGTGGAGTTACGGCTGGTGGTGACTTGACAATTGAAGTGATTCAGATGTGGAGTAACCATCATCATCATCATGTGTGTGCCTCGGAGATTTTTGATTGTGTGTGCCTATCTGCTCCCGAGCTCTTCCAGTTAATTGTTGATTCTTCCCTGTACATTTCTCCTCGATCGTTCTTCTATTTCGCCAAATTTTCATTGCTTCCCATCTTCTCTGTTATTGCTGGAGCTTCCAGCCAAGCAACATTCCAATTTAAGACAGTAGGTACTCCAAATGTATGTTTAAATGAAGTTCTTCCTTCCCTCTGTTGGAATTATTCTCGAGTCTATTTTTTGTAATTACATACTTCTTCTGTTTCTTCACTGCGTATCTGTTGCTGTGTAACTGCTGAGTGGCTGTTATGTTCAAATATGTGTTTAAAAATACATTGCATCTTTCTGTGTGTTATCGGTTCCTTAAATTATATCCCTCTTCAAACGACTGAGTTTACAACACCTTCCAAGCAATACACATCTTTTAGCAGATCTTGCCTCTGGTAGAACACCTTCTTCGCTCCCGCTACTCTGCTAGATGACTCACTGCTGTTGTCTTAGGTTCACTGTCACACTGCTGAGTGCTTGATATGTAAGTGCCTCCAAACTTCAAAGCGTGTGCTGTTGGCTGTTATTTCACTCTTTCTGTGATACATTGCCTTCTTTTCTCAAGGTATTCTACTAGTATATAATGACTGCAGTGAATAATTAATATGAATAACAAAAAAACCAACGTTCTAAAACACTCTTTCTTGAATCGACATATTAAAGAATGGAGTTTAGCCGAAGGCATTTTTAAGATCTTTCCGGGGATTATAAAAATACTTGGAGATAATTGTATGCTGTTTTTAAAATTTGTTTTTTTTCCATTTTTTTCTTTTTTCCCTTTTTTTCATTTTCAATTCAACGTTGGTAACGGGAGAGTTGCTAAATTGTATGGAAACCTTTCTTCGATAAAAAATATCATTATTGATACAGTGATTTCTTGACTCATCAGATATAGTCAGCAAAACTTGTGGGGCCTCTAATATTTTCACCAAGACCACCTCTTTTTCGAAGAAATACACCGAGGGAGGAAGAAGGTTGTGGAAACAGACGAGCAGAAAAGAGAGAGAGAGGGAGCAGATCAGGGCTGGAGGGACTTCCTGTTTCCTTTTCTGGAGATAAGAAAGGGGCGCCTCTTAGACTACCGGCTCGCGGAACTCTAGGGCTCATGGCAACCGAAAAAAGATTAACCCCTAGAAGTAGAGCTTAGGACGAAAAGAACAGGGTGAGGGAAGTTCGAAGTAGTTGATTTAAGTTCGTTTTTTCTGGCAAGCAAAGGAGAAATTCCATCCGAAGTGTATTAAAAGTTAGCAACACAAGCTTTGGTAGTAAAAAAAAGTCATGAAAACATGATTATGGAACATAAAAAATATTTGGTTCAAATCCTGAGTTTTTCTATAAAGTAATCGATTTCGGTATTAACTACTTTTCTACGTATTGGCATTTTCAGGTATCTTAAGTACGTGCAGATTTCACCTAGACGTTGAAAAGCAGTAAGTACCGAAATAGATGGAATTTTGCAGTGCTTGCATAACTTACTGAACATGGATTAATAGTGAACTGAACACTGAGCAAAGGACGAGAGAATGTAATGTGCTCACGGATCTGTTACAGCTCTCGCGAAAGCTTATGGCGATTGGATGCGCAGAAGAAGACGTCGCGTCGTGGAGGGGTAAGGTTTGGTGGAAGGGGTAGGGAAAAGGGACGCGAAGACATGTCATTGTGTCATGCATGAGTGCATTTCAAAAAATGGAATTTATATGACGCGGACAACACAAACGCCGCGCATCCGAACGCCATAAGCTCTCGCGAGAGCTGTACCTTGCAGTAAAATGCTTAAAGGATTGCATCGGCCATTTAGCAGAGTTTGGAAGCAATGTAAATGTGGTTTAACAAAGAACATTGTAGGCTGAATGGGCTGGTAGAATTAATAATAAAGTAGGCCAATGGAAAGATGGGGATAAATATGTCTTATGGATAAGAGAGATACATATTAGGTACGTGCGAAGGCAGATTCTGACAAATTTGTAAAACTGGGACAGCTAATATAACAATCTACCTGAAGAGAGGAATGTTAAAGGCTAGCAATACAAGCTTGGAAGCAAGGGAGTATTTCATTTTTGCACGAATGGAACATTCTGCTTCACTGGAAGGAAGCTTGGACAATAATCCTAGCAGAACGGAGAAGTTTGCTGAAGGTATGATGATTTTTAAATGCATAGCATGTAAGAATCGTGATGTGTGGAATGTAGGATCATTTGTTTCATTTGTGATGGAAGAAGAAATAAAAATATAAAAAAGGAATGGCACAAGAAAAGAAGGCAGTGTATCAGAAAAGGAGGCTGTTTACAGATAGAGGCTGTTTAACACGAGCTTGGAAGTAAAGAATTATTTCATTAATGCGGAGGCTATGCTCCTCGGCCGCTGAGGGTGGTCCGATTAAAATTAAAAACACGTGATTTCATTAAATTTAACGGTCCTTATGTAAAACACTTTTTTCAAAACAACATATTGACATTATCAAATTTTCCGTAGTATAAGAATTTTCTGCTCTAATTTCAGGATGCATTTCAAATTTAGAGTATGAATCAAGTATCACAATATCACAATTGTTTATAAGAGTATCACAATATGAAATCACAATATCATAATAGTATATCACAGAATATTACGGTAGGAAATAAATGTTGAATATTCTTAACTTTGTTAAACGTTTTGTTGTTTTCTTTGACCATTACTTATAATTTATTTTTTTCTAGTGGAATAAAGACTGTAGGTGATAAAATTGATATCTCCTTGGATTCCTTTTTTGACGTTTTTACATTTCTCTCTTCCATTCGTCAACAATGGCACGGGTTGCTTCGGAAGTTGGTTTTAAAAACAGTACTGAATAATTGGGAATTTTGGAATACTTGGTAAAGTTTTAATTTATAATTGAACACAAAATAAAATTATAAAAATCAATAAATTTAATTTCTTTCGCCATTTATCTCGACACACTTCTCTCGTTCGTAATTCGTTTTATCATTATTTTCAATTTAATGTAGCAAAAGAAACAAAGCCTGCGAGTGATTAACATGAGCTTTGAATACATTTCTCATGTAGTTGGTGTGAATGGTCTGGAGTCAAACCTCAAACTTTCGGAGTGAAAAAGGCAGCCTCTGAAGAGTGGTGACTGTTAATACTCTACAAAGTTTGAATGTTGCTGAAATTCTGGTTCTTAAAAAAAAACTGAACATTGCAGAAAACCTTCCATGAAAACGCAGTTTTGCTCCATAGTTTTGTATAACGTAGTTTAAATTTAAAGCATGATTTAAATCGGAAGTGAACGGGTAACATCAGCTGTACGGAAAAGATTTGAAGAAATGTAAGAGTGGTTTCATCGGTATGATGAAGATCAAATTGTCGGAGAGAATAGCCAATGAAGAAATCCTACAATAAGCTGGGGATAGAGGATATGTAATGAGTACTCAACGAGTAGGAGAGTCATATATCCTGAATGGACGTAACTGATTATTTTAAAAAATTATGAGATAGTAAACCACGAGGGCAGATTATCAAGGAAGACAATAAATATAATGCATGAGACTAATTTTGAGGGATTATGGAAGATATAATTATGTTTGAAGAAAGCGTGTGGTTTAAAATTGAATAAAGTGAAGAGTCTACGAATCTACGAAGAAATCTACGTAGAAATCTACGAATTGCCCTATACGGGTTTCAAAATAAAATTTACTCTCAAGATGCTGTTTTGCATTGAAGTCCTTGCTTCAGTATGTAATCCTCGAGGAACCCGATCTCATTTTGGATATTCTACTATTAATCTGCCTCTTAATTTATCGTTTCTAATGTTGCTATATGCTCACCTTCTTTTAACATGTAGTGTTAATGAAGAATCGAGAGTCCATATTAAATAATAAACTTTGCATTTTTTCCACAGAATTTATTAACGATACAACGCGTTTCGCCGATCTACTGCATCATCAGGTACAAATTCTCAGTTTATCTTATTCATTGATCGTTGTTTGTAGCCGTAGTTACGGGGTTGGTTTGAGTGAGGAAGGAAGCGATTATACCGTTGCTTGGTAGTGTGGGCGCGGACAGGTGACTTGAATACAAAGTTAATTATTTAGTGTGGATACTAAATACTTCCACAAAGTAAAGCCTGAAACCATAAAGTGTAAGAATGGAGAAGATCAAATGGACGGAGAGAATTATTTACCAAGAAGTTCTACGAATATTTGGAGAAAAAAAAGTATAATTAAAAATTCGGAAAAGAAGGAGAGACAATATATCTGAAAATAGTTTGTGACCGAACAGCCTATTGAAAACAATATTGGAGGAAGACATGAATGGGATGAATTACAGAGGGAAACCAAGAATGGAAAACATCGGGAAAATTATGAAGGACAGCGAAGGAATTATTGGCATGATATTTAATTATATAGGAATGAAGCGGTTGTTGGAGTGAAGAGTGGAGTGGAGAGCTGCAGCAAACCAACCTTCGGACTGATGACTGCTTATGATAATTATTTAAATCACTCAGAACTTCAACTAGGTGGCTATTTTGCCAGTTTTCAAATTTTTTTCGATGAACCTTTGCTGTGAGAAAATTATTGTGCAAGTTATGCAGCCAGACAAATGGAATATGATAGGTCCTTTGACAGCCCTGCCTATTAGTTTCCGGAGCACGTGAGGATCTTGTTAAACCTTTTATTTGTAGCATTATCTATATTTCTAATATTCAATCCCCCTTTCATTCTCAACGTCTTATGCCACGCTTTAATCCGTCCAATATTCCGATTCTTCTGATTCTTCTCCCATACTTACTCACATTCATACCCCGTATCACCCTCATTAAATGATGATCAAAAGGATAAAAATTTTTTCCTCAAGTATTTTTCGGATTAGCTTTTAAAGTTCGTTCATCTGATTGTTTTTGTGTCCACTACTTGATCGTAATTGCCACAGGTATGTATGGTAAATATTTACCTTTCAATTTGCCTTGTGTCAGTTTTTTTGCGGAAATAAGGGCAATTCCAATAGACTACGCTCACCATTATTACGTTAGTATTTACCGGAAGTGTTATTTCTCTCTTGAACTACTATGGAGCCGCTTATGTCACACTCCCTATCTTTATTTAAGCTACTCTTTTTTAACAGCCTTGCCATACTGTACGTCTGTATGCACTATCTGCTTTTCCTGAATCGTTTCCGGTTCCATAAATAACTCTCCCATCTTATCTCGGGTATTTGGTCTTGCTGATCCCTTTTTCCTGACGTTTCCTTGACTTCCCTGCGCACCGTGTACACTTTGACAAAGCCAGAAACTGATCCCTGTCATCTTTCCGTATCCTTACTTCCAATTTCATTCACCGCGCTTGTTTCCAAGCTTCGTTTTGTGTTTCTTTTTCATTACTCTCCTTCACCAACCCATTCAAGTTTTTCTATTCCAAATTTTGAGGATACCGGGACTAGCCACAGTATACTCTTATACAGAGTCTCCCGCAAGTGAAAATTAGTGCGATATTCCACAGAGGAAAAATCATTCGCCTTAACCGGGATTCGAACGCGGATCCCTCGATTTTGTACCGGACGTCCTTCTCCCCTGTGATTTTGAGGGCTTTATAGAAACAAGATGTTCTGGACTGCCGGACGTAAGATGTCACTTAAGCAGTCCTAAGGCGAGCGCTGAGCGCCACAGTCCACGTGGATAAAGACAAACGGAACACAGTGAGATTTTCGCTCTTTCTGACTAATTTTGAGGATACGGGGACTAGCCACGGTGTAACCTAATACGGAGTCACCCGCAAATGCACACTAGCGCGATATTATTAAGTCCTAAAATCCAATGGGGAGGAGGACGCCTCTTCTCGCCATCAGCTGTTTAGCGGAGGCATACTCAACGGATGACTGTTATAAAAAAAATAACAATCGCCCTTATTTCCGCAAAAAAACTGACACAAGGCATATTGAAAGGTAAATATTTACCATATTACCTTGTTTTACAATCATCATCATATATATTATTACAGAAAGGTCTTTTTCTGTCATTCCGTATATGCTCCGTTAATACTGCACCTACAGTGATAAATGAGGTATCATTTTAAACGTTTAATCACCGGCTTCTGACGAAAAATACAATCTCAATCTCAAATTTCACTATTTACCCATTAATTTGACTTAAAAGTTTAGATTTTTCCATGTCGATTACTCGCTCGAGGTATATCGACTTCACACATTTTTTTGTTCTAAACTTCAAAAAAAGGTTTAAAATGAAAATAGTACGAAATGCACATAGTGATTGTACATGGGTGAATGGTCATCTGGTAAGTCAATGCAAATACGACAACATTGTTAATTCTAATATTGTCTTTAGTGAAGTTTTGTAAATTGCGTGCCATTATTCATTAACAGACGTCATGATTGTTCCTACAGGTACTAAAGTCTCTTGCCTGTATTGTATTCATCTGTTTTGTATATTTTTGCAAGAAAACAAGTATAAAGAGAGTACTTTATGAAACACCTTCTTCTCTATTTAAAACCCAATTACACCGTTTCCTAAACATACTTATTCCCTGATAGCGTGAAAGTGCGAAATTTTCGCACGGGATACCTAGTTTATCAAATTGTACGATGTAAATTAATATATAAAATCGATCAAGAATAAACATATATTAACCGTAGCATAACTGGCTAACGAACTCGGCGCGAAATCGATGGATGCGGGTTCGAATCCCGGTCAAGGCGAATGATTTTTCCTCTGTGGAATATCAACACTTCTTCTATTCCCTTGCCTGTCCCGTCATAAGCAATTATCAATCCGACGAAGGACTTACTGCAGCTTTTCACTCCACTCTCCTCTCAGCCAAACTTTATATCCATACATGAAACCGTATCCGAAAAAAAGGAACCTTATGGCTAAACATTTGTGTTTGGATGTCCACGATTTCTTAACCTATAGATATTCCTCATTGAAAAGAAATTTACTTCACGAAGTGAATGTTTTTGGCAATTTAGAGCTGCTTCCCTCCGCCTGAGGTTACTCCAACCGACTTGAATTCTTACCAAACGCGTTGTTCTCGATTTCAGTCTTAAAGCCCCTTTTTTAGGGTACGGTCACATACATATAAATGCCTAACGCGACTCACTGGTTGATTACGATATCCCTGGAATCACCAAACGCATCACAATGAAATTTTATGCACAGCTACGCAGTAGACTCTGGATATTTTTAAAGAAATCTTTGATGTTTCTCAGAATAGTTCACTACGACATCGAGCACTACGATTTTTATGTGGGTGCGGAGGATACTGAAGACTGTGCGATAGGCGGAAAGGAAGACAAACTAGGACGTGCTTGGTATAGTGGGTGAGGAAAGGAAACTTCTATATGAGATCAGAGTGAGGCAGGGTAGGTGGTTGGAAGAGGTAATGAGTTGCGATTGGTTTGGCTTAGGGCCGTGATTGAGGGAAGGATGTTGGGCAATCGTCGAACGGAAACAAAGGGGAAATAAACTATGAACGGGGTGAAAAAATCTAGGACGTACACTGAGAAGAATAAAGAAATATTAGAGATAGATACGACCCTGTACGTGAAAAATCTGGAGAATTTTTCCTGACTTATATGAATTTCAATGTCAAGAATTTATGAATTTCAATAATACGTACCTTTGGCAGTGAAGGCTTTTCGGGCTTTCTTCCGCGTACATCCACTGTCAAAACTGACGTGAACGACAATGGAAGTACGCGGAAAAAAGCCCGAAAAGCCTTCACTGCCACCAACGACTCCACGGAAGCCTACGTGATTAAAACGTACCTTTAACTGGTAGATTACTTGAATGTTATTTAATGTAAAATTTGGAATTGCAAGTGGATCCATTAAGAGCCTACCAACTCAGTCTTCATCTTCATTTTAGGGATTCATGGGCGTGGTGGTCTCATGATGCTGGTGGGGGGGGGAGTGAGGGGAGAGGGGGTTGAAAGGAAAGTTAGGTTGGGGGGAGTTGCGAGTGAGGGATGGGGGTTGCGGGTGGTCGGCGAGGCGTTTATGCACGCAGTCGGTCCGCCTTTTTCTCACGTTACCAACCCTTTTTCCGGTCTGGCAGTTTGGAAGCAGGAAGGAAGGAGGAGGGAAGAGGACCAGCTAAAAGGGGTCCAGAGAGAGAGAGAGAAAGAGAGCGCTCAAGAAGGAAGAGACACCGCCCGAACCAGCGGGGCAGTACCAGTTTCGGGGTCCAAACCTGTCCCCCCGTTGGGATACGGACCCGAAGGCCCCTTCTGGAGCTCGGAAAACAGCCGGTAGAGCTATGCAATGCGATTCGAAATCATCGGGTGCTTTCCATTCGTTCCAGTGTGCTACTCACTTCGCTACGCAACAGCGCACTTGCTTTCCATTCGTTTCAGACCCTGAACACTATAGTCTGCGAGCTTTAAAACAGACCGGGAGCAGAGTTTATGGGTGCTTTCCAATATTCCTAGAGCAGAAGAGCACGCATCGTAGCAGATAGGAGCTCATGAACGCACATTCATGTCGACGTTTGGAATAATCCGCGCTCAGGTCAATTCCGTGTGCCTAGACAAATATAACGAGTTTTTGACTAATTTTTTTCACCCTGTTCGGCTAAAAAGCCTGAAAAACAGCAGGTTTTTTTGCGGTTCTGTAAAAATTACTGCGGTGAGTAATCGATCAATTTTTATAAATAGTTGAGAAAACTAAACACCGTTAGTTTTTTACGAAATCTAGGTTCCTATTTTTTGCAATATTCTCCCTCTGGAGTGCACAGTCGTAATCTATCCCATGCAAAACAGCTTGTATTTCAGGCAAATTGCTCGAAAAATAGTTCGGCAAGGGGTTGGTATTTTGATATCTTTAGAAAAATGAGAGTTTTTTCTTTAAAATGAGGTCAAATTCATAAAATTCTACGTGAAATGATTTTTAGCTCAAACCACCATAATTCGTGACGTAAATAAAATGCAGAGGTAAGCCGCACGCTTCGTTAAAAACCGCTGCGAGGGAACATAAATTGTTACACAGCTAATGGAAGCACTAGGTTGGGTACCGTTAGAGATTCGGAGGCTACACGCTAGTCTTAGATTACTTGAAAAGGTCAGGTCAGGTGAATACGACTCAGAAGCTATTATTTTGACCCCGCGCGATATCTCTAGAGCTGATAGGAGCGACAAAATAAGAGAGACACACTTCGGAACTGATTCATTCATTAAATCAATCTACTGGTTAAATGTAGGTTTTATTAAAAGTCAGAGAAATTTCACACGTACAGGAAGCTATCCACCTCGAATATTTCTTTCTTCACCTCCACGTGCGTCCTACCGATCTTCATCCCGTCCATAAAACCTATTCTCTTTCTTTCCTTCCCCGCTTGCCTAACATCCTTCCCTCTATCATGGACTTGTGCAACCCATCGCCCCTCATTACATCTTCCAGCCACATACCCTGCCTCCCCCTGATCTCATCCAGAGGTTTCCTATCGTCACCCACCATACCAAACACTTCCTCGTTTGTCTTCCTTTCCGTCAACCGCACCTTCTTCATTCTCCTTCGCACCCACATCTCGAACGCCAGCAGAATATTCTCGTCTTTGTCCCTCATGAGTCCGCGTTTCGGCCACATACCCATACAGCACGGGGAGAAATATACTCGTGTACTCTCGGTCGATATATGGGATAAGGGATAATTCCAAAATTAACCCTTTTTGACACGTGTTCTTTCAGTGTAAATTTTGGTCCAAATTATCTGAGTGGACTTCTGTATTTTATATAATTTAATTAATGTACAAGATGCCACTTTGCCTTTTTTCACATTTCCATGGGAATAACTGCATATTAAAGATGAGCTATACGCTATTATTCCGTTACGAAGAGATATCTCTGTTATTGTTATAGTGGATATGTATGTAACGTATGTAAATTTAATATGCATCTACCAAAGAACTTTGTACCTATTCGGTATCCTGATAATCGTGAAAACCTTATTTGTACACAATGGGTGGATATATTTTTTTTACAAAAAACGATGATTTTTCCATGCGATAAATACTTTCTTTTTTGATCATACGTTGCATTTTGGTACAATTGTAACCAACCAGAAATAAAATCATGTTTCACGATAATATTATCTGCTTTCGTATGAATCTGACAGCCATTTTCAAGCACACGTGAATATCTGTTTTAATTTCTTGGTACCTAATATTTGTAAATATGTATTTCTCTCCTGGCCAAGCACAAATACGGAATAATTTATATTGGTCTGGCCGTGAATGCGGAGTAAATAACTTCTTTGCATTACCAACTTTAATCAAGTACCTTGATGGCCGAGTGGGTTAAGGCGTAAGTGAGATCGGAAGAGTCAGGTTCTAGGGTTCGCGGCTCTCCGGCAGCTTTTTTTCTCGGTCAAATATGAATCTAAATCAGCCGCGAATTTTGCTGGCAATGCTGTCTAGCGGTCATAATACTAATAACAGTTTATTTTCTGTTGGTAAACATACATTTGCATGGGAATTTGCATATTAGGCAGGTTGTGGTCGATACACGTGTTTACACCAGAAATAGCGGACAGTAAACCGAATATTGACCATTTTTCAACCGTTCTTAGTCGTTGAAAAGCGGTTTTTCGACCAGATAAATCACGTGTTCTACTCGTGATTGCAACTAAATATGCTCAGTGTGTGCTGTATGGGATACAGCTCCACACTCCATATTAAACTTCTCATCAGCCTCTTAGTTACATCCTTACTTTTAGTCCCCGTCAACAGCTCCGTTCTATTACTAAACGCCTCCTTCGCAAACGCTATTCTTCCCCTGAAGTATTTGCTACAATGTCCATTTTCTTCTAGAGTACTACCCAAGTATTTAAAATGCTCTACTTGCTGGGGGCCGAAATGATTGGCAAAAAATATTCTTTAAACGCACCTCTAGTGATTATAACAATAAGGGCATGACGCTAATATGAGACGCATCGTCAACATATAATTCACCTTTGTCTTCTACACCCTCATTTCCCTAGCCCCTTCCCTTCCATTGCTGGTGTCATACACTCCCTGCCGTACGCCTCAGTAGCTGGCTTGCAGGGGAGTATGTAGATGTAGATAGACAATATACAATTTTGAACTTAGTGTGCTTCGTAATTTCGGTTGCGCTGAACGTAAAGAGATCTTGCGAACGGTGATAGTTTTCGGGAAAAATTCTTTCGTGGCCGCCAGCACTGCGCTCTCGGGTAAATTGATATCTTTCGTTCCGTACATCCAAGCTGTCACTTCAAAAACTGCGTGCACGCGTCCGAAAGCCTTTGGACCTGATGCTGCCGGCGCGACTTCTTTATTCTTTTTATAAATTCCACTCTATTTTTGGACCCGTTCACATATTTTTTTTATCACAAAGATGAACGTTCAAAATTTTGTCGTACCGGGAGGTAAGGCATTGCCACCATTTGCGAAAGCGGCGGACTTTGGGTGGAAACAAATATTACAGGCACAAGGTGGTTCATTCATCCTGGCGAAAAAGCCACTTATCTCGTCCTATTTTCCTACACCAAACAACTCTTGTAAACTGGAATACGGCGTCGATCTAACACCATAGATAAGGTGAGGAAATATCCATTGTTAAATCTGGCAAGGCCGTTCCTGAAAGGAAAAATTTTGGATATAGGGTAATTATTCATGACGTCTACTTTTTTTTAAAGTGAATTTCATCTAAGACTGGAAGCTTCGTGATATGGGATGAAGTTCACTGGACATCAAGCGATGAATAGCTGGAAAAAAACATTCATGATGAAAAAAACTGTTTTGTTCAAAAGGAATAGGATTTCCAATAAGGAAGCATGGATACCAACATAGGATTAACAACTCATAATGAGATGTTCAAATTACTTGGAAGAATAGGAATTTATCACAAAGACAGAGGTATAATCCTCCAACTATGAAGGAACCAAATCGCCGCGTAGGGAAAGAGAGAAAAATAGATCGGTTACAGTACGATTAACAGTAAGGAGGGCAAACTAAGGGATTATAGGTATTGTATCTAGGAGAAAAACACATTGCCCAAAGAAACCAAGGAGAAAAAAGTGGATGGATCAAGTGATGAAGATGGATCAATTATTGAAGGCCGTTTTGGATGGCAGAATGCTGGGGAGGATGGAAAATGATGGACATTTTTTAAGTTATTAAGACAGTAATAGGAAGAAAAATGAAGAGAAGAAATTTGGTGCATTATTTAGAATAAGATCTCATTCTTATATAGTGGTATCTCAATATCTGCTACTTGTTGCACCTCTTTTATAAATATTTAACATAACATTATAGTATATTTTCCATGGGATTTGCTACGACTGGGCCATCCAGAGAAATATTATTGAAAAGATGATGAAGTTATGACGCACAGATCGAATGAGAACTGTAGGTCATATATTTTTTATATTATTTTGAAAAATAAATTCAATAATCTCCGTAATACTTTTTATGTAACCGCAAAACACCTTATGCTGTGAAAGCGTTTTAGAGGACGGTTTGAAACAAAAACGTACGTCATGTTAAAACAAGTATAGGACTAAAATGCGTATGCTTCATAATTAGGTGACTTATGTTACTACATTAGCTTTATGCTTTTTACAAACTGCTGGAATTTTTAAATAAAATGTTTTGGAGACGTTTGCTTTTCGAAAGGGAGGATGTACGTTTCCTGTAAGTTTTCAAGATGAGGGTTTAGAGAATATGTAAAAAGGGTGTATAAAAAAAAGAATTGGTGGAGAAACTATCCCGGTTCTTTGATGATTAATTCCTACTCATGTGTACCATAAAAGCGTATACAAAAATAAACAAAGCATTTAATGCTCTATCGGACGAATCACGCATTTTGATCAAATTTAGTGTATAATGTTTCACAAAAATAGTGTATCTTTTTTGTTCTCCCGAACTTCATCCAACTCTTCTTCAATTAATGAGTGTCCTTAGTGTTAGACGGTTATGTCAAAAAGAGCGAACACATAGTTTTCAAAGTTTGGCTTTCACCTCGCGGACTGCGACACTAAGCGTACCTACACTTCGGACTGCTTCGTTACATTGTACCTTCGGCAGTCTTGAATATTTTTTTCCTTTAAACTTTAAAGCCCACAACAAATCAACAGGGGAGGAAGATGCGTCGGTCAGCTTAACTGGCTTAAGCACTCGGCGCGATATAGCGGGATCTGGGTTCGAGTCCCGGTCAATGCGAATGGTTTTTGCTCTGTGGAATTTCGCACTTATGTGCACTTACGAGTGACTCTGCAAAATTAATACCGTGGCTAGTCCCGGCATCCCCAAAATTTCTGGTAAGGGTTCATTTGTACAACGATAATGTCTGTAAGTACTAAGGACCAACAGTTTATGTAAAATTTCGTTCTCCACTACCCTCATCATATATCAGTGCTTTTTGATGTAATTCGTATATGGTTTATTTTATAACCATAGTGCGTTTAACATTTAGTTAACAGTATGGGCTGCAATGGAGATTCTTTTCTTAAGTGAATATCCATGTTGTGTCATGTTTTCTTAAGTGAATATCCATGTCCATATCCGGAGGTGCGATGTTGCCAATAGCAGCAGGAAAATGAGCATAATGCTATGAAGTATACCAACTGTGCATCAAGGAGCCTTCTTATATTCAAATATCATCCCCTAAAGTAACTTATTAAAATGTAACTCGTCGTTTGAAATGCTAGCCTTCGTACCCTATAGGTAGAGACCTGCAAAAGGTGGGGTTATTTTATAGCCAAAAGTGGTGTTATTTTTTTGCAAAAGCGGTGTTATTTTACCCTGAAATCGGTTTTATTTTCACGACAAAATATTTGGTGTAAATTAAGTGCTCTCCTCCCAGCAGGCCCACCTGTTAGCAGAAAATGTAGAATATCTATGATTAGGGAGAATTTAAACAATTAATACCATGCTGTATTCACATTTTATATTTTTGTACATTTCATGTACCTAACCAATTTAAATAAAAAGGCAAATTACAGTTAAATGTCCGTATTTTCAAATGCAAAAATTGCAAGTGTGGCTAAAATTTCTTCATTTAGATTTGTTCTCCTATTTGTTAGCAGTGTTGTAGGAGGAAAGAAATCTCTCCGAGTCCACATTTGCACAAGGGGGTCCAAATCGCTTCAAGGCACTTTAATGCAAATGATGGTTCAAACAATTTTAGTACCTGAATTGCTTTCATTATATCCACTGAACCCTGGAAATTTTGTTGCTGTAATATTCACCGTAATTCCCCAAACCCCAACATCAACTTTACCATCTCAATTAACTCAAGGCTATGAACTTTTTTTCAATTTTGTATTTTTGGCAGGGCTCACCTCCATTGTGAGAACTACTTGAAGTTCAAAAGCTGTTTTCAAATCTAACTCTACTTGGGTCTTCTACTACAAGAGAGCAAAGTTTTATTGATGCCTTTGATGCCATCTGCACTAGTATCGACTTTACAGCTTCTGTTTTAGAAGTTATCATACCTTGCAAGGAATTAGTAGTTTTGTAAAAAAAATGACACTCGGAATATTACTATGGATGCTTGCCATTTTATTCCACTCCCACCGGCAGAATTTTTTCAACATTAGTCTTATGTTTTTCACTCAATATGTGTTTCGTGCAGCTGTCCTTCCTTTTCCACAAGATATTTATGTTGTAAAAACGGCAAAGAATTATTTTGTTATTAGCACAATATAATCCATGTTGTCGAAATTCTGTCTAACGCTGCTTTGCCGTCACTGTCCACTTAGGCATTTCGCGTTTTCGCGGAAAAACCCCAGAATTCGCGCAAAAATTCGCGTTGTCGCATTTGCGAGTTTTGCATGTCCCTACCTATAGGTGATCACACGGGGTATAACTTTTGCAACAGCGCTCTCGGTAAGGCCCATTCTTCCATCCAAATTTGGAACGCTATATAGAGAAAAATATCTCTCTATGCACTTATATCATCCCTCCGACAACAGTTAGCAATGGTCGATTTTTGGGAGTTAAAATAAACTCTCCACTCAGGCACACCGTCAATTGTCATCGTCTCCAGAAGGCGACGTTGTCATCACCTGATGATCTCCACCTGATGTGGGGATATGAGAATTTCGGAGGGGATCGGGAGAGAGAGAGAGTGAGTGAAGGAGAGGAGGCAGATAGCGGAGCATCCGGTTTCCTCAGTAGATAAGGGCGGGGACGTGATTCTGGTTTCCCACCACATGGCCATTGATGAGAAAGACGAAAGAGAGAGAGAGAGGAGGCTAGTTGACTCGAAGAGACAAGAATGAGAGCGAAAATTTCAGGGACTTCCCTTCCCTTCTTTGCTTCTTGATTAGGAATAGGAACCCCAATAACCGTAACTTGGGACGAATAGTTCTCGGGTTATGGTGCAGTTCAACACGATAACCCAGCTGCTGGAAACCCGAGAACTATTCCCCGTAAGCATTATCCGGGAAAGACTTAGATCCTACACCCATAATTTGGTTTACCTGGGTCACTAGTCCAGGTTAAAATCTGGTCACATGGTTGAAGCTCATAAACCCACCCGAGTACCCGGGTAAAACCGGGGTGTTAAGTAATGATTCTAAATTTTAATGTTACATCACCCGGTGTAAGAGGCCATTACGAGCTGTTTTCGGGGTAGTTGAAATAAATAAATAAAGCCCCCGTGAACGGGTTTTGAAGCTGAGGAAACGCACTTGATAGGTTGTTAGATGCCTGTAACAGGTTTGACTAAAAACATCTAATTACATATGTTCATTTTATTACAACGCAAAAACCCTCGTCGAAATTGCCACAGTATAAAATCGGCCGGGACTGGGGATCGAACCACGGACCTCCGGCTTGCCGGGCCAATACGTAGACCACTACGCTACCCAGGCTGGGACCGTAGCGGTTTGCGCATTGGCCCGGCTAGCCAAAGGTCAGTGGTTCGATTCCCGGTTCAGGCCGATTTTTTCCTGTAGCGATATCCCTGTTATTTCATCGCTGTATCGGCGGCAGGCATGAAACTTTTCACAAAAACCATCTATTGCCTTTTGAGCCAATCCAAAATATATTCTTATAGCCATTGCCATTAAAAGCCAAAATATATTCTTACCATTGTCCAATTCTTCATTTTTACCATGTATCTCCTTTCTGCTGTTTCAAGCGACGCTATAATACACTTAACTAACGTAGTTAAAAGCCAAAATATATTCTTACCATTGTCCAATTCTTCATTTTTACCATGTATCTCCTTTCTGCTGTTTCAAGCGACGCTATAATACACGAAAATAACGTAGTTCATTATTGAAGTTTTAATTTTAAAAATGATAATTTAAAAATTTCGCAATACATAATTACTTAGTCCTATCATATTTTTTCATAATGTTAAATTTTTATATCTAAATTAACTTCGGATATTCTCTTTTTTTCTGGGAATCTTATAAAATATATAGGATCGCATTCAGTGAATATATCCTTGATGACAGTAAATTTACCATTTAGGATAAATCCAAAACCTGACCGACATGGCTAACCCAATCATTAACCACACCTTGATGAAGATTAATTATCCTTCGAAGTATATCGAGGCTTTAGTGTTAAATTGTACCAAGTCCTTCGAAGTGAGTCTTGAGGAAAATGCGTTTAAATTTCCCTCTTATATCCTTCCGTAAATGAGCTGTATGTACTCTGTGCTCTCGAGAACAGCTGCAATGCAAAGGAAAATATTCGATTTCTAAACTTAGTTCTCTCTTGCACTAAAAAATACCACTCTTGCCACACTATATAGTTCTTAGCCAAGCCATGGCCATAGTTATTAGCCAAGAAACTAAAAAAATGGTCTTGACTCGCTTTAGTACTGTGCCCACCATATGGTAATGAAGACAAAAATTGCAATTTTCCATTGGTGAAATAGATTTATTCCGAGCAAGGTTTCGATGTATGCACTAATTCATCATTAGGCAAAGAATTTGGGACGAGTCGTGGTATATGTACAAGTTTATAAAGAGGGTGGGGGGATTAGGTAAGGTGAGGGAGGGGGGAGGTAAAGGGGAAGCTGATAAAAATGTGGAACATGAGTAGGGGGAAGGGAAGAAGTTGTATGCTATCAAAGGTTTCAGGGGAGAGGGCTGGGTATTAGGGTACACAAAAATGTGATTACAATTGGTATAAGTGGTTATAACAATGTTGTACATCGAAGCCTAGGTCGGAACAAATCTGTTTTGCCACTGTAAAATTGCAATTTCTGACTTCATTTTGTTGAAAATCCACTAATTTACGCCCGATACTTCTCTTTTTGCCTCCATATGGTCCCCGGGAAAAGTTCGAAAACCAGAGCACTTGGAAAATGCTTGAAAACTCGGGTACCTGGGAAAAGTTTGAAGGCCCGTGTACTGGGGTAGAATCGTAGAACCCTCAGTTCGTTTTTTGTGGAGACGACCAGCAATTGATGTGAGTTCAGGAAAAATGAGGAAAAGATCAAGATTAGGCAGATTAGGAACTGGCAATGAGAGGGGAAGGGGTGTTTCAGGCCGTAATAGAGGAGATGATGTTGTATAACCGGGGAGGTGGAATAAAAAAGAATTTATGGATAGGATGACGGAGAGAGGTATGTCAAGCTGAAGAATGAAATTGTTTCAAAAAGATAGGGACGCGACTTTGTAAATGCTGCAGTGAATTTTTCTCTTGTCCATCTGAAACTTATGCCAAACGCCACGGGAAATCATGCCAAACCAAAAGAAAAATAAGTTAACAAATGAAACACCCGTCTTCACATTAAAGATAATGTCGTAGATGTTATGATTAGATCCTATCGTAGGTCTAATTATAGTATCTCACATTATTGACTTATGCCATGTAGGTAATGCCAACGGGAAAAGACATGGAGAAAATCATTGAACGCCTCCATCGCTAGCGCAATTCTCTTTCTTATTTCCCTGCGACTACATCCATTTTTCTTCATACGTACTACCCAAGTAGTTAAATAGTCGCACTTGCTTCATTTTGTACCCTCTCACTTTTATGAACAGCCTCACTGTAAGCTCTTGGATAGCTCTAGGGTGAAATCGTGTAAGAAGACGGGGTCCAATGTGCGTGAAATTCAATTTTAGCTTCTTCCATTTAAAATCCTATTTTAACCAATAGATCGTCTATCATCATACTAATATTTTAAAATTGAATGGTGTCTGTCTGTCGGTCTGTTGCCCAATCACACAAAACTACTGAACCGTTTGAGCTGAAATTTGGCATGTAGTAAGAAAATGTATCTGTATGTAACATAGGCTATATAAAAAATCCATCAGGGTCCCCAAAGACCTCCCTGGTGGTCCCTGGTGGTCCATGCTAAGCATTGGGTTCGGTGCAGTGATTTAATTTTTTGCTTTTTAAAATTATTTTCACTCAAGATAGAGGGCTGGAATTTTTTTAATGGATGGCTGAATAAATTTTATTTCTAATTCTTTCAATCGATTTTCTTTTACGCTTCGTAATTGTCTGAATATCATGTTTTCAGCTGAAACATCTCACATTTTTCTCTTAAATCAACAATAGCATATTTCCTTGGCAACCAAAGATATGATTTTCAAAGAATATTCACGCCTCTAGCATTTAAGTTTTCCTGCAGGCCCATACTAGCACGTAGAAAGAAGTAATTTTTATGAGAAGGGCCCAGAGTCCCAGGAACCCCATCATAGATTGCTTCGTGGGGCAATCGATAAATTCAATGCATATTTACAACAATTATACTCTCCAATGTCTATTCTGAAAGTAGCTCTCATAGGGGCACCGCATGCATATGATAGAACACTTACGTAGTAAACGATACACATAAAGGAATTAAACGTGCAAGAATATCTACGTGCAGCGAATAGTAATGGTAAAAATGCCTTTGTTGCTACAACAAACACGGCGTAGTTATTATCGGGTAATACTAAGGGGGGTTATTTTGTAATCTCACTTTAGTGAGAATACGTCATAAAATGTCACTTTTTCGTAGTTCTCCACCACCCAGGCGGCGTGACCATCTTCGGATCTCAAGCGGTGAACTGCCGGTCATGTGCTGGTATTTTAGACGATTCATCCGCTCAGATCCGTATCTTTTGACTCTTGATCCGTTGCATTATCTCCGCCTGCCATTAGTTCCATCTCACCTGTTATAAAGAACGTGACATGGAACCACCATCTTTTCCACTAGAGCTTGAGTTGGAAAATAAACAAGGGCGCGAAGGATACAAACGATTTTAAATCGTATTGTTGTAATTTGCTAAACATGAAGAACTTCAGCATTTTCAACTCCAATATATTGGGCACTTGAAGGTATACTTTGTTTGAAATGCTTATGTTATTATTAGCTTGAATTATCTGTGTACATATTTCGTATCAATATTTCCCAAGCAATGTTGCTAATACCTTGTTTTCGTGTTCCTATCCGCCAGTGTATGGAGAATGGAATTCAGTTATTTATACCATAATTTCATAATTTTAACAAATATTGCCTTAAAATCTACGTTCTTGGTAGATATTTCCCGTGCTTGTGAATCGAACACTAATTAGATTCACTAATTTTTTTTAAAATATTGAGTGATCGCTTACATGTCGCTTGTAGTTTTGACTGTATTTAGATTTTCGTGGTATGTACAGTGTAAGATATCTTCCGTAAGATGTTGAGAAATCTGGGTATTCGCTAGTCTCGGCATCTTTTATTTGTAATAAGATAATTGAAGCTTCGAAAATTCACGAACCGTTCGTGAGCCGATCATTAAGAGAGGGAAACGGATCTCCCGCCTTTCCACTAAGAGTCACTAAAAAGGTGAGATTACAAAATAACACCCCAGATGTATTACACGTAGTGGAACCGTTTGCCTCTCATTTCGTTTGCGAACTGTTTTTTAGACCAATTCCCACATCATACGAATGCACGAAGGAAAATCAACGAGTATCATACTAGGTTAAGAACTCCTCAAATGACTACGCTGACAGTATTATTCGGGCTTTGAGGTTTTCTCATAAAATACGTTTAATTTTTTTCACACCCGTTGAATTTGATAACGATTGCGAACAAATTTTTAGACCAATTCCCACTTATTGAACGTTACGAGTTATTTAAATATGTTTAAATGTGTAAAAGAGCAGTTAACTTACATTCACTCAATCATCGCGTTGCCTTTTCAAGACTCTCACTCGCCGCTGTTTCCCCCTTCCTTGGACTTAAAAATATATCCATCAACATGCCTAAAAGAAAGAAGAATAAACTTTCGAATAAATCTTCTAGAGCAAGAGGAATGTGTTCTTAGCTAATAAATGAGCCCTTGCATGAAAAACGACAAAGATTAGACTTGGATGCTCAAAGACATACCCACCAGCGATCTCATGATCATCTCCCCGTGTCGTTTCTCAGGTTACGCTAAGAACCGCACAAATTTCATCCTAACCTAACCTACGGACGGGTAACCAGCTATAAATCTGGTTCAAATATAGACGTATCTGTTCCGAAACTTCAATCTGTATTAAGATGGCGGAAATTATAATGACGTCACTACATGCCTCTTACCTAGAAGAAGAACGGAAATTCTTTGCAATGAACGACATCCATGCATGAAAATCGGCAAGTGCACTAAGAATCACCATAGATTTTTTATTTATCAACCGAAAACCAATAATTATGGCTACCCTTTATGCCGAAGGCGCAGTCCGGGTGATGGAGGCTTCATAGGTCAAATAAACATGGCTGCTGTTACTAATGCTCCTTTTGGCGTTGTCAACCGCTGGACAGCACTTTATTCTCCAATCCTGATTTAGATACTCACCACACATATTGAAGTTGAATTGCGCAACTCAATTGAGTCATTGAATGCAAATATATTTTTGTACACAAGGGAAGCGATCAAGCTGTTATTCACTCATAAGATGGCTCAAGAGAACCGGAGGGACGAGGTGACTATCTATCAACCTGGGTTATATTTAAGTAGTATTCAAGTAGTATTTTGGTTTCCCATGCATGAAAGAGGACCAACAGATACTCATCTCTCCGTGCACCTGAAAAATGGTCAGCGAGTCTACTACAACGAACACAACATACAAGATAGGTTACGAAATTCTCAAATGATCACACTGACTGTATTCTTTAGGCTTCGTGGTTTTCTTACAAAATATGTTACATGTTTTTCACACCCGTTGAATTTAAACGGGTACCTTCCGCTAGTACCTAATAATAATAACAAGAATATTTTTACATATAACAGTCCCGTCTCCGCAGTATCAAGCAAACGTAATGGCTTAATGTCCACACATCTCTGTTGCTATGAGGATTACAGAGATGTTTTTGCAGTGGTGGATGTCACATTCTCAAGTCACAGAAGCAGTGGCGGATCCAGAACAATATCTCGGGGGGGGGGGGGGGGGCTCCTTCTTGCGGCTTGTGAAGTTTAAATTGTCTCGGCTGCTTAGTTATTCCCCAGTCCTTTTCCAACCTCTTCCAATGTTACTGGCCATTTTCCAAAGATCATTTTAAGCTCAGTTCTTTCTTCTATGTATTTTGGACAATTGTACAACCTATGCTGTACATTGTCTGGTCGTAGGTAGCAGTCGTATTCTTCATTTTCTTCTTTTCCTATTTTCTTAATATTGGTCTTGAGTCCTCCATGTCCCGTTAGGATTTCGGTTATGTATCTGTCCATTTTAAGTTTACATTTTAGTCGATTTTCAATTCTGGGGAAGAACTAAAACGGTAGTCTTCCTTTTTCTGTTGAATTCCATTCTGCCTGCCAGGTTCTGTTCGTACTTTCATTGATTATCCTCTAGTTTTTATTCAAATTTTCGGTATTTATTAGCTGAGTTCCATCTATTGAAGCTCTTCCGGTTCTCCTTAGTTGTGACTTGAGGAGTCTAGATATTATTTCTAGATTTTTTGGCTTAAATCCAGTGAGTACATTTTATGCTTCGTTGCTCACTGTACGGTAACCTCTCGCGATAGGTAGAAGGCAGCTCCTTTGTGCTTCGTATAACTTTCGTTTAACTTTGCTATGATTGATTCTATGTCCCCACACCTCAATACGATGGGAAGCAATGGGTATTGTTACTGCTTGATAAATGGTTCGAAGACTATCCGTATTTATGCTACATTTTTGTTAACAGTAATTTTAAGTTATTAAATATCGTTTTTATTATTATTGATGTTTGGTTGACGTGAGGGGTAAATTGTAGCTTCTCGTCAAATTTGATTCCCAGATATTTAAACTCAGAAACCCTTTTAATGTTTGTCCCATAGATCCTTACCGTAGGATCTCGTTGCAGCTTTCCGCCAAAGATCATGTACGCTGTATTTTCAATTGAGACTTTTAATTTTGTATTTTTGGTCCATTTTTCTAGCACTTTGCTGCATTCACCTTCTTTTCTATCTCTCTTCTAGAGTCTCCTGAAATGGTGCTCGCACTATGTGTTTTTGTATGTGCATGAACTATGTGTTTTTTGTCATACCCCTTTTGCACCCCCCTCCTGGATCCGCCACTGCACAGATGTGGGGCAGAATTGCATGACACGTGACATGAAAGCTCTGTCCAATGACCACACATTTTTGGCCACAATCTCACGCGAACGTGTTGACAGCAGTTTGATCCATCGAACGCGGAATAGGGATTTATTTTTTTTACACATGCGCGTGGCCAGAAGGTGTAAGAAGATTCTACGGCCGTGTCAGCATAGAATAGTCTTTCTTTAGACTGTTAGACTTTAGCCACCCGGCTCCGAAAGTTCTCCATATGTTTTTTTAAGGGATTTTCGTGCCGTGTGGCGTTGAATTTATTCCTCGGAGGATGTCGCACAGATTCAGAATCGCTCGTGGATAAATAAGAAAGAGGTAGGTGGGGTTTTCGGGCGTAGGGAAGCGAGAACGGTCGTCTGTTCAACCGACGCGCTGCGCTCCCATTCGAACGCCGAGTTGAATGGGAGCGGGGCGGGAGCGGGGCGTCGATGGTTCAGTAGTTGGGCGGTAGGAGGCGCACGTGGCGCGAGGTGCAGCTACGGAGGGGGTAAAAAAAAATACGCGCTTCAGGGGATAAAGCGAAGAGCAGGTGTTCG
Source organism: Pyrrhosoma nymphula (assembly GCA_963573305.1). Classification (NCBI taxonomy): domain Eukaryota; kingdom Metazoa; phylum Arthropoda; class Insecta; order Odonata; family Coenagrionidae; genus Pyrrhosoma; species Pyrrhosoma nymphula. Next base: position 100,579,642 of record OY754334.1, on the reverse strand, counting down.
AGGATTGCGGAGAGCGGACGCGTGCTACTTTTTACCCCAAATCCTTGCCTTTTCCCTAGCCCCTTAATCCCTTGGACACCCTTTCCTTTCATTTTTTGCTCCAAAACTTAACGGGAGCAAGGGATGAATGTTATCCTTTGAACGCCATAAAGTTGCGTAAGAATAGGGTTGTGTACTAATTTTATTTTAGCAATCGAAATTTGATACCGAAAAACAAATAGGTACTTAGGGTATTCAGTGGCAATGTTTCAAACGTAAAGTTAGCTATAAAACACTTTAGCAGGGAATATTTGGACACTGCGCTGAAAAAAGGCTCGCGGCCGTGTTGGCGTTGATTTTGACGTCAGTAAGCAGTAAAAATCTTACTTATATCGCTTCAATAATTATTTACCTTCTCAATACTACGCATATGCATACAAAAGTTTGAGTATTTATTACTTATGAGTTCACCCGCACTTCTATAATCTTGGAAACATTCAAAATTACCCCTAGTTTCTGGAACTCCGTTGCCTTTTATCTAATTTTGGACTATTGGGCTCATCTCAACCATAGTTCACTTTTCTTGAAGCCATTATCTAAGAGTCCCGTGGAACTATTTGCATTTAGCGTGAGTGGCAATTCCCAGAAGCTGCGTTGCTAATTATGGTAAACGAACACATATATACATAGTAGGTAATTCCTAGTAATGCCATCAAACATGGTCACCAGTTTTTTGGACGTGATAGTTCCAAAATGTTTCCCTTATTTGTTCTGGCGTACCAAATGTGTCACAATTTTTAATTTACGCTTAATTGAGTCATTAGTCGTCATTTTTTTTATAACTTATACACTTAATTTTTAGCAAATTCATCACTGGTTCACAACCCTTTTATTCTTAAGTTATGACAGTCCAAGTTGACAATGCTAGGATAGGGTGGCCAGCGTGCCTTTTGTCTTAGGAAACAAACTTAAAATGAGAGAACCATGGAAAAATCCCTGATAAAATCAGAAATAAAATCCAAATAAAATGGAAATAGGGTATTCTACAAGGTGATTGGTAGGTTTTTGGATAGTTCTTTCCCTAACTTTCTCATTTCTGGGACATATTTTCACTTTCCTGCACATAACTTGTTCACCATCGGATTACACTTCATTTCCTCATACCCTATTTATATCGTCCAAAGTTCCTACCCCCTTACTTCTTCCACGATTCCCCAGCGTTCCCCCTCTATCACCATCCTCAGCATGCCCTCAGCTCTCAGCACTTCCTTATAAATCAACAAGTATGGAAGGAGCTTGGATTGTATTAGCATGTCTTTAAATTGGAACACAACGAAATAATTTTTATTTATACCTCATGAGTTGTAAAGGGTCGTCTTTAATTCTTAAACTTCATTTTATGAATAAGGTCAAAATTGTGTTTTTTTTCCTCCTACTCATGGTTGGATCAAAACCTTTGAATAAGTATTTAGCTGTTGTTTCGGCCTTACAGTTCAATTTATAACTAAGAACATTTTACAACATCTGAATTTTCTTTTGCATTCCATTTTTACAATTATTCAAATAAATGTTAACACTTTTCTCCATAACTACAGTTTTTTAATGTTTCTCTAATGCTGGACTCGGTTTTATGACGACAGCTCAAAAAATAAAATATATGTAACATCTTGATATATGAGAGTGAAGTCCTTTTTGTGAAAAAAATATTCATCCAGCATGGATCATCGTGAGAAAATTGTCCATGGTATTTTGAGAATCATTTCCAATTCAAACGTATAATAGCAGAAGAGGAGGGATGACCAGGAGACGGTTTACAGTACTCTTCTGCTATTTCACTAAAAAAATTGTGCGAAGAAAATACTGGTGAAGAACCAAATAGGAGCGAAGCGTTGCATGTTGCAGAAACCTAGACTCTAAAGAGAGAGCATAGAAGACGATTATAGGCGTTTGAGATGCAGTGGGAGAGGAGAATTAAGAAAGTGCGATGTTTGGAAAGGGAGAAGAAGCGCTTGGAATATCGATGAGGACATGAGAATACCCATACAGAAAAATGATTTCATGAGAATATGCTCAGTATATGTTGTCAACACATTGGAGTATGTTGAGAAGATTAATGAATGAATAGATGAGAACATGGAAAAAGACTCATTGCTATGAATTGCAATTGATCATATGCTAGGCACATGGGCTCACAGCTTGCATACGGCACTATAATAGTAAGTTTACGCATTAGATGCTGAGAGCATGCTCTGAGCTCATCCACAGCACTAGATCCCTCAGAATATAAGGAGAATGTCCTCTTTGAATTAATATAGCATATGTGTCACCAATGATAACTATGCATCCTCAGTAACAATGATTTTTAAAGGCAAATATTATCCAGAATGTTTTCATTGCGTTCGGTCGTAGTTAAAGAAATGCGGATTCAAATGCCAAAATTTTTTCAATGGAATTTCCATGATATACCATTACCAGAAAATGTGGTACAAGCAGTTGTATACAGAGGAACGTATTCACTCGCATTTTAATTTAGCAACCCTGCTTACTTGCATCATTAATGTTGCGTTGCCATCCTTCACTAACGTCACATAAACGGCAAGGTCATCTCCATGTGATTATAACGTGCATACATACTCATCACGCCGTTCCCGTTCAGGGTAGGCACAGTCAAATAAAATAACTATAAATAATGAAAGAGAAAACTTTTCTTTTTCATTATTTATAGCGTCATCAAATGTTTATAAATTGATAGTCATTTATGACGCCATCTTCAGGTACCTGAAGTAGTAGTAGTAACTGAAGTGAAGAGATTGAAGAGTTCTTCAGGTACTGGAAGTGAATTAGTACCTGAATATGACGCGGCTGCGTTGAAACTTGTAGTAAGTACCGTGAAATAAATTGGTGGAATAAAACAAAGTGTTCTTTTTCATTATTTAAAATGAACTTCCACGAAGTTGAGCCTGAAACCATTGAGATAACATAGGTATAGGTGTGAGTTCTAGAAAACTAGCTGTAATTTGACGATCTACTCCACAATGCCTTACCCTTGTTTGCCTCTTCGCTTTTCCTACATTCATTCTCATATCCTACTTTTGATACTCCTAATATTCTCTTTTGAGTCTCTTTTACTACATTCCCCCATTATCCTCTCAATCTACCCATTCCTCTTACGCATTTCACTCTATGTTTCGCTATTTGAGCTTATCCTAGCACACCCAGGTTTCACTTTCATGCAATAAAATTGGGAGGAGAATTTTTTTGTATTCTGCATTTTTTTCTTCCATAGGCCAACACTCTTGATATTGAAACATTGATGAAGGCTTCCGCGGAGTGGTGCAAAAGGCATGGTTAATTTTCCGGGATTTCCTCCGCGTCGATACATCTTAGACGACAGTTTCGCCGGCGATTCTGCACCCACACTTCACACCTGAAGACGCCTGCTGAAACGCCGGCGAAACTGTCGTCTAAGATGTATCGACGCCGAGGAAATCCCGGAAAATTAACCATGATTGTTGATATTGTATCACATGCTACCTAAATACATCTGGTGCAAATACTTCTATGCAAAAAGATGGTGTTCTCTTTTATCTAACAACGTCGAAAATATAAGAAAAAGAGACGATATTCATATCCAGAACCTTCCTTTAAATCTTCCGTGCTATGTCCTCCTTCGGGACTAAATGGTCAGGAATGAGTCGAGTGAATTCCTCCATCGGAACTAAATGGTCAGGAATGAGTCGAGTGAATTCCTTAGACCGCCGAATTAAGAGTCAACTCGTCCTTCTGAGGGGCAGGCAAAGATCGAAAATGATCGCCGCTCTGCTATTGGTCTTGAGGAGAGGAGACGAAAACGACCGAGACGACAGTGGTGGGGAATCATCATCACACGCGCAGAGAGAAAAAAACAAACCTGTTTCGGCGATTAAATCGAATTAGGAATCAAAATTGCCTTAATTGGCCGTAAAAATGGTTTGTGAGACTTTTAACCCTGTGCTCCCTACCTGCCAAAGTATTTTGATAAGTCTGCTGAAGAGTCGGCACTTTGACCCGGCTAATTCCCATATTATCCATCAGACTGAAATTGGCCAAGGATTCCATTCAACATATTTCCTTTCCCAAACGTGTTTTCTTTCCAGACGTCCGATATTTTTCTTGCGTGGCAATAATTTTCCGTGAATGTTTCCTTCCATGGAGGGCTGTTAAGGGGCTTATTTATTAGTAAATGATTATTTTCGGCTGATACTTCAATTTTTTCGATAATAGTCTCGCTAGCAACCATTCGAAAGTGGACGTGACTTTGGTCACGCGCAAAAATGGTTTTTTTATTTCGCCAATGGGGAAAGTGATTTTTTTCGTCTCCGTGGATAGCTTTAGGACTCCCCAGATTCTTCCCCGTGAAATTCAGATTGATTTGACACAGTGATTTCATCGTAGAAGTGTAATCATTCCTTTAAAGGAATGGGATTTTTTCGAAATGTGAAGGACATAATACACGTTAGAAGGGTAATCAAGTTATCGTTTGTGTATCCATTGTAACTTCGATTAATTGCCATAAAGTTAATCATATTTTTTGACTTCTGTATTTTATTTATTCTTTGCAATATTTGTCACATCTGTCACATTCATGCATATCTTTACGCTCACACTCCTAATTCTAGCACTCTTAATATTTTATTGTCTTCAAATGCCTGTTGTTAAACTCTGTTCCACTATTCCCCATGATTACCTCGATAGAATCAGATTTTCGGAGCCAAAATTCTGTATCTAAAATAGTTACTGGATTCTCTTCGACTTTATCTTCCTCGAAAGGCTGTTTTGTTTGTTCTTCGGTTGCTCATTAGCGCCTTTATGGACAGGTTGGAGGACTGGTATGGTGAGTATTATATGAAGAATAGAGGAAGGTTGGAGAAAAACCCGGCGTTAGCATTATCTGTGGTACTCTGAACGAATGACGCCAAGGATAACACGGTATAACATTCCATTCTCCCGCTGTTTTTGACGACCCGTCTGTATTGGACTAAAGTGTCCTTTTGGCAATAAAATAGGGATTGAGATACCTTAGAATTAGTCTCCGCCACTCCCTGGAGTCAAATCTGGACCCACAGGAAGAGAATTTTGTACTCTAGCCAACACTCCATCTGGGTCCTCTTCCTCAAAAAGTGATAATAATATTTTTTTTTTAATTTCTATCCATTGAAACAACATTACAAAGACACCTTTACATTTCAAATAAAAAAGGATAAATTAGGAATTCTTTTTAGGCATTTCCCTTACTTGGGATACCTCTAAACTATTTACATAGCTAATAATATGAATAAAATAAACATTCAAAAAATACACATGAAAAAGATAACAATTTTTTGTTTGATACCATATAAAAAGATAAAAAATAGAACAAATTTATTCTTATATTTTTGTTGTTTTTGATCAAATTATGATGTCATTAGGGCGGAACTATGCTTTAAATAAGGGCAAAGTCATGCGTCGCTCAATGTAGGCCACGTCTTGAGTACACCACGAGCGTTTTGGACTCGGCACAGAATTGTTTGATAGCTGAGGAACTAAATACCTAGGGAAGCCGCATGTTTTATCAGAAACCCTTAGGCCTCGGCCACGATACGAGCAGCGGGCGGCAGAAGGCGAGTGGCTGAGCGACAGAGCGGCAACGCTGAGCTTTATGTTTCTATGTTTGGAGAACGCTAGAACCTTGCCACGATAGACGTGAGCGGCAACGCGGAGCGGCAGTAGAGCGGAACCTGGTCGTGCCGACCAGGTTCCGCTCTATTGCCGCTCGCCGCCAATCCCAGACATTAAATTTTTCTTGTGCCGCTCTGCCGTTCTGCTCAGTCTGTGGCAAAATTTCGGCGGAGAACGTTTTGTCTTTTGACAGTACTGCCATTTCTGCTTCTGAACTAATCTTAGGTCGAATCACCGCTCGTGTTTTGGCCACTACCGCCCTTCCGCTCTGCCGCGATACTGCGCTGCCGTCCCCCGCCTGCCGCTCATATTGTGACCCAGGCTTTACGGGCGGAACGAAAGTGTAACACAGTAGATGGAAAGACTGACCAGTTAGGAGCCAATAGGGACTCTGAGGCTACACGCTATGCTATATTGCTTGAAAAACCTTGATCAGGCGAGTTTCATGGTGACTCGGAAGATATTATTTTCATTTGGTGTCCATTATATCGACATCAACTATCCAAAGGATGTGGTTTATCGAGAGAAGGCCAGAAATCAAATAACCAGTTTTCTCTTGCTAACGTTTCGGAATATAATTTATTCCATCGTCATTAGGACGTATTGTTTTATACGTGCGAATGTCAAACACTGCATGAAAATCTTTTCACATACATTTCACGATCTTTACGCTTTGATATTGTTTAAATGTAGCAAAGTTATGTGAAAAGATGTTGATGTTGTTATTGTCTTTAATGTACTGTTTTTAGTCCTGATGATGGAATTAAATATATTCCGAAACGTTGGCAAGGAGTGACCGATTTTTTTATTTCTGCCCTACCCTCTATAAAACCACATCCTTTGATATTATTTTTAACCCCTCAAAACATCTCTAGGACTGATAGAAGAGACAAAATGAGAGAGGTACTATGCCGAGTCAACGGGTGTAAAAATTCCTCTTTCCTTTGCACCATTAACGACTACTACAAAAAAAGAGCGAGACAATAAAAAACTTTGCTAAAAAACAATTAACTATCGTCCTTTCTGTCTTCAAATTCCTTTTACCTCCCATTTTAAAAAAATGTGTCACACGACTCCACGGTGGCTGTCCATTTAGTATGTAGATGTAGCTAAAGCAACAGTGCTACCTCACGATCCTTTTTTGCCCTAGCGTTTTTTTCAAGCTGACGGGCCATTTTTTTCCTGTTCTCCTGCTTTATCCAGTCCGGACGTTGGCCTCAATACTTTTTGAATGAAAATCAAATGCTATATTTAACTACTATCCTACTTTGATTATTCAAGGGATCCATGATATAATTCATGGGATCCTTGATATCATTCATAATATAATCCTACTAGTAAGATTAACACAAAGATAGTAATCTAACAACTTACAAAGTATCTGGGTAACAGAACAGACACAAATACCCATTAAACCGTTCCCTTTCGGTGTAGGCACCGCCAAAGAATCGGTGTTAGCCCTGTAAAACTGGCTCGGTTCAGTTAATTTCTTTCATACTGCCCTATCAATAGCGATGTGGAACTTGCGTAAGGTAGTTTGAGAGAGATTGATTGCCTGGTCATTATGGAGGCCATGTTCGAATTTAACTATTAAATTTAAGCAATTTTTAAAAGCATGAAGTGGCTAGTGTAACATTAATACGCAAAAACTTAGTTTTAAAATGCTGAAATTCTCAGTACCTAATTAAATAAATATGTATCTATAAGGTTTCAAGTTGACTAAATTTTTTTCACGACGCACGCTGAAAACGATGATTTTTTGCGATTCTGAAAACTTCCTGCACGGTGAATAATTGATTAATTTTTATAAATAGTTGAGATAACATAGAATCTCCACGCTACATAATTTCTGACGAGGTCTATACATTCATGTTGTAAATAATGAGCCTCTGGAGTGCGTACCCGTACCATATCCCATGGAAAATATTGATGGTATTTTTTTTGCAAATATCACGAAAATAATAATAATAATAAGTGGCTGATGTTTTGCTGTCCCCGAAAATATTTGATCTTTTTCATTGTAATGAGGCCAAATTCATCAAATTATGTAGGTGACATCCTGCTCTAACTACGTTAAGGTAGCTAGAGCGCCTATGTAAAAATTTGCGTGATACTTAGCATGCGTGTTTATTATTAGTAATATCTTTGGATAAAAGTGAACAAATAGCATTTTATCGATTTTATTTTTTTGCATTTTAACACTATTTTAACATGTAGATTAATGGCACTTAAAAAAAAACATTTCGAAATACCTAATTCGATATTTATGTCCAGATATTCTCTACGCCGGAAATAATACATGTTGCATTACTATAATGTTTGCTGACAAATATCAAGGTGCCACGCCGAGTCGAAGATTCGAAAACGCATATTAAACTATAATTTTCGCCTAAATTTTGAATTTCACATCGAAAACTCAAGTCATAACATGCTTTTATTTAGGAAAAAAAGTAAAATGTAATTCTTTTATCATTTCCATTTTACTTGTATGGTGAGTTCCACCGTATAAATAGATGCATTTAAATGTAATGCGGCCCTAATAATTCGTTTTCGACTTACTTAAAAAGAAAATCAAAATGTTTACTCAATGGCTCACGATTACCGCTCCAGCCACCTTAATGCCATCCGTAACAGTTCCGCCGATGTTGCTCTGTACCACTTTCTCAGATTTGCGAGCCAGGAAATTCTTCGTCACCAAGGGCCTCGTTTTTTTTCATCTGTAATGCCTGGCGTGGATCAAGTGAGTCAATCATCTGACGTGAGGATTGCATCACCGCCCGCCGTATTTCATTCAAATATGTCGCGATGATTTTCCGGTATGATGATGGTGCTCTTTGCGCCAGTGATTGCTGCCCTCGCATAGTTATCCTCTGACATGAGGAGCCGGGCGCATGCGCAAAGCTCGTTGATTGTGTGGAATCTGATGCGTCAGTTAATTCGATGCGATAATGGGCGAGGGGGTTCTCGAGACTCGGCAGATAAATAACGCGGCTGTTACGTTTCATATTGATGGGGTTATCACCCGGGCATGCCAGCCGGAAAGGATTGATGCGCCTGGAGTATCGCGTCGCAGAGGAATATAAAAGTCGCCGTTTTATACTCAAAGAGTAGTATATCAAATGCTGCAGTGTGCTCGTGACATGTAACCTTTTATTGAAACTCGTCACGTGTAACTCATCTTCTGAAGTTTTTATTGTTAATGTGTTGCATTAATTCATTGTGATTAGTTTACTCTTTCCATGCGTTTGCATCCATAGTAGAGTATATGAATATTGTGATCTTAGTCTGCTGATTATCACTGACCTATGAGCTGGAGATTATATGAAATCTATTTTACTGATGATCTTAATGTGCGTCTTTAAATGGATACTAAACGTAATCTAACGACTTACAAAGTATCTAGGCAACAGAACAGACACACTTACCCATTACACCGTTCCCTTTCCGGGTAGGCAACACCAAAGAATCGGTGTTAGCACTGTAAAACTGGCTCGCTTTAATTAACTTCTTTCATAATGTCCTATTCTTGAGTAAATTATTTGTTTCAGTGGTATTCACTCATTGTTGCATCGGTATGGGTACGCTGCGCTGGCTCTTGGGGTATTCTTTTCTGAAAGGATCCTAGCTCCAGTCATGGGCGCCCATACACGAGGGCAAGGGGGGGTCGCGACCCCCCCTGGCCTTATTTATTTATTGTTTTTCCAGGATTAAATTAATTTTTAAGTAAAAAATTTAGAAAATTGTCATTCACCTAAGTGTCCAAAAATGTACTCCTGAGACCTCAAATTTAGTATACATTCCGGGAGAGGGCTCCACGGACCCAACCCCCCCTTCTTAAACCTATTTCTTGGCCTCCCCTTGGAAAATATTGTATAGATGCCCATGGCTCCAGTAGAATTATGAAAGCGGGCCAAGGGTGATTTAGTTTTTATTACGAAAAACTCACGGTAAATATGCCCAAACTGACCGATGAAGCACCGTAACCGTTAGCAGAGAAAGCTATACGTGGTGTGGATACTGCAAAGGTGATATTCGGGTGGCTGAAGTCATGTTGGGCGTCAGAAGCACCATCGAGAAACGGGAATGGCTATTCGGACTGCGCAATTGAGCAACAGGTTAATAGGAATAACGACACGATGCTGAGGTGCAACTGCTGCGAAAAACGGATATTACTTTGAAAAGCTGGGCGAGCTTCATTGAACAAAACAATTTTTCCTTAAAATAAAACGGTAAAAACGCAGCAGGATCCTTCAAATCATAGTGAACGCTGGTATACCGCATGAATTCTGATTTTCCTGAATGATCAAGTCATTTACTAATGTTCTTCTTCCAGAATATTTAGTGAAACCCTGTAATTACCTGGAACTCTTGATCGGAATTATTCAAATGTGATGGCAAATTGTTACATTACGTTTATAAGCCATTATTTGATACATTTTTAGTTCATAATTCACATAAATATCAACGACTTATGATCTGAAAATGATTTGTGATCTATTATCTCAAATAAATGATTTGAAGATGAAATCAGTACTGAATATGAAACAATGTACCACTCGCAATGCATATGCCAACACGGACAACGCAAAAAGCAATACCATTCAGAAATCACACTGTTGAGTAAGAATTGAGGATTATTTTTGCATGTTGCTTCTTTTGTATTCATTGTGAGAAAGTTCGATGACAAAAAACTTTCAACGCTTATCATACTGAAGAAAACCAAATGCTAAACTAAAAAAATGTCTTCCAAGGGAGTGTTGATATTTTTTTTTAGAGCCAAACTCTCGTTGTGACATATTGTACAACATTGCAGGGACGGCACATGGACTAAAGTGCGAGCATCACATTGAGTTCAATGTTTGACTTTAACCTCGCGGACTGTGGAATCATGCGCTCGCTTTTCACTGTTTCTATGACAGCATGTGTCCGGTAGCCCTGATGAACTTGTTCCTTTAAAGCCCTCAAAAATCATTGGTAGCTTAACTGGCTGAAGCACTCGGCACGATATCAAGGGATCCGTGTTCCGATCCCGGTCAAGACGAATGGTTTTTCCTCTGTGGAATTTCGCACATAAGGGTTCGAGGATAATGATAACGCTTTGCTCGTATGCAGGAGCGATTTATGTCGTTGTGTCACTTGAACTATAACCATAGGCCATCCGAGCAGTAACTTCTACCAACACAATATCACTACAGTTAATTAAACCCTTCACTGTAAATTTTCATGGCTTTTAATATGCTTTGCACGTGTTTTGCTCAGCGCGCGTATTGAATGCTTCTCGGTAATGCATCTCTACATCTTCCATTTAAATGGACCTTTAAATTGACCCTAGAATTAAAGCTCTCGTGAAGATAAAGATCCATCGCTTAGGGTCCCTTTAAATTGACTTCAGGCCCCAAGTTACAGCGATTGCAGTATCTCGTCATGATCACTTCTAAAATTTACGAACCAGGGATGCTACGGAGACTAAAATATGATCTTGGAACTGAAAAAGACTTCTAACTTCTAGGAACGGATGTGAGAGGAAAGGCTAGTTTCTGTGGAGGAAAAACACGCCATCGTTCTTACAGAACCCATATGGGATGTTTCTCTGTTGTTTCCAACGATCTTTGAAACAGTGTCTTAATCGTCTAACCTGTAGTTTTTCACAACTGTGTTTAAGTCTTGAGACATACTAATTTGGTTCTACTAAGCTGGCGAGACAAGTCAGCAGTTGCATTTTCGTGTGTTGTAAATTGATCGGACTGACCCCTATTCAATGCATACACTACCATTGATACATTCACTCATATTCAGTTCATTTAGACATGCTATGAATCACCACAGAGTTTTTACTTTCCACTCAGAGAATAAGTTAATGTAAATAAATCGTAATGGGCAAGAATTTGATAGCTGGTTGTTAGACAAGGAGGTGCATTTTCATAACTGTGTTTCCGACAGAAGGAGTACGTACTGCAATTAGTTCGGTAAGCATTGCTCCTACATTAAGATACGGATTCCATTTATACATCACTTCAACGGTAGGGATTCGAACCTGAGCGCTCAGGATGAAAAGTCAATACTCTAGTAATCACAAAAAACGCGATATTCCATGGTTTGTTTGGTCACCAGGCGTGAGAAAATGTTCCGGAAGGGAAACATGAGGCAAATGTTAAAACAAATGGGCCATAAATATGATCTATGCGTCAAAACTTCCTCATTTTTAAATAATACCTCTTATGAGGACATAGCCGTGCCATATTAAATGTAAAGTGGCTGATAATTCGGTATCATTAGAATAATGAGGTTTTTTCTCTAACTTTCTCATAGGTGATTAATCCTAAGATTGGATTACATCTACATCTACATCTACATATTACCCTGCGAGCCACCTCTAGGGTGTTTGGCAGGGGGTGACAAGTCACCAAAATGCAGCATGCAAGCGGACCGCCACATGCACACCGCACGGTCATGAATATTAAGGATACTAACCAATTCCATCATTAACTAAAAACCATCATACAGCATGCAAGAGAATCCCCACATGCACGCCACGCATGTACGATGACACATAATTTTCTACATGCTACTTAAGAGGCCAATCTGCCTATGAAGCTAGAACATGCAAAACATGCTGTTAGAATCACCATAAAACACCGCAAACATGCTTTAAGAAATACATAAGTTAGTAAGCTACACTACCAGTCAACTAATCTATTTCTAAGTCCTTACACAGCCGTTATAGTCTCTTATCGCTCGCGGAAAAAACGACATTTTGAATCTATCTGTTCTACAGTCTATCTCTCTTATTTTATTTTTATGATCTAATCTACCATAGTACGTTGGCGGTCGTAAAATATGATCAACTTCGTCGGAAAATAAACTACTCTTGAATTTACATAATAGATTTAGTCTTGTTTTCAATCTACGGTCTGACAGTGATTCCCATCCGAGTTGTTCTAAGAGGTCAGTAACACTAACAAGACTATCGTAACGGCTTTTCACGTACCTGGCTGCTCTTCTCTGTACACGTTCTAACTCTGTTTTTAAGCCTGTTTCATGAGGATCCCAAACACTGGAAGCATATTCTAAATGGGGTCTAACGAGGGAGAAGTAGCTTATTTCTCTCACTTTGTCGTCGCACTTGCCTAGAATTCTTTTAACAAATCCCAATTTACGATTAGCTTGACCTGTTATTTCCCGAATATGTTTATTCCACGATAGATTAATTCTACTATCGGGTTCCATCGCGTTTGGTAGGTTCGTATACTTACGTTTCACCTCTCATCTAGGAGGGATCTTCTGGTAGAAGTAAATAAAGCAAATAAACAGATTTCACGGAAACCTGAAGAATAATCCTAAGTACAAGCATCAGCAGTTTGGTTGGTATGCGTTCAACACTATTCACGTTTCTCCGGAATCCTTCTCATCTCTTCATACTTTCTGCATCTCGCATGTTAGTAGATTCATTTAACAGGGTAGTAAGTAGGTGTAGGTCTGCTCTATAAATTGCAGTCGTCGTTTTCCCCTGGATATTTTTTTTCAATTCACACCTCTCTCAGGTATTCTCTTTCAGAATCTCTGATGTCTCAGCGAATGTCGTGTCCCTTAGCTGAACTTCTCTGTTTACATTACATTTCCATAATGAGGCCAAATTCATCGAATTCTATGGTTAATGATATTTTGCTTAAACTACCATTATGTACTTTAGGTATAAAAAAGGATCTAGTGCAGGGGTGGACAACCTTTTTGTGAGTGAGTGGCAAAATTGACCTAATCACCGGTACAAAATGTTTCACTTACCAACCGAATATTTGAGAACGTATTACTTTATGTTTAATTAGAAAGTGATGACGTATATCATGTAAAACTGGTTGAATGAAAAGTACGATTACAAGTTTTTACGAAAAAGTATTTAAAAAATGTATTATTAGCCTGTGAGTATTACTGAAACTGCCATACATATTCACACAATTTAAAGGCACCATTGTTTGTATTAGCACAGTAAGTTAACGCAAACTAATTATTTTTCGATAAAAAATTAAAAATTAATTTAGAGAGGAGTTGTTTCACGTGCCAGAAACTAGTCATCGGCGTTCCACGTTTGGAACGCGTGCTAAGGGCTTCCCACCACTGAATTCTAATGATATAAAGGCACCGTAGGCTGAGGAAAGTTTCTCTTCTCACGGAGAAACATATAACCTTTCCTCCTATTCGCAACATTTTCTCTTCATTCCTTACCTAAACCCCTATATTCAAATTCGATTTTCTACTCCAGTGAACCCCTTATCTCAAGCGCGCCGTTCTCCCGCCAGATATCACTATCTCCCGCCGCCATCTCCTCCTTGTGCGCCTGCGCTGCTCAACGCCCGCCGCTCTTGCCGCGCGCGTGCTTTTCCCGCGCGCGGGACTTTACTCTGACCAACATAAAGAGAGAGGATCTCCGCCCTTAAAGAGGAGACTCCCCCCATCATCCATATATAGGGTCAGCCCCCATCCGTCTCTGCGGGCGATGCTGCATTCCTTGGACCCTCCCTCCCTCTATCTCCTACTCTCTAACGCTTCCAACCTCACCCCCCCCCCTCCAACACTACTTACTCCTTCGCCTCCTCCCCTTTGCAGAAGGATATAATCCTAAACATTGCCTCCCGCGTTGCATTCGTATGGTGAGTTGACTACGATGGGAAAGTCAAGGGATCCACATCGAAATAATACCCACCCAAAAGGGTGTTTTGCAGGCAGGGCCATCTTTTGGGGCCGAGAGGCCCCTGGGCCCGCGATAGTGTGTGGCCCTTTTAAGGGCAGCATAACCACAATTTATTTCAAATAATTACACAAGATACGCGAATAAATTATTTTTTTAGATTGCTAAGTCAAACAATAATTCAATACTATTATTATTATTATTTTTCCATCATACATACTCACAAAACCTATATATTTACAAATATCATTGCATTTGGCAGGAAATTAATAATTTATTTTTTAAAGATAAAATTAATTAATCAATTGCCACGCAATCAGGATGAATAATTCACAAAATTAATTTAAAAAAATATTATTTAAATAGATGAATGATTAATATAATATGGAAAATTTAAAATTATGCCACAGGAAGCGTAAAAATCAGACAAACTTTTACAAAATTAGGCATATTGGACGGGTAAAGTTTGGAGTTGGGAGTTCTCTAAGAGGGAGAACTGCAACAGTATTGCGGAGAGAGCAAATGCTATATCTTATACCCACTGGATAAAGTAATAAAGAAGAATCAAAATTCAGAGCTTATGTTTTTTTCGAGTCTGAAAATCAAGTTTGGTACTTTATGACTAGGGTTGATATCTACCTCGTGGCCCCCTGGGCCCGGACCCGGTCGGCCCAGTCCTAAAAATGGCCCTGTTTGCTTTGCAGGGGTTTTGTTTTCCCCATTGCGGTAGATGGAGAGGGCGCCTTCTATGGCGGCCAATGCTTGAAGCTGCGACGTGGACGTGGCCGGTCCGCCATCTTGGTTCCCCCCGATTTACCGAGGCGCTTACGGGCTGACGCACTAATTTTGAAACTTTGCGAAGTTTTCCATCGAAAACTTCGCAAACTTTTGACTTGAAATCAGCATGTGTTTACTTTTTGAAATTGAATTCTTCATTTCACTCAGTGTTTCAACCCGAAGGTTGGTATTGATGGGTGAGAGTAGAGCCCACCCCGTACTAAGTAAGCCATTGGCGCGTAAAATTCAGACATTCAGGGTAGGGGGGGGGGCAGTTCCTTTCCCTGGGCCACCTGCTATTTTCCACGAAGTTCCGACAGTAAGATAGTCGCACCGCGAGGATTTTCGGAGGGGATGTCCAAAGTGGTTTTACCCCTTTGAACCCGGGACCCACCGGTCGGTAGCCCAGCGCTCTACCCACTAGGCTACCATGACCCCATTCTTCATGTTACTTTTTTGAAATTATTTAAATTGATAATAATCCGTAATCCCAACAAAAAACAATAATAAAATTGCGTAGATAAAGTGAAGAGATTTTATACGTATTAGTTAGAAGGCGGGGCTGAATATAAGGGTGGGAAGGCACTAGATAGAGCAGGTCGAGCAGTTTTCGTATATGGTCAGTATTTTGGAGAAGAATGGATTCAGTGATAGGGACATAGGTGCAGAATTTTCCACGCAAAAGAAGCTTTTTCGAAGAGAAGGGAATTGATGAGGAGGGGTCTGAGAGGAGACGTAAAGAAAAGGGTGGTGAAAACTCTAATATGGAGCGTGGCGCTGTATGGGTGGGGAACTTGGTCATTGTGAAGGGAGGATGTGCGTAGACTTGAGACTTCTGAGATGTGGGTTTGGAGAAGGATAGAGAGGGTGATCTGGGTGGCGAGGAAGACGAACGAGGAGGTATTGGATATAGTTGGAGAAGAGAGGAAGCTTGTGGCAGAGGTTCGGAGAAGGCGGAAGAGATGGATGGAGGAGATTTTGAGAGGTGAGGGCATGTTATTGAGGGTAATAGTGTGAAGAACACTGGGGAAGCGTGGAAGAGAAAGATATAGGATAGGAATTCTGGACAAAATAAGAGGAGGTACAAGATATGAGGAATTAAAGAGGGATCTAATGGCGGAACATCCTTAGGAGGGAAGCGAGACAATGCTCAGAAATCGGGATGCAGGATGGGGACTGTCCATGAACTTACCAATCAGCTGGTAGAGTACTGAAACTAATGAAACCATAACTCCAAGTATTTAATATATATGTTTCAAGAGTAACTTACCTTGAATTTTGTACAGAAGGTAGATATTCTTGATATTTATCTGCTAATGCGTCCACTCTTCCGTGTTATCCAAAGGCAAGCAAGAAATGAACAGGAGGAAGCAATGTGGTGGGTATTTCAATTGTCAGGTTGCAGTTTAATGACGTTATGCCCTCTCTATATATTTCAATGGGTTTTTCAAGCATGCACTATGCCAGGGGTTTTCAATCGGTAGGAAATTCCTCCCACCCCCTAATTGGAAGAGTTTAAGGGAGTTCAGGAGGGAACTAGGACCGATCCTTAGTCTTCTAAAAATGGCTTTTAGTTTCTGATGCGTCTTAGTTTGTCGAACTCGAGCTTTCGCTACCATTGCAAACGGTATCTTCAGTAATAAGGAAACATCTTCCGGAGACATTATTCCTGAATATGTTACCTACAATCGTAACAAAAGGTGGGGGTTAGCAAACATAGACGCAGCACCACTCAAAACAGGAACAGGAATACTAGACTCATAGGCTAGATTTTTTAGTTTTTGGGAAAAGTTTAAAAAGTAAACCCTGATACTGGTAGCTTGTCGTTTCGCCATAGCTTTCCCCCCACTTAAAAGGAAAAAGTTATAATAATAAAGGTTCAGTTCCAACTTATTATGTCATTGGCCTAACAATGTGTTACAAACGCAAAATAAGTAGGCCTAGGCCGGAAACAGCCGTCGTAAATAAATGGTTTCTAAGGCTACGTATGAAGAACGAAAAAATGATAAAATCTTTTTTACTTTCGATGGTCAAAAAAGGAAAGTACTATGATTTTATGATACACTAAAATTCATATAGGTAACTAAAGTAGTCTAATAGTCCAAAGCAAACTTTTAATCATAATTAACCACGCTCGGTTTATAAAACGTTAGTAACTAACCTAACCTCGAACACTTGCTAGACGATAGCTGTCTGGGCAATGGACATTTCCCAATGTATTATTGATGATCTTACCTTAAATTATATTTTGAGAAAACTGCTGATGTTAACAAAATGTACGGATACAAATCAAAATATGATGTAGGATATTCAAGAATGAATACTGTTAGTACTACAAATTGTTATAAAACCGTCAAGAGTGAAGTGACAAGGCAACTCAATACTGTCAGCTAAGCTGGTGGCTAGTAGCGCGGTATCACCGCTCCATGCGGCGGTAGAAGCAACTACTCGAGAACAGCTATTTGCAGAATACCCTACTGCGTGGGATTGATACGACACCCGAGCAACAGACTAATGTTTTATTTGTAAATATAAATTTTGATGGATGAATGGTAAACGAGATTTTTTATGGATGATCTATTAGCATTTCTTTTAATTATATAAATGGAGTTAAAAAAGATCCTGTTTTTTTTTAAATATTCATCAAAAAATTCTTTTTCAGATTTCGGGGGGAGGGGGGTTTGAACCTCCATTCTGGGTACGGCCTTGCCTAAGGGGAAGAAAAAGAATACGTTTTATAAACTGGATAAAGAAGAGTAGGACTTAAACTCAGATGAAGAAAGAAATGCTATAGGTAGACAGAGCCCTGCACGTGTAAGGATCTGTAGGATTTTCCCTGTCTTTTGTCATAACCTACCTTTAACCGGTAGATTACTCGATCCCTGTCTTTTGTCATAACCTACCTTTAACCGGTAGATTACTTGATTGGATGAATGAATTATTACTTGGGTGACCTACTGGCTACGATGAGTTTTAGACGGAAGAAAGTAAAAAATGCCCATCACTCTTACTGGCGCAGGACCCTATCGCATGCGATTTCTTTCTCCAGTTCGGCTTAAGCCCTACCTCTCTTCATCTCGTTCATAAAGCCTTTACTTTTCTTTCCCCTCTCTACTGTCAGGTTCTTCAGAATCCTCTCATTCATATTCCTTATTCCAACCACTTACACTTTATCTCCCTAAACTTCTCCAGCAGTTTCCCTTCTTCTCCCATCGTGCCAAACACTTCCAAGTTCGCCTTCCGTTCCACCCATTTCACAGTCTTCAGTCTCCTTTAAACCCACATCTCAAACACCTGATGCCAATTCTCTTCTTCAGATTCTATGTTTCTGCATCATATAACGTTAAACTCCATGTTACGATGGCTGGAGAGGTAAATGTAGATAATTGAGTGGACATTTTAATATAATTTTAAGCAGGTTGAAAAATAACTCTTGGTCCACATTTTATTTAGGCTCATGACAGGTCCAAAATGACCTTCAGTGTATCGTGAAGTGACTGACTCTCATAACTAATTTCAGGAAATAACACTAAATATCTTACAGAGTAACATCAGTGTTTTGTCGCCAACCTTTAGAGAGGAAATGTGGCTGAAATTGCTCCCACCCTGAAGAAGTCGGCACAATAAAATATTTTATGTTTTCCCAGCGAATACTAATTGATTTGAATTCTTCTCAGCCCGGGTTAAATTCTCCATCTCTGCCATGACAACATAACTCGGTTGGAAGCTCGAGAAACATTTACATCAAGTTGGTATAATGTAATAAATATCTATGCATATACACTTTTTCTCGGAAAATTTGAAGGTTGTAGGTAACTTAAAAATTAAATATTGATTTCCTGGTGAGAAAAAAAACGATAGCGCTTAAGAGATGTTTCGGAAACCCCAAAGCATTCCTCAATTCAACCCGTGGTTAAAGAAATCAAAATCAATACCTACATGAATTCTTGGTTTTGGGCGGCCAAATAAAATTTTCTCCACTCTTTAAAAATAGCTTGGGCCGGCCCTGCCTACACCGTACATTGGTTGGAGAGACCCCTTTTGCCGGACTAAATTCGTAGGGTTGATAATTTGCTGTTTAAAGCCACCATTTCAATTTTTTTCGTAAGGATTACACCATGCAACAAAATAACGTAAAAAACGAAAGTTTGGCGATCATTTGACATAAAATCATTTATTTCATATCCTTCATACACGAATGTAAAAATGTTTCATTCACGAGAAGTCATTGTGGGTGGGTACTTGATATGGCTCAAAAATATATTTCTATTGATGCGTTACATATTTAACGCATCACAACTTAAAATACTCGAGGTACAATGCAGAGAGCGCAAATAAAATTTAACTAGTTTTCTAAACAGCAATGAAAGAATTGTTAATACAGCCTCGCTACTTACAAAAATATTAGGTGGTCTTTCTGGAAAACATACAATTTATAAAAACGATACAAGAGTAGATAGATAGATTTATAAACGTCTTAATAGTGAATATGACAAACACTGCAATATATAACTCAAAGAAATAGTACTATAACGAATAGAAATAGAATATTAACGCGACATAATGAATTATCAGAAATAAGTGTAAAAAGATATGTACAGTTGTGGGAAAAACGTGAGGATTTTGGCTGGCATCCGTCACGGAAAAAACCCACTAGTGAAAAACACCCACACATGAAGGGGGTTGTGAAAAACCTACGAAAACCTACTGAGAGAAGCTAATGTGACTCATGATAATGAATAATACAAATACACAAAAAATACCAACATTGAAATTCGTATGTGCATTTCTTGATACAGAAAGTATTTTATGAGTATTCGGCATATTTGTATTACCCTGCTGTGCCTTCAGAAGTGTATTATGTAATTCCTTTTTGAAATAAGACGATGATGGTGCATTTCGTAAGGTAATGTGAAGATTATGTCACTCGCGGCTACACTAAATGATTTATTGAATAAGACGGTTGGTGGTGAGGTATGACAAGTTTTTGATTTCCTCGTGCGGTTCACCGCAATGATTCGGCGGTATTAGTCGTCCGTGTATTTGATGCTTCCATTGTAAGCAGGGGTGGTACTACCTGCGCGCCATACAATGTAGAAGTGGATGCAGATGTGGTGTTGTACATCCTCGGTTCCTTCAGGCGACCTTCACCCCTATGCTCTCGCCGCACGATGCCCACATGCCTTCCTTCCCCTCAATACCCCGGCGTCGCCGACCGGCCAACTGAACCTCCCTTCTACGGGGAATCCTTTCTCAAAACCACCCCCCTCTCCCCTTTCGTCCCCCATCCCTCCCTTTCTTCCTGACCCCCCTCACCACAGTGCCGGTCCCCCAACATCTCTCCCAACGTCTCCCCCCACCCTACCTCTTTCTCTCCCCTCTCAATACCCTACAGCCCCTCCGAGAGGGGTAAGTTGGAGAAGGGAAGCCTCTGGAATGCGCCCTCTTGTGTTTTTACGGAGACTCGAACGCGCGAAGCGTTGGGGGATGCTGGACCGAGAAGGCTTTACGGGCCTTTTCTGCTGGCTGGCCGTTTTCCAATCCAAGTATAGCCCTTAGTATATACCATGTCCTATGGGCTTGCAATAGCTTGGTGTGTACTAGCGAATTGGAACGGACAGCTAGCGCTCCTACACGGATGATGACACTGACGAATTAAAAAAATATATCGGCATGCGTCGCGTAGCGGTGAAGATCAGTGTCAGGTGTGACAGTGATTTCTCGATGGATAACGTTCGCAACGTAAACATTTTCCTGGCCATCAAGTTATGTTGATACATGAAACGCTTATCAAACAAATGTAAGCAGGACTGAATCGTCATTACAATGATAGTCTAAAGCGAAGACAATAAGAAATGCACTTAATTAATCTACATCTACAAAATACCCTGCAAGCCACCTCAGGGGTGTGTGGCAGGGAGTGAGTAATCACCAACATGCATTACACTATACCCTAGAGTTAGGGTAATTACGACTAATTATGCATTAGCACAAATCACCAATGCTTGTCACGAGGCGAAGCCCCACAAGCATGCACCACTACACTACAGATGTCATCACAATGGTGAGGGACCGTCAATATACATGCATTCTACAACTACACAGATCGACAGGGACTCAAGACCCATGTGGAAAACATGCTAGGCGTGCTGTTAGTATGTACTAGGTAACAGATAAGGATTCTAGTATTAGGAGTACTACTACTACTAAGAGCTACACTACCTAACGACAAACCTAGATACAAGTCTCATTGGCAGCTGTTATGGTCCCTTATCGTTCGTGGGAAAAATGACATTTTAAATCTGTCCGTTCTGCAGTCTAGTTCCCTAATTTTACTCTCATGATCTGATCTACCGTAGTATGTCGGATTTTGTAAAATATTATCAACGTCGTCAGAGAATAGACCGGTAAAAACAAATCAAACACTTGGAACCGTTTTCTCCTTAACCCGTTAACACGCGACTAAATAAGTTTTCAATACGATCTTAGTAACTAATAATTGCATGATATTCACTAACTATACTTGAGGAATAAATCCACATAAGTCGTTTGTAGTATATTTTATGATTTACTAATATGCTCACATGACCACTTATTCATTACGCGCTTCGAAGCCATGTTTATTTAGAACGGCTTCAAGAATTAATACGCCTTCTTAGTAAGCCTTTCCTCGTACTAGTCGTACTAACCCTCTCACGTTCTTTGTGGTCTTGTGAGGTCTTTAAAGAAACATTGGGATGAACTTAATGTGCTGCATAATCAACTTAACAAATTTAACCATGTCTTTGGCTTTGCCCTAACTGAGGTTAATGTAAAATTGTCAGAAATACATCCCTTTCATTTAATTGGATTCACTTCCTACCATAAGTTAAGACAAAATCAAAGAGGAGGGGGAATTATTTTCTATCTAAAGGAAAATATACCTGGTCAGGTGATTGATACTGAGATAAATGAGTGTGAATCTCTTATATTGACGACTAACTTTGGCTCTCAAACTATGTTAATAATAAACATTTATAGACCACCACATAAAAACAAAAAGGAGTTTCTTACTAGTCTAGAAGCATTCATTGAGAGCAGAAATGAAAACAAATAATACTACTTGGGGACTTCAACTTAAACTTAAAATCTAAGAGGGATACCACTGTGGCAGAATATAAAAACATCCTTGCTAACTGTGGTTTCCTGACCTACATTAATAAAAACACCAGATTAGAAATAAGAAACGATAAAGTCATAAGATCTTGCATTGACCATATTAGTGTTAGAGGTTTGCATTATAATATTAATGGCTTCATTATAAATACAAAACTCTCTGATCATTTTCCAGTTGGCATTTTCATCCACACTAATGATGACATACCTGACACCAACTCCAACTGTTCTTCCTCCTACCTTTGTAACCGGATAGTAAGGCAGATGATGAACAACATAAACTGGTTGAAACTATTAACATTAAATGACCCAGACTGCATATATCAGCAACTTCACGAACAACTGAGTCACATATACGTGAAGGCCACCGTCAAAAAAACAAACAATAACAGAGTAAAAACGTATAAGCAACCTTGGATTAACGATATAATTTATTTTGAAATACAGAGAAGAGATGCATTATTTAGAAAGTGGAAATCTAACCCAACAAAAGATTCACATAGACAGAATTACAAAATACAAAGAAATAAAGTCACTGCCTTGCTAAGAAAGACCAAAAATAACTTCTACAAATCAAAATTTGTAAAACATAAAAATAACATTAGAAAAACCTGGAAACTAATAAACAATCTCAGAAGAGCTCCAAACAAAACAAATGTTGACGCACTAATAAAAAGTAACTTTCGGAAAGAGTGGAATGTAAACATTGTTTGCGAAGCTTTTGCTTCACAGTTCACTAGCAATATTAAAAACATACTGCCAAACTGCTCACACCACCTCCTCAGTGATTGTAATATTAATATTAGCCCCCATACCTTCTCACTAATGCCAATAACGGCAATTGAAGTACGCAATATCTTAAACAACATGAAGAAAAAAAGCCCTGGATATGATAAAATTAGATTGGTGGACCTTACATATAGACAGGAATTAACCACAATAATATCAAAGTGGATAAATCTAAATATCGAACAAGGAAAGATGCAAGCTAATTTAAAACTTGCAACAATTAGGCCAATTTATAAACAAGGAAAGAGAAATGATACTAACAACTATCGTCCAATATCTATTCTTCCCTCACTTAATAAAATCATGGAACGCTATGTTGCCAACCAGTTGAGAGGTTTTCTTGCTAAATTTAATGTCATCACTCGACACCAGTATGGATATCAACAACAAAAAAGTACTAAAATTCTTCTTGAAGACTTCAGCGAAGACGTTCGGAAATGTCTAAATAAGAAACATTCCGCACTCGCTGTGTTTATCGATTTTCAAAAAGCATTCGATACAATCGATATAAACATTCTTTTGAAAAAACTGGAACGATCAGGAATACGTGGAGCACCGCTCTCCTGGCTTAGATCTTACCTCAGCGACAGGAAAATAGTGGTCAAGTTGTTCGATCATCACAGCACAATAAAAACCATAGAAACTGGTGTTCCACAGGGATCCATTTTAGGACCAATTCTATTTCTTTTATACATCAATGATATACCTGACCATATTAAAAGATGTAAAATATATATGTATGCAGACGATATCGCTTTACTTTCGACCAGTAAGTCCTTTGAGATGGCAAGGCAAAAACTTGAATCCGATTTTTGTGCCATCCAAAGATGGTGTCATAACAATAAATTAGTAATTAACAATAAAAAAACTGTTACTTTACAATTTATCAGTGTTAAAGAAAAAAGAAAAGCTATAAACTTAACGCTTCATTCCCACTTATGCTTGCGCTCCACTCAGGGCTGTCAAACAAGCAATACCAGCCGCTTATATTCATGTGTATTAATTTCCCAGGTTGATAATTTTAAATACTTAGGTTTGATTATAGACGAAAAATACAATTTTAGGCCACATTTGAATTATTTGTGTGGAAAGCTTCGATGCATTCTCTTTCAATTATCTCTTTTAAAATATACGTTGTCAACTGAGGTGAAAAAGTTACTTTACCAAGGATTAGCCGAAGCTATCATACGATACGGACTAACCGTATGGGGTACAACGTACCGAAGTTTTTTATACGAGGTATTGAAAATTCAAAATAAAATAGTAGCCTGTCTGGATGTAACTGAGTCCAATGTATCAAATATATATATGAAATTAGGTTTATTACCATTACCAGAACTTTTTCAGTATGTAATAATATGTGAAAATGTTTTCCAAAACAAGTTTAAAATACAAAGAATTGTTAAACATAATATTGGACTTCGCTGTATCGAAAAATATTATGTTCCAAAATGTAATAACAGGCACGGTAAGAGTTGTTTAATGTATATTGTACCAAAGATATTCAATAAGCTACCACAAACCTTACGTGAAACTGAAAAAATCTCTGTGTTAAAGAGAGAAGTAAAAAAATGGTTGTGGAATAAAGAAATATGCAATTGAGTCAATAGGGTAAGCTAACAGCTGATAAAATTAAATGTTGTGAACTTAATTTTAAAATAATAGACCAAGTTCTTAAACTAAGAAGTTTACATATGATTTTTTAGAAATTTTTATAAATATGATTTATCCATTCATAACTTTTATTACATTTTGGAATATAATTATGTTTTCTTTTAAAAATTTTTATCTGTTTTTGACTGAAAAATGCTGTGCATTCTATAAACATAGTTAAAAAATAAACGAAACAAAGGTAGATTTTAATGTTGTGATAGAAATTGTACTTTTTGTTTTGTGTATATTTATGTTTTTTATTACTATTAAATGGGTTTGTCTTTTACTTTTAACAAATTATAATTTCTGACAATTGAACAGGTAACTAAATACATTATTACATTTTTATTTATTTATTTTTTATCTTTTTTTAAACTTGAACTAATGTACTAATGTATAAATATAGTAATCGATTTTAAATATGTATTGAACTACCTAGTGAAAATAAATAGACATAAATAAGAGCACCTGCCGACAAGCCTGGAAAGGCTTAGCAGGACTTAAAAGGTATCCTATGTATGTTATGTATGATAAATGGCTTGACTGTATTGTATATATCAGTTTGCTATAATAATAATAGCGATCGTAATTTTATAATATAAATAATAATCTTCGAATGTATGTCAATTCCAATGTAATTGTTTTGTAATTCAATCTTATCTGTTTTGAAATTGTAATAAAACGATTGTTAACCAGTAAAAATTAAAAAAAAAACGTTCATGAAGTTAGTCCAATGGCTTAAAACGGGACGTCACTTCCGCTAACTTAGGAAAATGCAGTACGGCTAGTACGCCTTGATGTGGATTGCATCACGGCCTTACCTTCGCCACTTGTTTAATATTCCATCTCCGCTCTCTCTAGTCGTCCTCTGCTCTACAAAACCTCATCCATTGTGATTACGCTGTGTTGGGACAGCGCGCGTCACCAACACTGATGTATAATCTCCCCCTGAAGTTCTCATTAACGTGCCAGATGTTTTTCGCAGCCTTTCCATTTACGTTTTTAATTTTTAACGTCTTTTGACTCGGTACGGAAGTAGGGTACATCTAATTGTACATAATACCCTGCAATCCACTTCAAAGGTGTGTGGCAAGGGGGTGAGGTTTCACCAGCATGCACTGCATTATACCCTAATAAGGTTAATGAAACTACGACTATTAATTAATTAGCAAAATCCTGCAAATACTTGTCAGGAAGTGATATTTCACCAATATGTACTGCACTATAGGTATCGTATTAATGCTAGAGTAACTATTTATATCAATGTATTCAGCAACTACATAAGCAAAAGATACAAGAGGTTCTGTTATAACATGTAGCAGATTTAGAACCAAGCATTACGGAGCAAATCAACTAAATAGCTACACTACCTATTGACAAACCTAGTTAAATGTTTAATTGGCAGCTATTATGGTCTCTCATCGTTTTTGGGGAAAATTGCATTTTAATCCTGTCTGTTCTGCAGTCTATTTCCCTAATTTTATTCCCATATTCTAATCCGCCGTTGTATGCCTGGTTCGGAAAATATTATTTACGTCGTCAGAAAATAGATCGGCTCGGAACTTACATAATAATATTAAGTCTAAATTTTAACCGATAGAATGAAAGCGATTCCCATCCCAGTAGTTGCAGAAGGCTTGTAACACTCACGAACTTATCGTAACGGCCTTTTACCTATCTTGCCCATCCTTGCTGCACGTGTTCTAACGCGGCAAGCTAATGTACTGACGCACGAAAATGAACCCTGCTTATTTGGCAAAAACTGATTCACTTAACATCCTACAATCGCGCGCAATTTGACCAAAAATCTTATGAGTAGAATGTAAAGAAAAGGCTGGATAATAGTTTAATATGGAGTCTAGCGTTGTATGGTCCAGAAAAATGGACTATGAGAGTGGTAGATGAGAATAGGCTGCAGGCGTTTGAGATGTGGGTTTGTAGGAGATTGGAAAAAGTTCTGTGGACGGAAAGAAATATATGCTTTATATGTTGGATGAGTAGGGGAAACTTCTTGAGGTGATTGGAAGGAGGCATAATGGGTAACTGGAACATGTGATGAGGGGCGAAGGGATACTCAAGGCCGTAATGATCTCGTGTAAGCGGGGAAGGGGATGAAAAGGAATAGGCTTTATGGATGGGAATAATGTAAGACTAACGCTGAGATGAAGGAAGAAATTGTGCAAGGAAATAGGAGTCTGCGCTTGTAAAAATACAGAGAACTCTCGCTTTCTTTCAAGTCCACCTTACCCTAGTGACAATAATAATGTTCTCATTTACGTTTCGCATATTTTCCTAGCCGTTCCATTTCCTGAGTTATGTAATATGTCTTATGATACGGTAGGATACGAAAGTGGGATGGCTGGTGACAAATTTGTGTATGCCCTCATATACTCGGGAAAGAATATCCTGATATTTTTTGCGAAAAATTATCTAATTAACATGGGTATCGCGCGAACTTTATTCTTAAATTTTATTAACAACCCAGCGATTTTTACGAAGTCTTTTCAATGTCGAAGTTTTATTTATAAATCATCTTGATACCATGACAGCTCTCTTAATTATACCTATGTTTCCGTCATATTGACTGCGGAACTGATCAATGCAATGTTATTCCCTTTCCCTACGTCCTGTTTGCCTTTCAATAATTATTTTTCGGAGAAGAATTTGCTTTATAACTTATAATACCACTATTATGGCAAATTATGTATGAAAATCACGTCTGCATTTAAACATTGCATGGGTACTGCATAGTTTAGGGCTAGGCATGGGGGGAAAATAGACGCACCTACCTGACCATTTATTACTGCTCTTAGTGTCAGGGGAAAATACAAATGACTGAAAGATTATGTCAAGTCTTGCCCAGTAGGCGTTTTTTTACTCGAAAAATACATCTGTTTAGTGGAGCTTAATTGATAAAATAGTGTAAAATATCTGTACCATTATCATGTGATCTTAGTTTCTTGAGACTTGCCGTCTCGAGGTGCCAGAGTGCTAAGTTGTTGGTGCGCAAGAAGTGAGGACTGCGTTTGGAGTCCGCCTTAAAGGTCTTAACCATTCTGGCAAACAGACGCTTCACTCACCGGTAGAGGCCTTGCTTTTTAAATTTTAATGGATTAGTGGTTTAAAGGACCTAGACGTATGTTTTAAAAGGAATCACCTTTTTCCCTCGTCAGGCTTCTGAGTAGGATATAAGAAATCAAGCGTTTTGCGCAGAGAAAACTTCCAACGGATTTACCGTCGATGTGGTAGTCAGTATGAAAACCCTTTTGCGGTATGAGTCAGTCAACTACTAGATCACTTTTTCTCTCGTTGTATCTTGCTAGTGCGATCGAAAGATTCCCAAAAATACTCCTATTTTATAACTAGGCGGTTGTATCGAGGAAGTTGTCTAGCAACTTAATTGTCAAATAAAAATACTTAACCATTGTTAAACATTTTTTACTGATTTTCAGTTAAAAGCTTTGGGAAAATAAAATTATAATGGTGAAAATACTCATTGGTCGTCGATATCAAACAGTAAAATTATTTATTTCCAAACCTAACTAGCGATGTACTTCGTACATTGACGGCAGTGAATTGTAAATAAATTTTATTTAACCACAGATTCATTGCCCCCTTTTCTTCATCTACATGTACGTGGTATCCATATTTGGGAAAGTTACCAAAAAAACTGATTAATGTTAAAATTAATCTCTGTAAAAATTAACTATTTAAAGTAAAAAGTTACTTTTCTTAAAAAGTAAATGATACAGTTTAAAAAAAGTAACTTTTACGGAAATAGTTACTTTTTCAGTTACTTTTAAGAAACTTTTAAAATGAACTTTTAAAAGCTATTTTTCGCTATTGGGATGAAATAAATAAACACTTCAAATTCAAGAAATTCGAACTTAAAAATTTTTTAAATCGTTAATCCCAACTATGGTGGTACCCAGCAAGCCACCTCACATTCACCATATGAAACCTGGTTTGGAGCCGCTACTGACTCGGAGATAACATTGAAGTCACTTGAAGAATTTAGGTCAAATGATGTACAGCCAGCAAATTATTTTTTACCTATGCATCATAAAAGTAGAACATATATAAACGACATAATAATAGAGCTTCGAATGTCGAACTTTATAAATGGAAATATCGAATTTCGATACTCAAATGATAAATATCCATCATCGATAAATCGAAATAACTCCGTTACTGAAAAAAACATCGAATTGAAGAAATTTCGAGTTACAAGAAAGTTACTTTCGTGCAATGGGAGAAACAATAATGAAATTTCCTACAAATAATCGTAAATTCGACTATCAGAAGTTCGATTTACAGAAGTTCATCTGCATATTGCCATCAAATATGCATTTAAAGTCTTTCCCCTCACGTATATCAACAAGCGCAGCAAAAACAGATGCAATTAATAATCCTTCAAAAAATATGTCAATAGTCACTCCTTACTTATGCCTATTCCGTTTTCCCTCCGAATCCCTCCCATCTTCATGGCTGGTGTACTCACACCCTCTGCCGTACGTCTTCTCAGCGGTTTGCAGGTTAAAATGTAGGCGTGAATAGTGGAGATACATACTGAATGATAAATTATGAACGCAAGTGAAAGGTGGAATGGTGGTGGAGGTGTTACAAATCCATTTTGATTCACAGTTTTGAAATGGACTTGAATCACTACCCTGATGAGACCTTCAAATGATAGTCATTGATAGTGCTGCACACCAATTGGACTCAAACTCGTTTGCTTTACTTCACTTTTCAGCATAGCAAACGGAATAAGACTAATAACTACGTTTTAGTATGTAGAGCATATCAAGGAATGAGGGTTTTTCAGTAAGGGAAAAATCGCAGTTTTAAACAAGAAACTTCTCCTACCGAATTCATTGTATTGTTGAGAAACCGGGGTATGCAGTTATAAGCATAAATGCAGGATTTTTGAAATGGAAATGGGGTAACTGAAAGTTGCATGCGGTAAAAGTATGAGGAACAGGGTTAGAAATGAATTGAGTATGATATGAGAAACTATGGATTGGATGTTCCGTTAAGGACATTGGTTTGGCCATGATGAAAGAATGGTTGAAAGTCGAATGAGGAAACAGATATATGAGAGTTGAGTGAATGGTGTAATAGAAGGGGGCACATATAAAAATTCATTTTGAATACAGTGGAAGTCATTCTTAAGAGGAGGAATATGTGTAAAGAGCAGTGTAAGAAAGTGAAAGAAACAAAGAATTATATAAAGATAGGGCATTATTACAAGCGATTTAGTCTCCTGGACTACGCTCCTTGACTGTACCTACACCGAAAGAGAATGGCGTGATGGATATGTAAGTATGCATGTATGCGTGAGTACATTCTATCTACGTGAGCACTATCAAGTGATGCCAGGTATGTATTAATCAGCAATATATATTTCTATATCCTATCAACTAGTCCGCTTCACTGCTGATTTTTCCGAAATTCCAAGTCTGAACGACCGATTCTCTCAAGAAATGCGAGTAGGAGAGTCAGCTATAGTCGCTCATTTTGTAAAAACGTGAAAAGAGTTTCGTTCAACATCATTTGATTCACAGCTTTTTGAACCATTTTACTGTCATTTAAGGAAACGATGAAGCGATTTAAAGTAGTAAACAACTACATATTAACGTCAACTGCTTCAGGATGGACTCCGTGGAAAACACTAAATTATTTCATTTACCACAAACAACTATGATGTTCATCTTGCGTGGAATAAATACCATTATAGTGAATAATTAATTGGTAGGATAACGCGTAGATATGAAACGCTTCGGTGATTCGGACGCTATCCTTGAGAATTCATCGCAAATATATATCTAAGCGGACTAAAATTAATCGATCTCGTGAGCAAAATCCAGTTTCTGTCCTCTTTAAAGTGGCAGGGATTTAAATTACTCCGACAATCACCATTTCTCATTCACTGCACCAATGGAGAACCATTCTCACGGAGTCCAGCTCCCAACACCAGCTTGTTAATTGCCAATCCTCCCTTTTAATTGAAACGGATGGTTCCGAGAGTTTGCTGCTGAAGGGATTAACTTGAGACTAACGCTATACGAATAAATAAAGTGAACCACCGGCTCATATCTCGGGGTAACGCGGAATCTTACTCGGAATTCAACTTTTTATATGGCATTGAATCCATCAGAGTCATCCATATCCAACACACTGTTCCCTTGCGAGGTAAACCCAGTCAAAAGAGCTCAATACTCGGTGTACAGGGAATATGTACCTGTTTCAATACTATATTATTTTAATTCGAATACACGCTCGTAGTTTCCCACATAATGCCCTATCCTTGCACATCTATTGTGTTTCTAGGTACTACACTCATGCATTGATTCATACTATCTCTTTTTCCTCTTCTCAAAACTCCTAATCCTACTTCCCTGAAGATTCTCCACAATTATATTCATCAATGAACTTCATTTTTTTTCAAATTTATTTTTTAACTCAAAATATTCTACTCAAAATATGTCCTGTCCTTTCTCATTCCGTCCATGCAACCTATTATCTTCCTTCCCATTCCCAGCTTACCCCACATCCTTCCCTCAATCGCGGTCTTGAGCAGCCCTTCGCCCATCATCACCTCCTCCAACCACCTCCTTTTCCTCTTCCTAATCTCACCTAGAGTTCCGGTCCCAATACGGTCATACGCGGAAAAAAATGGCATTTTTAAATCTGTGTACCCTACCACCTACCTCTCTAATTTTATTCATTTACGCTTTCATATTAAAACAGAGCGAAGTTTGTAACATGCTCTTAAGGCCTTCGGAGAGATGATTTGCTCTTTTTTTACCCGGGAGCTGAAACCTGAAATTTTAACGGATTCTTGAATAACAAATGTCTAATGATATGAGGATCAGCATCTACATTCTATCCTACAAGGCGCCACAGGGGAGTGAGACAATGGAGGTTAGGACAAATGAATGAATGCACAAATGAACAAATGAATGAATAAATAATGCTCCAATATTGATGGGTACTACAACATTACATATTTCAGCAGTCAAAATTTGACCACATACGATGAAAAATTTACAAATGGTAAATAGCACAGCTAAAAGATAAAGTAAGTGAAAGAATCTGGAGTTTTAGGTGTCCCATAAGGTAGGCTGCCTCTAGTAATGGTAGTCAGTATTTGGAGCACCATTATTTAACAGGATGTCTAGTCACAAGATAAACTTAACAAATTAGAGAATACTAGCTCAGCCAAAGAAATAGAAAATATTAGGACAACTTTAACTAAATTTCCAAGCAGAATTTAAAATGAAGAAAACATGAAAAACAGTTTTCTATGCGATAAGGAATATCATTTCATAGCGCATAAATGAAGACAAATTTTTCACAGCAAGATATATTAAAACAGCTTTCTAAACTTTCATGGATCAATAACCATTTAAGTTAATGATTT
The DNA here is from genome assembly GCA_963573305.1 of Pyrrhosoma nymphula. NCBI lineage: Eukaryota > Metazoa > Arthropoda > Insecta > Odonata > Coenagrionidae > Pyrrhosoma > Pyrrhosoma nymphula. Next base: position 100,547,486 of record OY754334.1, on the reverse strand, counting down.
ATCCAAATTTTCAATAAAAGGAAAGCAATTTTGATTCCTATTTGACAGGGAGAATTTTAAATCCTCGTAAACACGCTCGTGCATACGAGATGTAAATGTTTTAAATTTAAACAATCCCTTTCGTTGATCACCTGGATGATTAAAATAATTCATAAGAGACCACATTCCTCTGCTTTTATTGACAATTGGATTAATCTTTAATTTAAGTTTACCTGTCAATTGCTATCTTTTTGAACTTCAATAACCATTTTCTAACGTGCCGTGAGTAAGACTTAATACCTATTACATAAGGCTAGCCTGTTTTTGAGAGATTATAGAGAAAATTCAAGAAGGGGAAGATGAAAAAAGTGAATTTAGTTACCAGAAGGTACATTACGAAGGTATTATAATGATTGGTGTTCGCATGAAACATTTTTTCGTCAGTTTCCGCATTTCACATAGGGTTCATTTGTTGTGTTACATATCACTATGGAAATGAACTGAATTGTTTAACTGCTGCACGCAAAGGTAAATTCATACTTTTGTGGATGATTATCGATAAATACAGAAAGAAAGTTCCCAGAAAGTCATAATTAATACTTAACTTTGTCACTCTCAATATCCGCATTCTCTATTCATAATTTTGCATGTTCGTTTTCGCACCACTCTCCCAGTTTCTGCTTTGAATATGCACTATTCTCCTGACCACTTTTTGTTCTGCGCCTAGCGGCCGGGGAACGTGCGTGGTCCTGATTTGAACTGAGACGAGTGCTGCATGCCTCTTTATTTATTTATTTCTTTAATTTTAAGTTCACCCAACATGAAACACAATAACAGGCTTAGAACATAAAAATAATTTAAGTTCACCCAACATGAAACACAATGACAGGGTAAACTATTTTCACATTTAATCATAATAACAAAAATAATACAAAAGAACTGTTGTGGAATCACCCCGTGCCACACACCATAGTGGTGGCTGGCACGGTACTTTGTAGATGTAGATGTAAGGTGAATTGTATGTTAGTGGAGAAAGTAAATCAGGTTGGAAAGGGAAAGGATATAGGGGAAGGACGGAGAGGAATGAGGAGGAAGTCCGGAGGAGGAGAGGGGATGGATTCCTCGAGGAGAGGAGGAAGAAGAAGCCGTCCGCACGACATTCCACAGCGGGGATCGAACCCGGTATATTTCGTGTTTGTTGGGGGAGGGGATGGGAGTGGGTGGTTGGCTGTTCTGGAGGTGGGGGGTGGCGAGGGGGAGGGGAAGGTTGTGAGGAGGCGATGAGAGTTGCGCGGGCGAGTGAGCTGTTCAGTCCCCCGGGTGTGTGGCTTCAGCATGTGGCCATGGGAAATCTCTTCCGCCGGTGCACGGAGAGCGGGTGCTGAACGTGTCCTCCCTCCATGGGAGGGGAGATAGAGGAACACAAGCACCATGGTTGGAAGCAGGAGTGGTCCCTCCTCTCGTGGGGGAGGGATTAGAGGAGGGGGTGGGTATTGAGGGGAGGAGGAAAGGGGAGAGATGAAGGGAGGGAGGGAAGAGTAGGGGAAAGGAGGGGAGGGTGAAGTGGTGGGAGGTGTGGGTTGGGGGAAGGTGATCCGTGAAGGGATCAACCACCTAAGGGGACCTTGGGGATTCTAGAAATACCACGTGATCGCATTTCCCGCCTGCAAATTTGGAGGGAACTGGGTTATATTTTTTGCAGAAAAAAGACCGAAGAAGCCAGAGAGAATTAATTTTCAGGAAGAGAGTGAGAAGTGTTGACTAATGATTAAAAATAACGTTTGTTTTTAAATTAAAGATTAATCCAAATATTCAATAGAATTAAAGGAATATTTGGCACACATGCATGCATTTCGATCACCCAGGTGACCATCCACTGGGAGAGGTTTCTAATCTCATAAAGAAGTGACTTATTTACATTTTAACTCCTCCTGTCGCTGAACACCTGGATGATCAAAATGCACGCATAGGAGTAAAATATTCCTTTGATTTTATTGACAATTTTTATTTATATTTAAGTTAAATTTACTTATCAATTCCTCTCCTCTTGAATAACATTTGCGTTGATTACATGCATCTGCATATGTCTCATAAGACTCCATTTTCCGAGGTCAGGTAAGAAACGACATAACATTTTTGCGAAATAACTTAGGGGGAACTGGGTTATTTTCACATATAAAGACCAAATGGTCTATAAGACTGGAGAGAAACCCAGCGTCGTCATTAGCCTGCTCTTAACATAACGCGCCGAAGGTACCACAGTCAAATATTCCATCCTGTGGACGGAGTATTTTTTTATACTACACTCACCCAGTGAGAAAAGGCTCTAGATTCGGAAGAATTTGGTATTCTTTTTCATAAAAAAGACCGAATGGACAAAGTATTTTTCTTAAGGAAGAGAATTGTTTTGAGAGAAGTAGAATATAGATAAAAAGAATCAATCGTATTGGTTACATCTATCTACATGAGTCTAATGAGGGTCAATCATTTTCTTAGGTCAGGTATGAAGCGGCATTACTTTTTTTGCAGATTAACTATATATGGGAAAATTGGGTTATTTTTGCCAAGAAAGACCAAATGTCCAAAAATTATTTCCGTCAACTAGGAAGTGTGAAGTGGTGAATTGGGGAAGATGAGCATTCGTGGCGGTGAATTAAACATGTTCCTATGATGCTTTAACTTCGGAGGAACTTGTCATTAATGAAGAAAAAGACCAAAAGTTTAAAAAGGATTTTTCTTGAAAAGTGTAGTGGTGACGGCAAGTGAACAAAAAGAAACATTGGAATTCGTTAGATGGATATTAGAAATTTGTAGTGAATGTTTATCAAAGACCATTTAAACCTAGAGCCAAAATTAGGTCTGAACCTATCGATGTGCATCAATTTCTAACGAGGCTATGTGCACAAAAAATGGAAATCCATCCATGGAAAATGATCATTTCTGGTGAAAAAGAAACAGGAGTGAAAGATCTAAAGGAATTTTTCCAGAAAGAAATTTCGGTGGATTATAGATGAAATTCGCATGTGCTAATGAGAACCTATCGTTTTCGGTGTTCATTGAAGAAAAAACAGGAGTGTGTTGATTGAAACAATCATACTTCCACGAGAGATTAAAATTCTCTAAAAGAGCTGTTACAGAGTTTTTTGCTTGCGTACTCCTTAATACCTCAGTCAGTTGGACCTCTCGCATTAATACTACATGCTTGCCACACTTCCGCCATTATTAAGCTCTTCTAGCATACTTCTAAACCACCAATTGTAACCTCTTATTCCTCGTTTCCATTAATAACATTCTTCCATGGTTATATTCACTCTCATTAGCACTAGAACCTCGGAGGAGGTCTTTTTTACGTCCTTTTTGTTTTTTAGAACCATTATACTGTGTGATGACTCTCTTTCACTTTTGGAACACATTGTAATTTAATATCTATAAAAATAGGTAGGAAAACAACTATATTTGTCGTTACCATCTACATCATTAGCGGCATAGTTCACAATTATTGTGGTACCTAATCATACGTGAAAAAATGGCATTTAAAACCGATCCGACCTGCAATTTATCTCTCTAATTTTGAGCATGGCATCGAACCTTGCTCGGAGTGTAGAGTAACATGGAGTGTAGCAGCACGGAGTTTTTTAAAACTCTTCTGTACGTCTTCGGAGTAGTAACTCAGCTAAGATTTATTCAGCTGTTTGAGCCTATTTTTTAATTTACGCTATGTTACCGATTCCCATTCCAATAGCCCCTGGTTTACCATGTTAGGATAGCCATAGTAATATGATCTACCATCTTATGGTGACTGGAGCAGTCATCGTGGGTCATTGAGTGCATATAATATTGTTTTAAGTAAGTCGAAAACAAATTCTTGGACCTCATTTCACTAAAGCGTGTGGCGCATTCTTCGCCACAACACGGAGTTGGACCGGTGGATGGGTGTTGGATTGCCAATCGGACCGCGTTCGATTCCCGGCGCCGGACGATATTTTTTCTGCCTCTCTCCAGAAGGATTCTAGAATGTTCGAGGTAGTTCCGGCGCCGGGTTCGAGAGAGTTCGCCGCCAATATATAAGCAGGCCATCTCGGCTGCCAGTCTCAGTCTGTACTACGAAGTGGAAATAAACGCTCCTCTACAGAAACTTCGCAGTTGTATTATTCAGCGTAGCAATCGCTACAATCGCATCTGTTTATGCGCTGGACCTCGCCATGTATGCAGTAATGTAAATGGTACAAGACTTATATTGTACGGTTATTTCCTTAATTAAAGCATGTTTTGACTAGAGTTTTCGGCGCGGTATTCAAAATTTAGACGAAATTATATTGAAATTGTTGGTTTCGAATATTGGACTCGGCGTGACACCTTGATATTTATAGGATACAATTATTATGATAAGAAAGGTATTACATCAAGTTTAGAAGAAAATCTGTATATATGCAATCGTATTATTACGAATTGTATATCATGTGCTATAAGGCAGTGTGTTAAAACAACATCGAATTCCATGTTGAGAAAAACCAATTTTGTAATTTTCAAAAACTTTATTCCGTTGGCACAACACGCGTTTCACCACACTGTGGCACACTTATGTACCTATCATATTGGGTGGTCACTGTGGCATATTCATGTGGCACATGAGTATGCCACAGTGTGGTGAAACGCGCGTCGTGCCAGCGGAATAAAGTTTTGAGGAAATTAAAAAGTTGGTTTTTCTCAACATGGATATCCATCATTTTCATGATTCCAGGTCTGATATAATCAGTTTCATCAACATTGAATTGCAAAAATACCAAATCGTTACAATGTATTTTTTTCACTTTTATCAAAACTTTTTTTCACAGGAAATTTAGGACTGGAAATTTGATTTTGATAAGTCAATTTGTCAAGGGCCAACTTAAAGCCAATCATTTTAACTATAACCCATAAAAGAAAAACAAAATTTGTGGCCAGTATCACAGATGATTCAAGTTTCAAATTAAATTTGGAGCGATAAACCCCTGACCAGTAATGCTGTGCGCTGACGGCGGAAAGTTAGCTGATTGCCATGCGATGGGATCTCACCCCTATGCCAGATAACATGCCAGATATCACTAATGAGAACACGAATTCAATGTTTCAAGCAAATTTGTACGAAAACAAAAACAACTCAAACCTCCTCCAGCATTGTTGAGTATTTACTTGAATTACGCGGGTAGAGAGTTGCCGCAGTAGATAATTTAGAAATGGAAACGAGGTGTGTGCAATGCACATTCCACAGGTTGGATATCGCTGCCCTGGAGTCAATTTTTGACACTTGACCAGCGTTTCCAGGATGGAAATAAACTCTAACTGGGAGAACTCTGCGTAGGATTGTGATGCGGTTTGAGGGAGGTATCGCTTAAAATTAGAAATAGATAAATTTGGCCTCATTACAAAGAAAAGGTTTTCGTCTTTCCAATGATAACAAAATATTAGCCAATTATTATTATTCCTTTCGAGTTTTGAGCCAAAAAATACCTGCCGTTTTCCACGAGAAAAGGTACGGGTATGGACTCTCGGGGCTCTTTATTTAAAAAAAGGTATTTCTAATGAATTGATCTCGTTAGAAATTTACAAGTGTGTAGTTTGTGTGCTTTCGTAACTATTTAGAAAAATAAATCACAGGCACTGGTAACCACCATCACCACTGGTATCCTCTCGAAGCCCTCGACTCGCCAGCTTCCATGTGGTTGGGTTCAAGAATCGGATGGGATAAATGTGTCAAAAATATTTCTCTGTTCAGTACTGATAATCGAATTCGATTCTGTAATCAAATATGATCACACCCTTTACATGGTACGATTTGAAGGATGGTGAGTTCAGCTCGATTTTCAGTACTGGAATTAGCATCGTGTAAAATGGCCTTTTAGGTAGTTTGAGTGAGATATTTCCTTCGTTATAATTGAGACCATAAACGAATTTAATTATTTGATTTCAGCGTCTGTAAGAAGTGTGAAGTAAATGATGTAATATTAATGGCTCAAAAATATAGTTATATATGACAACATTTCTCAGTAATTAAATAAATATATCCACATAAGTCTCTAACTTGGCTCATTTCTTAACACCGTGCGGCTTAAAATCCTCCAAAACAGCAGGGTTTTTTTTCGATTCTGTAAAAATTACTTCGGTGAGTAATTGAGTATTTTTTAATAAATAGTGGAGAAAACATACAAACAATACACACATATTTTTGTCGAAATCTAGGTGTTATAAATTCCTAATTTTTTCAATATTCTCCGTCTGGAGCGCACAGCCGTAGTCTATCCCATGTAAAAACAGCTTGTACCTATTTTCAGGCAAATAGCTCGAAAAGTAGTTCGACAAGGGATTAATATTTTGATATTATTGGAAAGATGGGAGTTTTTTTTAAATAAAGGTCAAATTCATCAAATTCTAGGTGAAGTGATGTTTAACTCAAACCACCTTAACCTTAAAATCCACAGCTTCAGGCTCTACTATCTAGAAACTTTTAATATTCATTTCAATAAAGTTTTGTACTTTTCCACACTTTTTATTTTTTAAAACACTACACGTTTCGCCAATTGTTTGGAATCATCAGGTGTAGTAGTTTGTTTACATATCGTATTGTTGTCTTTGTTAGATATAGAACATTAAATTTGATTTTAAAGAAATTTTTGCATTCAAAAAATTACAAAAAGGAAATGAAAAAAAAAGGAAAAAAAGAAAAGGAGAGTAAAAAAGGTATTAACATGAAAATAATAACAACAAAAATTTACATACAATGCTTGACAAAAACAATCAAATCAAGGGGTGGTGGTATGAGAAAGGTCAACGTTTCTTAACGAAACTTTTTCAGAAAGTATTGGGGAGGTATGTGTAAAAAGCTGCTCATTGCATAGATTTGGAGAATGAATTTCAATTTGTTCTAATGCATTCATTTTTAAACCTTTGGGAAGGATATGTAAAATTTCAGGGGTAAAGTCACTGACATGATTGCACTCTATAAGGCGTTAAGCGAAAAGAGAGACAGAATCTCTATTATTTAAACTACGGACATGTTCTTTTATGCGTGTTTAAAAATTCGACCGATTTGACCAATATAAGCTATATTGCAGCTATTGCATTTAATTTTATATATGCCCGACTTAAGAAGTTTATCCTGCTTGTCTTTTTTTGTTTCATTTCCTTTTTGTAATTTCTTTAATGTAAACATTAAAAAAAATCAAATTTAATGTTTTTTATCAAACAACGACAACAATACCATATGTAAACAAACTGCTACACCTGATAATGCCAAAAAATGGTGAACGCGTAGTGTTTTTAAAAATAAAAATTGTAGAAAAGAACAAAACTTTATTGAAATACACCTACAACTTCCTACGCAGGCTGCGTTGCCGGAGCTGCAGCAGGTAGTGAGAATCCAAGGAATTCTAAAGTTTGTCTCATTTCGGGGCCATCATTGCGTAGATGATGTCACAGCAGACGCCGCGCTCATCCCAAGACAATTGAATAGCGTGGTTTTCTAGCAGTTATATTGGTAAAATTGTGCTGATGCTAGAAATAACACATTATTAAAGCGATCAAGATTAACTTCCGTCTTCTGTAAAACAAGGCATTTGGATGTGGGCTGCATTTGGTCGGATCGAATATCTCTTTTAAAAAAATAGAATGAGAAGGAAATGTGCCAAATTGTTTAGAAAACCAGTTTTGTGGGCCATAAAATAAACCATCGATCAAAGGAATGAAATTTATTCCATTTCCCACTCATTATCGTTTTTTATTCCGCCAATTAACTAAAGGCAAGTTCGGATGAATTCAATAGACTTAAATGGTCGAATCTTCAATGGCCCATAAAAGACGCGGTTGCATTAATGTATTTTATTTTGAGATACAAAAATTTTTGCTACCCACATTACTAATGGTATTATACATAAGTGACACGTGTTGCCATGCCAGACGAATTATGACTCAATGTTAACTTGTTATAGGGTAACTTTTTTTTAAATTTATATTTTTATTTATTTATTTTTTTTAATTATTACACACTTTACATCGTAAAATACATGATCTTATCCCATTTTTTACAACTAATGACACAAAAAAAAATAAATCAAAATTACATCATCATTACATCATCATGTTGTATTGCAATCACATGGAAAAATAAAATAAATATGGAGAAATAAAAATAATAATATTGCAGTTAAGGTCCTGCTAAGCCAAAGCGGCTTGTCAGCAGGTGCCTTTTGTTAAAAAAATATTTTTTTTTTTGCTGTGCAGCGCTCTGGACAATTTCGGAGCTCAACAATGCTAGCCTATGAGCCACTCTTTCAGTGACTTTTTTAGAGCAGATATGATATTAATATCCTTCATTGACATAGGCAATTCATTCAACAACCCAGGGACTACATGTGCAAGAGATCTCTTGCCATGGTGGTTAAAATACTTAGGTACAGACAACCTATTTATTCGACGCAGTTGCATGTCAGTATTAATCACACGTTGCTTTGTGGTATATCATGGTAGTTTTTAAATAATTTAACTTTTAAAAAACCACTTCTTAATTTAATAGCATACACGACCCGGGTTTCGATGTGTAATCATCATCATCAGGGGTTTGTATCTATGTTTATTTGTGTACTTATGGTATTTCTAGTTATGTGTCGTCAGAAGAAGGGGGTAAATAAGGAGAGGAGATTATTCGAAACGGAGGCCAGGAGAAGGATGGGTACAAAAAAAAATTTTGACTCATTCACTCTCTCTTTCAACATTAGGTTGAGCGCACCAATAAGCTCAATGTTCATCATTTTGTTGAAAAGCGGTAACTATTCCCATCCAGCATTCCTTCCGATCCCCGAATTACGTCAAAAAATATCACTCACGTTCTTGGTAACTTTCAAAGCCTTAATAGGTGACCAATAGCGTGAAGAGTTGGCTTATTTTTTGTGCAGGTGACCAGCACCTGTTGCGCTATTTAGGATAACTAATTAGTAGGAAAGGAGTAGGTATTTGGTTATGCCCTTTTGGTGTAAGCACAGTTTAACGTCCCTTCCGACGGTTGGAATACTGAACTCTAAGTTCTCCACTTAACATCCAAGTATACATCACACATCGAAATTTCACTGAAAAAATCTCCACCAACGTCGAGATTCGAACCTGAGCAATCATAACGGGAAGCTAGTTATCTAGCTGGCTGTCCGCTGATCTGGAAAACCGGGGAAAGTTATGGGATTACGTCGATATGGCAGAGTCCTGGAAAAGTCAGGGTATTTTGAGAATAGATCTTGAAAAATGTTTAATTCACGATAAAATATTTTACTTAAGTGTAGGTAATTGAGGGAGCGTTCTTGAAATAGAATTATTTGGGCCGAAAACGGAATTCATCGGAATAAGAGTGATGAAGTCTTCACTATTACATAAAACACTATTTAGTCTGGCAGTTGCATTGATTAACTTTGTGAAGAAATTAGATAAATAGGGCGATCTAGATTTACGATGATACTTCGATAAAAATGCAATTGTCAACTGTAGTTTTCTGCTGTAGATAATGCCCTCTTGTCACCCATTTTATGACTGTAAATCATTCATGAACCACAGTACTTTTAACTTTTCCAAAAAATTCCAAAATCTCTTGTTTCTTTCTTCAACCTGTTCATCTCTTTTCGGCATTTTCTCCTCCATCATTTTCTTCAACAGACTTTCACTCAAGCTAGAACTCTTCATCATATTTTACAACGTCTCCTGCCTCCGAATTTTCTCCACTTTCCCTCCACTACAATACTCAACACCACCTCATTCATTTTCCTCTTCATTCTTCTGTGTGACCACATCTCGAAATCCTCCAATCTACGCTCATCCTTCTTCCCCATTGGCCAAGTTTCGGAAGAATGTAATCCGTACTCCCTATAAGGGTCTGCACATACTTTATCTTCAGTCGCCTACTAGCAGCGCCCCTCATCAGTTGCCTTCTGTTAGTAAACGCTGCCTTTGGTCGTAAGCGTTCATCTCCAAATATCTTTGCTAATAATCATAGTTCTCTTCGAGATGCCACCTAGATATGTAAATATACCAGGTATATTTTATATGCACTTACGTATATGCTTAAACTTACTGTCTTTGTTTCTATAAAAGCTCAGAGCTTTTAGTCTATTTTGGTTAATCTTCATCCCACACCTCTCAAATCGGGTTGGCTGGAGGAACATTGAATTTTTTTTTAAAAAGCCCTATTGGCTAAGTTCCTTCATTGAGGAAAAATAGACCCTCAAAAAGCTAGTTTATTCTAATCGATAACGCTTATTTTTAATGATCAACAGTCTGATGTGATATGCATAACCAAAACAATCAGCATCAATTTAGTGTTACGGCTACCTTATCTTGCATTTAAAGTTCAAGGAGGTTCAAATAAAATAATGGAGGCATGGCTGTGAATGATCCTTGACGAAGGTGAAGAGAGAACAGGGGTGCATGGGAAGGATTTTGTACTGAGTAAGCGAGGACAACAAGCCATAAGACATCGCTTTACCGGTTTATTTTAACTTAGATTTGACGAAAATCTAACGCAAGTCAAAGTAAGGCCTTAATTGTGCCAACTGTGATGGATTATTAGGCTTCAAGAATCAAGTGGAGTGTCTCATTCATTACTTTATAGTCTGCCTATCAAAGTCAATCAGCCATTATAAAACCGGGTTTAAGATGTTAGAGGCGAATTTTGTATACGTAACGATTTGCGTGAAACTTAGCATACGTGTTCTCATTTGTGATATCTATAGATAAAAGTGAAAAAATAGCATTCCACCGATTTGGATATTTGGCAATTCAATGGTATTTAATCACGTAGCCAAATTGCATATATTTCGTAATAATTCGATAAAATATGCACATATTTTCTTCTAAACGCGAATTTGAACATTTTTATTATTTTAAATATTGATAACAGGCATCAAGGTGTCACGCCGAGTGCAATATTTGAAACAAAATTGATTTCAATATAAATTCGTCTATATTTCGAATAACGCGCCGAAAATTCTAGTAATAAAATGCTTTAATTAAGGAAACATTTTTTAATATAATTCTTGTAAAACTTCCATTACTGCCTGTCTGGTGAGTTCCAACGCATGAACAGATGCACTTAAGGAAGATGTGGTCCAAGGACTTTTTTTCGACTTAATTAAAGAATTATTAAAATGTGCCTTTAATGACCCACGATTACTACTCCAGCGACCTTACGTGTCGTTCGATCGTTGCTCTTATTTAGTAGTGACTTGACCTCAATAAGGTCGCAGACGTGACGTATCAACCGCAACATATCTGGACATTTAACGTAGTTTAAGCGAAATATCTCTTAAAATATAATTCAATACATTTGGACTTATCACGTATAAAAATATCTAGCCTTTCCAAAGATACCAAAATATCAGCCACTTACCGTTATACTTTTCGAGATAGTTGCCTAAATATACTAACCATTATACATGGGAAATGGTACGGGTATGCACTCCAGAGAGACATTTATTATGAAATTATGAATTTCTAATACTTAGATCTCGTCTTAAATTTAACAGTGTGTAGTTAGTCTCAACTATTTTCAATTGTAAATCAATTGCTCAGCACAGTAATTTTTACAGACTGGCAAAAAAATCATCGGCTGTGAAGTTTTCAGCGTATTTTGTGAAAAATGTAAGTCAAGTTAACACCTTACTCATGTATATTTACTTAAATACTGAGAATTACCCATATTAAAAACAAAGTTTTTGCGTAGTTAATGCTACAGTAATTTTTATTTCGAACAGTTGAATAAATTTGAAAATAAGGTTTGAGTTTGGTCTATACTTTTACTATGAAATAATCTCACTCAAAATAACTTAAATAGCCATATCAATGGCTTAAATGGCCTTGGCTATTTTAATAGCAACGAAGGTACCACCAAGCAATTCAGAAGGAACTCTCCCTGAGGTAACTTGAAAAATTATATGTATACCTATTTTTTAAAAAATAACTATGCACCAAAATAAAATCAATGGTCTGCGAGTTCACTTCGTGGAATGAATACATCTTAGGCAAAAAGAAAACTTGGTTATATTCCACACAAATATATTAAGAACACATCGGCAAAAGGGTAAAAATATTTTTCAAATTAATATATTTGTGTGGAATATAACCAAGTTTTCTCTTTGCCTAATATGCACCAAAAGTTAAACCAAATGCAATTAATGTACAATACACCCAAAAATTTTCATTACAGCCCTGAAGAAGCATGCATACACATGTGAAACGTCGGCAAAAGGATAAAAATATTTTTCAAATTAATAGAGCTTAATCTCCTGAAAGAAGAAAAAATATTGCATTAAATGGCTATATTTGAAAATGTCGAAGTTGTTACGACAAAACTCCGTCATTTTTGAGGTTCGATAATCCGAGGGCTTCCTGAATAAGGCCCCAAGCTGCTTCATAACTCTTGAAAACCTTTCTTCCTCCTCTCCTCCCGTTCCTCGCATCGCTTCTTGGAATCGCCTCCCTGGTGTCCCTCTCCTGTGCCTCCTCTGCATTCCTTCGTCTCGACACAGGAAAGGGTGAGCGAGACGAAGATATCGGCCAACCACACTCCACGTGGACGACTGCATTCGTTTGCATGCACCGAGTACGAAGCATGCCTCACGGTGCAGTTTATAACACGAGGAAATTCATAAAAAAATAACACGCATCCTTTCGTCAACATCAGGACTCCATGCTACCTTCACTCTCCATATCTAGTCTCTCCCGAGATTGACTTAAACCCGTGTTAAAACTCATTGAGAAAGCCCTTAAGGGAATTTGAGCGAAATATTTCCCTAGTCATAATGGAGACCATATTCGCATTTTATATTTTAATGACAGCGTCTTTAAGAAGTGTGAATTATGTATTGTAATTTTAATGGAGCAAAAATATAGCTATGCATGACCAAAATTCTCAGTAATAAAATTAATATAGTGGAATTTGTTAAAGACGGTCTTCAAGTAAAGTCGTCCATTGGAATACTAAAAAAATTACATTCTTATCAACAATTGCTATAGTGAGCTTTGGGAGACGTTTTAGAGTGCTCATGAATGGCTAAGTAGCAAAATTGATACTTTCACTAATCTATGCATAAGAAAATTTACTAGAGAAATAAAAACTGAAAGGGGTTAGCCGTTCCACTAGTACGAACTACTTGTTCATGTCCATTAGCCTTAATGTAAAAATTTACGTAATTTCCTCCTTGAAGTAACAGTTTATTCACAGTACACCAAGTACCTACCGTGCAGCCACAATTAGCATGAAATTCTGAGTATAAAGGAAGGACATATTACACTTTTCCTTAAAGTTCACAAACCATGGCTTGTGAACTGCACAGTTATTATAAACAAAAAAATTGGGGCGATTGAAGTAGTTTTTCATTCTCAAGGTGTTTTATTTAAGGTACTCGTATCATGAAACGGAGGAGAAAAACATCATTGCTTCGGCGCGTTAGCCGCGGTAGTAATTCTGGAAATCATAGGATACCAATCAGACGCTTGCGCAAGGATTCGTGGATTTGGTTCAATCCATCAAATCGTTCATTGCTCCATTTTCGTTTATTATGAACAATTCGAAGAATCGATTCATTACCATGAACCAAATCATGTGAACCGAATCATGAAATTGAAGCGCATTGCCCTCATCTACGACATACTCTGGTCCTCTACGCCCATTCGATTTTCATATGCGGTCTGTTCGTGAAAGATTATTCTAATTCTCCATCCTTGTTACCCGATGCATTGCTACACGTCTTACGATTAATCTTCGTAATCGTGGACCAAGGCAGGGAACAGAATTCTATTCCCTGACCAAGGTAAAGCTTAATGTATTCTAGTTTGACAATAATAGATGCATTTTATGGGAACCTCTTTGTAATGTAAATGAGTCATTAAAAAAATGTATAGCCGGCCCTGGATGACCGGCAAAAGTTAAACCCTGAGTATGGATATGATTGACAGTGGGGAGTACACATTACTATATATAAATAAACGTAAATAAGTAAATTTTTATTTCTGAGAATATGAATATGAAAATTTTTCTATATATTTCTTGAAAATCATGTTGACTTGAAATATTCATGTGAAGTCACACTATATCCCTCTAGTGATGGTGTTGTGATTTAATTATTTTAGCTCTTGTATATAAGATTTCACACTTTCCCGGCGAATTGCAGTGATGAACTCTTCTCGGGCTCTACACCGGGTGAGTGAATAAAATGCCGGGAAAGGGTGAAATCTTACCTCACAAGCCTCTACGGGGAGGAAGTACACCGCATTATATGCAAGTTAGAAATACTGCGAAAGGAGAAGGCGAGACTCCTCAGCTCTCTTGCCTTTATTTTAAGATGTCGCGACGAGGATACTATCCCTACCTTTGCGCAAGTAAGGTAATCTTGGAAATCATTAGCTGTGAACCGGATCCTGAGACGGACAGGTGTGGCTTTGATTCGCGAGAGGATTCATGATAAAAGAAAATTACTTGACGTCAACGCCTGGAGTTTGTTATCCCTCCGTCTTCACCTTGCATCTTTACTCTCAATTTTGGATTGGGAGTACATTGACATCATTACTTCAGCCATGGGGGAAGTCCTTTTGAGGAGTGAAACAGAAAGACAGAAGTGCATGTACGAACGGCTCCCTTCTTCTAAATCTTCTGTCGCTCATACCGCAAGCGGGTAGTGATCAACCTGACTGGTGAGAAGTTTGACGAACCTATTTTTTCGGTCCTTTCCAAGGGACTGAATTTCACGCCAACACCTAGATCCATTCCGTATGTGGAATTTATTGGTGGAGTGGAACAGGCGGTTTGGAAGCTCCCAAGAGACTTGGTGGAGGAGGCAAGGGACGAAGTTTCCGCGATTCTGAAGAAGGCGGTGGTCCCAAAATCGAATATTTCAAGGGAAGAGATGTCCGCACTTCGAGCCCTGCTTAACAACAAGGTGATTAAAATTTTACCCGCAGATAAGGGAAACGCTACTGTTATTTTGTGTACTTCAGATTACCACCATAAGATCTGTGAAATACTTAAGGGTCAGGCGTACCGGAAGTTAAATTGTGATCCCACTGAGTCTATAGTGAGGACAACGGTTTCTTTAATTAAGAAGTCGGGCCTCCGGGAAGAAACGGTTAAGAATATCTACCCACAGGCACCAGCGCCTCCTAAACTCTACAGGCTTCCGAAAATACACAAGGAAGGTGTTCCTTTACGTCCCATTGTGAGTGCCGTCGGATCTCCTACTTACAACCTGGCCAAATACCTTACAGAAATTTTGTCGCCTTATGTGGGTGTCTGTGAACACCATATTAAGAACGCTTCTGAATTCGTTGGTATTCTGGCTAACCTTCGGGTTGAGTCAACAGACATTTTGGTTAGTTTTGACGTTGTTTCACTTTTCACCCGGGTTCCACTCTCCGATACATTCAAGCTTTTGGAATAAAAATTCAACAGAGGAACGGTGAAGCTTTTCCACCAAGCTTTAACATCCACATTTTTCAAGTATGACGGTGGATTCTATGAAATGACCGACGGAGTTGCGATGGAATTCCCTTTGTCACCAGCCATTGCGAATTTTTACATGCAGGATTTCGAGGAAAGAGCCCTTACAACTGCTCCGTTAAGACTCAAGTGCTTTTACAGATACGTGGATGACACGTTTATCATATGCCTCATGGACCAGACGCTCTTGCATCATTCTTGGATCATATGAACAACCAGCATCCCAATATCCAATTTACGATGGAAACGGAGAAGAATAACATGATAGCCTTTCTCGATGTCCTTATCCACCGGAAGGAAAATAGCAAACTTGGGCACAGCGTTTACCGTAAACCGACGCATATGGATATCTACCTGAACGGCCTAAGTCATCATCTCCCCTCTCAGCGCGGCGTGGTCCTCTCCACACTAATACATCGCGCAAAGGCTATTTCCGACGACGAAAATCTTCCTATGGAATTAGACCACCTCAGAAAAACCTTCCGACAGAATGGATACGGTGAGCGGCAAATTTCCTTGGCTTTCAAGAGGCCATCTAAACTTTCAAGGATTTCGGATTTAGAGGATGAACACACTAAACCGACAGCCAGAGCCGTTTTACCATATGCTTCCACGATTTCTGGAAATATTTTGAGGGTTCTGAAGAGGTTTAATATCGACACCATTCACAGACCATTGGCCAATTTAAGGGATCGTCTCGTGAGAGCGAAGGACCCAGTCGGCCTCATGACTCCGGGGGTCTATAAAATACCCTGTGAATGTGGCGAAGTCTATTTGGGAGAGACTGGTCGAACGATTTCCACTCGACTGAAGGAACACCGAAGACATTTCCGACTCGGACAGCCGGAGAAATCAGCGGTGGTTGAACATAGCCTCAGTCTGGACCATCGCATTAAATGGGACGATACGAGGGTTCTCTAGCGCTCAGAAAATTTTTGGGATCGCTTGACAAAGGAAGCGAAAGAGATAAAAATGGAGAGGAGGGACGTAAACCGGGATTCGGGCTATACCATCAGCAGCTCGTGCAATAGGATCCTAAAAAGAATACAGGTTGATAGAGCAAGGCCAACGGTCAACGGCCAAATTTCTACGGTCAACGGTCCTCCGGCTCAACAATCGGGGCTCGACCAATCCCCCACTGTCCGTATAAAACCAACGGACAGTTTAGTTACGTGAAATTTGCCTTAAGGATGGGTAACGAGTCGCTACCCGAAACGTCGGCAGCATTTCATTCACTCACCCGGTGTAGAGCCCGAGAAGAGTTCATCAACGCTTGTATATACGTATACACGCAACAACTCAACAGTCGATCCGTCAGGTAGTTACGTGACGATAAGCTTTCGTGAAATTAAACCTCATCCATAACAAGTGTTCCACTTCGAAAATTCAAACTTTTACAGCACCATCACTAATGTCTCTCACCTATGGATTCCTCACATTTATGCCGAAAATTGCCACTCGCTGAGCTACCTGTCCTTTACAACGCCAGCTTACACTTAAATTCTAGCAACTGTCAATAGGAGAGGAAAGATACTAAAATAATTGGAGAGGAAGTTTCGGAACTATTGAAATATAGTCGAGCTAATGAGGTGTCGAACTGTCAAGACATCACTGTGGACATTTAAAATCATTCATATGGAGTGCTGCACTATAGGACTCAGAGCCACGGACCATTGGAAAGTTGGAATAGAAGAGAATAGAGACTTTTGAAGGCTTGGCGAATGTCGCAGATCAGTCATATGGACGGATGAGATCGAATACGAGGAACTGTACAAAAGCATAAAAGAGATTAACACCATGTGTAACTCCATAATAAATAACAGTTTAATAGCGTAACATCCTGTGCGGTGTCATAAAACGTTCCTTTTTGCGCGAACCCCCTCGAGGAGTTGGGAAAAAAAGGTGGAGGGTGTAGTTGGGCAAAGAGAAAGAATAAGAAACCCAGATGATGCCTTTTCTGGAAACCCGGGAGCAAGAATGCTTTCTCAAGAGCTGAAAGACATTTGCAGCAGGTAATACATTATTGAAGGGAAAGATTAAATCATGCAGAAGGATGTCCCAATGTCCCATGTAGAATGAACATTATTGCATAATATCGATAAAGCTGATTTTATCTATTATTTTCAGGAGTTGTTTTATTGCACCACCCCACGTCTCTCGGTCTCCAAACGGTCCTTTGTCTACAGACTCCCATCTACGTGCAATGCTACGTTGAAAAGTGTTCCTAAATTCGATCCATTCCATTCATTCCGTATCTGTCGTATAACTTCTCTCTCACCCTAGATCTTCCCTCGTATTTCGCTCCCTGTCTGTTTGGTTATAATATGTTCAGTGTTAAATGCTACTTTGCTATTAAATTATTTAATACAGTTATTTTTTATATGGTTCTTTGTATATTTGTTTTGGATTAATGCTGTTATTTGTCCATTGTAATTGGCCTTGAACTGTTTTTGGACATGAATAATAAGTAAATTTAAAATGAGATAGGACGCGGCCAAAGGTCGCGGCAAAATTTGGCCAAAGTCGCTGGAAGAAGTTGCTGGAGAGAGGTAGACGCTGACAAGAAGTAATCTCTGTAATTTGGGGTAATAGACATTGTTGACGTCGTTGGCTCACCTCGAAGTCCCTAAGGACTTGCCCGAGGCGCGTCCTTCGGCTAAGTCCGCACGGGTAAACAGACCCCCGAGGGGAAAATGTCCATTGAGGGAAAACTTGTCCAAAGAGTTAAAATGTAGAAAAAATAAAGGGAAATGCATAAAAAATGCCCCATAATATTTTCCTGACCTGCCAGACAGTAATGCGACCTGTTTTTTTGCTTCGTCATCCACTAATCCCTGAAAGTTGTACCATATGACTTATTTCTTTCACATACATTAAAGTGACACAATTCGCCGTGAAAATAACATATGACTATACTGGGAATCGAACTCTGATCTCCCATTTCATGATCAGGTGTGTTAGTCAGTTACACCTCCTAGCCATCTTGTTTCTAAGAGAATTTTGTGGATGTTTATGCAAAATAGAGATTCTCGTCTCCAGACCACACTGTAGCACAGGAGGCGTGGTCGTGCTTAGTAACCCACTGTTGCAGAGGATGAGTACATAGTGTGCATGAACCCTTTGAATTCCGCCTTGATCTCAGATGGCTTACAAACGAGGAAATGAGAATGGACCAAAAAACTTTGCTATGCGTGTCCAATGAACTGATCACTATCTGAGATAAAAGAATTAGCACTGCAATTCCACATGGTAATAGATTAATTGACACGACCGGTTTCGCCGCAGAGCAGATTCTTCAGGTGAACTTCAGAACCTGAAGATGCTGGTCTTCGGTGAAACTGGTCATGTCTATAAACCTATTACCATGTGGAATTGCAGTGTTAATTCTTCGATCCCTGATACCAAGGAATTCCACCAAGTAAGGCCCGAAACTATCATCTGCAAACTGATCACTACGCTACACAGGCTCCCAATTTACGGTCCAGGTGGATTTATTATCATGATAGTTTTCTACGCTGATTATCACCGTCATTTAGGCAGAATCCAACAACTTCTATGACGTCATCTTGGTGGTGTAACTGTCAAACACACCTGACTGACAATTTATACATCCGGGCTCGACACCCGGACAAGCCGAATTATTTGTTCATCGTTTACAGGCTCAGGCATGTGGAAATCTTCAATCGTAGGAATGAAAGGTGGATTCATAAAACTGCTATTTCCACCAGATACTTAGTTTTTCACGACCATGGCTTCTTTGCAAAGCCCCGATTTACCCGATGACGTTTCTTTGCAATGAATGAATTCATAGTCATTGCAAAGCAAACCATGGTCATAGCATACACCAGTTTCACCTGATTAGGTCTATTAGTAAGTGACCCTAGTGATGGGCAGTTTCGTTCCTTTCTTGGACTCGTTCCTTTCGTTCTTCCTCACTAAAAGGAACGAGTATAAAGATTCGTTCCTTTTCAAGTTGCGCCTGGGAATTCGGGCATTAGGGTTCATGTCAATGATACGATTCAATATGATTCGTACTATTTTCTCTCGCCAATTACTCGTTGCTTCAAATCATTTAAATAATATACGAAGATGACACTTTCAAAATAAATGCAGATGTGATACTTACTTAGCCACGGCCCACATGACATCCCATTATGGGCTAGAATCACGCTACCTACCGAAGATAATGAAGGTACATATGGCTTTCCGTCACTCCAGCTAATATCTTTTTTGTGAAAAACTCCCATAAGTGGTGAAAATGACAATGTAACCCAGTGAAAGTGCAAGGAATGCACATTTAAGATATGTAAGAAAAATACCCGTGTGTTGGATAATAGAGAGATAAGCTTTAAGAAAATGACAAATATTTAAGCAGGGTATTCGGAGGCCGCGGTTCGTGAGGCTACCGTGGTAGCTTATAGGGGCTACGGAAGTATCTTCG
Source organism: Pyrrhosoma nymphula (assembly GCA_963573305.1). NCBI lineage: Eukaryota > Metazoa > Arthropoda > Insecta > Odonata > Coenagrionidae > Pyrrhosoma > Pyrrhosoma nymphula. Next base: position 100,527,561 of record OY754334.1, on the reverse strand, counting down.
TGACAGTCAGAATACGGGTGGGAGCCTAGTAAACTACCGGAGCTTTCTGCTATCTCTTTCTTCTATGATAGAGAATACCGATGGGAGCAAGTAGCTTATTGAAGCATCTTTTCGCAAGAAATCTCCGTAGCTTCGAGTTAAAGAATAAAACCCCTGGTACTTGCCCAAAATTTCACCTACTCCAACCATGTTTCAAATCTAATTACCTCTTGTAAAAATACGCATTCAATCTAGATGAGAAGATAAATGATCGTATAACCTTTGGAAATATTAAATAGAACCTTATGGCAGCAAAATGTCAACAGTAGCTATTTCAAATTTTACTAAATTGACTAAAATACCGAAAGCATTCTCTGGAAATCCCAGGTCAATGATAACAGTTTTGGTATTTGTTGCTACTTCTCTCCAAATTTTTCATTTCTTCTCTACTTTATTGACCAATGCGTATGGATTGTTTTAGCAACTAGCCCAAACCGATATATTAATTCTATAAGCCAACGCTTATTTTATAATATCCTGCCGTTCGATGTATAACATATTAACATACGTCATTCCATCCTCGTCTACTAAGTACCTGGCCTCTCATCTCTGCGAATTGGTTGAGTCCTCTCTTTCCTTTGATTATTTGTATTCATATTGCATTCCCTCATTCAATTGATTCCCTACGTTCCTATAAACCCTTTCCTTTATTTGATTCCTTTTGGTCCTTCGAATCCTTTCGGTCCTTCGTTCCTGTGAATCCCTTCCTTATTTGATTCCTTTAAGTGCTTCGAATCCTTTCGGTCCTTCGAATCTATTCGGTCCTTCGTTCCTGTGAATCCCTTCCATATTTGATTCCTTTAAGTGTTTGGAATCCTTTCGGTCCTTCGTTCCTATGAAGTCTTTCCTTTATTTGATTCCTTTCGGTCCTTCGAATCCATTCGGTCCTTCGTTCCTGTGAATCCCTTCCTTATTTGATTCCTTTAAGTGCTTCGAATCCTTTCGGTCCTTCGTTGATATGAATCCTTTCCTTTATTTGATTCCTTTCGGTCCTTCGAATCCTTTCGGTCCATTCGTTCCTTTCGGTCCTTTGGAACGAGAATATTTCCACAACCGAATTCGTTCCTTCTCGTTCCACCAGCGGATTCGTTCCAAAGGAACGAATCGTTCCGAAATGGCCCATCACTAAGTGAACCACAATCTTGGATAATAAAATACCTATTGAAACTTTCAGTTTTATTATTTAACGTTTGATTCCTACAATTTTTCCTTGTTGAGTTCTATCACTTGAGTGCATATGAGCGATAGCTCCGGCCGGATTGTAGCGAAATTTCATTGTGATTTGGCGGGACTCAAAGCTGTAAACTTTGTTTTCTGACGAGTTTTATTACTTCCCATTATTTATCTGTCGTAAACTATGGTGCAGTACTTTCACCCCGCGCGAGTGACTGCATATCGATTCATTTGTGCGGTCCGCCTTGAATACTGGTTTAGTTCTTTGACCCCGCTGCAGCCACACCTCATTGTCGTGACTCTGAACTACTTCGTCCCGTGTGTAGGAGGCGCCCTGTCGCCGCTTAAGAAGGCTATAACAGGAAGTTCTACGACACATCCGAGGTAGCGTCGCCCACATGATGTGTGTGCAGAAGGGGGCAGGTGAAAGAATGATACATCTGAATGTTTGCCGCAGCCCGCTCGAATTGACTTCCATTGAATACTTTGTGCGTATCCGCGCGCGGACTTGTGAGAGCCATTCATTGAGAGTTCGATCAAAGGCCGATCGGTTATCTCCGTATGCTTAGATTGCGTCTGCAGTATTCCTCGCCGTTTATTCACTCGCAATCTCTCAACTATTTATAGACTTCCGGTCGGCATCGCGTGCCGTGAAATTGTCCTTGTTCTTTTTATGTCTGTGAGTATCGGGAGATCCGGGTTCGTATCCCGGGTCCGGTGAAATTTTTTCTGATTCAATTTAACTCCATTTCATCTTCCCCACCAAAACCTGTGTTCATCCTTTTATGTGTGCCTATCCATTTCCAATTCCTATGTTTGAATGAATTTACATATGTAACGCTTACGTATTTATTTATAAATTTCACTCAGTATGTGGCGACCTCATGGTTTTCACAGAAAAAGTTTTCCAAACGATAAATGGACAATTGTGGAAGAACCAGCTCCCATCTTAGTTCGTCCACCACCTGACCACTACTTGGTCTGCTTTGCCAACGGTCCATGCTTCCGAATAATAGTAGTAGACACGTTCCATGCAAATGTTTTCAGGTAATGTTTACTCGTTATTAGTCCTACCATCTTCAAGCATAGCAGTTTCATTTTCATCATGAACGCCTTGTTAGGTTAACTCATGAGCGTTCTTAGCCGGGAGCACTATGGTTTGCGTCATCGGCTTAGGATGGCAAGCTAGCGGCCAAATATCGGGAAATTCCTCACAAAAACAGCTAAATTTAAAATTACATATTGTGAAATAAAAGCAAAAATAGCGAATTGAATTCTTGACGATATAACTGATCGCAAGCAAATAGGAATTGAATCCATGGAAAAATCGACGGAATTAGTTCCGTCATGGCTAGAGTGATATAAGGCGGCGTCCTACAAGGAAGTGTCATCTGCCTCCTGTTTTTCACTATTCATATAAACACCATCAAACGAAGAGTTAGCAGAAAAATTATATTTTCAGCCGACGGATGCTGTCTTTTACGTGAAATTGTCACATAAGCGGACGCAGAGGTTTACTATACGGATCTAATGGACGTCAACATGTGGTGCCTTAAGTGAGAGCTAGAACTTAATCCTATGACTTACACTTTTTAAGAAAGAAATCAAACCACCACCGTATCCACCCAGGGGGATTAAATATGAAGGTGCCAGATTAAATGGAATTCATGGAAATAGCTATAACTTCAGACCTGACGCGGGGGGAGGGAGGGATATTTGAAACTGATATGAAACATTTGCGGCGCTGCATGAAAGTAACCATTCAATGTCATCGCCGAATAATATAAGATTATTCAAGTAAATTTAGTGCCGAGTGGAATCTCCGAGTATCTCGCGGCTATGGGCGCGGCAGAATGTGGAATTATTTCCGAGTAATCGTTTCCCGTTAAAAAACCATTTTCTCACACTCTTCGCCACCACTTAATTAGTGAAAGACCGGAATGAAACTAGCCAAGAACCGGTTGCATTACAGTAAAGGTAGGTTTCATTGAAAGTCAGAGAAAATCCTCCAGATTTTCACGTGCGCAGGAGCCTATCTACCTCTAGCATTTCTTTCTTCAACTCCGCGTACGTCCTACCCTTCTTAATCCAGTCCATAAAACCTATTCTATTTCTTCCCCACTTATCCAATATCCTTCCCTCTATCACGGCCTTAAGCAACCATCATTACCTCTTCCAGCCACCTGCCTTGCCTCCCCTAATCTCATTCAGAAGTTTCCTCATCCACCATACCAAGTACTTCCTCGTTTGTCTTCCTTTTCGTCAACCACCTCCTCCACCCTCCTCCACACCCACATCTTGAACGCGTGCAGCCTATTCTCATCCTCTTTTCTCAGAGTCCACGTTTCTGCCCCATAAAACGCTACGCTCCATATTACTCAACAATTTAATGCAGCAGTCTCTTTCGCATACCTCTCTGTATGTACTCTGTGGTAAGTGCTCCATCATCACGGCCGAGATACGTGAAGGAGCCCTTTAGTTTGGCCACTACTATCACCACCCCATCAACCCAAACACCTCTTCGCTTTCATTCATGCCCGTCTGTCTGACTAGCAGGCAATGAGGAGAGGTGAAAGGTAGTTATAAGTGGTGGAAAGTGTTGGTGATGCTGGCTGTGATATTTCGCGCCTCACGACACGGATATTTGTATTTTTTCCCTAGCACGCTGATCGGGAAATCATGCGGTCCGTTCTTCATGACTGATTCCATTCTGAGGGGCCAGGCGAACCTCCCAGGACTAATTCATCGTCAAGGCTGCACAGGTTCAGCGCTCCCAGCCTTCCTTCATTCTAAAAAGAGCCCTTCGTCAACCACCCCCACCAACTCTCGCCGGACCAACCATCGTCCCACCTACATTTGTCACGAGCCCATTACCCCAGATTGGCTCCGGTCTTTTGTTAAAAGAACCTCCTTCTCCATTCGCCACCTGCGAGTCCCCTCTCCCGGGGGTCGAAGGAACTAAAATGACAAAGGAACGCTAAAGAGCGGCGCGCTCTCCAACCCCCAGAAGGTGGTGCCCCAGAAGAGAAATTCGTGTCGAAAGAAAGAAAAAGAGAGCATCATGGTACATCATGCCGTCTTCTCCCTCTTCACACCGATTTTTTTCTACCAGGTGACGCTCGTTTGTGTCATTAGGCCCTTGCTTAGCTGATTAGAGCGCATTCTAATTCTTTTAAATGTCGAAAACAGGGATTAATCATGAGAGGAACTCAAATAGCGATGTGCTCTTTAAAATGGACGATTCTCAGGCGTGAATATTTTCCAATTTAGTCATACATCCCTGTCTTATGCCTCGTATCCACTGATTACATTCTACCGTGGTTATTTTCGCCCACACAACCATTCCCGCGTCCTATCTACCTGCGTCCTATCATCGTAATTCACTCGTTTCGTGACTTTTCAAGTTTCATGTATTCCACTTTAAACGAGAATCGACGAATTATATTTAAACGTACGCGGTTTCATGCCTTTTAATGAGGCCTAAGCTTGTTGAATTACTATTATTTTCGTCATAATGATTATTTTAAACCAATATTCGTTCATCTCTTGACCTCATTATACACATAGTTGAACACTATACGAGAATATTTGAAATTTCTTCACCAGGATTCCCTCGTTTCTCCAAACACCAAGAGTTACACAAACGCTTTCCATGATTCAACTGTTTTCTTATGATTCCACCTGAACAGGATTTTGCCTGCCTTTAGTTTCCATAGCAAAAATGTTGCCGCGGTATGTGAATTACCAGGTCAGCTCAACCCTACTCAGATGATCTTCCATATTAGGCGATTTCAAGCGTGCCAATCACTAGAATTATACCTACAAGTAGAAATTTACATAAAACAGCAGGATGACTAGTGAATGAAATAGGTTTTAGTCTCATTGGAGTAATTTGACGCTGAGCGATTCACAATGGTATTAGCACGTAAAACTGTGATTTTAGTGGATATTTCGTGCACATATGTATGGCCATTATGGGATAGGACTACTTTTATTACTCTCCATAAACATTTCGTTAAAATACGTTCTAAGAAATATTTGTAATATGAGATGTTAATGATAGGATTTATAAATCTTTTTTAAACCATATGAGGGCTGAATTATAGTGGTGCGGTACTCACAATCAGTAAGAAAACCGATAGCAAAAATCACTTATTTTGTTATCATTGAAAAGTGTCCATGGTTTACTACAGTTTGATTCTTTGCATCGATTTTTTATGTGGAGATGACTCCTAAAACTTCGTTGTAAATTAACTAAACTTGACACGAAACTTGACACAATGGATTACAATTGTTTTCTACCAATGTAAAAGGCTTTTGTGCGGTTTTTGGTGTTCAGCAAATAAATAAATGTCTCTAGCTGCATGAACCTGTAAAATGGTCCTTTCCCTCCCCAAGTAAGTTTCTTTGAGCGTATGCTAATTAAACGACATCGAGGGAAGTGTATGGTGAACTTTTGGGAGGACTTTCAAATGAAGACACGTCCCTGGTACACGTGGACTCGCTATCGGCCACTTCGAAAGTCCTCTTTAACAGACAAACGTCAAGAAAACTCCAACTTTCCTCTCTTAGCACCTTTTAATTATTGCTCACCGTGCGAGTGAAATGGAAGCAGCACTAATGATAGGAGGACAGAAATTTCGATAACTTCGAAAGACAGGTGGCTGGAACCAGTTCTACGCTCATGAATGCTAGAAAATTGTGTCGTAATTGATCGTAAACATTTATAGAATACCGTGAATAAAGCAGCTTATTTGGGAAATGTGATCCACCGTGACCGGGACTGGAAAATGGATCCCTCGATATCGCACCAAGTGATTTAGTCTGATAAGCTACTAAGAAGCCCTTCCCCCATGCGGTAAATGTTACCGAAAGCCGGACGTGAAATATCACGAAGCAATCAAATCTTGCGCATGATTCCACCGTCCCACAGTGTGAAATTTTCCCAGTAAAACGGCCAATGTAAGAAAAAAAATTTCCATTTTTGATATTTTTAATGCTAGGTAGGGTGCAGTGAGGTCCAAGATAAGATAAAATAGAGCAAGTAGGTCTGCAGGTGCGCAACTGCGACTACAATTTATTACCAAAGTGTACGCTGCACGGACCACTAATACAACGCGTAAAACGTCAGAAAGACATGTTCGCTTGAAAAATAAATAAAAATAGTTTTAGAGTTGAATTTTCATTTTTAAAAATGGATTGTATACAGATCGAAAATTACTCTAGATTTACTACGTTCAAATTATAAAATAAATTACTAGTAACTGGTAAATCACAATAATAAATGATAGTAAATATTTTAAAAACTAAATGCAAAATTATATACCCTTGCATTAAAAGGTTAGTGTGTAATCCTATGTAACGTTTTGAAATTGACAAAAATTGAAATAATACAGTCTTGTTAAACTATTGTAAAAAATCCAGCTGCCAAGATTAGCCAGGGCGCAATAATGCTTTTGGAATTTCGATAACGGTATCAGCGACCTCAAAAACCTATGTACCCAAATTTTGGTACGAATCACAGTATTTTAACTCACCGTGACCGCGTTTCAGTGGAAATTTCACACAGCGGCGTCCCCAAAGTTACAGCCAAACTTTGAACACAAACCAGGAACATTGCTCCCGCCAGTACAGCTCTAGGGGTCATCGGAGCACGCAAACCCTTCCACCATGACAAGGTTGTAGTCCAAGAGAAGGAAAGGGGAATATAAGATTGAAAACAGCCATAAAGTCCCACCTAGCTTGGGGTTAAGACATACGATACATTTGTGGAGAATTTATCAAGAAAATAAATGGAAGGTTCTCCCATGAACAAGTGAACGAGAGATGCTACTTTCTGAGAATGGACGCAAAGAAAAGACTGGTGAAAACTCTAAAATGGAGCGTGGCGCTGTATGGGTCGGAAACTTGTTTTTTTTTACGTGGGGAGGACGTAGACTTGAGACGTTTGGGATGTGGGTTTGGAGAAGGATGGAGAGGGTGAGCTGTGTGGAGAGGAAGACAAATGAGGAGGTATTTGATATGGTTGAGGAGGAGAGGAAGCTGGTGGTGGAGGTTTAGAGAAGGCAGAAGAAATGGATGGAGGACGTTTTGAGAGGGGAGGCTATGCTGAAGAGGGTAATAGAGGGGATAACAGTGGGGAAGCGTGGAAGAGGAAGGAAGAGGTCAGGAATTCTGAACGAAATATGAAGAGGCAGAAGATATGAGGCATTGAAGAGGGACCCAATGGCCGGATATCTATAGGGGTGGGGGAAAACGAGGCAATATTTAAGAAATTGGGATTTAGGATAAGGACTGTCCAATCATTTTAAGGAAGCATTTAACAAATGACATAAAGTTGGAGCTATGATATCTTTACAACCTTTCACAATAAATGTGGAATGGCCTGGAATACTGTACGGACCAATTAAATTCTTTGTTTTTACACTTTTTAATGCATTTAGTACTTCCTCTATATCAATATTTTTAAAAATATTGCTACTACAATTTGATACACCACAATCAGTTAAGTCAGTTTCAGAGATTCTTGTATCATTTTCATACACTGATATGAAATACTCTCTGAATGCACTCGCTATTTTATCCGAAGAATTCTTTCCACGCCCATTTAATTTCATAATGTCTGGGGTATGTCTACCAGATTTATTCTTTTTTGCGAATTTCCAAAAACTATCATAATTTCCGCGGGCTATATCCAGTTTTGCTTTTTCCAAATACAAATTAAAATTATGTTTGATACTTATTTTTAACTTCAAACCGCAAAATATTGTACAATGTCTGGTGATATATAGAACCATTTTTCCTATACAATTTTCTATATTCGGCTTTCTTTTTTATTTTCATTATAAATTCATATTTAAACCAAGACGGATATTTATACTTTGATGTCTTACATTTAGGAATCGACAAATTCATTGCTTCATAAAAGTAATTACAAAACATTTCTAACCCCATATGTACATTTTTCATCGAATTAATGGAATTAAAATATTTACTATTCAATTCATTAAATCTTAAATAATCACCTCTTTTGAAGTTGCAAGAATTACTTGCATAGCATAGAGGTTTTCTTTTAAGACTGCAAGGATATTGTATTTCCACGGCAGTGTGATACGGATCCTCTCTTAGCAATGCGATCTCACATTGAATGCCCTTTGCATTGATGACATCAATATTTGTGAGAACCGGACCAATTTGCTATTAGGATTTATTAAATATTTTGCGCAACAGTTTCGCCGTGCTATGCAGCCGGCTTCGTCGGGTTTTTTTTATTAAAGGTGCTTCTCTTTTGACTCTCTAAGCCGGCAATCCTTAAAACACTTTACTCTTCTATAAAACTTTAATGGCGGTGCTCGTTAATGCACTACTGCATACGGATACGCGGACGGCAAGGTCACCAGGTCAATGCTGGCGGTAGGATTTTTTAAAATCTGAGTGCTTTTATGCGAATGTTTTTCTTCTTCCTCTCACTTTTTCTATTTCAAAATTGTCTCTTCCCCCCTACCTTTTGCCCTCCCCCCGACATAGACTCGCCGGTAGCATTATGCCTCACGCACCGTGTTGCTCCCTCCCCCTATCCTAATTCCTATCTGTCCCTCGCCTCCCCTATTTTTAGGTTGTAACACCGTGAAATGACTTCAATTTCGTTTATTCATAATCCGGCTACATAAAGAAAAGCGTGTTCTCTGTTTGATATTAATGAAAAATATCATACCTATCTACACTATTTCTTTCGCAAATTGAGGTTAGCATTTAATGGTCTTAAATGAAAGTGTGTGAAACAAGGGAACAAAACTAGGATTTTTAAGTCCGAATATAAATGAAATATTTCGCAGCAAACTGATTATATGAAGCCACTTATCCCATGGAATGGAATTGTAATAAAAAAATAGGCACCAGTGCATCAGAATGTTTTATTTATTAGCAAATTACTGCAATAATATTAACAATTTAAAATAAAAAGCCCGACAAAGCCGACAGCATAACACGGCGAAGCTGTTGTGCAAAATATTTCATAATTACTCGCAGAACCAAATGCCTAATAGCAAGTATGAGCTGCGAAAATCTACAAGCGAAGTTAACCAGACAAATTATTTTTCCATACCGATTATAAATCATATTTTTTTGTTTCAGACGCATAATGTCCATAAACATCTCTAATTTAGTACAAAGTATATAATTTGCATTTTCTAATGACATAAACTTTGGTAAATTAATATTACCTATTACAATTATTTTCTTATTTATAATATCGTTTCCAATTACTTCATCGTAAAAAGTAGAATACTTTTCAACATCAGAATAAGGAGGAAAGTACACACTACACTACACACTAATATAACCATTTGATATTATTAACAAGGATTTTAACCAAATATTTTCGTCACTTGTTTCCAAGTCTGGCAGTCTCATTGAAAAGAATGCAATCTTGACCAATGACATTACACCACCACCAGTTTTTTTTTCAGTTATTAACGTATCTCTGTACTTCCTGAAAATTTGATATTGACCACTCATACACACTTCAGTATTGCTAATATGGTGTTATGCGATAGCCAGGTTTCATTTAGACAAATGATATCAAGGTCTGATTCATACCAGGATTTACCTACTTATTAAATATATTCAACTTACTTCTCATCCCCCTCAAATTTTGGTAATAAATTGTTAAACTTTCCCTTCCTTTGAATATTAAATCATTAATCTCACTTTTGTTAACTAAACGGGAGTCCTTGTATCACTTAATTTTCTCAATATCACTTTCACTTTGGATGATATATTTCATACCACTATCACTCTTTCTGTCACACAAACAGCCTCCCCGTACCCACAAATACTTAATTTTCCCGTTTCGTTTAAGTTCTTTCACTAAGTTGAATAGCTTTCGGTTGTTTGGAGTTAGGGATTCATTTATGAAGACAGGTTGGTCACCGCTAATGCCTAAGTCAAGGTCAGAGAGTGATGTATTTCTTTTCACTCTCCTGGCCCTTACAATAATAGCTTGTATGAAATAATATATCATGTATGATAGCTTGGGCCGGCACTGGCTATACACATAACTGTCTTAACCGAGGGCAGTTGAGTAAAATGATATGAAAATGGCACAAAAAGACCACTTTGTCAAAGCACTACAGTCAACCATGGTCCTACTAATAGAAGGTAGGTCTTTGCGTGTCGTTTGGGTGGAACTCTGTGGCGTAGTTTGGATATCAAGCGCTAGCGAGGTACGAAGTGCATTGCATTACATTGGACGGAGGTGCTATTTGCATTTGATACTTGTGTGGTATTTGGATACGACAGTAGTGCGATAAAACATATGAGGGAAGAGAATTTATTTAGACATTCCATTGATGCATATACACGGGTGAAGTGGGTCCAGATTTTCCGGAGACAACACACCTCAAATACTGTAAAATGGTAAATTTTTCAACTTGCATTTGCATATCAACTGTTGCTAGATTTAATTCAGTTGTAAACAAGATTGTTTTTTCAAACTACAAGTAACATAATTATAACGGATCAACTAATTGTATATGAGTACTTATGGATGCAAATATCTACTAGACTCCATTCTGTTGTTGCTAAAAACTAAATTTTATGAGCTTTCCTCCATTATTCATATTTGCTAATTCTCGACTCGTCTGCTGCTCGTGACATTCGGATTGCGTCATGCGCAGAATGGACTCATTCTGGGGTGCCTTCCGTTTCACGCTTCAAGCGCTTCGAAGCGCCTCCTGCCGGTCCGTTTCACGCTCTGCGCTCTGAAGCTCAAGCGTTGGGGACCCTGAGTGAGCATAATTTTCTTATTTTGATCGCTCCAAACGCTTCACCCCGGAGCTGGAACGTTTGAAACAGATGCGATTTATCAGAAATATTATATCAGAGAAAGAATCATATGCAAACAATTTCATTCAACAACTCCTTAGCAACCCAAGTGGAAACCCTCAGTTTGCCTCAAATTCCCGTTCCGTTTCACAGTCGTGCTTGGAGCGCGTCAAAGCGAAGGAATGAAACGGACGGCCTTCGGAGCGATGGCGCTCCGAAGCGCTTGAAGCGTGAAGCGGAGCGCACCCCTGGTCTAGGGAAGGTCCTACCTTGTGTTAGTAGTACCATGGTCATAACTACTACTTCCACCACTAAGCATTTGCTTTAAGTTCCTTCATTTTGCACACCGGGATTTGAAATTCCATTCCAAATGAAATTTCAAACAATTCGCTGGAAACAGAGACCAAAGGGAAGTAAGAGGAATGACACAACGGCGACGATGCCCCCATGTGTTTGCTTGCGTGAGTTTACGAGAGGATCTCGTATTCGTCTTTCCAAGAACGACTATCTATCGAGAAGAGGGGTTCTTGTTGCAGTGGCACCGACACAGGATAGAGAAACGAGGGGAAGTTAGCCTGAATGGGAAAAGGACACTCGTGTGTGCCGGAGGAAATGGATTTATGGGCCTGGGAGAAGGAAAAGGGTGGAGAGAGAGAGGGTAGTTAGGGGGTTGACTGGGGGGGTGGAAAAGGGTGTGCAGGGGACACACCCCCCTGGCGCAAGAGAAGGACGCCATACGTTCTTTTTTCCCCATTTGTCGACAAATGAGGATGTCCTGGCACGGGTTTGGAGGGTCGAATTGACCGCCATGGATTGGGAAAACTTAATTTTTTGAGAGAATTGCAGAGTAATATTTGAGGAATCGTTGGAGAAGAGGGTGACATTCCACATGGCACGTGAAGGATTCTTTTTAAGATTGTTACATAGTATAATGAATTAAATTTCATTAAATTCATATTCTGTATACTTAAATATATACTATGATGGTGTACATAGAGTTGGAGAAACATGACGTACAAAAATTGTAGAAGCACGGGGAAAATAGCCTTTATTCATTACTTACTCTGAGGAGAAGAAAAAGAGACGAACTTATTGGAAATATTTTGTAACGCAAACAATAATAGAAGGAGAAATGAATGGAAAGAATTACTAAGGACAACTAAGAAAGGAATACTTCCTCTTTTCCCTTATGCCTTTGGAGTCGGGGCCTTAACAAACTCCTTCCACCCTTACGGTCCTTCACCAATATCTTCATCTCCCTCTCCATCATCCTTCTTCTCTTTCCATACTTTCCCTTGAGATGTGATGTAATGAAGGTAGGCAAGTGAAAGAGCTGGTTGACTAGTGAAAGTGATGGATTGCAAAGGTGCTTAAGAGAACATGAATATTATACACATAATGACAAATTGAAGATTCTGGAAATATTAACAAAAAGAAAATGATAAGAGAAAAATAATTTAAGAAGTATTAAGAACTGACGACATCATTGATGTAAAACTAGCATAAATGTAAAAAGTGACATAAGAGTACAATGCTTGCAATAGAGGGGTTGAATAACAGGTACCCTCGGATTACTATTTCGGAAGGAAATAAAGCGGGAAAAGCGGTTCGACAGGTTCATCCTCTACTCTTCCTTCCATCTGGTTTAGTCAACAGTACATTCCTGGGGGTTGATTGGTCCATTCTACTGAGGTTATCCATCTCAGCTGCTTTCTATCCAATTTATCCATTAAATGATCCTCGTGGAGTTTTTCCTTAAGGAGGTCCCGCCGCGACTGTGTGAGTCAAAATAAATACTAAATTCCACATTTTTTATATTTTGTCAAAAAAGTCCTGCTTTCACTGATGCAATGCGCTACCTGTAGAAACCCAAAAGTAAGGTACAAAATATGCATATTATTCCACGAATGTATTTTAAATGAGCACTTCTTTCCAGCCATAGGAGCCGACTGCAGCGCTATTTCCTACGAATTACCGCATTTTGACTTCAATTATGGCATTAATTCTCCAATAACTAGAAAAATAAGGTGGTAAGATGCCTGTATTTTATTGTTATTCAATATTCAATATACTCTGGAATATTTCCTTCTTATAGACAGTTTTCCACGAAAATGGCATTTTTATTTTATGGAAAAATACTATTTTTCCCCGTGTTTCTCTCATTCCCCCATTGAACACTATTTAATTTCAAGTTCAATTATAGAATAAAATAGCGTGGAAACGTATTATTTTGTTGTTCATATCAGATAGAGGACAACATTTTCTATAAGTAGACAGGCTATGCATAAAATGACATTTAAGTCATTTTACGGTGGAACCACCTCAATTCTTGAGTTTATTTTGCAGTCTCTTTTTATTATTTGTTATTCTCCTCAAGAAAATATATTATGAGGAGAATAGAGGAGAATGAGGAGAATATAAAGAGCGTTCAGTAATTGAATGGCGGGAATCCCTAGTAAGGATGTAAAGAAGAGGCTGGTGAGGAGCTTGATATGGAGAGTGGCGATGTTGGGGCAGAAACATGGACTCTGAGAAAGGAGGAAGAAAATAGGCTGCATTCGTTCGAGATATGGGTGTGGAGGTGGATGGAGAAGGTGCGGTGGACGAAAAGGAATACAAACGAGGAAGTGCTTGATATGGTGGGTGAGGAAAGGAAACTTCTGGATGAGATTAGGAGAGGAAAGTTAGGTGGCTGGATGCGGGGATGAGGGGCGATGGGTTGCTGAAGGCCGTGACAGAGGGAGGATGTTGGATATGTGGGGAAGAAAGAGAATAGGTTTTGTGTGTGGGATGAAGAAGGGTAGTATGTACGAATGAGGAGTTGAAGAAAGAAATACTAGGCTGTTGCACACGCAAAAAATGGAGTCTTTTATCTGACTTTCATCATAACTTACCTCTAGCCGGTAGATTACTCTAATGAAATGAATGAATTCTTATAAAGTATTTCAATTCTGCTGCGGTTATTCTACTTTCTGTTCCGGTTGTAATATGCCAGCTTTCGGAGCTATCGGTTAGAATGGGCAGGTAAATTATTTTGCATTTTTATATTTTTGATTTTGTGCCTATTTCTATTTTCCTATTATTTTGTTATTAATGCTAGGTGAAACCTTTATAATGGCACATAGCTGCTGAAACCTGGGTCGGTTAGTTAAAATAAAAAAGTGTGGATAAAAACAAAATAAGTTTTAATCATAAATTCTTGTGACTTCCACAAAGTTAAGCCTGATACAATTTATTAAGTAGTATTTGGAAATTCCTTTGTTAAGCGCTTGCAAATTACAGCGTGGTTGAATTTACGCACATATTATCTACGTAGAAACTGTTTTAAAGCTTAATTTTGTGGCGGTTATCCATCACGGAAAAATAATAAATAACTTTTTGTACTCCATTTTATGTTTTATCGACACGACCCCGGTGTTGACACCTTCTGTCACCTTCTGGTGAAATTACAATATTTGGTATACTGCATCTACAATTCATGGCATTCTTTCCCCTCCCCGTTCCATGAATTGGTACCCTTATATAGGTAGTAAACCATGGACCAAAAAGGTCTAAGAGGTCCCCCCACAAACAATCTATCTAGGTAGTAAATACAAAGTTATCATTTCACCTGAAGGTGGCGAGAAGAGTCGCAACACGGATCGTATAATTAAAACTCAACTAGGTTATTTTTAATTTTATCTTTAACGAACAATTAGTGAAGTGATCTCAAATGGACCGGCGAAAATATTTTTTTGCTCTCTTAAGTTAGTTTGAGCGAAAAATCACTTCACCAAGAATTTGGTGAATTTGACCTCATTTAAAATGAAAACCTCCGATCTTTCCAATGATATCAAAATATTAACCCCTTACTCAACTACTTTTCGAGAAGTTTGGCAGAAAATACAAGCTGTTTTACATTGGATAGATTACGGTCGTGCGCTCCAGAGGTATAAGATATTTTTTTAATTAGGAATTTAAATAACTAGATTTCGTCAAAAAACTAAAGGTGTGTAGTTTGTATGTTTTCTCAACTATTTATGAAAATTAATCTATTACTCACTGCAGTAAATTTTTCACAATCGCAGAAAAAACCTGGTGTTTTGAAGGCTTTTAAGCCGTACGGCGAGAAAAAATGAGTCAAGTTAGAGACTTGTGTAGTCTATTTATTTTATTACTGAGAATTTTTGTCATATATAGCTATATTTTTGTGCCATTAATGTTACAGTATTTACTCCATACTTCTCATATACGCTGAAATTAAAATATATAATTCGAAAATTGTCTCCATTGTGACTAGGGAAATATCTCGCTCAAATTACCTTAACGTAAACCCGAGCCACGGAACAACTTTCTCCGAAGCAGGATGCTCAGAACTCATTCAGTCAGTCATTCTCCTCCCTCGCTCATCGTTATCTTTCCATTCATTCATGGAATTTTCCGGCCATTCCATTGTGAGACTCGGCGGCCGGGGACGTCTCACACGAGTCCAAGTCGTGTGGGCGTCGTGTCTTTCCTTCATTGCGTGAGATAATGTGCTCGACCCTTTTCTCAATTAAATTTTACTCGTAATAACCTCTCTTACAGCGAACGTCTTCTTCAGGGGATGCACATTAGAAGAATATGCGGGTGAGCATTGAAAAAAACACTTGTGCTCATCAGTTGAGTGATGAGTAAATATTTTGAGAAATCATAAGAAAGGTGCTCCATACATTAGTAAGATCGTGCACACAAATTTTCGGTAGAATGTGGTACTCATCTGAGGTGACCGAGGAGTTGAGTCAAAAGTCAGGGAGGATCAGAGAGATTTGTGAAAATAATCATGAGAGAAAAAGTCTGATGTACTGTGTCAGGGACACGGTTGTCGGTTTTGCGTACTAATTTACGCCTTATTTTGCTGGTAATATTTTGCGTCAATCCTATGAGGTGCTTGGCCTCCTTAATCCTATGCTCATCATTCTTGTTCCACGCTTCCTCAGCGTTCCCCCCTCAATTACCCTTTTCAGCATGTCGTCGCCCCTCAAAACGATCTCCATCCACTTTTTATGCCTCCTTCTTATTTCTCCCATAAACTTCCTTAATTATTCTGTTATATCAAAAAATGTATAGTTTACCTTCGTCTCCAACCTGCTTGTTCTTTCCATACTTCTCCACATCTATATTTTAAAAGCTTTTGGTGAACGCTCATCTCCCTTCTACAACGACCAAGTTTCCGAGCCAACCAAAGCTATTTCCCATCTTAGGGCCTCACAAGGGGAGGCCATGCATCTTGCTCCGTCTATACGAATGAGGACATTTTATTATGTTACAGGACGTTCAGTACGTCATTACTCTCATGTGGGTTTCATTGGATAAGACTTAGGTTCGATATATAAATCAATTCTTTCAGAGGTATAATAAGAATAAAAATAAATTTCATTGCTTTCAATATGTTTCAAAATAAGGAGTATGTATGTAAATAAAGCATTAGGTACCTCCTTAGTTATACCTGTTGTGGGGCTACCAACAGATTAACCATTTGATAAAAGTAATAATAATAAAATAAACAAACTTTGATCGAAAAATTAGTAACAGAAACAAAAATATGTGATGAAAAAGGACAAAAATGCTTGTTTTATAAATAATAGTTTGAGATTTATGCGTATTTAATGAATATTTATCACACAAATTCCTGCCGAAGGACAAGTTATGATTTCACTCTCCAACAAAATTTTGAGTAGCAATAATTTATTTTTCTTTTATTAGGTAAGGGTAGCGGACGGTGAATCAGGGTGGGCAGTTATAGGTCGCGGGGTGCGGCAAGGGTGCCCGTTGTCGCCTTTACTTTTTAACATCTATGCTGAGGAAATGGTAAGAGAGGCATGGGATGAGCTAGACGTGGGAATGAAAGTAAGCGGCCAGTGGATAAAGTCGGTTAGATTCGCAGACGACCAGGCGTTGGTGAGTCGGTCATCGAAAGGACTGCAAACTTTAGTAGATGCACTGGAAAAGCAGTGTGAGAAATACGGAATGAAGATAAATAATAGGAAAACAAAAGTAATGAGATTTGGTAGGACAAAGAAAGCGAAGCTGGTGATAAGAGTAGGAAGTCACAAACTGGAGCAAGTAGAACAATTTAATTACTTGGGTAGTACGCTAGAAGAAAGAGGACATAGTAGCAAAGACATTAGGAGGAGAATAGCGCTAGCGAAGGAAGCGTTCAATAATAGAAGGGAGCTGATGACGGGGACCTTAAGTAAGGATGTAAAAAAGAGGCTAGTAAAGAGCTTGATATGGAGTGTGGCGTTGTATGGGGCGGAAACGTGGACCTTGAGAAAGGAAGACGAAAATAGGCTGAAGGCTTTCGAGATGTGGGTGTGGAGGAGGATGGAGAAGGTGCGTTGGACGGAAAGGAAGACAAATGAGGAAGTGCTTGACATGGTGGGCGAGGAGAGGAAACTTATAGATGAGATTAGGGGAAGGCAGGGTAGGTGGCTGGAAGGGGTAATGAGGGACGATGGTTTGCTGAAGATCGTGATAGAGGGAAGGATGTTGGGTAAGCGGGGAAGGGGAAGGAAGAGAATCGGTTTTATGGACGGGATGAAGAACGGTAGGACTTATGCTGAGATGAAGAAAGAAATACAAGAGGTAGAAAGGGCACAGCACGTGTAAGAGTTCGTTGGATATTCTCTGACTTTCATCACAACCTACCTCTAACCGGTAGATTACTGTAATGAATGAATGAATAACATTTGTCTACCTAACATAAGCACCCTTAACATTCTTTCTATTGTAAGAAGACAGCGAATGGAATTAAAATTCCGACAGAAATATGCACGCAGGAGGTAATACTACGTACGAATCTATTGGCTTGCTAACCCCTTCACCAACTGGACTTGACGTAGTGTCATATATCTTGGATTTTAATGCCTAATACTGCTGTAAGATTTGTTTTTAGTGAAAATAACGCCTATTCAACCAAACCCCGAGTAGAGATGCATGAGACCTACCAAACGTGATGCATTATACAAACAATACCACATTTCCGTAGACGGAGCAAGTTTCATAGTCCCCCTTTGTTAGTAGGTCTTTTGATAGTGCCTTTTTCTCAATTTTATCGCATCAATTCCGTTCTTTAATCAAACGTCTTCGTCAACGCTATGTCCTACCAATTACACATCATTGGTATGGGAACTGTTCCACGGGGGTTGAGGATTATTCTTTCCATTCTTCTTCACATTCACATCTACATGTCTTCAGTCTACTAGGTATAGTCTAATTTAAAGGTGTCTTCCTTCCAAACAGACCAATTCATTGTATAACAGAAGAATGATTAAGATAAAACCAAGGTTGAGATACCAAGAAACTTTTATAAAATTCTGTTCCCTAATTTGCAATTTGTTGCAATTTCCGTGACTTTGGAATGAAATGGAGTCAAGAAAATGATATACGAATAATACACTAAGCCTCTATGAATTGGAATGCTGTTTAATTAATGCGAACCATAATAATAAATGACTAAGTTAGTGTGAAATTAAAAAATGATATTTCCATTGTTACGTAATGAAACCATTCCGTAAATCTGTACCTGAGACGGTGTCTTTCACAAGACGTAATTTACGACACGAAATCCTCAAGGGTGAGTTGACATTATTTGCTAATTTGGCGGGATTACGTGTCCTTAGTCAAAAGCGTAGTTTCCCTGTTGCTCTGACTTAGGTGCTTTACGAAATTCTATTAGTAGTCGTTTGCTAAAATGTTCTTAGATTAAATGCATAGCGGATAGTCAAAGCAGAGCGATACGATTACTTGCAGTTACAGTTATAAATTACAGCATCGAGCTGTTGGGGTCATGTCTCTTCAGCAAATGACTTGTTTCTCCTTCAAAACAGAGCTGTGAAGATCATTTCTAGTTCCCATTTTCGGGAACATTGCAAACCGCTCTTTTAGCAGCTCTGCATTGGCCAATATATAATGGAACGTCTTTTCAATGTTAAAGAATATTTGGATTCTTTTGCAATTGGTGCTTATGTTTACCAGCATGATACTACGAAAATAATAACCTGTTAGTGCCTCATTGTAGGCTATCATTAACCAGTAAATCATTTGATTTTGTAAAACTTCACTTATTTAACTACCTAGTACCTACCCCAAGAGGCTAGAGATGTCACCTTTCCAAGGTTCAAGCATGCCTTCCACTCATGGATTTTGTCCAAAGCCTTCTATTCAATAAATGAATTTTTAGAGTGCAAATATATCAATATTCAATTTTGATCTGTACCTATCTTGTATTTGACGAAGACACTGTACCTGTGTTTAATTATTATAAATATTAT
The DNA here is from genome assembly GCA_963573305.1 of Pyrrhosoma nymphula. Classification (NCBI taxonomy): domain Eukaryota; kingdom Metazoa; phylum Arthropoda; class Insecta; order Odonata; family Coenagrionidae; genus Pyrrhosoma; species Pyrrhosoma nymphula. The sequence continues at coordinate 100,508,230 of OY754334.1, read as the reverse complement.
AATTATATATACTTATGCTGTCATAAAGTTAACGAAAAGGCCTCGTTACCTTCCGGTTTATGTTAAACAGGCTCTATACAACTGGGCCTTAGTGCCTCGCTGCTTATGTTTCAGTCATTGTTTGTGCGTGGGAGTGAAGAGCTGTTGTAGTCTTTGTACTATGATTCAGTACGCTATACGCTCCATTTGAAATTTTTAAATAACCCAGAAGGAAAAAATATATAGAAAGGAGTGGTGCCATAACACATGCCCTGCCACACGCCTTCGTGGCGGCTCCGAGGGTGCAGCGTAGATGTGGATGAAGTTATTGTCGCACTATCACGTCCGAGAGACGAATTCCATATTCTAGAGACGAAGAGATGGATGCGGGTGGGGAAAGGGAGAGAATACGTGAGCGCCATAAAATCTTCGCCCACTCATTCATGAATGAGCCAAAGAGTTGTAGTAGGTGCTCTGCAAGGAAGGGGGTAGCTTAGTAGGGTTAAAATAAGACACTCAACGGAATCCTATAATTTTCAATCGTTCTTTTTTTGTCGAGTGAGTTAACGACTCTGCAAGATAATCTTTACCTTAGCAACTACTACTTGACTGGACCGGGCGACAAGTATAATTATCCAGCCGATTAAGTTGTGGAAGAAATCCATAAATCACGCGGCAAAAGTGACGTACACAAGTCAGGAATGTCTTGAGAGACAGCCGAGGACGGTCTAGAGTTCTTGGAAAGAAGGGACAGAGCGGTTGGAACAACATCCGGTGCGGCGGGTGGAGGGATGGTAGGGTGGGTGGGGGAGGAGGAGAGGGGAGGGAGGGGCTGGGTAGGGGTGGGAGAGGGATGAATGAGGGGGTGGAGAGGTTAAGGGCTCTCCCCTTTGGAGAAGGCCGTGGTCTGGGAGATAACCAAAATCAATACTGTCGAGGATCTCCCCGAGGACAAGGAAAAAGATCAACTTACAGCATTAAAATAAGCGATGAGCTAGGTATTTTGGTTATTATTAAAGTTTCCGCGAAATCTTTTAATTTATTTCATCATATCACAGAGTTCCATCGCATTTTGTCGCTTCGTAGACAGCGTTTTATCTCTCATCCAGAGGGCTTCTTTCAGGTCTTTTTATTCCTATATATAGAAGCCCGAATAGTGCGTAGTAGTAGTAGTAGAATACGCCGATGTGAATACGCAATCTGAATGAGATGTGAAACTTTTACGAGGCAGACAAATCCGGAAGAACCCGATAATAGAACGAAACAAATATTTGGTCATCTATGAAAACACTAATTTTTTTCTGATAATTAAAGGCTTCAAACTGAGATAAAATTAACATAATCTTTTGCATGCACTAAATATTAGTCATAAGAAGGCGAAGGTAATTAGGATTCCTAGAATTAAGAAGGCGGAGCTGGATATAAAGGTGGGAGGGCGTCAAATAGAAATGGTATTGGTAGGAGCTGCAGTTTACGTGCCTAGGCGTTTCGGAGATAAACATCCTTGATGGTAAGGACATCAGAGGTATAGTCCGTTTCGTATTTAGTTGACAGTATACATTTCCTGTGTCAATCTCCATATAGTTATAGCTATAGTCCGTTTCGTATTTAGTTGACAGTATACATTTCCTGTGTCAATCTCCATAAGGCCGGAGGTACCATGTTGCCAATATCAGCTGAAAAATTAACTTACTTCTATTGCGTTATACTTAATACACATCCAAGAGTCTTCCAATGCGCAAATAGCATTCCCTTCAAGTAATTTAATTACATTTAGCGCAATGTAGAATATGGTTTCCTACGTGGCAAAGAGGTGATCACACGGAGCATAAGTTTGGCAACAGCGTACTCCATTAGGCACATACTGCCAACTAAATATGGAACGCTCATTAATATACTATCTGTAGCTAGGGAAGCGTTTTCGAAGAGGAGGAAATGGCTGGGGGGAGCATTGAGAAGAAATGCAAAATCGATTTTGGTGATTATTCTAGCATATAGCGTGGTACAATATGGGTCAGAAATGTGGTCATCAAGGAAAAAAGATGTACGTATAACGGAGGAATCTGAGATGTGGGTTTGAAGAAAAATCGAGAAGGTGAGGTGGGCGTGTATGACGAGCAAGGAGGTGTTGGATGTGGTAGGAGAGGTAAGGGAACCAGTGGTGGAGATTCGGAGAAGGAAAATAGATTGATGGAGGACTTGTTGAGAGGTACAATCTATGGACTTGATATCAAATCCAGTTCAAGATGAAAGACTTTGACCGCTGTAATTTACTTGCATAAATTGGTGTTCTCCTAATCGGGTGACTCTGGTGTTGTTGTATGTTGAAGAGATTGATTGAAAGGAAGGCACTGGAAAAGTGTAGCCGAAGAAGGAAAATAACAGAAACTTTAGACAACATAAGGAGAGGAAGTGGAAATGAGAACTTTCTTTGCCTTCTCCGAAATTCCGCCAATTATTCCATTTCCTCTCTCTCGATTCATAGTTCGTAATTGAAAATACCATCCATAGTTCTCAGATTAATATCTATTGCTACTATGCGGGTAGTCTACCGGTTAATGAAGCTCCAACAGAAATACGTAAAAAATCCTTTAGATTGTTACATGCACAGGGACATATCTCTTTACACAACGTATTTCTTCATGTCAGCGTAAGGCCTACCTCTCTTCATCCCATCCAAAAACCCTATTATTTTCTTCCCATTCCCAGCATGCTCAACATCCTCGACTCTCTCACGGCCTTCAGCATCTCTTCGTAACTTATCATCTGTTCCAATCACCTATTTTTCCTCCTCCTAATCTCCTTCAGAAATTTCCTCTCCTTGGCCACCGTATCAAGCACATCCTCGTTTGTCTTCTTTTCTATCCACCGCACTCTCTCCATCCTCCTCCACACCCACATCTCGAGCACCTGCAGCCAATTCTCGCCCTTTTTTCTCATGAATCCACATTTCTGCACCATACAGTGCTAAACTCCATATTAAAAGCTAAAAAAGAATGCAGGAATCGAAAAAGATAAGGAATGCTGTCAATACGCCGCTATGTGCGTAAATACGATATACTTCGTGGCTTCCCCTGCGGGTTACTTCACCAGAGTCACCCCATTAGGAGAACACCTATTTATGCAAGTAAATTACAGCGGTCAAGGTCTTTCATCATGAACTGGATTTGATATCAAGTCCATGGATTTTACGCGAGTGTTTTGACCAAGGACATAGATTGATCGGCTCTCGGTAATATTACTCGCTGCGGATTCCTTGTTTAGGCATTTAGAGGATTCTTTCTATGAAGAAGACCATGGTCTGGGAAGTGGCTAAGACAGATGCTGTCAAGGATCTCAGTGAGGAAGAGGGATGCTACATTAAAATCTAAAAAAATCGATGAACTATTTGGTTAACCCAAATATTTCCACTTTTTGGAAATAAAGACTTAAAATTGAAAAAATATGGAGAGCCTTTGAAAGCGGAAAAACGGTACTGTTATATTTTTCTAGCTGGGTTTCATAAGTGCGATCAAAATGTGGATTTACTTCCGAAAAAATTCGTCGTAAAAACCAAACCCAAATTTTGGCATCTTTGAAATGTCCCAATCAACAATCTCACTTGATGGCATAGGAACCACTGACGCTCAGGACACTTGTGTGGATTACTTGGTAATGTGGGTCGTTGTTGGCCATATTTATCCTCCATAAAATAACCAGTAGCTGAAATAAAATTATGTTAAACGGTAGTTTCATAGGGATATCTCAGAATATTATTACAATTCACTTCTTGAAATATTAAATGTTTAATATTTACCTCAAACAAAGGTTTTACTGATGAAATTAAATGCATTTATGTACCAACATGCAGAATTCATGAATACGTTCTGGTTTATATTTAATTTATGAAAAATCATGACCTTCGATTGCGGATAAGACCAACTACTCTTCCCGGCTACCCATCGGCATAAATTAGACAAATTTTTCCGAATGACCGCATGATATCTCATCAATGGTGAGAAGCATGAGATCAGCATGTCGTTATTGACATTCAACTTAAGAGGTGAAACTCGTTCTTTCAAATCATTCAAAATGAACCAAAGGTCTACGATGAACCAAATAACTGCCATGAACGAAATAACTACATAGAATCGAAAAATAACGATGAACCAATTGAACCATACTAAGGCAATGAACCAAATCCGACCAATTCGCACCATTGGGAAGTCGGCGTGGTATACTTAGGACTTCTGCGTGGTATTTAATGCTGGTTTTCTGGTAATTCAGTTTTATCCTCAAATATGCGATGGCATGCGGAGGCTGAAAATTTCTATCTTTTAAACAGCTTTAATCGCGTTGCCTGAGATTGTAAACAAAAAGGATCCTTATTTTTCGCCAATTCTTGCTCGACGACTGAAGAGAGACAATTCTGAAACTAAAGTTCTTGCAATGTTTGGGAACATTATTACATACGAAAGTGTTAATTCACATTTATTTCTCGCATAAATTGCGTTTCCTACGGTTTTAACTATTCACTTGCTCGAGTACGTTTACGTCGGTGCAATTTTTTTAAACGATTATCCCAAAATGATAAAATGCGCTTCCTTACTAGACTACAATATATTATAATCATCCTTATGAAATGTAAAGTTGTCTTCTGGCTGATGTGGTAGAATTGATCCATTAGAATGAAATTAATTTGCAGTTTTCCACTTTTTTTGTGGAAAAAGTGGAAAAATGCAAATTAATTGCATGCTTATGAAATCTGACTGCATATTGATACATTTTCCCGTTATCATTCATATTATACTTCACGGTGTTTGGAGCTATTTTCATGAAACTTGTGATCACCATTACTCAATACAAATTAACGTGAAGTTTTTAGAAATAAATTCTACATGTGATCACAAAACTTATTAAAAACCCCTGAAAGAACCCCTGTCCTATCAAAAAATAGCTACGAAAACTGTCATTAAAAATCATCCATTAATCAAACTCTTATTCCCAGGTTAACGTTTTTGGAACGAAAGAGAAATTTAAAGGGAGAATCGCATAAATGCATTTAATACGAATTGTGATCACGAGTTAACCTACATCCAACCGATATATTGAGCGATTGATAACAAATATAACCGATAACTGACATCTTCGTTAATGATTCTCTCCGTCTATTTGATCTTCATAATGGGGGATTATCATTCAAATGCTTTTTCAATAGTATCGTTGAAATCAAATCTGCAAAGATTTTCATATACATTTACGGAGTTGCCTCGAAACATTAAGGCCTAATAACCAAATAACTATTCGTAGAAAATTACATTTTTTTTGTTTCCGAAATCGACCTCTGACGTCATTTCATCCATCGGTCAAAGGCCCGTGGTTCGATTCCCGGTGAAGACGGATATTTTTTCAAAGTATTTTATAAATCTGTATACTGTTGTATTTCCGGAAGAAGTTGACATCTTCACAAAAGCCTTTTCAAGGCATCTTTTAGAATGGATCTGGAAGAAGAGAGATGAAGCGATAGATGAAATGATGTCACGGCCGTTATAGGAATGTTGCCCATCCATTCAACTTTAGACTCCTATATCTCTGGCAATTTTTGGAATCTTTAAGAGATGATTTGCTAATGATCGTTTGTCATGGTCCCTGCACGATAAAGTAAAAACAAAAAATCGTGATAAACCCCCGTTAATCGATAGCACCTCATCTCCATTGCTTCCAATTATTTTCACTCGGCAGTCGTTATTGCAGTTATTACTTTCAGATAAAATAATACTCAAAATAAATGTTTTAATGACGTGCATCCTTATTTCCATGCTTGTGTTGCTATATGCTTGCAGACTCCTCCTCTGGGATAACGATTTCTTTGCTTGATTTGACAATGCCAGTAAGGGAATTTGGAATTCGGGTAGCGTAGTGGTCTGCACTCTGGTAGGGGGTCCATGGTTCAATTCTCTTCTGTTGATTTTTTTTTCATTTCACTACTGCCAAAGCATTCTTTGCTGTATTGTACTGTATACGGAAATGAATGCTTTGAAGAAGCTTGGTTGTCCCCATGGTGGCTAAAAGAGGCCTGTGCAGCGTTATATAGCGTTCTGAACCAAGTGTTCAGGTGAAACCAAAGATCTCTCAAAGTATATAACGTGCGTCATACATCAATTATAGTTCGCAAACAACACTACTGTGTCAGCGTAGTGTTACATACGTACATGTCTAGTGAAGTTAACCCTGCCAAACCAATAATTTGAAAACATCCTCATGTTCACGCTGTCAGCTGTTCAAGCAGGCTGAGATTCACGTATTATTTGTATATAATATCAGCATTCAGCAGCTAAGGTTATTTCTCAGGTCTTGCTCGTAAACAGAACTTACATAATAGACTAGTGATCCAATTAACCGGATGAACATCATATGCGATGCATGTTAAGAAGCTAGCGATACTATTCTATCAGTCTCAGATTCACATAAAACTTTTTTTTTATTTAGCATTTAAATAGCAGACATCCGGTTTTCACTCAGGTTATACAAAAACGTAGAGGTTCAGTTAACCTAGACGGACAATAACAAGGTTTTACCGTTTAACCAAAGGGGGAAGACCGTTTTTGAAGATTGAATTTTGCAATTCTACTAAAGATATTTTACTGCACGGGTAAAAGCAACCTTATGTACTTTTTAACCCTAGAAGTAAATAATATACTCTCAAATTTATGTTGATGACTTCCTGGTCCTTTTATACTGCTCTGTAGTAGAATAAATACCAGTATTTTGTAAATGATAACTGATTATTTTATCTACTGTTTGCTCGGAAACGTCAGGCACAGTTTAAGTCGATACAACTCCCCAAAAAATAAAGAAAACTGAAACGAATGGCAATTTTAAGTTACCTACAGTTATAATTATTCCAAGCTGCATTTTTTAAGATAATCGAAACTTTGCGCTATGCCCCTTAGTTACCAGTGACGATTGCTAGCAATATTTTTCCGTAGTAGCTATGCGTACCCACACCCCTCTAGTCATCATAATAGCCGCGTTTTCCAAATGGATTGGAAATACCGCTGAAGTAATTAAAAAGCTAAAATTCACTCAACAGAATGCAAGGAAATAAGTATAGAACTTCTTGTGATAATCATCGTTGATACTTCTGATTCAGTTAACCATGAAGGAAGAATGTGCCATCTGAAGGTAGCGTTTTCATTCAGAAAACCGATAGAACTATCCTTGCGCTTCTGAGTGGTCATAAAAATTGACCTCGCTCTGACCGCCGGTCATCCGGGAGGTCAATAAGTACGATAATTGATAATGGATAGTTTTAATATGAAATCAATGTTATTTCATGACATTTTTTCCATTTTACACTGAGTTTGCATAATATTCTGGGAGGTCATAAAAATTGCTTATGAATATAAATCGTAGGTGCTTACTGCTAAAACAGTCTTAGTCACTCATTTTAGGCATTAATTCTGACGGTTGAGCAACTGCTGTTTTCGAAATCCTTAGCCTTAACCCTATGAAAAAGTTACTTTAGCACCCAGGAAAACAAAGTATTCATGAACATTTAAAAGTAAATAACTGCTTCTCAAACTATTATTAAAAAGCAAGCGATATTACCTCATTAGTTGGGACACCTAGATCACTAATGACTTATTGCTTCAATACCAAAGGTAAATATTTATTTATACGCATTCCGATATCATGTTTGAGGGTAGAATGAGTGTATTGCTTTCAATAGTTTTATTGATGCTGATCGCGCCGAAATACTTGAAGAAGTAGGTAACTACCTCTTCGAAAGGATGTTCGCCGAGGTTTTTTTTGTGACCCGGTGAAAAATATTTGGGAAGATCTTTGGTCCATGTCATCTCAAATATTGTGCACATGTGTCCATCCCGACTTCCCCAAGGAGAAGTTTGCTTTTGGAGCTATCCTCCTCCTCTGAGCAATAAATCAACCGGAGATTACAATGTGTGTTTTCCTTATGGATTCCTTCTGCGAAGTCCCCCAAGAAGAAACCCAACATTTGCCTTTGAAATAAGTTTCCCCGAAGAACGGCCTTCATTCGGCACGAATGTCAAGAAACGCCATTCATTCCTACTCCCACTAAGCTGAGTTGAATACTATGTTGTCAAGAGGGAACTATTATTGGTTATCCTACGATTTTCTTGTCTCGCTACGTTTTGGAATGTCAATTTCATGATCTTGAATGGAGATATATTCTCAACAATCATATCATTAGCCGCGAAATTAAGAAATAGTGGAGGACTGATTACTTTATTGAGCAATGGCCAAATTTTTGTTTACAGATATATATTGGAAGCAATGGAAAATTGGTCTTGTAGAAGAATCATGAAGATGAAATGGACGGAGAGAATCGCCGATGAAGTTGTACTGCGACGAGCTGGAAAGCAAAAATATTTAATGAAGACACTACAAAGAGAATGAAAAAGTTAAATCTACCATTTCTAATACATGAAAGCCGCCTTAAGACAATAGTGTGTGCTAATAATGTTCATGAGTGCACAACCCATGGGATAAGCTACCAAGGAAACCAAAGTTATCTTTCATCATCAGATGTTTCAAGTAAAAAAATAGAACTTATTAACCACTATCCCCTTCAAATTACTACCCGTGCCTAGCTAAATACTTCTAACGAGGATTCCAATGCTGGAACCAATAAGAACTCGAAAATTTTAAAATCTTGTTTCGTTTTTCCAGCGATTTTTGTCTTATTTCCTCGACTGTGACAATCCTTTGTCTCTTGAGGGCGGACTTGATCAAAAACAATTAAAGAAGTCGGCAGGGGCCCAATAAGCGTATTTTTGGGGATGAAGAAGTAGTCTTTTATTTTATCTTCTACAAAACTTTCAAATAGCAAGAGTTGAACAAGAAAATTATTGTCGTGGTGAAACATCTATTCACCACTGCGCCAAGGTTCTGGTGCCTTTCCTCGGACTCTGTCAAGCAATCGCCTCCAAACTCCGAGATAGTAACAATGATTGATTGTTTGACCTTATGGGGAACAATTCCTTGGAATAAAAGGAAAGAGTCAACAAGACATTAACATTTGATCGCGACTGGCTAGTTTTCTTTGGTTTTCGGAGAACTATTACTTTTCCACTGTGATGTTTGGGCTTTGGTTTCCATGTCACACCCGATAACCTGTTTGTAACCAGAATGTGACTGCCTGAAAGAAAAAGGTCATAATTACTTGCCCTCTTAAGAAGATTTTAGCTATTTTCTTCCAACCTAAGTTGTTTTTGCTCCTCCGCCACTAGCCGGTACTAATATAAAATCGCCGAACGCGAAAAAAAAGCTTTAACAACATCAGCCGCAGCTCTACAATGAATTGATGTAAAGAGCGATACATAAAAATAGTGTTTTTTTGAGAGATTTTGACACATGAGAGATTTTGATCCAAAAATTTTACCATCACTACACGATACTACGGTGACTTATAGTTGTGTTATTTAACCTGTCGTATTGAACCCCGTATTTCATGTAATTACGTCAAAGTTACTTTATTTACTAGGCTATATTAGGGATATTGTTTGTCAATAAAGATCTGTGAATAGTTTATGAAGAGTTTGTGAATAGTTTTATATCTTTGTGGGTTTTGATACCACTTCCACACCATATTAACTCATCCTTGATTAAAACTATAAGTATTCTTACAGATTACTTCACCATACAACCAATAATCTTTCCCACGTTTTTAAATGTTTCATCATAGATAGAAAATTGAACCTGGTGAGCCATGTCGGAAAAATTCCTATGATGGCGTGAAGTTCTCAATAGGTGCTCGTAATTGAACATTCTTCCTGTGATTTCAACTTATTACGGAATTCCTCAATCGCCGATGCTGATTACGCGTGATGGGTCCTTAGTGATTTCCTTGATTTTGGTAAGCGTGAGTCAGTAAAATTTCTGGCGAATAACGCTTTTCAAAGAACCTGCTTGATTGACTGACTATTTTCTGTGATGGATGACTCTAAAGGTTGAAATCCTGTGCAAAAAGAACATTCTTTGAAAACATTCTTTCTTTAGACATAGTTTTGAAAGAAAAGAAAATTTAAACAGTTCCGCCGGTCCGGTGGTGGTTGTTGAATTTCTTCATCACTTTAAGAACTGAAAAATGATGCATCCTCACAACTTTAATATATTTTTGATCCATATTTGTTTTAATTAACTTACTAGTAAATCATTTTTTTCCCACGGGATAGCTCTAGTATAAAAATATAGTTGTTGTTGCCCCTCAATTATTTCTATTTTGTCATTTCAGCGAGTATTTTCTCAGTTATTAAGATGTTTTTCCTGACCAGGTATATAGTTAAATTATGGTGTGACAATGGGGAATAGTCTAGGACCTTGTGACTACGGTACTGTATCGGAGCCAGCAGTGCTTGTGAATGCTTGGATTATCCCAATTCTTTTCCACGCCAAAGAGCGAAGTGCCGTCTATTTCAGAAGAATTAAAAGTGATACGGACACGGTTGGCGGGGAAGTAAGACATCACACACTTGACTCCTGGCAGAGGTCTTGGGAGACAAAATCAAGGGATCAATGAGCCTGTTAGGGCGAATGGACGAATGGGCCTCATAAGGAATGGGTAGACGTGTACGAAGAGAAATCTTGGAGACATCGATCACTTTTTAACGTAGTTGTCAAGTGGACATGAATACTGCCGATGATACCTGCATAAAACCGTTAACACGTCGTCGGCCGAATGCCTGTACTGTCCTAAAGAAGTGTATGATGCTAACCACACCTTCTCTTGTGGCAAGTGGACCCAAACGGAGGACTTAATTCTCAACGAAGATCGGGTAGCAAACTACTCCCGGAGACATTTTGGAAGTAATTCCAAGAGGTGAATACAATTGGAACGTGGTGTCGAGATATGCCCAAAGCCTACTGAAAGCAAAGAAGGCAGAATTTGACTAGCTCAAGGAAATGGCCAGATGAAATAGAGAGGAAAGACATGCCCAGCGGGGTAACGTAAAAATACCTATCACGAAGTAATGCGATGGCGCCCAAGGAGAACGGGAAGTGCTTTGGTTGTAACGAAGTCCAGAAACGGGAGTACGACGTTCAGTCCGTAAATGGATTTCACCCCACAAAAAATACGTGCTAGCCTCCATGATCTATTGATTATTATAGTTTTATGTAGTCTAAATTATCATATAAATCTATTGATTTTTTTGTGGTGGTGTTGTGACACGGTTTACATTATGTAACATGTAATCTTGTGGCCTCAATATAGGAACAATAAATATTCCTTCATAAATTCCCTTATGTGCTGTGATTCCAAACTGCCTTTCCTCCCTCCTTGATGCTGGCCCTAATATCCTAAGTTTCTACCATTTATGCATATGAAAACTTCAGAATCCTACAATTTGAATCTCATTCAATCACATCTGATTTCCTGAATTTATCTTCTCCTCCGGATACTAATATGACAGCCTTCCACTCGTCTTCCTCTGAGTTTCTACTCCATTTCTTGCTGGTAAAATTGTTCATCTTTCGCGAAACAGTTTTATATTCCAAGAAACTACTCCGTAAAATGAAGCAACTCAATTTCTCTGCCTCTGCCCTAAACTGGTTTCTTTCTTATTTATCGGGGCGGCAACAGACGATCAAGGGCCCTCATGGTAACTTGTTCTTATGGCTACCCACTGCAAAAGTCGTCCCTCAAGGATCCGTTCTTGGTCCCCAGTTATTCGCTATTTGCATCATAGATCTCCCTAAAGTAAATAAAATTGTAAATATATGTTATATGTAGACGACCTACAAATCTATTACCATTGCTATCTGCATGACCTTAACGAAGGTCATGAAAAAATAAACAGTGATGTTAAGGCTGTCCCTAACTGAGAAATTTCTGACGCTAAATAGTGAGAAAACCAAATCAATCATTATTGGCACACGAAGGTTGATAAATAAAATAAACCATGACAATTTTTCCTATATCATCATTGATAATGCCGCTATTCCCTCCTCAAACATTGTCCAGAATTTAGGCATCTTAATGAACAGGAATCTTACTTGAAATGACAATGTACTCCATGTTTCAAACAGGATTAATAGTACCTATTCTGTTCCGAATTAAACACCTGAAGCATACAATACCGCTTCACACAAAGAAACTATTAATCGCGACGCTAATTTTCCCTCATTTTGACTATTGGTCACTGGCATAGTTGGGAAAGGAAACTAAAAAATTAACTGATTCAAGTAAAAAGATAATCTCTGTAAAAAGTAACTAGTTAAAGTTAAAAGTTACTTTTCTGAAAAGTTACTGATTAAAGTTAAGGTAAAAAAAGTATCTTTTATGTTAAAAGTTACATGTTCAGTTTCTTTTAAGAAACTTTTAAAAGCTATTTTTCGCAATTGGGATAGAATAGATACAAACTTAAAATACAAGAATAATTTATTTTTCTTTTCTCAAAAAGTCATTGAACTTCAATTACATTCTCATTTTAAAATTTGTACCGGGCATCCGTCCGTCATCTCCTGTCTGAAAAAAGAAGAAAAGATAATTCGAACAGGTCGACATTCGCCAAAAGTTAACGAAAAAATTAACAGAAGTTAGTTTTGTATCAGGAAATGTATAATTTTAACGGTTAAAAGTTAAAAGTTAACTCTTAGAAAAAGTAACGGTTAAGTTAAATAGTTAACTACATTTTGAACGATTAATTTTAATCCTTATTTTTTTAAATCATTAATCCCAACTATGCTCACTGGTCTTTGGTGACATTACTCACGAACAAAAAGAGAAACTCCAGCGCCTACAGAACTCCCGTGTTCGATTTATTTTTAATATTTGACGTGATGCACATATCTCCCCGTACAGAGATAAAATAGCATGGCTAAGCATGAAAGGTGGACGCCATTATATGCCTTGCATATTTCTCTTCTCTTCATTCTCCAGGAGAGAGCCTAGTTATCTGTACGAACCTTTTCAATAGTCCACCTTTACCTCGAAACATGTGCACCAGAAGCGATCCATCTAACCTGTACTGCCCAGCCCATCGCATGTAAATTATCACGAATTATTCGTAGTCAGATCTAGAGCAATATGAATTCGTTACCAAATTAACTAAAATATCGAAAATCTTTGTCCGTATTTAAAACACTACTTTATAACTCTCTGCTTCGAAATTTACCTTGAATATAATTACCTGTCACTTTGGCCATGTAAGACATGATGTCACTCTGATGAAACTAATGTATCGAGTACTAAATTTAATACTTTGTAACCCTGTCTCACATTCATTTGTAGTGTGTCATGTCTGGTCACCTTCATTTCCAAGTATACTTTAAAGTGGCTATTGATTGTTAACATTTTTAGACCTGTACTTTGATCTCTGATTGAGACACCTGCTATTATACAATATGAAAAATAGATATTGGGACTTGAGGCCCATCGATGTATCTACTTATCTGTATGTTTTTTGTTTTCCGTTGTCACCTTTGATGGAAGTATAAATGCACACCACTTGTGCAAATTTTGCATTGCCTTAATGGGTGTTGTACCCAGAGCATAAATAAAACCTATTCTATTCTATCTATAGTTTTCAATTTATTTATTTTCAGATGACCGTGTATGCATTTAATCCTCCCTGGGAAGTCCACGCAGAGCTGCAGTCTACCAGTGATAGAAATTATATTCCAAAGTAACAAAGTGTAGGGAAGGAAGTTGTCGGCAATCCACGGGGTCCCTTCAACATTACTGTAAGTACTATCGTAGTCTTTTAGTCTTCTTAGAATATTGCGAGTTAATATTTTATTTATTTATATTATAAAACTTGCAATTAGAAAATCATCCTGGTGCCAGCATTAGACAGCAACTAGAAATAGAATAAAGCAGGAAAAATGAATAAAAATATATATTTTTATTATTGATGTGCGCTTATTTCTAGATATATTCACATTTATAGGAAATATTAAAAAAATATATTCTAGTAACTCATTCTCATCTTATATCCCTCAATTCAAGGAGGATGTTTTAAATTATGGTTTTTTTTCACACATTATATTTTTTATTGAAGGCTTTACTTCCTAATTAGCAGGGTGTATCCAACCATATCGTTTTTTCCTCCCACGCCTCATTTTCTTTCGATCTATGAATCCCACATATGCCATTTATCATTCTCCTCACTTATAGAGGTCTCCATCTCTGGGAAACTATCATTTCTGTAACTCTGTCCACCATTTATAGTTAACCATAAATATACCTGGCTACCCTTTGCTACTTATTCGAGCTTGATATTATTACTCATTTCCCAATGGATCACCGATCGTTATAAATGCACCGATACACACATACAATTTAACCAATTTCCTTCATCAGTTCTTCTGATTGGTTTAAGAGGCGATTTTTTACTGCTAGTATTGTTACTAGTAGTTTATCCATCCATGCAGTGACCGTAAATAGACAAACAATGGTTATCCCATGCAATAGCTACATCTAAGGCTATCAAGTATTTCTAATTTTTAATCTCGCGAATGTACATTTTTATGCAGTAACGTACTTTAATTTTTAGATAGTACAAATTTATTTTGTATTATCCTACAAAAATTCACTCCATGAAAATATCAAATTTCAAATATAGGTATTTCGTGGTATACATTTGGGGTCCCTTCTCTTGGACTACAACCTTGTCGTGGTTGAAGGGCTTGCGTGCTCCGATGACCCCTAGAGCTGCACTGACATGGGTGCACTACCAGGAGCATTGCTCCTGGTAGGGTCACCCATGCCAGATTGGTCGAAGGTTAGGAGACAGACGAATGGTAGTCCGCGCAGCGTCTGTACCTCAGTGAGGCGGCTGCAAAAGGCGTCTGACCCCAGTGTGGCGGCCGCTGAAGTGATGGTGTCACGTAAAAAACACTATTGGGATAGGCCACGGAATACTATCTCAATTAAAACAAAAACCTTGAAATTATGGACAGTTCTCAAATGATAATGAATCCTAGCAACTACGGGACTCGGCCAAGAGGGCCGGGTGTCGTGCCCGGCAGCGGTGGGAGCAAGGCCCCTGCGGTCGTCATCACACGAAATCCTTGCTCTGACGTAGCAGCAGCAGAGGAAAAGAAGATAAAGAAGAGGAACGAAACTATCAGAATAGGCACGTGGAATGCTAGGACTATGCTGAGGGCGGGGAAGCTAGAGAATATAAAGCAAGAAATGGAGAGGGTGGGTGTAGACATCATGGGTCTGGGTGAAGTAAGATGGAAAGATGACGGGGACTACTGGAGCGACGACTATAGAGTAATTTATAGTGGAGGGAATGAAAGTCAGCGCGGGGTTGCATTCGTAATGAATAGGAAACTCGGTAGAAAAGTAGTGTATGCGGAACAGGTGAGTGATAGGATAAAAGTCGTGGAACTAAAATCAGAACCAACGAATTTAGTTGTAATCCAGGTTTATATGCCTACCTCTAATCATAAAGAGGAGGAGGTAGATGAGGTGTACGATCAGCTAGAGGAAATAATTGGTAGGATACCAGGAAGTAAGCACCTGGTAGTAATGGGGGATTGGAACGCGGTGGTGGGTGAAGGAAGAGATGGGCGGGAGGTGGGCGATTACGGGCTAGGAAGGAGAAACGACCGGGTCGAGAAAGCTGTAGAGTTTTGCCGCAGAAATAACCTAGTAATTACAAATACATGGTTCAGACATCATCCTCGACTTAGGTACACTTGGAAGAAGCCGGGAGACACAGATAGGTTCCAGATAGATTATATAATGGTTCGTCACTGATACAGGAATAGTGTTAAAAACTCGTATACTTATCCAGGAGCTGATGCAGACACAGACCACAACTTATTAGTCATGAAATGTCGGGTAAAACTGAAAAAGATAAGAATGGGAAGGAGGGTACGAAAGTGGAATACGGAGGCATTAACTAGGGCAATGAAGAAGAAGTATTGAGAGAAGGTGGATGAGATAATGGGCGAGGATCATGCAGTTAGATAAGTGGAAGATGAATGGGGAAGTTTGAAAAATGGAATTGTAGAAGCGGCGAAAGCAACGGTAGGCGTAGTGAGTGCAACTAAAATTAGAAAACCGTGGATCACGAAGGAGATGATCAGAGAGATGGAGGAGAGAAGGAAATGGAAGAGCGTAAACTCAGAACTAGGTAAGAGAAAATACCGAGAATTCAATAACAGGCTAAGAAGAGAAACAAAGAAAGCAAGAGAGGCGAGGTGGAGAGAACAGATCGACACGTTAGAGAAATACCAAAAAGAGGGAAGAACAGATGCATTATATAGGAATGTAAAGGAACTGACGTGTGGTAATAAGGGAAGGGGAATTACAACGATAGCAGACAAGATGGGAAAGGTGATCGTAGAACCGAGAGAGATCCAGGAGAGGTGGAAGGAGTATGTTGAAGATCTGTATGGTAAAGAAATAAGGCCAAATAGGTTAGATATAGAAAGGGAAGACGATATCGACAGAGATGGCATCGGACCAAGTATCCTAGATAGCAAAATCGAAATAGCTCTACGAGACATGAAAAGGAATAAGGCGGTGGGAATAGATGACATACCTGCAGAGTTTTTAAAGAGCATGTTGAAGAACGGAAGAGGAAAACTTTTTGCGCTTATTCGTAGGATTTATGAGGATGGAGTGTGGCCGGAAGACTTCGCGAAGACTGTACTAATTCCTATACCAAAGAAGAGTAAGGCAAAAACCTGCGAAGACTATAGGACAATAAGCTTAATATCCCACGCGGCCAAAGTAGTTCTGAGGATTCTAAACAGAAGGCTAGAAACAAAGGCAAATGAATACCTGGGTGACGACCAGTTCGGGTTTAGGAGAGGAACGGAACGCGAGACGCTATAGCGGTGATGAGGACGCTAGTAGAAAGAAACCTAGAGTATGGGCAGGATGTTTTTGCATGCTTCATAGATTTCGAGAAGGCGTTTGATCGGGTGGAATGGATGAAATTAATGGGAGTGTTGAAGAAATTAGGGGTCGATTGGAGGGACAGGCGTCTGATTCGAAATTTGTATATGAATCAGACTGCGCAGGTTAGGGTAGCCAATGGAGAATCGGGATGGGCCACGATAGGACGGGGAGTGCGGTAAGGGTGCCCACTATCGCCGTTGCTTTTTAACGTGTATTCAGAGGAAATGGTAAGGGAGGCATGGGGGGAGGAGGAGGTAGGAATAAAGGTAGGAGGGGAGCTGATAAAATCAGTGTTTTGCAGATTTATAAGCATTGGTTAGTCAGTCGGCCAAGGGGTTACAGTCAATGGTGAATGCATTAGAGGTGCAGTGCGAAAAGTATGGGATGAAGATCAATCACAAGAAAACGAAAGTAATTAGATTTTCTAGAAGTAAGAAGGCGGGGCTGAATATAAGGGTGGGAGGGCAGAAGATAGAGCAGGTCGAGCATTTTACGTATATGGGTAGTATTTTGGAGGAGAATGGGTTTAGTGGTAAGGACATCAGATGCAGAATTGCGCTCGCTAAAGAAGCATTTTCGAAGAGAAGGGAATTGATGAGTGGGGTCTGAGAAGAGACGTAAAGAAGAGGCTGGTGAAAACTTTAATATGGAGCGTGGCGCTATATGGGTCGGAAACTTGGTCATTGCGAAGAGGGGATATGCGTAGACTTGAGGCGTTTGAGATGTGGGTTTGGAGAAGGATGGAGAAGGTTAGCTGGATGGCGAGAAAGACGAACGAGGAGGTATTGGATATGGTCGGAGAGGAGAGGAAGCTTGTGGCAGAGGTTCGGAGAAGGCAGAAGAGATGGATGGAGGAGGTTTTGAGAGATGGCATGTTGAAAAGAGTGATAGAGGGGAGAACACTAGGGAAGCGTGGAAGAGGAAGGAGGAGGATAGAAATTCTGGACGAAATAAGAAGAGGTAGAAGATATGAAGAATTGAAGACGGATCTAATAACGGGCCATCCTTATGAGGGAAAGCGAGACAACCTGTGAGGTTGGGATACAGAATGGGGACTTTCCAAGAACCTACCAATCAGCTGATAGAATACTTGAATGAATGAATGAACATTTGGGGTTTTAATAATTAATCGGAAATTATTCCCATCCCTGATGACTTCAAGACTTAAATTTTCTTGCATGATGAATATAAAGCTATTTCAACTTTCTTACGCAATGCGTCGAAATCGATTATCGTTTGTGATGCAAAGGAAGTTTTGAAATAGTAACATAAATCAAATAAATATGCAAGTAATACAACCGTAGTTTTACTGCGGTGCAGCGCGTAACAGCTATTCCTTCGTTACAAAAGACGTCTAAAGGTCGAAGGTTTTCTATCAATCAAATAAAATCAACGAAATGACACAAATTTGCGATGAAAGCTAATTATGCCGACAGTGGATTCTGGAAGTAGCAAGTTGTAGACTTAAAATGCCAGAGATATCTCTACACCATACTCTGTAAGCCAACTCAGGGGTGTGTGGCAGGGGGTTTATTAGCTTAATTCTCTATTTCTATATCTACGTATATTTGATATAAAGAAATCAATTTTGACGGTATGGAATTATTAAAATACATATTCATGATTTATTCTTAAAGAAGGAGACATTTATCGGGAGGCAGCACTAAAGATACAGCAATTATTCCAGTAAAGAATTATTAAATCATTATTTGAAAAACGAGACAAGATTCGAGAGTCTCTTTCAACACTCGAGACCAAAACTAGACTGAGGTTCACTTGAAGAGTTTTGATATGAGACCAGAGTTCGGATTACGAGACTGAGACTTTCCCCAAGTTTCATATCGCCTCGGCTCGCGGCAGCACTATTAGTGATTATAACATAAACAGCGTGACGCAATCTTAAAACACACGATTAACACGCAATTCTCCTATGTCCTCTCCATCTTCCTTTTCCTTACTCTACCACCTATCCCATGGCTGTTGTCCTAAAACCCCCTGCCACACCCCTCAACGGCGGCTATCAGGGAAGTAAGTAGATGTATTTAAGCTGAATCTACAGTACAATAGCATTTACTCTTTTGATGCTATTTTGATGTCCTGCTGCGGCTGCTACTCTTCACACCATACTACATCCTACGAAATTATGAAAGTATGATTATTATTGCATCACCAATACCTACTAATATATATCATGTGGTGAAGTTTCATCAGTATACGTTACACTAGATGATTAAAACCATGAGAGTTGATGTAGTACTCTACTTCATAGTTGCAGAGAGCTATCAGGTTAATGCAGGAATCATGGGAGATGTCCTGTTGTTACGGCGTAATAAATTATGACACAAGAACAATAGAGAAAACAACTAATTAGCAACACTACCTATCCTACCTATCGACTGACCTAATTATAAAGTCTCGGTGAGAGCTATTTTGGTGTCTCTTCATTCTCGGGAAAAAATGACATTGTAAACCTTATTTACGTGAACATAATACCCTGAAAGCCAACTCTAGGGTTAAACATAATCAAGCCGTCTCTTCCATATTCACTCCACTTGATTTCGCTTTAGCCTTGTCCAATAAGGAATGACTTCCGAATTCAAAATTGCCCTGATATTGATGTAAGTGTGCCTCCAGCGAAATTCTTTTCCGCGGGCTTAGTGACGGGGTCATTCATATTGTCTTTAAAACGCGATTTTTGGCCACAATGTAGACAACGGTAAATACAACAAATAGACTCAAATCTTCCCTGAAATGTTAGCTAGCATAACCACTCAAAGATGGAATGTTTCAGTCCGGATCAACCAGGAAAATATGGCTCACAAGAGGCAGTGAGGACTGCTAGGTAAACGTGGGTAGTGATGTTGACTTTATTTTCCTTCGGATACCCAGCAATATGACTTAAACCATTAACATTGGCTGAAATGTAAACGATTGTTATGGTATGCTCTGACAGTTTACCGTTTTATAACATTTTACTAACAGTGCACGCAAAAAACATAGCATTTATAAAATAATCTGAACAAAAAAAATGTTTCATCTTTAATAATCGAAACTCCATAACGTTATAACTAAAATCTGATGTAATCATTCATCTAATTGCGTATGGCTACTTCAGACGTTTGAGCCGTTTTACACAACTCAAAACGTCAATTTTTGTCGGTGACATCACTATGAGAGGTGAAGTCCCTACCAATACTTCGTATTTCATCGAGTACAGTTAAAGAATATCAGCGCGGCGGTAATATTTTTAATATTGCCGGTGACTGAGTTCTTAATTTTTCCTTACTAATTTTATTCATAGCGACATTCAATAAATGAATGCTCAATAGGGATGATCATCAAAAGGAAACAATCGATAGTTGACATCGATGGACCATCAAAGCTAATCTATCAATGGTGAGAAAACATCGATCATGAACCATCGATGATAATTTATGGCTTTGGTTTTTCAATGCATAATTAAAGAAATTATCTGCATCAATATCATCAAGTTCTCCTTCACTAGACTTGCCTAGGAGCGTTCCAAAAATTATGGTATCATCACCGAGTACACTATGAAGGTTGTGAAAATTAAATTGGAAAATGTTTGCAAAAAATACCGATGTAAAAAATGGATTGCATATTGTTAGATTCAAATGAAGAAAGCCAAGGACTAGTATCTTTTCAGAACTTTATTTGGTTTCTCTGAGACTACAAGAGCTCTTTCCTAGGCCAGGGCTCATACAGCTATGTACCGCCTCCAGACAAGGTAGCTCCTCTTCTCCAACTTAGGGCCGTAGCACACATTCCGCTGCGCCAGATAGTTCTCCCCTGATAAGGTATCCTTCCGCTGTGATGTTCGTGCGTCCGCGCGGATTTCAATTCTTGCCGCTAACAATATAAAATGTTTTAGGACGGGAAAAGTGCTAACAAAAATTAGAGTGACCACAAATCGTCTTTAAATGAATTCAAAAAGATTAGCTCGGAGGCCAGTTTCCCTTCTAGCCTACTCCTCGACTTGCTAATCAATTGACCTGCTTTTGAAAACAGGCGCTCAGATGGCACCGATGTAGCAACCGTAGTTAAATATATTTTTGCAACCTCAGAAAGCAATGGGTATGTTGTAGACATTTGAGCCGAAAATGCCAGAGGATTTAGTTCTATTTTTTCAACAGGTGTCCCTACAATAAAAGTAAAAATAATCACATACAAAATAGAGAAATACATTTATAATTAAATGGAAATAATTTTTAGTCATTATTACTTACTTAGGTATAGACCCAACTCTGAATGAAAATGTTCAAAGTCAGTCTCTCCATGGTCCAGTTTTCACCATTTATTTTGAATATATTTGTTGTGGTCTCTAAATAATGCCCCACCGGTCTTTTCTAGAAAAAAATCACTACGATGTTAATAACTGAAAGTGATTATTTAGTGAGGAATATTTTAATGATGTATAGACCTTAAACATTTTCACCCTGAGTATCAGAATCAGATGAAGAGCTCAATGCATCCTGTTTGGCATCATTGGATTTTTTTTGGTTAACAATATACCTCAGATGTTTGGATAGGGCAACTTAATCCTTAAAGTAAACATTCTTAAACCTCGGATCAATTATCGTTGAGACTGCTAACAGAGGGAGCTACTCTATCAGGCCGATTCTCTTTCTGAATTATTCCACCATTTCTTTGTGATAGTTTTTCCCAAGTGCCATTTTCGGAAGAATTTTTTACAATTGACCTTCTGTTATATTAGCCACTGGAATGGCTAGATTACTGGTCAAGTAGTTTTATCCACTAATTTCTTTAGTGGTGGAATCCAAAGGCTGCAAAATTTCACATAGTTCGCCGACATCATCGATTTCAGCAGCAAGTACCATAACTGGGGCTGAGGTGTGTCTGTTTATCATTTCGTTAATGTGGGGTCGAAGCTCACTGAACCGTTCCAGCATCTGGTAGGTAGAGTTCAATCTGGTAGGGACACTGGGAATTAGTTTTTTCTCGCTCCTACTTCTCAACTCGCCACTTGTCACCACACTGATGCTTGAACCAAGCTACAATTGCCTTCACTTTATCGTTAATTTCCTTCGCATAATTTTTGCGTTCCAAGAATATTTGGGCAAAATGTTTAAAGTGTGGGAGAATCACGGTATATGCGTCTTAGCACCAAATACAAGACCTACAGCTTTTACAATGTTGGCTGCATTATCTGTTACCACAGCTGTAACATTCTCACTTTTTATTTCCCATTCCTTACACGTGGATCTAACAATAAGTTTTTCAGCCAGGTATTCACTCGTGTGGTTCTCCTCTAGGGGAATCATTCCAAGGTTTCCAGGAAACAATTCAAAATGTACGTCACAGTCAAGAAAGGGGACGGCCGAACTAAGAAAACGGCGCATTTGAATGTCCGTCCACGTATCAGTCGTGAAGGTACAATTTTTATTTATTAAATTTCTCTTCATATAATCTTTCAGCGTATCATATATTTCATTGACTAGCCTTTTAAAGGTAAACCTGCTAGGCAAGGTGTAGTGAGGTGCCACAGTTTTCATTAGCGATACAAAACCAGGTCGTTCCACAACACTTAAAGGTTCAAAATCTCTACAAATCATATAAAAAATGGCTTTAGTTGCCTTGTCATTAAATCTTCCTCCTTTAAAGGACTCAATTCTTTTAAACATGGAAACAACAGACTTTTGAACAGCGCTAGACTCTTGTTCTGAGGAAATGTTATCAGAAGATGTTGACGGTGAAGTATCTTCTGGTTGAACATCAGTATCATCCTTAGCTTGTGGAGAGCTAGGTGGTTCTGGATTTTCCCTCGTCTTAAGAACTTTTTTATGAACACTTTCCAAATGACATTTTAAATTCGATGTGTTCCCCGATGTTTTAATTACTTTCCCAGAGTAATTACACTCAGCAATTTTTTTCTGAAAGTTTCAAAAAGTGTCTCCAAAACAAACGCTTTGGAGGCATCTTCGCTTAAACTTGAAAATTTCAGGTGAAGATTGAATGAAGCACATGAGAAAAACATCGACGGTAACCATCGACTAAAGACCATCGATAGTGTGAGAACATCGATGACAAACTGACGATGGTGAAACATCGACCATCGGACGTTTACTATCGATGTTTCTGAACCATCGGCCATCGATGCTCATCCCTATTGCTTAAAAAATCGGGAAAAAAATATTAATTGTAAATCGCAATTTTAAAGTTTTCACGTCGATCGAAGTGAAAGTGGTTGCGGACGTCGCGACGTCCGCAACCACTGGATTGCGGCTCCGTTGTGGCATGCGTGGTTGCATACCCACGACTTTCTTCGGGACAGCTCTCCTAATCCTTTCTTTGGCTGTCATTTATTTTGAACACTATAAAATATCTGGTCTTTCCGTACAAATATTTTCATTCATCAAACCAACCTTCGAATTTAAAATAATGAGTGAGTGAATACAAATGCATACACTCAGTAAATATTACCTACAACATCTATTTGTCTTCGTAAAATATAATGTCTTTTGTTTTAAGTCGTGACGATATTATATTTGTAACTCATTTACTTCTACTTTTTGTGTTTTTTATTTTCGAACCGTAACTATCAGAAAATTTTATAAAAATGATCAAAAATATTTTATTCCTTTGACGTGGAATAGAATAAAATTGAAGAAATATGAGCCATTTTTTTCAAGTGTGTTACAGCTTACCGCAGTGCGATACGAAAAAGAATGCTAATACATATTAATGAAAAACAAATTTATCGCAGTCATTGGACAACCTAGAGGTTCGTATAATCCGAGATGATAGACCTCACCCCGTAAAGATTCCAAATGCGCATGAATTTCGCATAAGGAGTACGGGAACTAGCATTGGATAGGGAAGGATGGAGGACTGCAGACAACCAATCTTAGAACTGAATGCCCAATGATTAGAAAATGGGGCGAGTTACCTTCCCTGGACCACCTGTTAAGATACTCGATGATCCTAAATGAGTAAATCCCACCCGCCCTCTTTGGATGCGTAAGTTACCAAAAAGCCACCATCCAGATTTGAGCCCCAGGCCCTGAGGATTGTAGCCACTCTACCCACGGGAATACTATGTCCTAACGCAAACCTAAGTAATGAAAATAGGCATACATGGAAGCCAACTTTCAGAAAATATGTATTTTACTAAGTACATAAGTTACATTAAAAATCAATTCAAATTATACAAATATTTTTTTACATTCGTCTTGCACTTATGAACATTTCAATTTGAACTATTTTTGACAAAGTTAACTGTCTCTAAATTTGAATCCTGTCAGCACAAGGTGCTCCCCGAAACTACTCCCCGAAACAGGGTTTGTAGCAAAGGGGTGGGCAACCCTCACAGGCAGGACAAAAAAATGTTGTATCCCTCTTGAGCCCTCTAATTGAGCAAAGTGTGCACCGTCGTTGAGGGGCACGTTTCCGGCATTTGTCAGCGTCATGTGTCTCAAGGTAGTGCTTTGATAATACAAGGGACCTGGAGAGCAGGCTGGGAGTGGAATAAGGGATTGGTTCTGAGTATAAGGAGTCAGAAGAGTTTTTATAACGCACAGGCGGAAATCGTGCAGAGAGACTTTAGGATGGGTTTTTTCGGTAAAGGAAATAGCTATTAACCAAAATGAGGTTAAGTATGTAGATCCCAAGCTTCTTGTACCATTTTATAATCTGACGCTTAATCGGGTAATACGACATCATTTGATCATAGTGATCGATGCCGCTCATTGACTCATTGTGCCGAATAATGGCTTCCAGTCTCGATGTGACACCACCTCCTCGCCGACGACGGACATCGAACAAATTGCCACCAAATTCGGAGCTGATCATCAGTACGTCCCGCTAATCCCTCCCTTCACTGTTAACATAAAGGCGACAGATGAAGTGAAGTATCTAGGAGTTACGATAGCTTCGGACCTATCGTGGGGAACACATATAAGAAATATTTGTGACAGAGCTCTGAAGAAGCTAGGATTCGTCAAGCGTATTGTGGGAAGATTTTCAGATGAAAAAGTAAAAGAGAGGTGCTATTTCGCACTCGTCCGGCCACACCTTGAATATGCAGCGAGCATATGGGATCCGGTGCAGAAAGACTTAATCCGGGAACTTAATAAAATACAAAGGAAAGCTGCGCGATTCGTCAAAAACTGCTACTGTGCTCTAGACTTAGATTGCTTGAACAATTGAGAATAGATATCTTTCAGAGCGACACGGAGAACATATTAGAACCCCACTATATTTCCAGGTCCAACAGAAACGGTAAATTAAGAGAGATATTTTGCCGAACGGATAGGTATGGGAATTCGTTTTTCCCCAGAACAATAAGGGACTATAATAAATGCTAGGCGTAATTTCATTAGAGCGTTTCCTTTTTATATGTAAACGGCTGGTGTCCTAACACCCCCCACACGCTTATTGAGACGGCTTGCGGGGTAGTATGTAGATGTAGATAACGCATACTCCGTCGGTAATGAATACATCCACTACCTCACCCCGTTTCAGTTTTTTTGCTACGAGGCCAGGTGGATTCACCTTCCGATTATAGAAACCATAAAAACGTTAAAAATTCCACAGATGTTAGCAACTTCCATTTAGTAATTCTTGATTTAGGCAATACGTTAGCCGAGAGTAAGAAGTCTGCTTGTCTATTAGTCTCTGTCACTATCAAGTCTACTAGATCACCAGTCCGTATCAGATAAAAATATTTTCTGAGTTCTTCTCCTGGGTTTGATACATTCAGGCTTGGGGTGTCAGTAAGTGGAAACTTAAGAGGCTTTCGGTATTTTTTCGATCCACACATACGCCTTCGTTGCAGTCCTTGTCATAAGTGGGAATTCATTTCCCTGGAAGTCCCTTTCCTTTTCTTCCGCATTCCTTGTTGCTACCTGCCTAGTTTTCACCATGATGACAATGAATCTAGTCAAAAAATATAAATATTTTTACTAGCTACAAGGCACATTTATACATAAATGAAGAAAAAAAGAATTCAATTGATTATAGAACAACTGGACACAGTACGTATCGGACAGCATGCACACTTCTCTTCACCTACTGGTCAAGGTGATAATTATGCTTTTTTTCTTGCCCCTATATAAAAAATGAAAATTAATTAGTAGATGAATAGTCACAGGAAGTAATGACATAATATTGGCAAAACTACCGTACTACTTGGTATGGGTTGAAAACGCCAGTGACGTTAAATACCAAGAACATTATCTGTAGAAGTAGAAGTAAGAAAAACTAAAACAGGTAAAATGGCAAATAATTCAAATAAACATTTACAATACGAAATAGTTATAATCTAGTGGTAACAACCAAATTACATAACACTCCACAAGTATATCCAACATGGCTATGAGTTAAATTGAAAATATTTGTCAAAATACTGAAAAAGGATTTACAATACAAGAAAAAAGTAATTAATTGCAGTTTGTGAAAGTTGGGGGGGAGGGGAGTCCTCCATTAAGTAATTGAAAAAAAAAAAGAATTGATATTTTTCATTTCGCCAGTATTTTTTTAAAATAATTATATATTCATCAAGATGGAAATAAAAAAAAGGAACTAAGAAAAAGGTGAAAATAAAAAATACATTCTGATGCACTTTTTAAGGAAGGGGGGGGGGGAGTCCTGCTCTCTGCTAAAGTGCAGTCCAATTTAAGTTACCTACCTCAATACATCCGTAATATTTCATGAAATACGTCAGGATTTACCTAAATATTACAAATGTTAATTTGCGTAAACGAACTCGTTTAAAGTACAAAATAAATATTAAAATTATATAGCTAAGAAGCACAATTACCTTTTGAAAACAAGGGGTGCAACTCAGGCTACTCGTTGGTGGGTGCAACTCAGGCTACGACTACTGCACACACTTCGAAGGCTGTCGGACAACTGAGCATTGAAACGAAGCTCTAGCGGTTGGAGTCTCACGAGAATGGCCTTGGGAGCGAAATGTGAGCTCTGACGTCTATCGACGTCCGCAGCCAGTGGATAGCACCCGTTAGGCGTCTATTGACGTGAGTCAGCGTTGAACGTGTTAAGTGCAAAGGAGATATGTGCGGAGCTGTTACAGTTTAAGTTACTTCCTCACCTTTGAATGCACCTCATCGTTAGTTGCGATCGTTAACCATTATTGCGTTCACAGATGAACATTCCCCGTTTGTGATTACTGTTGCTGCTATTCAGGGATACCAACTATTCACTTAGTAACCCAAACCTGTAATAGAAAGTTAAATAAACCGATTAATCTGAGGCCAAACATAGCGGAGTGCAGCGTGTGTAGACTTAAATAGGTATGTTGCCAGAATGTTTAAGGAAGATAAACGGAATAAATTTGTTTACTTGCGAATAGGCATCAAACATTGGCGTCTGTGCAAATATGTCGTGCATTATCTTTCCACAAGAGGTATGTATACAAAATATCAACTCAGCTCATTGCTTCAATTGGATTAGTAAAATTACAAGTCATTGCTTATTTATGAGTGGGAAATGCTGGAGTGCGTGTTTTAAATATATGATCATGTCGAATTACCCTTGTAATCAAAGATCCTCAATGTCAGTTACACTGAGGATCGCTTTTCTTCAAACAAGGTGGAGAAACTTTATAGAAGCAGAGTTATTATGAATGAAATGTTTGGTAACTACTGCTAAAAACTGAGAAAAATCAAGTTACCTTTCCTACTATCTATAATTATTCTAGGCTGGTTAATATATATCTCTTTATGCATATTTTTATAGGGGCGGTTCGCATAACATGTATTAGATGGTGAAATTAACTGAGAAAAACTTAGACAAGGTTTCTATTCTTTGCCTCCATTCTATCCTTAACCTCCAATCCTATTTTGCCCTTATCTTCTGTATCGTTTGCCCCCTTTTACCCCTCGAAAGATTTTCACTTCAGCGTATTATCCACCCACTTCCCCCTTTTCCTGCAGCTTTTCCATTTGATCAAATTCTCCTTTTCACCAGTTTTCTTTCGCTCTATTGGTTGCTCGCATAACTTTATTATTTAGTTCCTTATACTTCCTCTTGCCTAGGTCGGTTTCGACGTTTTTCCACATCCTTCTCTCCGCTAATTTCCTAATCATTTCTTCAGTGACCCGTTGATTCTTTATCCTTCTCGTTTTCATTGATCGTATTGTTTTCTCTGTCGAACTTACTCTGTTTTTATACTTTCCCATTATTTTCGATTGTTCGCATTTGCTAAATCTATGAAGCTATTCACTAACTCCTGGTGTTCTCTCCTTTTCATCCCTTTTCATTCTTTCACATTCCACATCTTCATTCTACTACTATTATAAAGGCTTTTGAATCCAGCATGACATTTCATCACAATTGAATTATAATCTGTGTCTGCGTCCACCCCTGGGTAGCTTTGCAATGTTTTGACAGTTCACAAACCTCTGTCTTGACATGATCTTATCAATTTGATATCTACCTGTTTCCCACCGGCATTGTGCATGTGTACCTACACCTGGGGGGATATTTAAACCAAGTATTTGTGACTACTAATTTCGGTATTTCTTCTACAAACTTCAACTACTTTCTCGCTATGGTCATTTCTTGTTCCTAGCCCATAACACCCCACTTCAAATCCGTCCATACCTCTCCCCACCACTGCATTCCAGCCGCCCATCATACCTCCCCCCCCCTAACTTCTCTAATTATCTCTTCTACCTCCTCACACTCCCCATCCACCTCATCCTCCCTATGGCTACTAGCATGTACACCTGGACCATTACCACCACTAATATCCTGTCGCCCACCTGTTCAATGTTTACTACCCTATTCCCCAGTTTTGCATTCAAAACCATAGCTACTCATCTCCCTTGACTCTCATCTCCCGCATAATATATTACTTTGTGACAATCACTCCAAGTATCCCTCCACCTCACCTTGCACAGCTGCAAGGCATCTTTTTTTCCTTTTCTCCATTTTCTATTTTCTAATTTTCAAGCACTCATAATTGTCCTAATGCTCCCAGTTCCTATTTCTTAGCGCTACTCTCCTCCTCTTCTTTTTTCTTCTTCCTCTCTCTAGTGGCCATTGTATCCTCTGATAGCGTTGTTGCGTAATGCCATAATGTAATTCCATTGCTTTCTTGGTTTTATGTCCTCCTCGTGTAAATATTTGCTGTGGTCTTATTTAGGAAAGACGAAGCCTAGAAAATATCATGGACGTGACGTCCTCATGGCTATTACCAAGGTATCATACCGGTTAAGTAAGGTTTACATGGAAGAGAGTAGTAATCCTCTGGATTTCTACAGGACCCGGCCTCCATCGCCTGTTCCATTCACCCACTGCCTTTTCCTAATATCCTCTAGAAGTTTATCTCATCACCCACCGTATCAAGCACTTCCTCGTTTGCCTTCCTTTCCGTCCGTCGCACTTCATATATTCTCCTCCACACGCATTTCTAATAAAATAATACCTGCAATCTATTCTCGTCCTCTTTTCTCTGAGTCCACGTTTCTGCACCATTCAAAGCCAAACTCCATACTATTATTATCGTCCAACTTTTCTGCACATCTCCATTTTTTGTTCGCGGCACACTATTTCGCCGTGCGGAATATAACCGCACAACCCTAATGTAGAAGCAACGATGCCCGGTTTAGTGCAATTCGAACGGCAGAGAGCATTTCCTATAGATCAAGAATCCTAGCGGAGGGTACGCGAACCACTGAAACGCTCGATAAACGCGTCGATTGTATTGCAAGAATTTTCAGTTCCTTAAGAAAATTTAATAACACAACTAAAATATTTAGTTCACAAGACTGTTTTTATGTACTCGTATTTTCCCGGCATAGCCTTTTTTTCGCGACACAGTCGAGTAATTCCGCGCCACACTAGTGTGCCGAAGCGCACTCTTTAAGAGCCCCTGGTGTATAGTAGCCAAATTTATTCAAAATGTGCATTAAAAATTTAAGCATTTTACCAGAGAGTAATTAAAAAGTTAACATGATCCATGTTCGACGCCTTTTCGGAAAATCGGCACAAAAACAGCAATCGCGGATGTGATCACCGACGTTCCTTCGTTTTTCAGCGCACATAAACTCTATTCCCGATCTGTTTTGAAGTGTGCCGCCTATAGTGCGCAGTATCTGAAACGAATGGAAAGAAAATGCTCTGTTGTGTTGCATAGGGATTGGCGCACTAGAGCGAATGGAAAGCTTTATGTTACTAAAGTTAAATTCTTTCATAAAAATCAAGCCAATAACAACAATTGTGGATGCATTTATCGAAACTTTTTTTCGTGAAGCAAATCAACTCTGTTACGGTCTGATCTCAGGTACACTCCTTTGTGCGAAGCGCCCGAAACGAGTGGAAATGGAATGTTTTGATGGGAAGTCAGCAGCGCACTATAGCTAATGAAAAGCCCCATATGTAGAGAATTTAGTTTTCACCCCAACAATAAGACCACCGCAGGAAATTCGCTCGTTAATTTCGTCGGCCGTTCACCCCAATAACAGTGGTCATAGCAATCGGCTACTTCGCTGGAAATGAATTCGGTTCCTTGAATAAACGAATTGTGCGAAGGGGGATATTTAGAGGAGGAAGTGACTGCTTGGATGCTTATTTAATTGAGAAAAGAAGCCGACATACGGGTAGTTTTTTGTGTCCCATTGAATCCAGCAATCTAAACACTCTGGTCACGCCCTCTGTGGAACTAGCGAGCAGCCGCGAAGATTCAATTTCAAAGGGACCAGCGCTGTAATTCCTGAGATCACGACGCGGAAGTTGATCTACTAATTTTCGCTGTCTTTTTTTATGAGTTCGGCGAAGAGCTCTATGCATCAAATTCTTGGACCCGCAAAAAGTGAGTTAATTTCCGGATGCCCTCACGGAAATTGCCATTACCTATTCTTAACAGATCGAAGCATTTTAGGAGCTTAATTAAAAAGCCTTCATGCTGTACAAAATTCGAGTTCAAGAAAATGCGGTGACTCTTAGCGTAAATTTTCAAGGCATCGATGTGAGCGATATTTTCTAGTAAAGGAAAAATCGACTTCCAGAGTATCAGTCATAGGAATTTAACTGTACCAATATTTCTCTCTTTGTAACCTCGTTAGCCTAGAAGGTGATTTAAAATTCAGTATCTTGTGCTGCATAAGTTTAAACGACGCCTATTCTGCAATTTGAGCTAAGAAAAAAATGAATCGTTTAGAGAAAATAAATGAAGGAATTGACTGTCTTCTTGTGGTGCCCTCTTCATTGCCTCTAAGTTCTAATCGAATATATTCCTGTTTTTTTGCAAAAGGAGAGCTCTTTCTTGTTGTATTACCCTTCACTGGAAATTTATGATAAGTTTTGGAATCAATTATTTTTGATATGGTAATTGGAAAAATGTTAACACCTTGGTTTTGGAGAAGGGCAGAGAGGTTGGTCGCAGAAAGAGACGGAAAAATATTCATTCAATATGTGGGATAAACATG
This sequence comes from Pyrrhosoma nymphula, assembly GCA_963573305.1. NCBI lineage: Eukaryota > Metazoa > Arthropoda > Insecta > Odonata > Coenagrionidae > Pyrrhosoma > Pyrrhosoma nymphula. The sequence continues at coordinate 100,476,937 of OY754334.1, read as the reverse complement.
TTGCGGTATTCTCTAAGGAGATTTGATTGGTTGAAATGATTATTGAGTGGTAACGGCTTTCTTGAAGAGGGTGACTGGGGGTGATAGAATGTTGTGCTAGAAGCAGGAGGAGAATTTCAATCAAGGGCCGAGAGAGTCCGCTTTTTTGGTAATGTCTTAGTAAATGCCCGCATTGTCAGCTAGCAGCCAATTTTCCTGGGAATTCTAGAGGTAAAGTTAGAGGGCCGAAAGCTTTTCTTTGTGACACTCCGCACTTCACCGTAACCCTGTTGGAAGTGCTTTCCTCAGTTACTGTTTTCTGTGTACGATAAGTCAAAAACATACGCGTTTAAGTCACTATTTTGTGGTTTAATCCACAAGACTATTGCTAGAATATCATTTGGTGAGTCCCTCTAAATAGGCTTATGGAGGTCCTCATGGGTCTTCTACTAGGTCAGGATTTGACTTATTAAGCTCGGTAACTATGGAGTTGCGACCCCATGTTTATAGGACAAAAAATGCTTTATAATAACTTCCCCAACCTCCTCCAGAAGTTTTACACTTTCCACCTGAAACACCATGTATCTTCTTCTTCTTAAGCCATCAAACCAAAGGTTGGTTGGCGGCAGTTCTCCATACGCTTCGGTCCTGTGCCATTCTTTTCAACTGCACATAAGTGGAGCAGCCTAACTCCTTCATTATTTGCCCCATAAACTCCAACCTAGGCCTGCCCCGGCAGTTGGTTCCCTCTACAGTGCCTTCTAAGATGGTGGCCAGCAATGTTTCGTGCCTTAGTTGGTGCCCGATCCAGATATTTCTTCTCTTTTTCAGTAGTTTCAGCAGACAAGGGGACTCCCCCACACGTTTGAGAACCTCCTCGTTACTGATTTTGTCTACCCAGGGAATCTTTAACATGTATAATATGCTATAATGTTTTAGGGATTGTGAGATAGGGGGGTGTAGCGGGAAGGGGGCGTGACTCCAGAGGAAGTTCCCCATCCCCTGCAGTGTTAGTCCCCCCGGCAGCAGCAAGTTATAAGAGGATGTTGGGGTAGGTCTCTTCCTTTCCTCTCCTCCTCTGCAGTGGACGTGGTCATGGGTCGTCCCCCCCCCGAACACCCACCCTATATGCAGTCAGTCCCCTAGAGGGGGTGTCTCTCTCCTCCACCTTTCGCCGCACCCTCACATCCCATTCGGGGGGGGCAGAGTGGGGGATGGCCCGCACAAGTTTCATTGCTCACTTCCGGTGAGGGGAAGAGCGGGAGAAGAGAGAGTAGTATATGGTGTTGGTGTTTTTGTCGTATGCGTTCAGAGAGGAGAAAGGGGAGGGTATTGAGGGCGGTGTGGGTGCAAAGCGTCATTGAGGGGTTGTGTGGTGGGTAGGGCTGGGGTGAAAGGGAAGCGGTTTGTCCTTGGGAGTGGTTAAAGACACGCGCTCCCTTCGTGCTCTATGAAGTGGTCGCTGTGAGGAACGCATTGGTACTGCCTTTGATGGCGTATTTTGTTGTGCAAAGATTTTGAGATGGTAAATTGATTTAAAACTCAATTAATTCATAATGGAAAAATTTGCCCTCTGTGTGATATGAATGTCAAAATCCGACCCCTCCACGGTCCATGTTTTACAAAACTTTTGGGACTTTAAAGTACATGGTGTAAATGCGAGAAGGGGTGAAACGTGGATGAAAGTAATATTCCTCTATCTAATTTAACATTCTATTTTTGCGAAAAACTGTTAGTAAGTAGCAATTACTCCCTCAGTACCCTCTGTTTGTATTGAATATCTAAATCCTACCTTTCCACGATCCATGTATTGCAAATAGCTCTTTAAATTATATGGTGTTCAATGTGAGAAGGGGTTAAACATGGATAAAATTAATATTTCTCCACCTAATATAAATGCCATTTTCGCAAAAAATAACTGTTAATAAGAAGCAAATACTCCCAGGAAATTAAATGGTGATGAAGCATGGGCCTCAATCATCTTAGTTTTTGAGTTATTAGAAAATAGCTTTGGAAACTAGAGCCTAAATGCGCTCAATCGATGAAGACGTTGCTGCGGTCGGGTCATACAGCGGGAAAAAAGTGTTAATTAAAAATATAGTTCTGGAGTCCGGGAACTGTATTAGAGCGGTTCCTCAGAACCACCATCAGCCAAAACTAGCAAGTGCAGCTGAAATATGGTCATGCCAAAAAAAGATCTCAGCACCTAATGCATCCTCGCCAGGTTTCCTTACAAGTTTCAGATGTAGTACCACATGAGGTGACGCTATAACTCAACCAAAATCCTATGAGGATTAGCAAAGATACCCTGATGTTTTCTGGAGAATACAAGAATGGGGTTTTCGGCAATGTGTGAATTAACGAAAAACTATTTTTGTGCCATAGGGACATCAGTTGCATTAGAACGTGGCAAAGATACTCTGATTCTCTGGAAGAATACAAGAATGGCGTTTCCAGCAATGAGTGTAGTAACGAAAAGCTATTTTTGTGCAATAGGAACATCAGTTGCCACGGAACGCCTTGTATGGATACTGGATAAAATTATCTTTGATATAAGAACGCAGACAGGTGAGATGGAACTAATGAAATGCGGAGCCAATTGAAACGGATCAAGAGTCGCAGGAGCGGATGAATCAAATAAATAGACCGGCAGTTCACTACTCGAGAGCCAAAGATGGTCACGCCGCCTGGGTGGCGGAGTTGAACCACAGGTTGAACTACGAAAAATGACGTAATTTTCCACATTTTATGACGTATTCTCACTTCAGTTAGAGGACCTTCCATTCGGTAGCCCAGCGCTCTACCCACTAGGTTACCACGACCCATATTATGTAAATTTATTTAAAATTCTGCGAGAAAATTTTTCTATTATCCAAAGAAAAAATAGCCTAGTACATACGTCCAAATGGTTACCCTTGATGTAAAATATATTTTTTAATTTTTTTATTAATTTATTTGTTTGATCTCATCGCGAGACATTCTTAAAGAACTCTTCAACCCTGTTAAAAATGAGTAAAGCAATTTGTAGCAGCACGAAATAAAAATATCAATTGAGAAAAAAATAAATAATAAACTATTGCTTTCTTCCAATGCCACTTCATTTGCCATTCATTTCATCACTGCCATTATTCAGCCACTTTACCTCCTGCCTCCTGCAGGTCTCAAACCTCTCCCACCATTGGCGTAATTCGGGGGTGGCAAGGGGTGGCAGTTGCCACCCCAGAATTGTCCGACCCAGTATTTTTCCACCCCAGAATTTTTAAGTAAAAATCTCAATAATTTACAAACAAATGGAAAATACAATTATACATGCACGGCACTTTCTTGATTATTCATTAATCATGCCTAATTTAGGAGGACACCGGACTCCTCTTCCACCTAGCGGGAATTTCATAACCCCCTGGGGTGATAAGGACTACCCCCAGGGTAGGCCTTGTCACCCCAGTTTGAAAGCTGAAATTACGCCCATGTCTCCCACTATCAGTTCGGAAAACACTCCCAACCGATGCTACCAACCTGTTACACCACAGTACCACCAGTCTTCCCCCTCTATTCATACCAAGCGCTTCCTTCAACATCAACTTCATTTTTTCCACTACGCTCACGCAAGGCTGCTAACCAAATTCCCAGAGAGAACTACCCGCAAAATGAGCTTCATTCTGGGAACCAAGAGAATTGTCGAAGGGAAGTTGTTGAGCAAATTGATGCAGGAAGAAGTAATTGCGCTGGTAAGGTGGTGTTTAAGAATATGCGGCAAATTACTACTCGCCCGGATCACCATGGAACAAGAAATTCTGCGAAGTATGCACTTCAGATTGCTCATTTGTTCACCGCAATCGAATAACTAGCGTTTCCTCTGAGACTTGAAACCAGCGTAACACTCCAGCCAGGGTTAGCCGATCGTGGTTAGAAATCTAGCATAGGTAACATCCATACGGTACGATAACTAAGGGATATGCAGATTCCATTATAATGCGCCAGCGGTCATATTGAATGAATCATTTATTCAGTTAATGTTCTGAAAACGGATATTAGTTGAGGCATTACCACGGCATCGTAATTATTTATTGAGAGAAAAGTGAGATGGAAATAATTTTACAAAAACACTATATTATTCATTAAATTTATAGACATCTTGTGCGTGATAGTCATGTTACTTACTTAATCTTACTTACTCCTGTGGCCATTGGGAACCTAGATGGTCTTTGACCTCGTAAACCAAGATCCTCCATGTTCTTATGTCTTCTACTATGTCAATTTAAGCTCCCATTTTCCTCAGGTCCTTTGGTTTCACCACTCCAGCGCATTCTTGGCCTACCGGTGTTGTATCCCTTCTGTGTCCCTTCCGGTTTTTCTTTTAATACTTTTTTCATCATAGTGTTTTCACTTCTTCGTTGCACGTGGCCCAGCCATCTTAATATTCTGATTCTAACTACACCTACTATATCTGGCTCTTTGTATAAATCTCTTAATTCTTTATTTTTTCTTATTCTCCATGTGTCTCCTTTGATGGGTCCAAATATTCTTCGAAACACTTTATGTTCAAATGTCATGATTCTGTCTTCATATATGTGATATTTTTTTGTAAAAGACGATACTTCTGACCCATATAGCAATGCAAGTTGAACTATTGTTTTATAAACCCTTATTTTTGTGTTCTGTGACAAAACCTTATTTTTAAAGAGCTTTATAAGGCTCCACTATTTCTTGTCCGCTACTGCAAGTCTGCTTTTCATTTCAGCCATTTCTCTGTTATTGTTGGGTATTATTACCCATAGGTACTTAAACTGGCTTGTTTTGAATTTATAGTTATGTATTCCCCTTCATCTTCGTGTCTCCTTATTTTCATATGATTTTTTAAAATCTTCATTTACCTGTAATCCTGTTAGTTGGATCATTTTTAGCGAAAACCTGGCTTCACTTATGTGCATCAATATACCATTTACTCTCTTTTGTAACCAATGGTTTTCGTATATTAAACGCCTCCACTTGGCTTTCAAGGGTTGTTTTTTCTCGTTTCGCCGACTATATTTACCGGTGAAGTGTAAAGCTTACATGCAAGGCGCATTGTCGGCTCGGGCGACGCCCATCTCGCTCAATCCTTTCCGCCAAGATCTTGTCGATTAATGGCTATTCTCTTTCGCCATTGACTTTGACGTAATGGGAACCGAGGCGCTCAAAGAATCGCGTCCTAAGCATAAATAACTTCGGCCATAAACCTTCGTTCGCTCGAATCATATGCATTGAAACTCAGCCATTGTTGACCCAAAGATTCAATCTTAGGTATGCACATAATTTTCGCATTCCGCTCCGCTCAATATGTAAGATTTTCTAGCTGTATTGTATGTTCAGTTCAGCATATTAGATTCTTTATTCAGCCATACACTCGCAAGTGGGACGGTTGTCATTCATTGACGAATTAATATTTGCGAAGGAGCGTTGTAATTCTCTTGGTCATAGCGCTCTGAGAAACTCAATATTCGGAGAGGTTGCTGTGGTAGTTGAGTTCAACTGGTGGTTTCAGTTGTAGCTTAATGGAAGTGATTCATAAGAGCATTTACTTTTTCAAAAGGCCTGATGATGAAGTGAATCCACGTCGAAACCCAGGTCGAGTTTTATTAAAATTCAGTGATATTAGTAAAAGTTGTCTTTTTCTTCCTCGAATTGATTCATGTTAAAACGAAAAACTATAACTTAAGGATTCCACTTTTTTTTATTTAAACACGGGTTTCGACGTTCAATGTCATCTTCAGGTCGTATTTAATAAAATAATGTGGAACCAAAAAGTTGTTGTATTTCATTCTAATTTGAGTGAGAATTATGTCAGATCCCTAAGTAGTACTGGGCGACCTTCAGATTTATTTTGTTAGAAGACACTAATTCTTATTGCAGTGAGTCCCAAAACGATTAAACTTCTTCATATATTGGGTGCACCGCTTTGGTTGTTGGATACCACCTGGACTATACATAGAGGAGAATCCTAAGACTTGGATCTAAGAAGAATGGGAGAGCAGCACCTGGAATTTCCGGGAAAGAGGCCCGATATAATGAGGGCCAAAACTGTGAACGGGAATCTTCGACCTGAATACGCTGGCAGTAGTGCCAGCGAAACTGTTGTCTTTGCCACAACATCCGACGCGGTAGAGCACCCGGAAGATGAATAAGTTCTACTTAGAGCTCCGCGGAAGCCTTCGTTCTTACATCCCAAAACGATTATTTTAAATGTAGTGATTTTTCTCTTACTTAGTTTTCTAAATACAAACGAAGGAGCTCTCAGTTTCCAGGAAAGAATAGACCCAAAGCGGGCTCAGATGATCACTATCCCTATCGACGAACTCCGTGCCTACCCATCGAAATATTACTACTTGTAAGCGACTTATAGAATATTATCATATAAAGCAACTTTCTTGAGTAAATGTTTTATGAAGAAATTGTCAGATTTGTTCTTGCCATCACCCTTCTTTGTATTCTCTCCCTCAAATATTCTACCCAAGAATTCATTTCATCCTCCCAGGGAATTCCTCCCCTCTCTCACCGCAGTGCTCATATCAGTGATCAGACATACTCGGACTCAATGAATGGATGACTACGTACCGGGCCTAGGGATTGGAAATTTAAATCCAGAATCGATTTTCGATTAATCGACTTTCGATTTTGGTTTTTAAAATCGATTTTCTAAAAATTCGATTTTTTGTCCAAAATAATCGTAAAATCGAAATTGATATTTAAAAATAGTCAAGTATTTGTCTGCTGAAATGCGGATGTGTTGTAGTAACAAAATGCAAAATATGGGTTAGTGGAAGCACTAGGGGTAAGGACTGAATACGGTTAAATTTATTTATACAATATATTATTTTAAAGATATTAATAAGGTATGCATGGAAGTAATAATCCATACCAGATAATTACATATAGTTTAGTAGCAATAAGAATTGTACCTATATTGAAAAGTGGGCATGCCTTCCACAAAACAGAATTTTATTTATTTCTTGTTTGCAAAGCCGTGGAACCAGTGTTCCTTAGGGATGGACCTTAAAAAACTAACATATTTAAATGCTCTCCGGATAATCGATTTTGCACCTGAGTTGCAATTAACCCGGCGTGAGAAAATAGTCACTCACACGGGACGGTAGAAGCAACTATATAGATAAAATCGTACTGGCTAGTTTGTATACGTGGGGGTATTCTCCCGTAATCTTCTTCCAAGCTTGTAGTGGATTGGAGTTGGACTTGCGGTCGACTGGAGGGTGGTTCACGAACTGGCGCAGCTCGATTGGCAAAATTAAAATGCTGTAGCAAGCTAAAAATCGATCGGATAGAATCGATTTTGATCGGTTTTTCAAAACAAAAAGTCGACTTCGATTAAATCGAAAATCGGAGTGTGATAATCGATTAAAATCGAAATCGATTTTCCAATCCCTAACCGCTCTCTCTCTCTCTTTCCAATCCGTTTCCCTACTATCGCCCCACACGAAACTCTAATCTCGTACACGTACCGAAATTCCGTCTTTCTCGTTCTCAGCGTTCCCTATTTCACGGAATCCCTTCCGAATATAACTTATTGTCCTCAAAATACCCGTCCTTAGACTTATTTAATCTATTTTCTTTCACTTTTTATAGAACACTTTAATTACTTGTCTATCTTCCCAGCATATGATTTTCACACCCCCCTTCATGTCTTCCCCATGTTTTTTTTTCGTGGCGGACGAAAGCCAAAATCCTCACCTTTTTCCCTCAATTTTATGTACATATCTTTTTACACTTATTCCTAATACTTCATTATGTCACGTTAATACTCTGTTGCTTTTAGTATTTTTTCTCTGGTTTATATACTGCAGTGTTTGTCATTTTCAATGTATACCTATACTGACGAGGGGTTATGTGGAAGAAGAGACTTTTTAAGTCTCAATGTCGCCCCAATAAAGACGTTTATTTATCTATCTATCTTTTGTTCGTCAGTTTCCTCCAGATCTACATTTCCTTTGTCTCTTACCTGATTCTTTCAACTTTCCTGATGGTCCATATAATGACAACCTCCAAACGAAAGTTCAGGTGTACTTTCTCCTGGTCTCCATGTATATTTTTTTCATGCCGATTCTTCCCACTTTTTTGATGGTCCATGTCTCACATCCATATAATTACACACTCCAAACGACCGTTTCAGTAAACTTTCTCCTTGTCTCCATGGTTATATTTTTCATACCGAGATTATAGAAGAGCAATCACTTTTTCGACGTTCACTTGGTGGTATTCCATCATTCGAGGAAGAAAAAGACAACTTTTACTAATACCACTGAATTTTATTAAAAATCGACCCTGGTTTTGACGTGGATTCACATCATCATCAGGCTGAGGCTATTAGTAAAAGTTGTCTTTTTCTTTCTCTGAGTTTATAGAATCAGCGTCGTTATATCGTCGTTCCGCATAGCGTTTTTTGGCACGGTTTTCCGTTATTGGGAGGGTTGGGAGGTTGTAAGGCAGAATGTTTTCTTCTTTTAAAAATGAGTGCTCAAAGATACCTCAAAGGACAGTTCTTCGAGGTCAGGAAGGGAGTGTATTATATGCTAGGGCATGGTAAATGGAGATTGACTTCTTTACTTCCTCGAGAGGACCCCCTCTAGCGGGCGTCCTTTTTCCTGAATGGAAAACCAGCCCTCTCCGTACTTTTTCCTTCCCTCTACTCTCCTCGGGGACACCTCGTGGTGTTTTCCCATCGCCATGGGCCGCGCACCGGACGTTTTCCTCAATGGGCGGTCGCACTGCCACTACAAAGACTTTCGGACGTCCGCAACCCTTGAATGGACCCTCGGTCCTTTGCTCCGGACTCTTTCATTTTCGTGTTCCTTTTACGCCAGTCTTAAATAAAAAAGAAATGAACTTTTAAACACCCTCGTACATTTTCACAAGAGAGCCCTCTTTACTGTAGCCCAAGAGGTTTCAAATCCGTTCCGGAGCAGGCAGCCATCTTGAAGACAGCATGGTGCGGCTCGCTCCGTGAATATTCCTGTTTTGTGTACTTATTTTAGGGTGGCTGGATCGGTAACCGTGAGTCATTGCGCGCACCTTTTCACTCTTTTTCAATCAAGTCGGGAAAAAATTCTCGGAGGATCACATTTCATTTAAATGCATATGTTTATGCGGTGGAGCTCACCATACATGGAGTAAAAGAAATTTTAGGAGTATTATGTATTACATTTGTAGTGTTGAACTGTGTCTACTCGTCGAAACGATACTTATTTTCTATTTTTTATGTGATAATGCTTCTATTTGTACAGAACAGCTCTTCCAGCTTCCAGTCTCTTTCATTCCCCCAATCCAACCAACCTTTTCGTCAACAACCTCTTAACAACCAAAACATTTCAACAATCAATCAAACATTTCCACATCAAATAAATTAAAACATTTAAACAAGAATTACACCAAATTAAAACAAAATTAAAAGAAAAATTAAAGTAAATTTCAAACGTTACACATTTTTAACCTTTAATATATCATGCTATGACTTGAGATTTTGGCGCTGTATTCGAAATGTAGGCGAAAATTCTATAAAAATATGTTTTCTTGGAATCTTTGACTCGGCGCGACACCTTGATATTTGTTATCAGACATTATAATAAAGAGGAATGTGTCAATTAGCGTTTATTAAAATATATTTAAATGTACAATCGAATAATTGCGTAATATGTCTAGTGCCATAAGGCTAGGTGATAAAATAGCATTGAAGTGCCAAAAAACTAAATCTGTATGATGACATTTTTTCACATTTATCTATAAATATCACTTATGATTTCACAGGTATGCAAAGTTCATCGCAAATCTGTGGGTAGACAAAAATTACCTTAAGAAACCACCATTAAAAAACAGTACACATACAGTAATACTGCCAACTTAAGGTTGGTTTTTTGCGGAGGCGAACGACAGATACGGTCATTTGCGTCATGTTTAACGTCTCATCCGAAAGACAGACTACTGCGTCTTGAAGGTGCTCTCTACGCAGCATCCAAGTAAGGGTCGGAATTCAGTTGGAAAATGTACGCCACGACTGGGATTTAAACCCCGGCCCTTGGGATCACAAAGCAGTTGGATCATATCTCGGAATTGGATCCGCATGCATTGCGTATCTATTGTATCCCATTCGATGTACAGAGCACACTTCTTGAAGTGCTCTCCTCATGTCACCCGAGAATGGATCGGGACTCCACTGAAAATATTTACGCCACTTCCGAGATTCGAACCTGGGCCCTAGGAATGGGAAGCCAGTACTCCGGCCACCACACCAACCCAATGCTGTGGACCAACGCCCCTCAAACTTAAATTTGAAACAACGGAATCCCGGAACCGCCCTTTCCCGTATATGCACCTGCGACCAATATGGCCGCACATTTAGGAAGGTATCACCCAAAAGGGCCCGTCGGCCAAACGAGAATTCTCAGTTATTAAAAGAATATATTGACACTTGACTCATTTTATCACTCCGTACGGCTAAAAAGCCTTCAAAACAGTAGGTTTTTTTTGCGGTTCGATAAAAATTACTTCGGTGGGTAGTAGATTAATTTTTATAAATACTTGAGGAAACATAAGAACTACGTACAGTTAGTTTTTTGTGGAAATCGAGGTGCTAGAAATTCGTATTTTTTTCAATATTCTCTCTCTGGAGCGCACATTCTATCCCATGTAAAACAGCTTGTATTTTCTGGCAAATTGCTCGAAAAGTAATTCGGCAATGGGTTTATATTTTGATGTCATAGGAAAGATGAGATTTTTTTAATGAGGCCAAATTCATCAAATTCTAGGAGAAGTGATTTTTCGCTCAAACTACCTTAAAGTGTGAAGGGACTTAGGTCCATGTCACCTCCTGCGAGTGTACACTTATTGTTATTTCAATATAAATTTCTACAAGTTCTTTATGCATACGAAACATTATGTCATTCCTTTTTAGTAGTGAATAGAGGGCGGCCTGATTATCAATGTTCATATTAACTGTGTTACAATTAATGTTAAGGTCATTTAGTAACAAAATACATTCTATGAGGCCAAAGAGAGCCGCATACATCTCTTGCGCGTTGATATGCCAACTTTGTTCCATGTGCAGTGCACTCGTAATAAACACAGACGAGGTGTGCCACATACAACATCGATAAGAAAGTAAACAACTCAAGCAACAAGAAAGAGAGGTTAATTGCTAATTATTTGCGGTGAGACGTATCATGGCAAATTTGGTCACATTTTAAGAAGACAGATGAAAGGAATCGAATTCAACAGGGAGTCAATTTATTAGGGAGGCGATACGGAAGTAGAGCTATCGTTTAATGAGTGAGGAGAGTTAAGAGTAAACTGCGAGTGGTCATGTGGGGTAATGAGATTGTCCGGATGAGACAAAAAGGCACTCTGAAACATATGAAAGGAAGAACTACCGGACAGTCAATGTCAGAAATAAGGGTGTTGTATATTATTTTTAAGTCGGTTTAAAATATAAGACGAGAGATACCAATAATGGTGAGTGACGGAATATTTGTCACATCGGATGAAAAAATTGATCTTGAAACAGTTTCAATCAGGTTAATTACATGTAGATCACTGTTTCAAATGTTTGTGCGTTGATTTTGAAGCAAAATGTTAATTATCTCAGATTAATAATTATTTTGTGGGAGTTATTAAGATGTATTCATGTTACTCATCAATTTGAGAGAGAATGAATGATTTCTCGTTTTGGGATAGTACATTTTATGATCTTGATACCATTTAAATGGCTTATGCGCTCACGAAAATTCGTCAAAAGCCTAGTTAATGATAAATTTAATAGATTCTTCGTTGAAGAGAGTAAAAAATCATGGCCTAAGAAGCCTATAATCTAATAATTTCAGCGTATATCGTGCCCACAATGTCAGGCCTGATTCTATTTGCTTTATTTAAAATAATGTAATAGGTACATTTTTCTTCTCATACTCCTGTCATGGCTGCACAACTGATTTAATTTTAAAGAGACTGATTGAACGTATATTAATTTGCCAATGGCTTACCCTTTGCCCTCACTGCCATCTTTTGGGACTGATTTACACCTCACTTATGTCATATATGGCATTTTCCTTGAAAAATCTGAATAATTGAAGAAATTAGATCAGTTAGATGTAGAAGAGATGTAAAAAAAGCAGCGCCGTTTACATGTTCATTGGTTCTAGCCAGAATATAGGAATTTGCGCAGTCTGATGGAGGAAAGCTGTTGAAAATCTTGACATCTGGAATTCATATGCAAAAGAGAAGAATGCGTCTTTCCGGAAATTGATGATGCCGTTAGATGCTTGGGTGGGGAGCATGACGTACTCCTAAAAGTTCCTCTACGGGATGAATAAGTCAGGGACAAAGACGCATCCAGGAGAATAAAGGAAGCTTTAGGACTGGGATGTAATACACTTGACACGCCTACCAACACGTTGCAATGAAAAGGATGAGCGTCCTCAAGTTTTAAAAGATGCCTGCATTAGTGTCTTGCATGCTGAAACCCGATTCACTTGATGCTTGTTCTAGCACAAGCTTTAGGATACCTACTAGTAGCTAGCGGGTATCCTAAATATTTTAGCTAGATCCTTCAAGTCAATAAATTTCGCGTCGTCGAACGTGGTACGTACATGGGCATGGTCTTCCTCCGATAGTATTGTTTCAAAGCGTCAAATTTCGCTCGATGAAGCCTACAGAACGGTGGGCAAAAGCTCGCGCTTTAAAAAAATACCATCAGTTGTTATCGTAAGGAAGAATTTGATGAAAAAAGCAACAAACTAAAATATTAAGATAAAAATACAATTTATTTTCACGGGGAAAGAACATGAGGTCATTCTTCCCTTTTCCCAGCATATAATTAAAAAAGAAGGTAATTTGAAACATATTTGAAAATTCAGCATCACAAGATCTCTACAGATTCGTCTCCATATATGTATCTACTCGAAGCAGGAGAAGAAGGAGAAGATTTCATCTTAAAAAAAAAGAGATGGCATGAGCTCGGAAGGCTAATGGATACCCTTGGAGAAAAATTTCGTGAATTAACAATTCACCGACGGATTCCAAGGCCGCGGAAGGTATTAAGATGTAGGCGAAGAAAAAAAAGTGAAAGAGGCAGGCAGGCAAGCGAGAGGAACATCACTTTTCGAGGAATAGGTCTCAGACTCTCTTTCCTCTGACTTCTTTTTATATTATTTTTCGTGCCCGGCGTGTTTTGGATGGACCCTTCCGATTTGGGCTTAAGAAGAGCCGAGGAGTAGGTATATCTAAAGGAGAAAGAGAGAAGGCTGAAATTAAATGGGAAAAAAAACGAAATCAGGATGCCACCCATGGTGTCTGTCCATTTTACGATCGAATGCGAGAGGGTCAGGGTGAAGTACTGAAGAAGGAGAAAAAGAAGGCGGGGGAGTAGGTGGTTGGAAGGACTGATGATTAAAAATATAAGGGGGATAGAAATAAGAGTCAGGGGAGAGAGATAAAAATTATTTCAAGAAGGCGAAGTTGGCTATAAGCAATTGAAGGAGCCTTTGATTTTAAATATTTTAGATTCATATGGAATTTCTAGAATTTTAAACAATTTTTGTTGGTTTAGCCGCGTTGAGAGAATGGTTGAGAGTCGAGTAACGAAACAAATATATCACAGTAGAGTGAATGGTGTGAGGGAAAGGGATAGACTGTGAAGGTCATGGGTTAATGCGATGAAAGAGACTCTAAAGATGGGTCTTAGACTTAAATGCATATTCTTATGTATAAGTATTAAGTCATATATAAGTTAAGAGATTAGAAGCCTTAAGAATCGCAGAGCGTTTATGAAGCATGGCATGAGTGCACTAGTAGAAAAAGAGGATAAGGTATTATGGAGGAAAATATTATAAGAGTGTCATCTTTCAAGGCCTATGTGCAATAACTAGTTCTATGACATTGCCCACTCAGAGTGACGGAGTGACCCACCAGAATGAAGTGATGGGTATGCATTAGTGTGCGGCTTATTTTTCGAAAATCGGAAAAGCTAAAAGTTCCACCCGTCAAAACATTCATTTTGGTAAAAAAACACATGCGTGAAATTTTTGTTGAGTTGCGATATTGTTAACACGTGCCGCATGGGGTCTGAAATACCCCACTAAAAAAATGGAAATGTCGCATCATAATAGCTGGTTTTAGAGTAAATCTATGATTTTACGGCCCTTCAGGGCTACAATTTCATTATTTTTTTACCTAGCTTTAGCCGTTTAGGAGATGCAGAAGGGCGAAGCGAGCTCGAAATGCTTAATAGGGGGCGCCGCGATGCGCCGCGCCGCGCGCCGGCGCGGACGAGTTCACCTGTCCGTAGACCCCCCCTCTAAGCGGCCCACGACGACACCGCTACTGCTACGGTGTCTCGTGGTAATTACATAGTTCTGGAGCACTCATTCACTGGTTATGGCGAAGAACATCGTGTTTTAGTAATTATTTCAATTTATTATTAACTCGGTTATAAAAATTCCAAATCAGTCATCTTCATTTAAAAGAAATCTGTATAGCTAGCAAAATCAAACAGTAATCTGAAGGACAGTGCACTAATGAAAAGGAAAAATACAAGGAGTTTCAGATACCACTACTTATCTATACGTTTTTATTAAAGTTGTCTTCCTTATATCTGGCACCCTTCTTCTATGTTCTTGAACAACAAGTAACAATTCCAAGTCTTTGGTCAAAGTTCTGCAAAACTCTTTCAACAATTTAATTCCTCTCTCGGCATGGTCATTAACTACTTGCAATGACTTGACTACTCTCTCACCATGGAGGTAACTTGAATTCCTCGCCCAACTGCTGACTGGTAGATAAAAAAAATCGCAGCTAATTCAAAAATTTGAAAAAAAATTAGCCGTTGTTTTCGTGGCTAAATTGGCAATACTCATTTGTGGTACATCATCTAAATGAATGTTTCTCCTCCTGGACCATTCTTCTTGTGCTCCACGAGATTTGATACTCTCCACTAGCCTCGCTCTTTCTTCATCGCTAAGACAGGAATCGAATACTGAGAGACCCACCAGCTCCTCACGCAGGTACCAAAGGTGTCCTGTAATTTTTTTCTAAGCAACTTTGGCGACAGTAATATTAGTGCTCTCATATTCAATGAGCTTCTTTAAAAAAAGTAAGTCATTTCTAGGTGCTGATGTGGCTAACGGGTAAACAAACCAGGCATGGATATAAACGTTTACAATAAATATGCAAACATCAAAGAGCCCCTTGGAATCAGCATCAGTAATCAGCACTTGCTCACGAAAAACCCAAATTTTAAGTGCGTAAATTGCTTTGCACATCCACCTCGCACAATGCCTTTGGCAGGTTCACCCCCGATAAATATAATTGAGAGCTCTAAAAGTTCCAAGTAATCATCTCTAGGCTGGCCGATCTGATGAAGGCAAATTGGGATATTAGCTTTGTAATATTTTAATAACTAATTCCTATGAACAAAAAATAGTAGCCGCGTACATTGATTTGCTCCTGTGTGAAGTTAATTATTGAGAGTTTCGTCTCCATTTTAAAACTTTCTCCGGCATCTGGGTAACTATCAATGGCCTCATAAGTAATTGTATCAATAGATGCCCACTGACGCTGGAATTTTTTTTAATAGCAAAGTTTATAGGCCAGCTGAACGTCCCCTTATTTGGTGATAAACTCCCTCAAAAAAAATTTCAAAGATATGGTGTCGGCAAGGCAACCATAGCAATTACTTTTTTTAAATAAGTGCTCAACCTGTACTGCGGCGCCATTCTTAATCCCTTGAAAAGAATACACCTATGAATATACAAATTATAACTGAAAACATCAGGAAAAGGAAAATAAACCAACCCTTGTTAGCGCTGGTTGTATCAAATGCAATTGCTTTAACATTATTGGAAATGTTCCATTGTATCACTATATTAAAAGCTGCTATTGCAATGGCTTTTCCGCTTCCATTCTGAAGCTCTGGGGCTGCAAGCATTTTATTGGTTCTGACACCTGTAACAACTATTGCCAATCTCTCTTTGGTGTCATTACTACCGAGAAATGCCATTTACCATTTTACCATCCCAATGCAAAGTCAGTATAGGGTCCGGGGAAAATGACTCTCACTTTCTCCGCTGAACTAGCCCTGCGCTTATCCCGTTGTCTCCGAATAGTACTTTCATTTATGTTTGTTTGGAATATATCTCCTCCAAATGCGTCGCAAAAATTGAAACGATAAATTAAGAAACGATAAGTTAAGAGAGATATTTTGCCGAACGGATAGGTATGGGAATTCGTTTTTCCCCCGAACAATAAGGGACTATAATAAATGCTAGGCGTAATTTCATTAGAGCGTGTCCATTTTATATGTAAACGGCTGGTGTTCTAACACCCCCCGCCACACGCCTATTGAGGCGGCTTGCGGGGTAATATGTAGATGAAAAATACTCCTGCAAAGGTGTTGTCGAGGGCCGCGTACAGGGGGGTCTACGGACAAACGAACTTAAATTAAAGGTGAAGGATTAATTGTTGAAATGATTTTCCGGAACTTTGACCAAAGACTTGGAATTGTAACTTGTTGTTCAAGAACATAGAAGAAGGGTGCCAGATATAAGGAAGACAACTTTAATAAAAACGTATAGATAAGTAGTGGTATCTGAAACTCCTTGTATTTTTCCTTTTCATTAGTGCACTGTCCTTCAGATTACTGTTTGATTTTGCTAGCTATACAGATTTCTTTTAAATGAAGATGACTGATTTGGAATTTTTATGACCGAGTTAATAATAAATTGAAATAATTACTAAAACACGATGTTCTTCGCCATAACCAGTGAATGAGTGCTCCAGAACTATGTAATTACCACGAGACACCGTAGCAGTAGCGGTGTCGTCGTGGGCCGCTTAGAGGGGGGGTCTACGGACAGGTGAACTCGTCCGCGCCGGCGCGCGGCGCGGCGCATCGCGGCGCCCCCTAATAAGCATTTCGAGCTCGCTTCGCCCTTCTGCATCTCCTAAACGGCTAAAGCTAGGTAAAAAAATAATGAAATTGTAGCCCTGAAGGGCCGTAAAATCATAGATTTACTCTAAAACCAGCTATTATGATGCGACATTTCCATTTTTTTAGTGGGGTATTTCAGACCCCATGCGGCACATGTTAACAATATCGCAACTCAACAAAAATTTCACGTATGTGTTTTTTTACCAAAATGAATGTTTTGACGGGTGGAACTTTTAGCTTTTCCGATTTTCGAAAAATAAGCCGCACCCTAGTATGCATGTCAATCAACCTTGGGTCTTCTTCTAATTTATTGGTTTTAATTCTCGCGTCATCATCAGCAAATGGCCCCCACCGGTTGAAAAAACATCTTCACTAAATGGGAATTGAAGGCACCAATCGTTTGTAACCGGATCATCAGAAATTGTTCATTTCTTACGGCTACATTCTTGTAAAATTCCTCCATCCCTCATCTGTTCAAATCCAATCTCTATAATTTATTGATGGAGGAAAAAAATCTTATGGAATAGCCTTTGAAACTTCTATTTCTTTGTTAAATAATTTTGGGAGTAAATTGTTATTTAATTGACTATGCAAACAACTTGTAGCATTTTTATGAATTTGCTAATCGAATTCCATCTATTGAATTGTGTGCAGTATTACATACTATTATTGAGAGTTATTTGAGTGTCATAATCATGATTGTTTTGTATGATTGACAATTAATTTTTCTATTTACTGTTCGTTTCGTCTATATATTTGTTTGTTTTGTTATTCATAGTTTTAATTAATTTCAATATAAGAATCTCTTGAGACTTCAGTTACTCATTTATTGTATTTAGTTCATACGGAGCTGCTGCTCCAGGACAATAAATTTGGCTCAATGTTCAATGATATTTGTTCCCATTTATTTCTCTCTCTAAAGCCAGTGTCCCACGGTAAATTCTTTCGTAAATTTATTCATGAATAGTTTATGAATACTCTCAGAGTTACACTTAGCATGCGCCCTCCAATATTCGGTAAATTTCTGTAAATTAGAAAACTCTGTAAATTCTTCATGAACTCGGTCACTCTCGGCTCTTTTGACACGATTTTCCGGCGCGACATCACGATAATTCATCGGGCGCGATTACGTGATATATTATCGAGCGCAAATTCATGATTTATCGCGCGATATCGTGATATATTATCGTGATATTTATCGTGAGATTTTATCGGGCGAGATTATTTTATCGAGCGCAATATCACGATGTCTTATCGTGATATATATTGTGATATTTTATCAGGGCGTGATATCGTGATATTTATCGGGACGCGATTTTTATTGCGTGATATATCACGATATTTTATTGAGGCACTATAAGACCATATTTATCGTCACTACATGAGTTACCGCTTGAGGCGCAATAAGACGATATTTATCGTCACGATATGAGTTATCGTTATCGCCAATATACGATATTCTAAAATAAACGTATCAGGATATTGAATTACCAATATCGCCCAGGCCTAGTTTCGGCGACTTTGGGCTGGGGAACTGCTACATAGGGATTCTGACGTGTTCCATCGTGAGCAAGCATGCTTGTTCTTGCAATTCCTTCAGTTTATAGGTATGGCTAAAGTAACTTCCAGGTAATTATAGAAATAGGTGCATTCTAATCCATATCATGGCTCGTAGGTCCCGCAAAATCTTTTCTATTTGTTCTTTTTGTACAGAGAATACACTATTGATGACAGCACAAATAGTTCTCTGCTCGGCCGTCCGCCAGTCAGCGCCCAATTCATGAATATTTCCTGCTCGTGTGAAATGGGGTCCAACAGTTCACGAATCTCTATTCATGAATATGGAATTCATGAATAAATTTATGAAAAAAATTACCGTTCTCTTTTTTCCTGTTCTTCATAGGACTTCTTCATTTGTCATCCTCTAATACGTCCATTTGACCTTCGTCATTCTGCCATGGTACAACTTGTCCAGTGCTTCCAGTCATCTTTGTTCGGCTGCAGGTATTGTCCAAATTTCATTACTATATAGACCATGATCCATACGGTACATGTTTTCATTAAGCGCTTCCTTTGTTCCATGATTTTCTTGGTACCTTGGAAATGCTTTACTTAAACAAGTCTTTTAACTCTATACCACCCAATTATTTTACCAGGCATATTAATTACTCCATCACATTAAGTTTTGTTGTATTTTATGACCTGATAAACGTGTTTAACATTTTTGCCATTTTTTATGACCCCGCTTATTCAGGAGATGGAACGTTTAGAAATTGAGGCGGAAAAATATGATCAATTAACGATTGCGACATAGTAGGTGAATTCATCATACACGAATATGCACATTTTTTCATTTATATTAACAATAAAATCGGTATCCAAGCGATTGGTATTGTCATAAATGGATTAAAATAAAATGCATAGCTGACTTTAAAACTTGTTAACCAGTTGGCAAAAATCAGGATTATTTGCAAGATTCCTCGCAAAAAATAACCCACTGCAGGAAAACGTCCACACAAGGAGGGCGTGAAAAACCTGTGAAATCTACTGACAGTAAAACTAATCATAATCCTACAGAATTACCGTTGCATTCACAATTAAAATATACAATTTATCACGTAAAATTGTAAATGTGATTATAAAAATATGTAATTCCATGTGAATTATGTATTTCTTCCTGGATATACAGCAAGACGATTTCCTGGAAAGACAATAACTGCTCCTGAAGTAGATGTTTTACCTCCCCGCAATACTTTTTTTAAGTAGTTAGACAACATGGTACTGAAACCGTCATTTAGGGACTAGAGCAAAGTTGGGGAGAGACCCGGCGTCGGTAGTCGCCTTCTCTTAAAAACAGGGGCCTTGTAGTCTACCGTTCAACCGATGGACAGAGTACCAAGCTTGGGTGCTCTGAAAATGGCACTATGATAGGGATCGGGAATAATGCTCACCGTTACCGAGATCTAAACCCGAGCCCTCGAGGTGAGAAGTATAAATCCATTTAAGCTAGCTATCCCGATAGAATGCTCACAAAGAATGCTCGGCGCTTGGTAAGAATGCGAGAGACGTGAAACCGCGGACGAAGTCCACATCGCAATCTAGATCGTCGTTAGCTTTGGAATTCCAAATGTTCGTCCGCTGAGCTGTCCGCTGATTGCTTACCTTGAGGGCATTTTGGCCATATTCCAGTAGCTGACGTCAGCTTATGGAATCTGGCAGTGGACACACGGATTGGGCTCCTTCGAGGTGAACGATATTTGTTCTTGTCCAAAAAAAAGTTGTTGTTTCATTAATATTTCACGTGTATGCTGGAAACAGGTGGCAATATATTATCCGTGTTAGGACATTCTGAGTGTTTTGTCAGAGAATATAATTTAGTCTTACTTTTTGTACTTCCGGCCGTATTTCTTGAATAACGCTTGATTACTTCTGAAAATTGCTTCTGAAACCAGATTATTAGGCTAATTTACCAAGAACGCTGATTTGACAGCCCAGAAATAAATAAGATAGACATGTGAAGAGTTTACGCATAAATTCCCCTATTTCTCTCTCCGAATACATAGATAACATTGTAAGTGCTCTTTTTACGCGTTTCTGTGTTTTTTTTAAGTGTAACTACATATCAAATCTTCCCTCCACTCACTTGAAGACTGGTGCAATATATGGAAACTCAAGATTAATCCTTTAAAGTCAGCCTGCCATGTCATTTTCATTAAATTCAAAACCCTTACACAACCAATATCAACTATCCGGCAAAACGATCCCCGTCACCACCTTGAATTTCGGCGTTACCTTCGATAGTTAACTTACCTTCAATCCTCATCCCAGAGAGACAAAGTCGAGAGCTATGTCCGTTGTTGGAATCCTCTACAGATTCACTGAAAAATCAGAACGCCTAGCACTAAAAACGATCTTAACTGGCTGCATACTCCCCATTGTTGAGTGCTGCTCATTAATTTGGTCAACTGCCTTTCCCACCAGCTTAAAACTCTTGGAACGTCCCCTTAAATGTTTTACATCGACTGTCCGTCACCGTGTTCCCCACCAGCGTAGCTCATCCCATAGCGAAATAATGTCATATCTGGGAATTTCCCCTTTGTCGACCCACCGAAAAGTTCATGACCTAAATTTCCTCCATTCTGCCATTAACGGCAATTTCCTATCCTCCGACTACCTTCCTTTTTTCTCCCTTCATATTCCAAGCGGCAAAACCCGCAGCAGTGATCTACTTCAACTACCTAAATTCCATCTTTCCATTCCATCTCCCAGCGTTCTATTTTCTTCAGACTCCCGAAACTATTCAATATACTTTCTTTCAATCACCCCTTACTTGACCGCTTCACCTCCCGTCACTCCTTTACCACTCCAATCAGAAAACGTCTTGCCTTCTGAAGTAACCGGTTTGTTCTCCGTAGTGTTTGATTGTACGGGCCACCATTATAGTTACTTTTTCTTGATTTTTTTATTTATTTCTACTACCCGGAAAACAGCTCGCAATGGCCTCTTACATCGGGTGATGTAACATTAACAATAGACAAGCACAAGCACCCATGTCCTGGATGGAGAAAAATCCACCCAGGCGGGACTCAAACCCACGACCCTCAGATTGGCAGGCGAGGACGTTACCCCGTCGCCACCGGAGTCGACAAAGACGACATTTATTTTATTCTTGTTGATTAATTTATTTAATTGTTATATATTCAATGTAAAAGGCCATTTGTGGCTGTTTTTTTAAAATATTTTAGTAAATAAATATCAACATATTGCCTATGCATGAACATCATCGCCGAGAGCATTTACTTCCAAGAGGTTAACGGAATTTATATATTTAAATCACATTTTTTTATATTTTTAAAATTATATCTTTGTAAAAGTTATTTCGATCTTGGTACGAATGAAGATCATTATAACATTTGTTATATGCCGTGTAAATTCGGTTTAAGGGAGCATTTTGACAGTACTCGCTGTAGCATTCATGATGTCAAATGTCTTCTTATTCCTATCTTTGCTTGTTTGAACATGGAAATTCAGTCGATTTATCATCGAACCACTCTCTCCTTTATTTATAATATCATCTAGGGATATCAGGTCATTCAGTGTTCTCCTATCGTATAATTTTTGCCAGTTAAATATAGCCCGTAAATCCTCATATTTTCCATGATTGCCAAGGATGGGATGGGCATGATTCCGAATGTAGTAGGTTAAAAACCTTTTATTTACTCTCTCAATCATTTATGAATACTCTTTTGCATAAGGGTTCCAAATATAGAGCAATTTTTTTGCTCCTTACAAGAGAAAAATACATTTTTAGCACAAATTCGTTGCTGAAATACTTTGATGCAAGGTATAGAAAGCCTTGTTGTTTACATGCGGACATAGTAATATACAATATATGATCAACAAAGGTTACTTTACAGTAAAAAATAATGCCCGATTCTTTTATATCACTTATCCTCTCAATAACATGTTCTTTCATTGAGTAATTGGGCATTAGCATATTCTTTCACCTATAATAGGTCATAGCCATCATAATATTTGCCATGTTTGTATCCGAAATTTGCCTTTCATTAAGATGGATTGGTGGTGTAACTCAGCTAACACACCTCACCGACAAACGGGAGATGCGGGTTCGAATCCCGGTCATGTCAAATGATTCTTTTTTAGCCAATTTCATATTTCACCCATGCCAGTGACTGCGTATCATATCGTTTGTGCATTATCGCAGTGATTGGAAAATTGTCGACGCAATATTTGATGAGGAACTGGGGAGTGGGTTCATTAAAATAACAGGATAGTTTTAATGAATAAAACCACCACCAAACTATCTCAATTCATAATGGTTGACAAAATCGAGAGAATTAAATCGTAAACTATTGAGGAATTTGTGCATATCTTGCAAAATGTCTATGCATAAGAAAAAATCCAAAAATAAGATAGTGGATGTCTACAGAAAGAGCATCTAATTATTAATTTTAGAATTCTAGGTTTTCATCCACAGAACGTACCAGAAACTTTCGGGAGTGATAAAAACTTAACGCAACATCCATGACAGCGCCTACTATATACAAGTTACGCATTACTCATCTGCATCCACAATTTCTCAAGCAATATAATCTGACGGTGATGTTGGCGCTTTCACTTATTCAACTCATGCAGTTCCCCATCTCACAAGGAGATTCTGGTAATTCATTTTTGTCCTCTTCTATCGTCTGCTTCGCATCACGTTTATCCATTTATTTATCCTTCGGTCTTTTTCGTGGATATTTCCCTCCTATTTTACCTTCTATTATGTTCATTTCATTCGCTGTTTCATAGTGGCTATTCAGCGAAAGTATTTTCTGATGATATTCAATCATATTGTGTCGGTTATTTTTTATGTATTTATTTTTTATTTTAAAGAAAATTGTACACAACAGCAATGTTGCCAATTTAAATTGTACTTATAAAAACCACACAGAGACTCATGTCAACAACATTATAATGTTAATAAATAATATTGGGTTCAAGGGCTTTGAAGTAGGGTCTAAGTTGGCCTCTTTATATTTCCCAAAAGCCATTTTCAGTGTGATGGCAACGGCTTATTAAAAAAATAGTAGTGATGTTGAAAGAAATCAACCTTTTATAATTATTTTGCAAAAATATTTTAATCTAGTTTAATTTATTATGAGCTATTTGGAAAATTAATGCTTAAGCTATTTGTTAATACCAATCTCGGGCAAAATGACAATAGCCATCGGCTCTTCAAGTCTAAAAGAGCTTTTGGTAATGAAATGAATCACAAGGTGTTTCTGTGAAGCCTTACCCAAATATCATTCACTGGACAGCTGATTCTGAAGCCGGCATTTTCACACAGTGACGAACAGAGGAATGCTGATGACTAACATAGGTTAAAAGGAATTCGAAGGAAAATAAATGAAGTCTAAAAACGAATTGCCTTATAACTTAAGGGGAAACGTGACGGAATCCAACGTCCTCTCGATTCAGAGCGGCACTACTCGGAATTAACTTTCATAGGAAGTTACGTATCAGAATCATCGCGTGATGTTTCATAATTAAAAACGAGGAAGAAGCTTCGCGAATAAAATTAGTGTGCATTGATGAGCAGCTGAAGTAATAATAATACCTTTATTATCCAAAGATCATGTGTACAAATAAATTACAATGATATAGGATTCGTCGGACAAGAAAATAAATGAATATACACCCAAAGTCAGAACAAAAGTAAAGTGAAGGCCGACAATGGATATATGTACATCATGTACAGTGTAAAATAATTCACTAATAATTATATATCTATCTTTTTAACATTCAAAGAATTCATTCACACTATAACATGACAAATCTAGTAAGTGGGTCTTCAGTCTCAAGCTAAAAGTATTTGTGTTTTCTACATCCTTAATTTTCTTAGGTAGATGATTGTAAAGGCGTGTGCCCATTGCCCAAGGACCATTCAATGAAAGTGAGCGCGAGTGGTGATCAACATGTATGTCCTGTTTTTTTCTAGTGCCATATACATGAATATCCTGATTTTTTACCACTTGGTCCATGTTTTGTTTCATAAAAACAATCACATTGTAAATGTAAAAACACGGGATGGTGAGCATATTTAACTTTTTAAAGTGGGATTTACAGGATGTTCTAGGACTTAAGTTAAGCATTGTTCTAATAACTCTCTTTTGCAGAACAAAGATTTTTTTCAAAAGTGATGGGGAAGACCCCCAAAGTATAATGCAATATGTTGCTCTGCTGTAAAAGTAGCTGTAGTAAAGCATCAGTAGAACATTGGTAGAAACAGAACATTTTAAAAACGAATGCAGTACAGTGCCGAGAACAGCTTAGGAATTAGATCTGACACATGAGCATCCCATTTCCCCGTGTCTTGAAGAACTAATCCCAAAGTTTTTGCACAGTGAGTTTCGTTCAGCTGAATATCATGCAAATTTAAACTCAGTTTACGATTATTTTGGATCTTATTAAATAGTACCAGTTGAGTTTTACTGGAGTTTAATTTTAGTTGGTTAATACTGCACCAATTTGCTGTATTATTTAGTAATTGCTGTGCATGATCATTTAAGGAATCTATTTTATTTCCACAAATAAAGAAATTTGTGTCATCTGCATAGGTAACATTTATCACATTGTTATCACTCCCTAGGGTTATCAAATCATTTATAAATATAATGAATAATATAGGTCCGATTAAAGACCCTTGAGGAACACCTTTCGTGATTGGTAATGCATCTGAAATATATTTTGCCCCATTTGTACTGATACATGTTCTCTGAAATCTTTTTTTTAGGTAAGATTGTATCCAATTACATGCTACCCCTCTTATTCCCAACTTCCCACATTTTTCCAAGAGCAAACCATGATTAACCTCATCAAAAGCTTTCGTGAAGTCAAAGAATAAACCTAAAGTAAATTTTTTTTCGTATTTACAATTTAAGATAGAATTTACAACTTGAAAGAGAGCAGCTGTAGTAGATCTCTTTTTCCTGTATCCCCATTGTGATTCAGATAGTAAATTATTTTGTTCTAAATATGGTATTAAACGATTTAGATATATTCTCTCAAAGAGTTTAGAAAATTGAGATAGCAGCGAGATGGGTCTATAGTTCCTAAGATTATTTGGTTCCCCTTTATTTTTATACACAGGTATCGTTTTACTTGTTTTTAGTGCATCAGGAAAAATGCCCTCTTGCAAAGACCAGTTTAATAAAAACAAAGTGGGGGCAGCTATTGCCTCTCTACAGTAACACAAAAGGTAGCCAGGAACCCCATCTAAGCCAGGGGAAGATTTCTTTCCTAGATTCTGTATTGCCGTGAATAGGAAATTCCTTTTCATTGCAAGGGCAGAGGAAGAGGCTATTAGTTGGACCATTGCTAGTTAAGTTGGTATAATTAAACGGAACTATATTGTTCATTGAATGATCAGTAAGCCCCAAAAATTCCCTGTTAATAGCATTACTTATAGCTCTAGGTTCCATGGTTGGTGCTCCTTGGTTTTCAAGTACTAATGGTAGATGCCAATTTTTCCTCTGCCAAGTTCTCTATTGACAATCCTCCATGCCATCTTAGTCTTATCCGAGGCAGTTGCTAGTAGGGAACTATTATAAGATTTTTTCGCCTTATTTATAAGATACCTGTGAGATTTTTTGAGCTTGGCTAAAGTGGCAGTGGTTTCTGGGTTCCTGTTTTGTTTGTTAACATAGGATAACATTTTTAACTATGTTGATATTTGAACTATTTCATCAGAGACCCATTTTTTCTTGGATTACTTGTACGCTGTTTTTTCTTTCTGATAGTTGGAATTGCACACTCTAGTAAATATAAAAACTTTGAGTAAAAATTTTCAAAAGCCACATCAAAAATCTTAGCATTAAAGATTATATTAACATCCTTCCAGTCTTGATTTTTGAACAAAAAGAAAAAGTATGACATGTTGTCCTCACTAAAAGTTCTACTATCATAATAAATTGGTTGATTGTCTGAAGAAATTGAGTTGAGCTTAAAATCCCCGATTAAAGAACAGTGATCAGAGAGTCCCAACTCCATAACCTTGGCACTTAAAGTATGCTTATCAATATTAGTGAATATATTGTCAATTAAGGTGGACGAGTGAGATGTGATCCTGGTTGGCTCTGAGATTAATGGGACCATGCCGTAAGAATATAAAATATTTTTTAGTTGACACCCTCTTCCATTGACCGATGCCATATCACAGTTGAAGTCACCAGTTAGAATTACATTGCCCCGATTTATACTAATTTTTTACATAATTAGTTCCAACTTTTCAAGGAAAATATCAAAATCGCCATCAGGTGAACGATAAAAAGTGACAATTATCAAAGTGGCATCATTTTCAAGTTTCACTAAACAGCTGGCACATTCAAAGATTTTTTCCACACTGACATTCCAGCTGAGACCCTTGCAAGCTACGACATGATTTTTGTGGGTATATATTCCCACACCACCACCTCTATAATTCACCCTCGAATATGAGGTTACTAGCTTATAGTTCACAATATTACATTCTTTTAGTTCTAACTCATTAAGCCAGTGTTCTGTGACACACAGAAAATCCGGTATTACTTCGCACAATGACACTTGTATTTGATTAGTCTTATTTTTCATGGATTGCATATTTGCGTATAAGAGTTTGAGTTTCAATATATCATGATCTTTACTTCCTATCCATGATCGCTGGCACGCAAGTGATTCCGAGAGCGAAATTATGAATAAGAGTAGGTGTGGTATCAATGATAGCCATGTTACCTAGGAACGAGATCCTAGATTAAGATCGGCGAGATACGCATAAGTCTGTTGTGACAATATCGTTGGTGTTACAAGCCTTCTGCTAAAATTGGAATGGGAATCACTTTCAGACCGTCGTTTACAATTTAGACAACCCTATATGTGAGTTCCAAACAGATTTTTTTTCTGTCAAAGTAAATAACATTTTACGAAAACAAGCAAACTACGGTAGATTAGATCATGAGAATAAAATTAGGGAAATACACTGCTGAACGTAAAGTTTCAAATATCATTTTTCTCGCGAACGATCGGAGACCATAATAGCTGCCAATAAGAATTTTAACTAGGTTTTTCGATAGGTAGTGTAGCTAATTAGTTGATTTGCTCCCTAAGGCATCTATTCCCTTTTTTAATATATGCACTATTTAAAAGAGTAATTGGCTTTTTACATGCTATAAATCTAAACGAACTCATGCCACCATAGGTCAATTTATGTAGGTATGTTTTAGGATAGCCTCTGACTAGCTCCCAACCGAAAAATCATCTATACACTTTAAGGCAATTCTGTCACCAATAACTAGAAACTCCAACATTATCCCCCTTTTAAAATTTTCCTATCTCCTTTCTTCGTTCACCATAGGCAAAATTCTCTTGTCTTTTCTACCTTTTCTCCTCTTGCTCAACATTATCTCAATCAGCTATTTTCCCTTCAATATACTCTCCAGCCAGGTCTTCATGCATCCTTGGAATCTCCTATCAACCTCCTCTGCATTTAATTCATCTTTTTAGCATCTTGGTAACCACTTCCTTTTCAGGAGTGGTTCTTCCCATCTTGTATTTGCTATTATACCCAGTTTCCCCTAAAATGTTTCTCACGTGTGTATTCATCTATTTCCGTGCACTTTGAGGTTTAGAAAATTTCTTAGCAGTATTATTTTTATTTAACGTGCTTCGACGGCTAAGGTCATTTCGCACATACTGTCTGCCACGTGCAGACAGGGACAACAGCACTCGGACGAATCGGAGGATCCCCAAAATTCGAGCCGAGCCCAACGATGCTTAACATCGGTGACTGATAAGGAACCGGTGTTTCCATCCAGGTTGTCCGAAAATTGCTTTCTTTAAAAAAAAAGTGTTATCCGTCCTATCCAATGAAATAATTTTAATCCAGGTGTTGAAATACAAATGGTTCATCTTATACTGCACACATGCAGGTAATGAAATAAAACTCATGGGGAGATGAATAGAGTGGCTTAAAATCGTGACAATGCATTCTCGTAATATGCATAATAAGAAAGGGTTTCCCCCGACATCACATAGTAGTCAGCAAAAAGGTTTAAGTTAAGCCTTGACTCGAACTCTTGAGAACCTCATAGCCCCGGCCTTCTTGTGGTTAACCTATCACTGTCTACCTCACACTTTCATGTTATAGCGGCGTCAGCAACTACTTCTATCCTATTCCAACAGCTTATTCACGCTGCAAGTTATATATTTTATTGATCTGTTCAATTTTTTTGCCTATTTACTCGAAGGAGTGACCGTTCGATTAACTTACATTCTCCACTTTATAAAATTTTAGATAATATACAGTCATTTTGCCGGATTTTTCTGGCATATACCTGGATGAAGCAGTCGATGCAGCCCAATAAATGGGAATCAAAGGAATCAAGGGGGATGGAGAAGAATTCGACGTCCTTTGTTTCGTCGCGGACATTTCAGTCAAAGCAGAGATGCTAGACCACCTTTAAGCATTCTTCAACAAAGGGGATCGAGGGTTATAAGGGTATAATATGAATTTAACGGAACATCATCATTGATTGTTCAGTCCTAAGATTGGTTGAATGCAGCCCACCATACTTCCCATATCTAATGCTAGCTTTCATACTCCCTGGCAGTTTTCATATGAACTTTCCTCTTTATTTTATCTATGCATGTACCCCTTGGCCTTCTTCTTGGGGCTTTTCTCTCCAATTTTCCTTTGATCATATTCTTTACAACCTCATTGATCCTTTCTTCACAAACCCATTTTCATCATCTGGTTCTTTTCAGAATATGGTTCCATGTGGTCCTATCCTCTTCTACTCTTCTGTAAGATTCTTCATTTTCTATTTAATCCGTCCATTTGACCTCCACATCCACAATCTTAATCCAACACCAGGTTTTGGATGTTTTGAACCATTTATGGTCTTTATTTCCAATGATCCATGTTTCCGATCCACGGAGTGCCACGTTCCACACGAGTTTTATCACGTTGTTTTCTCGTTCGTGATCCTTTCATCTTTAAACACAGTAGTAGCATTTTTATCTTGAACGCTTCCTTATCTTGGACAGTTCTGTGCTTGATGACCGGTGTATTTGTTACGTCCCACGTTATGGAACTTCCGAGGTTGGCGAAGGAATCTACTTGCTCTGATTTCTCTGTTCCTAGTGTGACTTCTTTTCTCAGATTCATTCTTCCGCATACTAGGAAGAGAGAAGTTAAATACAGAAGTCACGTATTAATGAAAAGTAAACGGAAATCCTGATATGCGTATGAGAGTAGCTGAAGAGTTATATGACACTACAAGGAGAGACGCTGTATGAAGTGGAATCCTTCATCTTCCTTGGAATTCGGATGATATCTGAAGGAAGAATTCCAACGGACATCGAGCGAAGAATAGCTCAAGCCAAGAAAGTATGCATGAAGAAAGAAACAACTGCTGTATTCAAATATAATATGCATACCAAGTTAGAAACGGTACGTGAAAACAGTCATGTGTTGCGCGATATGGCTCAGAGACTTGGATCATAGGAAAGCTGGAACAGAAGGGAATGGAGGATTTTTAAACTTGGTGCTGGAGGCGGGTGCTGAAGATCAAATGGTCGGGTAAGATCTGCAACGAATAAGTTTATTGAAGAATAGAAGAGGAGAAAATCATATGAAAAATTATCTGGAAGATAAGGCCCTGATCAATAGGCCACACATCGGGGCACTGCTAATTAGTTAGGAATGTAATAGAAGGGAAATTAGGAGGGTTAGTCCAACGAGGAAGACCAAAGGACAAATGTATAGGCCAGGAAAATAAAGACCAAGATATGGAACACACGATCTAGAAGGATTTATAAGCGGACCATGCTGATTGTTGGATTGCTGTCAACCAATCACAGGGCTGGGATACTGATAGTTATGATACTCGTTACGACAATAGTTAATCAAGACGAAAGGGCCTGAAAAAGTAATGGGATTGAAGTTTTCAATGCAAAAATTTCAAAACGAATGAAGATGAATTTTCCGCAGACAAAACTTTTCTCCTTTGCTTCCTTAAAAGACTTATAGGCTTATTCTATCAGTTGAAATTCTTTTCTATCAGTTGATCAGAGAATAATGGGTTGATGTGATCAGTTTTCATAATGACTGCAGCTATAGATCAGTTAATCACAATTACTTTCACTTCAATCTTTTCTCATGTAATAACTGGGCATAAAAATAAAATAAAAATTGAAGACATGTTCAAAGACCCATCACTTCACAAACTGACTCAACTCTATAATGGAAATTACCTCTGAGGTGCAGGACCTTATAAAAAACATTGTTCATATTTGGTGCTTATTTCATTGGTATTTCCTATCAATTATGCCTGATAATATTGGTTTTAATATTAAAAATCTTTGCTTTGTAAGCCTTTAATTGTCATTGAATCATTATTTTCTTTTGGCACAACTTGGACCAATTCTTATTCACCTTTTTGTTTATACCATTACCTACAGTGATTCTTTTCCTCTTACACCTTCCTTATATATTCATTTTTAAATATATTCATGACGTTTATTGTCCCAGGTAAATTATTCCTTTAGCAACTTGATTAAAACACACTCATCTTCAATTCCTCTCTGGAATGAAACTGAATAGAGTTGCTTAAAAGTCGTTTGCAAATCACAAATAAACTTAATATCTCAGAACTGTTTAAAAAATTGATGCAAAAGAGGCATTATTACCTCAATATCAGTTAATGTGACAATCAATGTCGGAACACCTATGAAAATGAGTGGTTAAAGTGAGTGAATTACAATACCGTATGAGATAATAGAGTTAAGTTTTTGTTTGTATAAAAATAAACAATTGTTGATAGATATTTCGCAGAGGAAATATATTAATTTACTCAGCGTTATTAAACACCATTTCGTATATTTTTGAAATCGTAAATCAAGTGATTAATTCACCATTGATGATAACGATTGCGTGAATGTGAGAACAAATAGTATTTCGTAGGACGGTTTAACTTAATACGCTATCAGGAATGAGTTTTGATGCTATACAAGTAAGGTAATTTATAATCAATAAGTTACTTTAACTGTATGCGCAAACAGGTATGATTTTTGACGCTATACAAGTAAGTTAATTTATAATCAACAAGTTATTTTTCACTGCATACGCTATCAGGACTGATTTTGGACGCGTTACAAGTAAGGTTATTCATAATCAACATGTTATTTTTCACTGCATGCTCCTAGATGGTTGGTAAAATATTCGATTCGATGAACAAGACAAAGAATGTATCAGTGCGTAATTGTAGTTAATGCCACACGAGCGAAGGAAGGGGAGCGTGGTGGCCTAGTGGGTAGAGCGCTTGACTACTGATCGAAGGCTCCCGGGTTCAATTCTGGGTGAAGCCTTTGGACGCCCCCGATCATAAACCCTCGGAAGTGCGAGGTGGCCCAGGGAAAGGAACTGGCCCCCTTACCCTGATTGTGTGAAATTCACACGCCTGTGGCTTAGTCCGGGGTGAGCTCTATCCTCAACTATCCAAACCAACCTTCGGGTTGAATCACTGAGTGAGTGAGCTAAGGAATAATGTTTTTTCGATTGCAAGTACGCACCTGATAGATATCGCTGGGCGTAGTAAATATATAATGTTTCTTCAGGGACATTACCACAATTAATTCAGCAATGCGAAGTTTAAGTAAAGGTTAATACTTCTTCCAACTACCAAATACCTTATAATTCATTTCTATACCGTCCTTGTTGATCAAATTCAAACCAAAATACCGGCAATAATCGACCAGCTCCGTAAGTTTGTTGAGTTCTCGTCTGCTTGTGGGAGCCAGGTGACGTAACAAATGCGCACGCAGCCAATCTGGACATGCGCAACGACCTACCTTGTATTAGTAGTACCATGACTCTAATTACCTTGTAAAGGGGTCGTAATTATGAAGTTCCTTTCCCTATCCTAGAAATCAAAACGAATTCTGCTATTTCCTAATTCCCGATGTTTTCTTCTCCTTTACAAGGATGCTTTCGCGTTAGAAACCACTTTGAAGTCTAAGTCTAGTATTTTAGTGGAAAATAAGGGGTATTTACACCGCTTTCACTATGGGATCTTCACGGAAGGACACGTTTTGGTTTTATCGATCCAGGCTATCCATTATCTCCATAGATTCGATCTATTGGTCTTCAATTGCTTCCGTGATCGCATCCTTTTCGTCTAAGCTGTTATTGGAGGCAAGATCAATCATCGCTGAGCCGCTATGGAGTTTTTTTGCTTTTTTTCGTGTCGATGTAGTATCCCATTAAATATTTCCAGTAATTATAAGTTTCCACTAATGAGTTTCATCGTGCATTTTATTGCTTATCTTTATTTTTCTTTGAAAAAGCATAGAGTCGCATAGTGAAAAACACGCTGCTCACAATAAATTTTTGCCTCTCCTATCGCTGGAGTTTCCCAACTTCCCAGACAGCAGAATTATTTCTTTGGCGCTATTTTTTGTCTTCCTGCTCTCTTTCACCTGCCATAACCTTAGTTTTCTTAACATTAACCTAAGTGTTGTTTTTATTTTTAGTTTTTTTTTTTCATAGTTCAATACTCTCGCCAGATCTTCCTTCTCCTCTACATGAATTGCTATGTCATCAGCGAAGCGTAGCATGTTAATTTTTTTCTCCATTCACTAGTATTCCTGGTTCTTAATTTTTCATCTCTTTAAAATAATGGATTTTTAAAGCTTGTTTTAAGATCATTGTCAACGGTTGTAGAACTTAAAACGAATGAGTCCTACCATAGAGTAAGTATATTATATTTACTCTATGGTCGTACGCATTGGCATGCTTATTTATGTAGTGGAATATTCATTATTTATTATAAACTTAAGCTAGCTTGGACCTTTTGCAAACCTTCGTAGAGAATGACCCTATGCCGACGTCAAGTTTCTCTCCATCCCTCTTCCAATCCTCTTTATAATAAGTCCCTTTCTAACTTCCTCCTTCTCCTTAAGACGGAAGTGAACTTAATTTTTGGTCACCTCACATATTTGATTGCTACTTTAAGTTGGACTTCGTCATGAAAGTTTTCTAGATGGTTACGTATTATTTCCAAATTTTTTTTTGAATCGATACTCTAACAACCACAGGGCAGTCAAGGATCCATGATATAATCCGGTCCAAGATATGTATCTAAACCCTTTTGCCTTATATATCCAACGGCATAAGTCGAGTCGTGGCGGGATATCACATTAACGCGAGAGAACTTAACAAGAATCGCGATACCGTCCTTTTCATACGGCACAAAACGCGTTCAACGGCTAAGCGTCATCTCTCAAAGGTATGTTTAACGATGACTGCTTACTATTGTGCCCGTCCAAAGACGATGATGTGATCTTTGAAACAAGTTGTATCCTTAAGTCAAAAAGTAGGCTGAACAATAGACACCTTTTTTTCATTCTGAAAAAACATAGGTTGTTACTCGGGAGATGGACAGCTGCCAAAACTCACCCCGGACCTTAAGGACATGAGGACGGTTATGGGGGTAGTTTTCTGGGAGGGTGAGCGAATGGTTCAGCTACACGTCCAGCAAAATTCTCCAGCCACCGGAACCGACCCTGATTGAGGGGGATTTGGCCAGGGTGAATGACCTATAGTCCTTTATAACGACTCACGCCCGCAGTGAATGAGCAAACAACCCTGTCTCCTTTTTTTCCATTCGAACCCGTATCCTTATTTTCTTCTTCTTTTTTCCGTCAGTTTGAAGTGTTCCGGGGAAGAGTCGAACCCCGGTGCACACAAGTTTCGAAACCTAAAGCCAGAGTATGGGTAGGGGTTGGTCTGACCGGTCCGCAAAAAGCTGCAGACCGCTCCCACGGATGGGTATTGTAAGGGTCAGGGTACTGATCACAGCCGATGCGCCGTGTTGAGCGAGTGAACCCTCCCCCGGAGACCGGAAGTGGAACTGGAATGAAAAGGGGTACTCCGCTGAGGTCTTTTGTCTGGTCTTCGGGATGATGCAGGGAGGGAAGGGGAGAGGGTTGCCGGGAAGAGGAAGCGGAGATGCGGAGGGATTCAATGGGACAAAGTCGCGGATTTAGTCTCGCTCCAAGCGGGACGACTTCCCACACGCATCTCTATCTCCCCCCTCTCCTGGAGGCCGGAGTCTGCGCTGGAGCCTGTGTGTGTGTGTGGGTTAAACGAGGCCTCTCCAGAGGCGAATTCTATATTTGGCAAACGGATTTCCTTTGGCATCGCAATGGGCCGTTGCAACTCGATTTGATCCACGCGATGGCAATGTTAGGGACCACATGATTGGAGTGAGTTTTTTTTAGGCCGTCCTGGAAACCGTTTTGCAACGGTATTTAAAGATGAATTGAAAAAGATGAAACCTGTCACCTCTAGGTATTCTGCCAATTGACTGTTAGATAATGCGGGTAAAGAATTCATTGAAATTTTCCACACTTTTACTAATGGTGGGTTCCTGACAAGATTCGATGTTTTACATAACTATCAAAGATAGTAGACTAATTTGATATTAGGCAAATACTCTCTAGACTTAGTAGACTTCTATTAACATAGTCCGCATCCCTAGCTATACTAGATCTTTGTAGACTACTATCAAAGTAGTCTATAAAGGTAGAATATAACTGTAATAATGAAGTAATACATCGAAATAGCTCGGGTACCCAGAGTAAAAATATTCATTAAATTATTAAGAATTCTTTATCCTCGTTTTGAAAAAATTCCACAGTGTAACTTAGCTCACAATTGATTGTGAGCTAAGTGACTTTTTAAGTTTATCTCTTTGACTTTTGGACTACATATACCAATTAATTAAAAGTTTAACTTGCAACTCTCTTTAACTTCATCTTTAACTTATCGCTATTTGATACCTTTGCTCGGAATGCCAATGAAAATCCTTCGTTGCATTCTCCTATGCCGGCAGCTTTCAAGGATGTGACATTTAACGAATAAACTGTCCACTGAAACATTTAATTTCATTATACTGTGTATAAATTGAAGCGTATTCCTTTAATCTGAAAAAAAATGGAAAAATATCAGTGAATGAGCATAATGTGAATTTGTTTTGAGTGATGCGCACAAGCCTCAGTGACACTTAAGGGTATTAGCCATCAAGATTTCCGTGGCATTGAAAAAGTGAGTCTCTTCACAAGGTTCACTGTTATCTGGAGGCCGATCTTTCGTCGGATTGCACTATTCCTGTGGACAAATTCACGAATAAATTACACGTGCTGAGCCAATGAATTTTTGAGACTTCGTTGAAAAACATTTCTATGGCTATGGCATGTGTCGACGTTTTGGAAAAAATATACAGAACCACGAATGAAAAAAACAACTATAACGAT
Organism: Pyrrhosoma nymphula; assembly: GCA_963573305.1. NCBI lineage: Eukaryota > Metazoa > Arthropoda > Insecta > Odonata > Coenagrionidae > Pyrrhosoma > Pyrrhosoma nymphula. The sequence continues at coordinate 100,441,140 of OY754334.1, read as the reverse complement.
GGCGCTTATCTTTAAAATGGCGCTTAAACTCCAAAATAGTGCTTTGATCCTAATTAGCTAAATTTATTGACTAGCGAGACAAAATCGAATGCTAAGAAAATAAAATGTAGTCTTTCGTGTGTGATTTAGTTCAATTTTCATCACCTTGTATGCATTTTATCATGTTTTGAAGCCGAAAAATGATATACCCTACTTTAAAGTCCCCAGTGATTCCCATGCTTTTCATTATTAGACGTGGAAACTTCTCTGACCTGAAAGGCAATCCCTTGAAAAATTCTCTTCCAGAAGAAGTCTCATGAAAATCGTTGGAGCCGTTATCAAGATAAATTTAACATACATACGTGCAACTATTGTTCGCATAATAGAATAATAATAATAAAACAGTTCTGTTGTGCTGGCGCTTGGGTAACGTCCTAGCATTCGGACCCTAAGGTCGTGGGTTCGAATCTCGCCTGGGTGCTTCTCACCATCCAAGACATGGTTATATGTTAGCTCGTAGGCTTCCGCGGATGTAGTGTTGACTGTTTTTTCTTTCGGGATTCATTCCGCGATGTTTATCATTGCAAAAAACAATATTTCGCTGGTCCTCCTGCCAGCTTCATCAGGTTAACTGATGAAGCTGGCAGGAGGACCAGCGAAATATTGTTTTTTGCGATGTTAAACATCGCGGAATGAATCCCGAAAGATTAAACAGTCATGGTTATATGTGTTCGTCTAAGTATATATTATTTTTTCGTAATTTATGAGAGCTGTGAAAAATATAGACGATATTATTATTATTATACCCCTAGCAGTGAAGTAAGAAATGCATCCATTGGATTTTCTCGTGAAGTAACGGATGGAGCCAATCACGGTGGACTTCATTCTTACCTTGTTCTTTTCTTTCATGAATTTCTTCAATGGTGACTTCCCCCATCCGTTTTTATCCTTGTGATTCGTCCTTGGCGCCATGTTACAATGCCTTACCTGAATTGAACCAATATTCCCATCACATTCACGACGTTGATATTTCAAGGTCTCGACATGATTTTACAAAAATTGGTGTATTATTTTCATCCGTCAACTCATTGAGTGACTTTCATGAAGGAGGAACGTCGAAAAAAATGGAAGACCTTAAAGAACGAGAAAGGACAAACATGCCCTCGTTAAAAAAGGAGAAACTGTGTTTCCTTCGGGAAGGAATTGCAAGCATCTGCTTCGAGATGACATTCTCAAGAATTCGCGATGCACCGGAAATTCATTGAATGACTGCCTCGCCCTACAATGAACAGATGTCGATGAAAAAGTGCGAATACTTCTCGTTAAAATGAAGCACGAGTTAATGATGAAGTGAAGTGCGCAATGCGGAACAGAGACAAATGCAATTAACTTCTGCTCATTATTAATGGCTAATCTTTGCTCTTGGTGTGGAAGAGAGTGGGAAATGGAGAAATCGCGTTGAACGGATGGGAAGACGAACGAGGAACTCCCAGGGGAAATTACGGAATGAAGATAAAGCAGAAGAAAACAAAATTATGTAGGGATATTTTGCACAAAGGGTAAGAAAAAGACTTTGCTGTTCCACAAAATAAAATATATATTTGCGACCGGTTTAGATACGGCGTATCATCATCTGGCATCGGATGATGATACGCCGTATCGAAATCGGCGGCCAGATGATGATACGCCGTATCGAAACCGGTCGCAAATATATATTTTATTTTGTGGAACAGCAAAGTCTTTTTCTTACCCTTTGTGCATCATGAAGGAGTTCCACCATGTTACGCCACCCACCATCGCATTCATTTAGGGATATTTTATTGGATCAAAAAAGCGAAGCTGGTCACCAAAGCAGAAGGATACAAACTGTAGCAAGTAAATAATTTAAATTACTTTTGAACTACGTTGGAAGGAAATGAGAATAATAGCAAAAACATAAGATGAAGCATAGCGCTATTGAAAGAAACGTTAAGCCTAATGAAAGAGATGATGATGGGGACCACGGGGACATTGGGTACGGATGTTAATGAGAGGCTTGCGGAGAGTTAAAACTGGAGTGTAACGTTTTATGGGGCAGAAACTTGGACTCTGTGGAAGGAAGACAAGAATAAGCGCAGGCGTTTGAGGTGTGGGTTTTGAGAAGAATGGAAAAGGTGCGGTGGACGAAACAGGAAGACAAACGTAGAATTGCTTATTAGAGTACGATATGAGAGTAAGTTATGAAAAGGCAAAGTAGTTGGTAGGAAGAGGTGATGTGTGATTTAGTGGGGAAAGGGAAGAAAGAGTATGGCCTTTAGAGACGGGTTGAAGAAAATCGCATGTAAAACACTAAATTATTTTTATAACTTTCCATTTAAACCAATCTTGACCGGTAGACTACCCTAATAATAATCTTAATTTCTTACATGAATCAGACGGCACCGGTAAGGGCTGCAAATAGCTAATCAGTAGGTAATGATACACCGAGAATTGAGGCAGGGGTATCCATTACGTAAAAAAATAGTAAGTATTACGTAAGAAATTAGAAAGATCGGGTATTCTACCGCGAACGTCCATACTTTTGTCCCAAAAATATGGAATTTCGCGGTAGAATACTCGACAGACCAGATCTTTCAATAAAATACTCCGCGGTAGCCTTCACAAGGAATACGTAAGAAAATCCCCCTTCCCTTTATTTCCCTCTATGTAAGACAAGGTCAAGTTTCAAGACCCCCCAACACCGTGTTACGTAAGTTATCAAAGAATAATGCGCATAGAGTAACTTTTACGTGTGAGGTGTTTTGAGCAATGGAGGATATGCTGAGGATACTGAGAACAAGATATTGAAGGTGAGGTAATGAAACCAACGTTTTCCGTCGGCCGACATGTAACAATTTGGCGGCCCGGAACACCCAGGTCAACTCATAATATTGGCAGTTGCGGAATTTGGCCTTGGGGTTAGTTTTAAAGTAAACTGGAGGCTATCATAAGCTATTTATTGCCACAGGTTTCTAACATTGAAATAATGCTCTGTCACAGTATTCTAAGGATACGCCAGGTAATATTGTAGACTATTATTAGTTCTCACCATCTAAAATTCACGTTGAATTTTTGGCCTTTTCAAGGAGGGAATAATTACCCAAATTCCCTATCGACATGCCAGTATTTTTGTTATATACTATAACTTATAGCTGATTCCTGACCAAACAAAACCGCTGTTTGATTTACTTTACAGTACTTCAACTGATAATATCCTCATAATGTCACAAACCTTTTCTGAGGGAAAACTACGCTATGTTTGTTCTACCTACTAAAAAAAATACGATTAAAAAGTACGAGCTCATGAATATCAAAAATCTTACGTAAGATGACCTTGGACCCCCACACTCCCCTTCGGTAGACAATGCAAGAAGAGCCCAACCGCCTTGCTCCTCTAAAAAGTCTTACATAATACTTGAATAACCCCTGAGGAATGGGGAATTATCATTCGAATACTTTTTCGATATTACCGTTGAAATCAAATCTGCAAAGGTTTTCATATACATTTACGGAGTTACTTCGAAACATTAAGGCCTAATAACATAATAACTAATCGTAGAAAGTTGCATTTTTTCTGTTTCCGCAAAACGACATCTGACGTCATTTCATCCATCCCGTGGTTCGATTCCCGGTTAAGACGGATATTTTTTCAAAGTATTTTCTAAATTTTTTTACTGCTGTATTTCTGGTAGAGGTGGGCATCTTCACTGAAGCCTTTTGAAGGCATCTCTTAGAATGTATGGTGAAGAAGAGTGAAGAAGCGATGGATGAAATGACGTCACGGCCGTCATGGGAAGGTTGCCCTTCCATTCAACTTAACACTCCTTTATCTCTGGCAATTTTTGGAATCTTTAAGAGACGATTTCACTTTATTCATTCATTAGGTTCATTAGGGTGGGAGGCAAGATCAGGCATCCAGGAAGTTTTATAGATGAGAATGGCTTTGCTGGTGAGGAAAAAGCCATTGATGCACGACTTCAAGTTTTCCCGGCGAATCTGAAGATTAAATAGCTCTCGGGTTTTCCAACGGGTGAGGTTCTTCATTGCCTCCAACGTTTCGACAGGCGACTCACCTGTCCTGATCAGAGATCCTGAAATTAAATTCCATCCAGCTGTATTGTCCGCCTTTTTTACCATGCGTCGGGTGGTCGCCATTTGGTTCTCCGTCAATTTTGTTTCCCGCCAACTCACTCTTGGTCGTTCATGTTCTCCGGCTCTCTGCTTCAGGGAATAACCATGTGTTGTTGCTCAGTCTGTAGCCGTTTCCCCTGCTGAAATTGTTCTTGAGCAGTCGAATCAGATATACTATCTTTACAATGCGATCCCAATATCCATTATCTCAGTGGCATTGGATTCCTGATGATGACGTGCAAGTCACCTGTAGAAACGTTGGAAGCAATGGGGAACCTTTACCGGTGGAAAACTCGAGAGTTTTTCCATCATCAGGTGTGTGAATTGGTAGAGGAAGTATTATTTGGGGAATTGGAGAAGAGAGGAGAGAATCCTTGTATCTGTGGTAGTTGTCCACTCTAAACAAGTAGCTCCAACGGGTCAACAGTTTAACGTTCCATCTGAAGGATGGAGTGCTACTGCACTTGAAGTACTCTCCACATACCACCCAAGCAGGGATCGGGATTCAATCCAGAATTCTCCCCTACTGACGGGATTCGATCCCTGGCTTTTCGGAATGGGGAGCCGATTCTCTTCAGGCGGCTGGAGCGGTGGATAATCGTGGGTCACTGGGGGATCAATTTAATAATTTTTAAAGGAATTCGAAAAACAATTATTGGCCCACATTTCCTTTATGAATTTCTTTTTATGCGTTGGAACTCACTATTCACGCAGTAATGGAATCTATACAAGAAATATGTTTTCTATTATTTTTATTTATTGAAGCATGTTATGACTAGAGTTTTCGGCGTGGTATTCTAATTTAGACGACTTTTTTTCCCGAATGTTGAACTCGGCGCGACAACTTGATATTTGATAAGAAATGTACTATCCCACTTTTAGAAGAAAATCTGTGATCATGAATTCGAGTTATTAAGAAATATGTCGTACCTGTCGTACTACCCTAAGGACGGCACTGGTGCTGAGCCAATGAATTTTTGAGACTTCGTTGAAAAACACGTCACAGGTTCACCAGTTGCTTACTTCTCCGTCTATGGAATGCGTCGTCCTTTTTGGAAAAAAATATACAGAACCCCGAATACAAAAACTGCTGTAACCATGGCGCTTATCTTGAAAAGGACGAAAAAAATCGAAAATAGTGTGTTTGATCTTTGCTTTTTTTGATGATTTTACTGACTAGCAAGTCAAAATCGAGTGCTAGGTAAATAAAATTTTTGTCTTTCATGCGCAAATACACTACGGTTTCAGGCTTTACTTGTGAAAGCACTTAGCATGCATAAGAAATAATATACCTACTTTGTACTTTTCCACTGAATTTATTAACGGTACAAAACATTTCGCTGATCTACGGCATCATCAGGTACAAATTCCTAGTTTGTTTTGTTTGTTGACGGGGTTGGATTGAGTGAGGGAGGATGCGGTTATAACGTGGCTTGGAAGTGTGGGCGCGGACGGGTGGCTTGAATGGTTGGTTTTTCTTAAGGTTAGTTTCACGGAAAGGAGTAAAAAAGACTGGGAATTATTGCTCATTACAAAGGGCCGTTTAAGGGTCTGCCAAGTGCCTTCCTATCTCGAATTTCTTAAGAGCATCATTTTTTTAATCCGTTGGAGAGGATTTTTAAAATTTCGGGAATAAAATCGCATTTGTGGTTGCATTCCAGGTGGTGCTCAGAAAAGAGGGAGCTGGAATCCTTATTTTTGTGACACCTAACGTGTTCCTTGGAGCACTTCAAGAAGTTTATACCTGTCTAACCGACAATATGAAGTGTTACAACTATTGCAATTCCTGCGGGATTTTGTTAAATTTCCACTTCGTGGATATTGTCGTCGCTGTAACTGCCTCACACCACAACTGCGGTTTTCGCCCCGGTACCTATCTGCATCTACGAAGTACCTTGCAAGCCACCACTAGAGTGTGTGGCACGGGGTGATTCCACATCAGGCACGCAGCACTCGTCCCAGTTCAAATCGGGACCTCGCACGTTCACCCGGCCGCTAGGCGCAGACCAAAAAGCAGTCAGGAGAACAGTACGCAGTCAAACCAGAAACTGGGAGACTGCCACGTAAATGAACATGCAAACATGCAGTACACTGCGAAAAAGACATCTAGTAGTTAATATTACTAATACTATTAATTTATGAATGCTACGAGATACTACTTCATGCAGAGAACAAATTAATGGCGGACATTTCAAGCGGGGTGAAGTGTTAGTAAGGATGCTATGTTACTAACAATAAGTAAAAGTGAAAAGTCTACTCTAACTAGTGGGGGTGGGAGTTTTATATGATTGATACATCGCAACTATTATGATCCCGGTTACTGTACGTGGAAAAAATGACGTTTTAAATCTATCGGCTCTGCAGTCTATTTCCTTTATCTTATTCCTGTGATCGTTCCTGGCGAAGTACGTTGGCTCTAGTATGTATTTGCCAGATGTGCCTTAGGTGGGCTCACCTATCTAGATGTTAGATGTGCCTGACCTAGCACCACCTCGGAACGCACCCTAAGCCAAAATTCCCAAACGCACGAACGAATCCCGCCGTCGCCACTCGCCAGTGCGGAGCCAGATTTGTGAGCTGGAGACGGTGGGAAGAGGGGGGCCATAGCACTCTCCTCGGCAACAGCGGCGGCGGATATGAGAGGCACTCAAAGTGGGGTAGTAGGGTTGAGGAGAGGGGAGTGGCCGGGGGGAGGGATGGGGAGGGGGGACCGGGTGGATTGGAAGGGGCGGGCTGAAATTTTGCGCGTGTAGCCCTCCCTCGAGGAGGGGAAGGGACGAGGAGTCGAGCTTATGCGAGTGTGATGTCGCACAGATGTGGAAGTGGCCGGAATCCAGAATGGCCCTCCCCGCTCCTGGCCCACCAGCAGGCGGCAGTCGACCACTCCCCTCCCATGCAGCCGTGGAGGATTGGCGGGGGGGGGGAGTAGAGAGAAGATGTAGAAGAGGGGGACTTGGGCAAGGGAGAAGAAATCCTAGGTTAGCGATTTGGAAAACAGATAGAAATATCAAAAATGTTCTTCGGGAGCCACCCTTAAGGAGAGCCTGACTGTCTCCGATCCTGACGTCAAACGACCTTTTATAGGAAAGGAAGTAACGTATGTAGAAGATGTCTGACAGACCTGTCCTGTTGTACACCTCACCAGCTTGGAGCGGAAGAGTTTCCTCCACGGTCCTTCGTCCAGTGGAAGTTGCCGACGGTCTGCACTCTCCAGAATCCTGGCTCTCTGGTGGACCTACCCTACGGAGATCATCTACCCCCTCACAGGAGTGGACCCCATCAAAGACCACAATATTCACCTGGCACGCCAGTTCTTCGACAGCCTGCGTAGGAACAGCCAACAAGGAGTCCGGGTCCTGGATTACAATCGACCTCTCGCCTGGGAGAGGTACAAGCGCCCAAGAGCCGCGACGGATCGAGACGTTGATCGACCCTCGCTAAAACGGAGGCGCTAGGGCAAAGGGCCCTTAATTAAACGCGACTGCTTACGAAGCACACGCCGCCAGTAGTTGAGAAACTTAGACCATTGGACAACTGCAACGATAAGGCAGCAATAGAGAATGCATTACCAAAACACACCCCGGAAAGGAGGTGCTCATGTGGGTCAGATTCTGCAATCTATATTTGTCAAGCAAAAAAGTGACTGTGTCAAACACTCATGGCTGTTTGTCTAAGGTAGCGAAAGTTGCAGCATACAAAAAGATTCTTCTGCCGACTTTTTGGTACAGATGTGACTCATGGGCATACAATCACGTGCTTTATTTCAGGCTAAGTGCGGTGGGAGTCTGGCACCTGAGAATTGCTTGCGGAAGAAGTAGAAGTAGTAAAGTTAGGAACGAGTGGGTAATGAATAACTTTGGACTGTATTCTCCAGCAGTAGATATAGGTGAAAGAAGCTTCGACGTTTTGTCCATATTGAGAAAATGGCTCAGTTCTAAAAGTGTCAAAATGTCGCACTGGGTTGCAGGAATTCTTATTTCGTTCGAAAGTAGCTATGTTATTGCCTTTCACTTATTCCTTGCGATTCAAGAGGAGGACATCTCATGGTGTGGTGTTTATGCGTGTATGCAGGTTACATAGTTCCCAACGATGGTTGTCCGAGCCGGGAATTACTGTCCCTCTGATGAATTCCTCAAAAAGAAAGATCCTCTCAAGAGTGATTCGCCTTAAAAACTGCACAACGTACTTTAGTATTCCCTTGCAAATCTCAAAGCAAAAGATTCACCTACTTGTCCCCATCCCCCAAATAACACCCCTGAACGACTCAGCAGGATGCAGCTCTCCACAACTGCCGTAAGAGTACTCTCGCTGAATTGTTCACCTCAAATGATCAGTTCGCGAACGACTCAGCTAGGATAATTTCTAAGGAGTAAAGAAGAGAGTGTGACATTTCTGAATCGTTCATTTAGAGCAATAATATCATGAAAGATTCAACCAGAAAATATTCAGGAACATAAAAGAATTCTCCCTCACAAACAAGATAGTCGAAATGCACTGGAGAGGGCGAAACTGGTCGTGTGCCTAAAGCAAGAGGATGGCGGGAATTTGGGGACGCTTGAGATGAGAATGCCACTCCTAATTTGACCAAAAGGTTGAAATAGCAAAGGGTTTAGAGGTACATACTTCAATTACTCGATTCCGGGTAAAATATGAAAGGGAACATATATTTAATAATAAAAAAATATGAGTATTTACTGAAGAGTTGTTCTCGGGTTTCCCACCGGGTTAGGCTTTCCATCATTGCCGACGTTTCGGCAGGAGACTTTCCTGCCATTTTCAAGGCTGTGGATGCGGACGGTCTTGGTGTTCCAGTCTTTATACTCTGGTATCCGTTCATTGGCTATCCGTTCCCGCCAATATCATGGTTTTCCACCTTTTACAAGATAGGGTTCCAGGTACAGCTGAGACGAAAACCCTGATGAGATTGTTGGTCGTGAGCCGGATCTCAATGGCCTCTTTAGTCTATCCCAGTATTCTCTGGTTCTCCCCAGAATGGTGGTTTCCTCCCAATGGATGGAGTGATTTTCTTTTAGGCTGTGTTCCGCCACAGCGGATTTTTCCTTCTAGCCGAGTCTAAAGTGGCGTCGATGTTCTTTCGTCGATGTTGTTTTGAATGAAAATCGACGCCACTTCAGACTTCGCCACTTCAGACTGCGGGGAATTAGATATGAAGAAACTGATTGATGGCGTGAACCGGTTCATGTGAGTTGGATCATCGGAATGAATCAGAATGAGTCGCCTCTGTGGTGGGTACGTGTTGAGCGGGGTAGGAGGTGGGGGGTCTTCCGCGGTGGTCCTCCGCAACTTCTGGAGGACGACTCTTTGAGAGCGGGTAGGAGTGGAGGGGTAGGCTTGTGCGATGAGTCGATTAATCGAAGTCATCGACGATGATTTTAGTCATCGCGGTGCGATGACTGTAATCGATGACGATGAATGTCATCGATCATCGATGTCGATGAGTCGATGAGAATCATCGATGCCGATGAGTCGATGAGTTGATGCGAATCATTGATGTCGATGAGGATGATCGATATCCTTATATCACTAATTTGTCTTCTTTTTTTCCATTCATTTGAACGCCTTAGATCTCAAATGTATGTATAAAGTATAAGCACCCCAGCTATTGCGCCTTGAGGACGATGGCAGGGCCACAGTGGGATGTTTGGAATTCATGTTTTTCCTCAAATTTGTGGTAGACGATACAGAAGTATGCGATCACGTTCAATCACAGTTAATACGCAGTAGCAGTGGTAGCATTGTATTCGTTGGTTGCACTGATGCAGTTTCTAGCAGCGGTAGCAGCCTGAGCTAAATCGGCTAAATTCACCGAATTCACAGTAAAAGTGATTTCGATTATTTAGTCACAGGCTGTGATTATTACTTTTCAGTATCGGTGATTCAATAAGAGCGATATATCGCTCATCACTACTGCACATTTCATCGAGAGTCATCGATCATCGGCATTCATCGATCATCGACATTCAACGATCATCGCTATTCATCGATAGTCATCGATCATCGTATACACTCTATACGATGATCGATGACAGCCATCGTCATCGAAACATTTCGATGAAATTTTTTCATCGAAAATCGATGACCAAAATCGGTCATCGCACAAGCCTATGGAGGGGTACCACTGGGGTCGATGCCTCCACCACCGTCCTTCTCCTCCTTCTCCCCTCCGCCCTCTTGCTCTTCGCTTCCCCCTTTTGCCTCTCCCTTCCCCTCCTAACATTCGCCCTGCGTCCTTCCCAGCATCACGTATGAAGGACCCCGAAGCGAATATTTCCCCTCCTTCGCGAAACACTTTCCCCTCCATCAGACATCCTCCTAACACACTCCTCCCAACGACTCCTCATTTCCCTTTCGTTGCTCCTACCTGCCAACTCACTCTCTCTCTCTCTCTCTCCCCTTCCAAGTTATTCAATCTCTTCTTTACTCCGAAGATCGGTTGTCATGGTGGCTAGAGTACTGCCACAGAGTTAATACATAATGGCCAAAAGCGGCGATAGGTGATATAATGTTTTGCACAATCTGCCATAGTCTTAGCTAGTTCCGTCCGGGCAAGTTAATATTTAAGTAGTGGCAATAAGTGAGATAAAATGACTTTTAAGGGATTGTGAGCGAAAAATCACTTCAACTAGAATTTGATGAAATTGCTCTCTTCTCTTTCCAGTGATATCAAAATATTGACCGATTGCCGAACTACTTTTTGAGCAATATGCCTTGAAATATAAGCTGTTTTGTATGGAATAGATTACGGCATTGCGCTCCAGAGGGAGAATATTGAAATTATTAGGAATTTCTTCCGCCTAGATTTCGTAAAAAAGACACTTACGGTGTGTAGCTTGTAAGTTTTCTCAACTATTCACAAAAAATAATCAATCACTCACCGCTGTAATTTTTAAAGAATAGCAAAAAAAATTCTGTTGTGAAGGCATTTTCACCATTACGGCGTGAAAAAATGGGTCAAGTTAGAGACTTATGTAGATACATTTAATTATTGAGAATTTTGTCATATATAACTTTATTTTTGCACCATGAACATTACAATATTTACTTCATACTTCTTGCAGACGCTGGAATAAAAAAATAAAATTTCGAATATGGTCTCCATTATGACTAAGGAAATATTTCGCTCGAACTATCTTAAAATAGAAGATAATACTCGGAAGTAATTTCATAGTGAGCATTGTCTGCCTTTAATGTTTTTTATTCTAATCCAAAAGTTGTGCACACAAACATGAATTCAGTAAAGGAAAAATTGGCTGTTGAGACACATATTGTTTGACTATGTACTTTGGTATGAACTGATGACGTGCTTTGGCAAAATTCCCATCATATTTACCTCACGTGAACATGACGTGACAGTAGAGTTACGCGGAAAATTTATAGAATGTCGTGTTTGCAAATTTTCTAGTACAACCATTTTAATTGGAATTGCCGCATGTTCTTGCCCAAAGATAATTGCTTTTAATTAGGTCTGAATGAAAAATGTGCACAATTTTCCTTTCCTACACCTGTTTTTTAACCTGCATGCCTCCTCAGGGGTGTGTGGCAGCGGGTGAGTTTTCACCAGCATACACTACACTATTCCCTAATAAAGTTAATGTTACTAGGACTATTAATGCATAAGCACGAACCGCCAAATGCTTACTAGGAGGTGGAATTTCACCAACATGCACGACAATATAGGTATTCTACCAATGTTACAGAAACTATTTGTATTAATCTATTTGGGAAATGCCTTAACGCACAGATATACAACCGTATTTCAGGAAGTACACGAAACGTGCTGTTAGTACGAGGTGCCAACTAAAAACTCCCGAAATTTTTAAGTCATATGTGAACGAATGTTAATACGGAAAAATGCCGCCAGTTGCCATTTTATACACCCTTTGTGTTCTAGCGTAGCCTCCGAGATAAACAGGCCGTAACACTACCAACTCCACTTTTATTTAGTAGGCCTACGAAAAGCGCGGACAATGCGCTTCCTGTGTATTTCTAATGGCAAGGTTCAACAAAGTTAGGCAATTATTTCTTGTCATATGCCGCATTTAAAGTGCCATGTTAGTTTCATAAAAAATATTTATACAATTGGAAAAGCATTCGTGTTATTTTAGCAGGACATTATAAGACAATTATTATTCGAAAACGGATAGAAAAATTGTCAACGCAAATTTTAATTTTGCTTCGATTGCGGTAATTATATTTCCCTCACATTCAATTGATCGACAAACACGACCTGAAACCAAATTGGGTAGATTAAGGAGACAATTTGATTCAATGTTATGCAGATAATAAAAGCACAAACGGATACTGATAGGTAATTAAATTTGGTTCTGAGTGCCATGCGATGAAATTTCTCAATGGAGGATGAAGACGTCATATACTTCAAATAGTCTTTTAACGCTCCCCTTCGTTACATAACCAACTTCTTTTCTCATGGTATTCAAATCACTATTTGTTAATGGATATAAATCCAATAAATGGCAAATAAAAATCTGTTCACTTTCTATAGGCCTCCTTAAATTTCGTGTTCTTCTATTTTGATAAAATCACATTGCAACGTTTTATGAACTTCTGTAGCTATCGGTTATGACGCATTATCTCATGTACATAAAATGTACGATACTAACCAAGTCTTATCTGCCACAATAAAATTTTATTTGAATTTTTTTCAATCATCTCCGTAAGAACACACACAAATTTAGGCCTACCATTTGAAAACAGATGACGATCGAAATTCGGGTGTTCAGGCCTGTATATCCGGAGGCTACGGTGCTAGTGAGCTAAGAGGCTTCGTCCCTGGTGAACTTGTTTATTATTTGTGATAAAGTTTTCATTGTTGCTTGTTGCTTCCATTGTGATTTCGTGATGACGGTTGCGAGGTAGCAGTGTTTTCTCATAACCTTCATCACGGAAGAAAGTTTGGCTTAAAACTTGGGAAAACCGTTGCATAAGCACATCAAAAGTTGAAGTAAAGATTTGAGGACAATGCTTTTGAGACCAGACCAAAACCCGCGAGTGGTTTAAACGTTATAAAAAAATTGTCGAACATCGGTTGAAGGCGATGAACGTTCAGGACGGCCATCAGCCAGCATTACGCCTGAAACTGTCACTACTGTCCGGGCTGCGGTCACGGAAGATCGTAGGCGGACCATCCATGACATCTGAAACATTTTTGGACTATCGTGTGGCATATGCCAGAGGATTTTGTCAGGCAAACTCAACAAGAGACGGAATGCTGCTAAGTTCGCGCCGCGGCTGCTGACTGATAAAATAAAATTCTGCAGTGTTCTAGCGAAAAACAACATGGCTACAGTTCCTCATCCATCCCACTTGCACGATTTTGCCCCATACTACAATGTACTTCTTTTTGTTCCCTAAGGAGAAAGTCAAATCAAAAGGACGAATAATTGAGAAAATTGAGAAATTTGGAATCTGGAATTGCAGGTGACGCTAAGCACTCTCACTAAAAAGGGCTTCCAGATGGCATTCAATAATTGGAAGAAGCCCTGGGAGGGGTGCATACATACATTCTAAACGGGAGTACTTCGAGGGTGATGGTGGTGAATAAGATCCAGAAGTTGTGTAATTTAATCTATTTTTATCAATAATAAATCAAGTTTACTTGTAATTATTATTAGTTCTGCAATTTTTTTCATAGATCTGTTCCCTTACGAATCCGGAGAGTAATGAAAACCTGTCATATTAAAAGAATATCAACATATTTTTTAAAATTTCATTCCCAAAATGAGGCGATATGAGTTTAATTTAAAGTTGATTGTTGCTTAGTGATTCGGAAGAAATTGACTTCAAGAAAACGCTGTGTTAAATTGAATATTTTCTCAGTTTTCACTTTTTCAGACTCCACAACTAGCTCAACAAAGTGGTTCCTGATACCTTTAATTTTCAATCCAAATAATGCAGAGCACAACGTCATTACATCAATCGTCAAACATTATAACGACATTAAACGTCATCTAATATCATTATTTAATTTGCACTCACAAGGTGTGGCTCACCTGTATTGTCCCATGAATGCAGCATTTCGTAGCCAGGTTTTACATAACATTCACATTCGGAATCTCCCGTGTCCCCGAATTGTACCGCCCTTGCTTGTTACGCGAATGGCGCCAAGGCCAGTTGCTGGATGATCCACACACTGGGCTAACCCTCCTGTAGCCTCTGACGGCCTTGCTCAAAGGTTTCTCACCACAGGCAACCCTTTTCCTGACCTTAACAGGAAACGTAGAGGCCCCAGAATCCGCGACGAGAGCTTGGGCTTCCGGATGTGGACTGGCCGAGGTACCTGCCCATTTACATTTCTCGGATCCGTTCTTCTTCGGATTCTTTTCATCTTCTTCCTCTAATAGCACTCAATCATATTCCTTTTATCCTTTCATCATTCCGCTCAGATATCTGAGATCCACGCAAGACAACTGGGAAGGATTCAACATAGGTTTTTAAAGGATCGTCGCCACGCGGAAAGCCTGTTCCTTTAAGTGATGCAATGAGCCTTTTTTTATAATTTCTTCGTCGATTAGGATTTAAACCTCTCAAATCATGCCATGGGGAAAATAAATGAGCTCCAAAACGTTATATTTAGTTTTTTTGGTTGGCTATGTTATTATGGCATACTAGTTGAAAAACCTGCTGAAAAAGGCTAAAATATTGGCGACATAGCCAAAAAAGTAATGAATCAAGGAAATAATTAATTCGAAATAATTGTGTTTTTTATTAAAATGAAAACAATATATTTAACAATTGAAAACAATAAATAACCATTACATATCAAATATTTTTTGTAAACATCATTTTTGGTGAAGCAGGCAATTTTGAGCAGTTTCCCTTGTTTAGGCCAATACATTACATGTACCTTTATATCTCCGGACCTGCATACAAGGGAGAGGCCAAAATATAATTGGCAGTTCATTAGAATTATTTAACATGTATTTATTTTTTGAAAAATGCTCCTTTTTTATGCATACGCCCGCCTCATTTACCAAGTTTAACTTTTTTTTACCAAGCAGCAATTCACATAAATTTAATACCTGCCGGTTCGAAGTAAAAAAAAACATTGTACCTGATGATAGCGAAGATGATTCGCTGAAACGCGTCGTACTTTAATAAATACTGTGGACATACACAAAGTTTTTTCATTTTTTCACTTTTCATTTATCATTATGTTCCACAACATCTCGCCGAACACCGTTGAATACACCTGCCGGTTCATTTATTTTCATATACTTATAATGTATATCATTAAGATCTGGTGCTTTACCGGTGAATGATGTGCAGCGAGCAAGAAAGGTTCATATATTTCATTATACTTACAATAAATGAAGAGGTATACGCATAAATTATTACAGAATATCCTACCCAGAAGATGCCCGTTTGGGAAAACATTATTTCCAATCCAACATTATGTCCTGAGGTACTCTCAGTAAAGAAATTCCACTTCAATAATCTGCTTATAATTCTTGTTATAAATACTCCCTCATCATTTGTTCAGTGTCGGTGTCATGTGCTTTGTACTTGCACATTATTCGTCTCGAGTGGACAGAACGAGGAATCAGCGCGTGACATGAACGTGGTGACATAGGAGCGGGGATGGTCCCCGTCGCCATTGTTTGAGATTTTTTTTGACTTCGCGGCCAACGTTTCGTCGGTCCACGTTTCGGCATCGCGTGCCAAGTTTGTCGCCAGCGACGCGTGCTCCTGCTGTCGCGTCCGACCATCTGAGATCCAAGCCACTCCTTCGTGTCCCTCGGTCAGACACGCGCGAACAATGTCCCCACCAAACCATGGCCCCTTCCTTCCCCTCTCCCTCCCAACCCTTCCTTCCCCTACTCCCCATCCCCTCCTACTCCTCCACTTTCCCTTTCCCTCGTCCAACCTGCGCAGGGAATATTAAAATACCCTCACCTCTCTCCATCCCCCTCCCCCACGCTTCACTCTCACCCTCATAACCCGTCCACCCAACCATCCCATTCTTATGAAGAATTTTAGGCATTCTCGGCGAGTAGAATGAATGCAGATTTCGTGGGTTTTTCTCCTTGTTAGGCTATCAAGAACCAGCCAAGGTATGACACTTCCACCACTCTCCAAAGGTTATGCATTTCGCACGATGCATAAGGAAGGCACAAACTGTAGCAATTAGAACAAATTAATTACTTGGTTTGTGCGTAAGAAGAAAATGGGCATCGTAGCAAAGAATAGGGAATGAAGATTGATCATAAAATATCAAAAGTAATGAAATTCTCTGGAACAAACAAATCGAAGCTAGTCATAAATGTAGGAGGAAACGAACTGAAGCAAGTAGAGCCATTAAATTACTAGTATGATACTAGGTAGTACGCTATAAGGAAATGGGAATTGTAGCAAAGACGTTTGGTGGAGAATAATCCAAGCGAATGAAGCGTTCACCACTAGGAGAGAGCTGATAACGGGGAACTTGTGTAGTGATGTAAAGAAGAGGCTGGTGAAGAGCTTGACATTGGAGTGTGGCGTTGTACGGGACAGAAACGAGGACTCTGCGAAAGGAGGATGAAAATAGGCTGCAGGCGTTCGAGATTTGGGTGTGGAAGAGGATGGAGAAAATGTGCGATGGACGGAAAGGAAGACAAAGAGAAAGTGGTACGTATAATGGATGATGAAAAGATACTTCTGGCTGAGACCAGAGGGAGGTAAAGCAAGTAGTTGGAGGAAGTAATGAGGGGCAAAGGGTTGTTTAAGGCCGTTAAAGAAGGGATTATGTCGGGTAAGAGAGGAATGGGAAGAAAGAGAATGGGTTTTATGGACTGGGTGAAGATGGGTAGGAAGTACGCTGATATGAAAAAAATATTTGTTGACATGGCCCTACTCATGTAAAAATTTAAATTATTTTTACTTTTTTCCTCCATTTAAGCCTGCCTAAACCGGTAGATCACCTAATAATAATAATAGAGTTGCGTGGTAAGGTAGGATTTTGTAGTTCATGTCAGAAAGGGGAAATGTTTCTCCTTCAGTTGCCAGGATATCAAATGAATAACATTCAAGTCGCTTATGGGTGGAACAATCTTAAATGTATGCATATGCAGGTAGGTATGCATATGTGTGTACGTGTCTGTGTGAAAGTCTGCCTGTGAGGGCGGGGAATCCATCTTTGACCTCTGAGAAATAATATTCAAATTTCGGGGATCACTACACAAATACCGTGAGTTTGATTGAAATTAAATTTTAACACAACAGTGATCCAACGTTTGTTAGTGTTTTTTTAAATTTCAGAGCTACTACAGGGCTTATTTTAATGCTGTTCAAATTTTCTTTGGACAACTTTATCTTCGTTCTCTTATTCTAGAAGAGAGAGCAGCGTAACATCATTGGTTTTGTTAAGTTATAGATACTAAGGGTGGGATTACGATCGACGTTTCCTGACGTGACGGAAACGGACGTTGGCTTTCGCGAAGCTTGGTGATGTTTGTTGTAGTGGTACCTGTATTACGGTGGCCAGATACTGACGGTGCTATTAATGGGCGATGAGCAAACAACGTCAAGGTCCTAACTTTTCCGTCACGCTACGTCAACAGCAACCAATCAGAGGAGAGCTTTTTTTAATGTTTAGAATATTTCATTTCCTGATAGTCTATTTTACTTATTAACTTTGCAATGAAACATGATTAACCTTATTGAAACAATATTTGTCAGTATTTTTTGTGGATTACTCATATTTTGACTAATCATAGGCCGTTCTATTCTATGATTGGTTGACTACAGCCCTCCAACCTTTCCTATCTAGAGCCAGTTCCCTTCCGAGTAGTAGTTTTTTGTTTAACGTGCTTCGACGGCTAAGGTCATTTCGCACATACTGTCTGCCACGCGCAGACAGGGGCAACAGCACTCGGACGAATCGGAGGATCACCCCTCCAAACTCAAGCCGAGCCCAACGATGCTTAACTTAGGTGACTGGTCGGGAATCGGTGTTTCTATCGTGGCAGACTATTACCCAGTTCCCTTCTCCAAGTCATACATCGATGAGTGCAAGTAGCAACACCTAGGTAGACTAATGTCGTGGTTTCCCATTACTCCGCATTGCAGTACTCCGACTGACTCCATGAATTTCATTCTCGTCCAAAGCTGTGACAGTAATTGTTACCGGACCGATCTTGTTGATCAGCACCATCAGTGTCTTTGAAATGTCCGGCATTATTTTATTCTCTGCATGAAGTATTATCTCGTTGAATTCATAAATGTATAGCATTTGTAATATTAACCACTAGATGTTAATTTACCAGTATACTGCACGTTTGTATGTTCGTTTACGTAGCACTCTCCCATTTTCTGGTTTGACTGCACACTATTCTTCTGACTGCTTTTTGGTCTGCGCCTAGCGGCCGGGGGAACGCGCGAGGTCCAGATTTGAACTGGGATGAGTGCTGCATGCCTGGTGTGGAATCACCCCGTGCCACACGCCCTAGGGGTGGCTTGCAAACAAATCGCATGTTATTATTTCATATATTGAAAGAAATAAACATTGTATGGTTAATAAAAATTGAATGAAAGAAATGAAGAAATGAGCATGAATCATATAGGTGAATCTGCATTCTAAAAACGAAACGCAGCAGCTGAATATGTTGCCACATGTTTTAAATCCTCTGAATCTACCCGAAATTGTTCGATGTGGATATTTTTCTAAGATTCATTAGGACATATTCGATAAAAAATGTTACTCAATAATTTCTCAATTACGCTGAGAAAATATTGAATATTTAATACATCGATATTTTTTTAGCATCCCTAAATCCAAACTTTTGTCACATAAAATTTTAGTCGGCTAACATTCACGCTTAAGCGATACGCTTCAATGTGTACATGTTTGAGCTCTCTGTAGGTCCTTCCATTTCCTCATATCTTACCTCCCAGAGCGCCCAGATATCCACACACACACAAACAAATGAAGATTTCAACCCCCACCACTCCTGTGCTCCCTTCCCCTCAAACACTCGTCTCCTCCCTTTAATTCCTAGCCTTAAAAACCCGCCCGCCGCTAAACAAGTGGCTTCAAGGGAGGGCGAGAAATATTTTGTCTGGTACACACAGTGGGATGGGGGCGCGGGAGAGAGGGAGGGGTGGAAGACGTTTGGGCTGAGATCGCCCCTGCCCACTTCCGGTGCCGGAGGGGTAGGGGTGACGTGGAGGGAGGTTAATAGGAGGGGTGGGGTGGTGGTAGGGGAAGGGAAGGAACGCAAACCGGACGTAGAATGAAAAAAAATAGTAAGTTGAAGGAGTGGAGCCGCTGCTGCTCGGAGCGCCCTCTGAGCCCGTTCGTCTTGCGTTCGTGTCACAACCGCTGCGCCCCTCGTGGAAGTTATGTAAAACACGCCGTGATGTCTCGAAAGATGCACGTCAACCTGTTCGTGGATTCCGTCGTGATTTTTTTGGCCCTTGTTTTGTTTTTTTTCTTAAAATATTTCCTAACGAATGCATGCTCGTGAAATTATTTACGTGATGCATAGAATGATATTAAGACTCCATGTGAGACTCACTTACTCCTTGATCACGATATATCTCATGGACCACTAAAAATAATTGCAATGGAAAAAATTAATTATTTCAACCCAAGTTGGTCCGTATTTTTTTAGTAGTAATGGGGTTATTTAATGAAAAAGCCGACACCATCCTAGATTTATTTTATACTGTAGTTAAATGTTGCTCCCATTAAGGCATTTGTCAATTTATGAGGTTTAAAAAACATTATTAAAAAGTAGTGGTAATGAATCTCTCCCGTTACATAAACCTTTCATTAGAAAAGAATTTGTTGCACCTTTCCCGCCGAAGAATTTTATGCACCTTACGTAATATTAACTCCTCAATATTCGAAAAAAGATTTTTATGAGTTGGACTAAAAATATATTTCCAGTTGCCAAAAGTTGTAAAAAATCAAGCTGTTTCATATATAACTATTCTCAAAATAAATTAAGGTATGGATTTTTTCTAAACGGATATTGTAATGCTTTATGAGTGAAAAATTATTCTTGTATTAGGTTATTTCCTAATAATCTATTCCTTTATATGAATTAATTACATATAATTTCATTAGTTATTACTGTATTATTCTTTGATTTATATGTTTGTCGTTTGCTTTGCTCTTTTCTCTAACATTTTCTATTTCTTAGTGTGTTTTCTGCCGTTAGTGATCACGATACGATGATAGCTTCATATATGAATGATCTTCAAAGATATTTAAAGCTAAAAAAATATTGTAGTTGTATTTGGTTTAATGGTATAGTCTCATAAAAATTGCAAGGGCAAAGTGCATTAATTGTGCAACTCCATAATCCTTGGAGTCGTAACTTTTTACAGTCGCAGTTACAGTGACATATAACATTGTACCCAACTTACTTGGTGGTTGCCGTCGAAAAGCGGTGACTTCTACTGATTGACTTGATCTGAAACTTGTCGTGATGCATAAGATGAGTTATTGCCCTTTCAATGTTATCACTTCTGGCGGTAAATTCTCCAAATGCCGTGATAATTATCGCACCAGAAAATACCAAACTGTGGTATGACGTCGTAGAAGTATCGCATGCTACACAACCACTCGATTCTTACCAGTGAATTAAATAATTATCGCACAATCAGACAAGTTGCGACGACTCGGGAAGGTTGAATCGACGATACCATGTGATAAAATTCATATTTTCACACGCTATAATTATTATGATTATATCGAGACCAGATTCGCTGATTATGGTATCTAATTTTCAAGATGGCACCCGAAGATTCGTTGTCGTAGCCCCGAATATTGGAATATTGCTTGTGTTGTCACAGTAGAGAATTAAGTTGTGAGGAAAGAGATCCGGTCCCTTATGAATTAGAACAAAATTGTTTGAACTCTCCCTAATCATTCCCAGATGCTACGAAGAGTTTTCGTGAAACACCCTGCGCAAATGATGCAGTCACTATTAAATATTATTATGCTCTTTGCATTTCTGAGTTAAAATGCTTTAACACGATTCTTACTGAACTAAGTGCGCTTTAAATCGTAACATGTGAAAGGTGTTATCGTATTCGATGTAAGAATCGAATTCGATTATCAGTACTGAAAATAGAAATATGTACAATTCTAATTTTCCATCCGATTCTTGGATCCAACGACCAGTCACAAGCAAACAGGGTAGCCGATTGTTTCAAGAGACTACCGGTGGTGGAGCTGGAATCATTCTAAATAATCTTCGGAGGAGTTGTTGGAACTATAATCAAAGGAATGTGCTATTGAGACATTCCGAACTTCCTTCCTGAGATTTTAGTATGTTTTGTAAACAATATATTAACTACGCCAAAGCAATATGGCACAGTTTATTTTGATTGCAAGGTTTAGTGGACGCCACTGCACGCTGAAATTAGCATCGTGTAAGCGCAGGCTCCGAGGTGTTGAATTTGGTTTAAGTTCCGAATTTGGTACCGAGTCTTCGGTGCTGATTTCAGTAGGTACTGATATAAAAAATGTCGTGTAAAACATCCCTTAATGTGGGTATTCACTGGCAAGTTACTTGCAGCAAGCGACTTAAGACGTGAATTGCTGGTATAAATGGACCTGCAAGTCGCTTGTAGAACTTTTAAAGGTTTCTGCAAGTCGCTTGCAGAAGTGTATTGTTGTCAGCAAAAACGGCAATCAATCTGAATCAGCACTAACTTGCGAAAAAATATTTTGTCAGAATAAGATTCCCCGCAAGCTCTTGCAGAAGAAATTTTTGGAAGTAACTTGTACGCCCTTGGTTTGGAAGCCCTTGTAAACCCACTGTCAGAATTAAATTCAACTCCTACGGCATTCCAGACATTTCGGAGTGGTACTCCAATGGACCTCATGTTAACCGAGGAATTCCGTAGTCCCTACCTGCGTAAACATAGAAGGAGCCGGAAGCTTGAACATCGAGATAAGGGTGCGTCCACGTTCGGGAGAGGGGAGACGGGACAATCCCTTGGGTCCTCTTAACAACGGTGACGCACGCAAAGGAGACCTGTCGCATGGTATCCTCGTTCCTCAGCGTGTACAGCGACGTGAATGCAAATGCACGCATTCGGCCTCTCTGTCCATTTCGGCTCCCGGGAGCGTGAAGCTAGAAGCTATTTTAGGTTTTCGGACAACATTCCTCGATCGCGTGATAAAAAGCTGCCTTTTCGAATGTTTGTATCAATCAGGTAGATGGAAAGGACTCTTGCTATGGTTCCCAAGGCTTGATGCTGTAACGTGGGCGTGGCTGGTCCGCCATCTTTGTTCCCCCCGATTTACCTTACCACTCATGAGCTGACGCACTAATTTTGCAATTTCACGATGTTTTCCGTCGATAACTCCTTGAAATCAACGTGAATTTACTTCTTGCGCATACATATTACATATTAATTGTTTTAAATTATTTATATTAATAAAAATCCATATTTCCTGCGAAAGAAAATATAGTAAAATCGAGTACTTTAAGTAACTATTATAACAGAGTAAGTTACCATCACATCACATACCTTACTCTATGCTATTATACTTTTCTAATTTTACTTATGTTAAATTCTCAACAAAAGGTAGATACCATAGCTTTTTATGCGCTAACGCGTCCAATCCTCCGTGCAATCCAAAGGCAAGTAAGAGAAGAACAGGGGGAAGCAATATGGCGGTTATTTCAGTTGTCAAGTTACAGTTTAATGACTTAATGTCCTCTCTATTCCTTTCTATGCTTTCCGTGTCTCTCCATCATTCTGCTCAAGTGCTATACTCCTATAGGGCGTTCAACATAAAGCTGAAAGTGTGAGCTATTATGAAGATTCCTATCTTTGGTGTACTTATTCATAATTGCCGCAAATACAGCGATGAAATACTTAGAAATTGCCACGAGAAAAATCGGCCTAGACGGGGATCTCTTACCGGATCCGGGATGCAAACATTTAGTTCCCTTGTATCCTCCTAAATCGCCACGGAAATTTGGAAGCCTGGGTAGCGTAGTGGCCTGCGCATTGCCCCGGCAAGCCATAGGTCTGTTGTTTGTATCCCGGTCCGGACCGATTTTTTCTCGTGGCATTGTCTACGCATTTCTATCCTGTGTTAATCTACATAAAGCCGAAGGTTCGAAGTTGCCAATAGCAGCAGGAAAATTAGCTAAGTGCTCTGCAGTATACATATTAACTACAAATTTAGGAGTGCGAAACTCCACGGATGAAAAACCATTCGATTTGAGCGGGGCTCGAACCCAGATCCCTCGATATCGCGTCGAATACTTAAGCCTCAATAAGTCCTCCTCCCCTGTGGATTTTTGTGGGCTGTGAGAACAAGATGTTCAAGACTGCCGGACACACAATGTAATGAAGCAGTCCAAGGCGTGTGCTTAACGCCACAGTCCGCGAGGTTAAAGCCAAACTTTGAACGCAATGAGGTTTTCGCTCTTTTTGATAAATTTTGAGGATACCGGAATGGAATTTCGCACTTGTGTGCACTGGCAGGTGACCCCGTAAAGGGAATACCGTGGCTAGTCCCGCTATCATCAAAATTTGATTTCTAGTAGTCATCGAATTCTCAAATATTATCCTCTAAAGTAACTTAATTAAATTAGGTGCGGTGTGGGAAATGGTTGCTTAAGTGGCCTTGAGTTGAGAACATTGAGGATAGGTTTGGCAACAGTGTTTTAAATACTGTCAACTATATGTAAAACTAAAAAAAAATTGTGTTCCACAAGGCATGATTCTTGGCCTCAGTAATTTATGAGCGTGTATGTATGTAACGTTTTTATGGTGATCCATTCCAATACTATGAAGCCGTTTTAGTACACGATTGAAATAAATGTGGTCATTGTTCCATAGGATATATGACTACAATGAAAGCTTGCCTCTACGCTAGCGCGAGGCGTAGGCGAGGAACCATGGTGACTGGCGGTCATTTTGAGGTTGGACGATAATTTCCGCGCAGTTCTTCTGGAGACTCCAGAGTGCTAGCGCGCTGATCTTGGTACGAAATGAAATATCTCGACAATATGTGTTTACTTAAGCCAAGAAAGTTCTTTTTATGCATTTCTTAGCGACAAATTAAAAATATATTGAAATGCTACGTAAAATTTCAGCTTTCGGTCATATTAACCTAAAGGTTAATAGAGAAACAAAGAGAAAACATTTCATCGGGAAGAGAGTGTAATTATTCATCGATCAGAACTGCTATTTCCGTAGTTTAATGGGTGAGACAGCTTCGGAAACTTCGGAAATGTTGACGCGGCACGCGCCACAAACAGCGGCGCATTCATCTAGACGGGCGCTAAATATTACCAGCTTTTAGAAACATTCAGATACAACCCACTGCCGTGTCCTCGTCATAGCAACGCCCACTAGTTGTGTAAATCGTACCAACTTTGAACTTAATCTAAATCCGTTATTAATTCTTTCATCGATTCCACATGAACAATTCCTAATAGAGGATAGAAGTTGCAGGTTATGTGAAAGAAATTACCTCATAATTCAAACATGAATTCGCAGAGAACCAATATTGAAAAATATTCCCTCTTGGATTGTGCTGTGTGAACTACATAAATAACCAGAAGAACTTAACTTCGTTTTCGTAACTCTGAAATTCGTAACTTTTTTTCAAGAAATTAGCCAGCTTTCAATATACCTATATTTACAAAACTTATCGGCCACATTTAAGCCTCTTGTCATAATTTTTATAAATACCTCGCTATTTGGTGCATAACTTTATTTTAAAATATTCCATTTTTATTGTTACGTTTAGGTACTACATGGTTATTCAGGAAAAATAATTTTAATTCGTTACAGTTGTCAAATATTTTATGCAGACTCATGCCATATTGCAACGCGTTTCTAGAAGAATACTCGCTGCATATTCTTAACCCCTTAAGTGGGGTAAGCGACTATAGTCGCAAAAGGAAGTCGCTCCCTAGGTGGGGTAAGCGACTATAGTCGCGCGCTGCTTAACTATGTGCTTCTTGGTAGGGATGCCGACTAAAGTCGTCCGTTGCGATTCTTTCTGTTTCTACTTTGTGTTATGTGATTCTAGCAACACAGTTTCTCACTTAAAATTTACATAATTGATTTATCTATCGGAAATTAATTGTAGCACATATTATTTCTAGGTCTCATTTTCCGATTGATATTTTCGCCTGTTGGGAACATTTGTTCGCGGAATTCGCGTTTGACGTTCACATCCATCTAATTATATCATTTTAATTTATTACCTGCCTATTATTTAAACTATATTTAATGTAATTTCATTATAATTAGTATATTTTTATATATAAGTACCTAAGTTTTGTCCTGATACTTATTGCGAAATTCCAAAAAATCTTTGTTCACTCATCTTTTTTTCATGATCAATGGCATATTATTTCAAATCTAATGTATTGGCGATATGATTTACACTAATCACTGCTAAGTTATTCATCTGAAGAATTTTTTTTTACCACA
The DNA here is from genome assembly GCA_963573305.1 of Pyrrhosoma nymphula. Lineage (NCBI taxonomy): Eukaryota > Metazoa > Arthropoda > Insecta > Odonata > Coenagrionidae > Pyrrhosoma > Pyrrhosoma nymphula. The sequence continues at coordinate 100,415,571 of OY754334.1, read as the reverse complement.
TCGTAGTTTTCAGGTTGTTCATTGAATTGTTACACTCCTCGCATTCCCACATAAAACATTGAATCGTTTGGTTATTTTTCGGCACGCTCGGACTAAATCGCGACGTGATTTAGCTCAGCTTATAAGCAAGTAAACAATCGTAATACGTAATTTACAATCTTTTTACTACAGTGTGTTTATTATAACGTTATGTTTGGATATTCAGTGATGGTAAATCACGTAGAATAAATTACCGAACAATTGAATTTAAAATTCCTGAATTTCGAGAGGTGTCAGATGAAAAACATTCACAACCGTAAACTTCCATTTACAAGAACCCAAAACATTACCCACGAAATCCAAGTTCAATGTACTGAGCCCTAATATTTGAGGGAAAAAGCTTTGACCTGACCACCCTACCCCCACCACTTCCCTTCGTCATTATCTGGACTCCCCCTGTCTTGATCCATCGGCCCATACCCTCTTCGTTTCCCAGGGGGTGTGAATTGACCCAAGGACAGCAGGGAATATTACAGAAACCAAAATTAGGGCATTATTTTTCAAGAAATAAATTACTGACAAATCCTATATTTTATGAGATGATCACCGAGAAGTGATTTTTTTTGCTGCTCAATTTTTTGCACTTTGCCTGCAACGAGGATCGTTGCAGGCAAGCTTTATCTCACAAGATCAAGTTTCCGCAAAGCCATATATGATAAAACCAGCCATGGATCATCTTGTAAAGTAATTTAGGAAGAGTAAAATTACTTAAAGGCTGCTATCTGTTGATGAAAGCATTTTGCTATGGGAAGGCTTCCTCGGATGGAAGGTTTACGTACAAAAAAACGTTCAAGGTTTGGTATGGAATCGTTTAAATTACGAGACTCAAAAACTGGGTACGTGTGGAACATGCTGATTTACACAGTGAGGGACATTGATCTAGTTGTAACAGTCGAAGGCGTTAACGTGTCAGGTTTCACTACGCCTTCGAGATTGGTCCTTTCTCTTGCCAAGGATCTGCTGATGCAAGGATATACTATTGCAATAAACAATTGCTTTAGTAGACCCGAGATATTTGACTTTTTAGTCACATTTGAGACCGATGCAATCGGAACTGTGAGAGAGAATAGGAAAAATCTTCCGCAAATTGTCATGCAAAGAAATTTGAAATAAGGGGAGGTTGTTGCGGCCTATCGTGGAAAAATAATGACAATGAAATGGCTGGAGAAAAGGGATGTGAGTATTGAGAAGCATACATTATCACACGATGATGAGTGTTCCAAGCAGAGGAAAAGGAACCAAAATAAAACCCCTGGCGTGCGTTGATTACAACGATGCGATGGGAGTGGGTTTGTCCAATCAATGCATCGTGACTTACAGTACCGCGCGAAAAAGATTGAAAAAGTATTATAAAAAGATGTTTAGGCACATGTTAGATGTAACGGTGTTCATTTCTTTTATTATATTAAAAAAACAAGGCGGTGGTCTCCCTCAACTTGATTTCCACATGAATCTTATTGAGGATCTGTTTCTACAATACGGGAAATCCAATGCTGATAAGGAAGAAAAAGAGAAAGAAAGGCAGCAGTTCAAACCCCAGGAAGACTCATAGGGCGACGTTTCACTGACTATAATTCACCTACAGGGAAGAGAATACAAGGAGTAAAACTATGTGTTGTGTGCCTTGCTAATGGACAGAGGAAGGAAACAATTTTCTCTTGTAAAGTACGTCATGCCCTCTATGTGCGGCGCCATGTTTTCAAGTGTATCACACGACGATGAGCTACTGAATTGGATATTTTTGTTTAAAAAACTAAGGATAAATTGTTTGTCCACTAATTTAAATAATCTCCTATGAAAATATACATAACCAGTTTTGCCTGATTGGGAAAATAATTGATAGGATGCTATAAAAATGTATATTGTTAGTTACATGTAGTTGTAAAGATATTGTAAAATTGTAAATGAAACCATTATGAAATATCAGTGCCCTTTGCGGAAGTGTTCTACAAAAACATTTCAAAGCGAATTTATTCTTTGAATTATGCCCATCTGTCTTTTTTGAGGCATCAAATTTGTATGACGTTTTTGTGTCTCTTGAAACTAAACAATTGAACGCTTATATGAATTGGCAATTTTAGCATAAAAACTGCCCATAAATTGTTTGTTCACAAATTCCAATAATAACCTAGGAGAATCAACACAAATTGTATTATCTAAATGGGAAAATGATCGATTTGATGCTAGAAAAATTAATTTTTGCTATAGTTGTAAACATTGTAAATGGAACATTGTAAAATTGTAAAACATATTTCAAGGCCCCTCATGAAGTTTTCTACAGAAAAGCATTCAAGACTAATAAATATTTGAGTAATGCCCGTTTACTATTATAAGTTATAGTATGCATAAAATATATTGAATGCAAGAACATGTCAATTTTTCAGTGTTATAAAAATAGTATGAATATTGTAATTTTTTAGTTGCACGATTTTAAAATATATTCAAACACCCTTTTTTAATAAATATACCTACAATTTATAATATTTAAATAGCAGCAAAGTATTTCAATTATGCCCGTACAGGCGTTTGCCGGCAACATCTATAACTTTACCTTTTTCTAGCAAATGAAAAGTGCCTTATAAAAATGAAAAAAAGTTTTTTTGATAAATTGATGAAAAAAACTTTTGCGTTAAGTTCTAGGAGGCATTAGAAAACATGTATATAGCTTTTTATTTCATGAAAATCGGAGGATTTGCTCCCCACCAGCTGAAAGATAAGGAAAATTTCGTCCCCAACGAAGGGGTTAAATTCGGCGTTGGAAATGAAAAGTTAACTGATATCATTTTCCTATTGTAACATATAATCAGTACCTGTTAAATAAGTCTAAGCTTAATCAAGTATGTACCTTATAATGCAGCCAAAAGTCTCTATAGCAGAGTTTCCGGTGATAGTGTCTTCTAATCAGTTCAATTACTTTTTGACTTTTAGTCTTCTTCTCCGATTGTTTTTAATGCTGCTTAAGTTTTCTTCCACTTTTTCATCCAGAAGTTCATGACAGAGCATTTATTATGATTTAATTCAATACCACGTTGTGTACACAATTCCAGAAATTTGCGCAAATACGAACTCGTGTGAATAAGACGCCATCTGCTGCCGATTTTATTTGCGGTGACATTAGTAAATATTCTCATGTCACTGTTTACACGCTTGCTTATGTCATTAATGTATATTAAGCTCCGAGGGCTTATTATGCACGGGGAGTACCCTGGCATAATATATTGAAATTTGCTCACATGATATCACTGTGATTATAATCATCATCGCAGGTTTTCTACTTGTGGAAAGGATTGCGATATGAATGAATAGGTCATAAAAGAATTAGGAATGCATACTTCAGTGATAGGCACATGAAAGGAGAATGATTCTTTTGGTTGACTATGTCGAGAAAATCGATGAGAGTCCAAGGGCGAAAAATATTTATGTTACATGATTGAATGGTTAGAGAGGACGTGGTTGATAGGGAAACGCATGGGTAAATGTGGTGGCAGGGACTCTTATAAGAATGAACGGTCTTAAGAACGAGAGGATATATCGTGTATGAACCAGTGCATGATTGTGGCTGAAGTGAATGGGGTGTGCAAGAATAGGGCTGTATGGAAGAAACTATTTAAAAAAAGAGCCAAATTTTCTAGGCTGAAAAGCAGAAAATAGATCCTCAGATTGCGCTTCTGCTAAGATAGGGCACAATGTAATGCATTATCAAAAACCGAGCCAGCTTTATAGGCCTTATTATCACCGAACCGAATGATCTCCTGAAATCTCTGTTAACTGTGCCTACCCCGAAAGAGAAAGGAGTGATGTATGTGGTGAATGGTATGCACCTGGATTATGAAAAATTTTGCCCATGATTTCCCCGATCGGAATAATCGCTAGCATGTCGTTTGCAATACTGTTGCTGATCCGGTATCGAATCAAACTTCAAGCTCCCTGCATCTTTTTCCTCACTTCATACTGTCCCTTGTGATGAGAACAACGTAAGTGGAGATGTACCGTATTTCTCCGAATATAAGCCGCATTTTTTCCCCGTTATTGGGGCCTCAAAATCGGGGTGTGGCTTATATTCGAGGTGCGGCTTAAATTCGAAATATTTCTTTAACCACTTCCCTAATGCGCCCGAGTTTACTCGGGCAAAGTTATACTGATATGCAGGTGGCCTAATTATCTTAAGTTAAGGGGCAACATTCAGAAATTATTGAATAATTCATTAGTTATTTGGAATAAAAAATTAAGTAAAAAATATTCATATTTGCCTCCGTTTAATGCTTCTGAATCTGAAATAAAAAAATATTACTTTTTTTACCATTTTTGTAAAAACAAAAACCGTCAGGGAAGTGGTTAAAAATCGTAATAATGACCGATTTGAGCAAATTAGCCACTCGGATTCACGCGGATGCCAGCTAAACTTGCCTAAGCTACGGGGAAAGTAAGAAATAACGCTTAAAAAGGTCAAATTGGTGCACAATTAATTCATATATTTAAGGATAATATAGGTAACATTGTGTCAGAGTAGCATAGGTAATGTAAAAACAGATATAAAATTCTAATGCCTAATATTGTAGGTAGTACGGGATGCACTAAAAATGGTGCGGCTTAAATTCGCGTATTAACTTTTTTCCTTGTTTGAGACCCTAAAAACGGGGTGCGGCTTATATTCGAAGAAATACGGTATATTAAAGGTGGTTCGGGTTGAAGGCTGTTTCGTTGGTGGTCTCTACATTCTCTTTCTGGTGTGATGCTCGCGATGCTTAAAGTTTTTTTCTTATAAGCGAAGGGGAGGGTGGGGGGAAGCAATGGAGTGTTGGTAAGCAAGCAGTTTATAGTGAGAAAGACGATGCGAAGATGCAAACAAACGTCGGTAAAAATATTTCGCCACATCCCACGAATCTTTTGACGTCACATCCGGCGGAGTTGACAGGTGTTCGACGTCGCGTGCGCAAAAGTCGCCTCCACTCCGTTTTTCATGTCCCGTCCGTGTAGCGAGCCACGCCCCATCTATCAATGAACCCCAGAAACGTCCAATCGTTTGTTACCTTGTTCATTTGTTTGTTACCTTGGAATCCAAATTCAATCTGCCACTAACCTCACGGAGCCGATGCCCTCACGGTCAAAACTTTTCGGCAAAGAATTTAATGTATGTGTCTGGCAGAATTTGAATTAAGAGGAATTTGACCACATTTTCTCAGACGTTTTGAGGAAACATTATTTGATCACATTGATTGTGGGATGCTGGAGGGAAAACAGTGCTGCGTACACGGCAGACCGCCGAAGAAAGCGTATGCCATCCTCCACGGATATCTTTTTCACAAAATTTCTGTAAAACTTACATTCTCGATAAAGGACAGAATTTAAAGGCGAAGGATTATTGCATGACGTCTACATTAATCGGTCCTCGCGTAACTTCCTATGAACGAATCCTTCTGCGTTGAAAATGGAATATTTTTTTTTGCGAATCTCGCTATTTTTTCTTTCCAATAGTTTTTAGAATCGACCTTAGATACAAACGCGTACCTCAATGCTCCACGTTTTAACCTCCAAATGGTTCAAACAGAATTCAAAATATGAATGCTTCAGCGAGCATTATTTTATCGAACTGACTGCGAGGTTCTGGCGGGAAAACGGCGCTGCCTGCGCGGCAGACCGCGGAAGAAGTCGTAAGACATCCTCCAAGGATACCTATCACGTTAACAAAATTTCATCAAAAGGCAAATCCATGAAAACTACACTCTCGTGTAATGACTGAGCTCTAAGGTGAAGGACCATTGCATGATGCAAACGTTGCATGCATGATGCATTGCATGATGCAAACGTTGAAAACCGTCTCCGTTGACAATGGTCAATTTTTAGCGAAGTTCGCCATTTTTCTTTCCGATATGATTAGAATAAACTTTACAAACAAACGTACAAACGGTGTGACTATTTATTGGAGAAAATATACAGACTTACCATTACACCATTCCCTGTCGGGGTTGGTACAGTGAAAAGAGCCTAATTCTTGGTTTTTGGGCCTAAAAAACTGGATCTTTTTTTTTGTATTTTTTCATATTACCATATCTTTGCATCCAAATTCGCTTTCAACACTTTCATTCATTTTTATTAGACTTAAAAAATTCCTTCTCTATAGAGTGTTTTCCAACACATTGACCCATGACTTCCTCTAAATCTGCTTTAATATTCGAATCTTATCCATTTTCTTAGTGTGGCCAAACCAACAAAGTAAGCTCCTCTCACATATATATATGTTCATTAGTAGGGTATCCATTCGTCATTCTCGCATCAAACACTGATTCCTAACCTTATCTCTCAAGCTTTTCTCGCATGAACTTCTCTGGTTCCCCATTCCCACATCATTTAGCCTTTTTCCTGTGTTATTCAGGTTTCGCTCCCTTATAATAAAGTCGGGAGGAGAACACTTTTATACGCTGCTATTTCTGCCGCTCTAGACAAACACTCAGTCCTAGATATGCTCCACATCCTGTGAACTTCACCTGGTTTAATTACTATTAGATAAAATAATCTATTTATTTCCTTCATGGAAGACAACGAGCTGATATGATTTGATCCTTCCTGTGGAAATATACGGCGAGCAGAGATGCGACCATTTGCAGTGATATCAGGCAATTAAGATGCCGTTTGGATCACGTGACCTTTGACAAATTTTGTATTCTCATTTTAAAGGCAATTATTGATGTCTGCGGTTGATTTACCTACATATATATGGATTATAATATTTTGAGTATTCAGGAAAGTTTTATTTCATGTACACTTCTCCGGAAACACTTCTCATATAAGCCATACCCGCTGCATTTAGACGACACTTATACTCTTCCTGGCACACCCAAGTTTCACTGCAGTGCAATAAGGTGGGAAAGAGAATATTTTTAAATACTGCGATTTCTTTTTTCCAAAACAAGCATTCCATCGCTACCTACTATATTATGTTCCGCGGAAAATCCATTCGTGCTTAATATCGGCGAATGAGTCAAAACGGTGGAAGAATATCGGAAATTTCGAGTTGATTTTTATCAATTGATTCCCATTCCTGATAAAAATGAGTAGGTATAAGTATTTGATAAAAAACGAAAATAAGACTAAGATCTTAGTATGCGGGAGAGAGAAGCTGAAAACAAAAGTATTAGGGGAGAGAAATTAGAGCAAGTGGATTCTTTCACCTACCTTGGAAGTACCATCACGTGGTACGGAAGAAGTACAAGGGACACAAAGCGTAGAATAGCCCATGCTGAGAATGCGTTCATGATGAAAAGGCAACTACTATGTTCAAAGAAGATGGAGCAAGCATGAAAACACTATGTGAAAAATTCGTGCGGAGCGTGGTACTCAATGGATCGGGAGCATGGACCCTTGGAAAAGCAGACCAGAAAAGATAACTTTGGAAACCTGGTGTTGTAGGTAGTGGGTGCTGGATATCAAAAGGGCGGATATTATTAGAAATGAAGAAGTATACAGAAGAGATAAGGGCCATATGGAACACTATACAGAAGATATGAAGTAGATTGGGCACACCCTGAGGCACAATCTACATCTACAAAATACCCTGCAAGCCACCTCAAGGGTGTGTGGCAGGGGGTGAGTAGTCACCAACATGCATTACACTATACCCTAAAGTAAGTGTAACTACAACTAATTATGCATTAGCATAAATTGCTAATCCTTGTCACGAGGCGAAGCCTCACAAGAATGCACTACACTACAGATATGCGACCAATGGTAGAGGGACCGCTCGTATATATGTATTTTGCAACTACACAAATGGACAGAGATTCAAGAGTTATTCTGAAAACATGCTCGGCGTGCTGTAAGTACTAGGTAGCAGATGAGGATACAAGTATTAGGGAGTACTACTACTAAGAGCTACACTACTTATCGACAAACCTAGTTAAAAGTCTCATTGGCAGCTGTTATGGTCTCTTATCATTCGCGGGAAAAATTACATTTTAAATCTGTCCGTTCTGCAGTCTATTTCCAATTCATTAATAATATAACAATGGTTTTGTGAAGAATATAATTTATGGATAAATAGAGGGAAAAGTCCCAAGAGTAAAACTAGGGGTAAAAACATATACCAAATAGAGAGAAATGTACGTAAGATAAACTAACAGGGAGTAAGGGAACAATAGCATTGTATGAGAAAGGATGGAGGAATGCAGTCAACCAATCTTAGAATTGAATGACGATGAAATAAGATTCTGTGGCAAAGATTGGATGGCGGTGTAAACCTTTCATTTACGTCACGAAGGTGTAAAATGAAATCAAATCTGGAAGAAGGAGTCTAGTCTTTAAATGAGCAGACATTTAAATTCACCATTTCGCGGTAGAATATTTGTATGTATTCAAGAACGACTCATAAGTTCCTCATTTGCATTGCAAATCAGCAATCGAGTAAAGTGCGTGGGAAATTTGAATAACACCGTCACGTTTCTTTCCCATGGTTGAGCGCTAATGGACATTGTAATAGTGTTAGTAGACCCTAAAATGTCGTAAATTTAAATTTTTACGATCCGCTTTGCTGTCATTGTTGAGTTCGGCCAAAGCGCATAGTTTGATGTTGTTGATTTCGCCTATTTTTTTACGATGCGTTTTTCTGTCATTGTTGGATTTGGATTATACACATGGTTTGCTATTGTTGACTTCTATTTATTTGCGTTTATTTCTTTAAACGGTCAATCGATTGGGAGCGCCACCACAATCTGTGGCGCCGACCGAACCTCCGGTACCAAAGAACGAACAATGAACGCTATTGTTCACGGCCATCTTTAGAATTCGCGGAACATGACATGGATAGGATAGCCATAACCATGGTACTGAATTAGTAGTACCATGGTCATGAGAATAGCATGGAACGTGATATAAGCTTCCAGTGGGGAAGTGGGAGAAATGAACGATGCCTCGTTCACTATTCCAACTTACTGACCGTGAGGGTCATTTTGTTTCCCGTCAATCTATTCGCTTTTATATTGGATAGAAAAATCCTAATTTTTCCCTATGTTTCTCTCATTCTTCCACTGAATACCCTGTAATTTAGTTTATTTATCAGAATAGAGTATTTGCGTAAGTGAGGTATTTTTTTGAAATTTATTATAGCGAGTAGTGTTTGGTTTCGAAATGCCACGTACGAAATACCAAGGTATAATTCCAACTAATTAATTTAATCAATAGCTTTTAATATGCATTGTTTTAGCATCGAAATTGCCTAGGTCTAAACGCCCAACTATTGGTTCTTCGTAGTGTGACGTCATCTCCCATATTAGCAGAAGCGAAATAGCCTAGCTGTGCGTTGAGAGTGAAATAGTATTTGCGTTTTCGAAGTTATTTCGATATTTGCTAATTAATAGCTAAAGTTTCGTCCGCACGCTAAGACTACACAGTCACACAATCTCCAAATCAACAAATGGTCGACTATGGGAGATGACGTCAGAGCCTAAAAAACATGGCGGACCAGTGTTTCGGCGCAATAATAATTTATTAGATTTTATTAGCTAATAAAAAATTTACGAAAAGCCTCTCGAGCGTCAGAATGAAAATTTAGTGTCCGAAGTAACGATAGATTTTTTAGATGTCACTTCCCAAGAGTGTGCAAATACTCTATTGATAAGCTATTTCTTGTTTGGTAGTTTCGTTTTTCCGTTGTTCTCTCTGTATGTTCTCGCTGCGACAAATCGCAATTGTATGCCCATTGTTTTTGTTAGGTGGGGTTTCCACAGAACATAAATAAATATATTTATTATTATAATTTCAAGTTGTACCTGCGATAAATATAGCGCGGAAAGGTAACATTTTATTGTTCACATCAGATAGAGGATATATTTTTCAGGATAAGTGTCCAGGATATGATTAAAATGACATTTATGTCCGATTACGATGGAAGCAACTAAACGACGGTGAAGTTTGAATGCGTTGCGGGTTTGAAGGCTACGATGTTCATTACGTGCAATGCTCGTCCGAACCGAGGGATGAAGGAAGCCAAAATGCAGCGGATACCCAGACCAGCCTCTTCTTCTCCGTTCCTCTTTTTGCATTCTTCTCCTTCCCCCGATCCTTCCGTCGTCCTGGCGACTTCCAAACAGACCCGAATTCCGCGAAAGTGAACGAACCCGCCCAGAGAGAGAGAGGGAGAAAGAAAGAAAGAAGGAAAAAGAACTCTCCGTCCACAGACCGATGGCCGGCGGCGGAATATTAAAAGAGCAAACCTGCGGTCGAGAGAATGCATGGTGCCATCGAGTGTAGGCAAGACGCTGGATTACCCTGGCCCTTAAAGTAGTATGAGCGAGATATTTCCCTAGTCATAATGGAGATCATACTATTCGACTTCCATACTTTAATTTCAGCGTCTGTAAGAAGTAAATACTGTAATACCAATGGTGCAAAAATATTGTTACACATGATACAAATTATCAGTAATTAAATAAACATATTCTCGTAAGTCTCTAATTTGACTCATTTTTTCATGCCGTCCGGTGGAAACGCCTTCACAACAGAAAGTTTTTTTGCGATTCTGTAAAACGTACTGCTCTAAGTCTAAAAAATACAGTTTCCGGCGTAATTCGGTGGAAATCTTTGATATTAAGCATAATGAATTCTCAAGTCTATTTCTACACTGTTTTAATCAACCGACCATGGTTTCGGCACGTAGTGGCCTTGCCACCTTCAAAATGGCACTACGTGCCGAAACCATGGTCGGTTGATTAAAACAGTGTGGAAATAGACTTGAGAATTCATTATGTTTAACTGCTCTAAGTAACTGATTAATTTTTATAAATAGTTGAGCAAATATACAAGCTACGCACTGTTAGTTTTTTGACGAAATCTAGGTGCTAGAGATTACTATTTTGCCCTCTGTCAGCCCACAGTCGTAATTTATCTCATGTAAAACAGCTTATACTTTTAGGCAAATTGTTCGAAAAGTGGTGATGCAAGGGATTAATGTGTTGTATCATTAAAGAGATGGGAGGTTTTTCTTTAAAATGACGTCAAATTCAATTTGAATTGATTTGTCGCTCAAACTACTTAAAGTTGGCTGGGAGGTAATCGTGGGTTATGGAGTGCATATTTTTAAAATTGAAAAAAAATTATTTGACCACATTTAACTTACGTGTATCTCTTTACACGTTCGGGAAACACCATACATGTATTAATAGAAATTATGCAATAATTTTGTTTTTCAATTTTTTCCTTAATTAAAGCATGACTAAGAGTTTTCGGCGCGGTGTTCGAAATGTAGACGAAATGACATAGGAATATTTTGGTTACGAATATTGATATTGGCGTGACACCTTGAAATTTGTAAGCCACAATTATGATAAATAATAAGAAATGTATTATATCTTGTTTATAAGAAAATGTACGCATATGTAATTGAATTGTGATGAACAGTATGTCATGTGCCATAAGTTTTTGTTTTGCAATTTGCGAAGCAATATTATCAAGCATTGAATAGCAAAAAAAACCACATTGATATAATTCCAATTTATTTAATTTTATCTATAGATATCGCCAATGAGAACACGCGGAGATTCATGCAAATCTGTACATTAACAAAAATCACTCCAAACACCTTAAAAATCACTAATATATGAAATGATGTTTCACTATGTAACTTCCACACTTTTTTATCCCCACCGACCATGTTTTTGACATGTTACATCCTTATCAAGGTACATGTACACTTTCTGAGAGACATTATTGAGTCCAGCTCCAAAGTGGGGAGGTAGGAGAGGTCAGAGCTGAAGTAGTATACATATGAGTATATCTTAACAGCGCTATTATCTTGGACGGACTCAACAATATTTTTATTTCCCAAAACCAATTGACATACTTTGTGCAGAAAAGACTAAAACTGGGGCAAAATTAGGGGTAGGATCACGGTTCCTTCGTTCGCGCTGTTGTTATCACTATCCCAAACGGAAACCGCTCTAGAAGGGCATTGCGCATAGTAAATGCCCTAAGAGCGCACTCTATTAATTAAAACTAGTGATTTTAAGTATCTGACAAAATTTGAAAAATTTCGATTACGTTTTCTCTTTTATGTGCGCAATGGAGTTTTTTTCAAATGTCTCGAGAAATAAAATATTTAAAAAATCAGGACTTTAAAAAAATAAATGTTTAGCTAGTGGAGTACTCGTATTTTATTCTTTGATTGAAATTACTCAGTCAAATTATTACTGCGGCGGTTTGTTTTAATGCCACTCTGGAGCAGGGGTGGAACCAGGGAGCAATCTTGAGGGTGATTTGGAAAATTTGTTTGAGTGTATGGGTCTGTGCGTTCATGCCCGTTCTTACGCCTGCGCGCTTATGTGAATCTTATGTCACACATCTTATATTTACTGATTACTATGCCTGTATATTTTTCCTATGCCAATTGGCGATTTATTTAACATCATTAACCATAGGTTTGTTAACTCCTCTCCGCCAATTCCATCCACGATCTAGTGATGCCTGTATAAGATACAGAGAACGCCAGAATGGAAAGGAAGGAACATTCAACGAATTATCTGTCTGCGTACGCCTTTATTCATTATCCCATACCCGTCACCCATTTATGTTCAAGCCGATTACTAGGGTCACTACTCTAATACCTTCTTTGCCTGCATCCCACTTTCATAGAATTGTAATGGGCAATAGAATTGTTGCGGGCTACATTAATTTTACATCAGACTTCGGAAATTATGGAAAGTTTAACTTAACATACCAAATTCACGACCTATTCAATAGCGGCCAAAGTATATGAAGATGAAATAAGAGAGATGTTACACCAGTTTATGGAAAAGTTAATTCCGTTTTACGATATAGTTAAAAAGTATAGAAATATTCTTAGAAAATTATTTGGAACTGCTAAAATCCAAAAAGTGTTATATCTATTTGTCCAGGGAAGCCAAGAAATTTTTACCTGAACAAGGAATGCTTTGCACTTTATATGAAAAACAAGGTCAAACACTTTCTGATTAAGCAGTGATGAAAAAAAGTGCTTTTAAAAATAGAATTCAGTTGTTATCGGAAAAATACTGACAATGAGTGTAGGTTTAAAAAAAGAGCGGGGGAGGTGAAATAGGTAATTATCACGTGAAAGAGACTTGCTTTGCAAACTTACAGGAAGCATAACAATTTAAATGAGAGACGTCCAAACCACAAGGCAGGTCTGACAAAGTTTGACAAATTTTGATCTCCGGAAATTTTAAATACTAGCCAGCGGCTCAGGCATGCACACTAGGTACGTTCGCATTATTCTGTACAACTTAGAATTACAATTTCTAGCAGATAAGCTGGAAAGACAATACAAAATAGCGAAAGGAATACCTAGTGTTCTTTCAATTCTAAAGTTAATGAAGGGAATACTTATAGGAGAATAGTTATTGAAAACGGATTCCAGAGAGGAGTTGCGTTCGATTTTCGAAACAGTAGAAGTGTCATTCATGATATTCGCAGTTAATACTGAGAACTTAAATGGCCTCGTTTTAATGTAATGGTATATATACACGAGGCTCGGGTAGACTAGTGCAGCCTAGAAACTCTTGTCATGGATATTACTCTTCCTATAAAACTGTTATGGATATCTTACAATTAGAGGTTGTGCGTGTGATTTCATCGCCAGCAAGGAAAGAAGAGCTGTGCTAAAATCTTTTTAAAACTAAGCTCGCCGTGGATAATGACTGTTTTGTCCTCCAACATATGAATCAAAGCTGTCATTGGAATGATAGCCCAGCCAATACATAACCATGAGCATGAGATAGGTACAGTGCATTTAGCTTATATTTATTCTATCCTGGCATACTCAAGTTTCACTGCCATATAACCGAGTGAGAAGGAGAATCCTTTTGTGTGATGAGATTTTTGCTTCCATATGCAAACAATCATTTCTAATAACTAGTTTATTAACAAATATTATGGGCGAATTTATATTAATTTACCACTAAAATTGTTGTTCCTTGACATTTATACTGAGGAAACGGCCATACTCATGTCTAACAACCAACGTAGGTACTAAAGTAATCTACACGTAACTGCTTACATACTAAGTCTATGCTTTCCTCAACAGGAATCTCAATGAAACTTTTGAAATGGTTTTAAAATAAATTGGCACTCCTCTTCCCTTACGCTGTTTAAGCCTTCAGCTCGTCGTACTTCCTCCCTATGTTCATCCTATTTAAAATGCCTAACACTTCCCATCCGCCTCCGAGCTTACCTAACATCCCTAATGTTCACCCTTCTATATCGGGCTTCTTATTGACTATAGTTATCACCTCTTCTGCTTCCTAATTTCCTCCGGCAACCTCCTTCCTTCCCGCAGCATACCTATATATCTCTACTTTGTTTGTAGTTCCTTATGTCTACTTTATGTCCTCCATGAACCTTTCCATCTAGATATCTGAATCCTTATCCAAAACTATCCCTCAATAGTTTCCAACCATATTTAATTCTCTTCCTAAAGTGCTTTCGTTATATCAATAAGCAAAAAAATACCCCTGGAATACACCTGTTCCGTGTTGTGCCGAATTCTTCCGATTCGACGAGTGCGCATGATAATTTCGCTGTGATTTAAAAGAAATAATTAACCTGTAGCAGCAATAATTGCATGCCGTGGTAAGGAAATAACCAAAGAACCGTGCACTCACAGAGAAAACTAAGTCCGGGCAAAGTTCATCAGTTGGGAATAGCTATCCATGGAACGTTTCAAGTGATCCATAGATGGAAACTGTGGTGTCTTCTGGTTTCGTTATCCGAGCTCACATAATAATTTAGAACTTGTGCTGGTCACAGTTGGACAGACGTGTGTTTCAATGGCTTCGTGGACGTCATCAGTGTGCCATGCGTCAGCGGCAATTTTAATCATTTTAATCTCAATACGACATCATTTCTCTCGCTCTTTACTTAAACCTAATACAACTGTTCATAGTTAAAGAACAACATTTCTTGTTTCCTCAAATATTATTTTACTGGCACAATGTCACACGCAGTTTACCACTCTGTAGCAACAGTGTGGCACAGTCATGCGCCAAAGAGTGGCGACATGGTAGTCGTGCCAGTATAATAAAAGTTTCTCGAAGCTACAAAATGTATTCTTTAATATGAATGCCCATCGTCTCCACCAATCCGGGTCAGATGCCATCAAGGGGGTAAATGAGCATCAACATATGCATACTATAGTGTCCCTGAATTGGATCCATTCCATTCATTCCGTCTCTGTCGCACTCCTCCCTCATCCTAGATCTTCTCTTGTCTTCCACTCCCTGTATGTTTGGTTCTATTTTGTTCAGTGTAAAATGCTACTTTGTTATTAATTTATTTGATGCTGTAATATATTATATGGGTCTTTGTTTAGTTTTTTTATTAATGTCGTTATGTGTCCATTTAATTGGCATTGAGCTGTTTTTGGGCGTGAATAATAAATAAATAAATAAATTATGTAGGAATGAAGTGGTAGGTGGAGATGAGACGGTAGTAGAGTGCTGCTGCAGACTAATCTTCGGATTGGTGACTCCTGCTGATGATGATGATGACGATCAAATTTAAGTATATATGCAACAAAATTGAACATTTTATCAGCGAGTGGCTGTAGCGCTTTCTAGCCTTTGGATGCTTACATGCACTCCCTAAGTCTGCCTGCTTGTTACACCCCCTGTATTCGGAACTATTCCTCTCAGCCGCAAACGAATGATGTAGTCTCTATGGAATATTCAAGTCGCGTGCGCCGGGCGGAAGTCCCCAAATGATGCGGCGACACCGCGGAGAGCCCAACCCAACCAGGCACACGTCGAAAGCCGAAAAGGTGGACTCAACGCCGCTTACATTCAAATGGGCATTTACACACACATACACACACAGGAACGATCCTTGTGAATATACACATAGGGGAGGAAGAGTGGCTGGAGTGATTTTTTTTCCATCTACAGATTTACGTGAAACTTTTCGTACATATTCTTGCCGGTGATATCTATACTAATAAAAGACAATGTCTGGGGAATGATGGAAGATGAATTGACAAAACTAATAATGAAAAAAAACGGCCACCTGAACCGATTTTGTTGGATTTAGTGTCATTTTTTTCGTATAGCATCGCATTTATCAGGAAATATCTCCGGATTTTCATTTTTGGTCCAGATAAATTATAAATTGAAAAAATGAACACGCTTAAACTCAAATTCAATTGCCCCATGAATTAAATTTGCATAACAAGCACGTAGCTACCCGTCAACGACGTTGCACTTCAGCACGGATGTTTATATTTGAAAAAATTGTGACGGCCTCCAAATATTAGAATATTAAAATAAAAGTTATATCACAGGGTATTTTTCCCGTCATTTTTGTCGGATTATCAGCTACGCTAATAGTAAAAGTGAATAAAATGCAATTAATCGATTACTTTATTACCGATTTTAATTATTTTACGTATCACGTCGCCTTACGGCACATGAGATACATGTCGTAATAATTCCATTGCAAATGCACACATTTTCTTCTAGTTCATGCAAAATAATAAATTTCATATTATTATAATGTTTGATTAAAATATCAAAGGGTTGCGCAGAGTCAATGATTTGAAAAACACATATTTGAATATAATTCTCATCTAAATTTCGAGCACCGCGCCGAAAGATATCAATAGCTCATGCCATACCATGCTTTAATTAAGGAGAGTAGGTAAAACTTAATCCTTGTATAATTTCCATTACTGCAAAAATTCCTAAAGAACGATCTCAATGTCCCACGATTACCGCTCCAGCCATCTTAACGTCGGGAAATATTGGATTCGATGTCCCGCAACGGTCACAATTTTGCTCAAATATGTTTTGCGAACAGTCAACAATTTCCAAAACATTTTAAAATCTTGGCACCTGTGGAGATTTTTCGTAGTACAGCTAAATAAATTCAACGCAGTTGTGGAATCAACCACTTGCTGTCGCTGCAATGGGCTTTCATTTGTCTCCGCGAGGAATATCGAAATTCAAGTACAAACATTGGAAGATGCAGAAGCCGATTCCAGGATTTACACCTCCTCCTTTACTTTATTTCAAAAGAACCCCTGCTATGATATTTTGGGAACGTGGCGTCATACAAATTCTAGGGACGACACACAGGTGCAATTAGCACGTCTTATTGAACACATAAATACATTCCCATCACGCCGTTCCCTTTCGCGGTAGGTACTGTTGAAAAAGCTAAATTCTCGGTAATATGTCTGTGAATCTAACTATGCCTTTATAATCTCCTCCAAACTGCCATATTCATACGTCCTTTGCTTCAGATGCCCTCGTGTATTGCTTCATACCCGCCCTCCTGTTCTTTAGACTCCTGTATATTCCTTCATTTAAGATAATATTCCACCAAATTATGAATGACTTTCTCCTATTCCCCTTACACAAGTCACTCCTCTATCATAAATCTGCTTCGTTATTTGATTCCTATCATTGTGCTCAATCCTACCTTATGACCCCTCTGACTCACCACCGTAAAGCAAGTATTTATGCTTCCATGACCTGTTGAATATTTTTCACGTGAAGATGTCACCATAATAACGAAACATATTGTTAACTGTGACAACTTACGGGAATAATCAAAGTTGTTTAAAAATGAATCATGAGATTCCACTAAATTGAGACTTTTAATCTCGAAAACCATAATCGAAAGTTAATTATCTCATCATCAGTAGACATAATTCTGAAGATTGGTGTGCTCCAGGTATCCACTCCACTCTCCTATCACTTAGCCATTTCACTTCTACAATAGTCTTAATATTTAAGTTTTTCATAATTTTCCTGATAAATTCCACTCTTGTTCTTTATCTGAAATTCTGCGGTGTGGTGCATGAACCTGATAAACCAGATGAAAAAAATGAGTTAAGGTCAGATCCTTACTCGTCCTGCTATCTGCCGTCAATATGCAAATACCTGCATCTGTATCTGTTTCAATTTTTAATCTGCAGAGGATTTCAGAATTATTATTCTCATTCATTTCCTCTTCCATTATTGCTTTCAATAAACTCTTTTGTTGCAAAATGTGCACAGTTAGTTTTTCTCTCTTCTCATGGTTTTCATTATGCTTCTTTTCTCTTCTAATCTTCGTGGTGCATCTTCATTTGTGATTCTCTCCGTCCATTTCATCTTCCTCATTCTGCGGCAAAATCAAATTTCCATTGCTTTCAGCGGTAATTATCAGTAAATACGATAATAATATTCAATAACTCAGACATTCCCTAAATATTGAACTCGGAAGAATCCTGCACGGCATTATTTATCCCATAAATTACAGCAATTCTTGAAAGTGCTTCATCAATATCGGCATCATTTATGGGAACACATTATCGGTGGTCAAAAAATCATGCCTTAGTATTGCTTCCTAAGTATGATTGCAGGACAAAAACAGAGATGATTGTGCAAAACAACCCTAAAAGATGAATGTAACTTAATTATCTCAACGCATGCACCTACATAAAAATATAATGATCGAATGTCCTACGGAATAAAACGAAATTTTATCCTTGATAGTGTTAGAAAAGTGACTGCCTTAGTGCGTCATTCTCAGGATATTTCATAAAGTAATAACTAATTTTTCTTATTTTACGACAATGGAATGACTTTGCAATAAATCCCCACTAACTTTATCAACTTTATCACAAAAAAATCTTCATATATAATATATTGTTGATTGATCTACAAAAGCCTTCTACAAAATACTACATACATCACACAACAATAAAATTCAAATCGTAAATCAAAGTGTGTCGCAAAATTATAAGATCTGTATTTTATGTATATATATACACCAATTCTATATCATCTTCACAATATCGATCGATTTACTACGCATATTGCGTATACGTCATTACTCATTTAATACTTATATTTTTTGCTTAAGAATAGAAAATTCCATTCAAATTCCAAAGCAGTGGTTCAAAATTCCTGGATTCATAACATCAACGTCACATACATTTCACATGTCACCATCGATGTATCACGATTTCGCCTCACACGCGCCGCTCGGAAATGGAGATGTCGAGAAGGATACAAGTCACGCATATGTGATGTCGAGGTAAAGATTCCATTCGTGCGCGAGAACTTAAATCTGATATTGCGTCCAATTGGGGAAACGTTAATTATAAACTTAAGGATTCTCAACCGCATTCATTCAGCCCCATAGCTTACATATGAATTGAAAATGTTGATGAGGTTATCTGAAGGTTTTGGAGGAAGTGCTGTAAGGGGAAAAGGAAGAACGGACTGAGAATGCTGGCGATAAACAAGTGGTGTCCCGAATAGTTTCGCCCATAGGGGTCTCGAATACATGGATCAGATAATGATGGATGTAGAGGCGAGGAAATGTTGAAGCTTGAGGTGGTCAGCAGAGAGAAACGGGGTGGGGTTCTACTGTCAAATAATGGTCTGTGTTTGATTTAAGTTCAGTAAACTTTGAAATTATGGACAGTTCTCAATTGATAATGAATCCTGGCAACTACGGGACTCGGCCCAGAGGGCAGGGTGTCGTGCCCGGCAGCAGTGGGAACAAGGCCCCTGCGGTCGTCATCACACAAAATCCTTGCTCAGACGTAGCAGCAGCAGAGGAAAAGAAGATAAAGAAGAGGAACGAAACAATCAGAATAGGCACGTGGAATGTTAGGACAATGCTGAGGGCGGGGAAGCTGAGAATATAAAGCAAGAAATGGAGAGGGTGGGTGTAGACATCATGGGTCTGGGTGATGTAAGATGGAAGGATGACGGGGATTACTGGAGCGGCGACTATAGAGTAATTTATAGTGGAGGGAATGAAAGTCAGCGCGGGGTTGCATTCGTAATGAATAAGAAACTCAGTAGAAAAGTAATGTATGCAGAACAGGTGAGTGATAGGATAATAGTCGTGGAACTAAAAGTAGAACCAACTAATTTAGTTATAATCCAGGTTTATATGCCTACCTCTAATCATAAAGAGGAGGAGGTAGATGGGGTGTACGATCAGCTAGAGGAAATAATTGGTAGGATACCAGGAAGTAAGCACCTGGTAGTAAGGGGGATTGGAACGCGGTGGTGGGTGAAGGAAGAGATGGGCAGGAGGTGAGCGATTACGGGCTAGGAAGGAGAAACGACCGGGGCGAGAAAGCTGTGGAGTTTTGCCGCAGAAATAACCTAGTAATTACAAATACATGGATCAGACATCATACTCGACGTAGGTACACTTGGAAGAAGCCGGGAGACACAGATAGGTTCCAGATAGATTATATAATGGTACGTCACAGATACAGGAATAGTGTTAAAAACTCGCATACTTATCCAGGAGCTGATGCAGACACAGACCACAACTTATTAGTCATGAAATGTCGGGTAAAACTGAAAAAGATAAGAAAGGGAAGGAGGGTACGAAAGTGGAATACGGAGGCATTAACTGGGGCAATGAAGAAGAAGTATCGAGAGAAGGTGGTTGAGATAATGGGTGAGGATCATGTAGTTAGATCAGTGGAAGATGAATGGGGAAGTTTGAAAAATGGAATTGTAGAAGCGGCGAAAGCAACGTTAGGCGTAGTAGGTGCAACTAAAATTAGAAAACCGTGGATCACGAAGGAGATGATCAGGGAGATGGAGGAGAGAAGGAAATGGAAGAGCGTAAACTCAGAACTAGGTAAGAGAAAATACTGAGAATTTAATAAGAGGCTTAGAAGAGAAACAAAGAAAGCAAGAGAGGCGTGGTGGAGAGAACAGATCGACACGTTAGAGAAATACCAAAAAGAGGGAAGAGCAGATGCGTTATAAAGAAAAGTAAAGGAAATGACGGGTGGTAATAAGGGAAGGGGAATTACAACGATAACAGAAAAGACGGGAATGGTGATCGTAGAACCGAAAGAGATCCAGGAGAGGTGGAAGGAGTATGTTGAAGAGCTGTATGGTAAAGAAATAAGGCCCAATAGGTTTGATATAGAAAGGGAAGACGATATCGACAGAGATGGCATCGGACCAAGTATCCTATATTGCGAAATTGAAAGAGCTCTACGAGACATGAAAAGTAATAAGGCAGTGGGAATAGATGACAAACCTGCAGAGTTTTTAAAGAGCATGGGGAAGAACGGAAGAGGAAAACTTTTTGCGCTTATTCGTAGGATTGATGAGGATGGAGTGTGGCCGGAAGACTTCGCGAAGACTGTACTAATTCCTATACCAAAGAAGAGTAAGGCAAAAACGTGCGAAGACTATAGGACAATAAGCTTAATATCCCACGCGGCCAAAGTAGTTCTGAGGATTCTAAACAGAAGGCTAGAGAAAAAGGCAAATGAATACCTGGGTGACGACCAGTTTGGGTTTAGGAGAGGGACGGGAACGCGAGACGCTATAGCGGTGATGAGAACGCTTGTAGAAAGAAACCTAGAGTAGGGGCAGGATGTTTTTGCATGCTTCATAGTTTTCGAGAAGGCGTTTGATCGGGTGGAATGGACAAAATTAATGGGAGTGTTGAAGAAATTAGGGGTCGATTTGAGGGACAGGCGTCTGATCGAAATTTGTATATGAATCAGACTGCGCAGGTTAGGGTAGCTAATGGAGAATCGGGATGGGCCACGATAGGACGGGGAGTGCGACAAAGGTGCCCAATATCGCCGTTGCTTTTTAACGTATATTCAGAAGAAATGATAAGGGAGGCATGGGGGGAGGAGGATGTAGGAATAAAGGTAGGAGGAGAGCTGATAAAATCAGTGAGATTTGCAGATGATCAAGCATTGGTTAGTCAGTCGGCCAAGGGGTTACAGTCAATGGTGAATGCATTAGAGGTGCAGTGCGAAAAGTATTGGATGAAGATCAATCACAAGAAAACGAAAGTAATGAAATCTATTTCTATTATATATTTCTAGAAAGTAATAAAATATATTTCTAGAAGTAAAAAGGCGGGGCTGAATATAAGGATGGGAGGACAGAAGATAGAGCAGGTCGAGCAGTTTACGTATCTGGGTAGTATTTTGGAGGATAATGGGTTTAGTGGTGAGGACATCAGATGCAGAATTGCGCTCGCTAAAGAAGCATTTTCGAAGAGAAGGGAATTGATTTGGGGGTTCTGAGAAGAGGAGTCAAGAAGAGGCTGGTGAAAACTTTAATATTGAGCGTGGCGCTATATGGGTCGGAAACGTGGTCATTGCGAAGGGAGGATGTGCGTAGACTTGAGGCCTTTGAGATGTGGGTTTGGAGAAGGATGGAGAAGGTTAGCTGGATGGCGAGAAAGACGAACGAGGAGGTATTGGATATGGTCGGAGAGGAGAGGAAGCTTGTGGCAGAGGTTCGGGGAAGGCAGAAGAGATGGATGGAGGAGGTTTTGAGAGGAGAGGGCATGCTGAAGAGAGTGATAGAGGGGAGAACACTGGGGAAGCGTGGGAGAGGAAGGAAAAGGATAGGAATTCTGGACGAAATAAGAGGAGGTAGAAGATATGAAGAATTGAAGAGGGATCTAATAACTTAGGAGGAAAGCGAGACAATTTCTATTAGGTTGGGATAGATAATGGGGACTGTCCAAGAACCTACCAATCAGCTGGTAGAATACTTGAGTGAAAATAATGTGAGAGCAGCTACACTCCTCAATGCTGCATCAAGTCAAAGTGATCAACGCCGCGATTAGGCCTTTTTTTTGTTATCAGCCCTCAGGCTGGATGGCAGCTATCGCATTCCTCCATTGGTCTCCATTATCTGCTAATCTTTTCATGTCGGCATTGGATGTGCAGCCGACGTCTTGTATTATTTGCCTGAAATATGTCAGTCTTGGTCGGCCTATACAATTTTTTCCGGGAATAGTACCCTCTATTATAGTCGTAAGCCAGTCCTCGTGCCATAGGATGTGTCCAATCCATTCATCTTATCTTCGTTTCAGGCTCTTCCAAAGTGTAGGATGTTCTTGAATTTTTAAAGACCTCATTGTTGGAGATCTTATCTGTCCAACAAATTTTCAGTAGCCTCCTACTATAAGTCAAATGCTTCCAGCCTCCTTCGTTCGTTTTTCCCAATAGTCCAAGTTTCGGAGCAGTAAGTACATTTGTACACCCCACACAAACACTTTGAGCAATCTTTTCCTGAGGTTTAGACTAATATTGTTTGTTGTTAATAACCTCTTCTTCTTGTTGAATTCTACTTGCGCCATATTCACCCGGTTAGTTATTTCTCTTTAGCTCCTTCCATCAGCTGTTATTTTACTGCCTAGCTATGTATATTCTTGGACACTTTCCAGTTGCACATCATGAATGGAAACCTTTGTATAAGCATCATAGGTTTCCCCCACTCTGAGTATCTTCATCTTCGTTTTGTTCAACTTCATATCATACTGGCACCAAGTATAGTTTCCAATTGATTTAGCATTAGTAAGGATAGTCATATCTATTAAGAAAGAGCACCTATTTCTGAGGTCATAATCATTTAGGTTTTCACTCAGTGGCTTTCTTCTTTGACCAACCGGTTCTGACCTTATTCTCAATTTTATCTTTACACTAGACTTTAGAGAATCTGCTAGTCCTTTGAAACTTATCCTTTTGGTCTTGTTTATTATCCACTATGTATATTTATCATTGAAGCTCAGGTGGATGTTGTGGCTAGAACAGTCTAACTATTCCCAGGCCGCAGGTCTGAATCCCTACCGTGGCTTAAATTTATGGGTAGAATACCAATCACCAATTGGTTAACATGTGGAGAGCACTTCAAGTGTACTGCACCGTCCGTCGGATAGAACGTTAAACCGTGGATATTTTTTTAAGAGGAAAAAGTTTATTTTTTACAAAAAATTACAAACTTTATAATTTGTAATACACGATCTAATATTTTTTAAATAATCTATGACACGAAACTTAAATAAGGTACTTCATCATATACAAAATAATATTGGTAACAGTCTTTCATCACGTATAATTTGTTTTTAGGTATCTGTTCATCACGATGGTTGAAATTAGAAATTGGATGAGAAAAGAGCATGAATAATGATATTCATCAATCAGTGAGACAATATTGAAGAAAGTAGAGAAAAAAATAATAGTACAATTCAGGTCCTGTTAAGCAACAGCGGATTGTCAGCTGGTGTACTTTGTTAAAATTATTTTTTTTTACTGTGTAGCTTTTGGACAATTTTAGGTTAGCAGCCACGATTTTTGTGATTTCTCAAGAGCATACATACATTTAATATCATGCATTGGCATAGGAAATTCATTTAACAACCCAGGGACTACATGTGCCAAAGACCTTCTGTCATGGAGGTTAAAATACTTAGGTACCGATAACCTGTTCATTCGTCGCAGTTGCATGTCAGTGTTAATCACACGTTTTTTATTAATTTTCTATCGAAGAAGTTGTCACATCTTGACACATGTTTATACAATTATCGTGGGCAAATCGTCAAGATCAGGATAATTCCAACGCCGGGTTTCTCCCCACCCTTTCTCCTTTCCCCAAATAATCATCATCTACCAAACTATCCGCTCATTCTCCATGGCGCAATTGACCTCAGCTGTCGGTCGCCTCCACAACACCGACAACCATCAAGCCATCCAATATTTATGTTTCCGCATCGCTCTCTATCAGTTTGCTGATAGTAGCCTGCGGTCAATTTTGCTATTGTAGCTCTAATACATTTTATTTCTTCTATTGAGAACATGACCTTAGGTCATGATAGGCATGGCCTTCCTAGTATCTTGAAATTGAGATGAACGTGATGCATGATATATGACCGTTTTTTTTTCTGTGTGAATTTCTCTGCGAATTTTTATCAATGTTTACAGCCAAAATTGCATAATGCAGAGGAAAGAATTGCTTGGGTTACCGCGCAATTGAATAAGTAAAATCACGATAAATAGCCTCTGCTATAATGGTTCATTATCGCAATTTCGTGTCCACATAGATCTCTTCTGTCTTTCGAGTAACAGCCTACCAAGATGAAAACACCGATTGCCTCATTGTCACAGAAATAAAGGTCGATCTATCACTTCGCATAAAATTAAAAGAATTGGGCCCCGTCATAAAATAGACGATCTGATATTTCAATTGATACCAATGTATTAGCTTCTTATTCCTACTTTTAGAGAGATTTGCTGAAAAATAAAAGCCGCCTCCTATTGGCTGTTGCACGTCTCTGCTCTCCAAGAGAAAATTATTACATTCCTTTAAAAATAATTTGGGAAGGTGATTACTCGCTATATTGAAACTAAATTGCATATAGCATTTACGTTAATAGACACAGCATTGGTATCAGAAAAAACTTCCATCGCCATTTGGATTTTGGCTAACTTATCTCTGACGACTAAAGGAGGGCTATTTGAAGGATTTTAACACAAGCGGAAACTGTCGGAAAAGAGATAAATGAGAAAAAAACACAGTACTTATTGAAGGAACCAGGTGGGGGAAGAAGTATTACAAATAGAAGTGCATTAATTTAGAAAATGCAATGAATTCAAATATTTGGGAATTACAATAAAAAGACAACGAAAATCAGCATAAGGCTTCTGAATGGCAACAGATACTACTGGGAATTGTATAATCTTTAAAAAGTAAAACCTTTTCAAGGAAAACTAAAGAAATTTTATAAAATAGCTATAATAAAAACAGAGGCATTGTACGGATAGAAGGATACAGAAGTATGGGTAATAAAGATAGATCAAATTTGAAAACTAAGTTTTGAGAACAATCTATGGACTAATAAAGGAAGAAGAACTGTGGAGAATAAGACCGAATAAAGAATTAAGATAAATATATACTGATCCCTACATAATAGCATTTGTAAAATGCATAAGGTAGAGATGCGCAGACATGTGTGCAGGAGGGAAGAAGATTCAACCTTTAAGAGGGTTTTATATGGAAAGCCAAGTGGTCAAAGACCGCTGGGAAGGCCGATGGTGGGACGGAACTAAAAGGCACATACTCAAAGTTGAAGCGAATGAAGAATGCATGATGGACAGAAAGAGGTGGCGAAAACTTGTCGGTGAGGCAAAAAACTAATTGGATTTGAGTGGCCACATAGGTAAGGTATTGGAAGGATTATTTTTCTCTGTGGCAATCATAGACGGTTGATCTTAAAGGCACGCGTCCGTTGAAGTTGTCCGTTGAAGCTTTTAAGGTAGTTTCAGTGAGTAATTTCCCTAATCATAATGGAGACCATATTCGAAATTTATATTTTAATTTCAGCGTCTGTAAGAAGTTTGAAGTAAATATTGTAATATTAATTATGCAAAAATATAGTTATATATGACAAACATTTTCATTAATTAAATAAATATATCGACTCAAGTCTCTAACTTGACTCATTTTTTCACGCTGTACTGCTAAAAATCCTTTAAATCAGCACGTTTTTTCTAATTTTTTCGATATTCTCCCTCTGAAGCGGACAACCGTAGTATATCTTATGTAAAACAGCTTGTATTTTTAGGCGAATTGCCTGAAAATTAGTTCGGCAAGGGATTTATATTTTGATACCATTGGAAAGATGGGAGTTTTATCTTTTAAAATGAGGGCAATTTCGTCAAAAGTCTAGGTGAAGTGATTTTTCGCTCAAACTACCGTAAGTAAGAGTGGAATATCTAATGTAAGTAGATGAAGCGAAGGAGAATCACCACCTACTTGCCATTACTCATAGCTTACGGAATTAATTTGGCCTGCTCTCTGGTCACTTCTTCTTCGAGTTTCTAAACGATAGCTATAGTTGCGAGTGTCAGTGATTAAGGTGCCGTAAAAATATTTGCCTCGAATGGAACTTTTCAGATTGGGCGAAAAATGATGTGTGAGGGCGTTACCCGAAAGCCCTCCTCAGGCATAATACGTTTCAAACAGAGGCTCAAGAGTGTTCTGCGAACGCCATTCGCATGTTCTGTAGAACTAATTCACAACACATTATAAAAAGATATATAGTTTTTAACACCAATCACCCGAAACGTTTCCGTCCAATTTTTTCTTCTCCTTCTACGATTCCGATTTCCGCTTAGTTCAGCCTTGAGGGCGCGGCGTCTTTTCTTCGCTCACAGAACAAAGGAATTCCTTCTCTATCGGAGCCATTTCCCGTGTAGTCATGGCCGGAGTGGTCTGCATTGTTGTAGCGAAGACTCCGTCGCTCGAAGCTATTTTCTGCGTTGTTCCGTGCGTGTGGATGACTATTTACGATTCAAAGCGAAGGACCTCAAAGGACTGCCGTGGAAATCTTGGTGCATACGCAGAATCTTGCAACCAAGTCCTTTTGGCTGTCATATGTAAAGAGGAAAAGATGTCTTATTTTCGGGATTTCCACTTCTCAAGCATCATATCACTGTAGAGGTGTCACGACAACACTTCATGCATAGACGGAAAAAAAGAGAGAAGGAAATCGATATTCAGGCTCAAATTTGTGAAATCTCATCGTGGCATAAGATAAAAAAAACGTGGTCTGCGTCGGACCAGACGGTGGAAGTTATACTTCTTTGGCCGGTTGCACACACAGGCAGACAGGATATATAAATGAAATAAAAGACATTTTTTCTCTATTATTCAATATATTTCTCTTCGATATATTGTTATGAGTGATTTAATTTTTATAATATACACCTATATATTATCTGTTATATACACCTATATACTATATGTACGTTTTTGTATGGTTTTTTGTACGTTCGAACTTTGAAAAGAAGTTTTGTTTAAAAAAAAATCGCCCCAACCGGGAATCGAACATGGGACTCTTAGGTGAAAGTCGAGTGCGCTACCGACTCACCCATCGATGCTCTTGTTCAAAGTCCGAACGTACAAAAAACCATACAAAAACGTACAATTGTGGATTTTTCTCACCCAAAAAAGAGCGTGACGCGGTTTCTCGACCAACATCCCATCCCAAAAGTCTCCAACGGGCGCAAAGAAGTATAACTTCAAAAATTATGAAAACTGCACCAAATTTAATTAAAAATTCGACCAGTTTCGTCCAACAGTCGATATAATCAGGTGATCTGTGAATTTTTACCAAGTTTTTATGTTATATAAAAAAAGAGAATACATACCTAAAAGAAGCTCATCATCAGTCGCCATCATTCCGTGTGTTGGTTAACTGCAATTCTCCACTCTTCTTACTTTCCAGCTAACCACTTAACTCCGTCAAAATATTTCTTTTTCGCATCCCCCTTGAATTTCTTGTTGTATTCTATCCTTATTCTTACTAGGTAACACTGTCAATGCGATGTTCCTTTCATTTTATTTTTCATGAGACTCTTATGTCACAGAATTCGTCCAGCTACTTTGTCTCTTTTACTTCGCAATTTTTTCATTATACTTTCATTCGCTTCAAAACTTCGTAGTACATATTCATCGGTGATTCTCTCTGCCCATTGATAATTACCATTTTTCTTTAAAAAAAAATTCGGCAAGTTGCTTGCTCTGTACTGTCTTGAGAAAATATTTTCCTCATAATATAACCCCCCGCAAGCTCTTGATGAAGAAACTTACGGAAGTAACTTGCCCGTGTAAACCTACCTTAAGACCACATTCCCATGGTTTCCTATTTCATTTGTTCTGCTGCTGTTATCCTACAAGGTTTACTGCTATATTGTTGAATTCTTCTCGGGTTTTCCACCGATTGAGGTTCTTCATTTTTGCCAACATTTTGACAGGAAAGTTTCCTATCGTTATCAGGGCTGTATCGTCATTCACAGCCTTGATGAGGATATGAAAGTCTTCTATCGAAACGTCCATCAAAATTAAGAACCTCACTCCGTGGAAATTCCGACAGGAGTTCACCATTACAATTAGTCGGGAAATAATTTAGTCCTTCTCCGATGGCATATAATTGAATTCTCCTTACGTATTAAATAACGAAGTACTTCACTACACCCAAGCTTTTGCTGCTAGCCTTTAATAGACTCCAGTACTAAGGTCTTGGGAGCTCAAAGGTCTACTCTCACTCCTAGCTTAGAGCATGTAAAAATGCCTTCCTCTTATGGACGAAATTGTGAGTATTGCCAAGGATGTGAGGAAGACAATTGCTTCAGCGAAACAGGCGTTCATTATAAGGGAAGAGTGAATAACAGGGACTCTAATCAAAGGTGCTAAGATATAATTAGTTTGATATAATGTGTGGCCTTCTAAGTAAGCGATACCCACTCTTTTAATGAAGAGACTAACAATAGATTGGCTGTCTTTCGTATATGAGCTCTGGAGGAGGATGGAGAAAGGTCAGAGGAAGACAGGATAGCAAAAGAAGAAGTACTGGGCATGGTTGCAATAGGTGAGGAGTAACTGGAAGTGAAGAGGATGATAAACTCATTACGTGCCGAAACCATGGTCGGTTCATCAATAAAAGTGTGGACGTGTACCATTGTTATTCTCTTTTCCCTCTTTTGAAGATGGATACCAAGAGTTTCCACAAAGTTAGAGCTAGCACTCTTTCATATGATCCTAGATAGAGGTGGAACAAAGTAGGTTGGAAAAATTAAGGGTGTGAATGAATGCAGAACACTGGGAAAGAGAAGATGAGGAAGGTTTTTGACGCGGCTGCCTTGGTGTAGGCCCACTACGGCACGAGACACTGGGGCATAAGACCGGGTGCATACTTTATTGTGTTGACGCTTTGACAATACTAGCTTCGTATCAACTTACGACGTAGCCCGCTTTGGATATTAGGTTTATATATTTTAATTATATGTCTAATTTAAATGCTACTTTAAGTTGTCTCACCAATCTAATGTTGTTCCAAATTTTCTTTGATGGGACGGCATAACCGGACAACGCTATAAGTTTGTACGAAGCCAAGCCATTGTCGGAGCTGTAGCTGTTTTACCTACCCTCTCCTGTGGCAAAGTGTCTCGCACCGAGATGGTCCGCGCCAAAGTCTCTCCTGCACAAGCGGGCCTGCACCAAGATGGCTGAGCCAAGATGCCTGTGCCAAGGCGCAGGCATTCATACACGCACTCCTATCCTTAAGACTCCTAATATTCCTCCTGTTTAGAGTATCTTCCACCACATTCACCCATGACTTTTGCGGTCTATCACTTCCTGTCGCACCATTCACTATACTATCATATATATGTTACGTTCTTCGGCTTTCGTCCCTTATCTCAACATGGCCAAACCACTGAATTACACTCCTTCCACATCTGTCCGTTACTCGAGCATACAACCCACACTCTTTCATGACCCTGTCATTTCTAACCCTATCTCTCCTATTTTTTCCGCAAACACTTCTCAAGTACCCCATTCCCACCGCATTTAGCCCACTCTTATGCTAATTCGTACATACGCAGGTTTTGCAGGTAATGCCGGGAGAACACTTTTCTACAGTTATTTTCGTTTCCCTACATAAGCACCCATTCCTGAATATGCTTCACATACTACCTCGGACTATTTCTTCCGGCATTTGAACTTTTGTTTACTACGATGTATGCTTCCATGGACAAATATTCGTTCCCATTTGCTACCTACGACTTCCCTATCAGTATTCGCACGTCTCTTGATCTCTCATCGCCGCTCCTCATTTGTTCTTCTATCTTTCACAAGCATTCGGCTTAGTTGCTCGAAATCCTTCAATTACTTTCCCAATCTACCTTCATTACACAATTATTCTACCCAACCTCCATGTCAAAAGTCAATACTTTGGTCTTACACGCATTCGACCTCAATCGCATCCTTTCTTTTACTTCGCAAATGTTATCCTGGACACTATATAATCCCTGTGGGCTCTTGCAATACAGCATCATACGCGTACGTTGTAATTTGCACGGAAACTTCTCGAACCATTACACCAATATTATCAGTACTTGAATCTCTCCTTGACCTTTTTTGTCATCCACCTGAAACTAGAACAATTCTGACTAGAAGTTACCCATCCGACCTTTACTTACCTTCACACAGAACCACAACGTTTCATAAATCTTTCGTCGTCAGGTCCACCGTTGTATGAAACGCAGTGCTTGGTGAATTTAAAAAAAATATTATCTGCGACCTTTTAAGAATAAATGTTAATGATTTACACTGAAAATGGCAAAGTTGCCATTTTCAGTGTAACTATAAATCCGAATATGAAGTAACTGTTTTAAGCAATGCCCATGATATAAAGAAATCCTTTTTTGAAGTAACAATTCTACCTTACGTTAAAAGTATATCATAGTGCATTTCTCACTCCATTGGCAAGTAACGAAAGGCCTAACTGCTCCTCAACCAGATGGGCGTGGACACGGTGAAGTGCATGCCATAAATAAATGTTTTCCTCACTTATATGAAATATTGCAATGGCGAAACTTTGCAGCCTCTTTACCAATACAAAGGACTACATGACTCTAGAATTTGAGATGGATCATAGGTGGGGTATTTTGAAAATTTATTTATAAATTTTCAACTTTTTTATTTAAAAAATTTTAAATTTTTCAGTTGGACTATTGAATAAGAAGCGTTAATGTTTTTGTACAAAACAATTCTTACCGGAACTCTTTAGCTTTCTTATATTTGCGGAAATTATAAAAATTTTGGGACTTGTTTTTACAAATGCCGAATTTTCCATATTTCCGCACTTTCCGTATCTCCGCAAAAACTCAACATTTTTCATCAAAATTGTATATACAAACTAATTGCCTTATAAGGAAAACACACAACATTTTGTACAAATATGAGATAAAAAGGGCTACTCGTCCGTGATTGCATATGGAATGACCCAACTTCAATCTGTATTCTCGTTTACATGTTAAAATTATTGTAATATTTTGTAGTTAATGCTGTTCGTTAAACTATGTAACATAGTCATATACGTCACAATTTATTACTCTATCTCTTTAAGGAGCTTGTGCCCAAAGCATTATAATAAACTTATTCAACTCTATTCTCAAGCATTTATCCACAGAATCATTGGGAAGCCGCGGAGTCAATACGCATCCCTATTTCACGTCATTTTTTATTTCAACACAGTCACCTTTTCATTCACTCTCACCAAGCTATAATAATACGTTGCCTTCAAAACACTCTATAACTGTTCATTCACTCCATAGTCACTCAAAACCTTCCCAACTGATATGTAATATCTCCGTAATCTACTAAACATACATATTTGAGGTTTTAATTAACTTATTTTTTCCACCCCGTTCGCTGAAAATATCTTCAAAACCGAATTTTCTTGTGATTTGATAAATTTTTTAAGGGAATTATTTAATTTTAGTTTAATAATAATTTAGGAAAAATTTGAACGACGCACCTTTGCATTTCTGAGGCGAAATTTTCGTCAGAACATCCTCATTTTTTTAAAATAATATCTCTCTGAAGCTCACTTTGGTACCAATTCCCATAAGAAATGGCTTCTATTTTTAGGAAAATATTTCGAAAAGTAATTCCAGAAGTGACTGACGTTTTTTGTTTTCGTTGTAAGAAATTAGATCAATTTCGAAATAATTGAACCGTGTTCTCTTCGATCAAATTACCTTAATTCATGCAAAATATTCGAACCTCTAAAAACCTCTGTAGCAGAACATTTTAAATAAAACAGAAGAAACCAAGTCCTAAAAAAACCAGCCATCATCAATGGATTTTACTGCGGTTAAAAACTGTGATGAAATGCATATATTAAATCTACTGATACGTACAGCAGGCGGACCTATAATTGGTGGACAAAAAATAAAGAAATATAGAAAGAGAAACGGAAAATCCTCACCAAAAATTTTGGATAGATAAATAGAGTAGGGATCTGGATGAAGAGACCATGATCATAAATCTACACATTCACGGATAAGATCACGGATACATTTAGGGAAAGAAGAATGCAATTTTACGGACACGTACACAAGATAAGCAAGAAGGGAATCTCGAGGCATATTCTCAAAGCCATCAACTCAGGCAGGGGAAAAAAAGTGAATGAAAGGAGTTGGAGAAACCTCAGGCATGACTATATACATACATAAGATCGGGAAAATTCAGGAACACCATCGAAATGCACCAATTTGAAACCGCGACAGAGAAAAAGAAGGCAGGATGTACGTGGTGTGACGTCGTGCCATACCCAAATTAAAAAAATGATAGCGTTGAATTTGTTTAAAATCGAGGAATCGTTATTTTTAGTTACTCTTCATTATGTTGATGGTTGTTTCGTTTTTTTTTAGTTGTTAACTATAATTTTATTGATTTTTTAAAAGAAATGTGTTAATTTAATAAATGTTTATTTTTGAAAGGGTTGTTAAGATGTTGCTTAAAGAAAGAAAGAGTAGATTGTTATGAGAGAGGCTGTAGAGAGAGAGGACCGATGATGTGTCGTGGTCTTAAATAAAGAAGGGTCTGGAACTTTGGAACGTGAATAATTAATTTTAAAAAAAGGCACGACATCACAGTGGACAGAGAAGCGAAAAAAGCAAGACAGTGAACACATGAATAAAATTTGTGAAGAAAGAAAGAATATAAAAGAAATCATCATAGAATAATGTAAGTTCATACGCTCTCTTTTAATTGGGGATGACTGTAAATAATAATAATAAACCTGCTGATGTATGCTGGTATAACAAAGCTATAAGTATTTGGGTAGCTAGGGATTTTTGCTAGGGGATCAGCCGTCCAGCTGACCAGCCAACGCAAGGTTTCAATTTCGCTAATCCGATTAGACATCATATAGCTTTTTAGTAGACACAGATTATGTGTAATTTTGTTTACGAGGAGTGGCAATGAATCTTTTTCTCATGATAAAAATAATGAAAACAGTAGATATATTTCTTCAATACTGTCGATTTTTCTTGAGGTGGGTTTTTTAATGAGTTTTGTAGGTGCCCACCCTTGCCTCCCCCCCCTAGCTACGCCCATGGCTATAAAGAGCAGTGCATCTAGATCAGGGTTGTCCAACTGGCGGCCCGCGGTGCTATTATTGTGGCCCGCGAAAGTTATTAGACCAAAATTCAGAAATTTATTTTTATTTTTATACCTTACATTGTTTCATATTGCTACTTTAAAAAATAATTATTTATTACTATATGTCCCGCAACCATATTAAAGCTTAAGTTCTAGCCCTTTATGCCTTGCAAGTTGGACAACCCAGATCTAGATCATAGATAGGAAAGTTACCAAAAAAAAATAACTGATTAAAATTAAA
This sequence comes from Pyrrhosoma nymphula, assembly GCA_963573305.1. NCBI lineage: Eukaryota > Metazoa > Arthropoda > Insecta > Odonata > Coenagrionidae > Pyrrhosoma > Pyrrhosoma nymphula. Next base: position 100,381,533 of record OY754334.1, on the reverse strand, counting down.
GTTAATCTCTGTATAAAGAAACTAGTTTAGTTAATATTTACCTTTTCTGAAAAAGTAACTGATTAAAGTTAAAGTTAAAAAAGTAACTTTTGCGTAAAAAGATACTTTTCAGTTACTCTTAAGAAACTTTTAAAAAGTAACTTTTAAAAGCTATTTTTCGAAATTCGGATAAAATAAATGCAAACATCAAATTCAAGAAAAATTTATTTAACATTTACTTAAAAAGTCATTGAACATGAATAAAATTATAATTTCAAAATTTGTATTGGACATCCGTCCTCTCCTGTCTGAAAAAAAGAAGAAAATAAAATTCGAATAGGTCGACCTTCGGCAAAAATTAACGAAAACAATTAACTGAAGTTAGTTTTGTATCAGTCAATGTATAATTTTAACGATTAAAAGTTAAAAGTTAACTCTTCTAAAAAGTAACGGTGTAGTTAAATAGTTAACTACATTTTTAACGATTAATTTTAATATTTACCTAATCTTTTTAAAAAAATGTTAATCCCAACTATGATCTAGATAAAATCAAACTATTGAGTGTTCGACGTCTTTCTCATGCGTTTCTCGATGGATTCGCCAAAGCAATGGCGATCTAAGGCGCCTCGTCCTCATTCTCTTCTCTAGCTTTTATCTGCGGGGAAACTAACGAGAGATAAGGAGGGTATGGGGGTTTGGGAGGGGGAAAGCCTTGTCGCTGGTTTTTCTTCTCACATGGAGCAGGAGGATGGGCGTGTGTGGTAAGGCTTGAACCTTCGAGATGAATGGAGCGGGATGCCAAAGGCTTTGGTTGTCAAGGGCTCCCCTGAGAGAATATGAGGGGAAGGTAGTGGAGGGACGGGAGTGGGGGTATCCGTGGGTACCTCATGGAGAAGTGGAGGGGAACGGGGTGAGACGGAGACGTGAGGGGTGGAGGGGGGCGGAGGGGTTAAAGCTTTGAAATGACTGTCGCTCCGCGTGCCTATTCGTGTTGGATGGGAAGGAAAAGGCATCCTCGTGTATGTGTGTGTATGTGTCTCGTCTGTGTGTGTGCAAGTGTGTGGTGCAAGGCGAGGTGGCGACGGCGACGTCGCGGGGCCCCGAGATCATTAAACCCGAGCGGAAGTGACGACACTGTCGCTATCTGCTGGGGCCTCCCGCAACTTCCTTTCTTGCCCCGTGTCACGTGACCTCCCCTCGCATCTAATTTTGTCCTCGTAGTGTGTGCTGCTGCGCGCGGCATAATTTTTTAGTTGTTGTCGCCCTAGGATCGCGGACGGATCTTTTCTCCCTAAATCTCCTCCCCTCCCCCTAACCCCACCGCTTTCCCCCACCCCACCTCGTTTATCCACCGCAACTGCGTGAGTCAAAATAAGAATGCTAAAAATCCAACTTATTGTTAATTGGTTAGAAAAATCCTGCTTTCGCTGATGACTTGTGTTGGATATTGAAATCCAAAATGAAGGTACGAAGTACGCAGATTTTTCCACGAATATATTTTTAATGAACTCATAGCTGTAGGAGTCGACTGCAGTGCCATTTCTATGGAAGTATACCGCTCATAGACTTCAACTATCGCAGTAATTAGCCAATAACTAATAAAATAAGACGGTAAGATGCATGTATTTTATTTTTATTCGATTTGTTGGAGGTTTTCCCTTCTAGCAAACAGTTTCAGCGAAAATGCCATTTATATTAAAAGGAAAAATAATATTTTCCTCGAGTTTCTCCCATTCTCACTTTTAACACCATGTAACTTAAAGTTCAATTTGTGAGAAAAATAGAATGGAAAGTAAAAGTTTGTTGTTCGTTTCAGATAGAGGACATGCATTTGTGTAAGCACCTAGAATCAGAATTAAATGTCATTTTGGGGTGGAACCACTGGAATGTCTCATGTATTTCTCTGTTGACACTATAAACAACGCTCCGAAGATAGTAGGCGGGGGAATGTTTTTTTTGCTCTTTCGGACAACTCTGGTGGTCCGTATGCCTCTGCAATCCCGATAAGGCATTTTGCCTGTGTTTCAGGTTTCTCAGGGGTTTTTTCAGGACAAATTGTATTACACCAAAATTACACCTAATTAAGGAAATTCACCGCGGGAGTATAATCATTTGACTACACAAAATCATTAATGACGTAGTGACCAGTCAGGTGTTTTAGGGAGGTCCCACCACAACTATGATAGTCAAAACTAATACTAAATTCTACAATTTTGTTAATTTGGTTTAAAAACCCTGCTTTCGGTGACAGCCTGCCTTACCTGTTGAAAACCAAAATCAAATTACAAAATATGCATATTAATCCGTGAATATATTTCAATTAAGCACTTTTATAGCCATCGGAGCCGACTTCAACGCAATATGGAATGATGTTTTTATGGAATTACCGCATTATAACTTCAAACGTCGCGTCGCAGTAATTGGCAAATAACTCACAACATAAGGTGTTGAGATGCCTATATTTTACTTCCATTCAATTTTATGGGATTTTTACCTTCTTAATAACAGTTTTTTGTTACGAAAACGGCATTAATATTTACAGAAAAATACTATTCTTTCCCCGTTAATCTCCCGTTCTCCCATTAAAAATTTAAATTCAAGTTCTATTAACGAGAAAAATTGCCTTAAAATGTTAACTTTTGTAATCCATATTAGATAGAGAACAAGTTCTTCCACAAGTAGACGGAATATGAATAAAGTGACAAATAAGTCATTTCACAGTAGAACCACCGCTGTGGGAGGAACCTTTCTTCCCGAGTATACTGCATAAGAGGAGGTAAAGAAGTCAAACTTCAGGACAGAGAAGGAAGGAGATGGAGTTACGGATTTCTCTCTTACCCGTCTCCTTTGATCCACGAGGAGGGCTGGTTTGAACTTTTTGTCCCGGAACAGATGATATCCACGGTCACAACTGACTAGGGAGGAAACGGATTAGGAATGGACGAGAAAAAATATACATTTACCCGTATGTTTTTTTTAAATACAGTCATATTGAAAAAATACGGGGTATCTAATCTTTAGCATTACTTGGCCAATGCTAATGTGTCGTCGTTCATTGAGCAGTGTTGACCTCATCACGAATGACTTCTCAGTCACAATCCCGCGAGTGAATCATGCTTCTGATCGTGCTCAAAGGAAACCTTTGTCAACGAATGCCGTTTTAGCTATCGCCATGCGTGGCTAGCTGTGCCACGCAAGATTATCAAATTTTGCAGTGAGCTACGAACGAATGGATTGGAAATTTCCTGTGGGAAAATACTGTTTTTGCTAGTGTTCTGTCTTCAAATTCCGAGGGCCAGAGTTTGAATCCCGGCATTGATGTTGATTTTTCAGTGGAATCGCTCGCCCTGGTAAGGTGCTGAGTGGAGAGCAATTTATCACGCCGTGCTCAATCCGTTGAATGCGACGTTAACGCAGTTTGAGCAAGATCATTCCCTAGTCATCATAGAGATCATATTAAAATTTTATTTTTTTTATTTTACCACCGTATGAAGCAAGCAGTAAATATTTTACATTAATGACACAAACACTTTTTTTTAAATTAGTAATTCTCAGTAATTAACTGAATAAGTGCGTGCATAAGATTTTAACTTGACTCTTTTTATTCACGTCGTACGCTGAAAACGCCTAAACCTCTGAAGAAATTTGTGCGATTCTGTAAACATTAATTCTGTGAGTAATTGATGTAAACTACAACTAAACAAGGACATAATAGAGCAGGTAATGAAAGTCAAATACTTAGGAGTAGTTATAACTTGCTATGGGAATTTATATGAGGAAGTAAATGAAAAAATAACAAAAACTGAAAGGATTGGGGGCTGCCTGAACAAAACAGTATGGAGAAATAAATACCTACGAAAAGAAGCAAAAACAAGAATATACAAAGCAGTTATCAGACCTTTTATGGCACATTCCATGGAAACTACAGCACAAACAAGTGAAACAAAACAGAGAATGCTGACTGCAGAAATGACGATACTGAGAAAAATAGTGAACAAGACAACTAGATAGGATCTATAACGAAAGTATCGGAGACCTTTGTAATATAACTCCAATAACAGAATGAACACAAAAAAGGAAAGAAGAATGGAATGAGTACATATCAAGAATGGGCGACTCAAGAATCGTCAAGATGGCAAGGGAACGAATACCAGTCGGAAATATGGGCATAGGTCGACCGCGCAAGAGATGGTCCGACAACCTCAGTTAGAAAAGGCATTGTCATAAAGAACAGGAAAAAATGCCATCAAAGAAGAAGAAGAAGTAAATGATGCATTAAAAAAATAGCAGAGAAATTATAAAAACTACACACTTTTAAATTTCTGACAAGATCCATTCGTTAGAAATTCCTCATTTTTTAAATAAAGCCTGTCTGGAGTGCATATCCGTGCCATTTCTATGGTAAAACGGTTATTATTTGGCTAACATCTTGAAAAACTCAAACCATCTTCTTTGGTTATTTAAACGAGTCCACCGACAACTGAGATCATTTGCGCCATGGCTTGATGTATATGGGTTGAATGATAAAGGGAGAATAATTCTGGCTAATCGAGATAGAATGTGGAGATACCTGGCTTCGGCATTACCTACTCTGTTCTTAACGAAAGGCGCCAAGGGGTCGACAGTTTAACGTCCCATCTGACGGACGGAGTACTACTAGAGCCCACTCCTACGGTGTTGAATCCAAGTCTGTTCCATGATAACCAAATTTTCTGAGATAAGAAGTAACATTATATTTGCCAACTCCTAAATAGTTGCTTCTAGGAGAAGTTTGTTGTATGAGGAACAATTTTCAGGGGATAGGGGAAGATAAGTTTAAAGTATAAACGAAACAACCGTTGACCGCTTATTCTAAATTTATGAGCAGTATTAAAGTAACTTGAGCGACATATTACTTTTAATAAAACTCGACATATTTAGCCTTCTCACACTCAGTGATTCAACCCGAAGGTTGGTTTGGATAGTTGAGGGTAGAGCTCACACCGGACTAAGCCACAGGCGTGTGAATTTAATACATTCAGGGTAGGGGGGCCAGTTCCTTTCCCTGGGCCTCCTCGCACTCCGAGGATTTTTTTGTTCGGGGGCGTCCAAAGGCTTCACCCGGATTTGAACCCAGGACCCTTCGATCAGTAGCCAAGGGCTCTACCCACTAGGCCACCACGCTCACAATTTAGCATTATAAGACAGAAAAAGATCTCATCTATCCAATGATATAAAATATCTGCCACTCACTAATATACTATCTGAGATATTTTCCAATAATTATCAGTAATTTATTCTGCTGGAAATAGTACAAATATGCCAATCCCTCCAGAGAGACTTTATTTAAAAATGTGGCGTTTATAACATATAAATCTCGTCATGTCTCGTCAGTATGTGGTTTTTATGCTTTCTTAAGTATTTGTAAAAATAAATCAACTATTCACCGCAGTAACTTTTACAGAGGCACAAAAATGTTAAGTTGTGAAGGTATTTTCAGCGTATGTCATGAAAAAAAGTCAAGTTTAACCTTTTACATTTTTTTTTTAATTTCTGAGAATTTCAGTAATTTTGAACAAATATTCTTGCGTCATTAATGTTATGATATATACTTCATGTTTCTAGCAGGTTTTTAATTTAAAATTAAAACTCAAATATGGTCTCTATTATGACTAGGGAATAATTTCGCTCAAACTTCTTTAATTCCAAAGTTAAATAACAATCTAGAAAGATCTACTGGTAGGCACTTAATTTGTGATAACATTATATATGTATTTCATAATCAATCTTTTTTATGACAAAATTTTGGAAGAATTTTATGTATTTTGTGGTGGTAGTAGTAGGAGTTTCACAACATGTAAACAAAAAAAATTAATTTCCGTAAATGGCAATAAAGGGGCGAACTGACAACTGCGAGTCTAGTGTAGTACTTGGGGTTGCAAAGCCTAACCTACCTTACCTAAGCACCCCACTTGGGAGCCTATTAGGGATTGGAAATTTAAATCCAGAATCGATTTTCGATTAATCGATTTTGGTTTTTAAAATCGATTTTCTAGAAATTCGATTTTTGCCCAAAATAATCGAAAAATCGAAATCGATATTTATAAATAGCAAAGTAATTGTCTGCTGAAATACGGATGTGCTGTTGTAACAAAATGCAAAATATGGGGTTATGGAAGCACTAGGGATAAGAACCGAATACAGTTAAATTTATTAATACAATATATTATTTTAAAGATATTAATAAGATATGCAGGAAAGTACTAATCCATAACAGATATGTACTTATAAACTTATAGGTGATATAAAAAGTAAATTACGTATAGTTTAGTATTAATAAGAATTGTATATTGAAAAAATGGTAACATACCACAAAATGAAAAACAGAATTTTATTTGTTTCTTGTTTGCAAAGCCGTGGAAGCAGTGTTCCTCAGGGATGGACATTCAGAAAACTAACTTATTTCAATGTTCGGTTAGTGGTAATCTTCTGGGACCATGTACCAGGTATACGCCAGTTGGGTGTGGTACACCTCGCGAAGGGTCTAAATCCGAAACCCTTTCCCGAGCACTCGGCCCAACGCTGGCCTCTCTCCCCGACCCACGCGGTGGGGTGCTACCGCAATAAAAACTGACCCTACCCAGTATAATTTAAACTTTAACAACTACGCCATATTGTAACAAATGCTATTTTTCATCGTACTCCTGATAATCGTGCAAGTACGCACGTCTTTTAATCGTTGTTCTACGATGAAAAATAACCGTTTTATAGATTTTGGTTAAAATGTTAAAGATTTTGGTGGGCAAATGGCAACGTCGCAGTGAATTGGAGGCGGTTGCGCGAAGTTTGAATACGTCTCGGGTATTTCCTGACGCTTTCCTTATTGTATGTACGTACGTCTATTGAGTGTAGTTTTGTTTTTGGTCTTATTGACGTCGATTAATGATATTTAACACTGTGTTTACCGAGTTGTTATCGAGGGAATGTTTCCAACATTACCTGTCGCCCATTTTTATTGGTAAATCAACACTTTGTCCGCGATCGCATCACACTTGGTCCGCTCCCATTAGTGCCCGTCGGCAACTTAAGTTGCCATGCCACGTTTTGCCTTACACAACGTTCACTTTGTAACAGATTCATCCGATTCTTCGTGTGTGCCTTTGCTAGACCTTACATTGTTGACTGGTAATACTCGTCACTCGTCAGTTTGATTGTGTTTCGCGTGCTAATTGGATCACTGCATTCCCTCCAGGTGTTGACTTGACAACTGGTGACAACCTTCTATAAAATGTAAGTTAAATTCTTTTTCTGTGTTGTATTAGTAATTTTTTTCATGTCAATACCTAGTGAATACGTAATTAAGTATTCATTCAAAATAATATGCAGATACGTGGATATATTATTTTTCTATGCCAATTTTTAAGTCGATGGCAACTTTAGTTGCCGACGGGCACTTGCGTAGTCAAATATTGGGAAAAGACGCCGTTTCTCAGAATGTTTCTAATTTCAAATGCTATTAGTAAACCATTAGTAGTTTTTTATCATAAGTGAGTAATTTTTTTGTGTTTATGCTAAATTGGGCATATTTGTATCATATATTTTTTTAAATATCGATATTTGGATATTATTGCATCAGCGGCTACCAATCAGTGCACTTTGGGAAAATACTATATTGTTTCCTAATGATGATGGAAAATTAATAATTTATGTTTTATCATCATAATTAACCATTATCATGTTATTTACACATTCTTTGAGCTCTATTCTGATTTCATTAGTTTGAGAAGCATAAGAAACATGGCAAAAATCATAATTCGAGGCAATACCTCCGTGATACCGATAAGTAATTTCGTATATGAATTAAAATATTGGCTTTATTTACTTTATTACACATCTTAAAAAATTGTATAAATTCGCTTTTAGGTCCCGAAAAAACGAGATTCTCGATGCCTTAGTGGAGGATGATATTTCTCCCGACAGCATTGCTAATAGCCCACCTATCAAAGAAAAGGGAGTGATTAGCGATCAAGATTCCGATCTTTCTGACGAGGAGGTAGATGGAGACTTAAGTCATCTTTCTGCTTGAATACTGCAATCTGATATTCTTGCCAACTTCTCCGAGGAGGCTGAGGAAAGGTTGATTCAAAGTGGAGGGAGCAATTTAAGTGAAATGTGTGAGTCTTCAAAAACAATGACCCTCAAGAAAAGTAAGAAGCGTAAGCGTTGTTACCCCTCGCGATCTTGGAAAGAAAACTAGTGATTTTACCGCTAAAATTGAAAGTCCGTCGCCTCATTACTGGCCCAATGCAGACGACTATTTGCGCGAACATGTAAAATCTCCTTTTGATGTCTTCAAAGCATTTTTGCAGACAGTTCAGTGAACCACATAGTCGTACAAACTAATAGATATGTTGCTCAACAACTTGTGTATGACTTTGAAGCAACCAATCACGAAATACACTCGTTAATTGGAGTAATGCTGTTGTCTGGCTACCACCGTCTACCTCAGAAAAGAATGTACTGGAAAGTTGACCTTGATTGCCACGTCCAGATAGTTGCGGATGCCATAAGGCGAAACAGATTCGAGAATGTACATCGCTACCTTCACCTAGTGGATAATGATGCTAACGATGGGAGTGATCGCATTGACAAGGTACGTCCATTGTTTTATTTCCTCAACAAGGCATACAAGCAGATAGATCCAGGGAACAGTTTGAGCATCTATGAGAGTAGGGCGTCTTGGCAGCGAAATGTTTATTCGAGGGATGCCCATACGCTTTGGATTTATGTTATGGGTTGCTACTAATCCAAAAGGCTATGTTCAGCATGTTGAGCCGTACTGTGGTGCATCCGCTCACCTCCCTGATACTGGGTTAGGACAAAGGGGGAAAGTTGTGTTAGGTTTAGCCAAGCATATTGGTGTAGAAAAAGGAGTTACACTCTATTTCGATAGTCTTGTTACGTCACTAGAGCTTTTAACAGAGCTGACAAAGAAGGGGCTTGGAGGAACAGGTACAATGAGAGAAAATCGAGTTGGGACGGATACGAAGCTCCCTGACTAGAGGGCTTGGAAGAAGACGAACAGGGGCTCTATAAGTTTTTCCACTTCTTCTGATCTGATTGCAGTACGGTGGAATGATAACGCTGTTGCCACAGTCAGTGTGTTTATTTTTCTTAGTTTTGTATAAAGTGATCTTTGTCAATGAATACCTGTTACTAATCATACCAAGTAGCCAAATTCTTAATATGTACTTATGTGACTTGTTCCAAAGTATAAACATAGTAAACAATAGTATTATGTTAATAAATTTAAATCTATATTTATTGACAAGTAATGGTGAGCTTTTATTGAATTCAATGAAAATCGTTTCTTATATTCCATTCGTAACAATCCATCCACGTTCATAGGAATGGTAAACATTGCATCAAACTATTGTGCCTTAATGCAAACTCCTCTTACTTTCATGTAAAAATATTGCTTTGGGAGTATAAGATTTATTTAAGTGAAGTAAACTACAAAAAAACTGGGGAGCAAAGGACAAAAGGCGAATTTACTGCGAATTTTGCCGATTTTGACTATGCGTGTGCCCGTCGGCAACTAAAGTTGCCACCTCAGAAAACCAATAAAAATTATGATGAAGTGTTAAATAATATGTTGTTTGCATATGTTGCTTGCAAGGGGTATAGGCACAATGAAACAAAAAGCAGACAATTAACCGGTTTCATTATAATTGTTAATAAAATATATAACACGCTTCACATTTACAGAACTGGTAGCGTGATTTTTTCAAAAAAAGCAGGATTTTTCTTTTTGTGAGCGCCTTCAGCATTGCCTTGGATAACTATTCTATTTTACTGAACGTATTTTCAAAAAATAAATAAACATATTATCCAAATTCTGTGACTGACAAATTACATATTTATTTGCCTAAGCACAAATATTTGATCAGTAGTGCCCCTGCCAGTCTAAAATCCTCATTGGTATTTTCCAAGAATATACTCTGCGTTTAGTTTAATTCTTTCACTAATCAGGCCAGACAAAATCTTATACACCACGCAAAGCAGTGTGACACTTCTATAATTGTCACATATTAATTAATCCCCCTTCTGTGAATTGGAAAATTTATTCCGGTTTTCCATTGGTGTGGCATATTCTCAGTTTTCCATATTCTTGTGATCAGTCACTTTAGGGCGAAAATGCGTATAGCGGTAGCCAGAATTCTAGAAAAAAATGTGTGTAACGATACTCAGAATGTTGCTGTCACACTCGTATGCTATTAGGCAGAACCTTGTTAATGCATCGATGGGTCAGCCCTGCGCAATTCCACGGCGCTAGATATCTTTGTGGGTTACGAGCACTGCGTGGGGGGTTTTGAGCGAAGGAAGCGGTTGCCCCGTTGCGATTTGAGGACCATGGAAACCCAAAAGGTGTGCAGAGGGGAACTAAGATTCGAAAAGATCTTTTCAAAGACAGAGTGATGTGTGACTACACCCCACCTCGACATTACCCATTTCCCCACCCTTCACCTCCCGCTGTCTCAAAAGCGCCTCGCACCCATGGTCGTTAACTCGGATAACGAGTCCACGTTTCCTCCCCTTACCCCACTCATGCACTACACTACACTACAGATATGCTACCTATGGTAGAGGGACCGTTATTTTTTATGTATTTTTCTACTACATAAACGGACAAAGATTCAAGAATTATGCTGAAAGCATGCACGGCGTGCTGTAAGTGCTAGGTAGCAGGTAAGGATACAATAATTAGGGAGTGCTACTACTACTGAGAGCTGCACTACCTAGCGACAGACCTAGTTAAAACTTAAAAAGCCTCATTGGCAGCTGGTATGGTCTCTTTCCGTTCGTGGGAAAATGACATTATAAATCCTTTTAACTTTAATCCTTAACTTTATCGTCACAATTATATATTGTTACATTTATTTACAATTATATGTTCAAGGACTTTCCAATAAATATGTGATATTATCCAAATTATTGTGACTAACAAATGAAATATTTATTTGTAAAAGATCAAATATTTGATCAGTAGTGCCCCCGCCAGTCCTAAATCCGCTTTGGTATTATCTCTCCTCTGCATATAGTTTAATTATTTCACTAATCAGGCCAGATAAAATCTTAAACACCACGAAATGCACCATAATTTCAAAATCCAAGCGATAATGCAGTATAATACACTATCGTTTTACACGGTTTGGAATTGTGGAACGGCGTTTCGAGGTATATTTCAGAAAGGTGGCCAAAGGATTAATATGCCCCGGAAAAACTGAGAGAGGGAAACCCAGGATAAGGTAGAGGGATTGATTCAGAAGTAGAATGGAGGAATCCCGTTAAATACCTAAACATATCATGATATTTCTAATGATAAATAGTCCACCAAATACAGTTTCTAAGCATCCTTGTAAAGGAGAGTGCTAGTTATTTGTACTAATTTAGCGTTCAAACTTGAAATAATTCAGTTAATCGATAGATAGAGAAAAATCCTTAGCAAAAACTAAATATATTGATGTTTTTGCCTAATTTGACTCATTTTGTGGAGAAAGTTATGGGAGGATTTATTGGCACTCAATTTCCATTTTATTTCATTATTTCTCGATTGAAATCATGTTCAGTTCCATTTATGTTCGGCAGCGAGGAATTCGTTTTGAACAAATGTGTCTGCTCGAAGAGTGGAGATTAGTCACAAGCCTGCTACAAATATTTAAATGCGTACCTAGTTGATTAACAGCCAAGAAAATAAATAACGTTAACAGACCTAGAAAGAGCTTTGTCCTGTAGCAGCCGGAATTCTTGTCATGAAACTACCTTCCTTCTTCCTAAATGTGGTGATAGGGAACAGCCATCGAACCACCGTCCGATATTGCTCACATCTATCTCTTGCAGAGTCCTTGAACATATAACTGTAAATAATTGTAAGAATGCATAATTGTGACGATAAAGTTAGGGAAATAAGTTACCTCTTAACAGGCTGCAGAACGGATGGATTAATAATGTCATTTTCCCGCGAACGAAATGAGACCATAACAGCTGCCAATGAGACATTTAACTAGGTTCATCGATAGGTCATGTAGCTGTAGGTAGTTGTAGTACTCCCTAATACTTGTATCCTTATCTGCTACCAAGCACTTAAGCCCGCCGTGCATGTTTTCAACGCAATTTCTGAATCTGTGTCCGTTTATGCAGTAGAAAAATACATAAATAATAACGGTCTCTCTACCATAGGTAGCATATCTGTAGTGTAATGCATGCTTGTGAGGCTTCGCCTCGTGACAAGCATTACCGGAGAACAACCGATTTATGCTAATGCATCAATATTCGTAGTTACAATAACTTTAGGTTTTAGTGGAATGCATGTTGGTGACTACTCTCCTGTCATACACCCTTGAAGGGGCTTTCAGAATACTTTGTAGATGTAGATATTTTGTACATTTGATAAATTATTATTTTGGGGATTAGACAATGACGTAAGTTTTTAGATCGCGGACAAAGTGTTGATTTACCAATAAAAATGGGCGACAGGTAATGTTGGAAACATTCCCTCGATAACAACTCGGTAAACACAGTGTTAAATATCATTAATCGACGTCAATAAGACCAAAAACAAAACTACACTCAATAGACGTACGTATACACAATGAGGAAAGCGTCAGAAAATACCCTAGACGTATTCTAACTTCGCGAAACCGCCTCCAATTCACTGCGACGTTGCCATTTTTCAACCAAAATCTTTAACATTTTTACGAAAATCTATAAAACGGTTATTTTTCATCGTAGAACGACGGTTAAAAGACGTGCGTACTTGCAAGATTATCAGAAGTACGATGAAAAATAGCATTTGTTACAATATGGCGTAGTTGTTAAAGTTTAAATTATACTGAGTAAGGTCAGCTTTTGTTGCGGTAGCCCCCCACCGCGTGGGTCGGGGAGAGAGGCCAGCGTTGGGCCGAGTGCTCGAGAAAGGGTCTAGCATTTCGACCCTTCGCGAGGTGTACCACACCCAACTAGCGTATACCTGGGACATGGTCCCAGAAGATTACCTTTAACCCAATGTTCTCCTGAATAATCGATTTCACACCTGAGTTGCAATAAACCCGGCGTGAGAAAATAGTCGCTCACACGGCACGGTAGAGGCAACTATAGAAATAAAATCCTACTGGCTGGTTTGTATACGTGGGGATATTTTCCCTTAATCTCCTTCCAAGCTTGTAGTGGATTGGAGTTGGACTTGCGGTCGACTGGAGGGCGGTTTACGAACTGGCGCAGCTCGATTGGCAAAATTCAAACGCTGTAGCAAGCTAAAAATCGAAAATCGATCGGATAGAATCGATTTTGATCGGTTTTTCAAAACAAAAAGTCGACTTCGATTAAATCGAATCACGGAGTGTGATAATCGATTTTCGATTAAAATCGAAATCGATTTTCCAATCCCTAGAGCCTACATGGCATCCAATTAGGGAACATAAATACACTGTAAAAATCTGCGCCACTGCCAATAGTAGAACCCGTGCCTTCGGGATGGGAATCCATAGCCATCACAACAACCCGATCCCCGCTGAGCTCTCCCTCTCAATTTGTGCGAGGAAGAGCTCTCTGACCCCCTGCAGCGAACGGCCAAATCGCGCCATCTCTTGTCGAACTGTCGTATAAGCTGGTCTACCCGCGCGCCCCTTTAACGTTATCCATCGGCTGAGTGACCTTCGTGCTCGACGAAGGGGGGAATGGCTGTAGGGGTTAAGCGCGGCTGGTGCGTATTGTGGAGGGGAGGGCAAGCAAGCACTGCCGCTGATGCTGCCGGCGCCGGCTGCGGTGCGCACGCACCAGGGTACGAACAGCAGGTCGAAGATTCTTTTTGGATAAGGGCGATGAACTGGCGCTTGATGATCGAAAATCGAAAAATGCTGGCCCTATACGCAGCTTTAGACGTGCAGGTTGACGGTGAAGGCCGTTTTACAAGAGGCACTTTGTTTGTTTGTTGTGAGACACACACAACAATTTGAAGTAGCATTTGTTTACGCAATGCGAGAATGCAGACTCGGAATTAGAGCAGGGGCTATTTTCCCATCTGTCATTTATGAATTTGTGCATGCATTCTTGCAATTCACCGCTTTACACGACGCAATTTTCAATGCACAGCCGTACATACATCAGATTGTGCAATAAAGTGCCTCATGTAAAATGGCCTTAATGGAAGAAGCGAGTGTAGCGATGTCAGAATTTTCATTGCTTAATTGGGGGATTCGTTCATCTCACAGTTATTGAGATGATGCATGTATTTTTCCACCAAATCTTTTCTTCCATCTTCTTGTTCTTCGCACCAACACATTGTCCATTTTCAATATCAGTACTTACTTTTTGAAACCACTTCTATAATTTCAGTTAAGTATGTAGAAAAATTCACAATAGGAACTATACATATTTTTCAAAATATTATTGTTCATGATAGTTTTGCGACGGATAAACGCCAACTCTGTTTATCAGAGATTAATCTTTTCAAATTGCAACGTACTTCGCTGCATCAGTGAGTAGCTATAACGGGAGTCACCCATTGAGGATAAACCATAATGTACGAAATACATTGAGAAAATATCACGCACCTGAACTGGGATAGCTGCTCGAACTCACTCCGTTTGCTTCCAACTAATTGAACACCTGAGGCTTCTTCTTCTACTGTCTAAAATGCACAAGAGGCTCGAATTCACAGATTTACTGGTTTACGACCTCGGGTCATACTTCGTTACTTTTAAGCTACTTCTTCGACAATCTGAATTAATAAAATCAATCTAAATCATGTCGTATTGAATCGTACGTTCGGTATGTATGCATTAATTGGGCATTTGGTGAAAATTAATTCTATATATGAACTATATATATATATATATAATTACAATGAACGAAGGAGTGTTTTTGACTTCGCGTAAAGATTTAAGTTTGGCAAAAACAAGGTACATATTATCATCCAATGGGTTCTTTGCCAAAGTTCAACAATGTGAACCTACTCGTATTATATTTCAATGAAAATAACTCTGAAAGCTCACAAGAGTGCTTCAAATTCACATGTGAATCTTCGTGTATTAAGATACAAAGAACAACCCACAGTAATCATGGAAATAGGTAAAGTACGATGATACCTTATTTGGACGGCGGATTGAGGAGTTACCAATCGTATTCGATTACAGGTAATCGGTCATTGAGGGAAAATTTGAATTTACTCACTTATTTGAAAAATTACCCTAATTTATAGAGGGAATGTCTTCGTAAGCAATCAAAGGACAACATCATTTTATCCTCAGAAATGCCACACTAAGGTGAAGGTACGACATTTTTGCTGGTCTGCCCGCTAACTACGCTTTCATTTCCTCTTTAAGGTAGGTACCTCTTCAATATATTACAATTAATAGCCACACTCAGTTAATTAAGAATAATCAAAAATTATGTACGCAATATACGCTCGTAATCAACCAAAAAAATTGAAAAAATCCAATCCAATTTGTTCGTAAAATTTGAATTAAATATTTAAAAACGACAGTAAAATTATGATTTATAATTTCGGATACATTTACCAGTCAGGGATCATCTCGTTTCGTCCCCATCCCAGTTTCACTCTACACTCACATAGCCTTGTAAGATGAGGCGGTAATGTAAATAGCAGATGAGAGTTTAGTGATGATCCCTCTTCTAGATTGTTTGGGAACAGCAAAAAATGCTTCAAAACAGCCGGAAAAATCATCAAAACTGTTCCTCTTTGATAAAAACATCTGAAAAAGTTAACGTTTTACAGGCAAGCCTTGAATAAGCTTAGGAGTACCTGGATTGAGCAAATATATCGGTGTAGTTTGTTCGAAGGCTGTCGCAGCGGCTTGATGCTTCAAGTCACTTCGACCTGAACACGCCTCCGGTAACGGATGAGTAACTGTTGACGCTGAAACGCTGGCACTCACAGCTGTACATGAAGATGGGATAAAACAAATTTAACGGTGCATAAACCGTTTCTACCTAATAAAAACTAATGTCACTAGAACAAAAAATACTTTGTGCTCCTAAACCTAAAGTGCACTTTCACGTGATAATCGGTTACTTGAACTTCGATTAATCGTTCCAATCGATTGAAGATCATCAAGCGACTTTTTACGTGTAAGTTGACTTATATGGAGGAGATGAGTGTAGCGACATCCCGATATGTACCGCTATTTGTAGGAAATCTTACTGATTTCACGTAACTTACAATTTTTCCACAAAAAAGAATTGCGAAAGTAAACAATGAATGATAGAATTTGGAAAATTGACCAATTTCGGCAGTCAAAAGCATTTAAAAACACCACCTTCCTTGAGTTCCATTGGCAATCGGGTAATCTATAACTCTTATCAATATCATAAGATATAAATATACCAAATATAATAAGCGTATTTAACTTTAGAATTATTTTAAACATTTACTTGAAAGAAGTTACAAGTCTTTCTTTGAGGTAACCTATAACAGCAAAAACATCTGCATGTAAACATTTATATTTGTTCTTATTACAGTATGTCTTTCTCCGGCAAATTGATTAGTTGCTTAGATTTTAAACCCCCGATCATTGTCGCAATTTGGTATGTTGATGCAAATTTGATAAGGGGGCCGAGACCTCCGAATGCTCCCATCAGTGGCTGCTCCATTTCCATTTTTCTATGTGTTACATTTCTATGATTTATTGGCGTGAAACTTTCAACGGGGGAGAGGAAGAACCAAAGCCTTTCCATCATAGGTGGTGGATGACATGGTTTCCAGGCCTTCTGACCGAAACCAAGGCCACGTTTTGATTAAAAGGAATGTTTTTGGTTTTTTATCGATTCGTGCTTAGGGTTTGTGTCTTCCAGTCTCAAGGAAAGGTGTGGATATGTGAGTTGGCTTCCATACATCCTCAGTTAATCCAGCTTGAGGTAAATTATAGGTTGCATTCAAACATACTTTTCATCTTGGGGCTAAGGAACTACTGATTTGTCATAGGGTATCTCAAATTTACCTGTGTTATGGTTTATGTCATCGTTGATAAAAGCAAACAATGCTATATCCGACTCAGTGTTGGAGCTAAAATTAGCATACGTTTCGTCACTATTAATAGGTACTTTTTAGGGCGTTTAGTGCAGTAATTATACGAAATTAAAAATGCATGTATTTCTCGATCATCTTATAAAATAATCAGTAACCTTTATGCTTTATTGCTAATGCAATTTTAAAATTAAAATATTCTAAAAATAAAGACGCATTTTTACGTAATTTGGTCAATTTAAAAGTTACCAGTTAACTAAAAATTTGTGATTGTTCTACCGAAGGTAGGTTCCATTCCGGAAAAGGTCAAATAATGCTACGCTTTCCGTGCGAAGTCGGGTACTTCGGCCAGGCAGTCCAACACTGCCATGGGAATCCGGGGAAAACACCTCGAGGTGCTATTTGCAAGCGACTTTTAAAGCTATTGTTATAGAAGTGATTTTAAAGTCGGCTTCTATGTAAGTGGAGAGTTTAACGATATCTAGATATGTATCTCTAATTGTAAGTGTAGGAAATCGTTCAGCTTACGCGTTAATTCCGGCTGTTCCTAAAAAATGAACGAGGATTAAGTAAGCAATTAATAAGGCAATTTCTAAAATCTCCAAATATCTACATGCAATGCGATAGAGCATTGCGCTCTTCTAGTTCCGCAGGTATTCGTATGCCGTGCATTTGTTTAAGTTACATTTAATATACATGTACATCTACGGGTAAATAAAATCCCTAAATTTTGTCAACACTACCATAATAGTGGAAACGGGGCCGTACGTAAGAGTATTGTTTCATTTTGTATTTCTCAATGCATAAATAGTCATTAGTCTTTCCTTTAAGTAACGTCTTGCTACAAAAAACAATACCTACCTGGTAAGAATCAATATTTGAAATTGTAACACAAGTCCTTCGGCAAATACATATGGGCAATTCCATGAGAGTTGAGCAGTGTTGTGCAACCCATCGATGTTTTTCATATTCACACTATAGATACACATATGAACTGTATGACATATTCCGGAAAGTTCCTCTGTATTCCCGCAGATGACGGAGAAAATCGAATTTGAATTACTCCAAAACGTCGAGTTTTGCAACAAGTGGGGTATCGCCCGATCCCGCGTGCAAATATTTACGTTTGCGCCAAATTTGGGCCAAATTTATGTTTGGATTAAGTTTGGCCCAAGCATCGGCAATGAGACTCCTAACTTCAAATAGCTTTTAAATATTTATACTTTGCCGAATTTATTTAGGAAAGGTATTGCCCAACTTGTCCCGAAGATTCATAATTTTTCCAAAAACGTTTATGTAAATATTCACGTAATCTAACGCTAATTTGGGACAAATGTGGAGTGAATTTGGTGAATGATTTAGCTTCCGAAAGTAGTACAAAGCTATCTAAATTTCCCCGAAAGGTGTTACAACTTTGAAGTAAGTTTATTTAAGTAAATTGGGCTAAGTATAACTATTTGGACGACATTAGTAGTTAGGTTACTCATAGCCGATGTTTGGACTAAACTTCCAAACATAAATTTGGAGCAAACGTATATATTTTTACGCGGGATGAATCGCTGCTCGGCACTCGGCAGATAATGCAAGCGAAATCTGACCATCCGTCAGTAAAAGGCTTAATCAGGGATTAAATATGTAAATAACATGTATTTTTTTACATTTTTAAAGTCCTCGCTCGCAGTCATGTGGTTAGGATTCAACCGAATGTTGTGAGATACTATCGCGGAATCGAAATTATACTTGCAGGAAAAGTATAAGCCAGTCCCCTTTCTATACCATTGTGAGCCTTGTACCTAATCGATCGATTGCGATCGTGTACCTATTACTAGCCCTATCGACTACCTCTACCATGCAATTCCGTGCTTAAATATCGAAGAAGGAACTACTTGAAAGCGACCTATAAAGCTACTGCTGTAAAATTATCTCTCATGTGTAGAGCCGTCGGAAGTCCGGAACGGTTTGTCTCCGTTATAGAAACTTCAAAAGTTCAGGGTCTTGTAATGAATTCTCCCACTTCTGTTCACTTTCCCTGACCCTAGCCTTGTTTCCTCAGTTTATGTTAACGCTATTAAGCACAAACTCATCCCTGATAGGAAGTTATAATCACTACCCTCCATCATCAGCTGTCATCCGTTAGAAAATTCGTTTTGCTGCAGCTCTCCACTCCACTCTCAAATCAGCTAACCTCAATGTAGTTCTTCAATTTGACGTCCTGCATTAATTGCCTGATGTATTCAATTATTGGTCTTCCTATCTAATACTCCCAATTAATTTCCCCTCCCATTATTATTTTCAGCACGCTTTTTTGTCGCAAAATGTGCCAGATCAGTATGTCTCTTCCTCTCAGAGTTTTCAATATTATTCGTGGCTCTCCGACCCTTTTGGACTCCGTTGGTGAGAATCTATTCATCCATCCATCCATAGAGAATCCATCTATTTCTCACCCAATCCTAGCTTTTTTTTTGCTAAACCGCATTTTTCCTAACGTGTCAACTCCTAGCTAAATCTTTATTCCCTTGGATGAAGTAGACGTATATATCTACCGCAACACAACTCTAGGAAGACGCAGGGAAAAATGTTTTTTACAAGGTAATCAGGTATTTTTAAACTTATGTGAACAACTTGTGGGACACCTTGTGGGACGCCTAGGATGAAGTAAATGCCTTGTGGGACGCCTAGATATACTCTGCCGTAACACAACTCTAGGAATATGCAGGGTAAAATAATTTTACAAGGTAATCAGGTAATGCCTGGTATTCTTGTAATCTAGCCTCGAGTTAAATTAACTTGTGGGACACCTTATTCCCTAGGATGGCCATGTAGAACTATATCCCTGATCTTGGTCATTCATTTGATCTTCATCATTCTTCGATAACACCACATCCACATTTGATCACACAGGTAATCGATTATTGAGGGAAAAAGTCGGCATTCCTAGTCCCCTCCGTTCCCACACCGGAAGCCGATCCAGGCGGGCTGGGGGCTGGAGGGTGAAGGAGGGGGCGGGGGAGAGGAATGGCTCCCGGAGGAGGGGGCGGAGCGGGCAGAGCAGACACGGAGGAGAGAGAGAGGAGGAGGTGTGGGTGGCTGCGTGGCGTGTCTCCCTCCCGCATCTCAAGGTCAGGCGCGTCCAGCGGCAGCGGGAATCCGCTCCACTCCTCTCGTCCGTCAGTGGGGGCCCGCGATGCTTTCCAACCCCGAATGGAGGGGCCCGCCCAAGAGCCCCACGGAGTGAAGGAGGGCTGCCTGCCGCCTTCAAAAAGAGCGTGGAGCTCTTGCGAGCTAGGAAGAGGGGTCTACATCTACGAAGCAGTGGCGTAGATAAGAATAACTCATGGGGGGATATCAATCGATCATTTATCAATTGATAATGACTATTTCATTGGGCCATTATTGTTTTCAATCAAACTTTTGTGAGACAAGGAGTAGCCTCATCCATCATAGTGGTGGCACTAAAGAACGCAATGGTTTCATTTCAAACTGTTTTGCAACCGGAACAGTTTCAAAACGAAACAGTTCCGCAAAACACCCTGTTGCGGACAACAGCTAGAGGCACACCAAACAACAGGCGATCAATCGGCGCTGTTATAGCATGGCTGGTAATTCTTTTCTGGGTAATGAGAAATTTTTCACTTAAAAAAAACAAATTTCAGTTGGATTCATGAAAGATAGGTATATACTTCACATTTATAATTCTATCTGCTACGACGGGCGGACATGTATTGGCTAAATAAACCAGCAACTGCCTGCTACAGATTATAATACAACAAACTGTAGCTTATCACTGCAACGCAGCCACACGTGCAGTGTAACTGGAACAGAATAGAATACGAAACAGTCAGCGGCAGCTATCAGTTGCCACTGCAAAGCACAGAGCGCAACGGCGCGGCTGCAATCAAGAAGCTAATCTGTTGTTTGCAACAGTTATTTGAAACAGTTGTCTGACCGAAACAGTTGCTGCTGCAGCCGTTTCGCTTCGACAGCACTTTAATCCACCACTCCATCCCAAAAATACGGCGAGCGCTATTAATGTTATTGTGGTTCAAGTACCTCAATTGCTCGCGTATGTAGAGCCAATGAGATTAATTTATAAAACATATAGCTGGAATTCTCGGTCAACAATGGCATTCAAACCAAAAAGATCATTCAAAGGGTGGGGTGGGGGTGATTGATTCCCTTGATCTCCCTCCGTACCTACGCCCCTGCTACGAAGTGTGATGCAAGGCACCTCTAGGGTGTTTGGCACGGGGTTATTCCATGCCAACACTCGTCCCAGTTCAAATCATAAAATCGCACATTCACCCAGCCACTGGACGCAGACCAAATCAGTCGCGGGAGAACAATGTACGGTCAAACCAGCAACGAGGAAAGTGCTACGTATGCAAACATGCTAATATGCAGTATACTGGTTAAGATACAACTACTGATTGACACTATTACTTATGATTACTAATACTTACGGTTAATTTATGTACACTGCGTGATACTAATTCAAGCAGAAAAAAATGGACATCTCAAGGTATTAAGTATTGTATGTTATTGAACTTAAGTACAAAGTCTATTCTACCTAGTGAGGGTGTAAGTTTCATAGAAATGATCCATCAAAGCAATTATGGTCCCAGATTGTGAGCGGAAAAAATAACATTTTTCAACCTCTCGCTTCTGTTATCTACTTCCTTTATCTTTAAAATACCCTTGATCGTTTCTAACGTAATACGTTGGCTCAAGCAAAACATTTTGCTCGTCCGGAAAAAAACCGTCAGTTTCGAACTTGTGCAAATGATTTTCCCTATATTTTTCCCTTCGATCAGTTAGAGACTCACACTTTAATTCCTTCAAAAATCGGTAGCACTGCTGAGTCTATCATTAACAACTTATTTGCAATATTTTTATAATTCATCAAGTCAAAATTTTACATAAGTTATCTTAACAACGTTTTACAAAGGGATATGCATTATCATTAAGGGATATCATATTCTGATGTCCCAAAAACCGAGACGTATCTAGTCTTGAAGGGACGCATACTGGGACAAAATCGGTACTTAGCTTGTAAAAGGTAAGGTAATGTTAAAGGTAAGGGTTATTTTATTCTTTGATTTAAAACATTTCCGAGGGTGGGGAGGATTACGGGGTTATTTTAATGATGGAGAAAACGGCTGGACCGATTTGGTTGCTTTTGGTGTCATTTTTTCAGTATAGTAGGTGTTACATATATCTGGAAAAAGCCCCAAATTGCCATTTTTGGCCCAGATAAATATTATATTGAAAAAAATAAGCACACCTTTACTCAAACTCATAATCCCCCTGCATTATATTTGCATGGGAACCACCTAGCTACCGTAATCAACGTTGGACTAAGCGCAGGTTTTTATATTTTGCAATCATAAGTAATTAGTAATTATAATTTGTAAACATTAGTAGATTAGCCTTAACTCCAACTTATAAGCCGCATGATAAATCTGCATAGCGACCACGTAGTTACCACCAACAGTGTTGCACTTTAGAACGTTATTTTAATTTATCTTTAATGATCCCAGGACTTGAACTAGTTGCCACTTAAGCTCTCGTTTGCTCTCATCTCCAACCTTCTTTTAATAAATTTCAGCACAACATTTTCCGCGTGTGCAGAGTGAAGTGATTGTTCTTACCTCCTCGCATTTTGACGCTTTCTTCTATTTTAGATGACATTACAAGCTCAACCCTAGAGTGATCGCGAATGTGCTTCTACATTTTCTTTAACAATTTTCATTTATTCAGTAAAATTGTTGAGGCTATTGTGGAGGAACTGTGTCGTGAAGATAAATAAAGAGAAGTTTTTCCTTAAATTGAAACATTTTACTTCATGGTGCCAGTATCAAAACCTACTGAATGGAAAAGGTTAGGAAGTAAAGTATTATTATTTCAGAGGCAGCCTATAGAATCTTATTTTTGGAAGCATATCTTGCTCTCGTTGAACAGTCAGTGGAAAGATGTGGTTACTGGAGGCGAGTTTTCATTGGATACAAGAACATTTAGGTGGCTGGAGTGGTAATTGTTAGTCAATGAGTGCACATTTTAATAACTTGACTAGAAAGTCGACAAAAAATTATTTGACCACATTTCACTTAAGTACCCATATATGGTGGATATCACCATGCATGAAGTAATGTTAATGAAGCAAGACTTACATTTCCAATTTTTTGCCTTAATTAAATCATTGTTTTGAAAAGGGTTTTCGGCGTGGAATAACAAATTTAGTCTAAAATTGTATCTAAATACGTATTTTTATTCGAAATTATAACTTTATATATGTTAGAAACAATTAAATAATATGAAACGCATTATTTCGCGTATAGGAGAAAATCTGTACACATGTTATCGAATTATCGAGCAAGTATGCAAAGTTTCTCGCAAATCTGTACTTCAACAAAAATCACTCCGACCACCGTACGATTAAGACAACGATTAAGTACGCAACTAAAGGCCAGTTCACAATCATCAACATCCACATACAGCCCTGTGAGCTACCGCAAAAAAGTGTGGCAGGGGGTTTTAGGACATAGACCGTCAAGATGGGATGGAACTGGGAAAAGTTAAATGAGGAAGTGGTTGAAAACTGAGATTTTGTTTGACGGGTTTCGGTCCTCCTATCTTATTAATTAAGCTAGTCACTAATGGTGCTTGGAAAGTTGAAATTTCCAACCTTTCTCTATTATAGCAAGATATCTCTTATTTTGTTCCTTTCAATCATTTGTCGAGATTTAGTGCGGGGTTGAAATGACATCCTTGGAGTTTACCTGATTCATATTCTATAAGATATGTTACCCAGAAATGGTAGAGAGCTCCACATGAAATTCGTTGGTCTTCCTGTATGTACGGGGAAATCAGTTTTATGGCTAAGGATTTTTGTTTTTTTTTTCCGAAGAATTTTTTTAAACTAAATTTGGATTGTAACCGTTGTTAGCGGCTATGGAAATGATTGTCAATAGTTCAGATTTGGAGTTCGTGGGTGTAGGAGGCGATGTGCAGCATGTTCGTGGGAAAAATGGTGAACCAAATCACTTGATATTATGTAATCGGTTTAAAAGGGTTCTCTGTATATTGAAAATTCATGTCTGTGTTCTGTAATGTGGATTGACAAATGTAGGAAATTCAGTCAGAGTGCCGTTGATATATTTTTCCGAAAATGTTCGAATGGAGGGAGTTCAGATGGTTGAGGAAAGACTGCAATTGGCTGTTAGTTCCAGTCCACAGGCAGGCGATGTCGTCCACGTATCTGAAAGAGTATTTTTCAAAACTATTGCATAATTTAACGGAATTGAATACTTAACTTTTCTTTCAAAGAGTTGAGGAAAGGTTCTGTAAAAAGGGGGAGCAGGGGGGTATCCATAGCTAGGCCATCTATGTCTGTTTGTATCAGATGGAGTAATTTTGTTTTACTGCCTCTCTAGTCAGAGCATTTAATTCTAAGGAAAATTAAAATGAACATATATGAACAAACAGATGGCCTAGCTATGGATTCCTCCCGTTTTTTTTTCCTATTACAACAAATTTTCCTCAACTCTTCACTCTTTTCCTCAACACTTGATGGCGATGTTGCACGTCGAAACCTAGGTCGCAATAAATCTATTTTGCCTGTGAAAAATTGCAAATACTGTCCTCATCGTGTTTAAATTCGACCACATCACGCCTGAGACTTAGTTTTGTGCTAGGGTAGAGTTTTTTCGAACGCAACACAAGATAACCCCTTCGCCGGCCTCGGTGGTGGCGGGGAAACGTCCTCGCCTGTTAACCTGAAGGTTGCGGGTTCGAGTCCCGCCTGGGGAGGATTTTTCACCTCCAAGGGCATGGTTGCGTGTGCTGTCTTGTATTTACGAGCTAATTGTAGCTCAGTATTAAGGGTCAATATTATTATTATAATAACTTTGACCTGGGGAGTTATTTTGTAATTTCACCACATGGGTCATGACGTCACGGACCGCTCCTTATACGGAGAATATTACCGAAAGTGGAGTTTTAAACCGTGTACGCCAGACGGCGACACCATCGACTCGTTCATTTCGGCCGAGAATGGTTCATTTCCCAGTTCTTTCGGTCGTGGAATTGAGCTTCCAAATCGCCTGCTTAATGCTAGGCGATTTGGCGCTGCTTTCGTTTCCGAATTTGGAGAAATCCCGCGATATTCGCAATGTGAGTTTGCTGTTATTGTTTTTGAAAAGTACTTTTTAGTATTTTTGTTCAAGTGCTGCCATGCAACCTTTGTAACTTAATAGATTTTCTACTTTAACATATTTCCAAGTTCCATGATTGTCTTTTAAAGTCAACCGTGACGCCGCCATAGGTAGTGGAAGCACTCACTCCGTGAGTAATTCGAGAGCGGAGTTGCTCAAATGGACCATTCAATTGAGTTGGTGCTCTTCCGAAAGAGCTGTTTCGGAAGTGGAATTACAAAATAACCCCCCTGAGCTGTGTGACTTTTTCTGCTTGCCTGGCGAGCACGGGTCCTGTCTAGACGTTCGTCTTCTTTCCTCCGTTCACTTTCTCTGTCTCCTCATCCATTCATTCCGCCTGCGTCTTTGAATTCCATTCGGTCGGGGTCACCTCTCTCTCTCTCTCCTTCCTTGTCCTCCTCTTCCATGCGCTCGTTGCTTTGCCTCTGTTTAACGTCCCTCTTCTACCCCCCCCCCCGCCCTACGCCCCCCTCCCCCTTTACCCTCCTCGTTATTCGAAGAGCACGACTCGTCTCGCCTCCTCAACACGCCCGTGCGAAATTCTGCGAACTGCGAAGTGGGTGTGTTTGTGTGCGAGTGACGTGTTTGAATCAAAGTCTACCGACACAAGAGTGGACACTTCCAGGGGTGTCCTCAATGGGAGGCCCTTGACCCCAAATCCCTCGTTCGAATTCAAAGAAGAGAACTGACGGAATCGTATGACTCGATGACGATTACATTTGAAATACGTTTTAATACGCAATTTTTTTTAAAAACTTGTTCCTCGTATAAGCTCATACACAAAACGGTAAAAATTATAAAAATTCAAAACGAGGGACATAGGCTCGCCTAAGGATTAACATCCTGTTTGGGGTTAACCGACTCTTCTTTGTCTAACAAAATTACACCAATGTAGAAAATAACATAATTCGTCACCGTGCCGAAAATTTAAACTCACATTACAAAAATTAATAGTGGATACAAAAATACAAACAATAAAAAAATGAAAATGGAAAAAAAACCATTGATAATGCCGGAACACACGACAGAATCTAATTAGAATCACTTCAATTTACAAATATATTTTTTACAAAGATAAGTTTTATGTACCTAATTGTGATACATAAATAATGTAACATGAGTCTTTTTGATGGAAAAGAAACTAAAGTGAATTAATTTCTAACCACATTGATCAGTTTTTCTGTTAGCATGCAAATATACTGTGATATTATTTTAATAATTATCGCAATATTTTACATAAGCAGATATTTTACCTATTAAATAGCAGAACAATATTCAGCCCTGGCTTTTTTTTGTCCGTTCCGCGGAAAGTGGTGGTCTTAGATCCTGCGCACTAAGCAGTGAACTACAAAACAGATCAGGTGTAGTGCTGTTGGGCGCTAGACACCAAAAAGAACTTCATTGATCGCATGTGCGACTATTTTTATTGTGTTGACATTCGGTAATGCGTCGAATGTGGATTTTGTTAAGGTTTTAGTTATTCTGAGGTGAAAAGTTTATGTATTGAAAATGCAATTTTGTACGAATAACTATGCATAAAACATTCGGACGTGACTATCGTAAACCTACAGAATTCTCACAAAGGAAACGGTTGTAGGCTTGACTTTGGGGGATTTATCCATTACGGAAAAATTAAAATATCTTAGTTATTCCACTTGTAATATTTGATGTCGAAACCCGGGTTGTAACAAGACATATTACGAGTGGAATTAACTATGGCATTTTAATTTTTCAAGTACAGAATGCTCCCTGCCGGCAGGTTACCTAACGTTTCACATGCGCACATCGTTCCAGTCATCGGCATTCCAGTGCGCTGTAGTGCACTGATGTGTTCAATTCTGCGCTAACTTCAACACTGAATGAATAGCTCCCGTCATCTCTAAAGTCTCCTTCATCAAGCTATCTATTTCCCAGTATAAGATCCTTTTGAAATCTTCGCATCTTTTGCTTGCCCGAGTTACCTGCTCATCTTCTCCTAATCCAACGCTTACCCAATATCCTCCCCTCAATCTCCCTATTTTCCATATGTTGTCACTCCTCGATGAAGTCCTCCAGCCACTTTTGCTTCCTCTTCCTAATTTCTTCCATCAGCACTCTTTCTCCCACTTCCATGTCTAACGCTCCCTCTTTTTCTTTCCTTTCCACTCAATCTTGCCATCCTTCTCCACACCCTCATCTCAATATGCCCCGTCTATATGTTCATTCTCCTTCCGTAATAACCAAGTTTCGGAGCCATACAACCCCAAGCTCCATTTAAAGGTTTCAACTAATCTTATCATTATTTTTTGCTCAATTTTTCCCTCGTCAATTCCCTTCTCTTCGTAAATACATCCTTTCCTCACGCAAAATTTAGCATTATTTCCTTAATTCTAAACCCATTCTTATCTAGAATACTCCCAATGTAAGTGACGACACGATGTTTTATGATACTCCCTCCGAATTTAATCATTAGTCTAGACCATCTACCTATTTTATGATACTCCCTCCGAATTTAATCATTAGTCTAGACCATCTGGCCCTCTTTCTTTGAGATAATCTCATCACCGATTTTTTTAGGTACAGGAAACCTTTACCCCTCGGTAATTCTCTATACATATGATTTGTCAATCATCTCGGCAGAGGGTAATATCTTGCTCTCATTTATTTTAGACAAAACAAAGATTATCCTGTGGTCAGGGTTTGGTTTCCAAGAACGAAGTTTCGGAGCCATTCTATCATCAGGTCCAAGGTGCCTGGATGTGAAATAAACCAAGTTACATGATGGATCTGTTGAGGCTCGATTTCTCCTTGTCCAATCAGAATGGTTCCCTAGCCGTAAACTCAGTCCAATTTTATTCCCAAACTTTCTCATTATAATTAGGAGGAAGTATATTAATTAACAGTCAAATTTAGGAATTAGAACAAATTAGCTTTACGGTAATTTTGTAGTTGCCGATGTTAGTTTAGTATTATTTTCGTTGAAGAAAGGTTTCTCTGATACAATAGCCAGGACTCAATTGAATTTTTTCATGACCTCTCCAATGGCAGTTCCAATATTTGGCTCTGAACCTAAGAAAATGACTTAACGACTTGTTACAATAAGTTCTACCCAATATTTACACACTTGTCTGTTATTGGTTGCAATTCCCAGCATTCGTCTTTTTGTCGTGTTTGATGATCATCTAAAATTTACAAGCAAAATAAAGCCCTGCACGAAGATAGGAGGCGTAATGTCATATACTTGTAAAATAACTTACGAAGCTGATACAAATTATTAATTAGAATGCAGCAAGGAAAGGATAAAAGTTGATGGGAAATTGTCTAAACTTTAACATTAGGTAGTCCTTACAAAATCTTTATCATTTTCATGAGGGTGAATAAGGGTGGGCAGTTATAGGTCGCGAGATGCGGCAAGGGTGCCCGTTGTCACCTTTGCTTTTTAACATCTATGCTGAGGAAATGGTAAGAGAGGCATGGAATGAGCTAGATGTGGGAATCAAAGTAGGAGGCCAGCGAATAAAGTCGGTTAGATTTGCGGACGACCAGGCGTTGGTCAGTCGGTCATAGAAAATATTGCAAACTTTAGTAGATGCATTGGAAAAGCAGTGCGAGAAATATGGGATGAAGATTAATCATAAGAAAATATAAATAATGTGATTATCTAGGACAAAGAAAGTGAGGCTGGTTATCAGAGTAGGAAGTCACAAACTCGAGCAAGTAGAACAATTTAATTACTATGCTAGAGAGAACAGGATAGAGAAGCAAAAACATCAGGAGGAGAATAGCGCTAGCGAAGGAAGCGGTCATTAATAGAAGGGAGCTGATGACGAGAACTTTAAGTAAGGATGTAAAAAAGAGGCTGGTGAAGAGCTTGATATGGAGTGTGGCGTTGTATGGGGCAGAAACGTGGACCATGAGAAAGGAAGACGAAAATAGGCTGAAGGCTTTCGAGATGTGGGTGTGGAGGAGGATGGAGAAGGTGCGTTGGATGGAAAGGAAGACAAATGAGGAAGTGCTTGACATGGTGGGTGAGGAGAGGAAACTTATGAATGAGAATAGGGGAAGGCAGGGTAGGTGGCTGGAAGCGGTAATGAGGGATGATGGTTTGCTGAAGGCCGTGATAGAGGGAAAGAGTTTGGGTAAGCGGGGAAGGGGAAGAAAGAGAATAGGTTTTATGGACGGGATGAAGAAAGGTAGGACTTACGCTGAGATTAAGAAGGAAATACTAGAGGTGGATAGGGGATGGAACGTCTAAGAGTCTGTTAGATATTCTATGACTTTCATCATGACCTACCTCTAACCGGTAGATTACTCCGATGAATGAATGAATTGAAACTAGCCCCAGTATTTGATCCATCGGGAGCAAGAGTGGTG
Organism: Pyrrhosoma nymphula; assembly: GCA_963573305.1. Classification (NCBI taxonomy): domain Eukaryota; kingdom Metazoa; phylum Arthropoda; class Insecta; order Odonata; family Coenagrionidae; genus Pyrrhosoma; species Pyrrhosoma nymphula. Next base: position 100,351,968 of record OY754334.1, on the reverse strand, counting down.
TGATTCAATTTTGAAACTTATTGTATTTAGGCGCGTTGAAGTATTTCTCTACCTGATTTTTGTCTTTTGTATGAATAATATGACTCTAGATTTACAGATTTTTCCACAAGAAAGCATAAACCCTTAGGAAGAAGGTTTATATAGGTATTTGGAGGGAGGGTAGGTGTCTGGAAGAGGTAATCAGGAGAAAAGTGTTGCTTAAGGCCGTGCCAGAGGGAAGGATGTTGGGAAAGTGGGGAAAGGGAAGAAAGAGAATAAGCTGTATGGACGGGGATGAGAAAGATAGGCCCGGCACGTGTAAAAATCTGGAGAATTTTATCTGTTGTTCAATAAAACGTACCTTAAACCGGTATATTATTTTAGGTGCTTTATTTAAGGTTTAATTTAGGTGCGCTGAAGTATCCCTCTACTTTTTTTATTCCTTTGAATGAATAATGTGATTCAAGCGTCAGTGTTATGCCACTATAAAGCAGAAACTCAGAGTTTAATTAGGTATTCATTTTACTTTAAGCCTTATTTTTCAAAACTGTCAATTTTTACTTACACCACTTACTTTGACTTTACAGCTGCCAAGGGCTCATTTGATTCCTCTCTCTGCTTGTGTTTTCTTATTTCTTGCCGGGATTTCACTTTTTCCATCGTCAAGTTCATTTTTTAATGGCGTCTGCTTTTATTCTTATTTACATGATGATGTTCATATGCCACATGATACCGATACATTTTCAATGAAGCTCAACTTCCATATAAAATACCACATGGTTATTCCTGGCATTTCATGGAAGGACTTTCACAGACGCGAATGTATTTCCTTTGGAGAGAACGTTATACATCCTCATCGGTCAATGTTTAGTAGAAATAGCGTCTTGCGGAACATATTTCGTCAAAATTCCGGGATGGTATTTCAAAAATAAAATTTCACTATTTTTTTCTTGATATGCAAATAAAGTGGGTTTAAGTCATTTGTGTAGATATGTGAGAAGTTGAGTAATGATTAGAGGTCAACCAAGGGTCAAAATCACTGATTAAACAAGGTGATAGGTGGAAACATATGGTTCGACGACATACAGGTATATTGAAGCCATTTAAATGCGCAATTGGCCATATTGAATGAATCAGTTGTTCAGTTTGCCAAAAACATAGGCGCCAGTAGCAAAATTATCGCGGTACCGTATTTATTTATAAATAGTAAGTTACAGAGGTAATAACATAAAAAAGCACGGTATTATTGAAATAACATTTATTGAGTTTTTTAAGTGCGGTAGCCTCGTTCGGAAGATCTATATTCTCGAACAAGTATGCTTCTCTCTCTTGCGTTATGACGTAATATATTTTCCTCTTTGATCTATGGTACGAATAATGTGCGAGAAGTTTTCGATATTGTATGAAACTCTGGTGGGTAACATTTTTCTATTGCTTCCAACTGCATCCCTTCGAGACATCCACGCATCCCACTCGTACTTATTTCAGAGTCGCGGCACTCACCGCTTAAAAAAATCGGAACTTATCTCTGGAGAGAAGGCGTCAGATGACGTCACGCCGACCGTGGCGATCTCACGGGGTGCACTTGAACTATAGCGGTAGTATGGCGGCGCGCGCGCGACCTCCCCTACATTCCCCTCCGCATTTTTCTCTCCCCTCGCCCTTCCCCTTACTGGCAACCCCCCTACCACTCTCTCCTGCCGTGCAAGTTGTCTACGTCGAAGGATACTCCTGATATTCTATTATGGACGGAAAAATATGCCATTTAATTTTCTGAGGTTGAAACATGCGTTATGAAAGCCTGTTTACTTTGGAAAAAATGATCCATCCATCATAGCCATCACGCGCAATTTTTCTGTGAATATTATGAAGAAAACTGATTTTTTGTAAATAATTTCAATTTTTATTTTTCAAGAGAAATCATTACGGTACCGCGAATATTCCGTTAATAATACCTATTTTCGGTGCATGAACCGTATATCTGATCCATTAAATATGGTTGAAAGCGCAATTAAATGACTTCGATGTTCTCATGTGCTATCGTAATTCGTTTCGTAGGGATTCATGTATTCTCATCTGAAATCTATCGAAAGACTGTTTACATGATGTGGTTGAGCAAGATAATTATGTGGTAACTATATAAACTAAGTTCGAATTTTCTTTTAAAATGTTTGTATATATTTATGTAATAGTCTAATGAAGCTTTAAGTAAATTTAGCAATATTTATGACGCAAAATCTGTGTTTTTTCACTACTTCTCATTAATTTACTCAATATTAATTTTTGAGGCTTTAACTTGACTTAATTGTTTCATGTCACACGCTAAAAACACTTTCACAGCAGTAGGTTTTTATTTTAGAAACTGTATGACAGTGTTTAATAACTATATATTATTTTTACTAATTGAAAACGCACACCATTACATGTCCAAGCTAAACTAAGCGGTAGGACTTCCTCTTTTTCTTTCTATAATGTTTACCTGAAGCAAAAATCTGTATAAAATCCCAGGATTGAAAAATTGCTTCTATGTTTGTATAAAATCGAAAATCAGTGCAATATTTAGCTAATATTTTGGTATTATTAAAGAGGTGAGATCTTGTTTTTTTAAGTTTGGGCAAAATTCGTTTAATTTTATGTGAACTGATTAAATTTTTTCTGGTCATAATATATATCATAATGGGATTCTATTTAGAAATGTTTGCCGTAGTAAGATGCATGGAGTAAGCATAGTTATTGATGACACAAAATAATTTGTTTCATTCAACTGAACTGACGATTGATTGGTTAACTAAATGTATTCGTCCATGGCTTTAAATTGACTTATTTGTTGTTCACCGTACTCTGAAATTCCTACACAACCGAAAGGTTTTTGCGCTTTTATAAAAAGAACTACTTTCAGTAATATATTTATGCTTAAATATTATGAAGAAAATATCTCAGTTATATACTAATGCGATCTTTGTGTTAGAGCTTCTTGTTTTTAATGTCCTTCGAGAGTGCTCAGCCGTACCGAATCCCATGGTAAACGACTTCTTAATTTTGACAAATAACCAGAAAGATGTTGTTTTGGTATCAATTGGAAAATAATATTGTATTTATAATATTAAAGCCAAATTCTTTCATCTGTAGTTGTAGTAGTTTCTTGCTGAAACTATTTTTTATCAATACCATTTTGTGAAATACGCAAAACATTGATGGAAAAGAAACAATCTTTATAGCTTTGCTATCTCTGCACATTATCAACGTTTTATTTGTTATCCTCATATGTTTCACAGTTTCAGGCGTCTCATTGTGGAATCTGCGCATTATGGATAGTCAACAAAATAGCAATATTCCACTTAAAAAATGTAACTTAATTACACGACACGAGTTTACTTAGCCGTTATTGGGTGCTTGAGCTGTATGGTTCATAGGTTTTGTAAGCGGAAACGCCTTTCGTGAAAATAAAGTTATGTTTTCTTTGTGGAAGTGTGCTTTTTTATTGAGTTTCTTCCATTTTCTTCCATTTCTTCACAGCTATTCCGTTAGTAGTACCCGGAAATTGTATCGTGCAGTAAGCGAATTACAAGAGGAAATCCATAGTCAAATATATTTCTAACCTGTTATAGGTAATAGTATATTAACACTAGGCAGCATATTACGGGAAAAATTCATGGTCACACTAAATTCTGTTTTCTGTTTTATAGTTATTTATTTTAACTATTATTAAAATACAACAACGTCATTTAATCCATCTTTGTTTTAGTTTTAAAGGTATCATAAGAAATACGATTTTTGTGCTACCTGAGGTGTTGCTGTGCAATGTGTTGGATTTGATGACCATCAGCTTCAGTAGCTTCAGAAACTTTCATGAAAGAAGACATGAACGTAAACCATTGGCTTAGAGTCATTTGGCGGGGCATGCCTCAAAACTAGTCTCTCTGCAAACTGATGTTGAAGTTGTGGTGTTTTCTGCCCTCAGCATCTCTCTCAACTCAACAGATTTCACCAGCGTCACTTTCAAAGTTAGATGGCTCAGTTTTGTCTTCAAAAATTTCATTTTCCGATGCACTACTTTCAAGATCATTGATCACAAAATAGCAGTCACTCGATTCTTCGCTGATGAATGCAGAAATCTCTTTGTAATGATAAGTTTCCTCTCTCTTCATTGGGGCACTCATAAAGAGACACGGAAATTAAATGAATTAATACTGGTCGTATCGTAATAAAGGAGTGAGATCACCACCTGGCTAAAAGTCAACTGAATCCTTTTCCTCATCTATGACCTGGGATGTGATGTAACGAAGTAAAAGTAATAGAATTACTTGTAACGATTACATTTTTGGTAATTTTTACTTGTAATCGATACATTTTTTTAAAGTAATTTTTACTGGTAATCTACTTCAAAGCACCTATGAGTAATCGTTACATTGACGATTAATAATTGAAGCTTAATAAAAACAAGATTTTTATGTGCTCTTGAATGGGCATTGGAGCAGGACTTAATGGTTAACCACATGGATAAATAGTATATATGCCAATGCAAAAATGAACTATTTATAAATATTTGCTCAAAAGTGACTGGATAAACTAACAATTATTAGGTCATATTATTAACGTATATTAAAAATATATTATTATCATAAAAAACATTTAGTTTCATTTGCATTTTAATGGCTCTCGCAGAAAGGTTTGATTGGTACGTAAATAATTCAAACATTTTTATGGCATATTCAAAGTTTGACCATTAAAGGTAATGATTAACTCACTGATTAGCATTAAAGATGATATTAAAACAAAACTGTGCTACAAATTGAAGATTTGGTTAATTACAGGAGCAAAATGAAAAGTAATTGTAATTGTACTTGTAATCCTACTGATTACTTTTTCAAATAGTAATTTGTAATTGTTATCAGTTACAAATTTCCTAGCGTATTTGTAATTGATCCCGATTTCATTTCTGTAATACTTTTCCCATCATTGTCTATGACTCTCGGAAGTATTCTTTCACTGTAAAGCATAAAATATATAGAACGCATAAAGTCATAAAGTATCTAATAAGCATAAATATGATCCGCTTTGCTGTGAAAGACTATCTCTTCACCCAGTGGGTAAAAACTTCAGATACTTTTTACTCAAATCAGACGAAATTGCACGTTTATAGCTGTCGCAGAAATTCCTGGCGAAGACCTGCGCGGCATGGAAGGGGTGAAGGGATAGGACGGAGTGGAAGAGTGGGAGGATACGGGAGAGAGTGAGACAGAGGAACTCAACTACATTGCGAAAAAATGATGTGGCAGTCGCGGAACGGCCGACAGAAGTGGACCACCGAGTGGCTGGCATTGGGGAGCTCAGAGTATTGAATTTATATAAACGTAAATAATTAAATTAATATTTCTGAAAATATAAACATGAAAACTATATGTATACATCAAAGCTAATTGCATGAAATACACATAGACTTATAGTATTCATATGAAATTGGACTATAAAATTACGAATGAGAAATTAAATTTTCTTCTGATTCATCATTTTCTACAACTGTTACAATAGGTTTGCAGTAACTAAATTAGGATATGAAATTTCGACATTTTATTTAATTAATTCGCACAATCACACACAAACAGGCTTTCTCGTCTCCTTAATCCGTCCGTGAGTCGGGTCTCGCGTGACGCTAGGTTTTCGCGAGATTACCCCCCATCCAAGAGAAGTTTCCCATTTAAAAATGGCACGAGGTGCACACACACTTAACTCAAGGGTTTAAAATCACCTATCGCCATAACTTTACCATGGACCCTAACTTGAGGTCTGATTGTGAGACGAGTCGATCTGGAATGATAGGTAGTTGCGAGCCATCTCTCTTCTCGAAGCGTTGGTGTTGGCAGAATTAGAAAGATTTTCTGACTGACCCTCCACAAAAAACAACCTTCCTCTTCCATTTCGAAGGATTTTAAAAGTTCCGTAGCACGTATCCTTTTCTGACTGGCCCTCCGCAATAAACAACCTTCCTCTTCCGTTTCGAAGGATTTTAAAAGTTCCCTAGCCCATATCCCAAAATCGTCCTCTACGCAGCGCCACGAACTTTTGCGAGAGCTATACCGCAAACTTCTTCGGGCGGTGATGACTTCTGAATCCGCTCCGACGCATGACCTTCGTTGTGTTCAAAGCCCGCCAGAGGAATGGATGACTTGAGAACCGATGCAGCACTTCGTCTTTCCGCAGTAAACAACGTCCCTTCATTAGAGAGGATAACTCACTGCCAGAGAATATCAAGTCCATCCCCGGATGAAGGATCCAAATCTTTCATGGACGCCTAATTATTCCGTCGCAGGGACAAGGGACCTAAGATCCGGCTGTTAGAATCTCCGCAGAAAACAACGTCCCCTCATCGGAAAGACTGACTCATTGTCAGATGATAAAAGGCTCCCAAACTCTATTGCCATGCCCACGTCAGCTTTCTATCTCCCAAGATGGGGGGATATGAGCCGTTGGGAGCAAGAATGTTGTGAGTCAAAATGTTCACTTTTTGTAAAATAGAATTTACTCTAATTGTAAGTGGAATAAATAAAAAAAACTCTATGGGCTGCATTCTTGTGAAAAAGCGCTTATTGTAGACAAACATCGCTCATTCACAAAACCAAATACAGATAAGGGATGCTTTGGCGCACCTAATCAAAGTGTGACAAAAAACTGACATATACCACTTTTGCTCTCAGCGCCTCATGTGCCTCTTTGAGTCTCCGTCACTTGAGCAAGGGGCCTGCTCAGCTTTGACACCGGAAAAAATACATACCTATGCTAAACCAAGCAGTTATGAAACTATCCATTAGAAAATGTTATTTTATTCCGCATTCTGCATAGAGCTTCGACGATAGTTACGAAGATACATTACATTCATAGCGTTAAAAATGAATATAAAAACAATGGCAGACTTAGTATGGCAGATATTGAATTAGCCTCTAAATTAGAAAATGGGACCAATACAAGAAATGTTTATATTGAAATGTAATCTGAGGTATAATAAATAAGATAAAACATAACAGATGAATTATTCCATAATTGTATTGATAGCTTTTTTATCGAAAAAAGAGTCGCTGGGAGCTATGCAGGCACTCTTGGAAAATTTTACTTTGACGTTGGAACCCACTGGCTTAAAGAATTATCAATACAAGGTTGGAGTCAGTGGCGGATTTAGGTGGTTGTTTTGTGGGGGGGACAGATTGCTACTTTCAGGAGGTCTGGGGGTAATGGAATACCTTGTGATCACTATTTTTCTTATTGTACCACAAATAACGTGTAGACGCGTCCCCCCCTTAATCCGCGACTGGTTGGAGTGCAGAGCAAATGATTACACATTTTGGCAATGACCAATTTGGGTTCAGAAAGGAGAGGGCAACTCGGGATGTGATTGCGGTGATGAGATGACGCATAGAAAGAACAATAGAGCAAAATCAGTATGTTTTACTCGCTCTGTGAATTTGGAAAAGGCGTTTGAAAGAGTTAAGAGAGATAAAAACTAATGTATCATAAAAAGGAATAGATTGGCAAAATAGAAGAATCGTCCGAAACCTATACATGACCCAGAGGACGCAGATGATGGTGGCTGACGCAGAATCAGGGTGGACAGTTATATGGCTCGGGGTAAGGTAAGGGAGCCCGTTGTCGACTTGCTCTTTAACATTTATACCGAGGAAATGGTAAGAGACACATGGTGAGAGCCAGATGTGGGAATGAAAGTAGAATTGGAGATGATGAAGTCGGTGAGATTCGCGGATTACCAGGCGTTGGTTAGCCGATCATCGAAGGGATTGCAAACTTTAGTAGGTGCAGGACTTTTTTCTGGAAAAAAACGTGGTGGAACTCGGTTGTCCATAAGAGTTACGTTATCCGTGGGCAAGGGCCTATCAACGTTGACACACCGGTTCCCGTCAGATCACCGAAGTTAAGCAACGTTGGGCCCGGACGGCGGTTGGGTGGGTGGCCCTCCTCTATGCCTCTACCGGGGTGGATGGAGGAGTGATATTCCCTCCAGACTTATACGGGGAGGCCGGAGGGAGATATACCCAGACCGGGAAGGTAGGAGGGAGGACTCTCTCCATATCTGTACCGGGATGGTTGGGGGTGGCCCCTCATTCATGCCTCTACCGTGGTGCTCTTGTCCCCTGTCTGCAAGTGGCAGGCACCTTAAACGTGGGATGGCACAATGGACCAAGAGGTCTGAGTGCCAGGATGGCTCCAGAAGGCTCCCGCCCACCCATACAATCTACATTATCCGTAAGAGTTATATTTCCCGTAAGTGCTACTTTGGTAATGTACTCACTATCTGGAAGATGAACTGCATCCTTAATTCCCACATTAAATCTGAGAATTAATAAATGAAAAAATCCAATTGACCTTAGATTGATTTATACGAGTTTAGGCAATTTACTTAGACCAAAAAAGGTGCCGGAACGCAGTTCCGCCGCGTAGGTACCATCAGAAAAAAAGCCCTGAGTAGGTGCATTAGAGAACCGGTGCGGTAAATACGGATTAAATACAAATCATAAGAAAACAAAAGCAGTGTGATTTTCTAGGACAAAGAAAGCAAAGCTGGTCGTAAAAGTAGGAAGACAAAAACTGGAGTAAATGGTGCAATTTAATTACTTGGGTGGTACCTACGTTAGAAGAAAATGTCCACAGTAGCAATGACACTGAAAGGAAAAGAGCGAATGGCGAAGGAGAATAAAGTGAGGTTAGAAATCCTCAGCTTGAGATATGAATTTTGTTGCATTATCCATTTCCTCAGCATGACCTTTGATATAACATTTATTATCAATCATTGCCATGCGCGCGGTAACGGCGGCGCCGCGGAGGGTTGTAGCTCCGTCCGGTCGTTCATAATATATAGTTACAAGTTTGGCCGCTGAGGAGTGGCGGGAGCGCTTTTGACAAGATCATGCTTCCCGCTCTCAGAGCACTCTACCAAGCATTCTACTAACCGCTACCAACTATATGGTTCTTCGCGGTCTCTTTTGCTTTGCAATTATTCTTGTCTATGGCACCGTAATTGAACATCTGCCACCAAATGTATGTAAAGCAGGGGCGGATCTAGGATTTTCTTGAGGGGGGCGCAAGGTGCAAGTTTTGAAGACGTGCCGGAATGCCCACCAGCAAAACGGGAACTGTGAATACTCCCATGGAAAATTTAGAAAAGGTTGATGAGCCTAGCTAAATTCCTTTGCTCAGCTTTTTAATTGACCTTTTTTTCTCTTTAAGGGGGAAACTTTATATTTTGATAGTTATCATTTATCATAATGTTCTTCATGATTTGATGCATGTTTTTCTGCACAGCTTTCTACATAAAGTTCTGCAGCCATTTCGCGCTATTTTTCTGTATGTAGATTCTGCAGAGTTGTCTGCAGCAATATATGTAGAAATTTTATATTTTCTGCATTGTAAAATTGTTTGGTATTAAAAAAGTTTTAGAACAATTTGGAGAAAAACATGCAGAAAATATCCATGAAAAAGTTATTTTCTATACAGGTGTGTAAAACTTTTTGCTGGTACGAGTGTGGGTTTTGTCGCCCGAACGAAGTGAAGTGAATCGAGGGTGACAATTACAAGAGTCGATAAACATCTTGCACACGTGTATCTAACCCCATTTTTCATTAAGTGCGTTTTACGCACGGAGTGATGAAAAGATTTTTTTTCCTAACACCCTGATATGTATTCTTTGTTGTGACTTTAGTTCTAATGTTTTGTTTGGTATAAGAATTAAGTTTAGGATAAGACTTCAGCTTATCTTCTAGGATAAGACTTCAGCATAGGTTTGGTATACGCATTTATATTAGGTCTAATCGAAGCATAGAGGGTAATGAATTAAGTGACAAATTGTTTTTGCAAATTAATTTAGTTACTTTATTTTTATTGTTAAAAATGCGAAGCAAAGCGTTTGTAGTGACAAATAAGTACAGATCGATCCCTCTAAACTAGAATAATATTGTTAATAGTGTTATGAGCTTATCTTCTTACTGAAAAAATTGAAACTTTAAACAATTAAGTGAACGTAAAGTATCACAAGCAAAAATTAGCTTTTACAAGAGAAATTTTAGTCTTCTTTTTGTGATTTTACAAATCGATTACATAATTTGATTATCAATCAACTTTAGCTCTAACTATTTTTAGTTTTGGACAGCTTATTGACATCTTATGTCTGGTAATCCGGAACACCTTGTTCCTATAAAGCCATCAAAAATACAGAGGGGAGAAGGATTACTCGATAGCTTAACTGGTTAAAGTACTCTGCGCGAAATCGAGGGATCCGGATTCGTATCCAGGTCAAGGCGAATGATTTTTCCTCTGTGGAATATCGCACTAGATCATCAATGATTACTTCGATGTCACGATGAATATGGAGGAGAGCAAGACCCATCAATCTATTTTCAATTATCCTTGATCTTATCCTCGTTTTGATTCTCCCCAATGCAGAAAAACTACGTTCCGCTGTAGCTACTGAAATTGGAGTATTGAGAGTTCATAAAAAGTCCATGATCGAATAGAACATTTTCATCACAATTATTGTAAGCAACTATACTCTTGTTCAGTTTCTTGGATTCTTCTTTAGAACTCCTCTTAAATAATATTATTTAAATTAAAAGTTCCGTTTTTAACGCCGCTGAGTATATTTTCATTAGAGCAGAGTATTGTTTACAGGTAGGTTCCAGCGACCTTTATAACGTCAAATAGTGAAGTATTTTATCTAGATTGGTCGGAAGTAACACGTATAAGGAAAAACACGTAATTGATTCATCCTTCAATCTTACTTCCAAATCAGCAACAATATGGCCAATAATGGTTAACTATATTGACCTATTCCAGTAAGTTGAAGCGTCGTCAGGAGTTGAGCTATAATTTGGACAGTGAATTTGTTTCCCTACTATACGAGGTAGACGTACTTCAATATTCATTTGGTCCATAGTCATTTTTGCAGCCTCGAAAATCAGGGGAAACATTTCATCACCATAGGTTCTTTTTCCTTTAAGACAGCGGTTCTCAATCTGTAGGTCGCGACCCTTTTGGGAGTAAAACTTTTGCCGCGTGCGAAATTAAACTGATTGTTCTATACTTCTCGCATTCTTACGCTTTCTTCTTCGGGATAGGTATTAATACTGTTTTCACAAAATCCTATGGCCATACCCCTCCTCGTAGATCCTGCAAATAAGTCCGAAAAAGGATTCTCTCCCCTTCCTACCTAGATTCTTCAGTAGTTCCGAAGTATCGCAGCGAAATACTCAACTGACAATGAGAAGTATTTGAAATATCTGTAGTCAAATAGAATCGAGTAGTAGGTACTTAGCTATTCTTATCCTTCTTGTCAATTCTTCCACAATTTCATCACCGCTGCATTTTATCAATTCACTTGTAGTTGTCTCGCTAATATATGTAGCATTAGCCTTGGAAGAAGTCAGATGGTCCTTAAGCTTGGTATCACCACTGTCGACTCTGAATCTCAATAACGCTCGGAAGTTCCTCTCATTTCGTACTGGATCCTCACCGACATTAACTATATTTCCGTCATCTCTGTGCCCTCTAAACGTTGTTTTGGTGACCCAGCAACAGTACTGTTTTCATGATTGGGACAAGACGAGCTCTGATTTGTAGTACTTGCCTTTTTTCTTTCATCTAATATATTTCTCTTTGCCAGGTTTTTTGAAAAAGGACACATTTGATACCATTAAACACTGTTTAGTCTGATATAAACATTTTTTTCCAACCTGGGTTTCAAGTATCATTCCCCGCGCAGCAGCGAACCTCCGTTAACTCCGATCTTGAAAGTGGCCACATGATAATAGAAACTCAGGTTGGAAAAAGTAGTTAGGGCTGTACGAAGAGTTAATATTTAGCCTCTTACTCATTGGAGTGAGGCGGAGACAGCCGAGACAACCCTTGGGAGGTTTACCGCTCTACACGCCGCTGTCCCGTCTTCCCCGTCGTTGCCTGCAGTATATCCTTTTATATTGTATGTACCAAAACTGTTTCACGTGTTGCCTGCAACACATCAAAATGTTTACGTGTTACGTGAGGCCATCCCCTCCACTCTTTCACCTGCACTTCCCTTCGACTCATTCTACAGCCTCACAAGTTTGCGCCGGTAGCGTTCGCGATAGTGGCAGCGGCATTGACTATCGCCCAAAAATCGTAATATAGTGTGTATTGTGTAAGATGCATAGAATTTGCTGTCCTCTGCGCACATAAGTGTCGAGGATTATTTTTCTACTGTTTTAATGGTATGATGCACTCAAATATTAGAGTATTAAACTACTGATGGATTGCATCGCGCTTGGACATCAATGCAACAGTTAGATTAAAGAAATATATGGCGTTAGCCTTGTATGTTAGCTTTCACAATACTTATAATAACTGATCCTTAGGGGGGGGGGGGATGCCCCCCGCGCCCCCTGGCTGGATCCGCCCCTGATATAAAGCGATAATATATTGTTCTTTTTATTGCATCAATTCTTTTTTCTCACAGTGAACGTATTTTTTGTATAAAAAAACTCTTGCTCTTGATCTCTTGTATCTTACATTAAATTCAGTCACCGTTTAAAGATTTAATGGTAATTTTGAGGATGAATAGAGAAAATCATTGGTTTAATATGTTTATTATTGCTCTCTCATTGAGTTTAGTGGCAGCTTCGCTTATTTGTTACCTGGGATTCTACATTTATAAAGCTTAGGAAATATTATATCGATGCCCACTTTTAATCTGTAAAGAAATGTGCGCTTGTGTATGCGCATTTGTTTGTTTTTAATCGTTTTTATATTTAGATTTAAACGATTCAAACAACTTCCAGGCGAGCTGACCTTGTAAATCCTTGCAGGTAATCGGCACATCGGAATTTTCCCCGTAGTGGATTGCTGTCCACATAAATTAAACTAACATTAATGCTTGTTTAATTTGAGAATGTTTCGTTTGTTCGGGAACTCCCGAAGGGAAAACCTCCACAGTAATTCATGTGATAAAAACTAACAACAGAAAATTCAGTTCAAGGCACAGTTGCCAATGTTCAGAATGTCAATGCGAAGAATTTTCTTCGCAGGGAATTATTGCCTGCAGTGAAATATTTCCCACAATCAATTTATTTATAAAAAATTAGCACATGGAATACCTCCACACTATATTATTTTAATTATATTTCCATAAAATTAAATTTTAAAAAATCGGGCGACTGGCCCATTCCTTCTACAAAAACTCACTTCAATTCGTCATCGTAGTTAACCACCAAATATTTGAAGTGGAAGTCGATAAAAAGATGGCCAGAGGCAAGGAGAGGTGGTAATACGCTGCAATAACATATTTAAAACTTCTGAACTCCTTATCTCAAGGGTTATTACAGGCGAGGTACTTCTCTTCAGAGGCAAAATTAGAACAAATCGAGTTTGCCTGATTTCAAATCCCCACCGTGGCGCAGCGGGAAGCGCAATGCTTTTTAAATTCGTGAGCGAGATGTTTGAAACGAATTTGGAGGACTCAAGAGTGTGAGGTCCTAATGTGCTGGATATCCATTAGACTTTAATGAATATTGCTGTGTGTCAGTTAGACAAGCCAAGCTGCCTTTTATTACTGCCAATGAAGGTCAACAGTATTTCATCTCATCAGCGATACTGTCCTTCGACGTTTAACGAATGACACCTATGCATGTCATCCCGCCGAGTTGCTTACAAACAGTATGGTCATTACTCATAAAAGGTAGGTGTTCTATATAAAAAAATGTTTCATTAGTTGATTGAAAAGAATGATATATTCGTCTCCAGTCAACTATGTTAAATTTTAAGAAATGTATTTGCTGTGACTCGAGCACCATATGAGTATTAAAAGCACCTGTACCCATCGGTGTTGATGAATGTAATCCAAATATTCTTTCACCCATTCATAGAAGTAATTTTATTCGTTTGGGCGTAAGGATATTACGAAATTAAGCGAGCTTTCCGGTCACCAAAGTAGCATTTATCAATTGTTGTCAAAAGTAAATTGAGGAATGAGAAATGTATATATATATATTCTTAATACACAGCAGTTGCAGCTAATTTAATTGGTGATTTGATATGCTCTGGCTTGCAGGAACAGTATAGTACTGTTTAAGGTGTTTTTTGAAAGCTGAGAGACATGTGAGTTGTTTGAAGTTGGCTAGTAATTTGTTGTTATTAAGTGGAAGTGTGATATGAGTCAGTGTTGTGGAAGCAGTGTGATATGGGTCTTTCTGTCCAATGGATAGGCGCTACTGATTAATATGAATGTTTTTATTGTCACAAGCATTGTGGGAGTGAATTTCGTGGTTGGTGGGGAAAAGATGATGGTTTTATTTAAAAATACAGTACCTAATTGAGTATATAAAGTGAAGGAAGTGTTGGAATGGCCTGCTTTCGAAAAAGGGTATAGAAAGGGAGGCATAACATAGCTTTAAGGGCCTGTTTTTTAAAGTGAAAAGGCCTTTTTGCAAGACTATCATGTCCCCTGAATATTATATCACATGAGAGGTGGGTCTGAATTTCAGAATGGAAAATTAGTTTCTGCAGAAACCCATGGGTAACAATGTTATTTTTTTCATAGTGAATTTTGTGTGTAGGGACCAGTCGAGGTCTTCCTTAATGTGGAGCCTGAGAAACTTTACAGATTTGGATCGAATGAAGGAGCTGTCAATGATGTGGGGTAAGAGGCTTGAGGAAGGAGAATTGTTTTTTGCTTTGAAACTGTAGGTGTTGAGATTTGTCACTCTATATTGTGAGGTCATTTGAGCAACACCATTGGGTCATATTGGCAATCTTGCTTTTATCTCCTGCATTCATTGTTTATTTTCTTTGTGTTATGAGAGGATTTACATAGACTGGATGAATATGAAAAAGTGGGTTTAAGGAAAAATGGAGAGAATAGGCTGGGTAGTAAGGATGACGAGCGTGGAAGAGTTGGATATGATGTGAGAGGAAAGGAAGTTAGTATTGGAGATGCAGAGAAGGCAGAAATGATGGATGAAGGATAGTGTAGAGAGGTGAAGGTGATTGAGGTGGGAACATTGGGTAAGCACACAAATGGATTTGAATTTTGGATGAAATAAGGAGAGGCAGAGGGTTAGAAGAACTTAATAAGAGAGAGACTCTTGCAAGCAATGTGCAGGAAAGTGAAAAAATTGCGAGCAGTGGTGAAGTTTGGATGCACCCAAACTTCCTTGTTGCTTATTAGAACTGTCAAAAAAACCTGACAATTAGCTGGTAGAATACTGAATTATGACAACACCATGCACAATTTGTTTTCTCTTTTTATTTTGTTTCTCTCTACCTTTCATTTTCAACAATCAGCTTCTGACCAATCAAATAACACCTAGCCTTATTACTTAATCTGGCTGAAATTTAAGATTTGCCACATTCTTGCCTTGAGAATGAGTGACGAGTCGTCTCTCGGAATGTGGGCAATTATGAATAGTTTAAACCAGTGGAGAGCCCGAGAAGAGTTCACTCATATAATTCGCCGGGAAAGTGTTAGAACCTTTTTCATTTTCCTGTTTTCTTTTTATCTTCTTTTTCTATGAAGACTTAATCTGTTGGAAAATAGGCAATGAGAATTAATTCACCAGCAGTGAGAATATAGATTTTTTACCTTTCACAGGAGCCACCTTTTACCACTCAAGGCATTTTCAAAGACTACTGAGAGACATAGTGGACTACCAAAAACAATAAAAGACCGACCTTTGCTCATGTACATAGAAACTATAAAGGTTCTCTTATTTACTTCATAGCACTTCAAATGCTGAATGGTTTACCAGTTTACTGGTGTATATTTTCAAATTCAGCCTGATTTTTGGTAAATTTTCAACATTTTCTCACACTTAAGCAGGGTAGGGCAGGGCATACTTTCATTTTGCTAAAATTTAGCATGAATAACTTGTCGCCCAAAAGGCAACTTTTCCACCCACTTGTTTTTAGAAATTGGAAAAAAGTTAAAATCATTCCACCCTGTTGGGTTGTACTGACCATGATCTGGAGAAAAATCTGTCTACAGTATTGTGCATCAAGGATGACTTATGCTGTTAGAAGGACTTGCTTTTGCATATAAGACCTGGGGATGACTTCTGAGCCATTGTTTTGAAAATTAAGTGCCTCCAGTTACTGTTTAATACAGCAATTTTGATTTTTTGCTGTATGTTTTATTGGTATCTTTATATGTTCCATGTTATACCTGCTAATTACTACATTTTTTCTTTAACTCTCACTGATCATAATGTTCTTCCAGTATTCTACTCTCTCATGCCATCATTAGGTATTTATGTCTCGTTGCCTCAAAAGAACATATTTCACAAACAAACAAATCCCTTATGTAAATTGACATGATATTCTATTAAAAATCATTATCCATTTCTTGTTCTTTTGTTTTTTATTTACATTACTGTTGCATTGTTTGTGAATTATAAGAGCTTTATTTTATGGAGTGAGTTGGTTTCTTGAATTCTTGCCTTATTGTAGTACTCACCCCTTAATGTATTGGAATTTCTTTACCATAGGTAGAGCTCCTTGCAAATATTTGATATTTGAATAGAATTTACTTCATGAATTCATGTGTTATTTACTATACATATGCTCTTACAATTCCTCAGAAGGCCAATTTGATATTTCCATTCATTATTACTGCTTTTCTTACCATTTTCATTCAATGTAGGTTATTATAAAATATTTCAACGTTAAATCATCCTAGAGCCATTGCTGTTGAATAGGAAGATTTGCTGAGGCCTATGCAAAACTAGTCTTTGGTATTCTTAATATAGACCTCACACTGTAAATATTTTCTAAAGATGATGCATTAATGCAATGGCTATTTCTTCGTGTATCTATGCTTGAGTTTGGTTGCACTTACTTCATTACTCTGCTTGAAATTTTCTAATTACCTAGGATTAACATTAAAAGACAGCTAGGGCTAATGAAAAATACATCAAGTTTATATTGAAAGAATATATACAAAAATTATAAAATGAAAATGATGGTTTTGCACTTTAAGTGAATATAAAAAGAATTGATTGATGTTGATGCAGTGGAACACATGTTCTCTGATAATTCAAGCCTGATGTTTACTGAAGTCATTTAATATGTAAACATGATCTTAAGACTTAGTATTTGACTAGGAAATTTGTGGCAAGATCCTTAATGCATCGCAGTTCATGAAAATGCTCTTGACTATAGTGCTATTATGTTATATACATTTGTACGCTCATCATATGTAACTAAAATGTCCTTTCTGGTAGATGTTATGACATGGGTGGTCCTTTGCCACTTATTCTCCAGTCTCTTGCTCGTTTAGGCTTCAAGCTTCACACATAATCTCAATAGTACACAATTACACAATGTCGCTTGCTAAAACTCGGTCAAATATTTGCACTTTAGAGCAGCAAAGGAAATAAAAATATTCCTCATGGTCATCCATCCTGTATATGGTTAGCAGGATGACACAAGGATTGAGACAATATCGAAGACAGTTGTTTCTTCCTTCCTCTGAGAGGCAGCCCAAGTTCTGGGCATGTGGAATCTTCCCGAAGATACACAAATGCACAGAGAGACAACTCACAAGGACACCTCCTTTTGAATGGACTACTATCTCCTGGAATGTGTGGTCTAATTACAGCCTGTGAACCTTCCGGAACACAGGTTGACTTCATTCGTCTCAGGTCACGATTTGAATCGGCACCTCATAAGGTGACACATTCTTGGAAGGGGCAACCGGAGATCCGTCCTCCACTTCTGACTGGAAACCACTAGATCGGTCAGATTGCCTAGCGGCTTTGGCTGAGATTTCTTTGCTCTGTGGAATGTTCACATAGCCGGCCTCGTTCACCTCCATATTTGGGGGCAAGTGTCCGTTGGTATTGGGTAGGCTCCGGTAGGTGGGGTTGAAGTAGGAATTCGGACTCCCCATCCCAGAGTCCAGGGAATCCTCCTTTCGGAGGACATGCTGTTGTGGAGCGGGAGCTAGGCTGGGTGATCCCTCTTTGCTGGAGCCGCCATCGGGGAGCATTGGGCTCAATTCTGGGCCCTCTGCACCTTTTGTTTCGACTGGTCGTATTCGAGGAGAGAGTTTTGATTGGCTTCGAGGTGATGGTACTTCGAAGGTGAAGGTCTGAGGGGGAATGGGCCTGGGGCTAAAGATCACGGAAGGATTTCCACCACTTCCCATGGAACTACTTCGCATGCACAAGTAACCATCCTCGCCTCCATCTTCGGATGGTGGCACAGGGCTGCTCATTGTCATGTAGTCCTCTCCAGGGTTTTCGGGCTTGGTTGGTACGTTTACGTATTCCCTCTGAGGCGTCGATTCCCTGAGTGCATTTGCGTAGCTGGGCTCGCTCATCATCCCAAGGTAATCGGTGGTTTCCTTCTGCTGGTCGTTCATGGACATATATGGGCTATTCAAGTCAATGTAATGCTGGAAAGAAATAAAAAAATATTTCAGCATCTTTTTCACAATCTCATAGAAACATTTGATTCAATAAATGCACAAATAAACTGAACAATGCAGTATCATCTGCTTGCACAGTAATATGTATGCTGAGGCAGTTCCTTTTAGGAATGGGGTACAAGTGGCCGGAGGCAGTGTCTTCTTGTGGGGTAGAATCATATATGCATTACAAATATTACTCTCCAAGTAATGCTTTCATTTTTATGCTACTCACACTCATAAATTAACTTTTGTGAATGTCATAATCTTTCAACCATTTCAAGTCACTTGGTATTACTCAACTTCTCCATGATGTGCATATTATAAAAAGTCTAACTTAATTCAGAGTGATGGTAGGAAATATTTGTTAGGATTATTGTTAATCCATAGAATAAATAAATGCTATATAGATCATGTTCTTTACCTGTGTAGAGCATTTCAGACTTGAGTTCAATAGTATTCTTGGATTGGACTATCTAGCGTCAAATTTCAGTGTTTCAGAAATGATATTGTTTAGGTTTGAGAAATCTCATACTTACTCTCTTGACTGCATCTTCTAGCATTCCACCCAGAATATCTGTCAGATCCGTGAAACTCGGCCTTTCATTTGGCTTAGCCTTCCAGCAATCGCACATTGTTGTGTATCTGAGGGGAAAAGAGTTTCAGTGTCATATCATGTCCAAACTTTATAATTGAATTCTGAGCTACATATACTGTATTTCTCCGAATGTTAGCCACACTCGAATATAAGCCACACCCCGTTTTTGGGGTCTCAAACAGGGAAAAAAGTTAATACACAAATTTAAGCGGCACCCTTTTTAGTGCATCCCGTACTACCTACAGTATTAGG
Source organism: Pyrrhosoma nymphula (assembly GCA_963573305.1). Classification (NCBI taxonomy): domain Eukaryota; kingdom Metazoa; phylum Arthropoda; class Insecta; order Odonata; family Coenagrionidae; genus Pyrrhosoma; species Pyrrhosoma nymphula. The sequence continues at coordinate 100,332,706 of OY754334.1, read as the reverse complement.
CGTTAAAATTTTATACCTGTTTTTACTAAGGATGAGTCTATTTCCAATGTCGATTCTCGATTCCACCAAATCTCAGGCTTAGAATCAGTATCGAGAATCGATCACCTAAAGTCGTTTCCGATTCCATTTATTCCAGATAGATAAATACATATTTTAAACATAGACTATAAGCTGAGGATGTATTTGCTATTTGTCATTAAGTAAACCTTTTGAGCGACTTAATTGTCTCTGTTATTTTATTCCAGCCAGTACTTGAATTTAAGTATTAGTTGTACGCTACTCGTATATCAATATCCAACCTGTTATTAGGAATAAGAATCGATGGAATCAGAATCGATTGTAAAGAATTGGAATCGGAATTTTAAAAAAAGTGGAATCGACTCATCCCTAGTTTTTAAATTGCCTATGTAACTGTGACACATTGTTACCTACATTATCCTTTAATATATGAATAAATTGTGCACCAATTTGACCTTTTTCAGCGTTATTTCTTACTTACCCCGTGGCTTAGGCAAGTTTAGCTGGCGTCCGCATGAATCCGAAAGGCTGGTTTGCTCAAATCGGTCGTTTTTACGATTTTTAAGAAAGTTCTCAAATTTATGTCGCACGTCAAATACAAGCCACAACCCGATTTTTGGGCCTCAATAAAGGACGGCTTATATTCGGAGAAATTCGGTAAAGCTGAAGATCTTTTGGGGTTTGCACTGTATATATTATTTAAATAAGTGAAATCTTAGTGAGCCATTAAACCAGACTCCTATTATGGTGTTTTCAACACAGTTTATAAAACTTACTCTTACTCCCATGGCCATTTATACCCTAGATGGTATTTGGCCTCGCCCAGTTTATAAAATACTATCAAAAAGTTAGGCAATGAAAGACACAAAGGTGCTGCCATCCAATTGCAAAAATCATTGAACTAAGAGTCTATAATCATACTTGGGAGGTTACTAGAGCTTTATATGAGGTGTGAGTATAATCTAACACTTAGTGGAATGGCAAAAATGGTATAATAATTGTACATGTTTATGCGATTCATTTCATGCAGGTGGTTATCCATTCAATAAGCTTAATAACTTCATTTACTATGGGGTTGAAATTAAGTATTATTTAACGTCGAAAACGACCCTAAACACTGAACACCGCATGCATATATTATCAACCTGTACTTGCATTTACCAGTGAAAATAGGGAATTTATCTTAATTTGAGTCTTGTTTTTTCACTTACATTTCATCTGTGGCATACTGAGGTTTCTCCATTCTGTAACCAGCCACAAGTTTATTGTATAACCTTTCATCAGCTTCCATTCCTGAAAGGTGATTCAAAAAAAGGGTTCAAAATTCTATACTATCAACCATGGCAAAAGTTTTAGACAATAAAAAAGCACAATAAAAAAGATTACATATTTCATTACCTGGATATGGAGTTCGGGCCAGTGAAAAAAATTCCCATAAGACAATTCCAAACGACCAGACATCTGATTGGGTTGAAAATACCCTATCTCTTATGGATTCAATTGCCATCCACTTGATTGGCAAAGGACCCTGTAAAAATCGCATTTGGAATTTTTTATAAAGAAGAGACAACTGCTAATTTGTAAATACATATGTTGTGTAATTGGGTAGTAGTGGAAAAGTCTATTTCTGATCAATGGCATATATATCAGTCAATTGCATTCAAAACTTGATTTACTCTATGGTCTAAGTCACTGGTTTTAGAAGTTACTTCAGAAATAATTACAAGTTCAGTATGTTTTTATTTTTATTTATTTTTTACCCATTTCACTTTTTCATTGTTATGAATTGACTTCTGTGTTGAAATTTGCTATGTACTTTCATTGGCTATTAACTTTAGTCAAATTATAAATCGCATCAGTTTTACTTTTTATTGTAATTTAAAGTCATCGACTCATTTGATTTCTTGTACGTGAAAGACTGAAAATGAGTCTACATCAACTAATGGGCATCACATGATGAAGGAATTTAACTTTAAAGGACTAGTGTGCATTTAAATGTTCACCGGAATGAGGAGTCCACCAATTGTGCATACAGAAAATTATACATGTGCTGGATTTCATATGTAAACCCATAAAGTTTCTACTGAATTCCCAAAATTAAATCTGGCGGGCAGTGCCTGCAGTAAGTACATATTGTAACCGTGTGATAAAGGTTGTCTTTTTTAGCACATACAAGGACACCATCACTAAAATTACCTATATTTGAAGTACTTACATCTCCCTTCTTCTTGTAATTGTCAGACTTGTACATGCTTTTTGCCAATCCAAAGTCACATATCTTGACTATGTTATCCTCTGCTAGCAAAATATTCCTTGCTGCTAAATCCCCATGTAACACCTGGAATTATTATAGATTCTAATTAAAGGAGTATTTATACTATTTATGCACATATTGTGCTCATTTTAGTTTATGGAATTTTCCTGTACATATTTAGAAATAATTTCCTGAAGGATTAAAAATGAAATTCAAGAAAGGTATGTTATCAATTTGATGATTATGTGTGTAGGTACATATATTTCTGGAAAACATAAGAAAGTGAATAGAGTAGATTAAATTTCTGGGCTATGTAACGTGCTGTGCAGCTTAAATAACACACAATTCATTTGATGATAGGAAAATGCTTACGAGATGAAAAGTAACTATGTTGTGTTACATGTTATTACATGGCATTGCTATCAGAGAGATTTTCCTGTGGGTTACAATTTTTTTCGATGAATTTTAGACATGTCAATAACAGGTCCCTTAATCCACCGAAACCTTCTTGAAAAACGTTATTTTCCTCCTGGAAAACCTGGAACACTCCCTTTATTGGTAAAATAGAAATCTAGTAGGCATTGTTATCCACTTGGTGCATTTCTTGCAATCTACCTGAACAGCTATTCATCAAACCCATGGTTGCTGCATATAATATTCTACTCCAAAGTTGAGGTTTTCCCAGGGCACAAACATTTCATGTGTGTCAGATTATTAAAACTTTCACGTTTGGTAGTCATGTGTAAAACAGTTGCTTTTGGGATTTTCTGCTCCTGAATTTAAAATGGCCAATGTTTCTTCTCCTTCTGCCGGATACCTTGTCAGGGCTAGTGATTCTCGCCTTGGTTGCGTGTCAATATATATTCTAATTATGACAGGGGGTTGGGGGTGGATATAGAACATTCCAGGCGGTGTTTCCCCTTCTGGAAAGTACTGGTAACCATGTGTCACTAATCTCCTGTCCTTGGTCTCTATTGAAGTTGTTTTGGTGTTTTATTATCTCTAGGGCTTCTTTGAAGAGCCTTGTTTTGAAATGTGTTTCTCTTGCAAGAATAGTGGGATTGTTGACGTCTATGGAGTGGCCTTGGGCAGCGTGTTCTGCCACGGCTGATTTTTCTTAGTACCCCAGTCGAATAGCGGCACTACCATGCCACAGCGTACATGACATAAAAACTATATTCAAACCACGAAGGCTAATAAGGAACTCATTGAGGAACATCAAAGAAAAATAAAAAATGGAGATGGGAGGGAGAATACGGGCTGACATGCAAGACATGCGAAAAAGTCTACGTGGGAGAGACCGGACAGACAGTCAAAACGACAATCAATTAAGGAGCACAGCACTGCTATTTGACTGGGGTACCAAGAAAAATCAGCCATGGCAGAACACGCTGCCCAAGGCCACTCCATAGATGTCAACAATCCCACAGTTCTCGCAAGAGAAACACATTAAAAAACAAGAATCTTTAAAGAAGCCCTAGAGATAAGGAAGCACCAAAACAACTTCAATAGAGACTGAGGACAGAGGATTAGTGATGCATAGTTACGAGTACTTCCCAGAAAGAGAAACACCACCCGGAATGTTCTATATCCACCCCCACCCCTCTGTCATAATTATATATTGATGTGCAACCAATGCAATAATCATTAGCCCTGACAAGGTCTCCAGCAGAAGGAGAAGAAACGTTGACCATTTTAACCATTTGCAATCGGATTTTTTCAGCCCCAATTCCAGCAGCCCACTCAGAATTTAGCTTGGGGCCCATCACCACCAATATTTCTCGTAGGTGATCCTCTAAATAAAATATATATAATGTGAAATATATTACATTTTATATTCTGTACGTATTCCCAAATCAAGTAGATTAACAAAAAATGAATATACATATACATACCCCCCTGTCATAAATAGAATATATATTGATACGCAAATAAGGCGAGAATCATTAGCTCTGATGAGGTCTCCTTCAGAAGGAGATTTGATCTTGACCATTTTAAATTCAGATACGGAAAATCCCAAAAGCAACTGTATTACACATCTCAAGAGTGGTTCATTCCAATCATGGCTGTTACATGATCTTGGCTGCTTAATGCAGATTTTACTCACCTTCCTTGACGCCAGGTAGTCAATTCCCCTAGCTACCTGGAAAGCCCAGCAGATGAGATCGCTTGTACATATTGGCCGGACATCTCGTCTCCCATAGTCACCCCGATAGTTGGTCCTCCATTCAGGTTCAGTTCCACTGCCACCTGTTACCCCAAATTCATCGCCTGCTAATGATGTTCAATAAATTTTTATTACTTTCACAAATTGGTTAACATATAACTACATGGTTAGTTTTGCTGTACGTATGAATGGAACAAGTGTCGTTAAATTCTCAGTTCACAATTATGTAAATCTGATGATACCTTATGGTGAGATGCATCAATTTTTGAATAAATCAATGTAAGCGTATGCAGTTAGGTATTTTTTAGTGGCAATATACATTTGACTCGAATGGATATTATGGAAGTGATTCATCTTTAAGGGACCATTTGTTGTTTTATTTTTTTCCTAATTTTGGAATAGAATCATGAATTTCGAAAAGGGCTCATATCAGAAATTTTTGAAAATGGATATTTTCCCTCTTTTTTTTATCTGCACGTATAGACAGATGTTTTATGAAAAAAAAGACCTCATATCTACTTTTCATAAAGCTTTCAGCAGGAGTTTCAGAAAAAAACCTTGCTCTTACTGCAAATGGTTCGACAGAATTTGTTTTTTTTCTCTTGAAAATATTCAAAATTCCAAGATGATACCTTTTCAAAATTCATGATTCAATCAAAATAATTCTGTTGACATTTATCATAAAAATTTTCAAATCCAGTGAGATCTTTGACTCAAATATTTTGAATTTTTTCACTGAACTCTGGTTTGGGAGCTATATATTTTGATTTCTTTCTGTGGCATTACAAAGAGCTAAATTTATCCTTTTTGAAAGTGAGAATAATTTATTCCCCATACCGTCCTTGCCAAAAAGTAGTATTATGAGTCAAGTACTTAGTACATTGGTATCAGTAGTGAAGCCTTGGTACTAAAGTACTCAGATTCGATGGTTAGTGCTTTACAGTGAATACTAATTATGTACTTGGATCGCTCAATTTTGTATTCAGTGGGGAAGTATTCACTACTACCCTGTGATACCAACACTTCAATGAGAAGTACATTCTGGCAATACTAGCTATGTGCAGTAATCCAATAGTGCAGGAGTACTACCCCAGGTTTCAGTTATCAAGTGCATGGGTACTATTGATGTACTACCACCAGTATTACCATCTAGCTTCGTGAAAATGGTACACTAGTACTACCCCCAGGACTTCATTTTCAATGCTTTCAATTCTAAGTCAACCATGTCCGGCGAGATGTCGAGGAACAGCATTAACAAAAATGAAAAGCAATCGGTATGGTTCTGTCCACTTTATTTTAAATTGACTACACCTGTTTCAGCTTTTTTACTTAGCCAGTATGTTATGCCAGCTATATGGTTATGTTAAAAAGCCAAAACAGGTGTAGTCAATGTAAAATAAAGTGGACAGAACCATACCCATCGCTTTTCATTGTTGGTTCCAGTTCTACTTTTTGGCAAGGTTAATAGAAAAGTGGCAGATTTTGCTAATTCCTTTGTTGTGTGTAATTTTGTATATTGCAAATATATTGTTCCCTTAATAAATCACCTGGATAAAACAACTATACATAGGCGATAGTACAGATTCACTCAAAATTGCCTAATTTTTTCTGCTTAAGATTGAGAGTACAAGATCAAGCATCATTTTTTTCATTAAACTTATCAAATTTTAGTATTTTTATGTGACTGTGTACTGGATTGCAATTTAGCCACAGGCTGAAATATGCTGTTTGAATCACCGAGTTCAGTATATGAGGCAAAATGATCAAAGGGATAAGTTCTTTCTAATCATGCATGGTATCATTTTTCCATTAGTTTATTCTTCTAATCAGTTTCCTCTTACTCGGCTATAAAAATTAATAAAAGCCCATTGACTATGCCTAAACCAATAATATTTTCCTATTGTATTGAAATAAAGTGGCTACATTTCTTTGATTTATTACCATAATTTGCATGGTAAAGCTGTTTAAATGTCCATGGACTGTCAAACTAGGATGATAGAAGAACAATGTCATGATTTCATAAAATAACTTTTAAGAAAGATCTTTTCCATGCAATGAAAACATTGTTGACATTTCACTCAGAATAGCTGAAATGGTCAAGTTCCAGTGTTACAGAAATGCTGCAATTATTATTCTAAACTTATAATAGATCATAATATTCTATAAAATCCTGCCAATTATAAATTATCTTTTACCGACAAGTATCCTAATACACAGGCAACCCAAATTACTTGATACACGAAATGTGATACACGATCATGATTCAACAAGTTGTCAAAAGTGAGCTACAGGCATACCTCCCCCTTTTACTGCCAGCGGGCCAATATATCGGCCCACGTTGGATGTGTAAAAACTGCCATGGGCCGATTTATCGGCCCAACTTTAAATACCTGAAATTAATGGCCCAACTTTAAAAACCTGAAAATAGCCTTGACTGACTTCGCACATCCCACCCAAAATGGGATGGCAGTAAAAGGGTTAACGACTGGTTAAGGTTATTTGTAAAACTGTTGCTAAGTACACTGGTATCAACTGATTGTGAGAGCTGCATTTTTACTTTTAGCAGAATCACATTTTACTTGTACAATGTATGACCCATTTTTAGATGAACTGTTTTTATTTTATAAATTTTCAAATTACAGCTAAAAATTATCCCTAAAAATAAGACCGCTCACAGATTGCTTTAGCAGTTAGACACCTCACTTTGAAGTTCAGGATTAACTGATAGTTTAGCATTTTAAGAACTTAGGCCAGGTCCAGACTGGGCAATAATACCAGGATACCAACAATATGACACTCGACATATCATCACTGGGCACTACAATTTGTATCTGGATTCATGCTTCCAAAAATTGCTTCCTTTGATCACTCCGAAGCAGACTGATGTCATAATTTCTTCAATTATGACACTGTTTATCATAGTGGTGCAAGTTGTCACGCTGGGGTTAAAGGCATGTTCTGCTGCCGGTCTTAATGCATTTACGTGACGTGTAATACAGAAGGCATTTTAATTCTTTCTGGTAACTAATGGTGTAGCCTTTTTTTGCCATTATTCATGTAAGACAACTTTTGTCAGCCACAAAACCTTCAATCCACACATTGTAACCTTAAATTTGTGTGACCAGAGGCTGGATAGCATTAGGGGCCATTCAAGTATTATGTAAGACGTTTGTGGGGGTGAGGGGGTTGGGATCATCTTACATTGTCTTACGTAGGGGGGGCGGGGCAAGGGGTCTGGATCCAATATACGTAAGATTTTTATCGGTCTTGAAACATTGTATCGTTTACTAATGAAATTTAGCAGTGGCATGGAGCATCCGCTCGTTAATGGTGTATTTTCCATAATCTCACTACTACACCAATGCTCCTATTCTGTCAACTGACTGGCTAGCTACATTACCACCATGTTCAATGAATGTGGTACTCCAACACTGCATAATTATATGATATCCAGTGCTCAAAGCTGTACAATGGCTTCTATGGAAAGATTAAACTGCAGAAAGCGAGAATTCAACGAAGAGTATGTAGAAATGAATATCTAACGTCTTACATAAGACTGAGAGGGAGGGAAGGATTGGGAAAATCTTACATTGTATTAAATAGGGGGAGGGGGGGGGTCAAAAAGGGCATAAATCGTGTTAAGTAATACATGAACGGCCGTACTGCAGCTTAGAGAAGAGGTAGCCGGCAGCCAATTGTTGACTGCAGGCTACATAATGAGAAGAGGTAGCTGTAAATTGTGAAGCAGACCCTAATACACTTTACCATCAATGTTCATGGAATAAGATTGCCCTGTTTAACCAGTAGAATTTTCTCTTGGCTATTTCTATTCCTCCTCATAAAAAACTTGCCTGAGGGTGACATTGAGACAAAACTCATGTCGGTGTTGAGCATGTGTCCACTGATGCCATTGCAGGCTGTGTCATCAACTTTCACCACTGGTGCAGCTCTGTAATCCAGACCGGATCCATCTTTGGTTTGACTTCCTTGGCTTTCTTGGCTACTCGCACTGGTGGAGAAGGACAGCGCTGCATATTTAACCCTGTGAGTGGTCAGTGCAAGCAAGCAGGGGAAAATATCTTGTTAATGGGCAGGCTACACCACAACCGCAAACACATGCTGGGAAAACAAATTGTCAGTTTGGTAAGATGCAGTCATTACCCATGCATCAACTTTGATACCAAAACAATGGCAGATTGATGCAATGATATTCAAACCGAAGGCACATCTCTCCATTTTCTTGTATGGTAATACAAAGAATAGTTATGTCCAGGCATTAAAATACTAACTTCATGCCACTTGGCCAGTAATATTTTGGAAACCCTTGGTCAAAATGCATTTTGCAGGCACATCCCATCTTACACAACTTCAGACTTGTGTAATTTCCACTTGAGAAGAATGGTGTTAGCATTCGCAGGAAGATAACTTTAATAATTTTCTACTGCATGCAAATGATTAATTTAGAGAATACATGTGGTATTGTTCTGCATATGATGGACCTACATATTAACAAATGCCGGTTTTCTCTCTCAGAGATATTTACTTTATCTCTTTGAGATATTCACCTAATAGATGTACATTTTTCATGCTTTGCTTCATTTTGTTTTTAGAATTATTAAATTCTCATCAGGAAAAATAGTCCATTTGGATAATTTTAATGATGGGGCAGAGCTGGGTTACTGAATACTTCTCATTGAATTTTAGGATTCAGGGAATCTTAGGTAATTATGTGAGAACTAACCTAAAATCAGGGAATTCATAGGTAAGCACCTGATCTTCCTTGCAATTTGTGGCTGATTGTGAGTGCCAGCTTAACTGTCTTGACATATTGATATAAGAATAGACTAAATGAGAAAATATTATTACAAGCATGCACCAGTTGATGGCACAGAGAAACATATGAAATATGGAATGGCTTGAAGCTCAACGATTGGGAAATTCAGTTTCATGTGAAGTTTAACTGTTCTTCTCACAAATTTACAATTTACATTAATTTTTTGCTCAAAATGACTAATTTTTATAACATCTTGTATGAATTTGAATTAATCAGGGAAAGACAGGCTGTTTGGTTTTGAATACTGCATCTTTTGAGAAATTTTCTGCAGTTTTGGAAGATTTTGCTTTGCCTATCTTTATTTTAATGACATCCAATGGAATGATGGAACAGCCGTTGGAGTTGCCCCTATTGGAAGTTTTCTGCCATTTCAATTGAAAATTCATTTGAATTTTTAAAACTCAATTGAATTCCTCATATTCAATTGAATATTCAAAATTCAATTGAATTTCCAAAAATTCAATTGAACTTCTAAAAATTCAATTGAAGTTAGAAATTCAATTGAATTTCCCTTTCAAAAATTTTTGGTCCTTTTCTCTGCTACAGTTGATAGGGGTTAGGTTGGACTCCTATGGGACGAGTCTCATGACCACGGACTTCCCCGGACCAGTCCCAATTGCCACGGCACCCTTGCAGATCAGTCCCAATGGCCGTGGCACTCTTGCCGACCAGTACCGTTCGCTGCCCACTGGTTATCCCCCTTTCCATTGCTTTCCCCCGCCCCACACCACAAGAGACGATCTGTAATTCCACAAACTTTTGACCCTCCCGGTACCAGTCTCCACCATAGTGCCGCAGAAATTCTCGCCGGCCCCGGTGGCAGTGGGGTAAAGTCCTCGCCTGCTAGTCCGAGGGTCGCATGTTCGAGTCCTGCCTGGGTCAGTTTTTCACTTGCACAGGGCATTGGTGTTTGTCAAGTTCTGGTGGTTCGGCCCCTGCGAAACCTGTAGACAAGCAAATGGCTTATCGGGATCGCAGGGGCATACGGACCACCAGAATAGTCAGAGAGCAAAAAAAAACAATAATAATAATAATTTGGAACCATTCTGGACCACTCCGTTGTAGGAATAGTTTATTTAAGACTTGAACGTTTATGGGCTATCGCAAAATTTCCCCAATAGGTTAGAAAATTGCTCATTATGGGTTAAAAAATCCTTCTTTATGGCGCCTGGTACATACTTAGAAATATCCGTTAATATAGACATAGGTTCTCTTGACAATATGTCACACAATTTGTCGCCCAAATGCCTAGGAAGTGTAGGTATTAAAAACTTTGTCCCTTACAAATCACAGAAATGGCAATATTTTCTTTACAGCTTGTGAAAAATGCATTTTGGATAACTGGAAACCTTGAGAACACACGAAAAATATGAGACGTACTTTTAGGGAATATTTACAGTCTACGGAAAGCTTTTCCTCATAAAGATCAAGGTAGTCCATTAACCCAGTGCAGCTGTATCGCAGAGTAAAAATAAACGGCATATATATTCCCAATTCCAAGGCTGTACCTTTCCTTAATGTAGACCAGAAGAATTACCAACCAAGAGATTTTTAAATGCGCACGTATCGTGTAAACCTTGTGTTACATATGTTTATCATGTATACTTAATGCCTATTTTAAATTAATATATGGTTTCTTTGAAGCCATAACCGCATAAATACTCATTTTGTAAATATTTACTGTGTTTATCCTCTGTTTTTATTTTCGTGAAATATATTTTTGATATAGAGCAACATGCTTAGCCTGTGGTTCATCCTCGACCAAAAATTTGGCATAAATGGGAAGCATGCAAACGAATCGGAAAGGCTTGGATTATGCGAGTAAACAATTCATTGATAGATTTGAGTAATTAATTTCTGTTGTATATTATGTTATTTTTATGCTTTATTGGTACATTCATCAGTTTTCTCCTTTCCCCATTCATAACTATGGTACATTCATGTTGGTAACCTTTCCACTAGGAAGTAACGTCTTCATTGAAATGGTAAGAAATGTGTGATAATGAAAAAATACAGTTTATTCTCATTAATATTGACTTTATATTCATCTGATGTGGCAAAATAGGTTTCAATTAATCAAGTCCTCATTAATGTTATCGCGATTGGATGGTATTTCCTCAAACTACCACGGCATTGACTTTTAAAAGTTAGTTCTTGAAGTCACTTTTATGCACGGGAATGGCCATTTATATATGACTTTCTTGAGCTGTCGCTTTCAGTGGTGATTTAAATATGACATAGGTAGGCGTGAGATATGAGGTGAACATCACGGTCGGTTAGGTAGTTATGGTACTAGTCCTGGACCACTCCCAGCATTAGCCGCCGCTTATTCCCACTTTTATTTTTGGACTCCTGCGGGACCAGTACCTACCTCTTATTGAGGACTCATTTTGGACCAGTATCATTCGCAGTTCTGTGGGACTAGTACCACAGAACTGCGAGAGACCTCTAGTAGGGTCTAAAATGACACATATTGTGACCCTCAAAAGGGACTAGTCCCCGTATGTATATCATTCAGAGCAGGAACTCGGCAATGAGACTCATTATGGACTAGTCCATTGGGACTCAAAAAGGGCAAAAAATATTTGTAAGGGTTTCCAAGTGAATATAAGGAATTCAACTGAATTTTTCAATTGAATTTCGAAATTCAGTTGAATTTTCCAATTGAATATAAGGAATTCAATAAAATTTTTCAATTGAATATTTGAAATTTAATTTAGGTTAAAAAATTCAATGCAATTTCTGAAATCTAATTGAATATGCGGAATATAATAGAAATTTTCAATTGAATTTTAAAAGTTCAATTGATGTCCAAAAATTCTATAGAATTTCGGAAATCCAATTGAATATAAGGAATTCAATATAAGCTTGGGTGGGTAAGTAGCAAGTTTCCTAATTTTTCATATACATATATGGGGATAATTTGTCCTTGAAGTTTATTTCTGAAGATGCATAATTATACATGATTTTGATTTCTTCACTCTGATTTCAAATATTTGGGCGATTGATGCAATTTAGCATGGGCCAAGGAAATAACACATGAATTGGTAAGGTAATACTTTCAGTTAAATACTTTCAGTAGTGCATATCAACCTTTATTCTGCATACCTATGGTAGTGGAAATGAATTCCTCCATGTCAATCATGCTGAATACTTATGCAAATGCTATAGCTGGCTAGAATATGTTTTTGTGAAATAAACCACCAAGATTTTTTACAAGCATTAATATTTGACTGCATCTGCAGTGAGTTCCCCTGTTTGCACCCATGCTATTCTAATGCTTAAAAGTAAGTATACAATGGCGAAAGGAATTGTGGAAAACTACTGCTTTTATAGAATTATTTTTTTCATTCATTAATAGTATCAGTGAAGAATTTTCATGCAATCTTATGATTAGTTATGGGCATTAGTTAGAACATTATGTACCATGTGAGTATAAAAAGTTATGAGACAAGCAGCAGACTATGAATATAAATACATAGTTTTACTTGTGTTTGAGAGGAAATAATATAGTGTGATCATAGTTTAGTCTTATTGGTCCATACCGTGCATCTGCTTTTCCAGAATTTTGGCCCTTAAATAATGATGTTGCACCTTGCTCATCACTATCCATTCCTCTTTGAGGATCTACTTTACCAGTTGATGGATCAATTTGATCAATGAAATCTTCACGATGGCGTAAAAGATAATTTTGAAGATTTCCAAATCGGCAGTATTCAACAATCACGAGCAACTCCCCTGAAAACAAGAGTAAAGACTTTTTACTGACAGAGACAACTTCATTAGGATACAAAAAAAATCCATCCCTTGATGTACAGGAGATGTGCAATGAAATAATGACCATATATGTAAGCTCTCTCATGTAATTACCCTAGTAAGAAAACTATTTGATTTCTGTGGGAATATTCTTACACCATTTGTTGAAAGATATTGCTTCCATTTCATCTTTCAGCTATATGGAAATTTAATAGAGGGTATTTTATTTTATTTGAAAATGAGTGTCCAACAGTAGGGCATGTCTCATTTGCCCATTCAGCTTATATGCAGTAAAATTGGTATTTATTGTTACTATTACCAGGGATACATTGCATCACTATACTATCAGAGTTCTCTCTTCAGAGTCTCTCTCTTCAGAGTTTTTTTATGAAAAGATGTAGCAAATAAATGGGCCATCGTTGGAATGCATAAAATGTATTCATAGCCATAGTAAAATATTTTAAGAGCATTATAAGTGGATAATTTTTTTGTCAAAATATCATCACAAATTTTATCAAGGTTTATTATGATAGTGATGCATAGTATCCGCTGCAGCTGCTTCAAATTATTATTCCATTTGATGGTAATTAATAGATAAGGTAAGGAGACAAGATAGCCGTTAAGGCCTCCACATAAATTCATTCAATGGAACTCTGATATTGTTTAGTGGAGCTAATCAGCCAGAGGCAGTTCCATTCTCATCAAATAGAGAATGTAATCTCTCTCCATCTGTTAAAACATAGTACATTTGTATGTATGCAATACCCTATTCTAACCACAGAGGGCATTCAAACTTTTTATATTAAATTTGATGAAAAGTATCTCTTCATAGTGCAAAGTATGTATCCCCATCTTATGGTATCAGAAATCAAATGTGTATTTTCAGATCAATAACTACTACTCCTTTAGCGTTCAATCAACTTACGTTTTGTGAGATTTTTTGTGCAGGCTCCTAAAAGATTGACGACATTTAAATGCTTTCCCAAATGTACCATGATTTTCAATTCAGATGCCAGAGCCTTGATGTGCATGTAATCTGCATTTCGTTTCACCATCTTCACTGCAACAGTGGTCACAGCTTCCCCTTCAATGATGCCACAAGCATCTGCCTTCATAACCACTCCAAATGCTCCTGATCCCAGTTGTTTGCCTAAAAAATTGCAAACATGGTGTTAGGTCACACAAAATGTACTGGAAAGATAATTTGACATTTTCCCCTGAGAAGAATCAGTTTTGTTTTTTATTCTCTTACTTCTAAGGATGTTGGAATATACTGGGGCGCTACAGGTCCTGGGCATGGAACAGAAGTGTGACAGGAATAGGGGTGCTTGGGTACCCTGGTGACAATCAACCGTGACAGACAGTGTGATAACAATGTGCTGCACACTGTGCAAGTATATTAGTCACAGTGTATGCACACGGTGTGCACAGTGTGCTCCCTTTAAAGCATGATGGACAGCGTGACCACAATGTGCTGCACACTGTACAAATTCGTTGAGAGCACTAACTCAACTCCACAGAGCAAATAAATCTAGACTAATCTAGCTAGGACACTTATCTTTGTGAGCACTGAACATATGTAATTGTTTACCTTGGTTGGTATGGCTACCTTCGTTGGTTCACAGTTGGCATGTAGTTGGCTACAGCATACATTCAACTTACAGTGATAGCCACTAAGAGCTCAAGGGAATGTGTACATTCATATATTTTAGGAAGAGAGCTTGAACTAGAGTTGCTGTTCAAGAAAAAATCTATGGTGTACATATAGTTATGTTAAGAGATTGACTAATATGTACTTTAAAATTAAATATTATAAAGAAGTGATCAATTCTATAAATAAGCCAATTTTACTTACCAAGCTTCAGTTTCTCTCTGGGAAACTCCCACTTCTTATCATATGGAAGAAGTTCAGCTTGATCATCAACACCCAGCTCAGGGTTAATACTGTCTAAGGCACCTTCTTCAAAATTGGCGAGTCCTGTCAGCATAAGTTTCTTGCGTAATTTCTTGAGAGAAAAATATTTTTAAGGATATGTTATGAGAGTTGCAGTAAACCTGTGATGCAAAATTTATATTGGGACCAGATAATATAAGTCATTAGAAGTCAGAAAAAGAATTGTGTCATATCTTGGTTACAACAAGGCCAAAATGGAATTGTGTTTTCTCTGTTTGTTATTTTATCATTGCCCTGCATTGGTAGCCAATGATATCTTATCCAGGAAATTCCAATGGTAAAGATATTTTTTCATTGGATGGTGACCTGTGGCATTAGCCTGGCATAGATGCTATGTCCAAAAGTGAACACAACTAATTTGCCATCAATTCACTGGTTCCTAGAATGTATGTATACAGTCCTATATCAACAAACTAAGAACAAATTACCTAGGAGTCTTTAGAACTGGAGGGTGTGTATGAAGCAATGTGTATGGGGGTAAATTGAGGCAAAAGAGGTTTGCAAGGATAGGTCAGAATGGAGGAAGCTATTGAAGCAGAGTAAGGTATCCAAACATATCATTATGAGTGATACTTTCTGACTGTGCCTACCCTGAAAGGGAACAGCATGATTGTTATGCTTGTAAAAGATTTGGAATGCTAAAGAAATAGTGTACATAATTTTATAATATTTCTTAATTATATAAAATATTTTTTTAAATGTTGTAAAATATTTGAAACTCGTGAATAAATCATGTTAAAACAATGGAAAAAAGCTTTGAAACACCAAAAAATAAAGTGAACATTTTTGTTTTTAAAATAGTTTTCAAATGATTTTAAATTTTTTTTCAATATATTTTGAAATATTTTTTTCATAAGATTTTGCTACTTGGGTAATTTGTTCTCATGCAGAATACACTGCAATTGATTGTACATATATTAATTAGGTGATAAAGTGAACATGTTCTAGAAGCTCACGGAAAATGGAACACTCAGGATCTCATTTAGTGATGAAGACATTTAGCTATATATATATTTTCATTTCTCTTATGAGAATCATTGTATCTCACCTGTTCTTTCCTGTTGTTTATGAATAGGTATAGAATAATCAGGCAGAGAATCGTTGTGCCCAGAGCAAGTCCGATCCAAAGTAAAACGCTGACGCCAGCTTTGCCTGCAATGAAATTGGCCAACAATTACGGTAAGAATGACCAAGGCACTCCTTGTTTTTCTCTCTCCTATTTGAAATAGAGAGCCATGTTTGAAAGGCTTTAAGTACTCTGCATTTGAGTACTTGCATCAAAACCAAAACTACAAATACCACTTTTATGTTTTTAAAAAGCAACCAAGTCCACTCAAGCTCATTATTGATGGGGAAAATAGAAATTCAAGCTATCCCATGGCTACAAACATGAAAATTTACAGTTTACAAGCCATTTGCGCAGAATGGGAAGCAAATTGACTCTTTCAATATGAAATTCTCATATTGTTGTTTTCCTTTGCAAAAGACTCTACTACATATACCGTAGTAACAACTACTCCTGCAGTATATTCCGTCTGTTGTGTGACTTTTAAAATAAACATTGTATTCGCACGAATATAAGACAATGTTTTTTTCCCTGCTGGGCTTCCAAAAAAAAGTGGGTTCGTCTTACAATTGGAAGCAAAATCCATGACTTTTTTCCCATTGTGGATTTACAAAAAAGTCTTAGAATTGGGCTCATCTTAGATTCGTGCCAATATAGTATCTGTAGAGTACATTGCTAATTTTTCTGATAATTGAGATCTGACAATAGATATTTTCACCAAAGAGACCAAAGCCAGCATTTAAATACATATAAAATTTTATTCTAGGAGGCTTCTGCAGTGATGTTTCATTTGTATTAATTTTGTTTGTTTGCATGTTTTGAATTTAGAGGACAAAGTTTTGAATACTGCAATGCATCTGAGACATTGCTTACTAAATGAAAAATCAATGCACTTCAATGACTCAAACAAAAGCAATGCCTCATTTTTACATGGTTTGACAATGGGCAGTATCCAAAGGCGATAAATGACCATGAGATATATCTTCTTAGCCATTGGATACTATGGAATCTGTACTCTCTGAGTCATTACAAAATTGCATTAGACATTTATTTTTTGCCATTTTTCAAATTTTAAAGTTAGTATTATCAATTCTTGCAATCTGGGAGCATTTACCTTTCAGCTCCAGGGTCCTGGAGCCCTCAACTGTGCCAGCCTTATTCTTAGCCTGGCATGTATATTTTCCTTCATCTTCAATGCTTACAAACTTTATCTTCAGAGTTTGTCTGTCATCACTGAATTCAATTCTGTTGTTGTTCTTCTTAACATCATATATTTCTCCATTCTGGATAAAAGTAATTGTCCAGCATTTTCATTCATATAATTTAAAAATATGAATTGTATAAGAGCAACACAATGACAGGGAAAGATGATACATATTAACTTATTCATCAAAGGTTATTCATATAGGAAGGTGTATCACATTCAGAGAAATTCCCTAAAAGTTGGGAGGTACATATATTTCAGTACGGCTTCCCTAAAAAGCCTTTAACCCGTTTTAAGTATGAAAATAACAATATACATAATATGAAAACATAATAATATTTTCCATTTGATTCTGAGTTGGACTTTCTTCCTTACTGTGGTAAAAACTGCAAATGGCAATAAGTATTCTCCACGTACAGCATATTAAACAATTAGTTAATTCCAAATGATTTTTTGCCAATTAAAAAAAATGCATGTATATTCGGAAATTACAGTTAATTTTTTGTTGGTGGTCACTTAACTTTTTTCACCTCCATAAGTATTTCCTAAACATTGTCTAATTCAAGCATTTATTGATCATATTATCAATAAACCAAAGGGGTGAATCATTGAGCAAAAATACTGGTCATTGAATAAAAGAACATAATTTAATTAAGTATTGGTCATTGCTTACCTTGTACCATACAATGGTTGGTGTGGGGACTCCAATGACTCTGCATTTGAATTCAGCTCCATGTGGTGAATCAACATAGTAATAAGAGCCATTCATGTTGCTATCGTTGAAGCTAGGTGCTTGGATTTCTGTAAAGAGTGAAGAAAAATCGTGTCTATGACAAAATTTGGCTATATCAATGGGAAACAATGAAAATTTCTGAACATTAAACCTTAAGTTTTTTATCCTCAGCTGCACTACAGTCATTCATTATGCTACCCTCTCCCATAAGTAATATATCATAATCATATTCAGTAAAAATTTCTCATTAAGAAGTCAATGGGGCCAAAAAATAGGGTTTTTTTGTTGCTCGGAGGTTTGTGGTTTGGATGTACGAATGCAAAGGGGAAATAAGATTATTTAAAATATTTATTGTGTGTGTAGTTCAAATTCTAAAATATGCTGTGTAAAAATTTTTTTGGCAAAAAATATTCTTCCATGAAAATATTTCTCATTAATAATTACAAGTGGTTGATGGCATGCATAAAAAAATGTCAACAATAATCTGGCAGGTGATAATGAGAAACAGCATCTTTTCCTGGCAGTATGACGCTTTTCCATCTGATGCTGTGATAAAAAAGAGAAAGCATCCTAATTTATCAAAATAGAGGAGAAAAGTAGTAGAAAATAATAGCAATCTTAATTTGACAAAAATAATCATTTTTATTTCTATTATGAAAGATGATGACTCTGTGGTTTAATAAGATCATTCCTTACAGAATAATCATGATAACTTTGTTAACTCATCTGTGGAGCTAACAAAGTTATGTATCATAATTATTCCACAATGGATCAATTCCACAAGGTCAAGCCAACAACCGTTTCCTTTGTGAAGATCCTTCCTGTTGAAATGCATGCACAGCAGAGTAGTAATACCACGTGGTGTTGTCAAACCAACAAGATGCCATATTGGATCATGCCACTTTTTTAAATTTTCTTCAACTTTTTAAAATTTTCATCTACTTTTCTTTAATGTCTGCAGTTAACACATATCCATTATACATATAGATTATATATTTGAATTTGTTCAAAAATTTGCTGTCATGTTTTCCAATATAAGAAATAAATTCTTTGCATGTTTCCCCTTCCCTTGGCCCTAGCATAGACTTATTCGGATGACAAAACGGGATAGTATGTGATTTGAATGACATCTCATTCTAGCAACTCAGTCACAACACTTGAATTCCACTCCTTTGTATTACCCAGGGGTGGGCTACAGCACAAATTCCTTAGATCTGCAGGCACTCATTGTAAAGCTTGAGGCAAACCAGAAGATTCAATTATGAGCCAAACTCAGGTCCCAATCCCAATCCAAACCCAAAAGCTCCCAGATAGATATGGGTATAGTTCTATAGTAATGGTACCAAATAACTATTGTATGCTTACTATGAAACATTTTTATGATCACTGCTTATAGCCCTCTACTTAGTATTTTACTGAAGGAATTACTCTGCCTAATAAGAGGTTCCCTTGGTGGACCCTTGTGGCACACAATAGCTAGTTCATATAGATCCTCCACGTATTGTCTTTTGAATTTGGATGGCTTTGTCTGCCAGTCTGGAAAGCTAAAGAACTCTTCACTTCATCCTAAAACACCAAAATGCCGATGTTTTCCATAATAATGAATTGATTGATACCGTGAAGTATCAGTAGTATTGGCATCAGGGCACAGCAAACTCTCGATTATCCAAGTGCAGATTGTCCAGTTTGTGGATTATCCATGCAGCTATCGCCTCCCTTCACCTAAATATTTTGATATTCCAATGTTAAAGACAAAAGTGAAAGTGCTTTGAAACTTGATAAATGTACTTAAAATATTCTAAAAGCACTCTATTTTGCCATTCATTTGTTTTCTTCATGTTATTTAAAATGATTTCCTTCATACGAATTGAATTGTGTAATCTATTTATATCACCATCATATGTTCCGTGTTTTTCGGTTATCCTTGTTTCTCGATTATTCGTGTTTCATCTTGTATTCATTAGCATGGATAATCAAGAATTTACTGTACTGCTGTATGTGTTTTGGGCTCCCAACAATCATAGCAAAGTTAATGAGTACAACAGAGTTGTGTTCCAGTTTTTTTCAAAAAAATTAATAATCACACATTATTTCCTGAGGATTGAATTTTTTCAAGACTTTTAAACCCTTTCGCAATGGGGATGGGGAAAATTTCTTTTCTTTGCCAGTATGGAGCTTTCACTACGCTAGGATCTTCTCGGGTACCTATTTCCCTAACTTGGGTTGAGGGCCAGAGGGGTGTTAAACCTTTTTCTCCTCGGCCACTGGGTGGAGATAATCCCCTCCCTTTTCCACTTGGGGTGCCCATTATGGCTTGAGGTCGCGGTCAACTATTATTTTATGCAATGATTTTGCTACAAACATTGTTGCTACACCCTCGATATTTATTTATACGGTAATGAATTATTTTTGTTTTACAATGCCTTTACAGCTTTTAAATGAAATTCTACCGTTAATATTAAGCTCTCTAGCAACAAAAATTGTATCAATGGTTAAATAAATAATGTCGTCATTTTATTTCGCACTCGGAAATGATTTTGACGAGTATTAATGTAAAAAAAGTATTATAAATTTAAAATGTCCTTATTCAGGATATTGGCATCATCAGTGCGGGAATCAAAGAATCGGTACCTAGAAATTTTCACCGTCTTAAGTCATGAGATGTACGGTCTACTGAACTCTTGTTCTTAGAAATTTATGCACAGATCACATTCGTCAGGTACGAATATGTTGATTATGTAAAAATTTCCCACCCTTCTTTATTAATATTCTTATTCATACTTTTCTCATTCCTAAAATCACCCGATTTTAGGAGTATGGAATTCTTTGAAGCGAATGTTATAACTTCAACATTTGTGTGTCTCGGGATTCAACACACTGTCAGGAATCACTGTAATCTTTATGCGGAAACCATTGACCAATGAAAACTGAACTGAAATAGTCAGCTGTCAAGATCAAATAAGCATGAGTAATTACAGGGAAAAATAAACATTTAAACTCACTAAAAATATGGTTGTCAACTCATATAAAAGAATAAAATTCAGTTGTTTACCTAAAAACATAATAACTCCCTAACTAACTTAAAATCATAGAAAAAATCACTCCCTAACCAACTAAATAACTAGCAAAAAATTAGTTCTGAGATTCCTTCACACTCAAGCTACGTTAAAAATAATGGTAGAACTCCATTTGAAATTTGTAGTTGTAGAGGTAAACATATTGAATGTACTTATAACCCTCAATTTGCAAATCACACAAAAACTTCTTTATTTTCCACTGCACCAATAAGCAACTGACAGCGGACCCCTGCTGTGAGTGGGACTCACACTGCAACGAAGGGTCGAGATTATCCTCTCCCACGGACCGAGAAAGGGTACCTACCACGTCCCAGGAAGAAGTCCTTAATGACACACACCTTTTAGGCCTGCTTAAGGCTAGCTTAGCGGCAATGCCGTTTTAAAACGTCGTTCGTTATTTTGCGTAGAAAAATTTATGCCATGGTAAAACACCATTCGTAGAGAAAGGGTTCAAGAAGAAATAAAATATAGGGTAATTATTGTAACACTGTCAGAGAAAATGTAATTTAGTAATTGAGTATTATGTTTGTTAGCTTACTCCAAACTTCCATTTCTACATTCATTTCTTCAGAATCAATGAGGTCTTCTGATATCTTCCTTACTGTGCAGGTGTAGTTCCCAGAATAATCCAGGGTAATATTTCGAATCACTACATCCACTCGATAGGAATATGCAGTCCTGCTCTTCACAATCTTGTAGCCTGAAAAGTAATTCTTTTTGTAGTAAACCTTTTATATTTCAAATATTCTCAAGAAGAACATATTCAATACATAAAACTTCTTTGCCACATTTATGTTTAAATATTTTGGGGGAAGTGTAGGTGAAATTAACTATTGAATAATTGCTTAAGCTGCTTAAAATTTTGACCTCTGATTTTGACTAAAGGATTGTACCCCATGATGCTTTTATAGTAAAGATGGGTCAATTCCAGTTTTCTTCCAATCCGATCTCAACTCTGATTCCTGTTATATTGATTCTCGATTGTCAATTTGGAAATTGCATACAATGTACTGATATATTTCAGAGAACTTATATGTTGCATTGAATTACTAGAGAGAAAAAAGGATAATTATGGGGTTCCTTTTGAATATTTTAAACTAACAGTAATAAAATACATAATATGTAGGAAAAAAAAGGAGTAGGTAACTAAATTTTTTATTTTGCTTTTTGACTTTTGAAAGCTCTAAAATAAATTTATTAGAGCTATGCACATAAAAATGTAGGAGACAATGAGAAAACTTTGACGAATTATAGTCAGTTTCCACCACTTTAGGTGAATCATATTAATATCACAACAAAAATAAGTGACATGTTTTCCTTTGAGCACACAATCATGTCTTGAAACCCGGAAGGCTTAAAATATTTGTGATTTTGTTGTTATTTTTAAATATTTTTCAGAATTTACTCTGTAGGCTTCAATTCGTCAACTCTCGATTTTCCTAAGAATCAGTGCAATCAAGAATCAGAATCGACCCATATCTACATAATTTATAATATGGTAACAGTTGATGCATTGGTTTTTATCCAAGATTTAATATGGATGTGATGCTGAGCAAAAACTGGATACTCACGAGGACCATCCTCTATCATTTTAAGGTCTTTTCGGTCTGGATTGTATATATTCCATGAGATAATGTCAGTGAAATTGAATGTAGAGGCTCCACACTGTAATTCAACATCATCGCCCTCAACGGGTTGGGCTGGTTTCACTATTGCATTGAATCCATCCATAATATCTGAAAGTAAAACAAACATTTATTGGAGAGATTTAATTTTGGTGGGAAGCAGTTGTCAGAGCTGAAATTTGGGAGAAAATATATAGCTCAAATACCAAACTTAAACGAATGGATGGACACTAATTTTTTTTAAATCTTAGATTATTATAGGTCGCTTCATGATTAAATTGTTTGTTTAATTTCAAATGCACTCATGCCACAGGAGTGTTTAAAATTCTTGGTCTTTGTCTCAAAAAGAAGGAAAAAAATAAATTCGACATGCATCAAAAATTTGTACTTACCTATTATATCAATAATGATAACAAAAAAATCTCAACTTCACGGTTATGTAAATATGAAAAATGTCAGACATGATGTGAGAACATTTGAAAATAAGTGTAGTTAGTAAATATTAGTAGTTAGTTTCGTTCATTGACGCAAGATGGCAGTGCTGTATAAATACCGGTACCATCGGTAGTACCGATTTTAAATACTGGTCGGTACTACGGGATTTAAAAAAATAGTAATCAGTACTTACGAATATGTACCAGTATTTTTTGCCCATCCCCACTGTACTCCAGAAGATAACATACAGTGTTATTTTCTGGAGGAGTTATTAAACACGCAACACTCTATCATGTTTTTGTGTTTATAACTAACAGAAAAGAGATATTTTTATATTTTAAGAATATATTCTATTCGGAAATAAAAATTACACTTCGTGCACTAAATTGGTTTATTTCGAAGTTATGAAGTGTAAAATATTTCGAAGTGTAATTTTTATTTCCAACATGGAGAGATTCCACATAGTGAAGCCTGAAGTTATTACAAATAAATTCTGTTGCTGGGCTGAAAAAATGCATATCAATAATTTCATAGAATATTTCATGACATAGAGTCATAGAAAGTTATATTTTGCATGTTGGTGTCACTCCATGTGATGGTGTCACCTGGTGCAGTCTGCACCCCATGCACCACCCTATAAGTGATGCCTCTGCTCCAAAGAGGAGGGATATTAGGAGTGTTAAGAACGAGAGAGCATGTTTGAAGCAATGCATGAACGTAATTGAAGCAAAAACTGTTTGACGTACGAGGATAGGGTGGCATGAAGGAAATTATTAAAGCTGAATCAGCTTTACAGGCCTATCACAGAGAATAAAACTTTTTTGATTGTGCCTACCCTGTTAAGGACCGACATGATGGGTATGTTTGTGAAGTTTTATTGTTATTTTGCATTATTTTCACCTTAGCAAAGAACTGTAGGTTCACAATTTTCTATGGTATTGAAATATTTACCTGTCAGAAAGAAGTTGATTGTTTCATTTTCACACCCGACCTCATTGCAAGCTAAACAAGTCAAATATCCAGAGTCAAGAGCTTCTATTTTGAGGGTAGAACTCTTTCGTCCACCATCTTCCAAATGGAATTCTTCATAATACTTTTTCTACAAATGGAGAAATTATTCAAATTAGATTTAAATAAATTAAGGTATATGGGTCCTGTTTCCAAATGGATGTTAATGCACTTGTATATTAAGTAAGCTAAGATTTATTTCACGGTTTTGTATTCATTTTTAGCACTCATATACGGAGCCTCACTGCTTGAGTGATGGGTGAATCAAATTTTTCATAACAATAGCCCATGAAATTGTTTTTATGAAACAGAGAACCAACCTCCAAAGGTTCCTCATGTTCATCGCAGTTCGGATATTTTTTTCCACATTTTCTGAAATACCATGTAATGTTGGGTACTGGATATCCAACGACATCACATTTTATGGTATGATTCTCCCCGTACATGTAAAACATTTTGGTGGTACTCTCATCCATGACTACAGCAGGTTTATCTGAAATTAAATGAGTGAAGTAGAATTGCAGTGCTGTAAAATATTTTTTCAATGAGATTTAAGCTTAACTCTATGACTTGTTCAGTAAAAACTGAAGGATGGGGAAGAATGTTGTTGCATACATAATGATATTATGTAGTGAGCAGATATTCCATAGCGTAGAATTCACTCTATCAGTAGAGCCTGCCAAAAGCTGGAAGCCCTCACTTGAAAGCAAGTAAGCACTTCATTAAAACAATTCTAGGGAGAATACTATTTTATGGCGGTGAAGCTTGAATGAAATTGGGAATGAGAAAAGATGTAACACTAATGAAGTTCACCATTGTGAAACCAGAAATACATAGTTGGATATGAGGCATATATGTTAGAAGTGAATAGAATAGGATTTTGAACTATTAAACATACTGAAAATCATTCATAACATTTTCTATTTTTACCAAGTTTTTATTAGTTCGGTTTCCGTCATGTCTGTCCGGTTGGAATATTGCAACCGATTTTAAACTAACTTCCCAATCAACTAGAGATTTGAAATTTTAACCATAGCTCAGAAGTGGATGACAATGCAATATTAGCTATCTATTGTAACAATGAATTGCTTAATTGATTAACATATTTCCTGATGTGCTAGTAGAGGTTTGTAATTTTAACCATAGCTCATTGTCAGAAGTGGATGACAATGCAATTTTAGCTACATGTTATAACAATTAATTAATAAACGATTAATTAATTATTTCAATTCCACACTGTCAGCTGAACAGAATCTGAAATACATCAGGAATTTCCTATGTGACCCTGTCAGTCTCATCAAGATGTATAAAATCGATTGGAAACTTTCACCCGGTCATAAAACTAAAAAGCAGAAAATAATTAATTAAATAAATTTTTTTTAATATACCACGTTTTTAAAACGGACTAAAAAGTATAAAATAATTTTCCCTGGGCCCTTCTAAATTTTTGAGAGTGAATTTTTAGTGGCTATGAGATATTTGTAAGACTTAGAGGGAAAAATGTGGGGTGCAGGCAACCCATGATAATTAGGGAGGAGTAAAGGGACCAGGTGTCGTTGAGCAAACTCCCAAAATTAATACCATTTGCAATGTACTGAAATTGGTTGTTAATTCATTCGGATTATCTACTACTATTATCTACTGCCTGCACCCCACGTTTTTCTCTTCAAGTCTTATAAATATCTCCATAGCCACTAAAAATTCACCCTCAAAAATTTAGAAGGGCCCAGGGAAAATTATTTTATAGTTTTTAGTCTATTTAAAAAACGTGGTTTCTTAAAAAATATTTTTTATTTAGTTAATTATTTTAAATTCAGCCAGAATGCTTTTTTATGGGCCAAAATTCAGGATAATCCCACTTTTTTTAAGGATTTATTGAAACCCTATATTGAAGGATAATCATGATTTGCCTTCAATGAACTACCCTCATTTTTACTAAGGAATATTGCGTGATACCAATTCTTGGGGTGCCCAGCTGCCAAATAAGTACAGTTTTTAATGCAAGGGTTCTTAAAACTGATAGAATACATTTATAGTTTTTGGGAGAAGATATGCATGAAGCATTATAGCAGACAGGCTCGGATACTGAGTGCTTTAATGTAAATGTATCTCACTGGCTGAAGCAAATGCAAGTAAAATTCTTTTGGCAGTTTATCTTTCATTCATGATAAAATATTTAACTTTCCTTATTTGGCTTAATGATAAATAAATTTAATATAACCTCATAAAAACAAAGTTTTTATTACACTCTCTTTAGTATCATATGCATTACGTCATGTTTTAATGTCTCATATTCTCAGTGCATTTTATTATATATTTTTTTCATTGCTTTATGATATCTTTGCCATTAAACATTGTATTATCACATTGCTAATAAATTTAATTTGTGAAAGGAAATCATTCTATCTTCACTGATGTGTCAAATTATTCAGACATTCGATAACCATTTGGAACATTAGTAATTTGATATGACATTTATATTCATTGCTGAACATTCAATAGCGATAATCACAGTTGTTGGCTCACCACGGTCCATATCCCACAATGTCCAAGGGCTAAGTGCTTTGACCGCCGTCATTAATGAATAATTAGCGAGTAAAATATTGCAAAAAAAAAAAGGTTTAGAGGTTAATGCGATGATGGAACAAAATTCTAAAGATGTAAGTGAAAATGGCTATGAAAAAAAGAAGAAAAATAATTTCCCCAGCAGGGAATCGAAACCACACCTTCTGCTCCAATGGGTTTGTACGTACACAGACAAGCAGACAGACAGTGTGAGCTAATATAAAGGGAGTAAAAATAAAGGTTATTTTGAAGATCAAAACTCTTGCTTTTGAAAACTCATTCAATTGCTTCAATAAATTATAATTTTTAAACTTGCTTGGAAGATGAACTACTGCAAGAAATGGTTGAATTTTGCTCTTGCCTTTGAGACTTTATTTCATTGAAGGAGAAATCTATAAAATCCTCAAATAGACAATTACATATTCTGGACAATTTTCACGTCAAACAACATATTTAAGAATGAACATGTTAAGCATTTTTGATTAACACTTAAAGCATTTTCACATTTGACAAATACTTACCATGCACGATAAGAGTCAGATTTTCTGTTGTTTCTGTTTCCTCATTGATACCTTTCAATTGATATATGCCAGCATCACTTACAACAATGTCTGATATTTTTAACACTGTAGAAGTTGGCTCATTTTTTATCTCATATTTTGTTGAGGTGGTGGAGATCTCCTTCCCCTTTGGATCATACCATGTCAAATCAGGAGAAGGGTGTGCTGCCACATTGACCACCCACTGTGCCTTGTGATCTCCGGCATTCACTACTATTTCTTTACTCCCCTGGACAGTGAAGTTTATGTATTTGGCATCAGGCTCTGCAACAATAAGTACATTCATTCATGTGATGAGGCCGATTAACCCATTCACCTCGGGTTGTAAAATGTGAACTATAGCGAGTAACAGATTTTTTTTCCTTTATATTTACATACATTGACACATGTTGATAGGAAATAAATGTTGAAAATTTAATTTATTTTTTAATTTATTCATTTAAATAATTTTTAACCTAGTCCGCCGAACGACGGGCCACTGGGTAAGCAAGTTGTAGGGGCAGGGTATGCAACCCGTAATCCCTCTTCATTTTATTTTCATAAAAAATTCTCATCTCGTCAGTGTTTTCTATCTCTAAGCATTTGTGAAGAGGAAAAATTAGGTAAAAAGTCTCCCGAATACTGGAATTTGATAATTTTGTAGATTTAATGATAAATTATTTTCCATAGAGGTATGACACCACTCAAAAAACCTAGTTTTACAATGTTTTTTAGGTGATGCATTCGAAAGAAGCATATTACTTTTAGCAATTACGTCAAATTAAATGTATCTTGAATTGCTTGTCTGTGCATTACTAGAAGAAAACGGTGCCACAGAAGAAGGAATGCATGGTATATAGCTATGCAAAACCAATACATTGCAAAGGAAAACTATCGGCAATAAAATTTAGTCATCGCCAGCATTTTCAGGAGCGTAATCCTCACGCTTGGTGAGGATCTACTTTAAAGTTTTGCTGTATGGATCATCAAAAAAAAGAAAATGTGCAATATTTTTTTACAAAATTTTATTGAATTTTTTAACAAAAAACAGTATATAATGCATGCTTTTACAAATATTTTGACAAATTGAAACTTTTTTCACTAATATTTATGAAAAATTCGGAAACAAGACTCAAGGCAAAGACCAGGCTCCCCTTCACAATCGACACTATGATACTGTACATCTTTTCTCTGTCCTGTCTTAGAGCAATGGCGACACATTTTTCTTTTAGCTCTTTTGCCTTTGTCAGTTTCTGGGTTATATATCCTGCTAGGTAAATGAATTTTAACAATGCTTGATTGTGATGGAGTTTTTGACTGTGGAGCTTCACATTTACATATAAGTTTTCATATCACGGCCTCTCGGAATTTCTCTAGAGATGTTGCATTACCACTATTTTTTTGTGCAGCAAAAATGAGTTGTTTAACCCCTTCGTTGGGGAGCAATTTTTTCTTATCTTTCACCTGGTGGGGAAGGAATCTGCCAATTTGTTAGGGAGAAAGTGATATTTTTTCTGTTTGTAGTGGAGAATATAACAATATTCAGAACTTTTTTTGTTAATTTTCTAAAAAAAAAAATTTGCAATAAATAATGAGTTTTTGCTAATTTTTGCATCACAAAACTGTATTCATAACATAATAAACATACATGTGGTCATAGTTACATTGGATTTCATTTATTTAACATTAATTTTGCTTTATCACTTTGAGAAAGTTTTTCATCAAGCATTTACAATGATTGTTTTTTAATTTCACAGTAATTAGTGCAATAAAATACAGATTTGATAATTTTATTACCCCAGGTATTTCAAATTAGAAATACACGTATTGGATTCAAATAAAATGAATTATACAAGTGCAATATAATTTTAAAATGTAATTCCTATACAAATATGTAATTGTTTAAATTTTTAATGTTTAAAATTTAAAAGTTTATATTTTTTACAAATTGTTTTTTAATTTTTCGACATTTGGGATACAAAAATGGGTGAATATTGTCCTTCTAGGGGTGTTTATGCGTTTTAACATTTTTTAACCAATTTTTTGCAGCATAATTTGTTACCCTACATTTTATGGAGTACTCGAGGTATTTATGGCTCATTTTCAAAACGTTTTGCTGAGCCAAATGCAATTTTGGTAACATAAACGTATGTCATGTGTTACTTAGAAAAACCTTTTATTATTTTTACCCTAAATGTTCAGAATTTTAAATTTTTAAATAAAAACAATTATATTGCCACGCTCAATATTTTCACAAAAATGTTCATATTGTTTGAAAAATCAATAATTTGGTAATGTATGATAAAATCGAAAACACGGTGCCGCTCATAGTGGAGCATCACACTTGTTGCAATAAAATATAGTCTCTTTTCTTTGCCCCTTAGCCTTGCAAACGACACATCTCTTCACGCCGTGTTTTCTCGCGCCTGATGGTCGGTTGTGATTTGGAAAGTGTCGGCCTGTGAGTCTTCCAGGTGTTTGTATTTTGGATCTTTTTTCCCTAATCGTTGACTCTTTTTCTGCTGCGGCTTTGCCATATTTCAGGAACAGGTCTTCACGAATTCTTCTTTTCATCTGTTTCCTCCTACTTTTTTTTACCAATTTGCTGATTTGCATAAATATTTGTTTTCTACGGCAATAGAATTACATAAAATGTCATCAAAAATGTGTTCAAAAATATCAATTGGACTTTTCTTACTTAAAAGTTCATCACTCAGGCCTGGAGAATATTTTGCCCGAAATTGTGGTCGAGGTCCACCTTGTTCACTCCACTCCGGATCCAAAATCTCCTCCTGCACTAATTCATCATCGCTGCTCTCCTCCTCTGAATCGCCACCGGAAGACTCGTGCAGCTGCACTGCCTTCCGTCTTACAGCGGGTTCAACTCTACTTGGACCAGCTACTCCTTCGGCAGACACCAAAATCTCTTCCTCACTCTCATCACAGTCATCACTATCACCACTAAGATTTAACATCTCTGCAATGTCAATTTCAGCAAGCCTTTTTTTCGCCATGAATAACTATGATTCTCACAAAAAAATAAAGGAACTTGGTAACTCTTGATAACTAGCAAATGTTTCGCATGCGTCTGCTCGCGACCACGGAAGGAAACAAACTGTTTGAGGATAATAAAAAGGGGTGAGAATAGTTTTCTGCAAGGGCTTTTTGGAAGTAACCTTTCCCTTTTATTGGGGTCCCCAGTCGCAGGCACTGAGTGCTAGCGGTCATAACGGAATAACTCCAACTCTTGGGTGGTTCACCCTTCCCAACGCAAACAAAGCGAAGAGTGCCGAACACATTCGCACATACATTGGGATGAACCAGGCCCCGAATATTCCAAGAACAGCAGCAAAGGGACCGCATGCGGTCAACGCTGATCTTTCCTCCAAAGCATAAGATACCAGGGAGGGATTTCCCGATAGACACGTGCGTCAGTCCCTCGACCATCTCCCACCTTTTTCAGTGGCACCCCTCCTTAGAAGGAGAAAAAAAGGATGTGGGGGAGGAAGGGACACGTGTGTCAGTCCTTCGACCATCTCACAACTTTTTGGGTGACACCCTCCCCTAGAAGGAGGAAAAAGGGAAGTGGAGGAGGGAAGGGAAACTCAACGCATTCATCCCCCATCCCCTGTCCCGTGAGTGATGAAAACGAGGCTAGTTTTGAAAATAATACGCTTGAATATTGAACGCTCACTTCACGGCGATTGAAACAAAAAACAGCAGGAATTTACCGTGAACGGCAAGAAAAGCTAAACAGCAAGGATGATCCAATAGTTTATCAAGTGATGTAATGTGGAATATGAAATGAGCGAATATCTCGTATGTGTCAGCCAGGAATTCGGAACAACGCTGCATCATTCAATATCAAAATCATAAAGAATTTCACGAGAAGAATCGCCATGAATATTATAAACTTCAGTAATAATAAGTGCATAGTGATAGAAACAATAATTATATGTGAATATTGTCTGATCACGATCTGGATGGCTTGGATAAAGAACTACACGAAGGGGGTTTATTCGAAAAAAAAAGAAGCTGAACGTCAAAAGGTTCCCCATAGGCATTTACATAATGAATTTCTTCATCAAACAGACTGTAAAATAGGTATTTTTTAAAAACATTTCCAAATAATTATTGCAATAATAGGAAAAAGGAAAAAATCATTTATAACCTCTTATATAGCACGGAGATAATTAGCAAGTAGTAAAAGATACGAAAGACAATATTTTACGAAATTCTAATTTATTTTCAGAAATAAATAAAAGAATAAAACTATTTCGTAATATAAATAATATTGTATGCCAGTTAAAATTTCAAGTGTCAATTATATGTCTAAATAAATATCAAGTGATGATATCAAATATAATTCATAGCCTCATGACAGAACAGTGTGAAAATATGGCGATACACTATTCAAATGTAAATAAATTCATGTTATGAGTAAACCAACATAAAAGAAATATATGGTTCACTTAAGAAGCACATAAGTTAAAGAAAGGAAAAGATGACAGACCAGAGTCTCATAGCATACATTAGGAATGCGGCAGGCGAATATATTTGCCTTCCCCAGCAAGATAGAGATAAGTACGCAGCGCGCGACTATAGTCGCACACCCCACCTGGGATGAGATAATGGCTCGCGACTATAGTCGCTTACCCCAGTTAAGGGGTTAACATTATATGAATGATACGAAATCCCAATCGAATATACCACCACAAAGTTTTCCTGTCAAAATTGTAGTAAGAGATCAGTTGATCGGCCTTATCTACTCCCCCCATATTTTTATTGTATTGGGCCACCACACATGGTTTTCTTGATTCCTTCCCCCTCCTATTTGTCACAGTAATAATGTCGCCATTAAACTCCGTGGAAATGGTGAGGACATCCCTCCTGTCTTTCCATTTGGTTACACAAAGCCCTTCATCCGTGAACTCGGAGTAAACTTCCCCTTTTTTTAATTTCTTATGTACTACATTTGCAGGGTTTCCTTTTCGTGAAGGTCGAAGGGTCCCCGAAGTAAAAACATTCTTTCTCAATAACTCGCTAGACAAGGTCACGCTATTATAATAACTGTCCATATAAACAGCATGTCCAAATTTTATGTAGCTTTGCAACAACTTTTTTACAACTTTTGCCGTGTGATTGACCCCCCAACCTCTGGGTCTCCGGAACCTGTGTATACATATGATTTTAGAACAAATCCGTTCGGCTCACACAACATGTACAGTTTAATACCGTATTTATGCCTTTTATTCAGTATAAATTGTCGAAAAGAGAGCCTCCCGCGCCACATTACTAATGATTCATCTAAAGATAAATTTTTGAATGGGTAATAAACTTTGTCAACATTGTCTAATAAGGGCCTGATTTTGTACAAAGATTTTGTTGGCTTGGCCTCATCCTCTTGGGCATTTCGTCCAAAGTGGATCGACCTTAAAATTTGCAGAAATCTATCCCTCAACATTACTTTTGGGAAATGCGGCAGGTCATACATGTCATCTTTCCACCAATAATCTTGGATTTTATTTAGTCTTATGCTCCCCATATGGTATAACAATCCTAAAAATCTTTCAATCTCATCCCTAGAAATGTCTTGCCACTTTTTGGCTCGTGATTTAACATTGGATTTTTGAAAGTGGGTTTTTCCATTTATATTACTCTCAGTCAGTAGTAAATTAAAAAACTCATCATTGGCCAAAAGTTTAAAGTAGTCAAAATGTTTACTACCAGGATTACCTGCCTTTAGTCCGGGTTCACCACTAAAGGCAATATCCTTGGCTACAATTTTATCACAGTACCAAACAATAGTGTTCGCAACAGTAGGTACAGGCTCTACTTCAAGGGCTGAATGATCTTCGTTATCCTCTGTGCTCGACCCCGCATCATCGGGTACCTCAAATTCTGATCCACTGTCACTAGAAATGTCCTCTGCTTCCTCTTCTTCCAATAGCAGCCGAATTATTTCGTCGTCATGAGTACCTCTCCCATCTCCCTCATATGATCTCCTTCGTTTTCCACAAATACCAGAAGTTGAGGGGATGGTATTCATATTCTGGAAAGTTGTATTAAAAAGATGATAAATAAGTAAATTTAAAAATAGGTAATGGAATTCAAGCCAAAAACTTTTTCATGAAAATTTCAAATAAATGAAAATAATTAATTTCATGAAACATTGGAAACATTTCCCTTAATTTCACTTTGACAGGTTATAGAAAACAATACAGTCAAGTATAATTTCATAATTACCTCTCTTCTTTGAGTAAAAATATCGAAAGGGTTCCAATTCAAGAGCAGGAATATCAGGACAGACACTGAAAAAAAAAAGATTTTAATGATATTTTGCGTATCCTGCAAGGGATCATAGCAAAATAAACTGATATTTTAAGAATTCTTGCTTACCTTTCGCAGGAGTACAGTTTTCTTCAAGTCTACATGATATGATGAAGAAGAATAAACTTGCTCCAACAACTGAAAGGTGCAATATCACATAATATGGATATTGAGCGGCTTTTATGTTGAAGAAACGAAGACGAACCTCACCGCTCGACAACTGTCACCAAACTTAATCACGGCAGCAAAAATATGTTACATCAAATCGGAAACTTCTAAGGAATATATACAATGTACGGCAGCAGTTAATACTTGAAGAGCAAATTTTAAAACCCTAAGTCGTTACATTGTCTGGACATTTCGCGAGGTTTCAATGAAAAAAAATAAAAAAAGCTCACCACTAGCCAATTGTAGGAGTAGTGAAACACGACAGCAAAAATATACTAAATTGAAAGGGATACGGCTAAGCAGTATATACAATGTTCGAAAAAGATAATATCTGATGACAGTGAAATTTAAAAATTTAAGGTCGTTACATAGTCTGCAAATTTCTAATGGTTTCAAATAAAAAATAAAAACGAAGCTCGCCACTAGACAACTGTAGCAGTAATGAAACACGACAGAGGATATGAGTTACATTGTGTATGAAACGGCAAAGAAATATATACAAAATACGGTAGGGTGCCACTTCCCGCCGAGTGGCGGGTCCCGTTCTTGATTGCCGCACGCTACCCCACCACTTGGCGGGGTCCGATGTGAATGGGTTAAGCACCCAAAAATACAATTTTTTTCATATTTCCTTCAAGCCATGACTTTGATTGCATACATGGGTATGATTAATATTATAATATAGTATAACAAAGATGGTAAATTTACTAGTGGTGGGCATCTGTTTAAATTCAACGGGAGGAAGAAAACATTCAACATGATGTATAAAAAATCCTTACCTTATGAAATTCAAAGTGATAAAGCAGGTATCAAGGAACTCAGAACAACTATTAAATGAAATGTAATGAAGACGGCAAAAAAAAAATTGAAGTTTTCTATTTTATGGGAACATCAACTATTCTTTTCAATATGTATATTCATGCAAGTGCATTATACCATTAAAATTGCTGGTACCACTCAACCTCAGTCCACTGACAACCTTAACGGACAACACATCTTAAAGGGAATGATGAAATATTTGGATTGGTTTCTATCTGGGGATGCAATTAAATTGGGCCCCGTTAAATTTTACTGTGGTATCTTTAACTGCATTTGGTTAGAATGTGAAAAAACTCATTCTGATGAAATATTTAAAAAATTCCCATAAACCTAAATGATATTTATTATTAGTCCTGATGCATAGAAAACACATTGGGCCTGAATCAATTGATTGCTATTAAGTTAAATTAAAATAAAGATGAAGCAATGAAAATATATAATATTTACTATCCAACATTTCGGCATCTATCTAGTAAGTAAGTAAGTAAGTAGTTTATTGGTCCTGGAGACATAAAAAACATATGTATAGGACAAGTCAAGGAGAAGAGAAAAATAAAATAAAAATAAATCCTCATCTCCAAAGGAAACAAAATTCATAAATACAAATCCTCACCTACAAAGGAAAACACAAAACATAAATACAATCACTTATTCAAGAACTCATCGACTGAGTAAAAAGTGTTGTTCAATAGAAGTTCTTTCAATTTCTTTTTAAAAACAGGAATACTACGAGTCTGTTTGATCTCACTAGGGAGACTGTTGTACAACATGCAACCTGCATAAGACGGTTACCTTGTGAAGGACACTAAATTGTGAGACACCACTTTAAAATCACCATTTCTTCTGGTATTATATGAATGAGCATCATTGTTCAAGGGCAATCCAAGAGCCAGATGATGCTCTTTAACATACATAATTGTATAGAAAATATATATACATGGGAATGTTAACATGTTAAGTTCTTTAAAATATAATCTGCAGCTAGTGCGTTTATTTAAACCGACCAGAATTCTTATGGCCCACTTCTGTAGTTTAAACAGTCTTGTTGTTCGATGGGAATGACCCCATGCACAGACACCATATTTTAGTTGACTAAAAACACAAGCATAATACACAGAGAGAGCAACACTTAAGCTTGTGATCGGAGTTATTCTACGTAGTAGGTAACAGCTCCTTGCTACTCGTTAACATAAAAAATCAATATGTGATTCCCAGTTCAGAGTATCGTCGAAATACACACCTAAAAACTTTGTAACAGAAGACATAGCAATAGATTTACCGTCTAATTTCTACAAGGGAGAAGAAAACAATTTGCTTTGATGCATGTGAAAAAGCATGAAAGAGGATTTTTTTCTGTTCAACACAACCCTGTTATCAGTGCACCAGGATAACATATTATTGACCTCTTGCTGGGCAACTACATTCACATTATCGGCACAAGAAATGAGGTGATTAGTATCAACTGCATACATAATTATTTCACCCTGTCTGACATGGGTAGGAAGGTCATTAATATTTAATAAGAAAAGTAGAGGGCCCAATACTGAGCCCTGTGGTACACCTTTGGAAATGTGTGTTTTTTCTGAGGAAACCTTAGAAGAGTTTATGTAAACAAATTGGGTTTGACCAAAAAGAAAGGATTTCAGCCAATCATTGGCTATACCAGATATTCCATAATAATGCAGCTTCTTCAGCAGAATTACATGGTCAACACTGTCAAAAGCTTTTTTAAATCATAAAAAAATTCCTATGGTCTCAATATGTGCATCCAAACCCTGAAGAATCAGATCAATAAATTTATAAATGGCTGTTTCAGTACTTTTTCCCTTTAAGAAACCATGTTGAGAAGAGGAGAAAAGTTTGTTTTACAATAAATGAAGAAAGTCTATTTAACATTGCATATTCAAAGACCTTTGAAAAAACAGAGACCAGGGATATAGGTCTGTAGTTATCTTTATCCATCTTATCATCCCCCTTGTGCAGAGGGAGAACTTTTGCAGTTTTTAACTGGGAGGGAAAACACCAGATGAAAAGGAGACGTTAACTAGGTGGACAAGTGGTGCTAGCAAATGATTTGCTACAGCACCCTTCATGATACTGCAAGGGATATCATCAAAACCTGAAGAAAATTTTGAACTTATTTTGGCTAAAATCTGGCTAATCTCCTTTTCTGAGACTGGAAAGAGAAATATGGTATTAGGAATTTGTGATAGCCCACGAGTAGAAGACACAATATTAGAGCACGGCATTGGTGAGCTGAGTAACAGTGTTGACAAAGTGTTTATTTAATAAGTGGGCGACCTCTATGGGTGATGAAATTACTGTATTATTTGAGATAAAAGTTAGTTCAGAAGAATTACTTTTGTCGGGAGTAGACACTTCTTTGATTATCTCCCAAGCAGTCTTAATAGGATTGCTAGCTGCAAGAATTCTACCAATATGGTAATTTCTTTTGGCATCTGCAATTAGCTTAGAAAAACATTTCTTATTTAATTGATACCTTCTTTTAGCTGATTCACAATCGCAATATTTCACATATCTATATTCCACCTTTAACTGATCAGCTAACATTCTAATCCAGGTCTTCTTAGCTTTCAAGGTGGCATATTGGATTTTCTTCAGGGGGAAATTTGAATCAAAATAAAATTTAATAATGTCAAAAAAATTGCTGAACTTCTCCTCCATTGGGATTTCTGTAAAAACTGAATCCCATTTCTCTCTCTCAAGATCCTGAGAAAAGGATAGCTTTGAAACATCAGGGTAAATCCTCTTATATTTGTAATTGGGGAAAGAATTTTGAGTGTGGCAATTGCAATTTGGGCAGTGTGGTCAGACCAGAAAACATCAATAATCTGGGTATCTATGAGAGGAAGATTGGAAATGATATTATCGACGGTACTTGCTGTGGAGTTGGTAACTCTTGTTGCATAAGATATAGCCGGGTTCACGTTAAAAACACCAAAAATGTCCAGGAGGTAAGATTTCTGAGCACTTGGCTTTTGCATATCAACATTAAAATCACCACAAACAATGGGTGTTAGCTCAGAGGAGCTCCAGTAAAGAATTAAACATCTGCACCGAATTCAACTTTTCTTATGAAAATTAAATTCAACAGTAATATATGTGAAAAAACCATGAAATTGTTTCTCTTGTGGTTCTTACTTTTTTATAGGAGGTATTGGGTGATGACCTGAATGCATGCAAAATTTCAGCCTTAGTTTGCCCAGAAGTACTTTAAATGAAAATACATATATGAATGATAAAAAAAAAACTCGTGAACATTCTGCTTTTTATTTAAGGTTGATATGTCAGGCATTTTTACAAAATTTTGTAGAAAATAGCTTTGGGGTAAATGCTCTTAGATTTGCTGAATGTTAAACTCATAACTGATATGAAGTGAAAAATTGACCAAATCTTAGATTACATGGATTCTTAGCTTCCAGATAGGTACTGGAATAGACCAACACAGCCACCTGGGTGAGTTAAAACTCGCACTACTAGCTTCATGAATTGTATTTTATATGTTTTACTTTCTGTCTCAGAAGAATTGGAAACAGGTACATATTCTTTTCATCCCTTAACTACATATTTGCATTTGTATATAATGTGGTCCTATGGTGACTTATTGATTAATGTATTTTCCAGCCTATAAGACGCACCGGGGCATAAGACGCACTGTGATTTATAAGGTTAGAATTTATGAAAAATACGATTTATTAGGGAATGCTCAGGAAGTACTGTCAAGGAAATATTAAATCTCTATTGCTTTCTACTGGCTCAAAACAATGTTATTATCAACATTTGTAAGAAAGATAACTATTTTCTATGTCTGATGCGGAAACAAATATTTAATAGTACAGTGAACCCCCGCTTTACGATGAATTCACTGTATGATCTGCATGCTAGGAATTTCAAAGCACGCTGATTTTGCATGCGCCCTTTAAAATTTCCCATTTTGACGATTTTCTTCACCCATAATTTGTTATTCATTCAGTATTCTAAGCCTTATTTGTTAACGGACTATATTTTTTACCATAGCAACATTTACGTATTTAATGATACGTGTTATTTATTATGAGCTATTCACGTGGTCAGAGCAAAGCAAGCAAATATTGCGGTGATTAGCGCAGCCACCAATCAGCAACATCGAGATAACACAACATTCCTTACGTAGTCAGGATCACATCTATGCTAATTTGCTACTATACAGTAAATTTAGGTCAGCAAACTAGTGGCCATCCTGAACTTCCTCTGGATCATTAATCTCAGAAGCTTGTATTATCAATGAAATCAAATGATGAGCTAACTCAAGAGATGAGTAAATTGGTGCATGGAATATGTATGTAAAGAGTTATATTCACATTTTTCAGCGGTGTCATTTTAACCTTATCCCCGAATGGTTTCATCCAAACGAGAAGAAAACGTTTGGATATTTGGACATTATAACGTGCTTCCAACCACGTTGGTTCGCATGTTATACTATCATTTTTCTAACGCTAGTATGTTGGTGGGGATGGTTAAAGCAAGAAAGTTAATTAATTTTTTAACATCTTGACTTGTAAATGAGTCTCAGATT
Source organism: Pyrrhosoma nymphula (assembly GCA_963573305.1). NCBI lineage: Eukaryota > Metazoa > Arthropoda > Insecta > Odonata > Coenagrionidae > Pyrrhosoma > Pyrrhosoma nymphula. The sequence continues at coordinate 100,293,578 of OY754334.1, read as the reverse complement.
TTAGTCTATATTTTTGGGTTAAAATAATATTTTTCCTTTAATCAAGTCAAATTGTGCTCAAGGATGTACATTAATTCACAAATTCCTGATGAAGTTGAACCATATCTATACCAGAAGTGTTGGTTCAATTCTTCTTGTTAATTGTCCAAAAAGACTTTTATAATTTGGTCAAGTTATAAAATTTAAAGTAATTCCCATGGCCTGTGGATTGTGATAAAATCAAAATGTTATGGTATGTATTTTGAAGATGGCATGCTAAGGAAGTGCAATAACTTAATAAATTTATTTTCATATAATTTAGGCACTCACCATGTATCTGCACAAATTTTTTATCACGGTTGGTATTTTGAGAATGGTCTTTTACAATGCACTCATAGTATCCTTCATCATCATGTGTAACATTATTAATTTTCAAATCTATTGTTCCTTCTCTGTATTCCATATGGTTATGCACTATTTTTGTTGATGTTGCATTCCCCTTAATCACTCTTCCAGTCTGATTGGTTAAGAAAAAAATACATGAATCATCGTAATTAATCCTCAGAATTAAGATCTTAGCAGTAGAAAATGGTCAGAATAATTACCAGCAATCCTGTTTCGTTTGGAATTCTCCAGTCCATGTTGAAGACAATTCCTATATCCATCTGAACTCTGCACACAAAACGGGCAGTTGTTCCAAGAACAACATGCCTCGTGCTTTTCTCTTCAATTTTTGGTTTGGCAACCTTATCTGTTTGTGCTGTAAATGTTTAAAACATAGGTTGAAAGGTGGATAATAATCATGTGGGAATAAAATATCAGTATTAATCCCAAAATATAGGTATTAGAATAATTCTTAAAATGGTAAAGCATGCTAAAATATAAATCCAGACAAACACTCAACACATGTAACACATTCAAGACAGATCCCATTTTTTTAGACAAAGGAAAAACAGAAAGAGTTCAGTACCTTTTTTGCATAGTATATCCCACAAACAACTACACCACAAAAGGTTTAACAGGGATTACAATAGATTACAGACTAGAAAAGCTGTTAATAGGTGTGAGTCAGCCAGTACAATACTAGAAAATGTGTTCATTTGTTGCCAAACACAAGGGAGTTATCACATTCCAAACGCTGATAAAATTGATTGCTTTCAGCAGGTGTTGTGACCAGAGTTTTAAACCAGGTGCCCATGTGTGTTATCTTCCAGTGAAAGCATAAAATGGAACAAACTTGTGAGTTAGGAGAAAAAAATACCAAAACTCCATCACAGTCAGCTAAAAAAATACAGAAGCATCCATAATATACAAAAAAATATTAACTCAACCAACATGCAAGAAGTAACAAAAACAGTAATTATTCCCCTAACAAAAAAACATACTCACAATGTATTACTAAAGTATAGGAAGCTTGCTCAGTTACATTTCCTCTCTCAGCAATGCACGTATAAGTTCCTGAAGTTGAAACTACAGGATACCTAATCATAAAACCTTCTTTTGGATCATAGCTAAATCCTCTATCACTAAGCTCAATCTGTAAAAACAGGTTAAAAAAGTTAAAAAATTTGAAATCAAAGAGCACAAAATTAAGAAAAAAGTGTTAAATGACCACTACAAGCTTTAATAGTGTTACAGTGGCTCCCCCCAATCTTTATGTTGTGTTGTGAGATGTCTAATTAGTTCTTGCTCAGGCACTCAATCTGTCCATAGGAAAATGAAATAGGTTACTATAATCTGGGAAAAAATGCTGAGAACTTAATTTATGATAATATTAATGGTCAGTTCTATTCATATTGAGTTGCATCTAGCCTCTATCCTTTCCTCATGGATTATATATTAACTCAACCAACATGCAAGAAGTAACAAAAGCAGTAATTATTCCGCTCACAAAAAAACATACAATGTATGTATTACTAAAGTAAAGGAAGCTTGCTCAGTTACATTTCCTCTCTCAGCAGCGCACGTATAAGTTCCTGAAGTTGAAACTACAGGATACCTAATCATAAAACCTTCTTTTGGACCATAGCTAAATCCTCTATCACTAAGCTCAATCTGTAAAAACAGGTTAAAAAAGTTAAAAAATTGTAAGCAAAGAGCACAAAATTAAGAAAAAGTGTTAAATGACCACTACAACCTTTAATAGTGTTACTGTGGCTCCCCCTAATCTTTATATGGTGTTGTGAGATGTCTAATTAGTTCTTGCACTGACACTTGACATATTTCGAATGATAATGAAATAACTATAATCTGGGAAAAAATGCTCAGAATTTAATTTCTGATAATTTTAATGGTCTGTTCTATTCATATTGAGTTGCATCCAGACTCTATCCTTTCCTCATGGATTATATCTGGAATATGTTACATATGCATTAATCAATGTAGGATCAGTGAAAATATGTATTAGTGGCTGACAAAATACCTACGTAAGACTTTCAAATGAAAACTTATTATCTGCTTTGCATTTTCCCTCACACCCTTACATTCGTACAGTCCCCCATCATTTATTTTTACTGAATTAAATTCAAATCCCGTTTTAGGATCATATGCAATAGATTCATCTTCGCATGGTACCTAAAAATGAACACAATTTTATTAGATTTTGTACATAGAATTCTCAGCACGGTTACATAATACTTGTTGGACTCCAGTTTTACACAAATGCTAGAGTTGCAGTGCTGCTGTATTGATGTCACTATTTTATGGATTTGAAGAAAATACTTGTACTGCATGTAATAAGTGAAAAATTGAGGAAAGGGTGAAAAAGGGAAATGAAAATTATACATAAAAAATCGTGCGAGGACCATAACTTTTTTGCCATCTGTAATGTGCTGTTTAAAAATGGAAGAATGCAGTGATTTCAGGAATGACTTTTTTGTCTCTTTGAAACTATTTCACAGATTACGTATTCCATTGAGCAGGGTTCAGCAACCTTTACATGATGCATGCCTTGACAGCTAGTTTGAAAGTATCAGCAGGCCGCTACCTACATGTTTGCCAACTTCCCACTATAAAAACTAATATTTTTTATACACAGCTAACTTTTGTGGTGCCCGTATGAAATAACAAGTGCCATGGGATGCGACAGATGAATAATGATTATGATTATAGATGAATTCTTGCATCACCATGGCTTATTCTTTGAAGCTATGAGTGTAAGACTGAAAATATTCGACCTCAAGCTCCAATGCAGGCTTATTCAAATGGTAAAAATCCGTTCCTATTATATGTAACTCACCTTACCCAGTTCTTTACAGCTGATCTATCTCGCTAACTGTACACTCGCAGGCCTCCAGAATTCTCTCACTCATTTTACTTGTTGCCTCATCATTCAAGTGTTGAGCAACAAGCACTTTCATTTTTCTGTTTAGTTACTAGCAATCATAAAAATGTTGGTGGTTATAAACCCTAGGAAAAGGTATGAAGTGCTCACTGACCATAGATATTGGTGATTGTATGATGATTAGAAAACCAGTATTCACAATCCCCTTGACAAAAGCAATGATCACCAACTGTTCATTTTTTATCTGTGATTTATATTTTTAATAAATCGCATAATTTAGAATAGTATGTTTTTACATCAATTAATGCATTGCCTCTTTAGCCTCATTGAGCAACTCATGTCTGTACTTTTCCCATGGATACTCATGCATAGTGCTATGATTTCAATAATTACTATAGAATGAAGATACCTAGCATCACTTTCTGGGGCATAATATTGTAAAGAAAAGCCATTATTTTGGAATAAAATGTATTCATAGTTATAATTAAGTATTACAAAAGTAAATCTATGAGGTAGTCTTTGGTTAAAATATTGCCTAAAATTACCGTATTTGCTAGTGTATAAGATGCACATTTCCCTTCAAATACACATAAAAATGAGGTGCATCATAGAATGAAAATTATGAGTGGAAATTTCAGTAAGTCTAAAATTAAATTACTATGAAACAGGTTTATATTGATAATGAAATATCGGTTTTCTATTGCACTTTCGTTAACAAACTTTCCGGCCTCTAGGATGCACATTCTTACTCAAAAAGGAATTTTAAAATCAGCCTGCTTCTAATGGGGTGCAGGCAAAGTTGTGTTATTTTGTAATCGATTTTGTGTTGGCATTGAAGGTTTCCACCTTTCTATTTACGCTGTAGACTGCATTATAGCAGCAATTTTGCACTCTCCATCATGCATTTTTTTCTGGGATTCAAAGACTAATAACTTTAATACAGTAACTATTTAAATAATAATACCATATTTTATTTATCTGGCAGTTTGTTGTTACAAATATGGGGCACGTCAAAGCAAATAGATAATACAATTGAAAAAAGTTAAAAATGAAGAATTTCATCAATAGAGTCAAATAAACTTCTCAATAGAAATTACTCACGAAGCTTACATTTGAAGAGGACCATAGTCTTTGCCATCTTAACATAACGAGGAAGCTTATTATAAACATAAGGCCTATATGCCAGGGGGCATAACGAGAGTTTTTAGTTCGTCAATGTGTTTGATGGAGGTCTGTAGAGCTCCTTTTATAACAACAATGATCATTTCTGATTTGTGGCTTAATTTGAAGGATTTATTTAGCACAAACAATTTCAACAAACAGTATTATTCAATCTTAAGGCCAGACTTTTAATTGACGAGGCAGGCACTAAAATATTGGTTTTGTCAGCATACAGTACTGGAAGTAAACCTGGTACAGATTTAAATATATCCGGGAGGTCATTTATATATCAAAGGAACAGTGCTGGGCCCAGTACATAATTCTAAGTTTCACTGCAATGGTATTTTGGCATTAGTTTATGGTAAAGGGTGTCATGAATAAGTCAATGATATTAGCCAACTTTTCTGATGAAATGTGACTCTTTAATTGCTTGATGGTTGTAATAAATAGTTCTTGCACTGGCACTCAACCTTTGCAATATAAAATGAAATGGTAATAATGTAGAATACTATGTTTGGATGAAAAATTTGATAGTTAGTTTTTATCACATCAACTTATACTTTCTAGCCTTCTTTTGTGAATTATCTCTTGAATGTGTCACATATGCATCTTAGTGGCATCAAAGAAAATATTCAAGTCAAACAAAATACCTACGGAAGACTGTCAAGTGAAAAGTTACATTCTGCATTGTAAGCCCTCTCACACCCTTGCATTCATATATTCCACCTTGTTTTTTCCTTACTGAATTAAATTCAAATCCCATTTTAGGATCATATGTAATAGAATCATCTTCGCATGGTACCTAAAAATGAACACAATTTTATTAGATTTTGTGCATAGAATTCTCAGCATGGTTACATAAATATTTGTTGGACTCCAGTTTTACACAAACGCTAGAGTTGCAATGCTGCTGCAGTGATGTCTCTATTTTATGCATTTGAAGAAAACACCTATAATGCATGTAATAAGTGTAAAATCGAGGAAAGGGTGAAAGAACGAAAAAGAAAATTATAAATTGAAAGTCACGGCAGGACCATACATTTTTTGCTGTCAGTGATGTGCAGATTAAAAATGGAAAAATGCAGTGATTTCCGGAATGACTCTTTTGTCACTTTGAAACTATTTCACAGATTACCTATTCCATTTTACAGGGTTCAGCAACCTTTACATGATGCATGCCTTGACAGCTAGTTTGAAAGTATCAGCAGGCCACTACCTACATGTTTTCCAACTTCCCACGATAAAAACAAATATTTTTTATACACAGCTAACTTTTGAAGTGCCAGTATGATATAACAAGTGCCATGGGATGCTGATCATTGTGTGAGGACTAAAAGTTCATATTAGGTTGCCATAAGTGCGACATATGAATAAAGATTATGATTATGATTATAGATGAATTCTTGCATCACCATGGCTTATTCTTTGAAGCTATGAGTGTAAGACTGAAAATATTCGACCTCAAGCTCTAATGCAGGCTTATTCAAATGGTAAAAATCTGTTCCTTTAATATGTGACTCACCTTACCCAGTTCTTTACAGCTGATGTATCTCACTAACTGTACACTCGCATGCCTCCAGAATTTTCTCACTCATTTTACTTGTTGCCTCATCATTCAAGTGTTGAGCAACAAGCATTTTCATTTATCTGTTTAGTTTCTAGCAATCATATATATATATATATATATTGATGGCAATAACCCTAGGAAAAGGCATGAAGTGCTCACTGACCATAGAGATTGGTGATTGTACGTTGATTAGAAAACCCTTCTTCATAACCCCCTTGACAAAAGCAATGATCACCAACTGTTTATTTTTTATCTGTGATTTATTTTTTAATAAAACGCATAATTTAGAAGTATGTTTTTACGTCAATTAATGCATTGCCTCTTTAGCCTTATTGAGCAACTCATGTCTGTACTTTTCCCATGGATACTCATGCATAGTGCTATGATTTCAATAATTACTATAGAATCAAGATACCTAGCATCACTTTCTGGGGCATAATATTGTAAAGAAAAGCCATTATTTGGAACAAAATGTATTCACAGTTATACTTAAGTATAATAAAAGTATATCTATTAGGTAGTCTTTGGTTAAAATATTGCTGTAAATTACCATATTTGTTAGTGTATAAGATGCACTATTCCCACCCTCCAAATACACATAAAAATGAGGTATCTCAAAATGAAAATTATGAGTGGAAATTTCAGTAAGTCTAAAATTAAATTACTATGAAACAGTGAACATGTTAAATGAAAGACTTTGTACTATTCCACGATATGATGTATATTTTATTCCCAATCGATTTCAACGTCTTAGCGTCATTGTCAAGGTATACATACATCTGGCACAGTTGGGGTTCTTTATATACTCCGGGAAAGGAGGTGGGGTGAGCGCTAAAACTTACGCGGGTGGGGGGTGGGGGGAGTCGGGTTTTGTTATTGGGATTGGGCCGTTTGCAGGAGGGGAGGGAGGGGGTTTGGGATAGTTGACAGGTGGTGGTGGATGTGGAGTCCAGGTTTTATGGTCTTTTAGGTTAGATTTGAACAAGGTTAAACACTTTGTAAGCAGATGAGAACATTTAAAAACCGTTACGTCATTTAGCAAATTTAGCATTTACTAAATGACGTAACGGTTTTTAAATGTTCTCATCTGCTTACAAAGTGTTTAAACTTGTTCAAATCTAACCTAAAAGACCATAAAACCTGGACTCCACATCCACCACCACCTGTCAACTATCCCAAACCCCCTCCCTCCCCTCCTGCAAACGGCCCAATCCCAATAACAAAACCCGACTCCCCCCACCCCCCACCCGCGTAAGTTTTAGCGCTCACCCCACCTCCTCTCCCGGAGTATATAAAGAACCCCAACTGTGCCAGATGTATGTATACCTTGACAATGATGCTAAGACGTTGAAATCGATTGGGAATAAAATATACATCATATCGTGGAATAGTACAAAGTCTTTCATTTAACATGTTCAGTGCAACTAAATTCCACAAAGTATCGCCTGCCTCCATTGAAACTATGAAACAGGTTTATATTGATAATGAAATATCGATTTTCTATTGCACTTTCGTTAACAAAACTTTCCAGCCTCTAAGATTCACACTTTTACTCAAAAAGGCATTTGAAAATCAGCCTACGCCTAATGGGGTGCAGGGAAAGCTATGTTATCTTGTGTTCCCATCGAAGGTTTCCACCTTTCTATTTTCGCTGTAGACTGCATTATAGCAGCAAGTGTGCACTCTCCTTCATACATTTTTTTCTGGGATTCAAAGACTAATAACCTTAATACAGTAACTATTTAAATAATAATACCATATTTTATTTATCTGGTAGTTTGCTGTTACAAATATGGGGCACGTCAAAGCAAATAGATAATACAATTGAAAAAAGTTAAAAATGAAGAATTTCATCAATAGAGTCAAATAAATTTCTCAATAGAAATTACTCACGAAGCTTACATTTGAAGAGGACCATATTCTTTGCACTCTTAACTTAACGAGGAAGCTTATTATATAGCAGAAGGCCCATATGCCAGGGGGCTTAACCAGAGTTTTTAGTTCTTCAATGTGTTTGATGGAGGTCTGTAGAGCTCATTGTATAACAACAATGATCGTTTATGATTAGTGGCAAATTTTGAAAGGTATTTTAGCACAAACAATTGCAGTCAACATGTGTACACAGAGAAGAGGTAAAATACAGAATTTATGAAAGAGAGTGCGGCATGAGGCATAAAGAATGCTTTACCTATCAGCCGCAGAATCCTCATTTGAATTTTGAATATTATTTTAAAATTGGATGTAGGGTCCCAGATGAGGATACTGAACATGACCTGAGAATAGAACTCACCATAAAAATTGATAGTAGATCATCATTATTTACAATTCCTCTAATAGACCGAATTAAAAAAAACAGAACTCAGTTTATTGCAGAATTTCTGAGTATGACCCTCCCAAGAGACTTGACTGTCTAAAGTGACACCCAAGAAAGAGGAACTACTCTTTTTTGGACTAGCTGTACCATCAATATTAACAGAGATGTTCGATTGATGCTTATTCTTATTAGAAAAATAAATTAAATTTGATTTCTCCACATTAAGAAGGAGAGAGTTTTGGTAACATCACTCTGGTAGGAGAAGTGCGGCATTATTAGATCTTAAGGCCAGACTTTCAGTTGATGAGGCAGACACTAAAATATAGGTATCATCAGCATACAGTATTAGAAGTATGCCTGGTACAGATTTAGTCATATCCGGGAGGTCATTTATATAAAAAGGAACAGTGCTGGGCCCAGAACAGAATTCAAAGTTTCACTGCAATGGTATTTTGGCATTAGTTTATGGTAAAGGGTGTCATGAATGAGTCAATGGCATTGGCCAACTTTTCTAATGAAATGTGACTTTTTATGCATCTTCTTTGTAATAAATAGTTCTTGCACTGGCACTCAACCTATTCTATATAAAATTAAATGGTCACGATGAAGAATATCATGTTAGGATGAAAAATTTGATAGTACTTGTCACACCATCTTAAACTCTCTAGCTTTCCTTTGTAAATTATGTCTTGAATGTGTCACATATGCATCTTAGTGGCATCAAAGAAAATATATAAGTTAAACAAAATACCTACGGAGGACTTTCAGGGTATAAATTTTGTTCTGCTCTGTAAGCCCTCTCACACCCTTGCATTCATATACTCCACCATGTTTTCTCCTTAGTGAATTTAATACAAATCCCCTTTTTGGATCATATGTAATAGAATCATCTTTGTATGGAACCTAAAAATGAACACAGTTCAATTAGATTTTGGGCAGATATTCCTCAGAGAGGTGACTTAAATACTTATAGGACTTAATTTTTTCAGAGGTACAGAAGTCGCAGTACTAATTATTGTATCTTGGAATTTATGTAGAGAATATAAGGTATTTTAATAGATTTAGTGGTGTCATAATCATCTCTTCCTCTTTTCTGAAATCATGAACAAATGATAAAACAAACAGTGTTTTCTAATGCCACTGTGACATTATTGACATAATTTGGGATTGGATGGTTCCGCATTTTCCTGGTTCCAGTTCTCAGTTCCCATTTTATCAATTGGTTCCCAGTTCTCAGCTCCACTACTACTTTATTACTGATAACAGTTTCACATCTATGTAATTCAATAGGATTATTATTGTGTAATATGTATATTATGTTATTAATTACTAAAACACCGTACTGTTTCAGTTACTTTATTTAATGGAAATAAATGTCATAATATGCCTGAATAAGTAAGTGTCAATAACCAATTAATTAGTTAATCACAAGTAAATGGGAGGCCCATTCACTATTCATAGCCATAGATACAATAAAAGACAGAGAGTACTAAAAGAAATTCTTTAGATTTGTTCTTAATATCCGCCCTTAAGTCTTACGGAGCATGTTCATCAGAAATTTAATTTTTAGATTCTTCAATACTTTATTATTAAATAACTTCTTTCATTGACTAAGCTGTACAAAAGAAACCCACTTTGCAAGCAAAACAACTAGAATTCATGAATATTTTCCTATCGCCACTCAGAGTTAGCAGTTCTTCACAAAAATAGAGCATTATGTTCTGCCTTATTACCTGGAATAATTTCCTCATAAAAATGAGTCAATGATATTTACAGTACAATAAATGATGTTCTGTTGGAAACTTTTGAGTCAGTGGACCACAAGTTCAGATTTCAATTCACAAGTTTTTGTTTAGAAAGAGCAACATTTGAACATGTTCTGGGTCTAGTCTGTTTCATTTTCTGTCAGCAATAATATTAGTGGCACTGAAAAGCCTTTCTGAAGAAACAGTGGCTGCAGGTATACATAAATATTTCTTTGCAAGTTTGAGCAATTGTGGAAATTTACTGCATCCATTCCAATATTCAGCAATGTTGGAATTTGGTAACAATGTATTTTCAGAAAGGAAAGATGTAACCTCATTTTCTGCACCATTCGCTTCTCTTGATTTACCACCAAGTTCTTTGAAGATTGAACTGTAACAGGGCCAAATTGAGCTTTGTAGTGTTGAAGTTAGTTGTGTCCTTTGATCTAACACTAAGTCATGTTTTTCAGGGGATTGCATTTCATTGATAACAATATGTCTTTCTTCAGTAATGAGATTTTCCTTAGTGGCTGCTAACATTAATGGATATTTGAAGGGATGCGACTTCAGGAATGGGTCCAAGAGAGTCGCAAAAGCATACAACTTCTCATCCTCCATGATAGCATACCAAAGTTTCAGAGATGCCAATAAATCATTTTTTTGCCCCTGAAGTTGCCTGATGCATGAGGAGCAGTACTTTCTTTATCATGAATTGTGAGGGGGACCAGTGGAATTATCTCAGAGGCTGTTGTGCTTTCTGAAATTGCAGTAAATGTAGCTGAGACAAACACATCAAGGATTGGAATAGAATTGTCTATAAGGTTCCACTGAGCTGGAGTCAACTCCGTTGGCAATTTAAGTTCACTACAAGCTAGCAAAAGTGCTGGTTTCTGCTCTATCCTCAACTAAAGATAAGAGCTGCTGGTCTTTGCATATCATTTCTCATCTAAATGTGTGATATCCTAACTTCATCTGGTTTAAATTTGCGTTTAAACTCCACAAATGTTGTCAGGGTGGGCTGGTATTCATGTCGTCTTGACTTAGAATTCTTTCAGCCGATGAAGGAGGAGTTGATGTAGCATTCGTACATGGAGAAACACTCTGCGTTGAAACTGTGCAAGTTGATTGAGACCACTCGCCACTAATGTCACTCACAGACGGTTTATCTATGTTCACTTCCAACCCCTTAGTCAAGTCAGTCTCAGATTCAGGAACTTCAACACATTACCTCTTTCGTGTTATTGCATGGGTTTTGGTTTTTTAAATGCTTCCTCAGGTTTTATGTACTTTTTGAGGCACCTGGTGAAATTCTAGCACTGCAATGTTTACATATTGCGAACTTAGTCTCCTAACGGTCTATTTGGAAGTGATTCCAATCTTCTGACATCCTTCTCTCAGTGAATTTCTAGCGTGTAATATTTCTGTCGCAACTCTCAATATTTATTTAGAATAAAATTTTTTTATTTCAACTTTTCATGGGTTCACGGCAAAACAAGTAAAACATGATTAGGTATGAACTGACTGAACCCTGTGGAACTGATTACTCAAATCAGGTTTCAGGGAGATGCCAATTGATTATCGTAGTCCATGGTCAATTAACGAAGGTTGTTAATAGAGCTGTGAACGAAAGAAGACTTCAACTGTACTGGCTTACGTAGCTAATAATATGGCACAAAAGTGACGTCTACTTCGTCAGTGAGTCAATAAGCAAATATACATTGTAAAAGTCGAATTTTTTAGTTTACACTTTATTTTCTCATCAACTATGGCAATGATACTCAAGTCAATGCCTTTGATCAGAAACTTTAAAACTCTCCACCATGGGCTGATTTAGCGATGGGACTTAACCCTTAAGCTGCGGCAGCTAGAGTGAATTTCGTCCACCCTGTGCAGAATATATCTATTCAGACGGAGCCTGTCCCTCCTTCCCACGGGCCGAGACCGGGCAGTTATATGACCCATGTAATCCCCTCCAGATCCTTTTCTCGGGATCCCAGGGGGTGGGCACCAGAACTTGTTGAGGGATTAGTGGGACTTGGAACTAATTTAGAAAATTTGTTTATAGGCGTAATTGTTAAAAACAAATATGACAGTACTTTTTTCAGCAACTTTCTGTTTAGTTTGATACCAAACACCAAAAAAATCCGTTGATAATTGAGCCGCGCACGAGCATAAGACAACTAACTTTTGAGACAACCATAGCCTTCTGAGCGAACATTTGGAAGAAAGGGTCGCACCTCATTTCGGTGGTATGCGATCCCTAAAGAGTGTTGGAAGGGAGTGGTTTGGGTAAAAAGGGTGGAGTCCCAAATGTCCACCGCTGGAAAGAAAGAGTTTGGGTCATAAAAATATGAAAGGACTGAGGGAGCAGGTAGAAAGAAAGGGTCATACATACAAGAACGTTCTCTCTGCAGTTTGCGGTACACACGTACATGTACCTTTCCCGCAGCCTAAGGGTTAAGTAATGAGCACGAACAATTTTTTGCACAATGTTTTCGTTGCGTGATGTGACCACTCCTGCTTTCATCCACTCTCAACTTTTTGGTGTTTGATTTGGAGCACATTTTCATTACTCCTCTATTCTATTTTTTTTATTAATGTTAAACCATGTACTCTGCAGCATAATTGATTAAATGTTGCAATCGTGAAACAGCACTAATGGACAGTTCAGGTATTGGTCATTTCAAAGATTAAAAATACACAAAATGGAACTGAAGAACTGGTTTTATAAGCCGGTCGCGGTTCTCTCGGTTCCTTTCAGAATCGGTGGGAATGAGGAACCAAACCCTGCGTCCCCTCCCTAGATGTAATGATAGTTTATGATGATGCTTGTTCTTCTATGAGACCAATTTTTTCATATGAAATTTAGCTGTTGCAATAATAATTAATCATCGAGTGGTTTCACTTTCTAAGTGATAATGTTAGAACCGCATTTGAAAGGTAAAAATATGTCATACATATCTGAACTTAGTCTGACCTGAAAATCAGGCGTGTGCTTATTTAGATTATCTAGTGTACCAGTAAGGATTTTACTTGACACATTGATATTCTTCTTTTGGTCCTTAGGTCATTACAGGCATTGCCATGAGGGAGGGGATAAAAGGGAAAGTTGTTTTGATTGATTAGTGCCTCCCTGTTTCTATTACAGTCATAAATAGTGTATGTATTGAGGTATTCAAATATTTATATCTAATTATTTCTCTTTTGTCAGTTATTCATTTTCAGTGTGTGGATAAAATAATATAGTCCTCTCTGTTTTTTTTTGGTTGATGACATCTTGGTAATTTACCAAGAAATCAACACAAAAGTGGACTTATCTGCCCTTTTATTAATTCCTAGCAATACTAATTCTTGATACCTTTAAGGGGGTCTTGGACTCCACAATAACTGTTGTTTGCCATCTTTCACCTACCTATACGTCATTATTTACACTAATAGGCTCACATTTATGTTTTAGGTGATCAACATTATGTTGCATGTAATTACAGTGCATATAACTTGAATCTAGTGCATCTCTCAATGTTTATAATCATTAGGTAGTTATTTTTAACAATTTTTCCACTAATTGCTCAGTTAATGTGTTTTGTGTTAAACATAATTTTCGAGTTTTCTGCCATGTTTCCTGAAAAAGTTCATGTCAAAAAAGTACAACTTACTTGACTAAATTTTGGAAGTTAGTGGGTTGAAATGCATAATCTTGATAGAAGACATTTTACATTCTATGACATTATTACATGCACCTGATTTGACAATGGAAAAGGCTTCATATTTGGAGTTTTTAAGACCCCATTCGTAATGAGTTGCAAATATTTGAGATCACTGAAACCTATTCTGGAACATGATTCCAATGTTTTTGAAAGAATGTTTTCATTACTTTATTCCTTATAAATTCCTGATTGACTGAAAATTTCGGACCTCCTTAACTATCCCCCCAGCTTAAACTCAATTACTTCAGGCAGGGCCATTCCTGGGGATTGAGGGGCTCTGTGCAAATGAAAGTAGGAGGCCCCTTTAACTTTGCATTCCCTTAGTGTAATAAGTAGCATATTTTAAGCATATTTCATGGAAAGAAGGAAATTAACCAACAAACTGGCAATTGATTTCAAGAAATTTACATTTGTACAAAGTATTGTGGGTAATTTTGGGTAATAGACTGGTTTCCCCATGCCATCTGAAAGAGGCAAGCCCGGGTGGGGCCCCCATAGGTGTGGGGTCCAGTGCAGCGGCACCTGTCGCACTACTCTAGGGATGGCACTGACTTCAGGTTTCTCTTTCATGGGAGTTTTAGATATCCATATTATTAAAATGCACGTCATACTTTTCCGCTGAACTTTTATTCGTACGATGCATTTCACCATGATATGGCATCGTCAGTTGCAAAGGCAGTGGGACAGGCAGGGTACAAATTAAGGATAAGTCGATTCTAAATGTCGATTCTCGATTCCACCGATTCTCGATTCCACCGATTCTCGATTCCACCGATTCTCGATTCCACCGATTCTCGATTCCACCGATTCTCGATTCCACCGATTCTCGATTCCACCGATTCTCGATTCCACCGATTCTCGATTCCACCGATTCTCAGGCTTAGAACCGGTATCGAGAATTGATCGCCAAAAGTCAATTCCGATTCCATCGATTCCATATAGATAAATATTTTAAATGTAGACTATAAGCTAAGTATGTATATATTTGCTATTTGTCAATGAATATTCTTTTTCAGCGGCTTAATTGTCTTCGATATTTTATTCCAGCCAGTATATACTTGAATTTAAATAATAGTCATACGCTACTGGTATATCAATATCCCACCTGTTATTAGGAGTAAGATTAATTCACACATCCCCATTATTTTTGGCGTGACTGGCTGTCAAAAAACAACCTAGCACACTCCATCCTCTCCCCCCAACCTCCACTCTTATATAGTCTTTGTACCCTTATGCCCTACTGCATTTTTACCTGATGATGGGTTTTCACAGTGAAACTGGTCATACAAATAAAAGTTCTGTGGAAAAGTACATCTGTATTTTAATAATTATGGACCAAATGAGATTAGTTCTCCATGATCTTGATAAATTAATAAAACTGTAGGACGTGTAAAAATTTATTTTTGTCCTGAAGTTAGAGAGCTACAGGATGAATTTCTTTCAATGAGACACTATGTGTTCAATATGTTGGAGTTCATTTGGCTAATTGGATGAATACTGCTCATATGTCAACTGTCTGCAAAACAGTTCCTTTTTACATAAGTTACCTACTGTTAAGATTTATAGAGAGCCAGCTGTCCTGTAGCTGAAATATTGAATGGATACTACTTCTAATGTTGATATCAAAATACATAATGTTGTGATTCATAGTTATTATTTTACTAATGCATATATGCAATGATATATCTAAGTTGGGATAAATGATCAAATTGTAGCTCTTACCATTTCACCGTCTTTGTACAACGTCACATTTATGTCTGGAGAGGTAGGCTTACAGGGTATAATTGCCGGTTGGTATTGAATTTGCATTACAAAGCCATATTGATTATCTGCTACCAGTAGGACTTCAGAGTCTGAAATGCCATAGAGAATTATGTTAATTTTAAACTTATCACAAGACGAATGTTGGAGGTGCTAAAAGGTAGGGATGCCACTAGCTTCAGTAAAAATTTAGTAGAGGCACCTTAATTCAAAATACAAGAACATGGATATCACACTTGAAAGTGTTTTCGAATATGGTACAAGGTATGGCATGCATGGGTTTTGATTTCAAGGGTTAGGATTATTGTGGAAAATTTCAACAAATTGTCGGGGGAATGACTTGAAATCCTCCTTCAGTGCTCAGTATATTTTAACTGCCATAACAAATGAATTTAATCAATTTGATTTAAAACAAATTAGTAGTGCATATTTAGTAATTAGGAGATTCTTTATCTACTTTCCATTTCATTACACATGTAGCTCATAATAAAATCTATTTATTCGGGAGATGCATCTGTGAAATTTAATTACAGGGACTTCAGTGGGAATTATTACAGTTGATAAATGTCTCCTTTTTCAATTGATCATTTTATGTATTTTTAACTTATGTAATGCTACTCGGAGAAATAGAGTGGAATGACAAAGAAGGCTTGAGCTAAAATAGTAATAATAACTTATTTGCTCAGGGACAGAACTGAATACATTAGTCACAGTGTTCAATAAGAGACATAATGCATAACTGTTAGCAAGACAAAATAAGCCATAGAATTAATAATACAGTTGTGTGTATACACTAGTGCATCGAAAATAGATACCTTCACAAATATACTACAGAGTTTGGTGCATATCAACGAACAATATTTTTGGATATTTTTGCTTTAAATAACTTAAAATTATTTATGGATCGTAAAATTTATGGCAAAGAGTTCCATAATTTACATGAAGAAATAAAGAAGGACTTTTCATACAAATTAGTTCAATATGATGGAATGGACCAAGTTTCCGTCTTCCGTGTAATGCGTTTTTATGAATTAATGCTAAATGTTATTTGTTTTTTTCAAGTAAAAAGGTAATTATGTTTTATAGCTATAATCTTATAGATGAGATTATTATGCTTTTTTCAAGGATAAATAAGTTTTAGTAATTCTCCACTCTGTTTTATTATTGGTTCCTACCCGCTTCAAAGTTTTACATTATTATCACTGTATACAGTGAGTACTGATACTACTACATATATGTAGCAGACAAAGCACACTTTCTTTGATAATGAAGTAAAGCATCAAAATCGGTAAAATATAATACATAATAAAACTGTGGAATAATACTTGGGTAGTAGTCTATATCCTTGTTATGAGCAAATTCTATGAAGCAATGCTGCCAACAATCGATTCCATTGTGAATCATATCGTCCTATTACAATGAGAATAATACTAAACATGATGCAATAGATTTCCATGAAATTGCACTAAAAGATCACATTTAACAATGTGAAACATGCCTTTATACTATAATCATAAAATGATAGCTTCATGGTAGAGCTTATATAATGACAATTCACATTAATGTTGATGACACGTGAAGTGTAAGATGGTTAAGTGACCGTGAAATGCCATGGGTCAATGAATGATTCAAAGATGTTCAATTTCATTGAAATAATGTACCCTATTGGCCACATTAAGCACTTATATATGCACCTACTTGATAATATTTTGGACTGAATTATGTTTTCCTTAGGCTTTCTAAATATTTAGTTCTTTAAATTCGAGACATAAGGGCATACCCACATTTCTTAATACATTATTAAAAAAAGAGCAGGTATTTTGTCAGTAAATATTTAATTAGGGGTACTTAGGTTAGTTATAGCAAATAAGTGTGCTATTTGCTTCTTGTCCAGCCTACAACAGTCACCAGTGGAAGTTACTTACCATTTACATACACATATATCTTGTCTACATCTTCTACTGCTTCCATGTCCGTAGTTTCCTGATAGTGGCATTTGTAGTATCCTGTGTCCAAGGAGAATGAATCATTGACTTCCAGATGTGACACAAAAGAGTATTCTGCTCCAATCTTCCTTGAGAAATTCACAGTGACTTGAGATAAATCCTGTGTAAAGAATATGGAGAGATGTGTTACTGCGATGACCTACTACTTGTGTTTTCTTCAACCTGATGTATTGTTTAATCCTCTTTTTCTTACAGAATAGGTTGATTTTTCTCTAGTCTTTTAAATAGTTGGAACCTAGTTCTATATACTTGGGAACCCTAGACTTTCATCATGGCTGACATTTTTCATTTTTATATGTCAAAGCTAACTAACAAACTTAAGTGTGCTGTATAATCTCTTTCTTCCACCGCATACATCATCATAACTATTCTTAACTATTAACCCATTCACTTCTCACAATGCAATGGCACAGTTATGTATGTCTATATTTCCCCATACCCCCAACACACCCCTTGAATTCAGTCTCCTTCGTTGTGCTTTTTCCTTGTGGAGAGGAAGGCACACTGCTACACTTTTTCTGTGAAAAGGTCACAGAGTGATATATCTGATAGTGAAAGTATTTAGTTTTGTGATATAATTATTTAAATTATATATTTTGTGACCCTTGATAATTACAAGTAGGTATGTTGATAGGGTTCTAGGGATAACGAAATATTAAAAGGGCAGTGAACATGTTAATTACATAACTCAAAAAATAGTATTTCAGTTGTCAAATGCTTAATCCATAGAAAAGAATATTAAAAAAAAGTTTTTCTGGTAGTGATGTGAAGTACGAATGTAAGACTAAATAAAACTTATCGAATAGTTTGACTCCCCAGTTTTCCCCAAAAATTTGCTCATAGAAATTCAAACTGTATATGATTATGTGCAATAGATAAATGAGTAAGCGCATGTTTGTTCTTGGATGCACATGGTAAATGGTGCATCATAAACTGATTGATATTTCATAAATAATACTGATGACATAAAACCTGGGAAAAATGTTATGCAATAGTAGGTGAGGATTTTCAAAGAAGCACGTCATTCTAAGGTAGAAAAACGTGAGCTCTGTGGGAGGAGAATGATAGAATGGGTTGGATGAGCTTGAGATGAGGGTGGAGGAAGATGAGTGGACTGAAGGGAAGACCATTGAGAAGTTGGTAATCATCTGGTTGACAAATATAAGAAAACTTTGTACCAGTCCTCTCAAATTTTGATACAACTAATGTGCATTTCCTATTCCCCCTCCCCAATACTTCCTACCTCAAACTACTGCCCCTCCCAACAGTTTATTTCGGACCAAAGGAATATAAAGGATATATGTATGATAGATCGTGGAAATTCTTTGTAACTGCCTTGAAAATCACATTGCAAGCTGTTAAAATCAATCAGGTTGTTTCAAAGTGAGTGGAATAGTACAAGGCTGTCTTTTATTAGGAACATGATGATTGTGACAAAATTCCACTAAGTTACACTAGAATATGTCATGTTTAGGAGAAGTCTGTTTTTTTATATTATGACAGAAGAAAGTTGCTTGAAGGAGATGAGAAGAAAAAGCAGGTGTATGGAAGAAGTGGTTAGAGGTGAGGGGATCTACATCTTCCTACTACCCTGCAAGCCACCCCGGGGACATTTGGCAGGGGGTGTTAGGACACCAGCCTCTATGATTACATACTTCCCCATGGCAGTCTACTCATCTTTCTCCATCCTTCCCTCTACCCTCATCTCAACCTCATCCAACCTATTCTATCATTCTCCTCCCACAGAGCTCACATTTTTCTACCTTAGAATGACATGATTCTTTAAAAATCCTCACCAACTATTGCATAACATTTTTCCCAGGTTTCCTGTCATCAGTATTATTTATGCAATGTTAATCAGTTTATGATTCACCATTTACCATGTGCATCCAAGAATAAACATTCACTTAGTCATTTATTTATAGTGCATAATCATATACAGTTCGAATTTCTAAGAGCAATATTTTGGGCAAAACTGGGGAGTCAAACTACTCAATAAGGTTTTTAAGTCTTACATTTGAGGGCCTGAGAGTCAAAGTAATACAAGTGAAATAAACACGAAAAACGATATAAGTGCATATGTTCTATGTTGGTAAGGTTGGGTGTCGTCAGTTAGCTACAGGAAAAGGAATACAAGTGCTCTGAGGTATGGTGCTATGATCTAGCCACCGAACACTTAAGCTAATTTGCTCTTAATCATTTCTTATCAGAGTAAAGTGTACAGGTGTCACTGGACGATGTTTGTCACTTGTATTACTTTGACTCTCAGGCCCTCATTTGTACTTCACATCACTACCATAAAACCTTTTTATAAATATTATTTTCTCTGGATTAAGCATTTGACAACTGAAATACTATTTTTTGAGATCATGAACATGTTCACTGCCCATTTAATATTTCACTACCCCTAGGACCCTATCAATATACTTGTTATTACTAAGGGTCACAAAATATATAGGTTATTAAAATAATTCGATTACAAGACCAAACACTTTCACTATCAGATATATCACTCTGTGCCCTATCCACAGGAAATGTTTAGCAGTGTGCCTTCCTCTACTCAAGGAACAAGCATAACGAAGGAGACTGAATGCAAGGGGTGGGTTGGGGGAATGGGGAAATATAGCCATAAAAAGGGGAGGAATTAGGGTATTAATAATTCTTCAATAATAGGGAATCAATAAAGGATAATTCTGGCGTTTGTAAGAGGGAGAGATTTCTTCAAGATCGCTATTTTGAAAAATGATTAATTTGCACCAATTTCACCATTGCATCATAGTTATGCCCATGGATCACTGGTTGACATATGAAGGGGTCTGGAAAACACAGGCTAAATGAACACCCTTGACTTCTGACATTTGTCTCTTTCATGGTCATGTCAATAGTTAGTTTTGTGATGTTGCCATCCTTGATCAAAGTTAAGGTGCGATTGTGGATCAGAGTATCTGCATTTGAGCTTCAGATCCCAGGTGAAATTTCTATCAGTAACTATAGGAAACTATTGAAATTTGGCCCACATTTTTTTTTAAGTAACTATAAGAAACATATAGCTATAGATAACTCTATACCTATTTATAGAAAAAAACTATAAGTAGGTACGCATAAAAATTTTACCTGGGATAAAAATTAGACCATTGTATTGTAAATTTAACAGAAAGACGTCAAAGGCATTGAGATTAGCTAAAACTTATGGGTATGTATTAGGGAACGGGAAAATTTATACTCATGCTGATGTCCTTTTAATTATTCCGGGGAACTTGCCCAAGAAAATTTGAGTTTGTTAAAGTGAAATTTTGAACCAGGCTTGTAGCACAGTTAATAAACTGAATGGTTTACTTTTTCAGTGTTGACTCTGTGAACCATACATAGGTTTTTAACCATTGGATCATGCCTTCAAACTGCTACAGTACAGGTATATTCTTCCAATGAAGATCATTTGCCAGTATAGGATCAATGTTTGCATTGCAACTCAGTCTATTTCATATATATTTATAAATAATACTATACACATACATATATAGAATACACATATAGTGCAATATTTTTGCATTTAGGTACCCATCAAATTATTTTTAATAAAAAAATTACCTTCACTTCCATTGGTTGCGAGTGCATTGGAATTTTCCAGTTAATTGGCCTGGTCCCTTCACATTCCAATCGGATTTTTTCAGTTGCGTTGACCACCATTTCTTCTATATCAGGAATAATTCTCGGTGGCTTAAATTTCACAAAGGTGCTACCATCTGGAATTAGAAAAGTTTATCGATCATAGGTTGGCATTTTTTATTTTTTTTCCGCCACTTTCCTAGAATTTTCAAGCACGGAAACAATTTATTCGGCACTCAGATCAGAGGATAAAAATGACATAGGTAAAGGGAGCTTTTTTTGTGAGATGTGTAATTTAGCCTTTGTTCGTTGATATAACTATCCCATTTGTTTTTGGAAAGACAAGGTATGTTTTTGATGGTTACATTCTAGCATGTCACTTTTTATCATTCTGCTTAATCTAATTTTTACATCTTAGACAAATAAAAGGTACAGTTTCCATTGCTTAGGTGTCTCAGGTGAGGGTGGGTGACGAAGAATCAGGATGGGCAGTTACGGGGTAAGGCAAGGCTTCCTGTTGTCGCCTTTGCTTTATAACATTTATGCCGAGACAATGGTAGAGGAGCATGGAGAGATGCTAGATCTGGGAATTGAGGCAGGAGAACAGCTCGGTTAACGATGCAAAAGTTTTTTTTTATGAATTAACATATTTAACACTAATTGATCAAATATCTCAACTTGCCTGATCAAATTGATCTCTAAATTACCTAAAAGTGAATGATGAAGAGTGTAAAACTCTTTTGGGTTCGACCCCAAAATTTTTCAACGAGTTCATTGAGTGAAAGCGGTATCGTGGTCATATTTTTCTGTTCACCACCTCTTAACATTTGACCTTATTACGTACGATATGTGCTGCGCAATTAGGACAATTATGGAATCCTATTAACTCGACTGCACACATGGGGTTGTTTTTGTAAATTTGCGTGGTCGAGTAAAATGGAATACACTGTTGCCAAAATTATACGACACGCGGCTTCAAGATCCAGTTGACTAAGGTTTGGCGGTGATATATTTGGCAACAGCTGTTCTTTTAGCTCGATACAAAATGGTGGAAAATAAATTGAGTCCCTGAGGTCTTAATAACTCGAGGGTTTGTGGCAGGAAATCAGTATCTCACTAGCTTAAATATACCTGGCTGTCGGTAGCAAATGTTTATAGATAAATAATACGGACAAGGGGGCCACATTTTAAATTCTGTACCGATCGTTATTAAGATGAAAATAGATGTATGCGGTAAAGTCGAAAGGTTTGTATTAACTTTGCGACTTTTTAAACTTTCTTCGGATGAATTTACCATCCGCTCGAATTTCCGAAAGGCAATCCTTGGACAACCGCGTTTGTTTTTAACCCTTTAACTGCTCCCGTCGTCTATTGGCGATTTGAAGTATGGTTTATGGTTTTAGTAAAAAATAGTTCAACAATTCGTATTCAATAGTAAAATCAGACGATTATTACTCATTGTAGATTTTAAAACTAATTTTCCTTTGAATAAAAAGTTACAAAATTTAAAATTACGCAAAAATTTAGAAAAAAAAGTTTGCGTTTGGGGAGAGCTATATTTCAGATTATTTGCGTAGTTAAAGGGTTAAATACGTATTCGGTCAGTTGCTAAATAACCCCAATATCGTTCCTGGAACCCTGATGGTGATCGTGAGAGTAATAGAAACCGGAGTTGAGCCTCCTGCATCATGAGTTCGTGAGGAAATCCATGTGGCCGCTGAGTCTTCTTTGCGCGATAACGGGAGATTGCTGCATTAAGCCCGTTTCACACAATGTCTACTTGATCCAGCTCAGCACCTAGTATACTAGCCGCTACTTGAAATTGAGGACGGTTAATCCAATACTTTTTGGGCCATCCTATAAGTTTTCCACAATCATTGAACGTGCAATCGCTATTAGGTCTTATTTTCATTCATATCGTAGTGCATATCTACAATAACTGTAAATGAACTTCAGTTTATCATACCTATACATAAAAATGTGGTGGTTTCTGTGTGTGTTTGTCTGTTACTCAATCACGCCTAAACGGCTGAACCGATTAATTAGAAATTATGAGTTTGGTTAACTGAGTGCACTGAACAAGGAAAGGCTTCATGTTAAAATTGACTCAAGGCCCCTGAACCTAGATTTTACTCCTATAAGAAAAGCTCTGGAATAAGTGCAGAGATTAGTTTATTTTTTTTTCAAATTACTTGCACTCATGATATAGGATTGAAATGTTCACTATCGGATGGCTGAAAAGCGAAATATTTAACTCTTTCATTCGATTGTTTTACGTTTCGTTTTTTCTAAAAAAAATAGGTTTTTAATTTCAAAGTTATCAATCAATGTTGCTATCGTTATTGTAAATTTTTCTAGCTGTAGTATTCTTACTATACTCTTCAAAATACCAATAGGCCAATAATTGTACGGTTTACTGGGAAGTTACCGTAGTACTAGCGAGCATCCTCGAACTTGTGCTTGATCAAGAATCGGGTGAAACAGGCTTTGAGATTCCCGGTCGCGTCGTCAATTTCTTTTCCCCATCGCGTCCAGTTTCAATATAGGGATGTGAGGCGGCGCATCGCGTAGAACAAGGTCGTCGGAAAGATACCGGCACGAATAAGATATTTGACCGATTAAAAAGCGAACAGCGCGCGACTGATGGAAGCAGGAAAGATAATCCTGCACGAGAAGGGTTAAGCCTAGCGTTTCTTTCTTCACTATCTCCATTGGGGATGAGCTGTTTTTAAAGGAGTGGTATAGTAAATTTAAGTTCAGCTCATCTTAATTTATTATTTTTAAATTTATGGACAATGTTTTCTTCCGAATTTACACGAACCGAGTTCTACCTTGCAGCACTGCTTTATCAGCAGAAATAGCTCTTGAAATTGCGTTGCATTATAGGACGATAATGGCCACCAGGTAGGAAACATCTATTTTGAACATATACCTACTGTTGAAGAGAGTATATGGCGTCTTGACGCACGTAAGTCAACTTGGCCATCGCGCGCATTTTGTCCATAGTGCAATGCTTTTTTGGAGATAGTTTATATTTTGCATTGTTATGTATAATTTAGTGGTGGCGATGAAACAATTCCGCGAAACACCCTGTTGTGTACAACAGCATACCAAACAAAGGGGGATTGATCGGTGCTGTTAGAACATGGGTGGTAGTTCTGTATTCTATGTGATTAGAAAATAAATTACTAAAATAAAGGAACAAATTCATTTGAATTCATGAAATATAGGTATGTAATTCACAGTTATAATTCTATCTGCAAAGATGGGCGGACAAGTGTTGGCTGAATAAAGCAGTAACCGCCTGCAACAGATTCAAATTCAACAAATTGTAGCTTATGACCGCGACGCAGCCACACGTGCAGTGCAACTGGAACGGAATAGAAGGCGAAACAGTGAGCTTCAGTTGCCGCTGCACAGCTCAGAGCGCAACGGCGCGGCGCGGCTGCGGCACGATCACGAAACTAACCTATTGTTTGCAGCAGTTAACTGAAACAGTTGTCTGACCTAAACAGTTGTGGAAAACAGAAAAAACCCACGGTGATTGGTCGAACCATAATCGCTTCACCCATATTGTCCACCTGTCTATAAATACCACGAATCTATTAATATTTTTTTGTAATAACAAATTTCTGAAATTTATGCAATATATGCGTTATACCTTCTCCAAAATTGATCACCATCTCAATGCGTGAAACAGGTATCTTCTAGTTAATTTCAAAGGAACCCACAATCCAAATTGAAAAATCTCTCCGAGCGTACAAGATCGATATTTATACTGCCTTTGTAGGAATGGACTTTATTATGCGTGCCCTGGTCTACTAAGAGTGGCCTTTCCTGTATTCTCGCTTCCTTGGGCATAACTGATGGTCTGCCTGGCGTCTTGTGGTTTTGATTCACTACTCAACCCATCTTTGAGTCTCAATTTACTTATTCCTTTGAATAAATGAATTATTTGCATATCAAGTGCTTTTATTTAATCCTGAAGCCGGTATCCTTTCTCCGAATTGAATGATAATAAGAAATCTAGTTGGACAAAACAATTCGCTGTCATTATCATCCTTTTCTTCTCCTGGATTTTTTCTTCTACTTCAAAGTCTGATAATTACTGTCCTCTTTCATTTGGTCTGGAATGTTCTCTTCTCTCAGCAAATGACCAAATTCACGCTCCCTCCGCATTTGTGGAATTCCATCCTAGACGGTCTTCCTAACCTTTTCTCATTATGTACTATTCCTCCTGTCACCGCATCAATTTCGCCGACTATCTCTAGATTTCTAGAGGGTCGCTTGCGGGGCGTGGGCGAGTATATTGCCATTCGTTTGGTTTCATGCCCGAGAAGACATAATATAGAGGGCGTAGGTAATGTCGGCAAATATGAAGACCACACACATGAGTTTGTTTCTTCTGAGTCGAATCTTGCTGGACACCGATCTGCGTCTATGCCCTTTCTTACTTTAGCTAGTTTGAGCGAGATATCACTGCATATTCATTTCAATGAACTTGTGCTCATTATAAGAAAAAATATTCTACTGAAACTAATGTATGAGTTAATTTATAGAGGGTTGGTCATGTCTTTTTTTAAAATCTCAACTTCTTTTTTTTCGCCGACGCTTCGCCTTTTAATTAAAGCATCTTTAGGGCTCAAAGGTGAGATCAACTTTCTTCCTTTCTTTTCAACCTTTGAGCCCTGAAAATGCTTTAATTAAAAGGCGAAACGTCTGCGAAAAAAGAAAGTTGAGATTTTAAAAAAAGACATGACCAACGCTCTATAAATTAACTCATACATTATTTAAGTGGGCAATACCAATTTTTACGAAACTAAAACTAATAACAATATTTCAACGTATATTTGAAGGAAATTTCGAGGAAATTAAGGTATTAAGTGGCGAGGGACAAACTAGTCTTAATTGATGAGTTTTTAGAAGATGGCGCCCGTTGAATTTCAACGGGAAGAAGAAAAAAAAATGCCTACTTATAGGATTGAGTGAATCCTCCCAAAATTACCTGACAAATGCATTCTCCATTTAGTAGACATTAACGACACTAGGAAAGTTTAGGGAGAAAAATATCCCAACTAAAACATCGCTGTGATTTTGATGCACGGTACATAAAACTTAAAGTATAAGTTTCCATTCCAAGCATATGTTGTGGTCTCCAAATAAATAATGAATCCCATTGATGATGTAGTGCAAAAATTTGATATTTTGGAGACAAAAAATCAATTTTTAGGAAAGCAGTTAGCATTTACGAAAATGAAATGCAAGAACTAAAAAATTGAATAATGACAATAAGAACTATGTTTCAATCCACAGAGTTTTTACTAGTAAGTACTATTAGTTTCAACGTTGCGGCGTCATCATCTGGTACAAGCATTGAAATCATAACCAGTGCATAGTTGGGAAAGTTACCAACAAAAATTAACTGATTAAATTTAAAGTTAATCTCTGTAAAAAGTAACTAGTTAAAGTTAAAAGTAACTTTACTGAAAAAGTAACTGATAAAAGTTAAAGTTAAAAAAGTAACGTTTACGTTGAAAGTTACTTTTTCAGTTACTTTTAAGAAACTTTTAAAAGCTATTTTTCGCAATTGAAATAAAATATATACAAGCTTCAAATTCAAGAAAAAATTTTTCGACTTTACTTTTAAAGTCATTAAACTTTAGTGACATTCTCATTTCAAAATTTGTACCGGACATCCGTCCCAGTCGACAAATTTTTGCGGTCACTCCACTCAACTCCGTACATGTAAAGCAACCCCCTTACGATTTGAATGGCCACCTAATTAATTAAGTAATCCCAACTATGAGCCAGTGGTATGTACACTCGAAAAGCAGGGTTGAGAGGGGGAAGGATTAGGATTCCCCCTCTCTTCCCTACTTTTTGAGTATGTATACCCCTGGCTTTGATTTTATAGCTTGTATCTACCTGATGATGATGCCGTAGCGTTGAAACTAGTAATACCTACCTACCATTAAAACTATGTTGATTGAAACATAGTTGCTATTGTATTTATTCATAATGTACTTCCACAAGGTTACGTCTGAAAGGATTGAATTCAATTAACAACTTTGCTATTTCAGTCATCCGATATCAAATACTTCAAGCCAATATCGTGAGTGCAAGTAATTTTAAAAAGAAAAAATATAAACATCTGCACCGAATCCAATGATTTTCTTGGGGAAGTAAAATTTGGTTAAAAATGGGCCCATATGGGGGCCCCTCGGGCACTTGAAAATTCCTAATTTAGCCTGTTACAAATATTACTAACCCAAGCCTATTAATCCTTTCAGGGCATGAGAAACATGCGAGCAAATTTTAGTTAGATTTTGTCTATGGGTTAGTAAGTTAATAGTGTTTAAACAAACGGAATTCCAGTTTCAGAATCCATTCCAGAATAGTATAGATTAAGAAACGACTAAAATTACCGAAGTAAAAATGCGTTGGTTTATTAGAAATGGCGCTCTAGTCGTCTCCTCGGGCTTTAAAAATTGTCCACTGAAAAATGTATTTTTCGACTAATCTACATGCGTAGTATCCCACTTTTGCTCTCCATTGGCTAAGACTTTTAATCGTCGAAATAACCGAGTGAATTTAGAAACGGAAAGATACGAAACGGTGGCATTTAATACTTGTCTTAACTCTTTCAGTCCGGATGGAGCAACCCGAGGGGTACGCAACTTAAAAAACAAGTGTACACCGCATTTACATTACCATCTATTTCCGTCCAATTATGTCCATTTATTCCATTTCACGACGTTTCTGTTGTAACGCCAGATGTTTATTTTCGTTAGAAAACTCTTTATTCTTTCCATTACAGTGTTCCTTGATGCATCCAGCATCCTCTCCAAATCCAATTTTCCCAACAATTCCCCTTTCCTTTTCATCAACAACTCCCCAGCAACCCAGCATCAACAACACAATTCATATCATACGTTACACTATCCATTCCTGTCCATTTATGGCCATTTCCAGCCATTTATTGCCATTTCCTGGCGTTTCGCCTATTTTACGACCATTTCTCCGCCATTTCTCAACAAGCGTACACCATTTCTCAGAGTTGCATACCCCGAAGTGTTAGCAACTTCAAAAACAAGTGTACACCGAATTTCCATTTCCATCGATTCCCATCCATTTCTCTCCATTTCTTCCATTTCACGACATTTCTATCAATTTATGTCCATTTCTGACAATTTCTAGCCATTACTTGGCGTTTCTCCCATTTCTCCACCATTTCTCAACGAGTGTACACCATTTCTCAGAGTTGGATACCCCTCGGAACAACCCGAAGCGATGCCGTGGAAAACTTCTTATCGAAGTGCCGGCTTTGATGAAACTCGATACCGTGAATCTCAAAAACAGTCACCGAAGTGTTACGTCCTAAGCTTCTCTCGTTATCTCATATGTACCGTGTAATTCCCTTCGATCAAAGCCAAGAAGATGGGTCACCGTCGCATTTCTGGGCCGCGTCAAAGATAATGACGAGCAGGTTGATCCGAAAGGCGTCACAGTGATTGGGGAAAGAGATAACGCGAATTTTGAGACTTTATTGAGAATGTGGACAAAACTCACTCCAACAGTCCAAAAAAATACCTAAATCCCGATATCAGTGGTTGGTTATTAAATTCCATTTCCATGCATGTTCAAATAAATGAGCTCTTGTAACGGTATCCGTTTTTTATTGGGGTAATCTACCGGTTAAGGTAGGTTGAAGCTGAAGAGAGTAAAATATCTTTTAGGTTTTTACAGGCGCAGGCTCTTTTTCCCCGGACACAATTTCTTTCTTCCCCTCTGACCCAACATTCTCCCCCCTATCACCGCATTCGGCTACCCTCTCCCTCTTAATCACCGCTGGAAATCAAGACAGGAAAATAGTTTTTCCAGCGGTATAGTAAAATTTAATTTGCTAATTTCTTTGACTCCCTGGAAATAAAAAGAGCTCCTCTAAACATAAAATTTTTAAAGAAAAAACTTTGAAAATTGGGTGAAATTAGCATCAATTACAAAAGGAAAAGTTAGGTGTAGATTTGAAGTAAAATGAAGAAAAGTTTTACTTCCTTACTATAAATGTACGACACTTCTTTTCGGTGTTTTCATGTTAACTGGACAATGCCTCTGACATTAAGTTTGCGTTTGCCTTAGATCGGTAACTAAGGAGTTTCAACCACATGTTTACAGGACACAAGTGATTAAAATCACTACTCCTACCGCCTTCTGAAGTAATACAGGTTCTCCGTGAATCGACTTGTGTAGTATGCCACCACTTTTCATCGTTAATTTATCAGAGGTTGAAGTCGGTTACCCTGGATGAATTATGTGACAGAAAAATTGACCGAGAGACATTGTGTTTCGCTGAAAATAATGAGTTATAGAAAATGGTTATCGCTAAAATTACCTTCAGCGCGATTAAAATCGAGTCAACAATATGGAGGTGAGTGTGATTTGTTCAGACCACTCTTCTGCTTGATTTTATAATCTCTAGATAAGTAGCCCTTCGCTATGAAAACAGAAGTGTTTATGTTCTACCAATATTTGTACATTGAATTGATTATAAGTAGAAAAATATGCAGTTTATTTATTTAGCAAAAAAATGATGGTATATTAAAATGAAAAATAATAAAAGAATCAATTCACATAACATGAAAATGCTATAAAATTTTGTCACTGTTAGGGGACTCACAAGGATGTGCACACTGTACAGTGAAAACGAACGAATATGATAATTGTACCTCTACATCGTGTAAACAAATGGGAGCGCGAGTAATTGACGCAGCCTTTCTAACCAGGTGTTTCTCGCTCACCATTACTTCCTTAACAAAACGCAAGTTGCTGAAGTGGCTGAAAAAACAGCAAGGTGTTTAATTGGCTGACTTAAAAGCAATGAGCTGAATCCCAAAAAAACACTAACGTAAACTGTGAATGAAAAAAATTACTAGTTGCATTTAAAATACGAAATACTTTAAAATTTGTATCCTTGTTTCAATCGCTTTTTGAGTGAATGATCAGTATTTTTTCTAGCGGGTTAGTGGACAGTTTCAAATTTGTCAATACTCTTCCCTTATGTAGTTCCTTTCGTACGTCGTGTCTTGAATTCAGGTTTCATAAGTGGCGTAATGTATTGATAGCTTCTGCTTTTCCACAGCCGGCAGTTGACTAATTCCCAACTTCCAGCATGCTTTGCTGGGGATTTTCGTGGTGATAGTTAAAGAAAAAGAAAGGGAAAAGAATCGTACATTGAGCATTGCACGTGGAACTCGTACCGTCCACTGAAGGACGCGGTTGTAATATTTTTCCGGCCACGTCGCTTTGTGTTCACAGTGCGGAATTACCCAAGAATAAATCTTTTGGTGCCCTGCGTCACTTAGTGGATTTTTTCCATAATTAAGACATCGGAACGCCATTTGTATTGCACGCAAAGTTTTATTGCCTACTTCCCCTACTAAAAATGTCCACTGGTTCCAGTTGGAATTTTCCATCGACTCCTACTAAACACCTACTGCACTCTAATGAACTCTACGTACTGAATCGCATTTTTTACTGTTTTTGATTCAATAGTCTGATGAACTTCACTGTTTTATAGCTTAGACGTGCGTCGTGCATGTATTGCATAGCACAATATTGTCCCAACTTTCCACGATATTTCTGTCGCAAATATAACTTGAAATCAAATATTTTATGTGAGGGAATAGGTGAAACGTGAGGAAAATCATTAATTTTCTCTCTAAAGCAAACGCTATTTCAGCGAAAAACTGTTTATTAGATGAAAAAAAGAGGATACTATTAATTATTGATAAAGTAGAGGTTGGAGTCCATCTGAGTTTTTGAGTTACTGACTAATAACCACAGGAAATTAAGCCAAAATGCGATAGTGCAATAGAAGTAGTTCTGCTGTTGGCTCTTACGGCTGGAAAAAGGGTCATTAATGTGTCCTTTTCGAATGACCTGAAATTTTCATATCTCAATTTAGTTTTTCAACTGTTAAAGACATTTCATCAGTGAAAGAAGAAAGTTTTCAACGATACAAAGGAAAATGTGTAAATCAGTTAGTATTTGTTTTGACTAACTAAGTCGTGGTGTAACCTCCTGAAAGGGGATATGTATATCTTTCACGACACACGATCAAAAGAAGAAAAGTAGTTTTTAGCCGATGTTGTAGGAATATTGTTCATCCCGATGCTAACTCTTTTATCTTATTTTGTTTTATTGCTATGCGTGAGTGTAATCGAAATATTTTGGAGATTATTAAGCTTTTTTTGTGATTACTCTAAGTAAACGCAGCTCCGCTCTCTAAATAAACCAACTCAGCTTACTCCGTGAACTCTCAACGCACCCGAAAATTGTAATCCTTTTGCGATGGTTTTATATTATATATCGTCATGACATAGGTGAATTTACGAATCTGTAAAATGCTAACTCTTGATGAGAGGAAAAAAATCTTTACACTGCTACTTAAATTCAACTTTTCTTTTCAGCTACATGATTTTTCCAAGCAAAATAAGAAGAGATTATTAAAATTTCCAGATTGGACATTTTAATAACCGTAGATCTGTAGAACTAAGTGTTGTTTTTATCGTGTTATCGAGTAATTGAAGATAATATGTGTAAATAAAACACGCTCGTGTTCACGAGATCTAAGCACTCCGATTCGATGGTCACCTGGATAAACGAAAGGCATTCACAGGAGTCTAAATTTCTCTGCTTTTATTGAAAATTTGGATTAATCTTTAATTTAAAATAATACTTATTAATTTTACACCCTAATTCATTAGTTTTTTTCTCTCAAACTAGCCCAATCCTTCCCAACTCTCACGTAGATTGGGATCCTGCCCAGAATAACTTCATACTATGCTAAATAAACGGAACACATTAAGGAAATCCGCTCGCTTAGTTAGCAACTACAAGGAGCGAACAGAGTTCGACACAGAAGATGGGAGGACCAGGTTGGGAGCCACTAGAGCCCTGGAGGCCATACACTTCGCTAAGTGTTCTTGAAATTTTAAGATGAAGCAAGTTTAAAACGCGGAGGATATTATTTTTACCGCATTGTGTATCTCTAGAACTGATGGAAGTGGTAAAATGAGAAAGATATGCTGCCGAAGTGATTGGTACAAAAATCCCCTTTTCCCACTTCCCATAAATGAATACAGCACAAAGAGATCGAGGCATTGAGACACTCCGATAACATAGAATTCACCTTGATGGCTGGTGTCCTAATACCCCCTGCCACACGCCATTGCGGCAGCTTGGAGGGCAATAAGTAGACATAGATATTCGACTTTAAGTAATTAAAAGAACGAGGAAACATTAATTATTTCTATCTTATCGTCTTAATTGAAAAATTCAGATTATTCGGGTTTCAGTATGACACGGAGGGTATTATTTTAACCCCTCACTGTAACTATAGAACTGATAGAAGCACCAATGTATGAGAGATACGCTGCTCATCAGAAAGGTAGAAAAAATTCTTATTTCCAAGCGTCATTTGTGGCTTTAACAAAAGCAGAGCGAGACAATAAGACAGTCCGTTAAGGTAGTTTGAGTGAGATATCACTTCTAAATTCGACAAATTTGGCCTCAATATAAAGAAAAAGATCTCATTTTTCAAATGATACAAAAACATCAGCCACTCAACCACTGAGCTTTTCGAGATATTAACTTTTAAAAATACCAGCAATTTTCCATAGAAATTGGAACAGGCAGTATATCCTGTTTTTAAGAAATTTTGAAGAAAGACATTTTAAAACCATTTAAATTAATGAATGAGGAATTTCTAACGCAAATATCTTGTCAGAAATTTAACAGTGTGTGGTTTGTATGCTTTCTCAACTATTAAAAAAATAATAAATCAATCCCCGCAGTAATTTGCACATAATCGCAAAACAATTTCGGTTGTGAAGGCGGTTTCACCGCACGGCGTGAAAAGAATGAGTCACATTAAAAAAGACTTATGTATGCATATTTAGTTGATTACTGAGAATTTTCGTAATTTTTAACGAACTTATTGAGCCATCAGCGTTGTGTTTACTTGTTGCATCGTTAAGTTGCTTGAATCTCAAAATTTTAATGCGAACATGGCCTCTATTATGACTAGGAAAAAATATCGCTCAATGTACTTCCTTGAGATTCAACTCACTTCGCTCCTTTCCCTCTTACAATACCTTTTCCCTCCCTTTCGGATGAATAATGTCCTAACAACCACTGCTATGCGACGGCTCGCGGCCGACTGCGACGGCTCGCGGTGCGGCATGTACATGTCTGAGAATTCCTCACTCACGCGCGCGGATTTGATGCACGTTTTCACGCCGAGGGTCCCGCTGATAGTCGTCGACTGAATCTTAAAAGCCGCTGCCACGAAAGCTGTCTATAGAGTCGTGACGCCGCGCGTCGAGGCCATATAGCCGCCTGGCATGCGGCCCCTCCCATCTGTAGAGCTTCTTACTCCTCCGTGTAGAGGGCGTGTAACGTGCGCAAAGGCAGGCATTCCACGGGCATGCGTCGACTTCCACCTCTCGGTCTCCTTTAAAAGTCTCCTCGTGTCGCAACCTAGCACTCAACGGGAGCCTTAACACACTTAAAAAAAAGAAGATAAGAAAGGTCCCTTTTTTGTCATCCGGATCTGAAGAGATGTCACTTTAGAAAAAAATTATGGTTTACCTGTTCGCATTTTTGGAATTTTGGTGAGTCTGGCAACATGTGTGCCGCCGAGAGCAAGAATGGGAAAAAGTCCAAAATTTCAGTTTTTGGAAAATGAGGCTTATAACGTAAAATAAGTAACCAATTGAAACCCTAGTTGCTGCTTTCTTGTGGAGGAACGTGGAAGCTAGACTGACATAACTCGTGCACAAATCAAAATAAAGGAAGAGAGAAATGCTTCTGTGTATCTGATTAAATTATGAAAGAAAATGACTTGCATCACTTTTAACGGGTCGTATAATAAGATCTAGGGTCAAGGGTAATCGATGGAATGTTGCGAACCAGCCAAATGAGCCTAAGAATTTTGGGAAAGTTAGGTTGGTTTATTTTTTGGGCAAGTGACCGAAAGCTGAGGTTGTTTTCCCCAAAATGGATAATTTGGCAGGTTGGTAAGGGAAGGATTATTTGGTGAATAGGGAAGGGTGGAGATATACCCGGCGTCAGCATTTACCTACTCTTAACTAAAGGTGCCAAGGTGGTTGACAGGTTGAACATCCCATCCGGTGTACGAAGTGCCGCCCTTGAAATACTCTCCACATAATACCGAAGTAGGGATAGGGTAGTTACAGAAAAATGTCCACATCTGTTCTGATTCGAACCTAGTACTTCGGAATGAAAATGGGGGAAAGTTCTCCGACGAAAAGTTTAAGTTTAAAAGCTATTTCGCTCAAGTTTGGACTCGCCTCCAGTGCGCTACGAGGATTTGGGACTATTGGGAAACACTCAGATAAACTTCTTGAATCCAACAAAATTTGAAAGAATGCCGCACGTTTCGTAAAAAAAGACTACGAACGATCAGTCTTCAGAGAAACATTGGAGAGACTTTGATAGAGGGCACTAGACAATAATACGTTTATGGCAAAAATTAAGATAAGTACCGTACGACTGTGAGGCTAAAACAGCGGACATTATTCCATCGTCTCAGTATCAATTAGAAAAGTGTCAAATTAAGTGAGGTGAACGTGAGGTCTTTGCTGGTTTTCCACCTGACCAGTAGTGCCATGCTATCCGGCGTATCTACGATTGAAAGGAAAATTGCGTTCATGACTGAAATCTCCTTCAGTCATCGTGACGAACGTGGAATCTCTGACCCAATGGATGACCCGAGAAGACTTCGCGAAGACGATTCGTCGGTATAGCACCGTGTGTCACACGAAGAGGGATGGACTTCTCAAAAGTGAACTTATAAAATGTTAGGTATGTGTAGATATTCTCATACACCTCGCACCATACAAAAATATTTAGGGAGCAAGAGACTATGATATTGTAGAACAAATGTTTTCTCTAATATTTTCTCTTCCTCTCTTTTCTCATTACTGCTCATTCAACACCACTCCGTTCCGTCACTCACTGCCACACATCCTCGTAACTGCCGGCAGGATAACATATCCAGAAGTATTAAGTGCTCCTGGAGTATTTTTTCTGCTTATGCTAGAAAATTCTATTATATTACTATACGAAGCGATGCACTCTAACACAATTATGTTGTCACCACAGTAGCTACCACAAAAAATCGAAGTCGTTACGCATCGACAACGATGTGACGATGTCGCTACATCACTAGGATAAAAAGTCGAATAGTTCCAAACTCCGAAACCCTAGCGATGGCGCATTCACCCTTTTTCGATCCTCATAAGCAAATGGGAGAAACACCCCAATGGCTCACGCCCACGGTTTAAACATAGTTTTGGAAGACGAACCTTGTAAACAACCGGCGACCACCAGTAGAATCACAATCCGACGTCGCAACTCCTTCATCTCCTGTGCTTATTTAGTCACTGTTTACAAACACTGAAGAGAACACGCTGGGAGGAATATTGGTAGAGGGTACGAATGTTGCTGGGGAATATCCTTCCTCAACCATCCAGCATCACTGCCATATCGAAACTGTTCGTACGTCGGGGAAAAGACACATTGGCCTCACCGCGGTGAGGTGCTCGGTGGAGAGGGGAGGGGCGGCAGTGAAGGGAAAGTTCTTCCAAGTCGACGCAGTGGCGCTCCCTACCGGGAAAACGGATAGCGTCATTCGCGGCGAACGCTGAGCGGTTTTCCGTGGAATGATCGCCCGTGTGGAGTGGGAATGAATGGGGAAAGGAGGGGAAGGTGGGGGAGGGGGAGTTGACGGTAGGGGAAGGGGAGGGGTGGCGATGACTTATCTTTTGGGAGATGTGGAAGGGGGATCAGAGGATGTTTCATGGAGGGGTTAAGGTAGCTTGAGCGAAAAATCATTTCACCTAGAATTTGACGTAATTTTAATGAAAAAAGAACTCATGTTACCAATGATATCAAGATATTAACCCTTTGCCGAACTACTTTGCGAGTAATTTGTCTAAAAATACAAGCTGTTTTACATGGGATAGATTACGGCTGTGCGTTCCAGAGGGAGGATATTGAAAAAAAATAGGGACTTATAACACCTAGTTTTACACAAAAAACTAACGGTGTGTTGTTTGTACGTTTTCTCAACTATTTATAAAAATTAATCAATTAATCACCGCAGTAATTTTTACAGAAACGCTAGAAAACTTATTGTGAAGGCAATTCACCGTACGACGTGAAAAAATGAGTCAAATCAAAGACTTATGTGGTAATATGTACTTAATTACTGAGAATTTTTGTTATGTATAACAATATTTTTGCACCGTTAATATTACCATATGAACTTCATACTTCTTTCAGACTTTGAAATTAAAAAAATAAAATTCGAATATGGTCTCCATTATGACCAGGGAACTATCTCGCTCAAACTACCTTAAACACGGCTTCGTGTGGACATGGACGCGACGTCCGGAAGACGTATGGACACCCTTTCGAGCATGGATACACTGTGGAGGGAACACTTATCTGCACCATTCATTATGGTGGTTTCACCATAAATTACTTAAATGTCAACTTTAATTTGTATTCCGGGAAGTAACACAAAGAGTGTCCTCTGAATGACGTCAATGACAACATCCTACCTTTCCACACTACTTTCTTCGCTAATTAAACTTGAAATTACGTGGTGTTATTTGTGAGAATGGGTGACTTATGAGTAAATATAGTATTTTTCCGTCAAATATAGGTGCCATTTTCGCGAAAAACTGTGTATAAGTTGTAAATACTCCCAGGGAATTCAATAGTGATGGAATATTGGCAACAATCCATCACAGTTTTTTAATTATTGGCTAATAACTACAGGAATTTATTACAAAATTCGTTATTTTTTTATAAATTGTGCGGCAGTCGGTTCTTATGGCTGGAAGGTGTTCAATAAAAATATAGTCCTCGAATACTCTGCATATTTTGTATTTTAATTTTTTCCCAATATTGAAGGACGATCATCTGTGAAAGCAACATTTTTTTAACAGTATAAGTGGTTTTCTTTGTTTTGTCTAACAGAGTTGTTATGGAACCTCCTTTTAGCCGATTGTTGAGGCGTCAGACACAGTCAGATTTTTGGCATTTACATTGTGGAACCCGATCACCTCGTGAACATAAGTGTCAGAGTTGAGGAAGTAGTGAAGTTATTTTAAAATGCTGTTTTTCATTTAGGTTTTCATTTATGAGGACTATTGATGGAGTTGTGTGTAGGCAGGTGTTAAATAACTACCATGTATTTCTAAAGAATTTAAAGAAGTGGTTATTACAACAAATTTGAGGTAGATACGTACTTCTCAAGAATTAGTATCTGTGCATGTTTATCTCCTAAAAAATATATGTTTGCGTTTGTTCAATACTTGTCAACTTCGTTGCGAGATGATACGTCTATTTTGTTGTGTGTACTTTAAAAAACTTAATGAATTACCCTAGAGTGGCCATGTGCTAGTCTTGAATATGGTGCTCGTTCACTCCTAAAACATCTTTGACTATAAATGTGAACGCATATTGTATTAATCTAAGCTTATGGAGCAATAAAATTCTACAGCAAAATTTTGGGCATTGAAGAAAATTCGCAGCTTTCGGCATGACGAAGTGATATTGCTGACTTGTTGCTTGTTTATTGTCATGTGTTCCTTGAGAAAACCGTCGAACAAACGTTCCAAGTGCTAATTTTATTTTTGAAACGACAAATTAGTAGTTGAAACCCGCTTTTGTTTTGTCTGCTTAACGTCAACCGATAGCCGATGTAGGTTTTACGCTAACTTGATGCTAGCTGAGAGTTTGGGTTTTTTATAGGTTTAATATCAGGCTTTCGGAGTCCCAATGAATCGGAGAAGGTATTAGCATCAGTTTTCATACTGAGATCATGGAACTGGGCGTTTGAGTTACGTAATTTTGTACCAAAATAACTTGCTTCGTTTCAACTGTCAAAGCCATTCGAAAGGCGATTGTAATTATTATTATAATTAATTTTCATCTAGGTCAGTGACCAAAATAGTGTATGCAGTAAGAGTTTCAGTGCCCTATGATGCTAATATGCTTAAAATGCATTGCAATCGGTAAAGAATAAGAAAAAACGATTTTTTGTTTGTTGCAATTGAAATTTATATTTAAGGAAAATGAAAAAAATATGTAAAATGCCTCCTGTGATAATATCCTTTCTGTAAATTGTTCAAGAAACTACTTACACCTGCAAAATATTATACTTACCAAGAATGAGATACCAATAATAAATGTGCAATATATAGTATTTACAATTAGTAGTAATGCATTTAGTTGGTTAATGTATTTTACTTGTGCTTTCTCAAAAACCCAATGTTGCCAATGACTGAATTAAACTGCCAGTCCAATCCTATTATCGATAGTTAAGTGTTGAATATGTAGCGCTGACATAGCATCGTTTGTATATTCTCGGAGAACGTTGACATTGGGGAATAATGTGTTCTCTTTGATTTTTAGAGGTCGAGAAGGCCTTTGGTGTTTCATTAATAACCTAGTAGTAAGGCGTTGTAGAGTACATGTTTCGATTACAGATGTTGTCCTCGCTCAAAGTTAGCATTGAGCGAGCTCTGTCTATTCGCATTTGTTTCCACTATAGAAAAGTTTTTGATATTACCATTCGGTTAATTTGTTTCGATTTATCGAGGTCATATGGGTCTTGTTTTCCACCTTGATCTTTCTCGCTCTACTGTGTGCATTTAATATTTCGATTCTGTTGACAGCGAGCGTTGGAAATCAAGTACACGTGTAAAACTTAAGTCCCTCCGTACTAAATATTCGTCTTAAAATATACTTCTTAGCATAAATGATACGACTAGCTGGACTTATACAGTTCTACATCACATCTGTATCGTCATGAGCCAACTTTTGGATTCCCTATGTTCTCTGCAATGTGGGGGGAATAAAAGTTAGGGAAGGTGTGCGACAAGGATGTGCTGTCACCCGTAATCTTAAATATTTATATTTGCAAAATCAAAGAATGAAATAAAAGGAAAATCGAAAACAAGAATGCACGTACAAGGAAAAACTATCAGCATGTGGAAGGCGTAGATATGCAGGCAATGGCAAGGAAAGATCTTACCCGGGTGATGAACTATTTTGAAGAAATCTGACTTTTCAAAAGTAATGGTTTGCGGGAGAAATTATTATAACAAATTCGCCATTAGACTTAGCAACATTTGAACTAATTTAGTTAACATTGAAGTAAACTACTGAGGAATGGAAGAAGTTTAAAAGATAGAGGGGTACTAATAGCTGGCAACATAAGCTTTGCGGTAAAGAAGCTCTTCAGTAGCATACGAGTATGTATGGAATATACTGTTTTTGGCAGTTTAGCATGGGCAGTTTTGACTGCCAAAAAAAGGAGCACGGAAGCAATTTCGATTGATGTTATGAAATGAAAAGAATGATAAACATGAAAATGGACGGTGAGGATCACTAATGAAGAAGTTCTACGAAGATTACGGTAGAACAGATGCTTAATGAAATGCTGAGTTAAAGATTACGTTAAAATCCCATCGTAGCCTTTATCATCTTGCCTAATATAAAACGTGCGTTTCCCTTAATGTGAAGGAACTGAGTCACGTTAAATCCAGGATTCATCCAATGGGAAATGGGAGCTTACGCAGACCTCAAGATTACTGGCGCCTTTACTAGTCAGTCAAGACGACGGTATAAGTACGCGTGTTAGTTCAGAAACAATGAGAAAGCGTCCGGATGAGCCAGATAGATTTGAAAGAAACTCGTAAAAATTTATTTTGAATCTTTATTCTAGCTATTTAGGCCCATATCCCATAGCACAAGTTACTCTGATGTCCGGTTTTATTTGTCTGGTCAATGTTAATTGCAAGATGACGTAGCCTTGTCATTAACTTAATGTTAACTGAGTATTCTACCAAAGCTTTAGAGCATTACATTTTTTTATGAGAACCCTTGGAAGGAGCTGCAGGAAAACTAAAGAATTCGCGTATAAAACGTTTGTTAGGCCTATCCTAGAATATGGGGCGTCAGTTTGGGATCCTCATCTGAATGGGGAAATCAAGCAACTGACAAAAGTCCAGCGTTTAGCAGCAAGATTTGTAATGGGAAATTTTAAAAGGAAGGCAAGCGTTACGGAGATGTTAAATACGCTGGGCTGGAAATCATTGGAGTCGAGGAGGAAGAAAGCACGCATTAAATGTATCTATAAGGCATTTATCGGTGATCCTGCGTGGAGGGACCTATCAAACCGGTTAAAAGGACCAAGTTATCTGGCGAGGAAGGATCATAATTGTAAGATTGAGCCTCCGAGGCAGCTCTCAAATACTTTAAAACTTTCCTTCCTACATCGGGGGATAGGGGATTGGAATGGTTTACCGGAAGAAATTTTGGAGCCCTTCCCTACTAATAGTAGGATATTTATGACGAGGGTGAAAAAAATTGAATTTTGAGGGATATTCCTATTTTTTTTTGTATTTAGTATTTTATATTTTGTATTTTGGTCTTCATATATTTTGTGTCTTATGTAACCACCCGACCAAATGGATAACTTGTATTTTGTATTTTCGTATTTTATATTTGGTTCTTGAGTATTTTCTTGTTATATGTTACCACCCGAGTAAATGGTCGACTTGTAACAATTTATGCAATAATAATAATAATAATTCGGGTTTTCTATATAGCCTCAGACTATCGGTAGATGACGTGAGATATATCCATGGGCGATCATATTTATTATCTTCGGTTTTCATATCAAGAAAATTTTTTACCGGAAATTATAATACCGGAATTAAAAGAATATCGTTGAAGTTATGCTGAGACTCAATGGTCTACTAAAATATCTTGACATGCAATTCGAATAATGGCATTGGGAATAACTCATTGAAAAATTAAATTCACGACGCTGAGGTTGATCGAAATTAGTATTCCATTTCCAAAGTCCGGCCCAAATTTTTACGAGCACGTAGAGACCATGACGCTGTTAACTTGGCACATTCCATAAAAGGGTCATTGTTGAATTGAGTCCTGGCAGCGGTTTCCGACAGTTATGCTGCTGACACTGCCAAAAGAGTCATGGGGACGACATTGACGAAAGCATTGAAGCCGAAATTCACAATTAGATGCGATCAAAGGTTGTGCACTGTCCAGAACTCACCTTAAGTATGAGATTTAATGCCGTACGTGAGGATATTTGTGAAACTTCTTAAATAAGGGTCGTATGAGCGAGATTTTTCACTAGTCATAATGGAGACCACATTGGATTTTTAATTTAAAATTCATGCAGTTGTAAGAAGAATTTAGTAAATATAGTAATATTAATGACTGAAAAACTCTGCATTTTATGGCTGAACTTCTCGGCAGTTACCTAAATATACTTATTCGAGACTTAAAATTGACCTATTTGATTCACGTCGTGCTATATAAACTCCACAAAGATGTTTTTCTTGCACTTTTATGAAAAGTATATATTTAAGCAATAAATAATTTTTAAAATATAACTGGGAAAACATATTCTCTACACATTGTTACATTTATGATACCCTTACAACTCCTTCACAACCGAAGATATATTTTTTGCTGTTTCATAAAAAGTATTACAATCAGTAATGTTTACGTTTTTCTTACTAATTGAGAAAACAAGCAAGCTAAAAACCGTTAAATGTCCGACACTACCTGTGACCCTTTCGAACATAGTGTTTTTTTATGTTTCTGAAACGAACCGCCCCAGAATTTTCCATGAAAAATTTGCTTAATTTTTTTGGGAAAATACACATCTCTAAAAGTAGTGCAATAAGTGTGTGTGTGTCTGATATGTTAGTAGCATTAGGGAGAGCTAATCCCAAGCCATAACTTATTGGGATGTTTGTGCTGAAAACTCAGCGCCTAGAATGTAATTTTCTTCACAATGATGAGGAAATCATGCATTAGTGTTTTCAGTATGCGAGTTTGATAACATAAACATATCCTCGCAGAAATACTATGATTAGTATAGTACATACGATGAACATAAATGCTGATGATGATGTAGATACAATGAATGTTTACAATAGTGTGCTCACTCAGCAGTCTCATCCTATCTATGGAAATATAGGTAGCCATTCCATTGAAGAGTTATATATATATTTTTTTGGAATCGCTCATTCATGAACAATCTTTTACAGCTTTGGGTAAATTATTACGCTTTTAAATTTTTGCATGTTTCACATAATTTCTGTCATACATGTGCATGTTTCTGGGCTGTGGAAAAACGTTTCTGGTAATTGCAGTGCTGTAACTCTGAACTTAACTTTTTTTTATTTTCATTTTTCTGGTTAAGGTATTAAGAGTCTTCTGAAATTCTGAATATTTTGATGGAATTTCGTTGTATCATCCAATATTATTGGTTTTTGGTTCATAACGCCATTCCCTTTAGAGGTAGGCCCAGTTAAAGAGCTTAGTTCTTGTTGATAGGCCGAGGAAAATATCTCTATTTTAACAATTTCCGTCTCTATCCCCTATTCTTGAATACCATTTTCGCTTCTGTTACATGTATGAATTGATTCATAAGCTTTCTCCTTCCATCTTTCGCAAACATTGGGCCTAGGTACACAGAATTATCCATTTGTTTAATAATTTTATGATTTACCCTATTCAAACAAAAGTATCCCTTTCTCCTTATCCAAAACAACTTTATTTTTGTTGTGAATAGTTTGCGGTTGTGAATTTTTGAATGTAAAACTAATTAGCGTGTGAACGGCTTTAGAGCTGTAAAATGTGTTAGTGTGCAAATTAGATCAATATTTCTATTTTTCAGTGTAATCAACACAATTAAGTCATACCGTACATGCGATATGCCTATCTCCTAGTCGCTTTTTCCTGTTTAGCTTGTGACTTGGTCGCCACTATTCCGATCACGAATATAGAGATATGTGTAAGCCATGATTCCGACTATGCGCATTCCTAGCAGAAAGGCACACCGCCGTGGTCATAATTTATCTCTTTCTCTTTAAATAAATAGAATTTTCTCTTAAAAAAACGAAAACGCCGGCCTCGGGAAAGATAGAGCCAGAGCAGAAGCGTTGTTTAAACAAAAGATAACCCGTCGATAGTTGAAGCGAAGTAGAGTAAAGAGCTGAGTCATGAGGAATACGTTTGTGAAATGGATGAGAGCAGAGATTCATATTAGTTTTTAAATAAATAGATATGTTTTTTTTGTTCAAATCCTTCGCTCGGGTGGTGATGGGTCTTCATCTACAATTGTGAGTTGTAGTTCCGTATAACTCGTGATAAAACTGAAAGCCTATCAAAAAATCAGACTTGCAGACGGTTGCGTACAAGAAACAATGCGATCTAAACGTCATGCGGTACAATATTTTGAAGAGACCGTCGTTCAAGTTCAAGGAAACGCTCATAGTCACAGAAACTTATGACTAGGGAACTATCTCGCTTAAACAACCTTAAGGGAATAAAATTTGCATATTGGAAGATTCCTAGATGTGCAGTAAGTACACGGCAGCAGTACTATGTAACGTTTCCTGCAACTATTGGCCACATCGCACCTCCAGCTTTTAGGACAAGAGCTCACTGTCAAATGAATGTAGACTATATAATTATAACAGACTATATTATTCAACATATTTGAATGGAAAGCACCCAATGACATTTTAAGGTCGCATATTAGAGCCCATATTCGATTTTTTTAGAATCTCAGCAGCTATGAGAAGCATAAAGGAAATATTGTATCATTAATGGCGCAAAAATATTGTTTTATATGACTGAAATTC
This sequence comes from Pyrrhosoma nymphula, assembly GCA_963573305.1. Lineage (NCBI taxonomy): Eukaryota > Metazoa > Arthropoda > Insecta > Odonata > Coenagrionidae > Pyrrhosoma > Pyrrhosoma nymphula. Next base: position 100,249,656 of record OY754334.1, on the reverse strand, counting down.
ACAGCAATAAAATAAATATACTTTTATTAGTCTTTAACTAGACTCATTTCTTTTCTCGCCCTGAAAACGCCCTCGCCCTCGCGCCTTTTCGCACCCTGAAAACGCCTTCATAGCCGAAGCTTTTTTGCGATTCTGTAAAAACTACTGAGTAATTAATGGATTTATTTTTTAAAACAGTTGAGGAAACATAAAAATGCACAATGTCAAATTTCTAGCGAGATCCATTTGTTGGAAATTACTCGTTTTTTTTTAAATAAAGTCTCTCTGAAAGTCCATACCCGTATCATTTTCCATGCAAAATGGCTTGTATTTTTGGCCAACAGCTCGAAAAGTATAGCAGTAGATGGTTGATATTGTGGCATCATTGGTTAGATGAGTCAATTTTATTTATGATGAGGTCGAATTCATTGAATTTGATTTGAAGTGAAATTCTGCTCAAATTGCCTTAATAATTGTCTCGGAAAAGACGAAGATATATTCGCGAGTGTGATTTTTCGATCTTGAATTTCTGCTCCGTTTATGGAGACTGAAGTTCGCCCTTGATCCAGATGTAAAGGCTGGTTTTTTTTGTTGGTATTTCTTTTCAGCTTGACGATCAACCCTGAATATAATGGGACGAAATGGACTGTCCTCGCGGAACGTTAGGCTTGGTTGAATTATAAAAATAATGCTGATACCGTGGTGCATTCTCACCGGTTGGTGGTTTCAAATAAAGTATTGTGGTTCACCATCTCTCTCAAATGAACTGTAACGTCGTGCCATGCCCAAATAAAAAAGTGATTGCGTTGATTCTGTTTAAAATCGAGGCTTCGTTATTCTTAGGTGTTCTTCATTACGTTGATGGTTGTTTCGTTTATTTCAGTTATTAATTATAATTTTATTGATGCTTTAAAAGAAATGATGTTTTGTCAATTGTTGAATGTTTGTTTTTTGGAAAAGGTTGTTAAGATGTTGTTGATTAAAGAAAGAATAGGGGATTGGGGGAGCGTGGCGGCCTAGTGGGTAGAGCGCTTGTCTACTGATCGAAGGGTCCGGGGTTCAAATTCGGGTGAAGCCTTTGGACGCCCCTGAACAAAGAAAATCCTCGGAGTGCGAGGTGACCCAGGGAAAGGAACTGGCTCCCCTACCCTGAATGTGTGAAATTCACACGCCTGTGGCTTAGTCCGGGGTGAGCTCTACCCTCAACTATCCAAACCAACCTTCGGGTTGAATCACTGAGTGAGTGAGGGGATTGTTGTGAGAGAGGCTGGAGAGAGGGGATCTGAGATGTATCGTGGTCTTAAATTAAGAAGGGTCTGGAACTTTGGAATGTGAACAATTAATTTAAAAAAAAGGTCACGACATCACAGAACCCAAAAGTAAATGTTTTGATAGTGGTATCAGTGGGGATTATTGGAGATAAAGATGACTGACTATAAAAGTAAAAGGAAAAGTGTCATCGTAGGACATGGGCTAAAATATCATCTACATCTACATACTGCCCTGAGAGCCGCCTCGGAGGGGTATGGCCCGTAATCGTATGGATACCAGCCATAAAAAATTAGGGAATCGGGAAAAGGTATAGGAAGTGGGAGTGGAATAAAGTATTGCGTGCTAACTTGTGTCTTAGTGTTTCGATCTGTTTTTTATAATCACCAAAGCTGGCCTCGGTGGCGGCGGGGAAGAGTCCTCGCCTGCTAAACTGAAGGTCGCGGGTTCGAGTTTGCCTGGGTGGGCTTTATTCCTCTCAGGGCATGGATATTAGTGTAATTTCTAGGCTTAAATGTAAAAGAGGGGTGCATAGCCCTAATTTCGCCTTAAATAAAGGAAATAAATAAAGTTGCGTGGAAAGGAGGAATTTTCGTACCTATTAGCTCGTCAGTGTATTTTTCTTACTTTATCGCTTCAATCAGTTTTAGAGATAGAGTGTTGGTGTTTACATAATACCCTCCGTGTCATCATGAAACTTGCATGATCTGAAAATTTCAGGTAATCTAAGCCCGGCGTGTAGCATACAGGTCTCCAGCTACTCCCAACCTAGTAACTCCATCAATTGTGTCGAAGCTGCTGGACTGCTGCTGCGTCACTGCTGTTCGTCCGTGTTGTAGCAGTTTTTAACGGAACAAACGGCTTACCTTTGCGTTTTTTTCTATTTCAGTATTCAAATCTTTTCAAATGCTCGCGGCGTATTCTAGATGCGGCCTATTCAGAGCTCAATAGCATCTTTCTTTCGCTTTTTCATCCAAGGGCCGTCGCTTTAGCTTGATAAATCCTACTTTCTCTAATGTAGCGACGTAAATGAGTTGCATGTGTTTCCTAGACGATAGGACTGAAGTTGTGATTATTTTTAATTCGCCTAAGGGCGTTGCAATAAGCTACACTCACTATTATACTGACCCTGTGGCTGAAGACTAGTTTCTTTTTTGCGTAGGTATACATGAATAAAACACAGATGTTTACCTCTGCGAGAACTACTCAGCGATTAACTCGTTCATCATGCACGTTGCTTTCGTTTTAATTTTCTGCATTCAGTTTTATAAAACTTTTGTATAAAACTGCTTAATTGTGAAATGAACCTCCACTACTAGCTAAATTTTTATAAAATCAGGGTCGTTTTTAAAATATTTTAAAGTTAAGTGTACTCACTTTCATAAAATTAGCAATTTAAATCCTGTTGGAAAGGCTTGTGAATGGCATGCATGTATACATGAAAATGTTACTGTGAGCTAGATGCATGATAGTTATGAGGCATCGAACGCGTTCTTGATGACAGGCCTCAAAACGTCGACGCTATTCATTTATTTATTTTTTTCCTACGAGCGAGAGACCCATCGTAAGGTTGAACTTTCACGATTCGTGTCACGTGAGCACGTACGTACCTGTGCTCGGCTTTGAATCCATTGAGAGAGGCGCTACTGACGTCATCGTCTGACCTGATTAAAAGAGCTTCTACCGGGATTCATGCTGCCGGCTTGATTGCACGATGTATCTTTATAAGGGTTGATGGCGGAATCTTAATAGTATAGAAGCATCCCATGCCTTTCAAGTGTCCTCGCAATCATTCATTCCGTGACCAAGTTATCGCCGAAAGTCCGGGAGGTCACTCGCCAATGGCTTCCTGGAGTCATAAATTGGGAGCGACCGTTTGAATTTGATAGTTTCTTACATGGTAAGACAAGTCTTTGCCGGTTGGGAAAGAATATCTGAACTATTTCACTGCTTTACCTGATTATCTACTTCTGAGTAAAATTCAGATGCAGGATATACCCAAATGCTGTGGAAAAATGGGTTACAAGAGATCATGTTTGCAAAAACATAGACAGTAGTCATGACTAGACCACGGGTTGCGCAGATTCCCTATTCATGATGGTCTTTACAGGTGAATTAAGAGGTATTTTCTTCTGCCAAAATAAAAAATTCCGTTTTCTGAGAACAAGAAGAGTTTTATCTCGATATAAATGGAAAGCTAAGAGAGAATAGCATCAGAGGGTATATTTTGGAGATATGAGACTCCTCGTTTAACTGTTTCAAATGTTTTATTGGTTTTAAATGCCGTACTCGTTCAAAAAATGATAAATGGAAGAGGAGTGAATATAAAAATCCTGAAAAGTAATTGCTTTAAATTGGAAAAGGGATTATGAATGAATTTCTGGTGACTAGGTATATGGATATATAACTCAAATTAAATATTGCTTGTTTTGTAAAAACATTAATAATGATTGAATCGGACTTTCTTTTGGATGGACCTACGGACGATGAACAGTAAGTTAGTTCCCAATAGTATGAAACGTCCAAGTGTATATCATTTAAAAAATATACAATTAGACAAAAGAGAAGGAAGAAGATATCAAAGTACTTACAGTTTGATGATTTCTCAAAGGAGAGAGAGAATTACTACCGTATGGACAATGATTCTTACCTGCAAAGAAAAGAAAATAAACACTCATATAATTTGACGTCAATATGAGAGTAATCATACAATTATCAGTCGAAGATACCCAAATCATGATCTCACGGCCAGTGTATTGACATAATCACACTCAAAATTTTAGATATGCATTCGTTATATACCCAGTAGCACAAGATATGCTCACTCTGCTTCTGCTCCTGTGATTGTTGTTAAAAATAATATTTTAATGTGCAGCAGAAAAGAGTGAAATACTTTCAACTATCCTAACTTCTGTTCTTGAGGTACCAATCAATATACTTTTCTTATTCGGAGCGAAAAGGTAAATGCTTCCTTTTACTCCTCCTTGATGTTAAACTCGGTCATTGAGTTTGTCATTGCTGTATTGTTTCGAACCGAATTTCAGTTCCTAGATAATGTAATGAGTGAGATTTAGAACCTTGCTTTTTATTTTTGTTGCACCTTAAACCAAAACTTTTAGTGTATAAGTTCTTATCTACATTCAAATTGACCGTGTTTTTTTTTCGATTAAATGCGAGTCTTTTTTAGAGTAGTACTAGGATTTGCCGCACTTTACCCAATGGAGACAATAAAGTAGCAGTAATGGATGAACGTAAACCTATACTTTTTCATAAAGGTACCGTGACCTCTTATCAGTCCTGAATTTTATTTTATTTTTTGGAAAAATCAAATACAGCGGTGATGCTAATTTAAAGTTCTGTGTGTAACAAACGTAAAATTTGGGGCACGTGCAAATGAACATCCAGAAAACATGTTGTTGCAATTGGATTGTCTCTCAACAGGCGAAGAGGGACGAGAGTTAGAGTAAACCTTTTAATGAGAAAAAGAGAGAAATGATCGATGCTGTCAGATGCTTGGTTATAGGGCATATGGGGCAATGACATGTGTTAAGGGTGGATCGAGTAAGTAATCTCAAATTGATGAGGAAAAGAAGTTCAGGGCAGTCGATGATTGAATTAAAAGAGTCTGAATGAAATTAAAATTTGTCTTAACCATGTGGTTACGAATATTATAAATGGAAAGCGAAACAGAATAGCATCAGAGGGTATATTGTGGAGAAAGTGGAATGTTTTGAACTATTTCAAATGTTTTATCAATTTCAAACGCCTAACTCGTCAGAAAAAGATTTAATGGAAGAGGAATGAATAATAAAATCCTTAAAAGTAATTGCTTTATGTGAGGAAAGGGATTACAAATGAATTTATGGTGGTTACATTGATATTTATTCCTTGTCCAAGATAATAGCGCAGTTGACAGAAATGCAGCCAATCAGTCAGCACTTCAAAAGACGTTTGGAGAAGGGAATCACATAGAAGAATAATCCATGATGGTGACCTTTGTTAATTCATACAATCGTGAACAAATTGTTTACTTTTCATTTATTTCTAAGCCAAATCAGTACCTAATTTCAACTGCGTTATTAACTTGGAAGGACTTTAACCCAGATATGTATATCAAATATTGTGAGTTTATTAAAAAGATTTCGGACTTGCTTTTGGTTGGGCTTAGGGACAATAAAGTGTTTTGGTTGGACTTAGGGACAATAAACAGTGTAGTAAGTTTCAAATAATATGAAAAGCATCCAAACTTACGTTCTGGTCGAGGGGAATTTAATTTGAATAAAAGTCACCTATTCTGAGTGCAATAAATGTGAATAAGTTTCGCGTAGTATGAAAAGGATGTAAACTTTTGCGCTCTTGGAAGCGAAAGGGAATTCGATTTGAATAAAGAAGTGACAGACAATGAACGCGAGTGCTTATTGAATGCTTCGCTTTTCCCCCGTGTCGAAACAAGTCAATTACCCATTGGTGCACAGCTGAGTAACGTGAGCGACGAACGCATTTGGCGTGTCAATTGTTTCGTGCACAACGTTGCGATGCGTGCGTCCCACTGCATGGATTCACTTCGCGTAATCTCGGCTAGGGATGATTGTGACGTAATATGGTCCACAATAAATCTCGGCGGTCCTCTACTCTGTATCACTTCACGTCCCTGAACAATATATCTAAATGATAGCGGCTGCACACAAAAACAGCTAAAGCACTCGAAGTAAACACTAATTTTTTTTTTTGGGAACGGAACCTTCTTCGTTTCTGTTCGCGGCTTAAAATTTAAAATCGTTTGAAATATACCGACTGGTTTATTTAATTTACGACGATGAGCGCAATCCATACTTATAAGAAATAAAAAACCATAAAAACGCTTCGGCGTTTCAGGGTCAGTGAAACTGGTTTGCCATGACTTAACAGCTTCTGGAAGCATCTAAAATTTATTATCTCGGTTGGCACTGGTGAAAGGAGTGGAAAGATTCACATTATTATAATTCCCGTGGATTCGCGTAAAAAATAATTATAGGAAGCAGCACAATTATTTAAGCCGATCGAATCATCAAATTTACTTTTCATGTTTTTACCAATAATAATGTAATATCATTATCTTGCGGCTCTTTTTTATGCATTCATATTTTCAAGAATACCTCTTCCTCTTATTTTAGAGGTATAGGTGTCGCGAAACTTGGTGGCACTCAATTATACAGAAAATAACGTCAGAGAGAGGAGAGTATACAAGATAGGAGGGATAAGGATTCTTAGGTTCTCTCCAGAAGTCCCCAACTGACCCCTTAATTAACTTTGCCCGCTCATCAACGCTTTATTCGTCCTTAGCAACCTTAAACTCTCCACTGGTGAGTACCTCCAAGTTTCGCTATACCCATACATATTTGTTTTGGCCAGAGGTTCTGCATGATGACACCGCGGCGCTAGCAACTTTCGATAATTGCCAGATTCGAAACTAGTACGCGTGGGCACGATCGGCATTCCAAGTTGTGTTGGACATCGTAGTCGACTCAATACAAACCGATCAGTTACGAGTTGACTCTTCAGTGTGTCCGGGGATTAAGGCCTCTCGGGCCAGTTCCAGTGCTGCTTTCGTGAATCTTATAATTTTACCTTGCAGCATGTCTCCCATGAGTGTGTTCAAATATTCACATCATTCGCCGTTGGTTACAACGCCAAATATTCGTTGCCTACTTTACACGCCCTGATTGGCTGTCCGCTATCATGCAGTTAACTCTAAAGGTCTTTTTACACGAGGCACTTTATTGCACAATCTGATGTATGAATGGATGTGCATTGAAAATTGCGTAATGTGGAGTGGTGACTTGTGTAAGAATGCATGCGCAAATGCATAAACAAGAGATGGGAAAATTTCTCCTTCCCTACTTCCGAGCCCGTATTCTCGCATTGTGAAATCAGATACTGCTTACTTCAAATTGTGCAATAAAGTGTCTTGGGTAAAACGGCCTTGAATGAGGTTATTATGGTCAATAATCATGCTTTAAACCCTGCACGCTCATTGGTTATCTACTTACATGCATAAAACTTGCGAAAACATTTAAGAGAGGGCAATGAATTATGCACTTGAACGAATGATGTATTTAAGGCAGAATAAAATTGAAAATTATTCTTAACATTAACTATGCGCGAGTTAATTTAAACTTGTCGTTACTGGAACCAGCCTCCGGGATGTTTAGCATATGTTTCAAGTAACTTTTAATGTTTTTATTAGTAAATCAAGAAGGATAAATAAAGAAGCAGCATACAGAATTCATCAGGCACACCAAGCAAGTTGAATAGCTATAACGTGGTTCAAAATATATTAGGAGAAACACAAAATACTAAATATTCATCAAGCAATTTTTCATTCTATCACGGTGTGTAAACTCGTAAACTCACACTAAGTGATAGACGGACAATGGAAAAGGTAGAAATGGATTATTTGAGAATAATCTGTAAATAATCAATATTAGAAAGTGTCACCAACGAAAACAAGACAAATAATGCTAGTTAAAAAAAATTGTTCAAGTAGTCCAGTCATGTTACATTAGTCCCTGCAGATGCTCAGTCACATGTTAGAAGAGGAGTTGTTTCATGTTTCCGGGTGAGTTTAATGGTGATGACTCACAGCTGACGATGATTTCTCCTCAGTGTCACATTATTTGATCTTTATACTGGCAAGTAGCCACAGGTATAAACCATTTCATTTAATACGACTTAAGTGACGTCACGACTCAAAGAATATTGACGGGCGGGTACATTTTTTATGGGAGGAATTCCTTCCAATTTTTAAAAATCTATACGCAGAAGGTAAGCAGTTATTTGAGATCTATTGCAACGTTTCTTAATAGGAATCTTAATGCTATAATTACAGGTTGATACAATATACGCAATTCCAGACTGAATTTATTATCGTAGTAATTCCAAGTTAAAATTCAAACAGTTTAATCGTAAAAGCAAAGAAAAAACTCAAATCTCTCGTAAAATCTCACATTTTTTTACAGCCATTTGAGTTTTTTCTTGGCTTTAATATTTTAAAGGCCGTAGAGCTCAACCTTCCCCTATTTGGTCGATTCTTCATAGAATTGTTTTAGAATATTTGATGGATAATTTAAAGACGAATGCTTTTTCCTCTGTGGAATATCATGCTAATGGGCACTTGCGGGTTACTCCGTTTAAGGCTAGTCCCGGTTGCCTCAAAATTTGTGAATATCTGATAGTTACCGACATGATGGAAAAATGCGACTTAGTATATTCCACTCAAAAATTGGTTTATTACCGACCCAGGTTTCGACTGCACAGCAATCATTATCAAGGTTATTTTAATTGTTTGATAAATAGGAAAATTACAGTTTACAAAAGTGGCCTTCCCGCTTCATTGTATTACAACGAAAATTGGGTGTGGCAAGATAAGCATAATAGTAGGCTAATAGAGCGTCTGAGTATGGAGTGCATGAGAAACGTTTGTTGTAAAAGTTGTAGGGATAGGGTTAGGAATGAGGAGGGTCAGGGAATAATGTGGAATGGGTACTACGGGGCAATGGACGTATATGAAAGGAGCGAACTTTGATAGGTTGGCTATGTTGGAAGTATGGATGAGGGTCGAAACGGAGCAGATATAACGGGCGAGTGAATGGAAGTGGAGAGAGGAAAGTGTAGACCGGGAAAGACTTGGGTGACTGTAGTGGAAGAAACGATAGAGAATGACTATTAGGGATCTTAAGAACAGGAGGGCGTGCATGAATCATGGGCGTAACTTGAGGCGGTTGGAGCAAGATATTTCCCTTGTCATAATAGTTATCACATCAAAACTTCTATTTTTAAAGCAAGCACATTCACATTAAACAATTTTTCACATTTAACTTATATTTTTAAAGTATTTATTAAGCAACTGTAAGAAGCATGAAGTAAATATTGTAGCATTTATGACACACAATATTTTTTTTATTACTGAAATTCTCAGTAATTAACTAATTGTAAGTAGAAACGCATAAGATTTTAACTTGACTCATTTTTTTCACGCCGCTCGGCGGAAGCGATTCTGTAAAAATTACTGCAATGAGTAGTTTATTTATTTTTTAAATAGTTGAGGAAGCATACAAACTACATCCTGTGAAATTTCTGACGAGGTCTATGCGTTATAAATTCCTCATATTTTTAAATAAAATCTCTCTGGAGAGCATATCCATGCCGTTTCTCATGCACAATGGCTGTTATGTTTTGGCAAATATCTCGAGAAGTAAAAAAGTAAATGCCTGATATTTTGTTATCATTGGAAATATGAGATAAATTTCTTTATACTGATGAGAAATTCATCAAATTTTATGTTTTGTGATATCTCGATCAAACTACCTTCAGCCAAAGCCAGAGGTATGCAAGGGGCATTATGGAAGAAATAATGAAAACAGAGTCAACTTTACAGGCCTGACACCGAAAATTATGCTCCTATGACTGTGCCTACCCCGATAGTGAGTTGCGTGATGGTTATGTGTGTATGTATTGCCATTGCGAAGTGATTCCTGCAACAGTTAAAGTTGGATATTTCTGATATAAATACAAGGAAGATTCCTAGAAGAAGCTATCAAAATATTTCAGAAATGGATTACTACCGAAATAAATTTTAAGAAAAGTACCTACGTCATTGTTTTCCTTACACAATGGAAACCAACCAACGCCTGTGTTAGCTCCGTAGCGTGTGATGATATGGTTGGAATTTCTTATCTTTATTGCGACGTTTGGTGTAATTGCTTACGGGCATAATGATGACGCATCCATGAAGTTGGCACTTTATGAAGAAGACTTAGACTCTTAGATTGCAGCTATAGAAAACATTTTAGCAATATAAAACTAAGAGTAATTGTTAAATACACGAGAATGTAGTAATTTCGCCAAATGTATCACCGAATATTTTTCATATACCTAGTCCGAATAGACGTGAATGGAATTACCGTTCCTTCCTCGAATTAAGCGTATAATTAAAGTAGCTTAAGTAATATCTTCTGAATAAATGTCCATTCTCTGCTAGTGACCGCTTCTTGGCAGGCATTTTTTTGAAGAACCTTAGTCGATTGAGAAATATCTGAATCTTAAGTGTAGTTCGAGGCATTGAGTTAGAAAAAACTCTAGACGATGACTCCATGGAGACTATGGGAGATATTTACCATTTTTCGGATAAAGGTTTATTTCGCAAACGTAATTGAATAAAATCAAAGTCAAATTATCGGCAGAAGCTTAAATAATAAGATAAATATATAAGTATTAAACTTTCCTTTCTTCTGATGACTGTTGGAAACTTAAAAATATCCAAGCTTTAATAACCGTGTGTGCGCGATGTGCTTTATAAAGTATTTGTTTCCGTAGTAACAATGTTTTTCTACCAAAGTGTAGGCATCTATATCTACATAAAACCCTGCATGCTTCCTCAAGGGTGTATGACAATGGGTGAGTTTTCACCAACGTGTATTACATTACATTTTACATTATTTAATGAAACAAGTACTGTTTACGTGTACCGTGTGAATGCATGTCGGCAAGTAACATTGGTGCGTACGATGGTGGTCTGTACTTAGCATACAACCTTCTTACGCCGGTCTCTAATGGTTTTTTGTACAGCTTTTGGTATTATCGGATCGTCAACATCGGTCACATTCTCTCGTAACCTTAGAGAACTCAAGGATGTGTTCTTAATGTTTACTTTGTGGAAAATCAAAAGAATAGTCTTTACTCTCATCGCAGGTTTTAATGAAGACTTTGCATCACAAATAAAGTCCGGTGGGATGACTTCACGTGCGAATGGTTGCCAACGAGAAGGTTTTACAGGTCGCCAACCACGTGACCGCTCTTCGCCTGTTCTTGAAAGGGGGGGGGATTGAAACGATGCCTCTTGCGGATGTTGTGGTATTAAAAGAGCTGCGATGACGATCGTTGCTGACTCACCGCCTTCTGACTGTTTACCTGCATCTTCCTCCACTTCCCAGACTCGGATCGCATCTTAACGGCTTCTCTTTATATCTCTCTATCTTCCCCTCTTCGACTAAGAGCGTGAGGCATTGTAGGTGAGGTGGTAAGTTTTCCGCATCTCGGTCTTTGGGTCGAATTACGATCGACGTTTCTTGACGTGACGTAACAGGCCGATGGCGTTCAGTTTTCCGTCACCTTCCTATGAAAGAGAAGTGTAATACGGTTGACGGGAGTATCAGCACCGATTGTTGACCGTTTCTTTGCAAGCAGAGTTCCAATCAGTTGCTAAGTAGCAGAGTATTTTTCTATTGTGTCGTTAAAAATCAATAACCTGGAATTAAAAGTACTTAAAAAAAGAATGCTTCAACGGTGCCGTCAACATCCGGCCATCGTAATAGGTCTTCTAAGACTTGAGTCTCTGTCCATTTGTGTTGTTGCAAAATACATATATATTAACGGTCCCTCTCCATTGTGATATCATCTGTAGTGTAGTGCATGCATGTGAGGCTTCGCCTCGTGACAAGTATTAGCGATTTATGTTAATGCATAATTAGTCGTAGTTCCACTAACTTTCGGGTATAGTGTAATGCATTTGGGTGAATACTCACCCCCTGCCACACACCCCTGAGGTAGCTTGCAGGGTATTTTGTAGATGTAGATATGTTACTCTACATCACGCTCACCAAGCTTCGTGAACGCCACCGTCCATTTCCATCACGTCAGAAAACGTTGATCGTAATCTCGCGGTTACTTTGAAGCATCAACCTCCGCGTAGTGATGTCTAGTCCACGATTGGTCGCCAACTTCACGTCTACGTCTACACGGTACCCTGCAGTTCCCCTCAATGGCGTGTTCCAGAGGGTGATTCCACACCAGGCATACGCTAGCCATCAAACACACAGTATAGGTGTAGCGGAACTTGGTGGCATTCGTTTGTGAAGATTATGACGCAATCGAGAGGAAAGCATACATGAGATGTGGGTTGAAGTGGCCGAGCCTTTTCCCAGAGGACCCTGCGGGAGTCCTTAGATACCTTTGCCCGCTCATCAACTCTTGGTTTACGGTCAGTGTCCTCTAATCCTCCACTGCTGAGTGCCACTATGTTTCGCTATACCTATAATAATGGTGTAAACTAATTTAGAGAAAAAACTTTCATATTAAATTAATAATTTGTGCGTGGAAGGGATTTAACATACAATACGACTGCTAACTGTAATTCAACTCGTGCACGATAGACACTGCGCTCATATTGTTGTCTTATTGTTTGTATTTTTGTATCCACTATTAATTTTTGTTTAGTGATTTTTAATTTTCGGTACAGTGACTGATTTATGCTGTTTTATTGATTGGTGTAATTTTGTAAGACAGAGAAGAGTCGGTTAACCCCAAACAGGATGTTATTCTAAGGGTATGGATGTTATTCTAACAGGATATGTCTCTTGTTTTAAATTTTTATACTTTTTACTGTTTTGTGTATGAGCTTATACGAGAAACAAATAAATAATAATAACTATAATAATATATCACGGGGACCATTTGCTAGAATTCAATCATGCTAACATGTTTAAATAATTACAAAATTACTGCCGCATAAAACAGGTAACAACAGTTAGCAAGCATCCCATGTGCCATAGGGCTGCGTGTTAAGAGGGCCATGGATTTGCAAAAAAAGGAAAGAAATCGGTGAAATTCAATTTTTTTTTTAATTTTAAGTGTGGATACAATTGATTAGATCACACAAATCTGTTTGTAGACAAAAACCGCCTCATCCAAACTTAAAAGCATCCAGTTCCGGAGCGACGGTAGCCGCAAAACTGTACCGGTACGGAGCGGAGAATCACGGAGCAATGATATTCCCCGAGCTGCGATATCAGTATTTCCTCCTGCGGCACCGAGTTGTGACGATAAGATGGCTGTGGATAAGTGGAAAAATCAAAGATCGTGAAATTACACCCCATCTTCTACTTCGGTTTACTTGAGGTGGCGGAATGCACTCGAAATCCACGCTCCAAGCTTGAAGCAAGCGTGGAATAGGCGTGAATCGGAACCTTTGTGTTTCCCATCACGGATTATCGACGGGTGATTTACAGTAAATATACGTCGCGGTGTGGTGGTTGCTGCATCCTATTCACGGAACATTTCAGAAGCCGGGCCGCGAACTTCAACTATCGCCTCTTTTCTACAGCTCTCGCTAAAGTTCGTTGCTGACGGACGCTAAGAATGGTATTTCTTGGAAGGAGTTGGTCTAGTGGAACGGGTAAAGGGAAGAGACGGAGGGGAATTAGAGGACTAGAAGTGCTCAAATTACCTAGCTCAAAGACTATTTTTTTTGGTCATATTGTTAAGAGTGATATTAGACGCTGGATATTATTTGTAAATAGAAACACGCTTGAATTAGATGTTCAAACTAAACACCCTAAAGCTTAATTTAAAAAAAAATTGCGTAAAGTGTAACAGATTGGAATTTTAGAGCGAAAACCCTCATTATTTATTAAAAGGAAAGTAGAAATTTTATTTTTCTAATTTTACACTTAAAAATTAGCGGGCAGTTTTAATTAGAAACTAACTAACCTTTTGCGTTCACTACCGTTAGCGCATTTGGGAAATAAAACTTCTTGAGTGAAACCATGCGCCACGCTAATTTTGAAGACTGTTATTGAATGCGATTTTATTACTGACCGCAGATAAGAGTGTCTAATCCTTTCGATAAAATGACGTGTTTCCGATTTTCAATTTCCCATTCCGATACCTTGGTGAGTAGCCACCGTGGGGACCTGGTTAAAGACTCCCCTGGTTTATTTTTAGGCTTCTCAGGGACCGAACCACCGTAGTTAACGCAAAAAAGATTCCTCAAAGAAGAAATCTTATGCTCGGAGATGTGCTCTATGGTTAAATCGGTTGACTAATACGTCCGTTAAACGGGGAAAAAAAGCTCTGTTGTGATTCAAGGAAGTTTACCTGAGGAAGGTTGGGAAAGGGTTGGATGCGTCACAGTTCTGTTTTCCATTTTCCTTTTGTCCCGAAAGAACTTAAAATATTTCCCTATGGAGATTTAATCCATTTAAAAGTTAAAGGGCTACATACTAGGTTTTTCATTTAAAGGAATAGTAAGTACTGGGACGATGCTCCCTGACTTCCCTCGTTTCTATCGCTCCACCGCCACCTAATCTAAGGAAGGAGAATTAATATTCTTCTAACAATATACAGTAATTTATGCAAAAAAACTTCTTTCCAAGCATCATTTTAAATTATCCGGTGCAAATATCAGGATATTTTAGGTCAAATAATATATTTATTTTTCAAACTTCTGCCAACGTTTCGGACCTTTATTGATCCATTTTCAGGGCTATAAATAAATGATACATGATGGTGAAAAATGTTTTACAATACTTTTCTTTACAAAGTGGTTATAATATATAATTTACAGTTATTAAAAAGAAAAATACATGGACATGTTCAAGATTATTACCTTTCATGTTTTTTGCTGTTTTTATTTACAATTTTAATTTGGTTGTTTGGATCCATTTCGTTGTCTAAAAGATATATGTCATTTATTAAACTATGGTAAATTTTACTTATTGTTAGATAAAAGGACAGAAATTACTCGTCTCAGTCTTCTACATTTTGCTTCAGCCACGATGTATGCTTCCTGAAAGAGTTCTCTTAGCTCCTTGTTATTCCTATTTCGCCACTGTTCCTCCTTTTTTATTGGTCCATATATTGTCATAAGTATTTTATTTTCAAAAGTAATGTGTATATGCCAAAACGAATAAAATCTGCAGGCGATAAAATTAATTTCCTCATTGATTACTTTCGGTCGTTTTTAATTTGTTGCGGGATGTTGAATCTGGGGGTTTTTGTGAGTATCGATGAAAATATTTCTTGTAATCTGGGTGGTGACTGCCATTCTCATACCCTTTTGCTACTCCGAATGGAGAAATTTTCCTTTTTATTTCTTATCGCAGTTCCAGGTGGTTAATTTTTTTTGTAATTGTGTCTAAATTGTTGTCCACAAGCCAACTGACGCGGATTAAAAATGCAAAGATATTATGAGCCCTTATTGTGCGTGGGAAAAATGACATTCTAAATCTATTGGTTCTGAAATCAATGTCCTTTATCTTATTCCTGTGATCACTTCTACCGTAGTACGTTGGCTCTAGCAGTGTATGTTGAACGTCCGGCAAAAAACTGTCTGCTCCGAAATTGCGCAAAAGATTTATCCTGTATTTCTCTCTTCGATCAGTTAGAGATTTCCACTCTAATTCCTTCAACAATTCGGTAACACTGCTATGTTTTTCGTAACAAATTTTTGACAAATCTTGCTGCTCTCCGCTGTATTCAATCTATTTCAGAGATTAGTCCTACTTCGTAAGGGTTCCATATGCTAGCGGCAAACTCCAAGTGAGGTCTCACGAGTAAAAAATAACATTGATCTTTAATCTTCTCGTCGCATTTTCCTAATATTCTTTTGATAAAGTCCAATTTGTGACTAGCATGTCCGCAGATTTCCCGGACGTGTTTCCCCCAAGACAGGTCCTAAGTAAGGGTCACACCAAAGTATTTAATTGACTATACATTTAATAAGTTGGTTTGATTTATTGTCTACGTTTTGTTGACCGAGTTATTCTTTTTCCAAAAATTCATAACAACGCACTTTTTAAAATTCAATTCTAACTGCCAAGTATTGCACCATTCATTTATAGCATCTAGGTCTTTTTGTAACGCAATCTTGTCCGACTCTTTGTTTAGATACCTGTACAACACTGCGTCATCTGCGAAGGGGCAAATTTTGCTCGTAACTACGGTATTGATGTCATTAATATACAAAAGGAACAATAAGGGACCGATGACACTTCCCTGGGGTACACCTAATTAACTGCATTGGGTGCTTATATAGCCTAGGCATTGTAGTGGTGTCATTTGGAGAGCAATTTGTATAGACGCTTTGAAAAAAGGTGTTGAGGATATTTGCTTTATCTAATTTGTCATTTGCTCTTTCTCCTAGATTGTTCTTTAGTGACGTGACTGTTGATGTGCAGCCTTGAACCTCCCTCACGTACGACCAAAATGCCTTTGAGTTATCCTCTAAATATTCGCCCAATATTTTATTTTTGAATTCCGATAATGCTTTTTGAAAGACCGCCTTCGCTATTGTTTTCGCTTTTTTGTATTTTTCGCAAAAATTCTTATACTTCTCTTCGGGAAGACCCTGACGTGCGTTCTTCATTTTTGCGTGTCAGATTTGTTGTCGCTTGAGATATTTCCGGACTTTCGCATTATACCACCTAGGTTCAGTATTGACCTTTTTAAGTTTACTTGGTATGGCGCTAGTCATGGCTAGTCGTGTAATACTACGAAAAGTATTCCATGTATAGTCAGTACAACGGTTTTTACTAATATCACTAAATTTTTTATAATATTTCTCGTTTTAAACCTTCGAAATCCGCCTTGTGAAATAAATATACCCTCCTTTTAATTGGGTGCCTTTTTGTCATTACTAATATGGTATCTAGCTTTTACTGCTCTGTGATCACTAATTCCGTTCACTGTTACTACGTTAAGGACGTTAACTTTTGACTAAAAATATAATCCGATCAAGTTGGAATTTTTTATGGACTATAAGGACCATCAACTAAAAACTTTGAGCACTAGCCGCAGACCGATTTCGAAAAAAATGGTTTTTCGATCCACCCTAATGTACATACATGCTTCATAAATTAAAGAATAAAATTACTTTTCCTTCTAAACTCACACTTTCCTCTTCTTCAAACTGGGACTAATTAAAAAAAAATATTCAAGTTAAGAAATAAAGCAATTAATTAATTTAAAATTTCCTTTTAACTTTGAAAAAACTGTGGTAAAAATTTGTTTACTGTACACCTAAAAGACGCTCGCCGCAATTCTTCGGAAGTTTTTAAATCATGTCAAAGGGCCGTGAGGGCGCATCGCCGTGAGGGTGTTAAAAAAATAGTAGCTGTTTTTTCCCTCCGCCCTACCTCACTGCTGCCTTTGTCACCTCAAGGCATTGCTTCATACTCTCTGCTCTTTTATGCCTGAGTGGGGGTCTAAACACACTTCTTATAGGAAGTGTATTTTCCCTCATACTCATTCATGTTTTTCAAGGTCTTAACTCCTACCTTTCACCTATGAATCATCTGCCGTGCTCCTATACGGTGATTCACTATCATTCATTCTCCCAACATCGCAAAAAAGAGCAAAATTTACTGTTTTTAAATACGTTATACTATGTGCTTTCAAGTCTCGAGAGTTGGGAGAGAAATTTGAGGCAATATTCAGCAGGGTCTTGATGCATTGAGCATAGACAAGGACGAAACTTTAAATGTCAGAGCTACAGTCTACGACTGTACAGTCGCGAACACAATGACAACAACAGTGAAGAACACAGGTAGAAAGATATGCACCAAAGGAAAAACAATTGTTCAACATGAAAACAATTTTTGACTTTATTAGCATTTGGAAGCATATTTACCAATTTCCGTGTAGGTGTGTTAGCCGTTTACACCGCCAAGATATCAACAACTCCCGTTCTAGGCGAACCATTTTCCTCTGCGGAATATCGCACTAATGTGCACTTGTCCGGCAGTCCAGAACTTGTTTCTAAAAGCCCTAAAAAATCCACAGGGGAGTAGGACGCCTCGGTAGCTTAAATGGCCAAAGAACTCGGCACGATATCGAGGGATCCGGGTTCTCAATCCCGGTCAAGTCGAATAATTTTCCTCTGTGTTTTCCTCTGCACATCAACAACTGACCACTAATAGGGAGAAATCCGGCGTTGAATCCCGTTGAAGTTAAATTATTTCTTTCAAGATGCATTTCTTCACGGTGGTGTTTAATTTTTACCCGTGAGGGTGACTGCTTACCAAATCGTTTGTGCATTCACAAATTAGTATTGCTTTCAAAAAATAGTCTTTGTGAGGTGAAAAGGGGTTTATCATCCGCGACAGTAAGTGGCATAGTAAGTACGATACCCTTGTGCTTGAATGTGGACTGGACACGTGAACATCTAGTTTACGTTAAACTCCCAAAATAATTCGCATTGAGGTAATATGGCTTGATAGAGTAACCAGCTAACACACCTGACCGGCTATTGGGAGAACCGGGACCGTATCCTGGTCAAGTCAAATGATCCTTCCATGGCGAAATTCATTACTTTGGCGAGTATCTTTGTTTTGTATTTTCATCGATGAAATTTAAACCTCAGTGACCGCGAAGGCTCCTTTCCAAAGTTTTAATATTAGTCCTTATTCATTGAAAAGTCAACTATTTTTCCTCTCGTATAGACACCCACTAAGTTGAGATCACTTCCAGTTCCCTTGTTATCACTCGCGCGATAATATGTGAAGGGAGAAAAAATAAGACATCCTCGTCCTCTTTCTTACGAATTCAGGAAACTGCGGTTGAGATGCTGTCCTTCGCTTTGCGGATCGGTTGCGAAAATATGACACCAGCGAGTGACTCGTATGACGTCGTGCAGTGGTTATGCATAAGATTTTTCGCAATAGCTTAAGTTTCTCTACCCTTGGGAACGAGGGATTTATGGCTAAGTATAATTTTTTACCGACGTTGTTAGATACCTTAGAATAAATGAACACGAAATATAGAATTAAGATTAATTCAAGAAAACTATAGTGAGTAGATTTTCTACGACAAAGAAAGCGAGTATATATAGTCATATAAGTAAGAGGGAAGAAACTGGAGTAGGTAGAACAATACAATAACT
Source organism: Pyrrhosoma nymphula (assembly GCA_963573305.1). Taxonomy (NCBI): domain Eukaryota; kingdom Metazoa; phylum Arthropoda; class Insecta; order Odonata; family Coenagrionidae; genus Pyrrhosoma; species Pyrrhosoma nymphula. The sequence continues at coordinate 100,230,713 of OY754334.1, read as the reverse complement.
TGGGTAGTGCGATAGTGGAAAGAGGAAACAGCAGTAAATATACTAGAAGGAGAATGGCGTTATCAAAGGAAGGATTCTATAGAAGAAGAGGACTAGTTTCTGGGACCTAGAGCAAGGATGTAAAGGTTAGATTAGTGAAGAGTTTAATACAGAGGGTAGCGTTGTATGGGTCGGAAGACGTGGACTTGGAGAAAGAAGAACGAGGATAGGCTACAGGTATTTGAGATGTGGGTGTGAAGGAGAATGAAGAAAGTGCGGTGTAATTAAAGAAAAACGAACGAGGAGGTGTTTGGTATGGTGGGTTAGGAGAGGAAATTACTTGAAATTAGAGGGAGGTGGAGTAGGTGTTTGGATCAGGAAATGAGAGGCAAAGAGATGCTGAAGACCGTGATGGAGGGGGGATGGTTGGGTAAGCGGAGAAGTGGAAGAAATAGAGTAGGTTTTATGGACGGGATCAAGAGAGGTAGGACGTGTGCTGAGATGAAGAAAGGAATTGTGTTAGTAGATAGGGACCTTCCCCTGTAAGCACCATGAGGGTTTTTCCTCGAGGTGTTTACAAGCAAGAGAACAATGTACCAAAAGAAGAACTATTTAGATATACGTTGAATTCCCGTCTAAGTAATATGATTTCACGTGATAAATTTCACTCATTCAATTTATTAATTCACCCTCTCATTCATCCTAGCGTATATCTGAATGACGCCAATCATCAATGAAATCATTCATACTTTTCTGGTTTCCATAGATTTGGCATTCTTGACAAAAGAAACGGCTGACATGCACACGGCTTGTTTTTTCTGTAGGTGACGGAGGAAGTTTCGTGAAGAAAGATGCATTCTTAGGAGAAATTTCCTCAGCTAGAAATTTCGCGTTCCACCCCCTTTTTCCTCATCTTCTCGATTTATATTCGGCAATCATTTCTTGGAAACCACTGACGGAGGAGTCAAGCGCTAGGCTTTACTCATATCATAGTTCTTGAACTTAAATTTTCCTTGAGATATGAGTTACCTCGTAGAAAAAAATGCGTAGGTTCAATTATCATGAACTTTATAGGAAAACAAACGTCTAAGAGAATTAAATTCAATTTGCAAATACACCGTCCAAATTAAGCCATGTTATGCTGTTACCGCTGCTGGCTTCGCATTAACTTTTGGACGTATTTGTTATGAACTGAGAGGAACCGTATTCTAAATTCTATGTAATATTAATTTACTTTAAATTTTATCCGTGGGTTTTTCGGTCGATATTTTGAACCAGAATTTAAATTTTAATCCAGTTATGCACCTAGGAGGGTGAAATTCGCCAAGAAAAAAATCATTTGACTTGACCGCAATTCGAACCCGGATCTCCCAATTGCCGGTCAGGTGTGTTAGCCAGTTAGTTAAACAAAATTAAATGATTGCATAAATTCACAGAATTACACAAAGTTACAAAAAAATTAATCCAGTCATTTTTTATTGATGTTTTAACCCGTTAATTCCCAAGGTTTGTTCGTAATAGTGTTTTTTCGTTGCATTGGAACAGCCGACTAAAATATATTTTTACAGGGGGATAGGAATTCTGGCAATTTTAATTTCTAATGCTTGTTTTTGTATTTTCATTGAAGTATAAGCATGAGGCTAACAGAGGAACATAAGAATGGGGGGGATAGGTACTGTTGGAACTTATTGTTTTTCGCATTCCATTTTTTCGTGGCGGTCTGTTGCATAAGAAGAAACTTTCAGCCAAATAATATTGGAGACTTCAGTAAAAAAAATTAGGAAGTTCTGACTCATATATCGCGTCATTAATGTAGCGGTGTGTAGTTCGTATGCTTTCTCCACTATTAAAAAATATAATTATTTAATTATCACCATAATACCATTTAACAAATCGCAGAAAAACTTCGTTTGTAAAGACGCTTTCAACGTGCACCGTGAAATTAATGAGTCAAGTAAAAGCCTTGTATACGCATGTTTAGATTTTTAATGAGAAGGTCAGTCAATAAAAACAAAGTGTTTGTGTCCTTAGTGTTAATATATTAACTTCGTGCTTATTACAGTTGCTTTAATTTAAAAATAATATTTGAATACGATCTCTATTATGACTTTTTAAAAATCTGGCACCAACTACCTTAAAAATATAACGTGTCGGTTTCATGGAGCGGATGCTGTCCATAGTTTGACCCCTAATAATCGAGTGTCAAGGGCCATCGAAGTCTTCGGAGGAAATTGAGAGTTACGAGCCTTCAATCACCTTGTCTTCAAAAGTTTAAAAGAGGTCGACGAAATCGTCGATGCGGCATCCTCGTCGAGACAAGCTCATTATTACCGCATCAGAGTTCGGGAGGTCTGTCTTAATGCTGTAGGGGAATCGAAGTGAAATTTTTACTGTAATCGTCCATCTACTATACAAAAGGCTACGCGTACGTACGTATGATTCATTTGCTAGGCGTAGTGATTCAGATGCGTGCCAAAAGATGGCAAGCGAGTTCCCATATACGTTCTGCCGTCACTGACAAATGGCGCGGGCGTATTCATTTTTCAAAATTCACACAAGGGAAACTGCTCAGTAACAGCTCCGCCTGCTTCACGAAAAATGTTGGAGACAAAGAGAATTTTGATATTTAGGTACTATATATATTTTTTACCATATTAACATATATTGTCTTCATTAAAAGTAAAAAAGTACACAATGATTTGTATTTAACTATTTACTATGCTCATTACTTTTTGCTATTTCGCCAATATTTTTTACTGTTTCAGCAGGCTTTTCAACTAGTATTACTATAAAACTGCATTAAAACATGGAGTCGGTCACAATCACCACGTGCGCAAGGACGTGTATCTTCGTCTAACTTTAAGATATGACCTCAAAATGAGATGGTACTGAAGTATAGTTAACACAATACCTACACGATACGTACATATCCATCAAGTCATTCCCTTTCGGGATAGGCTAAGTCCAAGAATGTAGTTATTGCTGTTAGGTCTAGTAAATTGGTTCTCTTTTCATAATTTCCTCCATGATTCCCTATCCCTATTTCGCTTTTCCTACACTCATGCGTAGCTTAATGCACGCTCTCCTATTTTAACTCCTAATATTCCTCCTCTTTGCAGTCTCTTCCACCATATTTACTCATGACTTTAGCAGTCTATCCCTTCCTTCCTCTTTCACCATTCTGATTAAATATTAAATGAAAAAAATTAATAATAAAGGACTTAAATTAAGTAAATACGAAAATAGACATTAAGCAAGCTGCATTTGAAATATGGTTTTCTTTTTCAAATTCGTCGTGACGTTAGGGCAGCTTTAACTTTTTAAAAACATTAAAATCAATCTTTTTAAATATCATCTGGCATTATTTGGTATTAAATTAATTGCATTGGTATATTTAAATTCAAAATTTATATTTAAAATATTTTTCCACGTAAATATCGTTTGACTTTTTTGACCCTCCCTTGTTACAGGGACCAACTGAGAAAATATTTTTATTTTAAGGGCTGCCTTAATTGAGTGAAAAAGTCTTCCATTAACAATCTAAAGTGATTGGCTTATTCTACCAATTCCGAGCATTTTAAACGACGGACTGATATTCCAATGAAATGGAATCCCATTAATGGCATGAAATCCCGATCATTAGCCAAATAAGTATTTATTTTCAGAAATTATCCATCACACGTGCCTGACTTCACGGTTAGTTTTAACCACAGAAATTAAGAGTACCACAAGTATGAATGTTACATAAATTTCACATTGTGGATGGACATCCTTGATAGATTCCCGGAACGGTCTCGTATCCAAAGGATAGTAGATATTAGGCTTCATCTGGTGGTATCCACGTGCGTCACCAGAATGTCTGCTCCTAGCGGTTTGCATCCGCCTCTTGAGTGTGATATCTCATCCTCTTTAAGAATGACTCGTAGTTTCTCTCTTGTCACCGTATTATATTTTAAGTATCGTCGACCAGCACAAATTCGGAGTATTTAATTTTTTTTTCAACTTTGCGGTTTTAATTAAGGAGTTTTCATTAATCGATTTCAACTCTTTACCGTTGTTCTCTCAGCTAAGTATTTGCCTCTTCGTGTCTTGGTCACAGATGTTTTACGCGTGAAATTATGCACTCTATGAAAACGAGCACCAGTTTTCCAATAGATAATAATAATTGCGACTTTGTTCGGCGTGAAATAAGGGCTGTGCATCCTTCTCTTCCATTTAACCCTCACGTTTACACCCATGCTCTGAGTGGAAGAAAACCCACCCTGACAATATTCGAACCCGCAACCTTAGGATTGACTGGCGAGGACTTGACCCCGCCGCCACCGAGGCTGGCAGTACTAATACACTAACGATGTACAGTACTAATATATTAAAAATATGTAATATACCATACTTATACGTTAGCACTGTTTAGAATTAGCGTCAGCAGGTGAAAATTGAAAATAATTGGTGTCTAAAGATAGTACGAGCATTATACAAGAATGAATGACAGATTGATATTGTTATATTATTTTTATCCAAGAAGTAATTACATTATAAATATACACGCAGATAATATTTTCACCCAGTTCATTTAAATTTTACAACAGGGGTTAATGAAGTACTCAGCGATGAATAAATGAAGCCCAGGATTTTGTAATCACTAACTAGGGCGATAATTTGTCGAATGGCATAGAATTTTCTTTTTAAACATGACCGGTGAGGGGGTGTCTTTAATTTATTTCGGCAAGCTATTCCATAAATGAAGAGCTCCCAGTGAATATTTGTAATGTGGAAGTCCGAGACTGAGGGACGCATCGGTAGTTAGGGTCTCCTCTATGTAGCAAGACGTGGAAGCGAGAGGAGGAACATGTCTAACTGGTTGAGACCGTGGCCGACGAGATGAAACAATGGTTTGAATCTCTTCCGTTCCGTTTGGAAGAGAGAGTTTAGCAGCCCTCGTGATGAAAACATGCCAAGGGAAATTAGTGTCAACTCTCCCGGTCGGGCTAATTGGGCAATTAAGCGTGAGTGAGATGGTGTGGGCGATGAAATCCGGCGGACGGTTTAAGAGTTCGGCGAAGCGATTGCCTGGATGAGTTAATCAACCATGGGCTCCCTCCGTCTCCCCTTTAGGAGCCTGATTTAGAATAGGAAAGGGAACTGGTTCTTGTGAGGGTTCAATAAATGCGGGACGTTTTCCTATGCCTTTCTCCATGGGTTGCGACCAGTGATGTTCCTTGCGATATCACGCGCGAATCATCTTCATCAACATAGTAAATCCATCTCAAGGTAGTGAGGCAGGGAGTGAATTTTCACCTACGCACACTAAAAAATGTTCTACATATATTACAGAAACTATTGAATGAATGCATTGACAAATACAAGCAAATTTTTGGCTTGGGATGAATTTTATCAAGCAGTAGTAGTATATGTAACAAATAATATACAGGGTGTCCTTCACTTATTGGGGTTGTATTTATTGTTGTTTGATTGCGTTAATTGTATTTTGTAGGCACAGTAATTAGTAACCACTAAGGTGCGGGAATTTTCTGAGTATTAATCCATTTGGCAACTACATAACTATGCAGAAAAACAAGATTTACACCAGAATCAATTTAGACTAAAAATAATTGTATCAGGTGTATTTTATCGCATTTTAGAGTCGTAAATACAAATAACTACCTTGAAGTCCACATTGATTTTTAGGTATAATTTCTATAATTTGGCCAGGAAATAGTTTTTGGGCTTAAAATCGGCGAATTTTCCCGATGACTAGACCTAGCCCGGTGAATATTTAGTGCCTAAAACCCTCAGCATATAGTATCTCATCAAAATTTCATGATTCGTTTCCGAAATACATTTTACGTACATATGTGAATACAGTTATTGCACTTCTATGAGTATATGGTGTAAGATATCATCTTTCCCTACCACATAGGAAGAGAATGTGTCTTCTGACGTATTTTGCGTCAAGTTGAACGCAGTACGGACCAGGAGCTGCACGTGCTAAGTGCTTACGTAGGGAATAGTGCAGGAAAATAGGAAAAAAAACTACCATGGTGATACGTGCTCATAGGGTTAAGTGAATGATGAGGTGGGGTCCCTAGTAACTCGGATACTAGAAAAATTAAGTTTAAGCTATCTCCCTCAACTTAGTGCGTCATTCAGTGTATTTTATCACGTAGGTAATAGAAACGTTAGATAAAAATTCGTTGGAGTTCCCATTGATTCACTATGATTTGGCCCGTAAGAATTATACAGACACAAAATCGGTCCCTTTGCGATTTTTACCTGTTCCAATGAATGTATTCTTACCTACAACCCTGAAGATGTTATCCCATAAATATCGTTAGAGTCTTTTTCGAGATTAAAAAAAAATATTACTCGTATAAAAGTGTAGGATATCGCCCACCCCTACTACATAGGAAAGGAAAGTGTCTTTTTTCGACGTTCGCGTCGAATGGAACGGACAAAGTTGCTCTCAACGCCATGAACTATTATCATCTAACAATTAAATTACTTGGGAATGTCTGCCAGTGTGTAACCCTGATATAGGCGATGCGATCGAGAATTCAATTCCATTTAAATGTAATTTAATTTTTATATTTTTAAGTGCATATTATTCGAATCATAGATCCGACCCCCAAAAATACTGTATGGAGTATATTTTTAATCCAAATGGTTTGAGTCTATGCCTTCAAAAATATAAATAAATAAATGTTCTTCGAGAAATTCATGGATATTTATCTTATTTACCACGTTTCTATCTTTGTTTGTATCCAAATGTTATCTATTGAAATAAATAAATATTTATTTGATAAAAAGTGTTAAAATTGAAAAAGAATTCCTCAGTATGTCGTCAGTCTATATATCTGTCTAAAACTGCAATTTAATAACTTATCAGACAACAATTTGGCAAAGGGAGACTTCATGTTTGACAGGTTGTAGCTAGTTATTAGATAGTCTACTGTTTACGGTAGGTTGTAGTGGAAGTGAGTAAAGATCCTATGGATTTTCACGTTTACTGAGCCAGATCTGCCAAAAATATTGCTACCTTCATTTCAGCATACGTCCAATTCTTCATTCTATTCATCACTTACGTCCCTTCTTCATTCCGTCCAATAGATCAGGAAAATGAAAAAAAACTCCCGTGTGAAGCTGGCTCATAGTGTTGCAGGGAATATGAGGGGGGGGCCTAGTTACGAAGAGTGGAATTGGGGGGAGGGACTGAGGAGGGATGGGGTGAGAGTGCCATAGCGTGGAGGGGCCGGGAGGGGAGTGTGGTGGCGGTGATTAGGGTGGCCACTCACTCGCATGGGGGCACAAATTGCGTCGGACGTGGGGTAGTTGTCGGCTGGTTGTTGAGTGGGAAGTCCGAATGTTATTCCAGCCCGTACCAATTGGTCTTCATCGTCTCTTGTCTCTAAACCTACCCACCCTCCCCATACCACTCATCCCACCTCCCCCCCTCTTCCTTCGCCCCCACCCCCATGTTTCTCATCGTTCGCTCTACAACCCTTAACGTGTCTTGTCGAGGGTGGTGGCCTCTGCTGATTCGCGCGACGGCTTCGTCTCGATGTTCATCTCCGTCCGGCCGGGGAAAAAACAATTGACGTCCAACCGCGCGTCCCTCTCCAACAATGTCTCGTGCATCTTTTTCCCCATCTGAGCCCTCTCTTCCCTTTCCTCTTTATTGATTTTCGAACAAAACGGTGTTCTTCCCCCCAGCAAAAGTTCCCTCTACTGTGTTCTTCCCCCCAGCAAAGCTTGAAGTGATCTTAAACTGATCATTCTCCCCATAGTGGAACTCATCAAGTCCTGCGTTGACGGAAGAAGAACTCTTTGCTGTTCCCCACTGATTAATGCGACAGGTTTCGAGGTTTTGCATCGTTATTGACAATGATTTTAACATTAAAACCAGTCGCATTAAATATTTGTCGGTGAAAAACTGGAAAGGGTTCTTCTTTCGTCAGGTTAAGTACCACCAAATCAGTTCTGAGACAACAATATTAGGTCCTACGGTGAAAAGCTGATGTATCAATTACTTACATACAGTACATACCCATCACGCGGTTCCCTTTTGGGGTAGACACATTCCAAAAAGTTTATTTCTCGGTGAAAGGCCTATAAAGTTGATTCTGGTTAACCTATTTCCTCCAAACTGCTATTAATTACTTCGCCCTTAATTATTCTCATTTTTAGTTAGGTGGAGCAATTCGAGACCCAGTGTATATATTATGGAACGCATGAATCTCTGTCTTTCAAGTTAAACATACTAAATGAGAAAACTAGATAATAGTTCACGCTTTAAATTTCAAATAGCCGACTCTCTTTTTGGCACATTGTACCATTTCGAATAGTAGCACTTGCTTATTCCAATATAAGTAATGCAACTTGTGCCATTGAAAAAATTGAAACCGATATTGGTCTTGCGTTACCGTGTTTTATTATTAGTTCTTAGTAAACTTGCACTTATATTTGCTGCTAGTGTTACTGGTTGGTTTATGTTTCTAATTGTTTCATTTAATCCATAGATGGTATTAATGCTGGTGGAATATCTTGTGGTAATAGATGAGCACATTTCTGGTGCCGAAATTCTTAAATGGTACATTATGCTGAAACGATGGTTGGTTTTTTTAAAAATCAAAATCTTGGAATATAACCTATTCTTCTTATTTAATATGATTGAATCAAAACAATTCCATAAAACGACGCCTGACATATTCTCTAAAGTTCTTTCAAGTTTTTACGAAAATTGAGTGTGTCCGATATTTTCTTAAAGTCTCATACTAACCCTGAGGTGGAATCCCTGTAAATATTCAGGAACCATTTTCTTCCCTGTAATGTTACATCCCAGAAATGCGCACTTCTTCGTTATGAGACTGCAATGTGCACAGTTTATAATGACCCACATTTGGGGGTATGGCATATTGATGCAGAGGAGACACTGTTGATGTGATTAAATCTTTATTTTTTGGGTCCCAAATGCTCTTCTTCCAACTCAAAGTGAGCTCATTATTATTGGTAAGAAAAACTTCCCGCAATTCGCAAGATGAATCCCAGTCTCTTTCAATCTGTATTCATCATAGGGCAGTACGTACCACTGTAGATGTCATCTAAAGTAAAAATCTTATGCATCTCGTAACATACATAAAAACCCACGGAACAAAATATACGAAATGTTAGAACCCAATATTAAAAAATCCTAGTTTAGATAATTCATCCATGGAGTATAAGAGTCAGTCTCTATTGTATTTTTAAACCTTATACTGCTAATTATTCCTGCTGTGGGAGGTAGTTTATTGTAAATATTTTAGAACAAGGTTATTGACTGTATGATTTAGGCTATGTTCAAAATATTTTTGGATATTGTATTATAGCTATGAACGCTACTTCTTAGTGTATATTTCATTAAGTTATCATGGACATTAATCTGGTATGTGTACAAGGTAAATAAAGTCATTTATGCTAACCTGATGAAGAATGGGCAGCAATGATATAGGTAGCCAGTATGTGCAATTATCCCAATTACCTTTTTTTCATAAGTACCTGGGATTTTGTGTTGCTTGCATGGCCCCAAAGCCTTAAGTTCACTTATAATGTAAGAATACTTGCGTAAGGGCATAAAATAAGAACTTTAGTGTTGGGCTCTTGCATTTTAATGGAGGGAGTCGCAATGGCATATCATAACGTAGAAGATGTTTCATCATACGTGCTAACTCGTCCAATCACGAAGATGCACGAGGATTTAAGTTAACCAATCACAAAAATAATTGTTGCTTGTGCTCTGGTGACAAAAGAACTTTGAAAATGTTTGCATAGTAACGGTAGCAAAATCGGAAGGGAATCAAAGCTCTAGGGTTAAATGAATTGGGACTTCAAGAGTATTTTAAATACTATCAATACCTTGATCGAGTTAGCGTAAATCATAGGGCTTGGTGGTGAGTTGATGTGTTTCAACTTCTTTAATTTTTAGTTGGACGTCGTTGGAATTTTACTGACGGCCAGTTGTCGATTAGTAAGCGCACCTTATACCACAAAAGTCTTTCGCTATTCTATGCCTCAATTCACAAAAATACCTATGTAATAGTGACCACATATACATAATAGAACAGGGTAACCCCCATTGTATAACATGTGCAACAAACGAAGTTTTCCAATTGGTTGAACCTAGTTGACATACAGCATTGTGGACGATCGCGATTGGGTGGCCTAATGTTATGCCCTTACCTTATGTTTTTACATTCAATATGAACCGGCGTTTATGCCATAACTATGTAGCGCTGCGGATGTTCAGTGCATGACTTCCCATCTATAGACCCGAATATAGACCAATGATCAGGAAGTCAACTCACCGCTGACCAAAAATAACGTCCTTCTTTACCACGGGAGGTTAGCAAGGAGCAATACTCTGATCCCCTTCGCTCCAAGCGTCCCAAAACAAAGGAGAGGTCAAGTCAATGACCTCAATGGCGGACGCTGCGGTCTCTGGAGCGTTGGACCTCCGGACGAGATAATGACGAGGGGAGAGGCACCACGGATTTAAGACAAGGAGTTGCATGTGGTCACGACATAAGAAATGCACCCTCCAAAATATAAGCATCATTTTTTCAGGATACCAAGGGGTGAAAATATTCGAAACACGCAAGTGTGTCCCAAATCTCTGTAATCGCTGTAAAAACCGTCATGACATGAAATAAATCGTCATCCACTTGTACGAAAATTGAATTATTTGACAATGAACATATCCCTAGCGTGTGGGGTAATTTTGTGAAATCTGAAACTCAAAGTTAAATAACATATTAGTGATTTTTGTTAAAAAGATATCCTTTGGGACATATTTTATTCATATTTGTTTCTATTTTTTCCTTTCCAAAATGTGTAATATATAGCCAAACTTTTTTAAATTTGAAAATACATTTTTTTTACTTAATATTGTTTAACTGAATTTAATTAATTTTGAGTACAATGCAATGAATTAGCACCTAAAGAGCATGTGTGTTATATCCTTGAATGGCAGAATAAACAAGTACATTAGACTTAACATCCCACTGGATAAGTGTAATGTGTGAACAAAAAATTAGCAAGACTTTTAGAGAAATCCTTATTGGTTCCTAATGGCGGTTTTAGACAGTTTGAGATAGATATCAGTACGCATAGTATTCAATGACTTTGACGACAAAAAAATCACAGTTTTCAAAATATCAGCCACATTTTGCACTACTTTTCGAGATATTTGCCTAGAAATATAACTTGTGTTCTATGGGAGGAGTAAGTTATTGAAAAAATGAGGAAATCATGTAGTATAGTTCACGTCGGAAATATAACGGTGCTTATTGTGTATGTTTTATCAACTATTTAAAAATTGAATTACTTTCTCAACGAAATACTTATTCCTCATCACTAGTCATCGATCCAAAAATTAATCTTCAGCAGCTCTCCGTCCCACTCCAATCGCTTAGTTCCTACACAATTATACGCTTTAACGTTCTTCATGATTTACCTGGTGTATTCCTCTCTAATTCTTTTCATTAATTTCTCATAGCAGTCCTGTTTTCAAGGAGCTGTTGTGTCTCAATATTTGCCCAATAAGTTTTTTCTCTTCTTCTTCTTAGAGTTTTCGTCAAACATCTATTCTCTCAAACTCTTCGGAGGACTTTTTCGTTGTTGATTCTCTCCGTCCATTTGACATCCATCACTCTTCGGTAACTCCACATCTCCAATGTTTCCAATCTCTTTTACTCTTCAACTGTTCTTGTCCGTGCTTCAATGCCATATAAAAGCATGCTCCAATTATATGTTTTAGTTATGTGCTTCCTTTCTTCCAGGTTTGTGTTACTAGCTCTCAGTAGACTCCACTTCCAGAGGAATGCCGTCTTTGCTTTGGCAATTCTGCTCACAATGTCTTCCTTGCTTCCTCCATCGTTTGTGATAAGTCTTTGCTTTCCAAGTTTGACAGTAATTCTTTCTCCTTGATTTCTTTCAACTTATTTCTCTTAACATTGACCTTTTAGCTGTATTTCTTCATAGACCCATACAGTTCAACACCTTCGTTATACCTTCCTCGTTTGCCGCAAGAATTTCTATGTCATCAGCAAAGCATGCTGTGTTGAAACTGTGGAGGAAATTTAAGCGTACGATTTGAAACATATCTATAAGTCACGTTAAAGTCTCAAAAATGTACCGCAGTTAATAACTGAGAAGTTCAGTCATAAAAACAGAGTATTTGCGTAATTAATATCACTATATTTACTTCATGATTCTTAAAATTAGTTCAGCTTTGAAATGAAATTCGAATATGTTCTCATTTATGACCTAAGAGAAACCTCGCTCCAACTGTCTTTAGTGGAGAAGACGGGAGAGATGCCGTGAATAAAAAAAACAATAATATCAATAAAAGGCATAGGAAATACTCATAGATGAGTAATCTTTCTAGTTAGCGGATGCAGTTTGATGGGATGCCGGCATCGTAGTCATCCCGCGGTAGACTCAAAGCTCACATTATGTGCTCGCGCATATTTTTATGAAGCGAGCCGATTATGCGATGCATCCATTTTATTCGTCGGAAGACGGGCTAAAGGGCCGGAACGATAGGTTCGGCCGCCCACCGCTCCAACCTCGGCCGCTGTCATATACGTGAGGTGAATGCTCGAAGCAAGAGAGAAGGGTTGTCGAAGCAGAGAGGAAGGATATCGAGTTGGTAGGGTTTAAAAAGTGGGGGGGGGATGTTGGCAGGGGTTTTCGCATGGTGTGGGGCGGGGGGAGGGAGGAGGGGGGGAAGGTAATGACCTGGGAACTGACCGGACCCTTCATGGGGGATCGGCCAATGAGAGCCGTTGGACGGAGTGGGCCGACGTCATGCGTATCGTGTTTCCCATGCGGATATGTCTCTCTTCTGAGGTCTGGAGCTCAGTTGGTCTACCGAATAAATAAAATGCGTAAAACTTATTCCTCACGTTAAAGTAATGCATGCGAATGAAAATTCTGTAACAGATTCTAATATATACTCCATAAGTTTGTGAAGGAGGATGGAGAAGGTGCGGTGAAAGAAAAGTAAATGCGAAGAAGTGCTCGGCATGGGGAGTGAGGAGAGGAAACTTCTGTACAAGATTAGAAGGACGCAAAGTAGATGGTTGGCGGGGGTAATTAGGGGCGAAGGGTTGTCGATTTAAGGCTGTGTAAGAGGTGAGGATGTTGGGCAAGCGGCAAGGGGAATAAAGAGAATCTGCTTTATGGACGGGATGAAGAAGGGTAGTAAATATGCTGTGGTGAGGAAAGAAATATTATTGATAGATAAATAAAGTTAGGAAAAGTACTGATTTCTTATTAAAAATGGATATCTATCACTTCCACGAAGTCAAGCCTGAAACAATCGAATTTATTCAGGTACAATGCTGTACAACATTGTTCCCAAAGTACTATATCGATTACTTTTCATTTTTGATAATGGAGTTCCACCACATCTCATCGGACACTGTTGACTTCAAATGACGGGATTCGTAGAGAGTGTGGTAACTTCGCCATCCTCCGCTATGGATGTCTTAAGTCTCAGTCGTAGATTAAAGAAGAGCGTAGATGGTGACTTGCCGCACGAATGTGAAGCCAGGTTTTTTTTCGCGAAAACTGATCCATCTAACATGGCTACTGCGCGAAATCTTCCCTTAGTTTTAGCGAATAATGCAGTTATTTTTCTGGAAATTACATCCAATTTACATTTTTCTACCGCATGCCATGACAATTTCGCAACCAATGCCTTTCTTTTTTGGCGCATAAACTGCACACACTGATCTATCCAATGTGGCCGATTGCGCTTTTCCTAATACTATATTACCGTACGGTTCCATATATTTTCTTCTCTAATTTTTGGGCGCCAATACTTTTTTTACAAATAAAAATGGCTTCCATGGAAATACATATATATTTCTTGTCGTTACCGCATTATTTATCGTAAAATTTCCAACGTCGTACCATTATTTTCAATCTGCTTTTTTATTAAATTCTCCGCGATTGTATTATTAAAGGAGGTTCGGTGGTTTCACTCAACTTAAGAGAATTCGACGAAACTTGCTGGAAGCATTACTTATGTTATCTTAAATCTACCTGATTTTTTTCAGAATTATTTACCGCAGATTACTTAAGATATTTGATCGAGAATTGGACAAAAAATTACATGGATTCTTATGGGAACACAAGGTACAAGTAGCTTAATTCATCAAAAAGAACCTTTTTCTAGTGAAGAACAAGAAAAACAAAAATAATAAAACAAAGTGTATCAAATGATTTTCATACATTATTCTGTTGATGATTTAAATTATTTTTGTTTTTCTTATTCTTAACTAGAAAACGTTATTTTCGATGAATAAAGCTAGTCGCACCTGGCGTTCCCATGTAATTTCATGCCCACTTCCACATCAAATACCCTAAGAAATCTACGGTAAATAATTTTGAAAAAAATCAGGTAGCTTTAGGGAAACATAAATAATGCTTCCAGCAAGTTTCGTCGAATTCCCATAAGTTGAGTGAAACCACCGAACGTCCTTAAGAGGAAGCCCTTCCCTTTCGCTGCGAGTACTCGCTTGTAGGAAAAAAATCTGGGCTCGAGTTAGTGAGGTGGTTTGCGTACCGTAATTTTCCACCGCAGCAATGAGTCTAGATTGATTTAGCTGGCAGAGCCCCTTCCTGATTCAGCCCTCCCCCTATGTGCTCTGGGGTGCTCCCCCGACAATTGGCTTGAAATTACATACGGCTGGATTGAAAACATAAATATTTCCCTTCCTCAAACCGAGGCTTATATTCAATTAATATGCATGCACCGAAAGTATCCAAATGTAAACCGAACCACGAAAATCTCCTAAAGTTTTTGAGAGAAAATAATTTATCCGATTTTATGGCAAAACACCCGTAACGTTCAATTTGGAAATATGACCTAGTTTGGTATTTTAGGAAATAAAATCGTCCGTAAAATATCCTTTGTCAGAAAAAAAATATCTATACTGATATTGCAAGGAAAGGGATTTTCATGCATATGAAAGTAAATTTCATCACATAGATATTTGAGAGCAAGAATTTAGGTCGATGAATTATTTCATTAGGGTTTGATTTAGCATAGTAAAATACCGGCTTACATTTGAGAAAATACACTAATTTAAGAGTAGTCGTTATCTGGTTTAACTTGAGACTTGGATGGTGAAAAACTTTACTTACTAAAAGAATATTTTTAAGGTTTGGAAAATTGATGATGAGGATGTGGTATTATTCTCTACCGCAACGCGTTAGTATCTATTGCACTCTCGAGTTCTACATCATGTAAACGCTGGCTACACCGAAGAAAGAATCAGCAATCCTGAGTTAAGTGGGGTCCTGCGCATGGACTCGGTCAGATAAGGTCAGCATTTCCCGTGCCGGACGAAACCATCTTTCCCATGAGGGAATTCCTGGAGATAGTAGATTTCGGCAATCAGGAACTTGGTCTTAATTACGTTGACAGCGTTGTCTAATCCGTGTTCTTTTGATAAACTTTGCTGCCGCTGTCGTTTTTATATTGTCATGACTTGATTTTGCTTTCATTGAGCTTTTGGGAACTTAAATTCAATTATTTTTGTTTAAATTTTGTTTAATAAGAACGGAAAACAATTTACATACAAATATCATACTGTGCTCTATAATAAATTGGGAATAATAATGATAAATGTTCAAGTTGAAATAGAAGGAAATAAATCATTTTAAAATTACGATTAAGTGTTGTACCTGGATCTCAAACTTGAATTATTTCAACTGACGTGAGCCGCATTCTTCGGAAGTTTTTCAGGCATTCAAAATAATGAGAATTGATGGTGAAAATAGTGACCTCTTCTATGAATTTTAAGGTGTCAGTGCCATATTTCCATAGAAAAAAGCTTTCTTGTGCGCCGAATATTCGTATTTTTAAAAATCCAGTTTGAAAAACATGTAACATTATTATCAGAATATACCAGTATACTAGCTACATCCTGGCGGTTTACAAAGATGCATAAGTAGTAACACCCTGATGTATATAATACGTTACATATTACGATTTAAAGAAAAATCTCAGGAAAACGGGTTCCAAGTAGACCAAGAAAGACATAACTATACTTATCAGTGATTTGAGCAAATAGTAAGCTTCATATAAGATTTAAGTGGAATGCAGCCGGTATAGTGGTAGTGGAACATTGTGGCAGTTGTACAGAAGACCCGTTTCAGTGGTAGGATTCAATCCCTACGAACTAGTTCCGCATGGGGGAGTAAGGTAGTCCCCTCGTTTGACTTCCAGGGCTCCCAAGGTCACAAACCTTGATGGCCTACTTCAAAATTCTCAGTGTTATTCACAACAACGATATATCTCTCTATGGTCCTTAATCCAATCGTTTCTCCGATTGGTTCCGAGCAACATCAGTGTATTTTGATCCCGATTTTTTAAAATTGTAAACACAGTCGTGAAACGCGCTCCTGACACCATCCCGCCCCCTGAAGTAAAATGTAGTTATGTTGGCAGAATTGCTTATTATGTGGTGTCATCTCTCCTCCTCTCCATAGTCCACCTCTTCCAGTCGAACTTTCTTCTCCTTTATGTCACCTTTCGTATAGGCGACTGCCTCCATTTTTCTCTGCGTATGCCGAAAAGTATATTACTGCAATTCGCCGAGCTGATATCAATAGATAGAAGTTCTATATGGCCCATATGACTTTAGTTTCCGGTCACGTCTCCGAAATGCCAACGAGCTAGTAAAGGAAGTACTTGAACCGCGCGAGAAAAAAGAGCAAAAATAAAATTCTTCTTAAAATGATGGAATCCCCTTCCAATTCAGTCTGGTTGTAATTTAAGGTCCTTTTAGATTTAGATCCTGTTTTTTCCTTCTCCAGTAACAGTGACTAATCTGCTTCCTACCACTGGGCCCCAATTAATCTCTTCCTGCTGATTGCGACATTCTCTGAATTCAGAACTTACGCCAAGAACGGGTGCTAAATAGGCTAACAATAATCAAGTACGAGCCCTATAAAAACGTTCATGTATCATGTATACGAAGCCAAATCTGCGGGCGAATATGATAATTTTATGGATAATGTGAGAACACCTGTTGTGGATAGCAACGGCAAAGAACAGTTCGCCGGTGCTTCAACGATCAAAGGGGGACGGATTGTTTCTGTGACTAGGGTAGTGCTTTCTGTCGCAGAGGTCGTGGATTCGAGCCTGGGAAGTCAGTTTTCAAAATTTCAGTCAGATTTTCGGTGATTTTCCGATCGCTATTTGGGTGCTTTCGTTAGAGAATTCAAGTTTAATACTCCGTCCGTGTAAAAGAACTGCGTTACACGAAGCGTTCTCGGATCCCGCGTAAAAATGTTTACGTTTGCGCCAAATTTTGGCCAAATTTATGTTTGGACTAAGTTTAGCCCAAACATCGGCAATGCGACTCCTAACTCCAAATAGTGTCAAAAATATTTATACTTGGCACATTTTATTTAAATAAACTTACTACAAAGTTGTGACACCATTCGGGGAAATTTAGTTAGTTTTGTGCTACTTCCGAAAGCTAATTCATTTACCAAATTCGCTCCCCATTTTTCCCAAATTAGCGTTAGCTTACGTGAATATTTACTTATAAACGTTAAAAATATATGAACGTTTTTGGATAATTTATGAATCTTTGGGAAAAGTTGCACAATACCTTTCCTAAATTAGTTCGGCGAAGTGTAAATATTAAGACGCTATTTGAAGTTTAGAGTCTCATTGCCGATGTTTGGGATAAACTAAATCCAAACATAAATTTGGCCCAAATTTGGCGCAAACGTAAAATAAATTATGTGGGATGCCCTTGGGGTACGCGTACCTCTGGTTGGGAAAGGCTGAACTAAAATTCTAATTCGTACCGGTATTCCAACTTCTTCGGTAGTATATTTTATCGCACCATTCATTGATATTAGGGAGCAAGAGGAAATCGCCTAAGGGATTTGCCAAAGGGTAGAATGGAATAAAGAAACTTAGCAGCATAAGATTTTATTTTTGCTCATGTAAGTTCAGTAGTTTAATTTGATAAATGTATCTTTTAAAATTGAAAGAAAAAATTATTATAATTTGAATTTTTACAAAATAAAAATATTTTCATTTGTGTTTAATTAATAATGCTTAATACTCATTCATTTTAATATTTGTGACATCCTAATTCCTTAATGAAATTTTTTCAAATGTGGTAAAAAAATGAGTCGGTTCGTTTGCACCGAATAATCTTCATATTGGTGCAACTCCATGTTGTTCTCTAATAGCAAAGGCATGTTGCATGTGAAAACAGGGTCATATAAACTATAGAATCCGAGAGGTGTAATTCAGTATTTACTTTGACTCTGAAATTTGCAGCGTATCTCCGTAGGCATCTTCGGAGAAGTAATTCGCCTCAAATATCCTACGTGCAATGCGAACCTGGGAGATGTTTTTTAATGTTTTTAGGTTACGTTTGTGTCTGCGATCAGTGTAAACCGGCTTTTAGATGATCCTGTATACAAGTGCAATCTTTTCGGCGGCGATTGCGGCGGCTAATAGATAAAAGTTTTCTCTGTTTTTTTTTATATGAACAACAAAAGCAAAACGTTCCATGGTATTTTATTCTCAAATTGAACTTGAAACCGCCTTAGGTTTAATATGATAATGGGTAAACAAGAAGTATTTTTCTATTAACATATACGTATGCCATTTTCGCAAAACATTGTTTACATGAAGCTAAATCTCACAGTGAATAGAATAATATCAAACGTTTGGCGTCTTTTCGTCTTATTTTGGTTGTTATTAGCAAGTAACCACAGTGACTGATGTCGAAATGTGGTTATTCAATGGAAAGGGCGCTTTTGTTGGCTCCTGTGACTGGAAAAATGTGTTCGTGAAAAACCTATTCCTCGAATAACCTAGATACGTTTTTTTATCTTTACTTTGTTTTTAAATTTATCATGGTGAAAAGAAGTAAGATTGTACTATTCCACTAATTCCTTTATTCTCGATCGATTTCAACGTCTAAGCAACATTTTCAAGGAAAGATTGAAAAATTAACGGTCAATATTTTCTTGTAAGTGGCCCTCAGGCGTTGTAACCGATCGAAAAAAAGAACTTGAGTGTTATAGTACAAGGTGATTTCTTTTCACCCTGCGAAACTCAGCGAAATTCCGCAAAGTGTCGCCTTGCCTCCATCAGTTTTTTTCACAGCTGAGGCATTTAATCATTTAAAGCATACTTTTTTACAAAATAAACGAAAGGATTGAATATAGTTTTTGTTTTGACAAACATAGTCGCAGGGGAAACACCTTTAACCTCCGCAAGAAGTGCGTAAACGCTTCCTTCGAATCGGAGGAAAGGGAATGGTCACTTTTGCAGTGCCGCCTTATCGCCTTATCATTTAGAAATGACACTCACCACCCTGATACACTCGGGGTATCCTTGACTCCCGGCCTATGAAAGAGCATTGCCGCTGCAACTGAGCCGTAGATAGCCTTGTTTTTTTTACCGAGTGCGGCCCTTTAAGAAAAGCAAACGAAAAGAGGAACTGCGCGTGCATTGCAAACACATTGCTTATCTCGACTCAGGGTCGTCAAGTTCACAAGAGATTCCTTGTTCTCTTTATCGAGTAAAGTTTTATGCTGTTTCCCTCTGTGATGATGAAATACCACATGCACATTTCCAGGAGTTTTTTCTTGAATTCAGATTACGTCATTCGTGACGCAATGGTCATTACGAAATACCATGGCTTTTGTTTCTGATTTGGGCTGTGGGATCTTATAAAAATAAAACATTTGGTTTGTTTATGACAATCGTGTTGTTGAAACTTTAAATACTTTTTATGAACAAACGATTTATCATAAAAGCACCTAGCAGTGATTAAATATGGAAATAATGTGGAGGAAGTAGAATTGAGGAAAGGAGCACGTCAAGGATGGACTACGCCACCCATGATCTCCAAAATTGTCAGTGAAAAAGAAATAATTGAAGGACTAAAAAATAAAGTAGGTGCTAATTAAAAACAAGAATACAAGTGCATGTAGAAAAAATAAGCATGCTACACTCTGCTATTGACGTAGAAATCCTGGAACGAAAGAAGATCCGACGGCAAAGTTAAACTCCATGGTAAAAACTGTGAAGAAATACAACTTGAAGGGTAATGTTAAGAGAGTAAAGATAATGATTTGTGGACGAAATCAAGAAGCCAGACTAATGGCCAAACGTTGACAGCAAAAACTTGCGCAAATGAAATAATTTTGCTTTCTAGGAAGCAGAATCACCATCAATGGAAGAAGTAAGAAGATACTTCATCTACATCTACATATTACCCCGCAAGCCGCCTCAATAGGCGTGTGGCGGGGGGTGTTAGGACACCAGCCGCTTAAAGATAAAAAGGAAACGCTCTAATGAAATTACGCCTAGGATTTATTGAAGTCCCTTATTGTTCGGGGGAAAAACGAATTCCCATACCTATCCGTTCGGCAAAATATCTCTCTTAATTTATCGTTTCTATCGGACCTGGAAATATAGTGGGGTTCTAATATGATGTTCTCCGTGTCGCTCTGAAAGATATCTATTCTCAATTGTTCAAGCAATCTAAGCCTAGCGCGCAGCCTCCGAGTCTCTAGCCTTTGAGCAGAATAGCCCAAGAAGCAAAGAAGACGTAGTACCAGAGGAGGAGTCTCCTGACAGCTAGTAACACAATTCTGGGAGTAAGAGAGCACTTTATTAAAACTTGGAGCATTCTCTTATATGGCAATGAAACCTGGGTAATCACCTATGTAGACCATGTCCATATGCAATATGCATTTGGTATGGGCGCATAATATTTTACTCAAATAGCGACTCTTAAGCGTTGGTACAGTTTGCAGCATCATCAGAAGGAGAAAGCGGCCATTTCTTTAAAATTATATTATTAGAGCCTACCTGAAACTCGCGTGATCTGAATTTTGCGAGTAATATAAGCTTTCGAGTCTCTAGCAACTCCCAACCGAGTATTTCCATCAGGGGTGTTGAATTCTCTGTTCGCTCGTAGCAGTGTTTTTGTTTTTATTTTTGCATGAAAACTTACTGCGCAGGGTCCCAAATTCTCACAGCTAACTTACAATGTGACCTACATAGCTCTAAGTAGCATCTCTCTTTTGCCTTTTTTTCCCTATTCCTTCCTATTCCTTCTTCCTATTTTTTGTTTGATAAATGCAGGTTTTGTTAATGCAGCGCCGCTAATGTATCGTTTGTGTTTTTGTTTTCATTGGTTAGGTCTAATATTGTGGTGATTTCCAGGTATTAGACTTCCTCTGAAGCCTTTGCATTTATTCCCCTAATATATAAATAAGTATAGCGTAGTGGTAATTGCTTTCGTTATAAGTGTACCGCGGTGCATTTACTAAGAATTACTTCCACTTCCTTTTCTTGGACACTACGAGTTAACGTATTTGGTTTGGTGTGTAAAAATAGTTAAGCGTGGAAACTTGTACCCTTTTCGTTATCAAATAATTTTCACCATTAGAGAAACCCCAAAGGTTCTCATTCCATGCACGAAATAACTCCCTGGTGTGTGGGGTTGGTTTTCCCCCAGGCCAAGTGCGGAAGAGAACGACACACTCAACTTCCTTCAACCGTTCTCAGATAAGCACCATTCGTCGTTATGTCATCATCTTGCGCACCGTGGGGACGATTCTTTCTGAGGAAACTCGACCATAGCAGATGGCGAAATGATCTTATCCCGATGGAAACACTCCTTCAATGTGGATACCTAAGTTTTGCATCGGGCGTACTCAAGGAGGCCGAGCACAAAGCCTAGCATAAGTCCGATTAATGTCTCGTATCTTCGCTGCTGGGTACGCCAAATTCAGCTCGCTTAAAATACCGCCCGAGTACCGAAGTGGTCTCGCACTCGCCGGTCGGACCTGAGCGGACTGACATGCGCGGTAGCAGAGCCCGCGTTTTTCGAAAGGTGGTTTATTCATTTTTTTCTCTGAACCAGGCGTGTGCGGACCGTGCGGACAGTTTCGTCCAGTTCGCACTGGTTCGACACCGAATCAGGATATTATTCACTTCTACCACAGCTTTTTATTGGCGCATGTCTCTGATCGTGAGACGTTTAGTGCAACACTTCACACGAATGTTTTTAAGTACTGCTTCCTTTTGTGAATCGTATTATCTTTTAACACAACAGTTGTTTTGTCATCGTGAATTTTTTCTTGGCATGAGCTATTCTTCGTTTGATGTCCGTTGAACCTCTTCCATCCCATGCCATGAAAGATCCCATGCCAAGGAAGTTGAAGAGTTCTACCTCTTTATATTCCATACGAAAACCCTTTATGAACGCTAAATGTTCACTATTCACTCGCATTAATGCTGGTAAAGTTCCCAAGGTGGTAATGGTCCCATATCATGCTTGCATCCCAGGTAATTTAGATACTATTAGGAGTACCCGTTGACCCATGCAGCAGGAATGACTTGCTCTCCTTGAGTTATCATTTTTTGCTCGAAACATGATCTCGTTAAGTAAGCTTTAGTATACATGACGGTCGAGACAACCATTAAATTAGGCGAGAAAAATGTCGGTGGCTGGTTCCGGAGCAGTTATTTGCATATTTATCCGGTACCCTCTAAATGTTACTAAATATTAGTTGCGTTATCAGGAATTTCTCATTTTATCAATGTTATTTTGTTTCAAAGTAGTTGCATGAATCTAATGCAGAGAGAGTCGATGATTTCAAATTTAACGGGTTCTTAAATTTCAACGGGTCCAGCCTTACGTGTCGCCGAAGGTTAGTGTGTGGGGCTATGTCCTTGGATGGTGCATGTTAAATCACGAAGTCCTTCAAGTAATGTGAAGGATTGTTTACCAATAAATTAATTACGAACATTTTATAGCGGTATTTGTTACGACAAAAATTTTCCGATGAAATTTGTAATTTATGATCGAGATTTAAAATGTTGAAATAAAATGTTATTTTCCGTTTCATAAAGTTTTTTTTTATCATCCTAAGTAGTAACTCTATTGCTAAGGTTGAAAATAACGTTAGTGAGTGTTTATACGCCTAAAAGTGCTTCGATAAAAATAAAAAGGACGAAGAATATTGGCAAAATAGCCGTGAATTTGGTGTTAACGAGCTATTTTTTCATGTTTAGCTATTCCAAACATTCAAGTATGTCTTTAAGCACATTTTATTGCAGTTAAATCACCTCAGCAGTGGTAAAACTATTAGTCGAATTGACGGATTAGCTCCAAGCGTCAAATGTCAACTCTCGGTACATATCTACTTGCAGTTAGGCCGCTGACCTGTGTGCTAACTAATTGCATTGGCAGTTGAATCGGTGTCAATTATTCCAAAAACCTGTTTTTTCGAGGCGAAATGATCCACACGGATAATTTGAAAGATAAAAGAAACCATGTACCGTACACTTTAGTATAAAATTCTCAAAAGGATATGACAAATATAAAAATTTTACGTAAAAACAACATTTCAAATTTTCATCTAAAATAAATGGTCCTATAAATTGATTTTTAGACGAAGAGGGCCTCGAGTAAGGGTTCGATCCAGTTCGTTTAGTGAATCTGGATCTGAGGAGTGTGCCTCTTGATACGGCAAAGTCTCGTGGGAGGAAAATTGAGATATATAAAAAATAATATAAAAAAAGAAACATAAGGCGCAAGGCAGAAACAGGAAGTCGGAAGTCATTGTCGCTTGCTTCCTGTCTTAGCGGAATCTCTTAGTGAAGGACAAAAGATGTTGCATGCTCGCCTTGACTGAAGAGGCAGAAATTTTAAAAGTATTTCTGCCGTTCATTATTTCTCTAACTGTAACTCCTATGTTTATACGTTCAACTGGGCTGATCTACAGCAAAAATCACTACCCATGCCAATATCTGATTATGATTATTATCATTGTTCTCTTTGTTCTTGGGGAATCGAATTTGGGGGGAGTCAAAACCTATATAGGAGGTCGGTGGTGGATTGCAGGGGGTGAAACGGTTGCTAGAAGAGGTGAATAAAGGCCATTATATTCAATGTAGTTCAATTCAAGGGAATATGAAGAAAGGGAAGAAATATGGAAAATAAATTGTGTAGAAGCTGAAATATTTGAGGTGGGGATCAGTGTTGGTGCGGTTGATAATAAATCCAAATAATTAATAGTGTGGTTATAGTTAAACTCATAAATCCCGTAAAACTAAATATATTCCAGCAAACATATGCATCGCATACGCGGCACTCGCGGCACGGATACCTATGGGCTTAATAGGTAATTTCTCCCATCCGAATCGAAAATTAGGGCAGAAACAATGGTAAGTTTGTGGAAAGCACGTCAATTTTAGTACCTACTCCGTCTGATGAATAGTACTTGATAAGCCTGTGGTCCCCTAGGCGCCTTAAGTTAAGAGTAGGCTAATTCCGACGCTGGATTTCTCTCCACCCTTTCTTCAACCCCCAAAATAATGCTCCCTTTGCCAACATGCCCGCCCTCCATGACGCTAATAGCTTCAGCGGTTCATCGCCTCCCCAAATGACTCACCAGCCAATCTAATCACTTGAAATATCTACCATAAAATCATTGACTTTCTCGCAGTATATAATTTCATAACAAAATACGTCTAGTGTTATTTTTGCTAATTAAAATTTATATGGATTACAATTTTAAAAATGCATAGTAGAATCTAGTAAAATGAAATAAATCGTATTCTCTGATCGGCATTTTAGGCGGAATATTTTCACCTTAACTGCCGTCGAAACGTAAGTTAGAAGCCCGAATGATTTTCATCCTTTGATGGAACGGTATATTTTAGGCACATTACCTTAAAAAACTTATTTAGATTTATTTTTAGTTTTAGCGGGAGAAATATTAGTTTTTTTAGATAATCTTTTAGAGAAAAACTTCGAGAAGAAATTGCTGCAGCACAAGACGTCAGCGACCTCCCATAAGGCCTATGCTACTGTTATAATTTTAAGGGCTCATTATTTACGTCAAAAGATCGATGACTTTTCATCATCTTCTTCATTAATCGATTTGCTGTCTAGCATTTTTGAGAGTCATATCATGTAAAATTGTTTGGATGGGCCCAAGCTTGAGTAAATGGTTATAACATTTCTAGCCTCTTTAGCTAGTCTACTGACTACGTCGCGTGTATTTATCGTGCGATTGATGTACCCACTCGTGGAGGGTGGAGTACTGGGTCGCAACCTTATGTGCGAGGTTCCGGCGAAGTGACATTTTGAATACCCGGAACTCTCTAACAAGTAAATAATGGCTCTCCTTGTGGCAAACATCATTTAGCCACGACTAAAGTCAACCCCCCATAACGTAGCTATTAACGTGAATTTGGAAACAAAGGCCATGATGACACACGTATTGTTGTCATTTGTTCGGGTCCCGAGTTCAATTCCGAGTATTTTGTAATTGTGATGTGTGCGAACGTGACATTGATGAATACTCAAAATAAAATAAATGAAGTCAAAGATTTGATGACATTTAATCGAATTACAATTTGACTGAAGGACCCCGCCCTAATTGGAGGTTTTCCAGTCATTAAAACATTTCTCGTTTGTTCAGTAAATCGATGTCACGGTGTATTCTAACGTTTAATTTATACCCATAAGTAATTAAAACATCTTGTAAAACTGCAACAAAATTATCAAAAATAACGGCAAGTGATGAGCGAACGACCTCTGGAACTTGTTACTTGTATCCACAGCTCACTGCAGCATACCGTATTAGGGATTATCCATATTTGACGCCTTTACTAAAAATCAAGACGAAATCAATTATAAATGCGATCGACGAATTTCTTAAGGTAGTTTAAGCAAGATTTTTCGCTAGCTAGAATGAGACCGTGTTATAATTTTATTTTTGAATTTCAGGAACATTAAGAAGCATGAAGTAAAAATTGTAGTATTAATGGCCCAAAAATTGTTTTATTTGACTGAAATTTTCAGTAATAAAATAAATATACCATTAACAATATTTAACTTGACTCATTTTTTCACACCGCACACTGTAAATGCTTTCAAAACCGAAGATTTTTTTTGCAATTCTATGAAAACTACTACGGTGAACCATTGATTTATTTTTAAAAATTGTTGAGAAAACATAGAAAATACGTGCTTTAAAATTTTTGACGAGATCAATGCGTTGGAAATTCCTTATTGAAAAAAAGTCTCTCTGGAGTGCATATGCACAGCATTTCACATGGAAAAAAAAGGCTTCAATGTTTTGGCAAATAACTCGGAAAATAGTGCAGTAACTGGCATTTCTTTTGGTATCTTTGGAAAGGTGGGATGATTTTCTTTAAATGATGTCAAATTCATTGAATTTTATGTGGAATGATATCTCGCTAAAACTACCTTAATTTTCAAGCGCATATCAACTCATGTCTCTACATGTCTTTCACAGTGCACTGCCTATGACTTAGGGTCTGAAACGAATGTAAAGCAAATGCACTGTTTTACTGCCAAGTGAACAGCACACTAGAGCAATTGGAAAGCGCACAAGATGCGTAAAAATCATATCTAGGCTTTGGTGATTGGGGGATTCGAATGCTTTTTCGATATTACCGTTGAAATCAAATCTGTTAAGGTTTTTATATAGATTTACAGAGTTGCTTCGAAACATTAAGGCCTAATAACCAAATAATCGTAGAAGGTTGCATTTATTTTTGTTTCCGCAAAACGACCTCTGACGTAATTTCATCAATCGGTCAAAGGCACGTGGTTCGATTCCAGGTGAAGACGGATATTTGTTCTAAGTATTTTCTAAATTTTTATACTGATATATTTCCGGCAGAAGTGGACATCTTCACAAAAGCCTTTTTAGACATCTTTTAGCATGTATCGGGAAGAGGGAAGAAGCGATGGATGAAATGATGTCACGACCGTTATGGGAAGGTTGCCCGTCTATTCAACTTTAGACTCTTATACCTATGGCAATGTTTGGAATCTTCAAGAGATAATTTGCAAATGATCATTTGTCATGGTCCCCTGCATGACAATAAAAGCCTAAATAAAAATATACCAATTTCCACCATGTTCTTAGTATGAAAAACTTGTCGTTGCATTTCGAACTTTGCCGTCATTTTCATCAATCATCTCATAAACGAAAGAACATAGCAGTTGGAGCATGATAGTTTCTTCTCATAGAATATTACGTCAAACGGAGGATTTTTATTTATTTTACCTCAGACCATAAATTGCATTTGAAAAAATCTTGCCAAAGTAAAATGCAAAAATCGTGATAATTCCCCAATCACGTTTTTTGACGTATCAAAACTGTTCTTTTCGTTACTTTCTCTGTAGGGATATCTCTGATGTTTTTTGGGAGATGAAAGAGGTAGTTTAGGGTGTCCCAAAAAAACCGTAAGTTTGAACGGTGACGGGGCATTTCCATTTCCCTATGCGAATGTATGGAAAAACATTCCAAAAACGTTTTCAGCGCAATCGGACTCTATTTGACCCTGCCGAAACACATGGTTGATGACATGCAAAGTAATATGTTTCTTCGAAAAATTGTGTCCACAAAGCGACGACCTGCAAGACCTCAGGTTTCACCGGAAAATGGACGGAAATTGACAGAACTCACACCATGATCGTCACGTACTCTTCTGATGAGGTACTCTTAGAGGGTCGTAAATTTTTTTTCAACCGGTCGGTGCTCCGCAAACATTCCCTTCTCAGACTAGTAGAAAGAGGTACAAAAAAAGAGCATCGCCTGGCGTTTTCCTCGAATTTCACTCGCGCACATTTTCCGATGTGATCGATAGCATCGTCTAACGATGATTCACCTCACCACACCCCAATGCAACTTGGGATAAGGGGTTAGTATCGATGTTGCCATCACATGTGATGCTTTTTTTCGATATATTCATCTACATCTATATCTTCGAAGTACCGTGCAAGCCACTACTAGGGTTTGTGGCACGGGGTGATTTCACACCAGGCATGCAGTACTCGTCCCAGCACAAATCAGAACATCGCACGCTCCCCCGGCCACTAGGCGCAGGCCATAAAGTAGTCAGGAGAACAGTGCTTATAATAATAACAAACAATTATAATATTAATTTCTTTATAATAATAACAATATTTAACAATTTAACGTAGAGAAAAACTTTTCCATAGCACAAAAAATGGATACATTAGATATCCTACTTAGGGATTTCCTATACATGGAATAACTCTAAAATATAATTTTCAGTTTAAATAAGATAAATAAATGAACTGAGACAAATTAACTAAGGGAAGTATAATAGCGTGTATCATGGAGTGTAATTTGAAAATTAATTATGTCGTACTATAAGCCTAATGTGTATATTACCGTTAATATTAGCAAAATAAAACCTGTCTGGGCCTTCGTGCGCAAATAACTAGTTCTTCATTCTGCGTAAAAGTTTATTTTTTTGACGTAATTATACCGGCCTTATTTTCTTATAACCAAGACATGATAGCTATTTCATGATGACAATTCCTCGAAATGAGTGTATATTCCTAAGATTTTTTCAAAAGCAATTTATGGTCTGAGGTAAAATAAATAAAAATTCTCCGTTTGACGTAATATTCTATGAGAAGAAACTATCATGCTCCAACTGCTATTTTCTTTCGTTTATGAGATGATTGTTGAAAATGACGGCAAAGTTCGAAATGCAACGACAAGTTTTTCATACTAAGAACATGGTGGAAATTGGTATTTTCTTATTTAGGCTTATATATTGCCCTGCAAGCTGCCCAAAGACATTTAATGTGCAGTTGTATTGTTGTATATGCCCAATCAAATAAGTGTTAGGGCACCAGTTATGAAAAAGTTAGGGAAAAGAAATGGAAGAGGGGAAGGGCAAATGCGAATTAAAACATCAATGAAGTGCTATAAAATATCGCTCTGCTTTTGTTATAGTCGCTAATGGTGCATAGAAATAAGGAGTATTTGTAACTATCACTTGGACAGTTCTAATTTGGTCACTTCAATCATTTCTACAGATATTGTGCGTGGTTCAAATAATTTCCTCCGAGTCGTACTAAACATAGTGGGATTTGAAATTCTTAAGTACCCTTGCTTCGTATGCGGTCTACAGCCGCATTAACATGTCTTGTCTGGAAAGTTGGGAGCGTGGTGGTATGCGCGTATGTTTGGGAGCGTCGTGGTCTAGTGGGTAGAGCACTTGGCTACTGATCGAATGGCCCCGGGTTCAAATCCGGGTGAAGCCTTTGAACGACCCTGAACAGAAAAAAATCCTCGGAGTGCGAGTGGCCCAGGGAAAGGAACTGTCCCCCCTACCCTGAATGTGTGATATTCACACGCCGGTGGCTTAGTCCGGGGTGAGCTCTACCCTCAACTATCCAAACCAACCTTCGGGTTGAATCACTGAGTGAATGTCTGGAAAGTCTTGAAGTCTAAAAAATGGAGCGTATCAGCATTTTCATGCTGGTGATATAAATACGGGATAGTATTATTTCCCTGTTCACAGAAATGTGCCTGAATTGTTTCCTTGTGTACGGGTTATTCACAAGACCTTCCGTGAGGTCCGTGGCTCGGGCACGGGCAATTTGCCGGGCCAAATGTCCGTGGTTCTATACCTGGTCCAGGTCTATTTTTTCGCCTGGCAAGTTCTACGTATTTCATGGACGTATTTTCGGCAGATATGAATATATACATGCCTGCATATACTAAATGACATACATGCGAAGGAATTCCACGAATATATTCTAACCGAAGGAACATCGGGGGCACTGAAGAAAGGGGTGCGATGGAGGACGATCTCGAGCTTCCACTTTCATTCGGGAGAGCAGCTATTATTTTACAAGATGAGGTCGAGGTAACGGACTCCTAGTAATACGGTGTGTGAAGAATGGATGCCAAAACACGAGATGGTGTCCATCGAAATGAAACGGGAAGATGAAAAAATTAAAATTGCTGCATAGGATTGAAAGTATGCTCCCAATATGACGGCCATAATTCATTTACTACGTAGCAGTCATTAACAGCTTATGGATAGTTTGGGGTGTAGTATACCCGAACTAAAATTGCAATGTAATTCTATAATATTGATCATTTAACCCGAGTCAGATGTGCCTCGGTCATATGTTTCCACTCCAAAAAGTCTTTGGCTCTGTTTCCAAGTAAATATAAAATTCTAGAGCCTACTTTCCCACACCAAGGACAAAATAGAAAATAAACAGAAAAGTGGAGTGAATCAAATAAGATGTGAATGCGAAGCTGTGTACTTTGGGCAAACAGGCCGTAAATTTGAGGAAAGGGTGAAAGAACACGAAGCCTGTGTAAGAAACAATAAATCAACGTCACAATTTGCACAAAATTGTTTAGAGAACAACCACTCCAGTGACTTTGAAATTGAAGTGTTGCATGTTGCAATGAAAGGATACAAATTAGACGCATTGGAGCAGTTAGAAATTTTAAATTGTGTACGCTCCAAGGAGAATATTGTAAACGACTTTTTGTACAACTCCAACTCACCCCTCCTAAATCTCCCATTCCCACTCCAAAACCTCCTATTCATCCTAACAAACCAGATAGAAAAAAACCCCTCCCCTTCACTCCACCCTCCACCTTGACTGCCAAACATTAATAGGTATTAAGGCCGTTTTACACGGCGAATGATCTAGCGCATGATCATTCGAGCATTAATTCGCGAATTTATTTCAATGATGACCTGAAAAGTTCCCATTTTACACCGCGAATTAATTTAGTGAATTTTCTGTGCAGACTGAATGCGCAGTGGCAGATCTATCGATTGTATTTTTCGATTACGGGAGATTTCCGACCAACATAGCTGTTTCGACAGACGGAGTAGATGGAGTTTTGTTTAGTTTGTTTGGATCATGAATATTATAGATACTTAGATATACGCTTACATTATTATTAGGTTTAGATATTCGTTTAAATTATTCACTTAAACACTGAGTAACTACGATAGTTTAGTGAGTGACGTTAGACTATTGAAGATGGACCGTGATTATACAATTTTAGCGACCGCTGCTGCAGTGATTATTAAGACCGTTTTACACGATGAAAGATTTTGTACAAACGTATGTACGTGAGATTGTACGTTTGTCTCCACAAAATTAGAACAGGTTCTATTTGAGGTTCAGGCATTGAGACATTCAGCACAAGCGTTCATACAATTTGCCGTTTTACACGATACATTTTGCTTCATGCAAGAGTTCACGGAAGAGTTTGTACCAATTTGTACAAACAAACGTATCGTGTAAAACGGTCTTGCGGCAACCACAATCAATATTTTATAGTAAGGGTTTAATTCTGCGAATTGAAGTGAACTCACTATCAAAACAACGAAGATGGCCTTTGTAGTATTTGGCATAAAACTTTTATGAAAGCTGTAGTGTAGATATCGTTGATATCATTACGAACATTTTCTGCCGTCCATCCTGAAGTCAAAATAGGGCCAGATATGTTGTACTCGTTGTACTGCAGCCCTGAATAAACAATTCAAGGTCTGGTCAGATCTATTTCGGTTAATCGTATGAGAATTCGGTTTGCATATTGCAAAACCTTCAAGATAGTTTTAACCATATGATCATTCCACGTCACCCAAAGTGTGTGCATTGCATCCTGCCCACAGAGATATATTCACGGGAACATGCGATCAAAAATAGAACATGTTCTAATTTGGATCGCATGATCATACGCATGACCAAGAATTCGCCGAATTTTCCGTATTACACGAGGCATTTACGTCATGCGCATGATCAGTCGAATGATCATTCACAAGATCATTCGCCGTGTAAAACGGCCTTTATGGTTTGTTTTGTCATGGTTTATTTTATATGGTTTGTTTTGCGTAACTAAGTACCCCTCCCTCCACATTCCTTCACCTCAGAAGAGTGCTCCCTACAGGGATTTTCTTCCCCCCCCATTTTCCTCAAGCACGCGATAACTCCCTGACCCAATCCCAAACACCATCCCCCCCCTACCTTCCTTTCCTTCCAACCCTCCCCCCCTACCTGAGGGCAGTATATAACCACGAGTATTTTGTAGAATCTTCACCTGAAGATGATGTTATAGCACGTCGAAACCCGGGTTGTGCAAATAAAGTTATCATTTTGGATCCACAAAGTTTAACTTTTTCATTTATAAAAAATGCTATTGTTGAACTAGTGCAAAAATTTGCGATTTTGGAGCCGAAAACTCCAATTTTAGGAAAAATGAAATAAAATACTAAAATAGAATGAATGAATTAAAAACTCTAATTTTTCAGTCATCCGATACTAAACATTCCATAGAATGAGTGCAAGTATTTTTAAAAATAATAAAAGAAACTTCTGCACCGAATCAAATGTTTTTCTCATGGAAGTAAAAGTTGTTTAAAAAAGGGTCCGCATAGGGGATCTCGCATGATTCTCCATTTCCAAAGTACTGTGATATATAAGATATCAGTTTCATTCAAAATTGAATTCCCTTTGAAAAATATAAAGACATTATTTCCAGGTTTTCAGTTGTTAGGTTTGTGCGAAGATCGTACAGAATATTTATTCATGGTAAGAAAATGCCTTCGACTGTCCACGTTTGAGGAAGGAATCATGAGTTATTTAACACTCTTCCAAACTTTAATGCCCTCCTTTCATGATCAAAAGACCCTTCAAAATATTAACCTCATACCCTCCTTTCTGAATCACAAATATTGCTACATACATAGGAAGATAACCTTCAAGAAAACTTTGCATAGGAACAATGCTGAGAAAGGGAACTTTCTTGACAATTGAGTAAAGGTTTGAGTCAACTGTGTTTCTACTGATGTTCCGTGGGTCAAATAGTCTACCCATATTATTGAAAAAGACCTTCCCCTCAACTTCTGAAATGAATAGGGTTTCGGAGTTCAATTTGGAATGACATTTTGCATCCAATACTTTAAATGCTAGGATTATGGAAATTCGATTTGTGGCTGATTTGAATTTTGCAATCTCTAAGTTAGTTGCATGACCAAGTACCCCATTATTTGGGCCTTTCTGATATAGCCTATCAATCCTTCCATGTCCTAAGGAATTTTTGTGCCCTATTTTGTTCGCATCGGTCAAGGAGTTAGGAAGCCTATAGCATTCAAACAAAACAGAATTTCAGTTATTTAGATATAGGTTATAAAACGTATTTATTAGGTTATAAAATATCTACATAAGCTATTGTGTTAATACATGGTATTTATTCAGTTAAAATATAATTTTCTGTCATCATATTAATATATACTTATTGATTAAAATATGTCATATAATACAATAAAAAAAATAAAAAAAATACGTGTGGGTCACAAAGGATGAAATGTGCTGTTTTCATTATGATCAGGGGAAACAAAAGAGTGGAAAGGTGAACGTGAGGAACTTTTTAGCCCTTTCCCAAAAGTGTACTTTCATCCAGGAGGATGTGTAAAAAATACTTGTGACATTGTAATTGTATTGAAGTTATATTGCATTTTAAATTTAATTTTTATGCTATATTTTTCATTTTTTGGTGAAGCTCATCAATTTTTAAGTAATTTCTGACGAAAATTTTAATGTAGTGGTATACACTTCATTCGATTCTTATCTAATGTAATTGTTTGTTGCTAATTTAAAAAATTTATGTAAACTAACATAATATAATCAGTAAATGAAATACTAACTTTGTTTCCTTCCACAGAAACAAAGTTAGTATTTCATTTAGGAAATTCAACTTCCACCTAGTTGAGCCTGAAACAATGGAACATAATATAATCAGTTTTATCGTTGCCTGCCGGCGTATTATTACCTGCTTGCATTGCACGTGAACTAAATAAATGAGTGGACCTCATACAACCAGTTGACTGCATACGACATGAACTCCCGTTATTCGTTTGTAGAAGATTTTTACTACACGAAAATTTTTAATAAAATACTTTAGGTTTCTAAACTACCCTAGTCCTGGTTGGATAATCGGAGATCATGATAAAGATGTGCAGATAGAATTACGTGCTCCACATTAGGTAGGGAGCGGCCAGAATTAATTTAATGGTGCTTAGGAATGTGTCAAAAGAGTGGTTGCTATTAGAGATGGATTGAATCTTAATTCTCCTCGAATCCGAATTCCGCTATTAATTTCTAAGAACTGACCATGGTTTCGGAACGTGCATGCCATAAAACAAAATTATTATTATCATCAAGGTGCGAAGTTGCCAACCTTGGCATACATGTATCATATAATACAATGGAAATAAAAACTGTGGAATAGAGCCGTGTATTTACTCGTTATTTAATCATTTATTGGTTGAAGCGAAAGTATCTCACGAAGTGACGCCTGTAACGCTTTTACGAAACGTGCAGCTTTCCTTAGTATTTCACTTATTTGACGTGTTAAAACCTTTATTTGCAGGGTCTTAAATGCTCGCAGTGTACTCGAGAAGTAGCCGAACAGAGGGAAGTAACTAACATTTCCCCTTCACTTTTTCAATCTTAGGATCCTGTTTCAAATTTATCGTTTTCCCACGCATCGATACATTTTTACACCCCTTGCACGCAAGAGGCTTGTGCGTGTGGTATCGCCAGAACTCGTCTTTTGAAAGCAGGTCGCTGGGCTCAGTGAGGCGACAACGCCGCCACTTCTCCTGTTTACCCTCGTCGTATCGCGAAAGGGACCTTGTGTCAAGATGGGAGTGGATACACCGTTTCTCTTCAAACACCCCCTGCCCTACCCCCCACCACGCGTATAGCCCTGTCCCCTACCCCCCTCTCCCCTATCCCACCCCACAAACTCCTCCCCTGCGTCGACCAGCACGTTTTTCTGGGAACCATCCAATGTTGAAAAAAAACTATTTCGATCCAAATAGAAGGGTGTGGATAGGACTTCATTCACGGTGCAAACAAAATCTTATGGTAAGAAAAAAAAGATTTGAAGTCTATATTGGACTTTGGTCGCCGTGTGGGTAAAGCCCGTATCAAGCGATGTTTGTTAGTGCACAAATTCGAGTTCATTATCGGAAGTTATCAACCCGAAAATTTTTAAATTCATTGTTTTTAATGTTTACCCAGCATATAAATATAAAACAGGGTAAAAAATGAATAATCGAAAGAATAATACAAATATTATTAACATTGGTCATATATGGTCTAATAAAATCATGTGGTTACATCGTGTAAAATAGAAGATCATTCAATTTTCTCCGATCAAATAATTTATGGAAATTAAAAATTTCCAATAAGATTGGTTTGCTGCAGCTCCACTCCACTCTCATATCAGCCAACCGCTTCTTTCCTGCATAATTTGTTTACTATGAAGTCCTGAATAATTTGTGTGATGTTCCTTTGCTCGAGGATGCTCAAAATAAAGATTTGGCTTAGAAAATACCATGGTGGGTATCAGTTATAGGTAAGAGTTGGAAAATTAAATTTTCTGGACAATGCTGCCCAATACAATCCTGGTTGAATTATCAGAAATCATTAGAAAGATGTGCAGATGACATGATGTGCTCCACCTTAGGTAGGAAGCGACCATACTCAATTAGCTGGTGCTGGAGTTTTCGCACTTCTCTGCATTTGCGGGTGACTCCGTAAAGGAAATACCGCGAGTATTTAGTGGCACTCAGAAAAACGTTTCAAAATTTCTCCTCGTAGCTTGACTTTACTCCATTTATTCCCCGCTTTGTTTCGATCCTACAAATCGTAGTCACAGTGGAAATTTAATTATGGTGGAACATGATTTTTCTCTTTGTGCTTTTAAGGATTACTGCTGGAGAGGAAGTTGAGAGGACTCGAAGATTCGACGACAGTCCCACCTGAAGGTTTCTTTAATTATTCCAGTTTTCACCGCGTTGATTGTATCCGCTGACAACAGTTTCGCCCGTGTTCCAACGGGTTTCTACTGGTCGATGAGCATTTTGATCATGGAGGAAATACGACAGCCAATCAGAGAGAAGGTAAGTGAACTTAAGGTCTATATAAATCCAGAAAAATGATTGCAACTTGATATGGGACTTTCAATTATAGATTTCCGCGGCTTTGAACGACAAACGCCGCTCTCTTAAATGCTACCAACACAAGCTCTTTGAGATGAGGGGTGAGTCACCGCTACCTACCGTCTCATTTCTACTCGTCTCACAATGAGACCTAAAGACCATAGTGAAGTCACTTCGATGGGTGATTTTCACCGCTTGCCTATTAACCTTGCGTGCGTGTGCCTCGTGTCTTTTTCGCAAAGTAGTTTGGTTACTCTGCCTCACTCTCTCTCGTTGCCTCCTTCTCATGCCCTCCGTCCTTCCCCTTAACCCCCTCAACTTCTGTCTCCCATTCTTTCCGCGCAGGTCTGCGACATCAAATTTTGTGGGAGCTATAATTCATATTTGAGAGACTCATTTCAGGTGAAGACTTCGTGTCCTCGTCGTCAGTAAATACGGTTAAGTTTCTCATAACTTGTGAGTGTGCCATTAACCTTAACTTTCGAATTTCGCGTATTATTTCCGGTACTGCTAGCACATTAATATATGAGCTGTTTTGCGGTTATGTGTGTTGAAGTTCGCTGATCAACGCTAGCTGAATGGACGGCACCATAAATTAACGTGTGGGCGGTGGTATAACGTCCTGTACATGTCTCGGAGGCCACGCATGCGGTTAATTTGCGTGAAGAATCGGCGTTCCTCATTCAGCCGTCTAGACTACAGTGCTCAACTTTTAATTTTCCCTCCTCAGTCGCTCTGCATTCGCGGGGGAATTGAACCTTGAGTGAGTGGAAGCAAGAAATGGAATCCGACGCGACGATAATAATTTGTCAGCGTCATCTGCTTGTGTGCACCGGAGTCATTCCGCCAGTCGTAGAAGAAGCGCGCCAACGCGGAAGTTGAGCGAACTACTTAAACCACAGCCCATTTGGAGAGTTGGAATGGAATGCGTGACTCACATATTTTGTCACACAATTCTCCAGCTCTTATTCAACTTCCTTCCGTTGTTTTTAGTTTCTTTTTTTCTTATTCTGAGGGCGCCACCGTACGGTGCGTGCTTACTGGTGAGACAGTTCTGTTACCTTTCTACTTGCACAATACATAATTGCTTCTTGTTCAAGTAGGAAATGGACATCGGAAATTTAAGCAAAAATGTAAAACATTCCCTTATTTCTTCAATATTTCTCTCATCATTTCCAACCGATCTATATTCTCTGTTTCTTCTCAGCATTCAAACCATCAATACCGACATCTAACATCCCCCTCGCTGCCTCTTCCAAACCTTTATCCAGTAGGTACTGAACTTTCTTTCGTACCCTAGTATACTAACAATAAGTTTTCCTCGTTTGTCCTCCTTTCCGTTAATCCATATTTCTCCGTGCTCTAGAGCACGCAAATATCTACGCTCGCTCTGTGTAGCTACGTTCACATTTCAAACGCCAGTATTCAATTCTTATCTTTTCACTTTTCGCTCTCATACAATCCCGTGCTGTATACTAAACAATTCACTAATCTAGCAGACTCTCTCAGACGTAAGTACGTGTAAATATTTCATCGGAAGGAATGAAAGTTGAATTTATAACACTCAAATACTAGTGTGTTTTGTTGTTCACGACCATTGTTCCTTTGCAAAGCAAGATCATCAGGTCATCTTCAGACCCCGTCATGACGTTGCTTTGCAACAAACCCATGGTCGTGAACAATGAAATACTCTGAATATTTCAGTATTATTGTTTCTGCTTTCATTCCTATTTCCTAACCTATCCCGAACATCTTGCTCAGGGATCGTTCGACAGTTTTCTCACTGTGCGGCAATGTGGAGAGGAATCTTTCGCTCTATATACGCATGTCACAGTCAACCCTAGGAGCTGTCACAGGAGCGAGTTGCAGGTTATTAGGATACCAGCAATGGAAAAGTGGGGGAATTAGGAAAAAAATTCCCAATTACCCCCTTTTCTAAGAGAAGAGAAATTACGAAAGTGAATTGTATGTTGATGGAGTGCCTTAGTTTCTGGCGCTGTTTCTTTTTATCGTCACCATTGGGAAATGAAAAAAATGGAATTTTAGTAAGTGGCTGTTCGGAAGATCAGTTCTCTTTATTTTGTCATCAGTTCCAGAGATGTGTAGTGTGGCGTTAAAATAATATTCTCTACGTCATCCTGAAACCCGCATGATCTGAGTTTTTTCAGGATGATATTCTTGGCCTCACGTGTGGCTCCATATATCTAGCTCCTCTTAACCTGGTCCTTCCTTCAGCAAAGTTACTCGACAACGTGCATACAGAGTGGCCAAAAGCGAAAATTTCGGTAATGGTTTATCGTGCAATCCACCATTTTCTTAGGAAGTTCCTTCCCGGCCAATCGCAAATCAAGTTGTGGCGAACAGTGAGAGGAAATGGCTTTTAAAGAGAAAAGATTACTCGCAAGTAATGTCCAACGTGAGCACCATGTAATACTTTGATGTTTAATAGTCAAATCCAAAAATATATCAACTCCAACCCAAGTTCAACGAAGTAAAAAGCTATTAGTTATGTGTTTTAATGGGTTGTGAACTGAATATACAGTTATTCAATATTCCCTTCATATTTACCTTTTGTGAACAAAGCTTAAACTAGAAATAATGCGTCGCCCTATAAAATTGTTTTTTTTTTTTTTAGATTTTCAAATTTTTCTTTAAATCGAGATTTACTCCTTTTAAAGGGTCATATATGGCTTTAAGTTAGGTTCGAAGGAACAATTCAAGGAACAATTTCTTTTATGCCACCTCCGAGTGTATACAATTCGTAAAAAATCACCGGCAATGGGTTTTAGCTATACGCCGAAGGAACTTGTTAACAACATGACGGGTGCGCACAGAAGTCATTGCATTAAATAAAGTCCGTCCAAAATATTAGCGCAGTTGATGGTTGGAAATGCAGCCAATCAGTATACTCGTTCAATGCCAATTGGGGAAGCGAATCACGTGGCCGGGGAATCCAAGATGGTGGCCTTTGTTTGCATCATATGATCATGAAAATATTGTTTTGTTTTCAATATTCTGAGCCAAATCAGTATATATCACTGCATTATGGTATTTTAAATGTTTTTAGTGTTGTCGTTACTAATTGAGTGTATTTTTCCGCCATGACGACACTGCTTTGATGTTTTGATTTACAGTACACAATGGTGGAACTGGGATTTTAACTTTTCTCTGCTAATTTCCGTATAAGCTTCATAAGCTAGTTAAAAAACTTTGTAAATGTTTAGTCGTGAAATAATTTATGTTTAACATTGAATACCATCGAGTAGCATTGCATAAAAAAAATGATTAATCAAAAATCGCGTCGGCTGCCACTCATCCAAGATGGCGTCGCGACTACGTCATCTCAGCCCCACCGGAAGGCCTTTGCAAGCCAAAACCCTGTTGGTCGCAGGTTTGAGTGCTCAACTGTGTTATTGACTAGGACGGATATTAGCATCTAAATAAACCAATTTTGCCTCTCCGTATATACCTACTCTGTCGAGTACACTCTGTGTGGGCGTAGATAGAGTAGGTATATACTCCATACACTCCGTACATACTCTCTCTACGCTCGTAGGGAGTTTTACTCATGGGGTCCATTCTCATCGTGTCATAGAAGGGTTTATGATTCTTTTCCACTTAACACCCATCTCCACATCAAACTCCGGACATCTAATATCTATCTCCGGACTTAATATTGCAACAGTACAATGGCTAGTTTTTTTGACGAATTAAATTTACTAGAACTATGGAAAATTCTGAGAATTCAAAACAGCTTTTCCTCATTAGCAAATAATATTTTTTTCATGCCCTGGCTCTTCGCTCTTATTCGACGTTTTTAATGAGACGATGGTCGTTCTTTCCGGATGTAATTAAATAATTTCCGGTGTATTTTAACATTGATATAAGAATGTTTTACGGCCATTGCAAGATGTACTCTCCAAAATGACCTTGAAACTTATGCGTGCGGAGAAGGAAATTTAATTTGCAGAAAAGCTGCCATCTTGGCCATAATCACGCCCACGGTTACTCATATTTCCAAATTCTGGCTAATGGAGTTCGCGATATAAAAAATGAACATGTGCAGTATATGGAAACTTCTTTTAGCTGTGCCCCTCCTCAGTAATGTTGACAATTTTCCCTTTCGTGTATATTTGGTGGTTATGGGCTCGAATCTCTTTCTCATATTGTCACCTTCAAGAGAATTTATAGGTAACGATTTCTGACGCTATGAATAAAGGAAATATATATGAAATTATGTGGTGGATGCAAAGTGCAGTTATCCACTTTTTACTGCAAAAAAGTGGTAAATTACAAATTAATAATTTTCTTATAAACAAATTATTATTCTTTTGCTACGGATATCGGAGCGCTACATGGTATTGAAGACTTTATATGAGTTGTATATGCGATATAAATACCTAGAGTTGTTTACTGAACAAGACGTTTTCACTGAATATTTTTGAATATCCACATTCTCTTGCATTCATGGTCTCATATAATTAAATGTCCCATTGCCAGCTTGACGCATGCAATCAATTACTTAAGCCAATTCTTCGCATTCTTTCTTCTGTTAAGGTAGCTATCAGAAGACTTGAAAATGTTTTCTCCTGTGGGGAAGATTATTCGTAATTGATGCGTTCTCTGCATATTTCTTACTCCCTAGCCATCATTTAAATTAACTTCCGGTAATTTGCTCTATTTCTCTTACCTTCATATTTCTTAAGTTTCACAGCTTACGACAGAACCTGAACTATTAAATGCTATTTCTCCATGAAATGTTAGGGGTATCGAGTTCTGGGAATGTTTTTAAAATGTTTAAAAAAAGTTATTAGAAAAAATTTCAGCTTTCTCTTTTGTTTGTTTTCTTTTCGTCCTATTAAAATGAAGCTTAAAGTTACCTAATATATTACTGCGATAATACATATACGGCGATAGTACGTAGCATGTATAACTTTTGTTCTTTCTGTTTGACAGCATCCTGAATTCGTATTGTTGTAGCAACGAGATCCTTTACACATTAAATGATTTAAACATAATTTGGAAACATTTTAAAATTGATTACTGAAGAAACCGTGGCTTAATAGCATATTGGGAAATCGGAGCATATTTTCTATATTGAATTCAACGCCAAATGTACTGCTGTTCGTTTCACAGAATTTATTATACTTAATAAAAATTGGTTCCATAGAAATCTCACCATCGTCAGGTGAATTATTTGATGAAATCACAAATCTTGTGAAAATACCATGTTGTTTTCCTTTGCTGACATCATGAAAATCCGCAAAATTGGGCCTGAAATTACCAAATCATGTATACTTTTAGGATCCTCATTTTTTCTTGTATGCATTCCAATTAATTGCTTAAGTTGTGGTATGCATTTCCTATTTGGGCATGGAATTTTCAGCGCAGTCTTAATGTGTCAATCACGATTTAATTACAGTCCGATGTGATCTCAACCGTCCGTGATCAAGAGAATGCAGGAAACGTGCGCTGAGCGGTGCGATCCTTATTCGGTGCTGACCTTCCAAGAGTTATTTACGGCTGTTGTTCGCCCCTCCAAAGAATGTATTATTCTTAGAATTGAGCAGCAGTCATCTCGTACCGCAAGCTTTTTTCTTTAAAATGAATGCTACGC
Source organism: Pyrrhosoma nymphula (assembly GCA_963573305.1). Taxonomy (NCBI): domain Eukaryota; kingdom Metazoa; phylum Arthropoda; class Insecta; order Odonata; family Coenagrionidae; genus Pyrrhosoma; species Pyrrhosoma nymphula. The sequence goes on along the minus strand of OY754334.1, from coordinate 100,189,215 downwards.
TGAACGATTCGTTTACGTTAGATATCATAAGCATCTGAAACGAATTATGTTTGCTGAGATGATCATCAGTGCATGTTCTGTTAATATTTTAGCTCAAGAGGCACAACAACTCAGGATGTGGACAAGTTTGCCCTGCCTTTCAAATGATCTTTACCGATTGAATGTCGCCTGAAACTATTGATGAACTCTGTTATTTCTAGCTCTAATTCGTAGAAATTCATCATCACTAAATAAATTAACTATGACTATTTTCACAGACTAATTTTATGAAGTTATTGGTGGTGGCAGATACTTTGTGGAATTCCATTGTAGGAAAAGGATAAAATACTTTGCACTATTCCACTGGAGAAATTGGATTTGTTGAGTCGACATGTTTCACCTTTCCAGTCCTGATGATGCTGCAGTGCAGTAAAACATGTCGACTCAATAAATCAAATTTCTCCAGTGGAATAGTGCGAAGTATTTTATCCTTTTCCTAGACTAATTTCATGTCGGTACTGCCAGTTTCGTCTCATGGTGAAATCATCAGGCCTGACATCATCGACTCATTAAATTTAACAGTTAAAATACATTGTTTATTTATTCATTGACTTGAAATCATTGAATTTTAACTGAAAGGTTTAGTGTGGTGACTTAATTTTTTTATTCCCATTAACAGTTCCTCGAGGTGGTGGAAGATGTTTTTATGTGGAATCCCTCTCCCTTCTTTAATGTTATGCAGAGAGCACTTAGAGAGCAGTACTTCGTCCGAGGGATGGAAATTAAAACTGCGTTTCATTTTAGCGTATTCCGTTAAAAGTAGGCTAGTTCTGACGTCGGGTTTATTTCCACCCTTTCTCCTCTTTATAATCAGCCATTCCCCAGCCATCTTTGCCCATTAGGCGCAAAGACTAAGTCGAGAATCCGATATAACGTATCGATATTTCATCTACATATTCCGTCGCTAGTCTGCTGGTGACCGTTCAGCGTTGTGTTTAGGATTTGGTCTTGCATTAGAGCCAATAGATTAGTTAGCTATAATCTGGGTGAGTGTTATTGAAATTTGAATCTTACCGTTGTCTCCTTGATGCGTTCGCTTCAGTGAAAGCATAATGAAGGATCCACTCACCTGGAAATGAAAGAAAAATACAATTAGTCAAATGAAGTAATTAAATAAGTTACTCCGTCGTGTAGAGAGGTTAAAAATATCATGTTTGAAAATTAATTGTGAAGCCGAAGTCCTTCGTACACTATTTCTCGGTTTCAAAAAAGGACGTTTGGTACAGATGTGCAACGTAGGTAATTACATTTTCTATTGTCGGTATTTGCTATATCATGCGAATTATTTATAGTTTTATCCACTATTTAGGCGTACTACTAATGAGACGTATCATAATTTATCAGTTTAATGAATAATTAGTAATTCCCAAACATAATAGTAGAATTTTAAGGGTTTTGTTGCTAGCTCAGAGTGCTTTAGTTTGCCTGCGCATGAATTACTTGTGCTTCCATGCGGTTTTTATCCGGTTGCAATAAATATCGTGGAAGCTCATACGCTGGCCTCAATTACGCCATTTAAATGGTTCGCCAAAAAAGAGAGAAGGTTTATGACCGATTTTATGGTGCCCCATAAAATATTCGGACGCCAGAGATGCGACGTTTAGTTTTTCCTCCTCATTTTCGCATTTGTCTCCATGCTGTTTATCTCGATTGAATTTGCCATCCGCAGTCTTCTCAGCCAGTATGTTGGTTTTAATGAAGTAAAAACTGGAGCTATCACAGCCTTGGTAAATCCTTTTGCTAAGGGCCACGTTATGAAAATTTACAGGCTCAAAACTTTGCTAAAGGGCTAGATGACTTTCCCGTACCGCCTTGGATTTCCCTGGGAATTCATTAGACATAGAGGACTCGAAACTACGGATTTTAAGCGATGAAGAATTTTTGAAAACAAGGTACACACTGATTGCACCTTGCACACGCAAGGTCCATTCTGATTAGCTATCGTTGTTGTTTGCCTAGATTCTGAAGTCATATTTTGGGTAGGAATGAGGGATCGATTCCGATTCTCGGTTCCACGGATTCTTGCAGGAATCGATAATTGAAATATTGAAGCCTACGAAGCCGGTTCTGAAAGGATTACTCAGAAATTTTTTATGTTCCCCGGGTTTCACGACGTGTTTTTTCACTTGTTCTATACAGGGTTGTTAAAAACCCGGTTTTTTTAAAAAGCCCAGCCCACTGGGTTTTTTTTGTTTTTTTTGGGTAATTAAGTCTTAATCAAACGTGTCAGTCAATCTAGTTTAAGCTAACTAATTTGGAAAAAAACTTTGTAAAACAACTTATAAAAGATATAAAATTGAATAACGACTGGGTTTCATCGAATAGTCGATATCATCAGGTCTGATGATGATGTCAGACCTGAGAATGTTGACTATTCGATGAAACTTGGTCGTTATTGTATTTTACATATTTTATGCCAATGTTGTTTCACCAATTTTTTTCCAAATAAGTTAAAATGAAATACCATAAGGTTAGGCCTGAGACAGTTGTATTTGTAATTCAAGCTATTTTAGAAAATATTATTTCCAACTCCACGTCTAGAGCTACCGCTCCATTAATTTATTTTTTAAACTTCTAAATCGGGAGGTGGTGAAAAATATTTTGCTCCGCTAAATAAAGTTTAAATATAGATTATACCAAGTTTGGTTTATGAGAAAAACAGCACAAACATTGCTTGTGGGCTTTTTTCTTTATTATGTTTTAAGGTCGTTGTGTTCATCCTGACATTAATGCTGCCCCTTCATACGTTGTTGCAGTAAGTTTATTTTTCCTTTGAATTCCCGTCAAACATAAAAAAATATGTTGGGCCTGTGTATTATTTTTTCGGGTGTTATTCGCACGTTTAAAAGACCAATTATTGGACAATAGCCCAAATGTCAGCAATATAGCGTGCCTAATATATTGTTGATAACTGACATTTAGTAGCTATATCTGTCGTCTTGTTGACAACAATTGCTGTGAAAGAGGTATGATAGACTTCCTTTTTTTAAATTTATCATTCATAAGCCTTGAAATGGTAGAAATCATATATTTTTAATATTACTCCGTACGTTCTAATCTTTTGTTAGTCCGAATATTTTTCTCCTAAGAAAACAATTGGAAAGTCTAGCATAGTAATTTTTAAGACCTTGGAACCCTGACAGCCATAGCACGGAGTCATGAAAATGTGCTGTGCAGATTTTAACTCCTATTTTTATTTGCCGCAATCTATAAATGTATTTTTTGCCTACCCTTCATGGAAGCACTTATTTTTTTCTTAATATGAAAGCTAGTTAGCTAAAATTACATCTAACAAATTGGCTCACACCATCTACACCTTCCGCTGTCACCTTCCGCTAGTGCAGAAGTGTTTTGAATGCCGCGTTATTCATGCTTCTCTTTGTTTGGATGGACCGGCTGGACGCACACCGGCTGACAGAGCCAGCCGAAGTATCCTTGAAGGGCCCTTTAGGTGCCAATTGGAACGCAGCTACTACTTCCCCAAGATAAGCTGTTTCAGGGGAATTGTAGTTCTGCATCGAAGCGAATCATCCAAATTTAATTTTACGAATTTATATCATCATGCGCGTGAAGGAATCGCGCTCAGGTGGCCAAAACTCTTGTGAGCCAAATACCGATAAAAATCTACCGATTATTTTAATTGTATAAGAGTCCAGTGTAAAGATCGAAACACCACATCTGCGACATATTCCGTTTTGATAAAGGGAAGCTCCAGAGGCCAGTGCGCCAGTGCTTCCATCAGGGAGACTCGCTTAGCAGTTGATGGCAGTCTTGGATAGCGGTATATACACCGATATACTTGGCGAGCCAACGCATGGATAGCAAGCCTTTGCGCAGCGCACCCATTGCGGGACGAGAGGGAAGGAGTCATCCGTCACAGCGATGTCCTCTCTGCTCTCGTCGTGAGCGAGGAGATTATCCATTGGTCCGCTGGCAATCGGAAGTGGGTTCAAACGATGAACTTATTCCTGGATGATATACTTCTTTACTGGGTTCGAGTGAGAGAACATCTAATTTGCTTCATATTGAAAATCAAGGAAGCAGTGCTTCCCATTGTTTCAATTGACGCTAAGGGTACTTTCCAATCGCTTTGCGCAGCTAAGCGCACATTGTTGCAGATATATATGCATACGGGCTAATATTGAAGTCGACGTTTGGAATGAAATTCATCGATTAACATGGCTTCGAAAAGCAAACCTTGAAAATCTGTCTATCGGCTGCTACTCGCATGCCGGGATGCCGGAGGGCGTCACTTACAGGTAGGTATACGTCATTTGTTACATCATTGGGTATGAACCTTAATTACTTTTATGTGTACATAGTGAAGAAACATTTTATTTTATTAAAAGTTTCTAAATATTTGTATGACTAAAAAACGGTAATATATGTCATTGGAGGTGACTGTGTTCGCTATATTTATATTAATCGCCAATTAATACTTCATAGTTATTCAAAATGGAAATTCAATTAAATTGAGTATTTTAAAGAGATTGTTGAAGGCTAATTTAATCTAAATAATGTTAACTTAACCTAGTTTAATTCATTCCTTGTTTCATTAAAAAAAAATTTGCTCTATGGGTTTTACTGGGTTTTTTGAGTGGGTTTTTTGGGTCGGGGAAAATAGTGACAACCCTGGCTCTATATGGTTGGATGGCAAGCTTCAATGGTACATCGATCTTCTTTGTTCCTGCTTATGAAAAACGTTTCACCTATTTTTGTGGTGATATTTATTGGAGATACCTACTCTGGCGGCAACTGACTTAAACTGGTTAAATCTAATTGTCATGTTCATTCTTATATGCATTGATTGCTCTCAAATTTTTTCTGTTAGATTTTTAAGCAGTAAAAAACATAAATTACTATGTAAGTAACTCCGTTTTTATCCTGCCAAGTCAGTTAATATTTAATCTCATTGGCACCTTCATATTAATTTGCATTCTTCCCATGATTATGTAGAATAATTTTTTTGAAATCATGTAATTTTTATTATCCCTATATGTTTTAATAATATTTTAAGACAAAATCCAAACTTTATCCTTCATTTTCTGTTGTAGCTATATGCAAGTTATAATTTATAAAAATGATGTCTGCACTGTAAATATCATTTTAGAATCGACAATCAATAGCACAGGAATATAAATCGGGATCTGATTCGAAAAAAAACTGTCTCGAGTCATCTTTAGCTGGTAGCTTAAATGTCACGGTTCAGCAGGTTTTGTTTTTCTTTAGATGGGGCCCTGAGGCTAGTTGAGATTTTTCGCATGCCTCAGGGCTTCGAAAATTTAACGCGTGGTTCTCCCATTTAACTGTAATTTTGACTAAGATTCATTCCTTTGCCCCTTTTGCATTGACTTCGTGCACTCTTTGTTGTTGGCTGCGTGTGTCCTATGGAGCTTAGAGTTGAATGGAGTCCCATGTGTGACGTTGAACGTAGGGAGAACTATCCGATCGTCAGTTGTTGTTCGCCTGGGACGTCTGATTGTGAGGACGTCTGTTCACGTATGCCTACCATCACTAAACTCAACGCTACGAAACCGTGATTCCTATAACACCAGAAGTGGGAAACGACCAACGTTGACGACGGAAAATTCTGTGTAGGAAGTAATTGTAGAATCACGGCTGAGAGAATCGCCGAGATGATATACCACGCGGCGAATCGTGGTCCCCCTGCTGCATCCGTCCATCTAGTAGCGGTAGCCCACTGTCCTGACGAGAGTACCTTGGACGAGACGATTGTCGCACTGAAGAGGTGGTGACAGAATTCCGTTGTCGAGCCGCGATATTGGGGTAAGTGTGGCATCTTATTTTCTGGGGCCCATAAGACACTTGCATGAGCGATGGCAACCTTGTGATCAACCGTGGTAATACTTCGAATGCATATTTGTGACTAGTATTTGCTCTGATAAAATGTTCTGGTTAAACGTTTCACGTGACTTTTATAAGCTATTACTCTAATTTGAATGAGTGATGTGAATCTAGTAAATTTCGGAATGAATTTGAGGGTAATAACCGATTTATGATGAAATGTATTGGTTATTCGGTTGCTCGTGCACCAATATCTCTAGTTTAATTGCTAATCCTCGCCTTATTTAAATTATCCACTCTGAGAGCTTGCTTTTTGTGACGTAAAAAGTCGGAAACTGGTGCTTGTATCTCTATGCGGCAATGTAAATGACATATTAGTTACGTTTGATAGGCAAAGTGAAACGCCGTTTTTCATGTCAAAAGATTGGTCATATGATAAAGAAATTCCGCCTCCTAATAAGGAAAAAACATTCTCAAGAATTTAGTCCATCCACCTCCAAATTCACCAGTAGATCCAATTGGAGGGTATAAAAGGACCATTCTTTGTGACATTTTCTTGAGGAGGCACTTGCAAAAGTGTCGGACGAGAGTCAATTTCTTTGTTTCCTTTTAAAATATTACTTAGTGAGGGGTATTAAAATTCCATGATTTGACTCATTTTTGTAAGTGAGAAAATATGTTAAGTAGTATTAGAATCTTTCGTTGAATGTTCTGTGATCATTGAATAGCAGGTTAACTACTCTTTCGTGTGAGATAATACCTGCTAGTAATGTATAAAAGGGAATAGGCACGGGAACAGTGCCTTCTTCTTGTAAAATTACCTTTTTATTAGTTACAGTGACCCAGAAGTCAAGTGCATCAATCTCCCAAACATTTAACGCATGAGTAATTTTATCATGGTTTAAATTGTTATACATACTTATGATAAGAGTATCGTTGTTTGTGACATTAGAATTTGAATTGCCAAGAGAAATTGCATTGCTTTGGTCTTAAGAAGATTTTATTGTTACTGGTGCCACGATGCTTTCCGAGAGCATTCCTTTTGGTTGCCAAGTGCAAATGATTGTGAGTGACCAGAGATAATGCTTATGGTTTAAGGAATAGTAATCATTTGAATGATGACCCGTTTGCTAATCATCCTTATCGCCAAGCTTTTTCAGAACATCGGGTTGTTCGAGAAATGATTTACGATCTCCGAAAGAAAAGAATAAGCCATCCGTGAGTACCCTTTGCCTGCCCGGTCATATTGAAAGAGTCTGGTAAAATAAAATTGGCCATTTGGAATATGTGAGGATTTTCAGTCAGGCTGCTGAACGGTAACAGACCCGTAAACTCCACCGCAACCTTCTTTTAGGAGGGGTTGAGTCTTCACCGGCTGATCCTTTGTTCATGGGCTTGGGTCCCGCCTGGGTGGGTTTTCTCAGGCAGTTTTGACTTGATTTGGAATGAAATGCAAAAATGAACTGTAGAGTCTTCGTGACACTCAAGTAAAAAAACGATATTGTTCCTGCGTACGTAAATTGTGTGATATAAGACGCATAAGCGTTGAAGTTACAAACGCCAGTCATTCTGCGTATTCTGTGCTGTTAGCGGAGTATTACTAGAGACAAATGACGGTGGAAGAGTATCGCTCGCGTTGGTTCTGTGGCTGGAGTTATCGCCTCACACCCCTCGGGCCCGGTTTGTGGTCCTGTGGGGGTGGGTATTTATCGAGGGAGTTCCGATCCCGGATCGTGTGTCGTGTGACAGAGTATCGCTATTATGTATTATGCTTGCTATTATGAAACCTTGGGAAAAATGAATTCTTTCGAGTGTATCCTCTTAGGATCAAGTTCGTTATTCTCATTAATTCCAATGCAATTGTATTAACCTCTACAAGGCCTGCATTACCTCACCGAGGAGCATGCTGGTACATTTATTTCAAGTGATATCAACATTTTTCGGGTGACGTTTGTATATGTTGTCTAGGATCACAACAGTTTTGCCAGCAAAATTCTGTTTCAACGGAACAAGATTCTTTTTCAAAAAATCAAAGCTTTTTGTCTTACAGGCTGTCGAAGAAAGGCCTATACTGCATTGCATTGTAGTGGATAATGTTTTGAAGTTCCATGGGCACTAGTTCACGTGGCTTGTTTGCGCCTTTATCACTGCCTGGCATTCCTCGACGGAATGCTTCCATTGAACTCTACGTTTACACAGTCAAAAGCGATGTCTACTTTGAAATGATCATTGAGTCAGAATGGTCGAAATCTGATAAATTTAACCGTATTTTAGTTTTAATTGTCAAATTCCAACGGATTTTCTGATGTATTAGTTATTGGGTATTGGAGGGGTCAGGCCTAAAACCAGTCCTTGCTCATTTGTATACAATAATCTCCCTGCCAGCCTGTTTACGAACCGCAGGTTGCTGCCGCAGCTCCGTTACGTGCAAGACGACAAACCGCCGCGCCGTCTATAGTGGAAAATCATATCAATTATGTAGACCATAAGAGGCCTATGACCGCTTACTTGTGCACTTAATGCACTGTTTGGACACGTTTTATATTGCCTCGTTTAAAATATATTTTCTTATATATTTAAGTATACCAACTGCACCTACGTAAACTTTCGGCACACCTTCTTGCGTTAACATCTTCTATGATCGGTATCGGACTTAATATAAATATATCCAATAAAATTATGAGGTTAGAGATGTAAAGAACTCGTTCAAAATGCGTTGCAGAAACATTCGATAGTTTTATAGTCGTAACTCATTGGACCTAATAGATGGTTTACTTAGAAATTGCCACAGGAAGATTTTTTCGTGTCATTTTCTATGTATTTCATCGGAGTTTGTGTGGCTGGCATGAATATCTTTACTGATAGATGGTGTTAGCTTATGAGCTACTTTGGTAACCAAGATAATGGACTTGTAAAGAATCGTTTTGAAGTAGCAATTGCTTGAATGAAGACTTATCATGTGACAATTCATCCAATATTATTTATAAATGCTGACTACTTGTATTGTGAATTAGAAAGACAATACATGGATTCAGCCAGCGCTAGGAGAATGAAAGGAATGATCGGTGGAAGTGTTCTTTGGAGATAAGTTACGAAAGCGATAGGTCGTGCAACTCATATTTGGTTGTGTTCCACAACGCTGTGGATGCCATAACTATTTAGTTTATAACTACGTCTTGTGCAAAAGGTCTTTAACCTAATTTATCAACATTTTCTCATTTAACGGAATGCTTTCGGTTTCTCTGTGTTTCGTATTTTTAAATGAAATTCAACATTTGGCACCTGATGGGCGCTTCGCCATAACTCACCTCGTGCTGTAGGAACACTAGCGAATCAAAAGTTGTAAGAATTTCACGCTTGGTTAAATGGGGAAGAAGACCTACAACTGACGTAATTTGCCCAGAGAAGGATCATTTGAGGAAACGAGGAAGGGAGGAGAGAACCTTAGGGCAGTCGTAGCTTACTCTCAACTTAATTCTCTAAGAAGTCCTCAGTTTACGATCCCATCGCCCTGTAGAGGACGTGTTAACGTTGAATATTATATCATATGAATGAAATACACAGATTAGAAATCATTCATTTAAATATGAATGTAAAAGCCTGTGGAAACTTAAAACGTAAATCTACTAATGCAGTTTTTAATTTTATTTCGTATCAGTTTATCAACCACTATTTAAATTACCTTAGCTTTAGTTTTTGAGGCTTTGCTTGTTTACTAAAAACGCTCAATGAAATACCAATTGTCAAAGTTTCGATTTATTTGTGATTGTTCTTCAGGGCTAGGAAAGCACAACGTAAACGCATGAACAATCGTAATACTATTCAGTATAGCAAAATATGAAATACGCAGCAGTGAAACATATACAATTGGTTTTATATTTAAAATTACAATATACTCCACCCTTCCGTCAATCTGTACATCCTCCGAAGCTGTATAATTTGAAGCTGCAACCCCGCTGTACATACAAATACCAACCACGCAGAGAAAACTGCAATAAGTAACCGAAAGTCTTTAATGAAGGAGGACAGATTTAAATTTTGAAAAATGAATATTCATCTGTAACAATTTGATTATTGCAAAGTATATGTAAAAAAACAAAGTATTCCGAAAAACTCTGAAATTCGTCTCAACATTGTATAGGTATCTGTAATATCAAACCAACAGTTACTTCTTACCAATATACATTGTTATAATTAAAACTAGACGTGATCTGATGATGTTGCTTTGCAACAAATCCATGCTCATGATCAATAAAACACAATATGGAAATGTCAGCGTCAGTGTTTCAACTTTCATTCCAACCAGACGTTAATGTATTCAATAAACTTGACCAAAGCCTGAAAATACTACTGCTAAGAAAAGTTTTGTATTTTGATTTTAAGTTTTGCCTACTTGACATGTATCAACATGGTATGTTTTTGTTTCCTTCGATTGATTGAGGTGTTAATGTATTCCTAATTCCTTCGGGGATTTTGACCTTGCCATGACCACTGAGATATTACAGTTCATTTTTGCACAACATTGTGTTCACTGGGTGTCTTCCTCTTGCAATGGCAGTGTATACTTATGATAATCAGTACTTTGTTAATGTAAATGAGGCGTATAGCAATTCTGTAAGTTACGATTTCGAAATTGGAATCAACCGATCGAGAATCGCTGAGCTTGGATTTATTTTAACTTTTTCTAGGACGCTTCATCCGAATTTGAACCTGGAATCATCTAATGGCTAATACTAGAAGAATGATGTCTTCAGGTTGACATCAGGTGGCAATATTTGCTGAGCCGGCTTATTACTCTTGCGCTTCAATGAAAGTAAAAAATAGAGATAATTCGGGGAACAGATTTCCAGGATTAATAATTTTTGAAACGCTTAGTTTCGATAAAAACGCTTCGAGGATGCGGTGGGGACATCCGGGAAACGTCCCATGAGGACACTGGTCGCGTGTCAGGAATATTTTTATCCAACAGCTTAAAAATAGCTCGCCATCCCGGCGACTGGGCCATTAATTTCAGACCAAAGCGACGGGGCTGCGCGATCAGAATTGCAATCAGAAGCATCTTTAAAAAAATTGATCTCTGAGAAATCATTTTAGGGACTCAAATGGTGGATTCCCAGTATCCGAAACGATGTGACTAAGATCTCAAGGAATCCGCGTTCTGCCTTGAGAGGCATCCGTTGCTGCAGAACTGAGGTGTATAAATAACTTTCCCCGAGGAGACATCTGTCACCACACGACTAGGCGTTGATCTAAATGGGCGGAAAACTCAGAGATTAGAGATGGTTAGCTCGTTAGGGTCACTTTCTCATTTCTCAGCAAGTGGTCTGCTACATCTCATTTATTTCCCTCGATAATAATCTAAGAAGTGGTCCTAATTAACGAAAATGGATGAGATCACACGAATCGCGGTTCATTGTCGTCAGATGTCATCTATCCGAGGATTGGTTTGCTTCAGCTCTCCACTACACTCTCATCTCTTTTGTGTAGTGTTGTCTTTTATTTACGAGTTAACTGTAGCTCAGAATTAAGGGTCATTATTATTATTATCTCAGATGACCGTTAAACTCTTCATAATTCATCATTTAGAATTCCCTCAGCTTAATGTATTCCATCCTTGGTCTTCTGCGTAATAATTCATTTAACTTATTTCTCCTGCCATTATTGTTTTCAAGATGTTATTGACACTTGCAGAATGTACCCAGTGCTGCCTAAGATTTGCCAGTTTTCATTAAACTTCGTTTCTCTTCAACTGTTTGTAGTAAATACTTCCTCATCGTTGATTATCTCAGTCTATTTTTTATTCATCTCTCTTCCACAACACCTCGTTTCAATTGCTCACCATTTTCAGTATCATTGTCGTATGCTGTTTACAATGTTTCCAATATTATAAAATCAATTGATGAAAGAAGATTAAAATTTTAACTAATTGTAAGTACATAATTATTCAGACACAATATGTTACACAGTGATGTTATGAAGAAATGAAAACTTTGTATAAACTCAGTATTTCATTAATACGTACTCAATCATTACCTTGATCTCTTCATGCATTAAATTTTGTCACTTCCGCACATGCATGACATTGTGGAAGTTCGTGTTCATCTTCTGTAAATTGTCACTTTGTTTTCGGCGCGTATTTTTTAAAGCGAGGTTTTAGGGATAGCTTTGCTTACGTTTTGAAATAGTGGACATTTTTGGAAAGGCCGGTGAACTGAATAAAATTTCAGCTAGTTTATTATTTCTATTCTTGTCTATTTCGCTGTGTTTTCGCTCCTCAAAATTGATACGGTCATTCATGCAAGCTTGGCACTGGTAATAATGAATTTAATTCTCATTGTCTGTGTAATATGTTGTGATACGATCATTATTATTAGCATTGAGTACCAACTTAGGGAAAATTTCTTTTTCAAAGTTACAAGTTGGCGAAGATTTATTGAGACCATACATCAAGTCATGAAATGGCATCGTCGAGTACCGCTTATGTGCACTACTGCCATCTGCGACGGATGAGAGGGAATTAAAGCGGTTGCATTTAGATAAGCCAGCGGCGGATGTGACTCGGTGCGATAGTGGCGATCTGGGCGCGAAATTTTTAAATGACTGAAATTACTTCTCCAGTGCCACTGTTGTCACTGATCTGAAATAGAGTGTATTTATCATAAACGCATCGGTAAAAGCAGGGTAAAGGTTTTATCAAGATTTTAGATTGTCGGAGGAAGGTACCCATATTTCTGGTTTCCATTACCATGGGTACTAATGCTTAGGTAGTTCAGATGGCATGTTGAAGAGTTTGATAGAACGGAAAATCTAGAGTTGAAATAGTTTGAGCTTAATATCACTGTGCACAAAATTGTATTAATTTGGTCCTTATTTTAACGAAAAAGAACTCATCTTTCTATGGATACTGGAATATCTGTTGCATACCTAACGCTCTTCTTTTCGAGATATTTACCAGTAAATAGAAAGTTTGAAACAATAGAATCGTTATGGTATGGTTGTGCACTTCAGAGAAACTTAGGAAGCTTTTCATTCAAGGTATTGAAATGAGCACAGGTCGGAACGTATCAGTGGACACGAAGAGTGTTGAAAGGATCCAAGAGGGCTGGCAAAACGTTTGGTAACCTGCCGGTAAGTGGCCCTCTGTAGGTACCCTATCATACACAAAGGTTACAGTCGATATTGTTTGCGTATAGTTAAGTTACTCCTTCAAAAAACGCATTTATGAACGTAAGTTTTTCACCAAGGAGTTATTAAAAACTTGATAATATCCGAATTTTTACGCCTTTACTGAAATTCTACACAAAAATAACAACCTCGGATGCGATAGTTGAAGTTCTTTTGTTTTTGACCCGCATCGACTCAGCTTCCGATCTGTTTTTTAAGTGCGCAAATCTAGCGCGCAGTATCTGAAGCGAATGGAATGAAAGTGCGCTGTATTGTTGCGAAGTGATTAGCGCACTAGAGCGAATGGAAATCTCTGACGAAGAGATGCCGCCATATACATAAAAGTGTGTAGTACGCATGTTTTCTAAATTATTTTACAGAAGAATTTATTATTTTCTGTGATACTTTATATAAAATCGCAAAAAAAACTGCGGTCTGGAAGGTTTTTTTTCGATTTTATTTTCAGTGCGTTTACAGCAAACGGCGTGAAATAAATAAGTTAAGGTAAAGGCTCTAATATGTGTCTTTAGTTAATTTTGGAGAGTTTTAACTATTGAAACCTAAATTTTTGTGTCAGGGCAACTAAAATTAGAAAACCGTGGATCACGAAGAAGATTATCAGGGAGATGGAGGAGAGAAGGAAATGGAAGAGCGTAAACTCAGAGCTGGGTAAGAGAAAGTACCGAGAATTTAATAACAGGCTTAGAAGAGAAACAAAGAAAGCAAGAGAGGCGTGGTGGAGAGAACAGATCGACGCGTTAGAGAAATACCAAAAAGAGGGAAGAGCAGATGCATTATATCGGAGAGTAAAGGAACTGACGGGGGGTAATAAGGGAAGGGGAATTACAACGATAACAGACAAGACGGAAAAGGTGATCGTAGAATCGAGAGAGATCCAGGAGAGGTGGAAGGAGTATGTGGAAGAGCTGTATGGTAAAGAAATAAGGCCCAATAGGTTAGATATAGAAAGGGAAGACGATATCGACAGAGATGGCATCGGACCAAGTATCCTAGATAGCGAAATCGAAAGAGCTCTACGAGACATGAAAAGGAATAAGGCGGTGGGAATAGTTGACATACCTGCAGAGTTATTAAAGAGCATGGGGAAGATCGCAAGGGGAAAACTTTTTGCGCTTATTCGTAGGATTTATGGGGATGGAGTGTGGCCGGAAGACTTCGCGAAGACTGTACTAATTCCTATACCGAAAAAGAGTAAGGCAAAAACTTGCGAAGACTATAGGACAATAAGCTTAATATCCCACGCGGCCAAAGTAGTTCTGAGGATTCTAAACAGAAGGCTAGAGAAGAAGGCAAATGAATACCTGGGTGACGACCAGTTCGGGTTTAGGAGAGGGACGGGAACGCGAGACGCTATAGCGGTGATGAGAACGCTAGTAGAAAGAAACCTAGAGTATGGGCAGGATGTTTTTGCATGCTTCGTAGATTTCGAGAAGGCGTTTGATCGGATGGAATGGATGAAATTAATGGGAGTGTTGAATAAATAAGGGGTCGATTGGAGGGACAGGCGTTTGATTCGAAATTTGTATATGAATCAGACTGCGCAGGTTAGGGTAGCCAATGGAGAATCGGGATGGGCCACGATAGGACGGGGAGTGCGGCAAGGGTGCCCACTATCGCCGTTGCTTTTTAACGTGTATTCAGAAGAAATGGTAAGGGAGGCATGGGGGGAGGAGGCGGTAGGAATAAAGGTAGGAGGGGAGCTGATAAAATCAGTGAGATTTGCAGATGATCAAGCATTGGTTAGTTAGTCGGCCAAGGGGTTACAGTCAATGGTGAATGCATTAGAGGTGCAGTGCGAAAAGTATGGGATGAAGATCAATCACAAGAAAACGAAAGTAATGAGATTTTCTAGAAGTAAGAAGGCGGGGCTGAATATAAGGGTGGGAGGGCAGAAGATAGAGCAGGTCGAGCAGTTTACGTATCTGGGTAGTATTTTGGAGGCGAATGGGTTTAGTGGTAAGGACATCAGATACAGAATTGCGCTAGCTAAAGAAGCATTTTCGAAGGGAAGGGAATTGATGAGGGGGGGTCTGAGAAGAGACATAAAGAAGAGGCTGGTGAAAACTTTAATATGGAGCGTGGCGCTATATGAGTCGGAAACTTGGTCTCTGCGAAGGGAGGATGTGCGTAGACTAGAGGCGTTTGAGATGTGGGTTTGGAGAAGGATGGAGAAGGTTAGCTGGATGGCGAGAAAGACGAACGAGGAGGTATTGGATATGGTCGGAGAGGAGAGGAAGCTTGTGGCAGAGGTTCGGAGAAGGCAGAAGAGATGGATGGAGGAGGTTTTGAGAGGAGAGGGCATGTTGAAGAGAGTGATAGAGGGGAGAACACTGGGGAAACGTGGGAGAGGAAGGAAGAGGATAGGAATTCTGGACGAAATAAGAGGAGGTAGAAGATATGAAGAATTGAAGAGGGATCTAATAACGGACCATCCTTAGGAGGGAAAGCGAGACAATTTCTATTAGGTTGGGATACAAAATGGGGACTGTCCAAGAACCTACCAATCAGCTGGTAGAATACTTGAATGAATGAATGTTACTATGCCTACTTTCTGCTTCTTAAAATTTTCTGCTTAATTTTTTTTAATTTCTGATATAGTCTACTTTATGACCAGAGAAAATCGCTCTTAGACTACTTTATGACTGGATGGGATAGTAGAAGAAAATTAATTTTTAAGAGTAAGATGGTGTGCAAAGGATATAAGAAGTTTAAGGCCGGGTTCACACGAGGCCACTCAGCTTCTAAGGGGTTGGATAGTGGCTCGTTAGTGGCGGTTCCAGCGCGCCACTACCGAGCGTCGAACCGGCGTTTTCAGAAACGCGCACGCACGTGCGTTGTGCTGCTAACGGGCGTGAGAAGCGCTTCTAACTAGCGTGAACCTGCAACCTTTGCTTTACTTGAAATTCGAATGCTCGTCAGCAGCGCTTCTGCAGGGCCACGAACGCCCTTGAACAGTGGCGTGGCAGCCGCTCCGTGAAAACACCGCCATTTAGCTACGGCTAAACTCACTAGACGCGCCACTTTTCTACGCCGGCGTCTGCGGCAAAGGGAACCACTGAAACCGTCTGGGGCGCTTCCATCTGGTGGCTGTGGGCCTTGTGTGTACACTTCCATTCTACCCCATTATTAGGCAACGGCAGCGCTGCCGAGAAGCGCTGCTGATTGTGAGTGGCTCCGTGTGAACGGGCCCGAAAAGTGACTCAAATGTGGAAAAAAGTGATGGCCTTTCAAAGGATTTGTTAAAGAAGACTTCTTTGTGGATGTAATCGACAGGACTGACTATGGGGCTAGCCCATTTTTGTTGAATATGTATCTACTTAGCTATGCACTTAGCTAGTTTTATGGTGGAGAAAAGAAAGCAATTATTTTTTCTCGAAATATTGCTTCCCATATAAAGGTGCATAATAATTTCATTTCCACGATTCATTTTATAAATAGGGTAGCTGAATACTTTTTTATGGCCATCCAGGTTATCTTTGTCAAAAAGATCCTTTCCGTGGCGTATTCTCATTGGATTAGTATCTTCGGCAACCTTGATCCTGACCTTTTCTTTGCCCTCCACTGGCAGATAAGTCACGTTTCCCCGTTGCCCTTGATGTTGCTTCAGGTAAGAAAGTGGAGCGTTGAAAGGTCGCATGGCTTTGAAAGCCACATTGTCGAGGCATGCGATTTCTTGTGTCCATCCAGTCTAGAGTCTTTTTTATTGCTTGCCCAATTCTAGTTCTATGGCGTCAAATGCTTCAATTTTTTTTCTGAATCGTTGAATGATTTGGAAGTTCACGGGTAATAATACATTATTTGAGGACACTGAGGCTATTTTTAGCTATACACCTGCGCCATTATCGAAGTGAAAGGGAAATGCGTAAGTACGCTCATTTTTTTTAAATGTGAAATCTCACATTATAAGATAAACCTAGCAAGCCTATTGCCTGCGACGCTACCGTCAGTTTTTAGCGCGTAAAACATACTCTTGTGACTTGAGAAAGTGCATAAGATTAAATGAATAAATGAAATGCACCACTGTGGCCGTCAGTTTCGATTTGCAGGACACTTGCAATAGGCGCTGACTCAGCTGTGAGTTTTAATTTCCGTCGCTTCCGAGATTTTCTGGAACGTCAAGTGAACAGTCCTGGCTTCTTATGTTCAAAGTTTTATGCTCTTTCATCCTGTAACCTCCTCCTGTTGATATCCACTTTCTTGTTTTGGAGATATTTAAACATTTTCCATGAATTCCTCAGATCTCTCAATTTTTCACCATTCATGTATCGCAATTTTCTCATCCTTTGTGAACTCAGCGTGTTACTTCGTGGTTGAATTTCGTCAGAACGATCTAAACGCTTTAGGTATAACCCACTTGTAACTCCGCTTGCAATTTTGTTTTGAGCTACACTAATTATGCGTCGACGGTGACACGGAATTTTATACTAATTTTTATCGGCCATTTTATTTTGTAAATTTACGTCGTCAACTTTAATATGGCAGATTATTTTGCTTTTTAACCCTTTAATTTTTGAATGGCACATGACAGTTAGTGAATATATCCTATATTTTCCAAGTTACCTAGATAGAAAGGTTAGGTATACACATTTTTTTGCATCTACGCCAACCGTATGTTCTCCCATCCGTAACGAGTTCATTTTTAGGCATTTTACTAATGATTTTAATTAACAGTTTTTAAAATTTAATAATATTCCGGTTTTTCGTCAAAACTCTCAATTGTCAACCAAAGCAAGAAAATGAGTATTCTCATTGTTTGGTTTGTCAGCACGGGCGATTGTAATGTAAGCTTTAGTCACGTTATAATCTCAAGTTCAACGACAACTGGCCTTATGGCACACCACAGTATGATAAAATGAATATCGAAGCTTCATGGGATCCCAAGTAGCGTGGGTATTGAACCAATCTGGAATCATTCCGAGCCTCTGTACCCACCTGACGAGTCGATCAAACAAGTTCCTTTTCAGAGGTGACCTCTGGTGAAAGTATTTTCCGATTACAGGTGGGTTTCCCCTTTTCCCTCCCCTCTCCTCCTCAAAAAGTAATCGAGAGGGGAAAAATAATCACGCAACAATTATGCGACATGTGGTCGCCTGGCGATGCTTGATTACGCTGTCATATAGTTAGAGGTTGTGTGCCGGGGGATAATCCTCTTCACCATTCATGCTTTCGACGATAAATATTATGTCAGCGGATGGTGGTAAATGTTTGGAAATCCCAGGTACTCTTGTGACCATTGGAGGAAAATTAGTGAAATTATACCATTACGTGGAATACCTTTTTTAAATAATACGAGATTTTTAACCATAAAAAGGGTCCAAGAACAGCCAGCGCCCATGGGAATTCCAGGTAGCCTTAGAATAATTTCTGTAAATGCTAAGACGAAGTAAATAGTTGGAAGCGTTGTGAACATTGCTCATATTAATTAATGAGCAAATAGTTACTTTTATATTATATTTATTTAATGCATATTGGTTAATACCTGAGTGAACTAATTCTTAATTGGCTAATAGCTGAAGTGAACTTTGTCCTGACTGAGTGATAATGGCGCTGTGCGAAAGCAGATTTGAAGACGGTACGGGAGGAGAAATATTAATTGGATTCGATTCTTTTCTTGAATCCATAAGTTGAGGTTTGCGACTGTATAGTACCTATAACTACGACCCTGGAAGAATCTGCCCAGCTCTGGATGCTGGGATGCATTATCAAGCGGGCTCCAATAACTTTCTTCCACTTTCTGACACTCGCGTTTATGTGGATCGAATTTTTAACTTTTGCTCGAGATTCAGACCTGGGGCGCGATCACGGTTTGACAATAACGCGGGCGCTCGCGTTATCTTTATTAATTTAACTCGAGAGAGCGAAAACGTGATCGTGATTGGAAAACTTCAGTCGTGTGCTTTAAATCAGTAGTTTTAATTGATGGAGTGTATTCGTAGGATAGTTATTCACATCATTTTTCCTTTTAAAGTGATTTGCATTTAAGATAACGATAATGACAACGCGAAACAAGAAACCGTGATTCCACATCTTCTTTTCCTGAAATTGTTCGGTTGACGTTCAAGTTGTTTCGGAATCAAAACCAACTTTCGGTGATCCTTTGTAGCACTGCAGTTACTCTGCGCTACAGAAAAAAATATGCATACTAATTTGTTATTTTTGGAAAAGGAAACACATCATTAGGAACATTTAGAATTAGATTCCTTGGTTAAGACGGAGAGATCATTAAATTAATGTATTCCACGTCATTTGTCTTATGTTATTTCTATAGAATTGTCTATCCAATCATTTCCAACAAATGTAAGTCCAACTTTCTACTTTAGCATTTTAGCCTATCAGCCAATTGAACATAATCCGGTCCGGAAGGTAGTTCAACTTTCTATACGTTGAGTCTTACATTAGTCATATTTCCCCACATGAAACAGTGTAGGTTGAATTAGTCCGTTCCTAAACATTAATCATGGAAACATAGGAAAGATTGGTATCGAGTGGTATTACACCTGATGCTGTCGCGTTTATACCGTAATCAAATCAAAACACCGACTTGAAGTGGGTGAAGTGTGGGATGTGACAACAACGAACTTTATATTGTTCGATAATAAACGAAGGATAAGTTCCATAGTAGACACGATAATACCCAATTATTCCTCATTATATTTAATTAAAGGACTTGGGATTACTTAAAGAATTGTTTACGCAATCTAGTATGAATGGCACATAACTGTAAATATCTATTCATTGAATCTGCACCCAATGAAAATTATGATGTAGAGATCACACATTGATTACATATGACAAGGGAAAAGAAATACATTCAATTTTTGCAATCAGTAGATGACATTATCAGTGATATGATCAGAAATGGTGTTGTGGCGGGAGGTTTGTTGATAATAGATTACTTGAAAAAATATTGAGTTTTTTCGATGCTTTTTTCATCGTCACTCATTTAATTTTTTTTTCTTCGTATAATTTTGTTTCAGGAGAATATTCGATTGAATGAGGTTTGTAAAATTTTACTGTCGGCAGAATTGATAGCACTACCCTTACGCGATTTTGGTTGAAATGGCGTTTCGATTGGACGTGCTGAAAATATGGCCACTGCGCGCATTTAAAATTGCGCTAAATCAAAGGAACACAAATATACGTATTGCACATATACCTGTTCATTCTGTGGTCGGTGCCTTACAATTCAAATTATCCGGATGGGGTTAATCGTAAAAAAAATCACTTCCCACTCTTCTCTACAGTGTTGGTTGGTTGGTAATTTGATTGAATCACTCATAACTAAACAACAAAATATTTGCGGCAGGCATGAATGTTTT
This sequence comes from Pyrrhosoma nymphula, assembly GCA_963573305.1. Taxonomy (NCBI): domain Eukaryota; kingdom Metazoa; phylum Arthropoda; class Insecta; order Odonata; family Coenagrionidae; genus Pyrrhosoma; species Pyrrhosoma nymphula. The sequence goes on along the minus strand of OY754334.1, from coordinate 100,168,867 downwards.
CACAAACAATTTATTTTTGGGTAAACTTTTAATTACTTTAATATCGAGTTTTTTAAATTTTTATTTACTGTGTGATACATGTACAAGTTTTTCTACAAATTATTGTTCACCAAGGAGTACCACAAAGTTACTAAAGATAGATTTTAATTTACTTACAACTTAATCAATTTGTGCGATTGAGAAAAGATGGGTTGGCTGGTGAGGAAGATATATAGTAGTGGGGAGAGTAGAGAGAAACCTGGCGTCGGCATTAGCCTACTTTTAACGAAAGTAGCCACTCACTCACTCAGTGATTCAACCCGAAGGTTGGTTTGGATAGTTGAGGGTAGAGCTCAACCCGGACTAAGCCACTGGCGTGTGAATTTCACGCATTCAGGGTAGGGGCCCAGGGAAAGGAACTGCCCCCCTACTAGGGGGGCAGTTCCTTTCCCTGGGCCACCTCGTACTCAGAGGAAGTTTTTGTTCAGGAGCGTCCAAAGGCTTGACCTGGATTTGAAAGTAGCCAAGGGGATAGGATTTTAACGTCTAATGCGACAGAGGGAGTCCAACAATTTTATTGTTATTTTGTTTAGTATTGAACGAAAGGGCGGCCCTAAAAGTTATAAAAACTTGCGACGTGATTTCTCTCGAAAATGAATTATTGAAACCCTTAGAATTTCTAACCTATCGATCTCACATAGAGTACCTTTTTGGGAAACATTTTTAATCATATTTTTTTTAATGAATCGCTAAATTTTGATCGCTTTGCTAGGAAATCATCTATTCTATCATTGAAAAAAAATAATATTTTCTTCTCTGGAGATTTTGGTCTACTATGAATGATCAGTTAATACTCCTTTTTTGCCAAGGGTTCGTATATTTACTGTGTATCCTCAGGGCTGTATCAGGATTAATTATATATAATACACATTGCACGACATTCAACAATTTTCCGAGTACGATGTCCTGATACAGCCATGAGGAAGTATAATAAATATACAAAACGTTGGCAAAAAAGATTATTAATTGATCAATCATTATAGACCGAAATCTCCAGGAAAGAAAATATAAATGAATTGAGAGGTCAAGAAAAGAAATAATCTGGTTGTTAAAAAAATTTCAATGTTTTTACCGTGGTAGTTCGGAGTCAGTGTTATTTAAAAATCAGTTAAAAAATGAATTAAATTGTTAAGCATATATATTTTTCGACAATTTTAACCAGTTTTTTTCATAAATCGCTTGTTTATATAACTTTATTGAACAAGTAGCCTATTAATCATGGAAAAACGTGTATGTATTCGGTTTACCGTAGGTTGTTTCCTTCCAGAGACCAGAGTACATTTGGACATTAAATGCTTAACATTTTCTGCATGGGTCAATACTTGGGTAAGAAATACAGGGTACCTACCTATGTGCACTCGGGCTTAAAACTGCTTTAATTACCCTTATCACAGTACAGAAAATCGAAAAAAATTCAGCATAGTACTCAAAATCGTATTTTGTAAATGAACCAATCGCATTCGATTAATGCGTCCCATTCGCGTTTTTGTTCTAAATCAGAAATTAACGCAATGACTTTTTTTCATCTGAGTCTCGCATCCTACTACCAATCACAGATGAGTAGAGCGTTTCAAGGAAATACCGATGGTGGAGCTAGAATCAACTGAACGTTGTTTTCATCGTGAATCGGCGTGCTGGGTTTTCCATTACTGGTAAAATGTACATCTGGACGAGGGAAACTAAGCATGAATTAGCTCTAAGAGTGTAAATGTTTTTGTATAGTACAAAAAGCGCTCATTATACCTAGCATGTGTGCGAACAATGTTAATGGATACAATAGTTTCTACGAATGCGACGATCAGAGATCGAAATGAATTGTTGGATAATATGAAAAAGTTCATAAGAGCATTTATGTATCCGATTTTTAGCATGCAGAATTGAGTTGGATTTTCAGTACTAATTTTTGTCGTGTGAAGTGGCCTTAAGTGTCTGGAATTCCTCAACTAATTAGAGTGCCGTCTGTTTTGTTTTCATATTCATTCCAAGCTGGCCTTCATAACTTCTATAGGTTCGTTCCCTTCGCTAACTCTTCTGCTTTTTCGCGAACGCGCAAATTCCCTCCCTCTCTCTTCCTTTCAAGGTTGTGAGACGGCATGATGGCACCCGCGCGCAAAAACGCGTCATGACGTTACCGCCAATAGCGTGGCCATAGAATTGTGTGACATTCACAGTGAAAAAATCATTCGCCTGGACTGGGATTCGAACCCAGACCTCCCGATTTCGCACCGAGTGCTCTACCAGTTAAGCTACCCAGGCGTCATCTCTCACTGTGAATTTCAGTGAAATGAAGAGATAGCGCCTGGGTAGCTTAACTGGTAGAGCACTCGGGGCGAAATCGGGAGGTCTGGGTACGAATCCCAGTCAAGGCGAATGATTTTTTCACTGTGAATTTCACACAGTTGTGTGATCATCAGCGGGTGACTCCGTTAAAGTTACTGCGCGGCCAATTCCGCAGTTCTTTGAATTGGCCATAGACCTTGAATATAGGTTAAAGAGAGATTATTAAAAGGTTAGAATAAGAATATACGTTAAAGGCCGTAATGATTACTAACTTTTTGCAGCAACTGGGATGGGAATCGCTTTCAGACCGTCAACTAAAATTTAGACTCAATGTATTATATTAGTTCCAAACCGATTTATTCTTTGACGACGTTAATATTATTTTACGAAATTTGACACACTACGGTGGATCAGATCATGAGGATAAAATTAGGGAACTAGACTGCAGAACGGACAGATTTAAAATGTGATTTTTCCCGCGAACGATAAGAGACCATAATAGCTGCCAATGATACTTTTAACTAGATTTGTCGATAGTTAGTGTAACTCTTTGTAGTACTACCTAATACTTGTATCATTATCTGCTACTTAGTATTAACAGCACGCCGTGCATTTTTTCAGCAAAACTCTTGAATCTCTGTCCGTTTAAGTAGTTGCAAAATACATAAATGCTAACGGTCCCGCTGACATTGGTAGCATATCTATAGTGTAGTGCCTACTTGTGAGGCTTCGCCTCCTGACAAGCGTTAGCGATTTACGCTAATGTATCAATAGTCGTAGTTACACTAACTTTAAGGTATAGTGTAATGCATTTTGATGACCACTGCCACACATCCTTGAGGTGGCTTGCAGGGTATTTTGTAGATGTAGATGTCCTATGAATGTGATTTCAATCTCTCAAACTCCTCTCTTGATGTATGCAACTGGTCTGCCAATGATGAATACAAATCTGCCGTTATTTGCACGATTACATTTTCACTCTGAAGAATGACTTGTTCTATAAAACTTTCCTAAAGTTTCATGTAAAAAAATTCAGCTTTAACACAAATTCCAGTCATTGCATCTTGTTTGAAATTTTCTTTGCCTCCCTTTTAGTGCCACCTTTTTGCAACTGGCCTTCTTCGACAAAACAATGCCTGGCAAAATACTTTGAGCGACGTTTTGAATAATAGACCGTTGGCGTCGAGACTTGACGAGAGCTGCCACAAAGCACGTGACCAAGCCCTGGCTTATCCCTCCCTCATGGTCATGACGTCATGCTCCGGCTACCTATATTCAAGGTCTATGAGTTAGGCGGGTCGTCCTCATGATGGCCGCCTGTCTTGGTCGCCACGCGTTAATGATCCCGCGGCAGCGAATTGTGTCACTCTGCGAATGCAGTTTGAGTTGGAAGATAAAAGAGCAGCGCGACTGCGCACTGATTGCACGTCGACTGGTAAAATGAGAGTTCTCTTTTTCAAATCCAGCGACGCTTGGTGAGTGATAGCATAATGACGGACGGTTTCATGGGCAATTTTTTAAGGGTTCTTTACGTTTGCCTCATGAATATACGTAAGGATCCTCAACTTGACCCTAGTGGGGGTTGCCAAACATTCCGCATGCACCGAGGAATTAGGACCAAGCAGATTGTAGCGCCGCCACTCTAGGGAAGGTGGTTCTATTAAGGAAATTCCGTGATTCAAATGGAGATACTGGAAATAAAGGTACCGGAATTGGCCATCCTATTAACGCCGGCCATTTTTGACCAACACAAGCGAACCATGCCGATGGAAAGGCCGTGATTCAAATGCAGATAATGGAAATTAGATACCGGAATTGGCCTCGCAATTAAGGTGGCTGGTTCGGTAATCGTGAGTCATTGAGAACTAGTGCTCATATTATTTCAACGGCACTAAAAATTAATTGGACATGATTAAATTACACAATATTTTAACCGAATGCCTTAAATTCTCAACTCATAATGAAACATTGCCTTGTTGAATTTAAATATTGACATGAAACATACCATTAAACTTGACTTGACTCTGTTTCTAGCCAACCTGAACGTTGTTACTGTTTACAAGTCCTTAGACCTTGGAGATGCTGGTTTTTATATTTGGATTAAAAATGTTTATAACTTTGTGCTACGGGTATTTGTTTCTTTTGCAGTGACGAAATAATTGTGATTAAACGTGTAAACATCTTTCACATTTATTTAATCTCACTTTTTTAACAACGCACAGTTTGTATAGACAATTGTTTTTGTGCTATGTTCATGGCGGTGTGATGTTGTGGTTTCTTGTGCGTTCGTTTTTTCACGATTTTGTTGGTTGTTCTTGGTGATTCAGTGTGAAATTTGGTAAAGAGTTGCTTTGGTCCTTACGAAGCTCTGTCTTGAAAAAATTACAAGATATCTTTGGTTTTTAGGAGCAAAGGGAAGTTCGTTTCGAAGGAGTTTGAAAGCAGGGCTAAGCAATCCCTTTTCATGAAGAAGTTAGGCGCTGAAAATGAAGAAGCGGACGACGACTGTAGTTTACTGTTGTTTAATGTAGAAGATCGCCGAGTAGTTGATATCGCGCTAATTGGCGAGAAAATGGATTGCAAGATTTGTAATGCAGCCTTGTCCTCCAAGTACGTTGTTGGTGAAAGAAAGTTTGGATTGGCGAATACTTTCTCTGTTCGGTTTTGATCCTGTTTCATGATAAAGGAGGTATTAACCAGACGTAAATCGGAAATAAACGGACACATTGTTTGATGTAAATGCCAAAGCTGCTACTACTTCTCTACTGGAGTATGTTAACTGCAAGAGAAACTTTTGATAAAATTATAATAGAAGTATATTACATCGATGACACTTGGTTTATTATTTGATTATTTTTTTGTTTGAGTAAATGCGACATTTAAGGAATGCTCAAGATTGTCCTGAGAGCTTTTTTCTTAATTATTTGTTTGGTGCATGCATGATCAATTTTTGAACTCATTCAATTTTTCTAATACCAGTTTGTTTAGCGTATGTAATGATAATAATTTTATTTACCCTATATGCGCATGAGTTAATTCTACCCCGTGATGATAAAAGGAGATGATCAAACTTTGCTTTTAAGCACTGTAGTTTTTTACACAACAATTCAAGGTTGGAAATTACATTATAAATTAGGGAGCTAGGTGTCTGCGTTCTTATAAAAATATACTTTGTTTAATTTGACTTAAGAGGAATGAATTTAATCACTTAGATGACTTAATTTCACTAGCAACGGAATATTAAAGTTTTAATCCCAAAGTTTTCGGTAACTGCTCCAAAAGTTTTGGCCATAACGTAGTATTTTATACGAATGTACTCGCGAACATATATTCTAGATTTTATATTAGCATTAATACGTGACCTCTTTGAACGCCAATCTAAATGACCCGATGAAAATAATACATTTTCTTTACTTTAAAATAATATTTACACATGATTCGCTTATGATGGGCTGTCTGCTGCGGAATCCAGAATTCCCTTCATCCGATTTGACGTTGCCAAATGCACCTCAAAACTTCGCGCGCAATATTTGAAAATGTAACGAATTTTTTATTTATTTCGGAGGAAATAAGTCGATAGCACTGGTTGATTTTCTCAGAATGAAAATTGTAGACCAATATCCACATCATTTCAGTTCTTGGTGAAAATCTGTGTTAGAAACGCAAATAATACGTAATTGACCCTTACGAAGCGGGGTGCGCCGTAAGACCCCATGTTTAAAAAAACCTTAAATATCTCAAAAACTACATCGAAAACCCCCCAATTTTTTTCTGTAGAATTTTAGGCCATCATTAAAGGAACAAATACTGTAATTATTAAGAAAACCTATACACTTTAAAATTTCGAGCCAGCCACCTTAAACTGGTCATTTTTGACACAGACACGGAACCATAAGGATTGCAGCGCGATCTATCTTTTGCGGAAAGCTAGGCAACATTATGTCCGTACAGTGGTGCCGAAGATTTAGATTCATATGCATATGCGTGGTTTGCCTTATGCGATGTAGTACATAAATACAGAGAGAGAGAGAGAAAATATAAAAGAAAAATTACGTATTTCAATTTTCCTTCCTATAAAATGAAAAATCATATTTCGTCCCCAGATGCATCGCTATGGGTTTTGTAAGTTTCAGTTCAAGATATTTTTCTTTACGATGAGGCCAAATTCATTTAATTTTAATTGAAATGATATCATGCTCAAAGTACCTTAAAGGCGTTAGAAGGAGAGATGATAAAATGGAGGGATTCTATCCATAAGTCTTAGGATTGAATGACTAGTAATTATAAAGACGAAGATAGTGAAGAGTCGAGGGGGGGGGGTTAAAAGTTGATAAATAAGCTAACTAATTTGAACACATCGATGACTCAACATGAAAGTGCTATGGTTTAAACTTTCCTTGGATTAAATGCTCCGGGATTAACGCCTGTCTTCGCTGAATCTACTTTTTCAATATGTATGGTTCTATCAGAAGCCCAGGACGTACTGATTAGCACCGACTTTGAACAAATCCAGCATAGTTGTATTTAGTAATTTCGAAAATTCGAGACTGAGAAACGGATGCCAGACAAAGAGAAAATGAAATCCAGCATAGTGAATTACTCTCGAATGGAAATCCTTAATTTTTCATATTCACCGACTGAATCATGGGCCATTTAACCTCCTACCACAAGTGCGATATTCCACAGAGGAAAAATCATTCGCCTTGACCGGGATCCCGGTCAATGCGAATGATTTTTCCTCTGTGGAATATCGCACTTACGGGTGACTCCGTAAAGGTTACTACCGTGGCTAGTCCCGGTATCCTCAAAATTGGTACTACCACAAGCGTGAATGCTCGTGGAGTGAAACTTAAGAATGATAAGACTTATAGCTAATGACCATGCAGCGGATATTTTTCCTTTGGTTCATTAAATTTTCTTCTACTTCTTTTGTGTCTACTTTCAGGAATTGAATAAGTTTGAGCAATACTGTTTTCTCTAGTCATAATAGAGATAATATTCGAATTAATTTTTTAACTTAAAGCAGTTTTTAGAAGCAAGATTTAAAGATAGTGTTATTTATGACACAAAACTTAGTTAAATAGGAGTGCACCTCAGTAGTTAACTAAATAAATGCTAGTACTCGTGATTAAAGACAAACTTAGTACTTTTCTACAATATTTTTAATGTAAGACGCGTTTCTCCGCTTTACGGCATCCTTTAGTTTGTCTTTAATCATGAGTACTATTATAATTTACTTTTACGAAGTGAAGCCTACCACGGTCAAGTTTAAATAAATGTCAATATTTGAGGATTTAACTTGGCTTGTTTTATGCTGTACGCTAAAAGCGACTTGAAAATCGAAGTTTTATTTTCGTTTTGATGAAAGAATTTAGGCTAGTAATAAATTTATTTTGAGAAATAATTGAATAAATACGATAAGCACCGATAAATTTCTGACACTGACCTTGCGTCATAAGTTACTATATTTTTCAATGTATATACCGTACCCCATGGAAAACGGCTTCTATTTTTTGGGAAGTATTTAAAAAACCAGGGCGATAAATGGCTGATATTTTGGTACCCGTCACACGATATAACCGGGAGATTACTCTAGCAATAGTAATATGTCAAACAGTGCTTTTCGCCTGTGTGATTAAAAGGTTCGCTTTTTAAAACTGTGACATCATTACTTGACAACATTTGACAATACCGTGAAAAGATTTATTGGGATTAGGTCACGATGTGTACTTCTTTTGCTTGCCTTTTCAATAAACAATCTTCTCAGTCGGGTGGCTTTGCATTCATTTTGAGAATCCCGTCTTTGCTTGGAGGAGAGAAGAATGCATTCAATTCCGCCGACCGCAAGCTTTCATTTGGCGGGGACTCAAAAAAGTCTTGTTAGCGTAGGAGCGTGGGAAGAAATGGCCTCGTTCCAAGTTTTGGGACAAAAGGGAGACGTTTAGCGCCCACCATGACGAAGAACAGCGACATTGAACATTTTATTTCCCTGAGGGTCGAAGACCTCATCCGATTGTCGGCTCACAAGGCGTACCCCAAGCGTACTCTTAAAAAAATAAAAGAGTAACGCTTCCAGCTAAATGGTGGACAGCGTGCGAAAATAGTTGAGTCATTTTAGTGCGAAAGCGTGAACTTCCGATTTCGCGGCACCTTGTTAGCTTCTTTTTACGGTAAATTGGATGGATCAATTGAAAACGGCAATGTTGTCATTGTATAACGCTTCAAAGTTATGCGAGCAAAAAAGTGGAAGGTTTGTTTTTTTTACAGAGTGAAAATACCGTAGGTATGCTATAAATCATGCTAGGAAACCTATTTCATGAATCATTTTTTACCACACCTAATTGTGTGGGTAGTTAAAAGAAGCTCAGTCATGAGTAAAAAAACAACTCTTCCAGTCCAGGTGAACTAAATTCATTGATGAATCCAGAATAAAGTTAGCTGCCACTATCGTAGTGAAGTCCGTATGGAAATTTGAAGTGATGTATACCGGCAGGGTTTTTTTTTGCTCAAAGTTAAATTAAAGATTATAAATTATAATAATCATTATTATTATTCATTTGTCATTTCTTGCATTTTTTCGAGGAAGTAATGAAGGAAAACTATATAAAATTCCTCTTAAGAAAATGTAATTTATTTGGAACTAGGTTTGGGCATATTATGTGCTGAAATCATCAGGTAATGTCATAACTGCCGGACCTGATGATGGCGTACAATGCCGAAACCAAGGTCGAAATAAATTGTTTTCTAAAGTGGAATTGAACATTTTTTTTGTTACTTCCTTGATGAGGAAATTCCACATAATTAAGCCTAAGATTGTTAATTTTGTTGCGTGTTCTTGATTACCCTTGCACAGGAAAGTATTTGAAGGAAAATTTAATGCTATTTCTAACTGAAAATCAACAATAATGTTTTTCCACCATAAATGATTTCTTAGCATGTGCTTATCTTCGCATAATGTCAAGAAATATTTGTGGCAGAGCTCTGAAGAAGCTAGGATTCGTCAAGCGTATTGTGGGAAGATTCTCAGATGAAAAAGTAAAAGAGAGGTGCTATTTCGCACTCGTCCGGCCACACCTTGAATATGCAGCAAGCATATGGGATCCGGTGCAGAAAGACTTAATTCGGGAACTCAATAAAATACAAAGGAAAGCTGCGCGATTCGTCAAAATTTGCTACGGGCGTACAGACAGCGTTACGCAGATGTTAAACGAATTAGGCTGGGAGCCGCTAGAGACTCGGAGGCTGCGCGCTAGGCTTAGATTACTTGAGCAATTGAGAATAGATATCTTTCAGAGCGACACGGAGAACATCATATTAGAACCCCACTATATTTCCAGATCCGACAGAAACGATAAATTGAGAGAGATATATTGCCGAACGGATAGGTATGGGAATTCGTTTTTCCCCCGAACAATAAGGGACTTTAATAAATGCAAGGCGTAATTTCATAGAGCGTTTCCTTTTTATATGTAAACGGCTGGTGTCCTAACACCAGCCGTTTACATATAAAAAGGAAACACCACACGCCTATTGAGGCGGCTTGCGGGGTAGTATGTAGATGTAGATGAATGTCCGTTGAACTTAGGCTTTATGGACCGAATCTATGACTTATTTTCATTTTTATCACTTCTCACTTTCCTCTGACCATTTCAGTCTTTATTTCAACACGGTTTAATACCTCCTTTCATTTTTTTAAAGTCTGTTTGATACAGGTAACTTCACTGTACAGTCTGATGTATGGATGGATTTGCAGTGAAAATTGCATCATGTAAAGCGTGGAGTAAAGCAAGAGTGACTGCGCAAATGCATGAGCGAAGTACAGGAAAAAAGTCCCTGCTCTGATTCCGTGCCTACTTTCTCGCAATTTCTGTTCGTCAAACTGCGCTATTGAGTGCCTCTGGTGAAACAACCTTGAGACGGGTTCCTCTTTCCATTCCTATCCTTTTCCTCTCCTTTCTTGCTTTCTCAGCATTGTATCTTAACAAAAGATATTCAGAACTCACTCGTATTTAAATATAATACAATATGGATACCACCAAAGGAAAGGAAATTTAAAAGACTCAAGGATGTACTTTTGCTACCTATTATGGAGATTATCCACCCACTCATCTCTCTATGATCCTTGCACTCTTATCATTACGTTATAATTATTTGTTGTTAAGAGAAAATTTTTGTTTAATCTGGCAAGATCTTGAAGGAATCTAATAATTCTCTGCATATTTAACTAGGGAGTGGTCGCTAAGCTACCTATCGCGCGAGCGGTCGCGTGTGCGACTTTTTCTCACGCTCAGATGTATCATTGATTATCTATCATAGAGCGTTTATTGGCAATATATTACACTATATTTAGATATAATTTATTTCTCTAAATGTTCATTTGAAACAATGATTTCCACAGATACACAATTACGGATACAATTACGTAATCATTGCTGATTTTACTGGCGATGATATCATTGGGTATAAATGAAGAAAATTACCATTCTCATGAAGAAATATTTATTTATGAGGACATACATTCTTATGACTCATTAATTTGCATTAAAATATCTGCTCTCCACCAAATGAATCAACTTTTCCCCAATCTGCGAAAGTGTAACGCATCTGAGTGATACAAAAACAATAACGTCAGAGGTCGCGCGATGAGAAAATGTCTCACACTTTGTAGCCGACGGTATCAGACATATCATTACACAGCTGCGGACGCTTCATTTATACGTTTTGAGACGGTCGGTCAATAGGATGATGTCTTACATTCTTAATTACTTGAGCAATTAAGAATAGATATCTTTAAGAGCGACACGGAGAACATCATATTAGAACCCCACTATATTTCCAGGTCCGACAGAAACGATAAATTAAGAGAGATATTTTGCCGAACGGATAGGTATGGGAATTCGTTTTTCCCCCGAACAATAAGGGACTTTAATAAATGCTAGGCGTAATTTCATTAGAACGTTTCCTTTTTATATGTAAACGGCTGGTGTTCTAACACCCCCCGCCACACGCCTATTGAGGCGGCTTGCGGGGTAGTATGTAGATGTAGGAAGAGATAAAAAGTCAGCACAGTGTAGCACAGTATTTAGTTCACTTGTAGTAATATTTCATGATATATCTTTTTAATTTTATTTGCATTTTCAGATTTTTTTACGTGATTGACTAACCATTGATTCCGTACTTCGCAAGAGGAGACATGGAAAGACAGCGTATGCAGATATTCGATAGTGTGGTATATAAAGTTCTTCCATGCGGCGTGTTGGACGGTTATTAGTTCTAGCATTGTATTGTACATTCCGGTGTAAATATGTGGGAAGTTCTATCGTTTTTAACTTTTACATGAATGTTGCCTTATTAAGTAAGCGCCTATTTTATATTTTTAGCCAACTGAGTTTTTCAAAATATGGCGTCACGTGTTCATAATATGTTCTGTCAAAAATATACCCCACACAGGAGTTCTGAATCCTCTGGTGCTATAGATTCATTTCGTTTGTAACGTAAAGGGAGGGAGGGAAGGAGGGGGAAGCAGGGGAAGGTTAAGAGAGAGGTATTAGCTGGAGGAGGATGTGGCCGTTCGACACGCAGATAGCGTGCTGGCAATAGTAATGCGTCAGCAGGCGCTCGGACCGGGTCGACCTCGCGACAACTGTTCATTTCCCGCGCCGTACTCTGCTGCCATCTAGCAACGTCGTGGTGAAGTTTTTTTAAATCCGCGATTTTACCATTTCTATCTTCGGTCTGTACGTTATTATGACGACTTTGGATTTCAAATCGAAGAAACAGGTTGTGGATGAGATGGCAGAGGAGACCTGCGATCGTAGAAGGAATTGGTAGGGCTGTCCAGGGACCTACCGATCAGTTGATAGAATAACGTAAATGATGATTTTAGACCTTGTTTCGTCGATATAATCAGTGCATAGCTGCGGATTCCCTGATTAGAGGGATGTTTATGCTGTGAGCGATACATAAATAATATGGAAAGAGTCAGGTTTTTCTTTACTGTTTCATTTTTTCGTAAACCTTAGCTTTAGTCAAGAGATTTACTCTGGCTGAAAGAGTTTTACGCTGATATGGAGTATTTCAACCCTATACTGCAACTCTGTAATTGGCAAAAGGGAGAAAATGAGAGAAATGCAGTGTGAAACATATTGTCATAAGAACTCCTCCTTATTCTTTGCCCTGTATAATAGCTGCTATCTTAACATCCTTGGCCACAAGCCCTTGCAACGGCTGGCAGAGTTTTGTGTTGAATCAGCTGTAAAGCTTACCCGGTTAGACACCCAGAGCACGCTGAGATTAGTGGAACCACCCATTTTATTAAATATAGCGAATGTTTTCATGATTAACATACGTATCTACATAAGTTTTTCCCATTGGATGCCCTAACATTTCCCTAATAAATTCATTCCCATTTGAAATAGATCCCTTTGCCGTCCCCAAAAAACTTGACCAACGCAACGTGGTCATAACACTATCTTTCCATAAATAAATAGCTACTCTTCTCGCTTTCTCGTTGCTTGAGTTATTTTGATTTATTTCTTCTAGTTAATGTTTTATGTGGTACTGTTATGTTTATGTTTGTTACGAGTGCCCTATTACTTAGGGGCATCGTGACACGATGCCACTAATTAATACACATCAACACGATGCCATCGTGTTGATGTGGTGTCTAGAGTACCTACTGGCTTCCTAGACGAGGGCCCGGGTTCAAGTTTCGGCAATGGTGGATATTTTTGTGTACTTTTTGGAGGTCAGTTAAAGGGTACTACTCCGTACGTCGGATGGGACATTAAACTCTGGTCCCCTTGGCGTCGTTGAAAAGTGAAAAAATTGCATCATACCGATTTGGTTTTTGGGCAACTCAATACTATATTATAATAGATACATGTAGCCTATTGGCTCTTCATCCTCATGGCATGGAATATATTTCGTCAAAATTCGAGTACATAATATGTCCAGATTTTCTTCTAAATGCAAAATAATACATGTATTATTATTAGAATGGTTGCTAACAAATATTAAGGTGTCACGCCGAGTCCAACACTCGAAAAATAAAACATAATTCAATATAATTTCGTCTAAATTTCGAATACCGCGCCGAAAACTCGATTCATTGCATGCTTTAATTAAGGAAACATTTTAAATAATAATTCTTCTACCATTGATATTACTTCCTATATGGTGATTTCCAACGCATAAACAGATACACTTAAATGAAATGTGTTCCAAGAATGTATTTCGACTGACTTAAAAATTATTTAACATGTGGACTCAATGACCCACGATTACCACTGCAGTCATATTATTATACGAAACATCGCATGTCATTTCAAAATCCGGACAAAAGTCTAGGGATTGTTCTTTGCTATTCCGTCAAATCCGGGGTAAACTTAAAAAAAAACTTCCTCCGCCGGCTACTTACGAAAAAAATGCTATACACCAGCAGGTTAGGACGTCATGATTTCATCCAATGGCTTTCCCCAGTGATGCCACCAACGATGGTTTTAGCTTACTCCTTCGCCTGTTGGCCTCTAAATTGGTCCAGCCCCTGAGGGAGTCCCCGTCTCGGATTCTGGGAAGGAAGATCGCCTGGCTGTGTTGTTCTTTCGAAACTAAATTTTCCCTCAAGACGTTTAAATCCTTTTTTGTCTTGTTCGCTTTCGTTTGTGCATCTGTTGCATCCTCTAAAAACACACTTGCGTCTTTCATCTTGATAAATCTATCCAGTAACGGCGCTATTTTAGCGTGTGTTCTACCGAGCTAGTATACGTGTTCAGTACACACCAAATTCACCCTCTTGTTTTTCCCATGATATTTTTTTCCTGAAAATATATATAAATATATTATTAAATAGCCAATTTTGTCCAATAATTAGACAACTTTATCTTACGGTTAACGGTATTTGGGCTAATATGAATTATAAATGGATATATTAAAGTAAATAGTATCTAAAAATAATTACTTGATGTAAGATAGGGTGCTACACACTCTGCAGGGATATTTTGCATCAAAAAATGCTGTACGGTAAGGGAATCGCACCACTGCCTGGCTGACTGAATCCCTTCAGGCCCACAGATTGAAATCATGGAGGCGTCATGGAATATCTTTACACCAATTCATCTGCTCCATTCAGCATCCCAAGGAATGGAAATGTGATGCAAAGTTACCCACGGCAGAGGGTACTTTTAATTTCTATTACACGAAATAAAATGTATGACGATATTTTAACCGAAAACAGTTCACAACTATGCTTTAATAATAATTAAGTATTGCTTAAGTGATCACCTGTACATTTTTTTCATCCATATAACTCCTGAAAAGTGATCCCAAGTATTACAATTCCACGGTTGCTGTCCACGGACTTAAGTTTGTTCTGCGATTGCTGATTTGAGACAAAGTATTGCATATATATCTATAGAGTAGTTTCATAGCTTTGCTGTTTGGTTAATATGCAAAGAGTTGAAAGCGGATGTAAACAGATACAAAATATGTAGTTTTGTATCAGAAACTCAATTTATGAGAAGGATTTTCTAAGGACATTACAATCAGTTGGTACAAACACTATGGTCTCTGTGAATAATTATTGTGTTTTTATGTTTTCTCTGGAATATTTGGATGTTATCATTTCGCATATATTTATAAAAGTTTTAGCTCATCGTTGTCGGAGAACTGTCTCGCGCTAAATTCCATAAAACTGATGAGAATATAAAAACAAAAAATTAACCACCTATATGTCTCCTTATGTCGTAATGTCTCTTTCGAACAGCATTAAGTCGAAAGGAATTTGAATAATTATATTCACGTGATACTTTTTATGAAATCCTAAAATTACGGTGTGTAGGTACTGCTAAATACTTGAGTGATTGTAGTTCAAAAGTTAATTGGAAAATGTTTTTAGCAAATTATACTTTCTATTCATCAAGTAAAAGACTACGATCATCAGCTGGTGCCTGTTTACATTGTATGAACTAAGATCAAGAATGCCTCCGTCGAAAACATGAAAATATTTGGCCAAGATTATATGAAATACTGGAAAAAAATATCGAATGAAAACATGATATAAAACCATCAATGGTGCTACAACATCGGTGGTATATTATCGATGGGAAAAATTTCGAAAAACGAACTCTTATTATCGATGTTTCTTGACAATCGGCCATCTATCCTCATCCCTATCAATTATGGTGCGGAAAATTATTACCTAGTGCACTAATAAATTTGAAGAATTTAGATGAGCCTAAAGAGTTTACCGCATCAGGTGACATCTCTTCATAGAGAGAAAATCAGCATTGGTAAAGGCAATGAATAATCATTTCATGCACCTAAGGATGACGCATGGGCCTTTAAAAGGTGTAATTAACGCAGTAAAGAAGTGGAAAATTGGTAAAAGGAACTTCAATTAATTTTAAACCTGATGAGATTTTCCATTCGACTAAAAATATCCATTCTGCTTGCCTGCGCCTGGCCAATTCCATGAAGCTATCATCACAACGGTATTAAAAAAAGAGCTCGATTTCGGGGAAAGTCCTGGGATTTCTTCTTCTGTAGGCAGGGTGAAAGGTTGAATGATTGATGAGTGCATTTAATCTCGCGTTGAGTTGTGCGAAGGGAAGAGGCAGAGTGGGAATAAAGGGAAGAGGAGTATATGAGGCAGAATATGACAGACGGTGAATGGTACAATGTAAATTGTGGCCGGGGCATGTATCACGGAGTTACATTTCTGAGAAGTTGGACAGGATAATAGATAAACTCGATGGTTTCAGGCTTCACTTTGTGAAAATCCATTCCTAAGAATAAAATGAAATGGTACTTTTTTCACAGTTTATTTCTATAAGTCGACCGGTTTCGTCGCATAGGCGACATCATCAGGTCTCCTGATGATGTCGCCTATGCGACGAAACCGGTCGACTTATAGAAATAAACTGTGAAAAAAGTACCATTTCATTTAATTCTTTAGGATAATAGAGTTTAAAGAGATAATAGAGAAGAATGAAGTAAACTTAAGAAGTCCCACAGTTAAATCTCCATAACCGATGAGAATTGCTCTAATGGTGCAGGTACTAAGCGAAGAATGGCATAGGTAAAGGAAGCTATTACGAAAAGGAGGTAACATATGGGGAACCCGGGGCTCTTGGCCGGTTGCGTAATCGGAATATGAGATTTATAGCTCTATGCATTCGTTCAGTGTGGTTAGCAAAAACAAGCATTATTGCTTTCCTAAGTGGTCTGATGACTTATTGGGCTCGGTAGATGCTGTTAAATACTTATGAATTCCAAAAGTAACCGAGATGACAGGTGTAATGAGCCACTTGGAAGCATAATTACCTGATAAAGAATTGTTAAGATACGAATTACGAGTTCGTTTATTATTAATAACTATTTATGATGTGCATCAGTGAATTTATTCATAAAATAAACATTATTAAATTCAAACGAGCGATAAGAGAATGATTCAACTAATTGAAGAAACGATGATTGGTCTGTAACTTAAGACAGCAATAATTTCTTCGATTCGGTATTAGCAGTGAACTCCGTAGCATTATCAATCTCGTAACTATGCATTACATTTTTAAACGTTTGTACAAGCCGCAGTGAGGCATAAAGAAAAAAATCAGTTGTAACTTCAATTTGTAGTTTAGCATTTTACGATTCCGAAACATTGTCTGAGACGAAAACAGATAGGCGTGGGATGGAAGCTTAGTGTGTGGTGGAGGAGGATGGAGTTTGTGAACTGGGAGAAAATGGTAACAGATGACGTGTTAATAATGGAGAGGGTGGTCGGAGACAATACGGAGGCAAAAAAAGTGAATGAATAACACGCCGAGAAGATTTATGCGAGATGCTTATAGCTTAGAGATTCATTGTAGTTACGGTAAGGCCTGTCCAATAACCTACCAATTAATTGTCGTAATTTCTATTACTCACTCACCTAACTTACTCAGTTAAATCCTTTAAATTACCCTACTCTAAAGATAAGAGCCTAAGGGTCCACAGGTTGTCTGATGGGACGGACAGACCCCTTGAGGTGGTCTCCACATTGCACGCAAAAAACGATCGGGATTCTGCTGTAAAATCTCCGCAATCTCCAGGGTTCTAACCCGGGTCATCGGCATGGAAAGCTATAGCCCCATCACTAACCTAGGTTTTTTTTCTTTGTATGATGTGTCATACTTAGAAGGATACCCATCATGCCGTTCCCTAGGACCTGCATAAATAATTTCTTCCATACTTCCCATAAATCCCGGCATACCTCTATTGTTTCGTTTGCACTATTACCTGATTTCATACACTCCCTCCTGTTCTTGAAATCTTCCGCCGCATCCATCCATGACTTTCGCGGTATGCCCCTCCTCTCAGACCAATCACTACCTATCATAGATCTGCTTCGTTCTTAGATTCTCATCCATTCTCCTCACATGGCCAAACCAAGGAAGCACGCTCCGTTCATACATGTTCGTTCCCGGAGTATCCATTCCGCATTCTTCCATGAATCACTCCTTCCTAACTAGTGGTGGTACTAAAAGAACACAACAGTATCGTTGCAACTGTTTCGCAACCGAAACAGTTTCATAACGAAACAGTTCCGCGAAACACCCTGTTGCGGACAACAGCTAGAGGCACACCAAACAACAGGCGATCGATCGGCACTGTTGCAACATGGCTAGCAGTTCTGTATTCTATGTAATAAGAAATCTTTCACTTTATTAAAGTAACAATTTCATTTGGATTCATGAAAGATACTTCACAGTTCTAATTCTATCTGCAACAGTGAGTGGACATGTGTTGGCTGAATAAACCAGAAACCACTTGCAACAGATTCAAAGCCAACAAATTGTAGCCTATGACCGCAACGCAGCCACTTGTGCAGTGAATCTGGAACAGAATAGAAGACGAAACAGTCATCTTCAGCTATCAGTTGCCGCTGCACATCACAGAGCGCTACGTCACGGCTGCGGCGCGATCACGAAACTAACCTGTTGTGCGCGAAAGTTATTTGAAACAGTTGTCTGACGGAAGCAGTTGCGGCTGCAGCCGTTTCCCTCCGACAACACTTTATTCCAACACTATTCCTTAACCAGATCCCTCCTACTTGTACCGCTTACGTTTCTCAAATACCCCATACCCACGGCATTTAGCCTACTCTTATGCTTAGCCTGGCTTAAGTTTCGCTGCCATGCGATAGAATGTTATGGGATAGGACAATGCATTACATGTTAACGTGAAAATTAGGGTAGGAAAGCTAATTCGTGCTGAAAGTCCATTTGTCGCAGGAAAGTGTGAAGCAATAAAGTTCGCTTTTCTACCAGGAGATTTTTTTTAAACATTTGTTTCCTATTCAGTTGCATCTCGCGGCAGAGATTTAATCAGATCCACAGGATGACAGAAGAGCTCCCTGTGAAGGACAAAAGATGGTTTCAAAGCGTTAATTTTCCCAAAAAGGTTTTATTTTTTTTATTACGCACGACCGAAAATGTTATCCGCCCTTTCAACCGCCGTCATCAGAAGAGATAATGCCAGACGCACGCCATAGTGTGCTCCGCGGAGAGGTCTGGTTGGTTCGTGCCGTGCGGTCGTCGCGACCCTGAGGCCATCAGTTAGCGAGGATCTGGAGCATTTAATGCGACGGGATGCTTCTTAGGGTGTGGTCAAATTTGGTTAATGATGGCTTTCGTGGGAATAAAAAGAGGGAGATAAGGGAGAATGTTCACATTTCGCCCTGGGATTAGGGCGAGCATGCAAATGCGACCGCGGCTCGATGTCGCTTTGCATTATTCCAGACGTGATACCTTTTTACTATGAATGCCCTTCCTCCTTAAGGTAGTTTGAACTCGATATTAATTCAGATAAAATTGGATCAATTCAGCCGCATTACGAAGGATAATATCTCAACTTTCCACTGATAAAAAAATATAAGATACTTATCATCATACTTTTCGAGATATGTACCGAAAAATATCTCCCATTTTACGTTGGTAATGATTCGGGTATGAATTCCAGGGAGATTTTATTTGAAATATGAGGAATTTCTAACGTATAGGTACATCTCGTTAGAAATTTTTTCAGTGTGTAGCCTGTTTGCTTTCTCAACTATTTTAAAATATAAATCATTTATTCGCAGCAGTAATTACTTACAGAATCGTAGAAAATATTATGTTTTGAAGAGTCAAGTTGAAAACTTATATATGTGTATTTAGTTAATTTCTGAGAATGTCAATCATTTAAAACATAGGTATTGCGTCATTTAGGTTACAATATTTAATTCATGCTTCTTAGAGTAGCTTAAATTTTGAAAAAAAAAATTGAATATGATATCTATTACGACTAGAGATTTTAACTACTCAAACTACCTTAAAGTACCTACTCGCGTTACCAGTGGCGATCAAAATGCATTCATGTGTTTTCCAACCCCTTTTCACGAAGTATTACTTTTATATCTCTAATGAGTACTGAAATATATCTTAAATTAAGTTGTTTTGCTTATTTCAATCTAATCATGGCAGTGGCCAATCTCTTGGGCAGGAATCATATTCTATTCCTATAATTATATAAATTGTTTATTTTCGTTTATCCATTTATATTTGTAACTTGCATTCTTTTCTGTCTTTGACAATGATCCAAATCAATGGGTCGACAGATCTTATTGTATGATCTATTTATTAGTTTTTATTAGTTTTTTTATAATAGATGAGACTATACAATAATTATTGGATTATAGGTGGAAGATGAGATTTTAAAGTCTGGATCTCACCTAAAAAGTAAAGAAATATATATCTATTTACTTATGTGTTCCAGTACTGCCATTTTCCGTCGTGTTGAGTCATAGATTATGGAAAAAATTAATGGACCCATACGTTGCGATAGCTTGGGAAAATAATGAAAAGTAGGCATATGCAATATTTTCATTGTATCGATACTCGGATCTCAATTGAACCAAGGAATGAGTAACATTATTAGTATTGCATCGTCAAAGTATCGGTACTCCCCGATATCGAATTGAATGGAATCATAATTCGAATAAGTTTAATATTTCTTTGTAATTTCGTCATTTGAAAGCGTAAAAAATGATTGAAAATGCATTCATTTTGTCCGCTAATTTAGAGCTGCTGCCGTGTACCGCTAACAAAAAGTTAATGCTTAAATGCCTAATCAAATTCTAAGTATCGATACCAAAGTTCTTAGTATAAAATCACAAGTATTGATACCGAAATCGTATCTATAAAATCTACATATACATAAGACCCTGCAAGCCATCCCAAGGATACACCATACTCTACACCATACACCACCTGTGCTACACCATACTCTAACAAAGTTAATTGACCCAATAAATTTGATTGTTTCATTCTTGAATATCTTTATTAATACATTAGCATGTACCTGCAAATACCAACTTGGTGAAATTTCACCAACATGCACTACACATTAGGTATGCTACAAACCACAAACTTCTTATTTGTATTAATGCATTTTGCTCCACATAAATGCGCAGAGATACAAAAATCATACAGCGAGCATGCGGTACGTGCTGTAGTACTACGTTGCAGAATATTAATATTGGAACATCCCTCCAAGAGCATGTTTACGTAATGGCACAAAAAATCAGTTGTCACTCTATAAAATAATTCACCACCCCCCTCTAGATTCATGTCCTGGTGAAAAAGCTCTTCTTATGCATTTGTCACGCAATCAGAGATCTGGTCAGCCTCGTGTGTTCGGATACCGTGTCACGTACGTGGAAATTGTCACTCTCGATCGAAATTCTTGAAATGTCTGCTGCGAAACCCGTCGTCGTGTCGTGTTTGTCTATATAGGAGATAGACAATTAAGCTCAGTTTATCTCCGGGTAATTAAAGTGGGATTCTACACCTACATACTTCACTACGAGCCACCAAAAGGGCTTGTAGCAGGATGCGTAAGGGCACCAGCCATGAAAAGGGAAGGAAATAGGGATAAGGAAATGGTGGGGGACTGTTCTGTAATCGTAATGGTGAATTGTATATTACGGTGGTTGGAGCGATTTTTGTTTATGCACTGATTTGCGTGAAACTTTGCATGCCTATTCTCATTAGTAATATCTATAGATAAAAGTGAAATAAATTTCATCATACCAATTTGGTTAATAGGTAATTCAATGCTATTTTAACACGAAGACTCACGACATATATTTCGTAGTCATTTGATTACATATGCACAGATTTTCTAGTAAGCGCGAAATTTCAAATTTGTTATTATAATTGCTGATAACAAATATAATGGTATCGCCGCCGAGTCCATTATTCGAAGAAAAAAACATTTAAATGTGATTTCGTCTAAATTTCGAATACTGTGCCGAAAACTCTAGTCATTGCATGTTAATTAAGGAAAGATTTTAAAATACATTTACTTGCATTATTTCATTTAGTGCCGGTATGGTGAGTTTCAATGAAGAAACAGATGCACTTAAGTTGATGTGTTCCGAGAATTTTTTTTCGACTTACTTTAAAAAAATATTAAAATGTGCACTTCACCAAACATTTCTGCCACCTTCAGGTCTGAAGTGGCGATGTAAGATCTTGGTCCGTCTTATATTGTCATGTCTGAGCAGTTAATTGAAATGTGTGTCACGCTCTGATTTTGTCATGGTCACAAATGATGAAGGAAGGAATATTTGTACCCATCAGTTCGGAAACAAGCCTCATTTTGTCTCTGCTGTTAGTTCTCTAGATGTTGTGTGAGTTTCTATCTCCTGTTTCACCGTGTAACTCGGGTGATTTAAAGTTTTTCTTGTAGACTTATTTTATCGCGTAGCTTCGGAATTCCTAGGAGCTTCCAACGCAGTCCTTGCGTAAGTTATGCTACACTTTTCGCTTGCTTGTAGCATTTTTAACGAATCGTGCGGGTTTTCTTTGTATTTTGTTTATTTCGCAAATGAGATCTTTCTGTACCGGGTCCCAAATGCTCGGAGTGTATTGGAGATGTAACATATCTTGTCCTCTTGAGATTGTACTTCTAATTACCTTACGACTCTACTGATCTTAAGTTTCCCAGTAAAATTATCCTTGCGGTCCTACGAGTCAATTGCAAGTCTTGCATTAGTCCTCTCAGTGACCGTGTGATTCTAACGATAAAGGTTGGTTTACGGTTTTGAAATCGGAATACCTAAAATATTTTTTAACGTCTGGAGGTCCTCTCCACACACTATTTCGTTCTTCAGCTTGGCATAGGTCCTACCTCCCAAATAATGAATCCTAAAAATGAAATGACAGGTTTCCTTATTTAAAATTTTTATCCAATTCTTGTTTCGATGTTTTACATCTTTACGAAGTGCTAAAAAGTGTTCTATTGCAACGAGGGTAAAAATACTTAATAGTGTTTCAAAATTTTCATTTGTAGACCTGACCGGTACTGATGGTTTCACATCATTAAGTATCAAATGTAGGTTGGGTCAGGTCACCAAATACACAATGTGAGCCTATGATTGAATTTGGGAAAAAATCGGAATGAAGTACTGTAGTATTTACTTAGAGTGGAATTGGATTGGAAGTTGACTTGAACGAAATTAAAATATGGAATTTAGAAAGTTCATTCATTTTACATGTTTTACGTCATTATTGATGTGTAATGCCTTATGTTTGCTTGTAGCAGTTTAAAAAAATGGCATGCCGTTACGTTTTGTCTAAATAACAGATTGAACCTTTCTGTGATGTGAACCAAATGCTATAGGGCACGGGTAAAGCGAGAGCCTCTTACCACAGACGGTTTATTTTCATGGACGATGCCACTGTATGAAATCAAAATATATTTTTAAAATAGGCATATAAGAGATGCCAGTGAGCGTTTTCTCAAAAATGCATGACAAACGGCGATGTTGTTAGAAATGTCTGAAAAAGAGTTTGAGGTGTATTGAGTCTAAAAGTTGTCGTGGAGGGTTACATATTTTCCCTATTCTTAGATTTCCGGGAGAAAGTATGCAACTCTTTGTAAGAAAATTTACCAATTTCTAGGATTTTTCTGATGAAATACAATTTTCTCTGATAACTCTCCTGAAGATATTTTGACGTGGGTATGATTTTAAAGAAAGATGAAGAGATGAATCGATCACGTCGCGACACAAAAACGCTTGGAGAACTTAAATATATACAAATTAGAAACACCACGGTCCTTTCGGTGAACCTCCGAGTCACTAACGGCTCCCGTCACTATCCTCCCTTTTACTGATTGTATTCTGCGCTCGCGAAACGGCGGAAGAGACCGCAATCATGAAGAAGGAATGTATTTCTTGGAATCTCGACTGCTCTTTGTAATCCTTTAGGACTGATTCCTCCGGGTGATGATGCTCGATGGCAATGCGTTCGCGGTCCTACGAGAAGGAAGTCGTTCGCTACTCTTTCCTCGTGCCTTGAAGTCACCCGAGTGACTCCAAATTCTCTTTAAATCCCTAATAGGCGCCGTTTTTCAGTCTTTCTCCATTGTCCCCGCAGCCACCCGCCCACACCTCCCCGAAAAGGGCGGCAGACTGTCCATATTTTCCCCCGCTCCGGAATGACATTTCGGTCGCGATGACTCACCCGACCTTGTTCCTCGCGTACAACTCAAGATTCGCTCATCCGGCATTTGACTCCTTCCGCAAAGCTCTCGCATTCTCGCGTTCATTTGTTTCTCTTCTGCGTATCGCCAGCATTCAAGCATATTGGTTAAGGTAGCTGGAGTGGTTATCGTGAGTCATTGAGTGCAGATATAAATAACTTAACTAGTAAGTCGAAAAATAAATTTTGGACCACATTGCACGCAAGTGCATCTGTTTGTACAATCGACATCACTACGCATGTAGTGATTTAAATGCTGTAAAAACTATTTTTTTAAACTTCCGCCTCAAAGCATTGTTATGACTTGGATTTTCGGCGTGTAATTCGAAATTTTAGCGAAACTCGTATCTAAATAAGACTATTTATACTCGTCATGATATATTGATATTTGCTATCAACCGTCATAAAAATATGAAATGTATAATTAAGCGTTGAGGAGAATATCTGTACATATGTAATCGAATTAATACGAAATGTATGCCTTGTGCTTATATGTTAAATTAACATGAAAATGCCATAAAGCTGAATCGGTATGATGTAATGTTTTCACTTTTATCTTTAGATATCACTAATGAGAACACGTATGCAAAGTTTCACGCAACTCTTTGCATTAACAAAATTTGCTCAAATCACCTAAGCATACAGTTCACGTTTACATACGTACGTAAATTTCTCTCAGCGTGGTATTCGAAATTTAGGCGAAAAGTATACTTTCGAATCTTTGACTCTGCTACTAATAAGAACACGAATGAAAAATTACACGGAAATCTGTATGTAGACATAAATCGGTCCAACCAAATTAAGATATCAACCAACTTCCACTGATTATTTTTACTAATACTATAAAGTAAGAACAATTTCGACCATCACGTGGTGTTTTTTGAAAGTGAAAACGTGAAACATGGCTCAGGTTCAACACGATTTAAGCTTCAGTACTTGCTCGGTGGGTATTGTTTTTAAACCTCGTTACTTAAACAATAGATACACAACTGAGCCTATTTCGCATAAAACCGGGTGGGAAAAAATTCATGCTGTCCTTGAATCTACAGGAGGAATTCTTTCGCTGAATAATGTCATGGTTGGGAGTGGTCCTGGAAGATAAGTCGCTTATATATGTGTGACGGGAGTGAAAAATGATAGGCATGCAGATTAGATGTGTTATTTTTGCCGAGACGTACGCAGTTCAGTCGTTTTGCTCGGCGTCTGCGAAATCTTCGTATCCAACTCCAATGGTAGTCAGACAAATGTGACACACATTTATTTTCATGGCTTCACATAGATATTCCAAGCTAATAAAGTTCTGGTGCTGACTTTCATTAAAATCTATGTGTTACCACCAAACCACCTACAGGGGTTGTAGCAGGGGTAGACACTTATCGTCAGTCAAAGTAATATTACTGTTATTAGCTATTTTACTGAATACATACGTATAATGTGATGAATCTTACATGAAAATACATTTCACATGTACCGTTGCATCTAACTATCATTCTTTTCATGAGGGATGGACACTACACTCATGCATCACGGTGACCACTTGTTAAAATGCAGTCATATTAACATTCAAAACCTGGAGCAAACATTAGAACATTTCATTGGAATAATTCATATAATAAAGTTAAAATTGCTCACAGAAATGAAGACCCAAGTTATTAGCTAGAAAAAACTTATTGCTCGAAGGTTGAAATATATTTGAAGGCGTTTGAGTTAAACTGTGGTTTTCAGTGTCATCATCGATAAAGTTTTACAACAGTACACAACTCCCAGAAGGATCATAAAACCAATAAAATCTTGATCGGTGATACACAACCTTTTATTGAATCATTGGTTTGTTCCTATTAATCCCTTAAGGGTAGGGCTTTCCATGTGTACACATTATATTATATGCTCAAATGAATAGCGTGAACTCATAAACGCTTCTTATCAAATGCTCTCTAGGAAGTAGAATCACCAGTGATCAAAGATATTATAGTGAGAAGAATAGCCTAAGCATAGAAGAAATTCTAAAAGGAGTCTGCTAATAGCTAGTAAAACAAGTGTGGAAGTAAGGAAGCAATTAAAACATGTTTTGAGTAAGCTCTATTATGGAAGTGAAGCCTGGACAATTACAGTTGTAGTGCAAATGAGATTGGTAGCATTGGTCATGTGATGTTTTCGAAGAATGATGAAGATCAAACAGACAGAGACAATCGCCAACAAAGAAGTCCTACGAATAGTTATAAAGAATATAGGTATATACATTTAATGAAAACACTGAGAAGATGACTGACAGACAAAGCTGAACACATTTTGAGACAAAAATCCACTTGATAACAATGATGGAATAAGAAATGAATGGGAAGAATTACGGGAAATGAACAAGGATAAAATACATCAATTAATGAATGAAGGACGTCTAAGTGAGTGGAGTCAAGACCTGCAGCAAACCTTCGCATCGATGACTGCTGAAATCCTCTTTGTTGCAAGACAATTAGGAAACAGAGAAGGGTCATGTAAATCAGGGCATCTATTTTCGCCAACTTTTTTGTTGAGACAGTTTTTTTCAAATTATTTTTCATTTAGGCTTTGAAAGAAAAATATTAAAGGAAAAAATGTTCCCTCAATACTTCCCGGGTGTCCTTCCGCAGTGGGATATGTTGGTCGCGGTATTTCCTAAAAATGTAGGTCACCTAATTCTCACCATTATTATCGTCAAATATTTTGATAAACATTTTTTCCTAATATGAGAGTCTTTTCTCCGCATGAGTTATAGAATCCAGGCCACCGCGAAATCTTTTTCGCGGTCGTCGAGTTTGCGGCCGGACACTCTCGGAGGCTGGCTGGCTTTGACTCCGAGGCGAACGTCTGTTTACTAACTCGCTCCCACTGCCCCGTCCTTGGAAACAGGAGGGATGGCGTCGGTTTCTTCCTTCTGCGCGTCACTTTGACTTGCCCTGGACGCGTGGCGTCGTAGTGATGGTCGGACTTTTTGTTGCCGCAGGGATACTGACTTCATCTCTCCTCAACATCGCAACTGAGATTCCAGAGGATGTGCGAATGATATGTCAAATGTTATGTGAGATAATAGTAACTGTGTGTAGAAAACGTAATTTTAATACTGTTATGCTTCTGCACTGAAAAACTCCATAGTTACTGATTGACTGCAATGCAGCAGTACAACTGAGCTCATGTTGTTGCAGCCGTGAAGGTACCTAATTAGTTTGTCTATGTTGTCCGTTTGTTTGTATACAGAACTCTAGCTAGAGCTATTCCTCTCATTACGTATTAGCTATTTAACAGTTTCCTCTGAAATTCTGTCTATATGTCTGTCTATTCTGTCTGTGAAGGTACCTAATTAGTTTAAAAATTACTCGTAGAAACTGGATACATTTTTTGTGTGCTTTAAATAAAAGTACCTCTTCATAAAAACTTAGCTTATGTTAGGTCATTGCTTGAACTAATTGAGATGGAGCATAAAATTTGGACGGAGAAAAGAATGTCTCTGTTGTCCGTTTGTTTGTATACAGAACTCTAGCTAGAGCTATTCCTCTCATTACGTATTAGCTATTTAACAGTTTCCTCTGAAATTCTGTCTACATATGTAAATATGCCCGCCTGCTCCAAAGCAAAGATATTATTTCACCTCCAACATACGCACAACACAGTTAATTTCAAATGCAAAAGCTGCTGGGTTAATCATTAGCCGGAAATGATCTATTGATTGCATTGCGGCCTCCTAAGGAGTTATTCGATTCGGTTTTGTTTTTGAGGTTCAATTTTTAGCATTCCTTACTTCAAGTCTTGGCTGAAATGTTTATTCAATATTCATACACCCACCATGGATTATTTCAACTGTCGACAACATCCGGATATTTGATATCCTGATATTTTTTGAGGTCGCGTACCTCAGCACAAAAAATATCAAAATGCCCTTCAAAACACGTTCTTCCCCCGTGATCACCTTATAAATTTGCTCTTCTTGCTTTCCTTCCAAACACAGATCAGCCTAGAAATAGCTCATATTTTACACTCCTTAACGAGCATTAGTTACATGCAGGTAAAATGATTTCAGAAACGGCTCCTACGATTTTGATGGGACAGCATGCCTTCAGGGTTTTTAGTACGAGAAATTCATTTGATTAGGTCTGATCTAGGGGAAATTTCTTCAAGGGACCGAGAGCCCAGAAAAAGCATTGTAACCAATGGAGTCACATGGCGACATGGGATATTTTGGAATGAGTAGAGAGTTACTGTTTTAATTATTTATTAATAATCAATAATAATAGCTATTATTATTATGATTATACATATAAATGTGGTGGTTTCTGTGTGCCTGCTACTCAGTCACGCAAAAACGGGTCAACCGATTACTTTGAAATTTCGCATGTGTGTAAGTGAATGCACTGGGGCTAAGTTAAAATTTCCTCAGGGCCCTAAGGGCTCCTGAAGGGGCTCCTAGATTTTACTCCCATAATAAAAGCGCTAGAATCAGTGAAGAGGTTGCTTTATTTGTTTTTTTAAATTACTTGCACTTATGATTTAGGATTGAAAATTTCACAATCAGATGGCTGAAAAAACGAAGTATTCAATTTTTGCATTCGATTATTTTTTTTGTTTCATTTTTGGTTAAAAATAGGTTTTCAATTATAAAATTATGGTTTGCTCTTTCATTTCAACAATGGCACCTTGGCAACCTGATTAATGGCTATGAACTGGAATTTTTGCCCGGGCCTTTACATCTACGAAGCTCCGTGCAAGCCATCACTAGGGTGTGTGGCACGGGGTGATTCCACACCAGACATGCAGCAATCGTCCCAGCAAAAACCTGTACTGCTAGAGCCAACGGTAGAAGCGATCACAGGAATAAAATAAAGGAAATTGACTGCCAAACCGATAGATTTAAAATGTCATTTTTCCCACGTACAATAAGGGATCATAATAGTTGCAATAAATAAATCATATGAAACTCCCGCCCTCAATAGGTAGAGTAGAATTTTCACTTGTGCTTTTTAACACAACATCATTACTAACACTTCACACCGGTCGAATTGTCCGGCATTATTTTATTTAGTTCTCTGCATGAAGTAGCATCTCGTAGTATTCATAGATTAACCGTATCAGTAATATTAACCACTAGATATGTCTATAGCATTGTTCTGTATGTGTGCATGCTCATTTACGTAGCACTCTCCCTGTTTCCGGTTGTGCTGCGCACTGTTCTCCTGACTGCATTTTGGCCTGCGCCTAGCGGCCGGGGGAGCGTGCGAGGTTCTGATTTGTGCTGGGACAAGTGCTGCATGCCTGGTGTGGAATCACCCCGTGCCACGCACCCTAGTGGTGGCTTGCACGGTACTTCGTAGATGTCGATGTAGATGAAATCAGAACATGCAAACATCCAGAACAATGCTATACACACATCTAGTGGTTAATATAACTAATACTGTTAATTCATGAGTGCTACGAGATGCTACTTCATGCAGAGAACAAAATAAAATAATGCCAGACATATCAAGCGGTGTGATGTGTTAGTAATAATGTTGTGTTATTAAGCACAAGTGAAAATTCTACTCTACCTATTGAGGGTGGGAGTGTCATATGATTGATAAATAGCAACTATTATGATACCTTTTTGCGCGTGGGAAAAATGACATTTTAAATCCATCGGTTCTGCAGTCAATTTCCTTTATCTTATTCCTGTGATCGCTTCTACCATAGTACGTTGGCTCTAGCAATGTATGTTGAACGTCCAGAAAAAAAATTGCGCAAAAAAACTGCTTCGAACTTGCGCAAAAGATTTAACCTGTATTTTCTCTTCCATCAGTTAGAGATTCCCACCCCAATTCCTTCAACAATTCGGTAACACTGCTACGTTTATCGTAACAACTTTTCATAAATCTTGCTGCTCTCCGTTGTATTCGATCTATTTCAGAGATTAGTCCTACTTCGTCTGGGTCCCATATGCTAGCGGAAAACAATAAGAACACATTAAGGATAATCAATCAATCAAGTTGAATCTCACCTCCTAAATACTGTGGTCTTGTTTGACACGAGGCTAGATCCAGCACAAGTTCACGGAAGATCGCTAGTATGATAACTTTAGTCTCGTATGATATTAAAGCAGCTAGATGGATAAAAAAACATGATTGCAACCACACTCGATGAGATACTTGGTTTCATGATTTATGCGGCACTTGTTTACTACTCGCTCCCAGTAGAATCTACGTAGTTTCTGTTGATCAGTCACGTTTGCTTTCACAGTTCCTGTGCGATCTTCATTTATGTTGATCAGCGCCACTTATACATTCTTTTGAGATTTTCTGGCCGTGAAATCGGCAATAGGTGAATATCTCCCGACAGTGGTTTTGGCCTCCTACTCTCATAGGTCGGTCGATTTAACCTAATAGCAGACATGCGCAAGTATATGAATGAAAATTACGCTTCCTCGCCCGTACAAGATAATAGATATTGTGAAACCTAGGATGGCTCCAAACGTACTTGATTCTGCGCTCGTTGCCAAAAAATTCTAGTCCATAGAGGTTAAGATACTAGGTATATCTTGTTGACTCTACCGAGTTTAATGAAATAAAATGCATGTGATAGAATTGTCATTTCTGTGTTTATTGAAATACGTACATATATTTTTTCCGCTGTGGTTGTATTTTTACTATATTTTGTTCAGATACCGTCGCCGTTTTTGGCGCTCAAAAATCTGTGGCCCAAATTTAACTGATTGTCACCGAGTTAATTTTAATCATACCGATTTGCGATTCTGATGAGTTAGCCGAGAAGGTTTTTAACGTTTTACTTCAATAGAACTATTTACATTCTGGAATTTGCTCTAGCTATGATCATAGTTTTAAACCTCTGCTAACTTCGAAACCAACTATTTGATTGTAATTTGAGTTGCACCTTTGTCACCGTAAGTATGGCAGGATTACGAATTTTCACTGGAAAGTTACAAAACATACTATTATTTAATACTATCTTTATTAATTGTTGTATGTTTTCATTTACGTACCTACGTCTTGTGCTGGCTCAAGTATCGCGTGAAACGAGATTTCCGTTTTTGAAGATTATTGGATCTTCCCAGAAAATATAATTTTCTTGCCTGAATTTAAACGGAAACGAGCGCATTATGAGATGTATCATGAGAAGGTAAATGTCGCAACCTATCACGAAAGGTTAACACTCTCAATTTTTTCGAGTTTCGTAATTTTCATTCATTTCGCATTATTGAAGACGACGGTCCACACCTGGGAATCCCAATTTTTTTACGGACGGGACGAAAAAAATGAGTTAAAAAATTCGCTGGCTGGGTGGAAATTTTCATTAGGATGGCGTGTTACGGAATAGGAGGAAGAGAGCGCGAATGTAACTCACGAGACGAAGCGAAGGCTGGAAGTCGTTTGATTAGCCTGTTGCGTGATGTTTGGAATTGGAGACGAGTGAGAGAAATGTGATGGGGACGCAGTAGACGAAATATTGCTCTGATCAATATACCCGTCTCAACATCCTACAGTACTCATAACTCAACATAGAGTTAACCTATATGTAACCTATATATATACATATATATATATATATATATATATATATATATATAACCTAACCTATATAACAACAACTTAACATAGAGTTAACCCATATGCATAAATTTAAACGAAGAGTTATTTATTTAAACAATGGTTAAAAAAAATAAAATTACCGATTTTACATTTAAAATATTGCTAGAAGGTGATGCCCGTTGAATTACTACGGGGAGAAGAAAAAAATATATTTTTTTCCTAGGATTAAATGTATCCTCAAAAAATGGTGGGCAGAATACATTTACAACGTGGTAGTCATTAATCTCACATGGACCGGTTGGGGTGGAAAAAACTATAGCTAAAATCCCGTTGTAATTCTGGAATTGTATGGTAGTTAGAGCGATAAATCAATTCACTTAAAATTTGATGTCATTTTAAAGAAAAAACTCGCATCTTTCCAATGATACTAATACATAAACCCCTTGCTGGACTACTTTTTGAGAAATTTGCCTAAAAATATAAGCTGTTTTACGTGGGATAGATTACGGCTGTGCGTTCAAGAAGGGGATATTGAAAATAAATAATTATATAAAAATAATTTTTAATATACCACGTTTTTAAAACGGACTAAAAAGTATAAAATAATTTTCCCTGGGCCCTTCTTAATTTTTGAGGGTGAATTTTTAGTGGCTATGGAGATATTTGTAAGACTTGAAGAGAAAAACTTAGGGCGCAGGCAATCCATGATAATTAAGGAGGAGTAATGGGACCAGGTGTCGTTGAGCAAACTCCCACAATTAATACCATTTGCAATGCACTGATATTGGTTGTGAATTCATCCGGATTATCTACTGCCTGCGCCCCACGTTTTTATCTTTAAGTCTTACAAATATCTCCATAGCCACTAAAACTTTACCCTCAAAATTTTAGAAGGGCCAATGGAAAATTATTTTATACTTTTTAGTCCGTTTTGAAAACGTGGTATATTAAAAAAATATTTTTATATTATTAATTATTTTCTGCTTTTTAGTCTTATTACCATGAGTCATGCGCATCAGGAACTATCAACTGTTAGATCTATACGTTCTAGTAAAAGCGAGGCGTATACAGCTCTATACGCCGTTCTTATTATGTCCAGAAGTACTTCTTTATCGGCTGAGTATGATTATCTGTCGAGCGAGAGACTAGCACATATTCAGACCTTATACCATACTGAGAACTGGGTCAGTAATACCCCGAATGCGTATGACTGTGGTGAAATAGTTATTTATGCACCTTGGACGTTATGGCACATGATTTCGTTCGAGACGAATAATTTCAGCAAGGACCGTCCGAGAGCGTGGAGCTATGGTTAAATTTTCAAGGCTCTACTAGAAAATCAGGAAATTTGTTAATTAATTGATCGATAATTTATTAATCAATTAATTATTGTAACATATAGCAAATGATGCATTGGCATCCAGTTACAAGCGACGGTTAAAGTTTCGAGCCTCTCCAAGCATATCAGGAAATTTGTTAATTAATTAATCGATAATTAATAAATAATTAATTAATAAATTGTTATAACATATAGTTAACATTGCGTTGTCATCCACTTCTGATCTATGGTTAAAATTACAAGCCTCTACTAGCACATCAGGAAATATATTAATTAATTGATTGTTAATTTATTAACAATTTGCACCAAAAATATTACAGTATTTACTTCTTACAGACACTGAAATGAAAAAATAAAATTCGAATATGGTATCCATTATGACTAGGGAACTATCTCGCTCAAAGTACCTTAATGCCAATGCTACGGTTGCGAAGTAAATAAATGTTTCTATCGGTGAAATAGTGCAAAAATTGATGATTTTGGAGACAATACTCAAATTTTAGGTAAACAAAAAGCGAGTACGAAAATCGAAAGCAAGAATTCAAAACTTAATTCTTTTAGTCATCCGATAATTAACATTTGAAGCTTATATAATGAGTGCAAGTAATTTATAAAAGCAAATATAGAAACCCCTGCACCGAATGCAATGATTTTCTTATAATTAATTTCTCATGATTCCCTTTGGGCAATAGGGCTTTTCAAAAAAATTTCTGAATTTTAGGAATTTTCGGAATATTGTTTAAAAGTTCTCGCAATTGCCAATCAATGACAAATATTCGGCGATAAAAATGAAAAATTTCCTTCGAAAATTCTTTTTTATAATGCTTCTTAGGAGTTTTTACTACAACTATTTCTAATTAAACTTTGCTGCGAAAATAAAGCAATACAAATGAACTTGAATGAATGAATTGCCGTGCATTTCGTATTGGAGTTGATTTGTGTGATCTAGAGTGCAACCTGAGACTTTAGATGTTCAAAATGTGACCTATTATATGAGGGGTGGCGACATTTAATAATATGCAAAGTGAAAGATTTTCAACATTTGTTTCTTAAATAAAACTAAGCGTTGCGTAAAAACGTTGCATGTAAACGTTGAACTTGGGTCATTCCGAGTCAAGTGTTCTAGTTTTTGAAAAGTAAACCGCTCAACCGTCTGTGAAACTCAAACCTTCATTGTTGTCTCCTTTGTTGGCCAACTATACGGTAGGGGTTTGAAATTATGCCATCAAAAAGTAACTTATACTGGTAAATGATAAGCGGAATTAAATATTCTTTGAATTATTATTGATGGATGCATAGTAAGTAAGTATAGTAATCTACCGATTAAAGGTAGGTTATAATGAAAATCAGAGAAAATCCTCCAGATTTATTATACGTGCAGAGCCCTATCTACCTCTAGTAATTCTTTCTACATCTCAGCCTACGTCCAACCATTTCTCATCCCGTCCATAAAAACTATTCTCTTTCTTCCCTTTCCCCGCTTGCCCAACATGCACTTGCCCTCTAACACGGCCTCCAGCAAATATCATGCTAAAGTTTGCATTTTACATGGAGAACTCACTTTTTTGGTCGATTCCACTGCCACGTATCTACTCTGGTTGCAGTAAAATAATGATATTATTAATTTAAAGAGAAAAGTTTTAAAAGGCAAATAAGTATAATTTGTTTTTAAATTGAAGCTACGGAGATATTATGTCTCAAATTGGCCTACATTTCAGTCATCTTGGACGTGGTCGTTACATGGGGTCACACGAACGGCTATATCTCCAAAGTTATTCCACCGGTGGGCCTAAATATTCACACAAGTTATGTGAGACACGTGCAACTTAAAACAAAAAATGTCATCGAAATCCGAGATGGTCGAGCCCTTAGCCACTTGACATGGAACGACCCACTTTTAAGGTTATCTTTTTATAAAATGTTGGATGAGGGATTTTACCCATATTTTACCTCTCTTTAAGCATCTCTTTAACTACAGACGGAACTGCTAAAATACCGTGGTTAACTCTAGGCCGAGTTTCAATTTTTACTTGACTATCGCGTGTACACGAGGCATAACGTGGTATATCCACATATCCTCCGAATCACTCCTACTGACCCCTTGTGACCCCAGGCAAATTTCAGTGCGAGTCCAAAATATTCCGTGTCTCGTGGTTCTAAAATATTCACGAGCCCTTCCATTAATATTTATATCGCTCATTTGTGTGAGATATTCGCTGATAACCTTTTTACAAAATGATGTGCGTTAAAAGTCTGTCGGTGTGACCTTTTTCATCCAATTAGCTACTTGGCAATCGCTGCCGCTTTAGATGTTGCTGAAAAGACCGCAACGATTTAAACATGATAGTGATAGGAAAAAGATTAAATACGTTACACATTTCCACTGGAGAAATTTGTTTATTATTGAGTCAACATGTTTCACTGCACTGCAGCATCATCAGGACTGAATACAAGATAACCAATTCTGAATATATAGTCACACACAGATATATATTCAGAATTGGTTATCTTGTATTCAGTCCTGATTATGCTCCAGTGCAGTGAAACATGTTGACTTAATAAACAAATTTCTTCAGTGAAATTGTGCAAACTATTTAATCTTTTTCCTACAATGGAATTCCACAAAGTATCGGCCGCCACCAATAACTCCATGATAATGATAAGTAGAATTGACTCTTGAGGCTACTCCAATTCTTCTAGAGTGTTGCTAGAGTTTTATAAACTTGTGGTCACACCTCTAATGCAAACAAATATGCTATTTTTCCATCTCCGTCAACAGAAACATTCGTGCGGTTCATAGAAAACTTTAAATGCATTATGTTTCTCATTATAACAGTGGCATATTACACGATTTCCTTTAAGAATGATCGGATGAATGTAATATTCGTCGGCTTTTTTATAATTCTTTTGATTTTATGATAATTTTTCCTATAGTAATTTTCAACGCATTCAACTAGT
The DNA here is from genome assembly GCA_963573305.1 of Pyrrhosoma nymphula. Classification (NCBI taxonomy): domain Eukaryota; kingdom Metazoa; phylum Arthropoda; class Insecta; order Odonata; family Coenagrionidae; genus Pyrrhosoma; species Pyrrhosoma nymphula. The sequence continues at coordinate 100,133,144 of OY754334.1, read as the reverse complement.
ACAAACTTGTTTTCTGGAGAGACAAATGATTTTATATTTTTTTACCAAATTTTATAGGTGAATACTTTGGAATACAGAGCATTGGAGAAATTAACGTCAACGAAAAGAGATACTGAAATATTATCACTATTCATATAGAGCCTACGAATTTTGAAAGTATTATTTACATTTCAGTTCTTATTATACCACTCGTGGTCCACGATTTCCCATAACAAATTCCAAATCCGGGTACTGAAGGGAATTTTTTGGTTGTTTTTTTAGTTTTGCGAAAAATGCTCCATATGTTGTTTGAATATCTATTTTTCCCAGAATCACCCCGGTTTTTACGTATTACAGAATTTTACGGCGAGACTTTCACTTTAACTAACTTTAACTTTCAAACCTCTGTTATTCCAAAGTGTTTACTTGTTTTTAAGATAATATGCAGTCATAGCTTCAGGTTGCATTACCTTTACGAGTATTCCATTGACGTCAAGAGACATGCTTCTTCTGTAATTGGAAAAAATGATTTGAAAAAATTCGCCGTCTGGGCAGACATTTTTAGTTAGGATGGCTTAAGTAAAATAATACGTTATTCCTTGAAAATTTAAAAAATACATACTCCCTGGAATTTCAATATTGTTAAAGGTTTTCCACAGTAGATGTGTCACGATGTCCAGGTTCAAAAGGCTGGCCTTTTGGCTGAATAATTTTACTTTCGCTCCGAAAAAAAAACGTTTTCTTTGCGGCAAGCTGGAATATTTTCAGGTTTTCCCCGACATCCCTCTCGTTTTGACGTAACCCGGAGTCAAACCAATCGAACTTTCTCTTATTTTTATTCAAAGGCAAGGTGCCATCGCGTCCTAACGGTTGGATTAATAATAGTATTGGGAAAAACCGGAAAATGAGGAGACTGAGGTTTGTCCATAGAAAATCCCTGTAATAAAATTTTTTTTATATTTTTTTATATTTATTTCCAAATCCCCGAAAACAGCACGAACGGCCTTTTACATCGGGTGCATAAACATGTAACAATGGACGAACACACACACCCATGTCCTGAGTGGTGAAAAATCAACTCAGGCGGGACTCGAACCCGCGACCCTCAGTTTAGCAGGCGAGGACTTTACCCCGTCGCCACTGGGGCCGAAATGAGAATGGAAGGAGGGATACGGTACGATTTCACTGAGGAATATTTAAGCTGTAAAAATTCGCAATTGGCCATATTGAATGGATAAGGTGTACTACTAACACATCCAAAAAATAGGTAATGGTAGCGGAATTTCGTGGTCCCGTGTTGATTTATCTAGAAGAATGGAAATCATTAAAAAAAATAGCGATACATTATTCATTAAATTTATGGGCAAATTGTATGCAAAAAATTGCTGGGTGGATTATTTTTTCGCGGAAAAATAGGCTTCACTTTTGTGCGGCAAAATGCCATTTACTCTCTTCTTTAGTCCATGGAAAGTGTAGAATCTTAATAATGTAGCTCGGAAAATGCTAAAGAGAAAATCTATTATTATCTCTGCACATCCATGCATGCTAATTTGTACCTACTGAAAGGTGAAGTGTTCAATGTAGCGTGAGATATGATTGAAAATCTTCAGTCTTCCAGTCCGGAGATCAATTGACTTCACATCTCAACTCCATTTTCCTATCAACTATTTGCTTAGTTTTTTCATTATTCCTCATTGTAACATCTCTCACAATTTTATGGATGTATTCCATTCATGGCCTTATTTAGTAATCCTTTCCATTTTTTCTTTCTAATTTTCTTAAGAATGGGTTATTATGTTCTAGAATGTGATCAATCAGTGTGTCCCTTCTTCTTTTCATAACTATCAGTTTAAATATTTTCTTTTCACCTTTTAGTTGGACTTATTTGTTGGCAAATCTCTTTTCATTTTATTTTTCGTCACTTTTCGGAAACACCACATTCCCGTTGATTCCAGTCTACTATTTTATGCAGGATTCATGATCATATCGCCACTATACATATGATTCAATGAACAGCTTGATAGCCTTAAGCATCATTTAGTTCTAGCTGTGAATAGACTCTCCTTCCGAAGGAATGTCTTCTTTTCTTTGGCTACTCTGCTTAATTCAACTCTCTTCGCTTTTTTCACTGGTCGTACTATTCCGCATAGAGCAATTTTGTTACAATATTTGTTGTCCAAGTCTAATGATAGCTATTTATTCTTCGTTTCTTCAAAAATAATTATTTACATTTATATTCAAGTTTTATTTTTCCCAGTTTTTCCATGCAGTTCTTGTTTTTTTATGGTCTTACTCTACATGCGGTATCGGTGTTATCTTGGAACAGGCATGTTCTGGAATAGCTAACATGTAGTAGGAGAGAAAGCATGCGAATAATGCACAGGAATAATAACAAACTCAACTGTAATGGTTTTGATGCACTCTTCAGATGACGGAATGAGTCATTGCTCTTCTTGGCATGGGAGAACCTACATAGGATATCTATATTTCGCCCATTGTTGAATAAAGTCCTACTGTCACCCAGCGCCCTCTGTTGATGATTGGTCCATTGATGAAATAGAGTTTTCAATACAGCTTAAAGCTTGGGAATCTGCCGAATTCGATTTGAATTTCAAAAAGTGTTTTACTCAAGTTTTGTACTCCGTGGTAACAAACAGCGGGATGAGCTGTATATAATTTCACAGGCGTTTTATATACCAAGCTGAAATGTATTCTGTGACTCTATGCTTATGGTGTTATAAGTCCAGCTTATTTCCTTGCCTCTCTAACTACTTATTGTTAGAGTAAATGGATCTGCATGATAGAATGGTGCGTGCACAGATATGAAGGAACCCTTGCGTGACCGAATTAGAAAAAAATATATCTAATTTGTCATCTACTCTCCCAAGAAGGAGGCCAGCATTGCTTGGCCAAACATTTGGACATTAATTCACATGAATGTTCTATGTTATGCTCAATGTTCACCTACAGGCTTGAATCTCAAAGAACATTTAAAATCGTTTAAGTTTTCTTTTACTGCCATCTAAAAACCGAACTTTGTGAAAGAGGTCAATCAGACATGTAAAGGAGAATAGTTTCATAACGGGAACGTTAATTTGTATATCCGCGTTTATACCCCTAGCCCAGCAAGTTAGCATTGTTAGACGGAACTGACGTAGTGGAAAACTGTGAGATATTCATTTAATTCATACGATATTCTTTCGCCTGACGCCCAAGGCTCAAGGACCATGATTAATTTTCATGGAGACTTCCAACCAGGCTGCATGCCATTTCTCAGTTTCTTTCCTGCTCAGTTATTGACTTACGCCATGGCTCATGCGGGAGAATAAAATGCAGTATCGCTTGGCCCATTTTGAGACATTTCTCCGCGAGCCCGCATGAGAAATAAGTTGCTAAGGCCATGGACTACAGCCAACCCCGCTGCCTATGGTAATACCGACTTCCACAGCATGCATTTCAAGTTGTATACATTAAACGCCGACTTTCTTGTTAACAGTAGAATGGAGCAAGAACTGAGCACTGTTTAGTTTCTTTCCAGCCCTGTGTTGCGTGTTTTGGCAATTGATAATCACTCCGGTAATTTTAGCTTCATTGATTATGGTAAAATTACAATAAATATGTGACGCTCAATTTTTTTTAATAACCCGCATGGCTACTGTGCTCAATTTTTCCATTTCATTACCTTATCGACTTCTCGAGCTGGTCCATTCTCGGTGGATTTTCTCGTGAAAAAAAAGCTTTTAATGGTAAAAAATATTTTTTCCACGCAGTTTTTACAAAAAAAATACGTTTTTTTCTCAATCAAAAACGGTTTGCTAACAGTTAATAGACTAGATTAATTTAGATAAATTACATTGATAAATAATATTAACCCTAAGTGTTTTTACTCTTTTCACCAGAAATGTTTAACAATTATGTTCCGTAATTTTCAGAAAAGTATTTTGTGTCATTAGAATGAAAATTTATAAGTCGATAAAGTCGGTGGAATGCAAAAAAAAAAATATTTGTGATATATTCTTCCTTCTTTCGTTATAACTTCATTCACTTGAGATGAAATAATTGTCTTTAAATGTCGAGACAAAGCATTTGTAGATATTTATTTAGGAGCAAAACATGCACGAATTTTCCCAAGGTTAACACGTGGTCTTCAATCTCATCCCAGAGTGCTGAGAAACAAAATATGTTCTTGTGTAGAACCATTTTCTGGTAATCAACTTTTTCCATTAATTTTTATGGTTTTGTAAAATGGTAGACATGTATAAATGGGATACGGGCGGCAGTCCGCTACGGTCATTAACAGATCTTTTTTTAGTCTTTCTAAAAAGCGTGCCCAATGCCCATCCAACCCGCTTTGAAGAATCGAGAAAAGCTTTTAAAAAACATAGTTGGCCTTGGCACGGTCCCGCCAACGACTCATTCGGGAGAGATGCTTCCTCAGTGAAAGGAAATAGTGAACGCTCAAGTAGTAAAAAAAAACAGATTTCGTCGTCTTCTCAGACTCATTCGTATTCCCCTCCCTAAAGGTCATGTGTTTTAGTTCCCGCGACGACCGTCTCGTCCCGAAAGAGCGTTGTAGTACGGCGATGACGTCACTTGGGCGTTCCCTCCCCTCCCCCCCCCCCTAACCAGACCCCGGGGGAAGTTTAGTTCGTCTCATTGGCCGAAACCGGCTCCGTGCCGTCATCTGCTGCTGCGAGTTTAAAGGCTTCGTGGTCCCTTGACCCAAAACATCTTCCCATCCTACTTCACTCTCTCTCTCTATCTCTCTTTCTGCTTACAGCATCCAAATCTGGATCTCTGTCTCACCGTGATTACCGCTTGGTTCATAGGAATCCACACTCGCGTGAACGGGCGTCATATATTGTGTCTGCTCTTATCTCCGAATTGATGGTGATGGACTTCTTCTTGGAGAATGCAACCGTTGAACGGTGTTTTTCTCCTGTTGAGTTCCAAAAAACGTTTTTCGAGTTGCTTGTGATATATACCTAAGAATTCCCGTTGTGCTAGTTCCAACCGTTGCAACGGTTTGTAATTCTAATCTAGTTTTATAGTTATAATGCTTACATTATATATTAAAATTAATGTATCTATTCTATGGAGGGTTGGACATTGACCACCCCTCCACAAAATAGATACAATTAATTAAAAGTGTTCTAGAACAAACTCAAAAAAGTTATATATTCAAAGAAATGCCCAACACGGGTTGTGAACCGTCGAACGAGTATAGCTTTTTTGCGGTTTTTAAGTTAAGTGTAAAGTTAAGGGTAAACCTTTTTTGCGAGTCCTTTTGCGCGCGAAAATATTGATGAAATCGAGTTAAGTAGCTAAAAATATTGTAAGAACGTCAAAAAAAACTGAGTAAAACCCGTAAACCACAGGGTAATTAATTTTGGCCAGCTTTTTTCCAATTAGTCCCTCTGTGCGTTGGTGCATTCCGTACAGCTTACTGTGGAAGCTTTGATTCACCGTAAAGTTTTCCTCAAAATATATATTTTGTGTTTTCCTGCTGCTTTTCTTAATTGCCACCAATCATTGCTTTCGTTAGCTGCTACTTCCCAGCTTCCATTGTATTTGTTCTTCGTTGAGAATGTATTATGATGTTACCAGAAGGAAGTAAGTTCTTCCTGGGAAAGAGGTATAAATCTCATGAGTAACGAATGCACACCCTAGAGTTCACGATGGGACTAACGTCCTTCCGAAAGTAGTGCTCCGTGTTACTCTGTAGAATACTTTATACCTTTATATTAAGCTATAAACATAAAATACGTTAATATTATTACTTTTACAAATGGACTGTCAATGGCTAATTTAAAAATTTTCTCTCCTGGCCAGAAAGATAATTTATTGTAGGTATTTATATCAAATAAAGCGAGTAAGTTAAATTTGGCTACAAATTTCTTTTTAAAAAACGTTGGTTTTTAATGATTTTCACTAACGTTCGAAAGATTTGTTTAGCTCTATAAGCCACTATCTAACCATTTGTCTATTTTTGCTAAAGGTAGTTATTACTTGATGGCCGTCAGGGAAAACATTAATTTTGGTGGCTTACTTTGCATTTTCTGCTGGAGGGCCCTTGTAAGAAATAGTGAAATATTTTTGTTTACGGTTTGGTTCACCAAATTTCTGCTGCGTTCAATATGTCATCGACATAATGCCAACTTACTTAAGAACCTAATTAAGTCTCTCAAATTAAAATGATCTTAAAGGAAGCAATTATCCAAATGTTATTGAATGACTTGTTTTTTAATGAATGAGATGACTTGCAGTATTACGAAAATAATGTAACTTATATCGTAACTGAGGGAATAATTCGTTCTACAATACAAATTCCGCATTCAAATATTTAAAAAAAATGTCAAAATTATCAAGTGGTTTGCTCATACGCTGTTTTTTCATAGCTTTTTTATAATTGGTTTGCTCATACGCTGTTTTTTCATAGCTTTTTTATAATTGGACATAAATTATATGAAATTTTCACTTCAAACATTTAATTGACTCACTAAATGGGAAGTTCATTTATTTGATGATTTATTTATTCAGCGATGCATTTATTTGCACAACTGATCCATTCAATATGGCCGATTGCGCATTATAACTAATTCAATATTTACCTGTGCTATCGTACATACCTAATGGCTTCATCTAGTCTCTTCTTTATATTTGGTCTTTTCAGAGTCACAGACATATTTCACGAACTCGAGGCAAAGTCTCTGCAAGAAATCTCGCGAGAGAGGAGGAAAAAGCTGTCGTAAATATTGTTTTAAACCCGCCACTCAAAGGGGAGTGAATTCTTTTATGGCAGACGTGGGGATGCGATAACAATTTACCGCGGCTTCCGTTCCTCTTTATCGGGTTGGCATCAAAACGCCCCGTGGCGTAAACTCAAGGAAAGACTCAGAACACCGAAATAGTGAATTCACTACTACCACCAAATGGGCACTTGAAATTATTTGAAGTCTGTGATTGGTTGCATAAAAGGTAAGTCTAAGTTTGCGCACTGTCCACGTACGATCCTTCGCAAGGATGTATGGCAGGGGATGACTCAAGCCGTAAGAAATAAATCGGAACAGGAGAAGGAAGTTTAGTGAGGTACGTTTTGGTGAAAGTAGTGCTTCTAGTTAAAATAGTTTTTCTAGGGTATACTGTGCTTTTAATTCACTTGGGTTCAGCCAAACCGTTTGTTGGTCAAGGATCACACTCTTCTTTTGATTCACTGGCCTTGCGAATGCTCTAATGCTAAAAAAAAACAATAACTATTGCTCATTTTTTTGTGAGTTTGGTATCCTATTGTTGCAGTATCATTTTGAATGAGGCGCGTTAAGGCCTTCATCAATGTTTTGGTAAGCGCTTACTACAAGATTGCTTGAAGGCTTGAAGCTTTGGTCCAGCCGCCTCGTAGTTTCTTGCATTTTTCTATTCTGTGAACTCGATGAACACCAAATTTCCCTAGAGCGATATTTCTTGCTTTATCTTACTATTCTCGGAATAATTTTACTTTGCACTGGAATCGGAGCTCCATTTCGCGGAAGAAACTGATGACTCATCCTTTTGGAGTCATGCGATGCCTGCCCGTATCATTTTGCACTCGCGGAAAAGCCTTGAGCCACCCACCTCCGGATATAGGATTCGTGAGCGCTGTTCACGAAAAGGACGACATGAGTGATGATGATGGAGAGGCAACGGAAAAGTGAGTCCGAATGTTTAAATGATTTTTACAAATTTTTTCTTCAGCATATTCACCTAAGGAAAGTCTTACTCTTCGTTAAAAAACTACAAGGAACCAACAGAGAATGTAACAGCTTCTGGTAGGCCAACTTTGGGAGCCACTAGCGACTTTCGAGGCTGCACGCTAGACTTAGATAATTTGAAAAAATTTAAAGGTGTCAAAAGCCTGGGAATCACCGTAATCTCATACCTAGCGCGGGGTAAACATGTACGTGACATTTACGGCGCTGCATTATCAATATTAGAATGGTCCTGCGATGAAAAAAGTAAAAGAGAGATACTGTTTTGCTCTGGTTAGGCTTTATGTAGAGTACGCCACGAGCATTTGGAATCCTGCGCAGGAAGATTAAACTTGCGAAAGAAAACAAATCATAGGAATGCCACACGCTTCGTTTTAAAATCTGCTACGAGCGAACAGTGTCGCACAGTTGATGGAAGGACTAGGTTGGGAACCGATAGAGGTCACACGCTAGGTTTAGACTACTTGAATGCTCAGGACGACATTGAGGGTATTATTTTGAATCCGAGCTATATATTTAGAAATGATAGAAGTGAGAAGTTAGGAGAGATACACTGCCAAATTGATAGGTACAGAAAATATTCCTTTTCACGCTCCATTAGTTATTTTAACAAAGAGCACTGGACACTAAAATAAGACATCGTATTCATGCAATAGCAACACCTCTGTCCTCGCTCCTTTTCACCATACCTTCTTCTTCCATGGCTGGTGTCCTCAACCCCCCTACCGCACGCCTCTACCACGGATCTCACGGTAGTATGTAGATGTAGAAATTATATACTTACGAAGTTTTCGGGTATTTCTCCGAATTCATTTTTTTTAACTCAAACTTTAATCTCCTTATTTTAGGAGCGTCACGCCATGAGAAAAAGAAGCTGGGGAAGCATTCGCCACAAGATTAGATGTCTGATGGCTGATTGTGTAAAAATATTATTACAATAATTTTCACTTTTGGCCCTATGCTACACTATTGAGGGAACATAGTACCAATGCATGCACTTATATTCTTGGGAATTAGGCGGAAGAGGAGACGGAAATCGAGGAAACAAACAGTGGTCGGGTTCAGGATTGGCTGTTGGAAAAAGGCAGGGCCTAAAAATAAGACAAGGAAAGAGGTTGTGGTCGTTCGTGTTAGTCCAATGGCCGCGGCATTGGGATAACACGATTGTCTTTCCCTAAAGAGACTGATTGGTCGAGACAGTTGTGGGAAATGCACTAAAATTGTCACAACTCGTATTCCATCTCCTTTGATAGCTCTTTTGTGTACTAAAATAGCATGTTTTGCCTAATATTTACGCCTTTTTTGCGAAAGCTGCTTATAAGAAGCCAATTCTCTCCGAAAATGAAATGGTAATAAGGTTTTTGAGTAAATACCAATATTCTGAAGTACCTAATGAAATACGTCAATTCCGTATAATATTCCTTAAATTCAAGTCCTATGGTTGGAAGTAGTGTTCATGAAAAATATTTTGGGCAACTGATCTGCATAATTTTACCTTTCTTCTGCTTTTTGACAGCTAATACATCAGGGATTTAGTATTGGTTTTGACTAACACAGTCGCGGCGTTACCTCCTTAATACGTCGGAAACATTGGTATTAGTGGCAGAATTAACGCAATTCCGTCATGATTTATCAATAAAAAGACAAATGGGAATAATTTACTAATGAGCATTACCATATTTTTCATAAAAATCATGGACAAATTGAGCCCGATAGTCATGTCAGGTGAGTCATTTTTTGCAAAATAAACAGGCTTAAATTTCGTGTGTGAAGACCCCATTTACTCTCTTCTTTGAGGGTTTAACCCTCAAGAAAAAACCCGGATAGAATACCAGTCCAGGGTGGCTGCTTTTGTTAAGGATTTGTTCTTATATTAGAGCCCTCAGAGCAATCTTGAGCTATTTTTTTTTAAGTTTAATCTGCTTTCAAATACTGTTTAAATAAAACTTTACCTCTTAAATGCATGTATAAACTCCGAGGGCTTTATGCAGTAAGTTTGCTTTGGAAGAGTGGTATTTAAATTTGAATCTTACCGATGTGTCCTTGGCGCAGTCCCTTGAGTGGAAGTATACAGATTGGAACACTCACCTGGAAATAAATAAAATATGCGATTAATCGAATGGAATCGTAAAATGCATGTTCACACAAATTATGCGGAGGCCTCCGGCTTTGGTTATAGCTGGAAGATAACAAGGACGATACCCTCAAAATCCCGCGATAATTTTTATGACACCCCGTATGTTGGTAACGATGCGATTGGTGTAGAGTGATGCAACAGGTAATCATTTGATGGGGTCCCGTCGAGATAACCCGGTTTCCCCATCGCTCTCTTTCGGCTGAAAGGAGTTGTGCCCTTTCATCAGTGCATTTTCAATGTTGCGGTTATCATTCCTGCATGTGGTGTCTGTGAAATTTCAAATATTTCAAGCCTGGTGTCCCTTGGTTTTCACTGACATTCGAAGCCCGCAACGCTGCTGTCATGGGACGTCACCGCGAAAGTGACAGGAGATTATGAGGGTTAAATGGAACCGCGAGGGCGAAGGTTTCCAAAGCAACGGAGTCCCACAAGGCGCGTTGATAGCGCCTTCCGGAATGAGGAAAAAATTCCGACAAATTCATGTTCCAGAGTTAACTGCCTTTGAGTCCCGTTCACACTAAGCGTTAGAAAATAATAAAGCTGCATTTACGCATTTCTTCAAAGCCAACCAATGAGAATGCTACTATTTCAAAGTTGACTAATGGCATAATTTCTTCTGAAATGCTCTAATAACCCCGGCAGATAATGTATACAAAGAGAACGCACTTCAACGTTTGTAGGAAACATCAAGTTTTTCAACATCGTATATTATGCAGGCGAAATTGAAACAGGTCCCGAGTAAAAAAACAGCACGGAAATTCAGTAATCTGTTTATATCAATTCATTTAAGGCTGAAATAAAGTTGCATGTCCCTCGATCAAGCGTTTCTATCAAATTATTCTCATCAAGTCATTTATTTTGTCAGAACGTACTTCCAGATGTCACGCGGTAAATAATGTCTTCACAAAATACTACATATTTTAATTTTATGAATGCAAAAATAAATTCGCTCATGCTTTACGTTTGTTGATTTTTTTTGAGCTCAAAGATTAAATTTTTCCTTATAAATTGTTAAAAAATTCCGCTCAACCAAGGTATGCGTGCCGATCATCTATTACCTTTCCAATTTTGTCATTTTCCGTTACACTCGAGGTAGTAATGTTGAAGAATGAAATGGTGCAAGGAGCCGAGTAATGAGACAAGAGCGAGAGGATGTAAGAATTGATTGACGTATTTTTTCTTTCACCTAAACCTACCTTGACCGGATATCACCTCTAATATTAATAAATAAAAATAATGCACGAAAAACCTATATCCCTTTCCCTAAACTTGTTTCGACTAAACCAGGCTTCCGTTTAACTACAGTTCCGCTTCTGACAGGTTTCAATGTTTAAAATTTATTAATTTTGGTAAAGTCACGCAATATCACTAGCTGACTTCGATGCCTACGCGGTAACTTGGAAGCCGCCACAAGGGTGTGTGGCAGGGGATGATTCCACATAAGGCATGTTCGAAACATCAAATACTCTGCCATAATGCTATTAAATTTGTTGAAAAAAATATACTTATATGTCAAATCAATTAACGTACGTGGAAGGGGCTTTGCTTGCAATACGGCCTCTAACCATCATTTTATTCATACTCTACAATATTATATCACGGGGGCTATTTGTTACAGTCCAGTCATGCCACAATGAAAAAAATACAATAAAATTTCGGACGCACAAAGAATAAAATTAATTGCCAACCCATGTAGAAACTGAATATTGAAAAAATATAATGAAAAAGACAGTAAAAACAACGCTACTTTTCGATACAACTAAATGTATTGGTGGTATCGACCATAACTATTTAAGGTCCCTAGTCGTGCTCCCGTATTCCTCCAACCCGTATCAGTAATTTTATGTATGCGATCTAACCAAAAATAGTAGCATAGATTTTTTTATATGTTCTTTAAATCTTCGGAGTCATAACCCTCATCACATTTACAGAGCAGATTGAGCTTATTCTTTAAGATAGGGTGTTAAACCGATTCCCTTTCCAATTCTTTTAATAACCTTGACACTGCTAGACTTATACTACATATCCTAGTCAAACAACTTTCGCTCCGACATGTTCTCTTCCCTTCCATCGACAGGATTCCAATGAAGAAGTTCATATTAATGCCCCTCGATGAAATTCGGGAACACTTTCGACCAACTCCGAACAAATCATTTAGGATAGGTAGTCTAAGTCTCTACAGGCTACTATTAATCTCCGCTCACACTTGAGTAGGGAGATTGTCCCTAGGAGGGTGTTCGAACCGTGTTTTCTCACCGATAAACGGTGACGTACCGGCTGGCCTTATCTTTGGTGAGCACTGGTCTGGGCAGTCAACTGTTCATATATTGAAGGCCCGTTTCAGATAAATTTGAGGCTTCCTTCCTAATACTAAGCCAATTTTGTCTGTCGCTCGGCCTTTGCTTTATCTCAATTTTTCGCAACGGAAGCGAGTCTTAAAACCACACCAATGGGCGTATGACATCAAGTCTACGGCGAGAATGAATCACAGTCCCTCGACATCTGATTGGGCTTTTGGGCATAAAAATATCTTATTTTCCTTCTCCGTCGTTTGTATATAAAGAGGAAACTTACTAATGAAGCGAGTGTAATTATCAATAATAAGTGCTTTACATCGGTGGCCAAGTTGATTAGGCGTAGGTCTGGTAACCCAAAGGCCGTGGGCGTGGGTTTGAATCCCGCCTTGTGTATGCTTGTTACGTTTTTTAAAATTGAGTTTGTAAGTTACCCGGTGCAATATAATCTTAGCAGTCGCACTTGAACCCAAGTTTACTGGGATAACCTTTCGGAAGTAATGATTAAATAGAACTGATTTTTGTCGTATACATGATGCTGCTATACATTTATCTGTCTCAACTTGATAATTTTAGTACTATACATTACGAGAACCATTTGACAGGATTAACAGCTGGTTACCAGAATCCTGCGGGTAGTTGTCTCATCTAATCGGACAACATTGTGCAATTCCATGCGTGATCCATGGATAGCCTCACAATATTTTCCCAAATTTTCATTATGGCATCCAACAGATGAGGAATAAATCATTACAGTTTTGAGTATATTAATAATTAGCTATGTAAAACTACGATTTAAATAATGAAAAACTAAAAATATTTATATGATATAGATTCAGGGCTTAGATTGGGAAAGTAATCCATTAAACTCAATAATTTTCCAGTTAAAATGTCCTCGCGTTATATTTTTTAAAAGTAACCACCTGTGATTAGTTAACTCTAGAATTAGTCGTTATCGGTGTTTTGGGAGAATGAACGCGACGAATTGGGAAGTTGGGCGCGAAATCTGTGAGCGTGAATAGTCGTAGAAAATAGTTCACCATCGCTGGCGTTCGCTTGCCTTGGGGATCGGAGTTACTGTCTTCCCTCAGGGCTGCAACCCTTGAGATAACGGGTGCTGGCGATTAGTTTAGCGCGCTTCGAAGCTGCGTTAAGTGATATATACATCCCAGTGCATGCTGTGACTTTCCTCTCGAGAAAAATTCCATGACGCAAATAAAAAAGCCACAATGGAGCTATTTATAATCCAGTGCAACGTAATGGACATATCGAGTGCTGTAGATCCCTTGGGAAAGCGTTTGAAATGTGTGTTAGCAAAGGAAAATTTCTCGATTCACCAGGGTTTATCGGATTACGACTGCTTTCATTGACTCGTTGATATAATTAGGTACATATTTTTAGAGCGTAATGGAATATACTCGGTGTTTTAGGAGGAAACTGCGAAACTTATGGAGGTGACAAAGAACGTTATTACCAGCATTTTTTGTATCCGAGACTTGGGGTTGCTACTTTTCACTTTCAGAGCTATGGCGAGGAAAAACTTTTACATACACGCTTATCACTCCAATCTCTTTCGGGGTAGGCAGAGTCAAAGGGCATAATTATTGCTTTTAAGTCTGCGAAACTGGCACTCTCTAAACAATTTCCTCCAAAATGCATTCTCCTAGCGTACTTTTTTCGCTTCGGTATCATTCAAGCATTGATTCAAGCACGATCTTCAGATTCTCTGATGGTGGGTCGAGGGTAGGCTTGGGCAAAAAATATCGATATATCAAAAACTCGATATATTTTTTAAAATCTATCTATATTTATCGTCGATATTTTTCATGTCGATATATCAAAAATTGATTTTTTTTCCGAGTATCAAATTCGATATATTTGTTTAGCACGTCACCGTTGTAAAGTTGTTCCTCCAGCGGCGGTGTCTAGTGCTATAACGAAAATAAGTGATGATGTTCGCTTAGAACATAGGCGAATGGGAAAACGGTTTGATTGATACTGGTTTGATTAATTAAAATTGATTGTAAAAATAAAAAAATAAAAGAATTTTTTATTACTTCTACATGTCCATAATTTTCCAAATTTTACTTCAACATTTTTTATATATTTTGGTAAAACTTTTAGGAACCACTTGTTTTGGCAAGATTATCGATATATCAAAATATCGATAATTTTGGCTCGATAACTATCGATACATGTTTTAAATATTGATACGATATCTATCGATATATTTTTTTTACTTGCCCATCCCTAGTCGAGGGCAATGGTATTGTGGCTCTCAAAGTAGCCCTTTCAGAAGGGATCCCACCTCGAGCAGAATTGTGAAAGCGAGCCTAGGTAATTCCTAGGATTTGGTTTCTTTTGTGGCATATTGGCAAAAAAGAGACATAAGTCACCGGTGTATCGCTGTGACCGTTAGCAAGGAAAACTGCTCGTGCCACAGGTAAGGCAAAGGCTGGTAACCTTTCATACTTTGATTTATATTATGTTCTTACCTTTTAGCCTGCACATGTTGATGATGAAACAACCCACATATTGATGATTAGTTTGCATAAAATTACGGTGAGTTGTTGATTCAATAACCCACCCGTTGTTGATTTCCCAGGGTAAAATGTGAATAAAGTGAGGGGGAGGGTTATGTTTTGGTAAGAGGAGCAACTGCTCGAACGATGCGCCATCTATGGTGAAGAAGGTAAAACATGTTTTTCATTATGTTGGAGAGGAAAAAAACGCACTTCTACCGCGTTTATACATTCTCACGAGTGACGAGGCGAATCGCGAGGCGAGTGGCGAGGCAAATGTGTAGTCGGTTCACTCGTCATTCGCCTCGTCGCTCGCCTCGCCTCTCGTTTCGCTCGCGCTAGAAGCGGTCTTTGGGGACGAGTCAAAGGCTTGTGGGGACGAGGCGAACACTCGGGGAGTGTGTAAACAGTCATTCGCGTTGTGGGGACGAACGCACGAATGCCACTCGCGAATGTCGGCGAGTGACGAGGCGAATCACGAGCGCGAATGTGTAAATGCGCTAGCCAGGTTTGACGCTTACCCATTCCTAGAGTAAAAGTTGCATTGTTATGTTAAAACTGATGCACTCATGCGCAAGGTTTGCATGATAAGTGAGATGAATTTCGTGGCGATACGTCTGTGGAAAGTGGGTAAAAGTTGCCTTTTCGCTAGCGAAGCTCTCCATTACCAAAATTATTTCTGAACCAAACGTCAGAAACTACCTCAGTTAACCCGATTGGTGAATTTCACTCGTCCGGCGGTTTAGTTCTAAGTGAATTTTTTCATTTTATATCAAGCCAAATGTTGTATACAAACCGATATCAGTGGAATACCGACCAGCCGACTTCCCTAATCAGCTATCCACCTTTGCTATCTCTTCCGGATTTCCATTACTAACTTCCTTTCCTCTTCAGATATTAACAGCCCTTCTTCGTCCATCTTCCTCGCTACCCAGGTCGCCAGAGTTCTGCATCGGTCGTGCTCAACAAGGTTGGACTGCCGAGCGTCAAGCCGAGCATAAGTCCCTATACCGTCCCGTATCTTCGCTGTGAGTACACTCGAGTCCGTCCGCTTAAGCACCACCTGATTGCCTGCGCAGACTGACTTTCCGCGATCAGTAAGCCCGCGTTGTTTGAAAGTTAGTGCATAAATTATAAACCTGACTCCGGTGTGTGCAAACCTACTCAATTTCGTCCAGTCCGTGCAGGCATAACTCCAAAAGAAAAGGAGCCTCAGATCACTCCGCGGTATCCAAGCGGGCGAAGTGCGCCCGTATGGCTACCTACTGCTTTGCCATCCAGCCAGCCCGGCAGCATTCTCTAGCGACTTAAAGGTTTAGCTGAGTACGCTCGATGCATAGTCTTCCAGCTCACCCCCTCAGTTCTACTCCAACCCCACATCTCAAAAGTCTCCGATCTACACACGTACTCTTTCTGTTCGTACAAACGCTCGCCACCCTTTTTTTTGGTTGCGTACACCTCGGCAGCCCATTTTCTGCTGGCATACCCAATAGTACTCCAACAAGTTGAAAGCCTGGCAGTAAGGGAAATACTATCCATTCTTCCGACACTATACAGTTTTTTTCGCGGACCGCTAAACCGAAAAGCGCTTGAGCTTTAAGCAGTGGTGTATGGCAGTTCTACACTACAGGCTCACTTTAAGTGACTTCCCTTAAATTTAACATTAAATGTAGTATGCTCTCTGCTCATGCACTTTAAGACAGAAGCTGCCATAAATCGACAGAAGCGTTACGGTGAACTAAAAACAATGAAACTAAACAACTGACGATAATATGGTGAACTTGAGGGAAATGTTTGATGTACTGATCAAAGAGCTTAAAAAGGGTATTTTAAGCTCCTTATGGCAATTATGTGTAATTGTGTACAACTAAGAAAATGTATACATGCAGGTATTTTCCATCATCCGAAGTTAAAATATATTTTATCATCAGAATCTCTGTTGGAAGAGTAGGTTAACATTTTCTTGGCTCATCTACCAGCACTTAATTAATAAAACTCGAAGCTTTCAGGTGAATTTATTCCCACATGTAACGTAAGTTACACTACGCTATTTATTCTCCATCATTCATAAGACATGGTCCGTGAGGAATTCGTTGGATTTAATCCTAAGGCTGGGAGATTTATTGAAGACTCACCTATGCAGACTAAATCGATCCAATAAAATTCATTTTCTCAATTATAAAGTGTGAATTAAACTGGCGACTTATTCAGTTAATGGCCTTGAAGAAAATTGTTTATAATATTTCTATTAATAATAGCAGTGAAAATTGGCTGGAAATGCAGTGTTAGACCGTCAAATAGTTATCCACAACGATAGGTGGCTGTTGTTACGAATTGCTGGGTTAATATGTAAATTAACATTGGAAAATTATGTCACTAGCCTAATTAGGCTATGAAAAGCGATCAGTGGATAACAGTGGGAGCAGCATTCCGCCAACACGATTTAAAAGATGCATACTTGTGAGATACCTATTACAAATCGCGGGATACAAGATTTTTTTTTTTTAATTTGTGTTCTTAGATTAACAGATTACTAGATATTCTAGTTCTTTATACTACCAGTGAAAATATAAATCATGTCTGAGTCTCAAACAAAATATTATTAATATGGAAGAGTTTCACACGAAAAGTTTCGGTAATTTAGAACCTATTTTCGACCACAACCTATGACGAATACCGCGAACGGGTAATTTTTTTCTACGAATGTGTAAGTCCAGAGAGTCGCAAATTACATTATATACTTGTTATTAATGCAACAGCGTCGATGAAAAATCTCTATTTACATTTTATAATGAGTAAACACTGAGTAGAAAAGTATACTACATTGCGCTAAAGGACATAATTCATGGGAACAAATGATTACGTTAACCTTAAGTATGGGTTCTTGGTAACCATAAGTAGAAGACCCCTTAGTGTGGGCTGCTGGCACCTACATGACCACCCAAAAGTAACTTCTCACTTAAGGTGGACTTAAGGCGTTAGTGAAGATGTCGGAGGGGGGAGGTCCATGGGAGGACCTTCACCCTCATCCCCACCGAAAATTTAAATGTATTTAAAAAAAGTGGCACTAGAGGAGAAAGTCATATTTGTTTTTTAAGCATGTTTTTAAACAAAGAATGTTGAAGCTATTCATTCATCAGCTTGAACAACTTTTTAAATAAATATGTTTGTAATTTTTAGGATAAAAAAGTGGGTTTTGTATTACTTCAGAATTTTACAGCCCCCTCTCCCCACGCTTATTTTCAATAACCCCCCGAAACGAAACCCTGGCTACGTCTCTGCCTTTGAGATGCACTAGGAGGAGGCGTACTCTAGGTTTGAAACAGCTGGCATAGGCCATTTCCGAAACGTTTTCTTGCATATCTCGCCGAGCGCTATTCGCTCCATTCTTGATGCATTAAATGCCACAGTAATTATTATTATTAGAGCAATATACCAATTAAATTTGATATAAATAGGAAGATAATTTTCATCTAAGGCTTTCAGACGCTGATGAACCACTCGACTTTTCATCTGTAATTCTGCCATGTTATGTCAGATTTGTTGGTCAGATGTTATGTCAGCTTGTTGATTTGGATAGTAATTCGTAAGTACGTATACATATGCTATTCACTTTCTATGTCATGGCTACTATAACAATGCTTCTTATTTGTGAACTAATTTGTTGTAAGGCGTCTAAGGCCCCCGTTGAATGATGATGAATATAACACACACTGATTAGTTGCTCCATCTAACTCGCTTTGCTCCCCGGAATTAATGAGTGTATCGTTTTAGTGAGTAGGAGATTACGTGAAAATATTTTTAATGGAAGTTACCATGAAGAAAGCACAGCTAACAAGCTTTTTACCGAATTTATTTAGGAAAGGTATTGCGCAACTTGTCCCAAAGATTCATAAATTTTCCAAAAACGTTTATGTAAATATTCACGTAAGCTAACGCTAATTTGGGAAAAATGTGGAGTGAATTTGGTAAATGAATTAGTTTTTGAAAGTAGCACAAAATTAGCTAAATTTCCCCGAATGGTGTTACAACTTTATAGTAAGTTAATGAAAGTAAATTGGGCCAAGTATAAGTATTTAGACGCTATTTGAAGTTAGGAGTCTCATTGCCGATGCTTGGGCTAAACTTAATCCAAACATAAATTTGACGCAAACATAAACATTTTTACGCGGGAGATAAGCGAAAAAACTATGAAAAAAATAAGAAAAATATTCACTACACCAGGGCATCGAACTTTATACCTTCCACGTCACAATCCACCACCTTATCACCGGTCTACCGACTCTTAGAAGGAATAGGAAGTTCACTGGGCTTAAATGCGTTTTCGTGACTGTGGCTCCATCTTATAGCGTTACAGAGTCAGTCAGTGATGAGCGTAATTATATATACTAATAATTAATTCCCTTCTGAGGGACTCAAGTGAAAAATAAAATTATGGTTTGGGTAATCTAGTAGTTAAGGTTGGTGTTTACGCGTTATTTCTGGGGCCTGGTCGTCCTCCTTCATTTTTGGATTAAACTTCCCCTACCTGGTGACGTGGGAGGTATTGCGTCGCGTATTTGTTTTGGTGGTCTGGGTAAATTCCACCTTTGCTCGTCTCGTTGGCGCTCTCGAGCTGGGGATGGCAGATTATAAGCCTATGGGATCTTATTCAGTAAGGACTCGACACGGTCGGACCTCGGAAAATCCGTGGGTGTGACGCCAAAGTCCCCGACAAATCTCAACTTTTGAATGGCCCTATTTGAAATTTTCGTGACTGTGACGTCAAAATTTCGTCACTTACGAGACTTGGAAATTTCAACGCCATCCTGAATAGCCCCTCTGGTGCGAGGAGATCGGGGCAGAGCGGTACGAGGCAGAAGAGAGACTAGGGGAGACTGCGGTGGCACGAACTGTCTCATGTGCGTGAATGGTGTGATCTCCGGCGCTCCGCGGCGGGGCAAACTGCGATCTTCTTCACCAACAGGTACGCGGTGCTTACTCTTCACTTTCATCTTCCCCAATTTCATTTCGTTTCATCCCTTCATTATTTGCAACTCCATTTCTTTTATTTTGTCGGTATTTTGTTCCCCGTATAAGGGCAGTTCTCATCCTTTTCCCTCGTTTTATTATTTTTTCGGGACATTTTGGCTACGGTTGCACGAACAGTTGGTTTTAAATGGAAGAGAGTAGAAGTCATTTCGATTTTTTTCTGGCTACTTTCTCTCCTTAAAAGAGTTTTCACTTCATCTTATCATACGTCCTGCCTCTGTTTATCCCACCAATTTGCCATAACATAGGCGGCTATCGATAAAGTAGTTCTATATTTTATTGCTTGAAATATTCCAATTATAGTTTGTACTACTCTTCGGAAAAAAAACGACTCAAGGAAGTAATTTTTCTCTTCGCAACGCTTGACCTTTGACGTTGGCCGAAATAAATTATCTGCGTCCCGGGAATATGGATATGAGGTCCTGGGGGGGAGGTCACACTATATTAAGTTCACTATCATGCAATGAATCTGTCAGACAAATTTCGCTTGCCGGAAAATTGAATGCGGGAGATAACCGCCCTCTTAACCGTTGACCGCTGACCATATTTCATTCGACTCCTGAAGGCTGAGGCAGAGTCCAAAGGAAAGAAGCATCAAATTGCGGCGCATGCCTATCCATTACATAAATTTTATACCAGGGCTTTGCGGTGATTCGGAACTTGATTATGGATTTACAATTGGGTTGTATGTTGTGGGGAAATGGTGATGTAGCAAAGACATTAGAAGTTTCTGTAGAAAAAAAAAATTCTCTATCGAAAGAGGCGTTCAGCAGTGGGAGAAAGCTGATGACAAGGAAACTGTGTCGGTCGAAAGGTTGGCGAAGACTTTAATATATAGTGTAGTGTAGGTACGGGGTAGAAACTTGGACTCTGAGAAAATATAAGACTAGAAGAGGCTGAAGGCGTTAAAGATGTGGTTTTGGAGAATGGAGAAAATTCGGTGGACGAAAGGAAAACAAACGAGGAAGTGCTTTGTATTGCTGGTGAGGAGAGGAAACATTTGGAGGAGATTAGGAGGGGATAAAGTAGGTGGTCGGAAGAGATAATGACGGGAGGGGTAGCTTAAGGCCGTTATAGAGGGAAAGATGTTGGGTTAGCGGGGAAGGACAAAAAAGCTTTATGTACTGGATTAAAAGAAATGAAGGAAGAAATATGGCTACTCTAATAATAATAGAGCATAAGTCAATGGGATTTCGGTGTGAACTGTTGATATTCGTGCGTAATGTCCATCTGCTACAGACGGTCTTGATGCTAAATATTACATCTTATTTTGATTGGGCATTGGTTTTCGATGTTTTTAAGCATTTATGAACTTCCTCGTACAGGTTATTTGGTCTCCAGATTGTTACTACCCCAATTATGGAATTTATTTGAAATGTAAAAGAACTTTCTTCTTAATCAACTGTAATTTTCATATTGTGAAGCAAAATAATAGATCTCAAAAGTTGCTACTCGGTTGTGTCGCCAAATAACAGATACATCTGTCTTTGGCATATATAATACAGAAACGGGAGTGAATTCTGATTGGATTGTTGATCCTACTGTGGATCTTAAATCATTGATGCCGATGTCCTAACAAATGCACAATTAGCATTAAATCTGGCTTGTATCATTGAAGTTCATTATATGCTTCACGATTATTAAGCAAGCTTTGTTGATCTATCAGTTGGAAATCTTCCGGTGAGCTCTTTAGCATGGAGAGTGGTTGAAGCAGGAACAACGCTGTATGCTCTTCAATTTGAAAACCGACGTTTATGTTTCCTGCATTACCATACGCCATGAAGCCGATCACAACACGGCAATAAATGGCTAAAATATACATGTGGCTTGAAGCAACCTTGAAATTTCCAATTATTCTTAGGAACGATGAATAACATGACGAAGCAATTGTTATATTCGTTCCTTTGGGCACGTTTTATGGGTAATATTTACTATTTACAAAACACGCACACGGTTATGTTATATAATTCGACTTTCTATCCCACCCATTAACGCTAACCTTTTGGCGTTGGCATTTCCTTCCCATAAAATGACACTGACTTCAGATACTACGGTTGAGTTGACAGACAAACTGTGATTTATTGCCCTGCTTTATTTTTTTACGCTACAAATGTATTCAGATTTTCTCAGTTATTTGCTCGAAATTATGGAACAATGCGATCGATAAGCACCTATTGGTATAACATACACCGTTGCCACATATACCGTAAACCATAATCAGCTCCTCGAGCCAAAGTCGGTGAGATGCGAAAAGTGGCACCAGTTGAATACACTGCAAGTGGGCGACACGCCAGCTAGTAACGACAAAATTGAACTTATATTATTAAGTTTGTTTACATGCAATGAACCTTAAATTAAAATAGCCACACTCTGCAAGAACTGAATACGTTACAAAAATACCCCAGGTCTAATTACAAAAATACAACCGGAAAAAACCAAGAATTGACAAGCTCTGTAAAAACAATTGAAGATGGAAAAATATTAAACTAAAATAAAATTAATGAAA
The DNA here is from genome assembly GCA_963573305.1 of Pyrrhosoma nymphula. Taxonomy (NCBI): domain Eukaryota; kingdom Metazoa; phylum Arthropoda; class Insecta; order Odonata; family Coenagrionidae; genus Pyrrhosoma; species Pyrrhosoma nymphula. The sequence goes on along the minus strand of OY754334.1, from coordinate 100,110,930 downwards.
ATAAAATGAGCGAAATTCAGTTCAATTTTGTTTCAAATATTTTTTACATATATTTATAAAAGAAAGTACACTTCACTCGATACGCAGCTATCAATAGTTTCCGTAATAATAAAAATACACTAAGTGAAATGCAATAAAATTTTGTCTTAATTTTTTGACATCTGTTACTAAATGAAAGTACACTAAACTTGATACATTGCGATCGAAATTTTCCGTTACAGAACCGTTATATAGCAACCGGTGGCTAAAATAATTATTTGTACAGCCGCAAGTTGTCATTGCGCTTACTAATTTTCTCTTTCTTCGACTTTGCCGCCGAAATGTTCGCATCCGGCCGAACGGCTTGGCGTGTTTTGAGGTCTTCGCCCTGTGAGACGTGTTTGTCGATGCTTTCCCGAGGCCGTTGCGACACTCGGAGTGGGCCGGGATGTCCCGTCGCTTTGAGGAGTGTGAACTACGTGGGCGCCTTCCCACGGCATAGTTAGTCCCATCTCTCAACTCCTCAACTCACCTGGTGGCTGCCCCTTTTGGCGTGGGCACCCAGACCAGACTAACCGCCATTGAATATTCTCCCCGAGGCTCCTCTGTTGTGCTTTCACTTTACGATGGCCGGTATCCTCGCCATAACCGTTCGCTCGTCCAACTGTTTGTGAGTCCAAGTCAACGATACGCAGTCATGAAGATTCTCCGCCAAGATGCGGCACAAATTTACGTGACGGAATACAATTTCCTTGCGCTATTCGTTATCGTTGCATGATAAATCTTCGTCACTTTCGGAGTCTCGTCTACGTTTACGCGGTACCCTGCCATCCACCTCAGGGATAGCATTACTACAAAAACACTTCGTAAATTTCCACAGCAAGTTTATTTAAGCGACCTAGGTTAAATCAGGCTATGTTTAGGCTAGGTCATTTTGTTGGCCGATCGGCCCGGACCGATCTATGAATCCGTCACTTTCCTGACGATTGCATGACCACAGCTTAAATCCTAACCGTTATTCTCCCTGGAAACAAAAACCCCCCTCTTACTCCCGTTGCGTCATGTGTTCCCTCTACCTTTACCACTTCATCTACATCTACATCTACATATTACCCCGCAAGCCGCCTCAATAGGCGTGTGGCGGGGGGTGTTAGGACACCAGCCGCTTAAAGATAAAAAGGAAACGCTCTAATGAAATTACGCCTAGCATTTATTGAAGTCCCTTATTGTTCGGGGGAAAAACGAATTCCCATACCTATCCGTTCGGCAAAATATCTCTCTTAATTTATCGTTTCTGTCGGACCTGGAAATATAGTGGGGTTCTAATATGATGTTCTCCGTGTCGCTCTGAAAGATATCTATTCTCAATTGTTCAAGCAATCTAAGCCTAGCGCGCAGCCTCCGAGTCTCTAGCGGCTCCCAGCCTAATTCGTTTAACATCTGTGTAACGCTGTCAGTACGCCCGTAGCTGTTTTTGACGAATCGCGCAGCTTTCCTTTGTATTTTATTAAGTTCCCGGACTAAGTCTTTCTGCACCGGATCCCATATGCTCGCTGCATATTCAAGGTGTGGCCGGACGAGTGCGAAGTAGCACCTCTCTTTTACTTTTTCATCCGAAAATGTCGCTTATGTCGCTTCTCCTCTCCCACTCCCTCCACCATCCCGTATAATGCCTGCAGATGTTTGTTACGTCAACTTGATAATGGCAATGTCTTTCTGAAACCTAGGTCGGTAAAATAAACTTGTTTTGGAAATTTACGAAGTGTTTCTGTGATAATGCTGTCTGCCACACATTTCCACAAATTATCGCCTGGTACTCAAAAATCACCTCAAGGATGTTTGTCGCGGGGTGATTCCACGCCGGAAATGTACTAACCGTCACACACAACTTTCATACTGTTTTAGCTATTTTTTCTTTGAATTAATTAACGTAAATATTTGGAGGTTTCACATGCAATACATTTGCTATCCATCATTGTGCTCATGCGGGAAATATATCTTGTGTACTCTTACATCACGAAGACTATTTGTTAGAGTTAGGTCACGCATTTTTTACAAAATTGGATACATATTAAACAGAATTAACTAGCTAACCATGTAGAGATTGAAAATTACAGAAAAGGAAAAAAAGAGCATGAAACAATGCTATCCATGATAACCGTAATCATTATTGGTTGCATTGGTCATAGCCATTATGGTTCCGAATCGTACATGAAAAAAAGACATTTCAAACCAGTCCGGCCAGCAATCTCTTTCTCTCTAGTTCTATGCATGTGACCGAACCTACTATAGCGGAATTAGGTTATAAGCACATGCTTCTGATTTGGAAAATATCTTAAAAAGTAATGCTCAATTGTTTACCTCATGACACTTAGCCTTATTTATATATAATTATTTCTTGAAAGAGGTTGAAATCGAGATACAGTTGAGAAATAAAATTTGGCAACACCTAGTGATCCTTGTATACGTCTCGAGGGCTTTTCCCTCTGATTGCAAGAGGCAGGAAGTAAGTGCAAAATTACCATAGCCGTCGGAGCATGTTAAACCAAAGTTACCATAACTAGTTAAACTATAGTAAAAGCCATCGCTATTTACACTACTACAAGACTTTGCATTCGCCAGAGATGCGAAATAAGGTTAGTTTGGTTATTACGGGGAGGAGACCGACAACTTAGAAATGGAGTTATTTGAGCCGTTAAGGTTGAGGCGACTTCTGTTTATGTACACGATTGCGTGAAGCTTTGACCCCACGTGTTATCATTAGTGATATTAATAGATAAAAGTGAAATTGCATCGTACCGATTTCTGTTGATGGAAATTAAATGCTATTTTAAGACGTAGCCTTAAGGCATATTGGATATATTTCGTAGTTATTAGATAATATGTGTACAGAATTTCTTCTAAACCTGAAGAAATACATTTCTTATTGCTATGATTGTTGCTAACAAATATCAAGGTGAAATAATTTCTCACTTTGTACATTCCACCCTTTTTTATTTTTACCGACCGTGGTATATATATCGAATGTCATTTTCAAGGTACATATCTCGTATTTTAGTATCCATATACATATGCTCTAACCGGGGGTAGGTGGGGGAAGGGGGAGTGATAGAGAGGGGAAGTGGAAAGCGGGGGGGGTTTGGCTGCGAGGGAAGTGGAGGTCATTCAATGCCTTTGGGAGGTTGTTGGTGTTTCAAGGTGACTGACTGGAAAGGGGGGAGACAAGAAACATACACAATGACAAGGACGGAGGTAACGAAGTAAACAGATCGGGTGACATAGTAAAAGGTTGTTGACGTCAATGGTGAATGCAAGTCAAAAGTAAGATCGTTATCAAGATAAAAGGTTTTCGTCCCAGCATTTACAATCTAATGATGCTCTAAAAATCCAATTTTTTACCTTTACCCTGTCAATGTGAAATTTCCGATTCAAAGTTACTTGTATGGTCACACTCCAATAAATGTTTAGGAAACATGGATGAAATATCACTAGCTATGAAGCATTTTTTATGTTTTTTAATACTAGTAACAAATTTGTGTCCAGTTTGGCCTAGCATTGCACGAGTTGCAATTTTAAACATAGACTCCACTCTTGTCAAGTTGGTCAAATTTACCTTTAGTATTAAAAAAAAATTACCTATGGTCACGGGATTATAAAATGCCAAGTTGAAATTCTTCACAGGCGTGACTTTCATGATCCTGACGTTGTATTTTAACTTGAGAGGAGATTACCGCTCCAGCCACATTAATGGAGCCATTTAGGACAGGTAGGGAGGAAAGTGGGACTGTAAGTGAAGGATTATTTGGGGAATGGTCGAAGAGTGTAGAGAAACCCGTCACCGACATTAGCCGACTCTTAACGAGAGGTGCAAAGGGGACCACGGTTTAACGTTCCATCCGAAAAGCAGGGAGTGTTACACTTTGAAGTGCCTTGCAAAGAGCACTCCAGAAGGATTCGGAATATCCAATAATAAAAATTATCTGTGACTCAAACCCGGACCCTAGGGAAGAAAAGCCAGATCATCAGACAACCCTGTCGCTAATATGCATTTAATTTACATCTTTCCCTCAAGACCGTACATGCGTACTTGGCTTAGTAAATAGAACAAAGCATTCTTCTCCCAATATTAGCTTCCTTCGGGGGAAAAAACATCCGGTCCCACGATTGTGGGGCCGGAAACTACTCGAACTTTTTTCTTGTAATGCAACCTGCGACGTCTTTCTTTGTTTACATCGTAGAACATTTTCGATGTTCTAGTAGGAACTTCCTACTAGGACGGCAGCTTTTTTCTTTCGATGTAACTTGTCTTGATTTCTGGTTAATATCAGACTCATAGCTGGTTCATTCCACGTGAAATCACGGACGAGTTGCCCTTACTATCTCAGATTAGAACGAAATTTTTGGTTTCCCTTACAAGGCAATTAATTTACCATTGTATACACAATTTTTATATACATTTTTGTTGTATTGAATGGTACCCATGGGTTGTATGCATAGTGCATACATGCCCATGGTGTAAGGTGACCTTTTTTTGAAGTAACACTTCTACCTTACGTTAAAGTATATTATAGTGCATTTCTCACTCCATTGGCAGTTAGCGAAAAGCCTAACTGCTAATCAACCAGATGGGCGTAGACACGGTGAAGTGCATGCCATAAACAAACATTTTCCTCTCGCTTATATGAAATATTGCACTGACGAAACTTTGCAGTCTCTTCACCTATACACAGGACTACAAGATTCTAAAAGTTGAGATGGACCGAAGGTGGGGTACATTTTGAAAATTTAATTTTAAATTTTCAAATATTTTTAAAAATTTTAAAAAATTTAAATTTTAAAATTTGATTGTTGAATAAGATATACTAATGTTTTGTGACAAAATAATTCATAGCGGATCTTTATAGCTTTCTTAGATCTGACAAAACTGGGAAAATTCTGGGACTTGTTTTACAAATGCCAAATCTTTCATACCCCCGTATCTCCGCAAAAACTCAAACATTTGTCATAAAAATTGTATATAAAAATTAAGGGCCTTATAAGGAAAACACACAAAATTTCGTGCAAATCTGAGATAGTAAGGCAAATTTTTGCATTTTTATCGGTGCTTCTGCATTGAATTACCCATCTGCAACTTATCAGTAACTAACACTTCATCCCGCTGGAAATGTCCCACAAAGTTTTGTTTTCTGCATTAATTTGTATCTCGTAATACAAATGAATGATTAGTATTAGTAATTATAACCAGTAGCTCTATCGTAACAGTGTACTGCATGTTAGCATGTCTTCCAACGTAGCACTCCCATGGTTTCTGGTCTGGGCGTGCATAGTTCTCCTGACTGCATTTTGGTCATTGCCTAGGTTTGGACAGGTGAGTGTTCGAGGTTCGACCTTGAGCTTTGAGGAGTGTTGCATACCTGGAATCACCCCGCGCCACTCTCTCTTGAGTTCGCTTGCACGGTATTTCGTATGTTTCGATTTTTTTCTGCACATATCGCCGAGTGAAAACACAGCGGTTGTTGTGTCGCAAGGTGTTCATAAGATATAAGAAGCTTTGAACTTTTTTCAATTGAATTCCACACACTTACATACGGTAATTACATAAATTATTATCCATCCATCTTCCATTTCAGGTTTGCACGCAAACAGTGAATTCGAAAATCCTATTGAGTTGGGTTTTGGTAAATCAAGTCTCTTCATCAGTATTAGTTTTGTTTGAAGTCTGAATCTTTTTCAATTGTCTACACTGCTCTTCATCTATTTCGCTTTCTTTAGAGAAAGTCTTCTTATTTTGCACAACTTACTTTCCTAAAGGTGATAATAGGAATTCGTAGAAGTAACGACCTGAAAAATGTACGTTTATTAACGGTTAAATGGCATAACGGGTAACAATCAATAGCCAAAATGGGATATTGCCAAGGCATATAATAGCGGTAGAGTGTGTATAATAGGCTAATGCTTCAAGTAAGAAGTCTCATT